>OU906954.1:4082500-5443333 GCA_918317495.1 Synanthedon vespiformis | reverse complement strand
ACTAAAGCAAGGCCAACGAGTCAACGCAAAGAACGTAAACGAACTTTCAAGGGTTGCCAAACTTGTCAAGTTGGCTTCCTATATCTTGTGAGGGAACAGGCCGATTACATTATTTGAGCTGTCTTCTTGTCTTTACTATAATTAGCATTTTTTTATTTGCCTGAATTTAGAAACTACAGAACAAAAACGCAAGATAGCATCATTTAAATAAGAATGTGAATGTCGGCATTTACAGTACTTAGAGATTAGAGTTAATCTTGTCCGGTGTGAAAAGGGCAAACATTGCACACATCTTAAAGGTGGAATCACTAAATGTTCTCTGTGAGACAATCACGTGTGAAGGGGCACGCCTCACGTCTTGGCCGGCATTCGTGCTCGCGATTACATCGGCCTGCGCAGACGACGGCACGCGACAACACTCAAGCCACACTTGCCATTACTAGCTAAATTGCCTTTTTCTTGCCACATTTAGAAGAGCAGATTCAGATAACGATTACAGAAGGAACACTGCTATATATTTTCAGATATAAGTACATATATTATTCAAACTTTTACGTTTTCTTAACTACTAAAGGTGGCAGTATGTGAATGTACATGAAATTTTAATTTAAAAAATTATAGAAAATACTATAACTATAATATTGAAAAAAATACAAGTTCTATTAACAATACCACACACGAACTATAAATTTTTGAGTGATTTCAAAAACCGCATCATAAATCCGTTGCGTAGTTTAGGAAGAGTTAGCGGCCATACAGACAGACGCGGAAAGTGACTTCAAGTTATACTATTTAAAACAGCCTTATCACACTAGCGGTTTGCGAGCGGATTTGGGGCGGAGCGGGGTCGTAGCGAATGCGTCGCGTGTTTGCAGCGAGTTTACGACGTCTAATACAGTCGGTAACAAAATGGATTCCGACGAGGAAATACTGTTGTTGCTTTTGTTACTTCGAAGACACAGGAGACGAAAACTGAGCATCTACGAATTTGGGAACATCCATTATCAATTAATCGACTGGCAGAGAGCGACTACTTTGTGTTTAACAAACGAATAAAAATTATCCTAAAAAATTTGGTTCCTACCTGAGAATGTTTTATGAGTTTTTGCATGTGGTACAAATTGACTTAAAACATAAGACTTAAGATGTTTGTACGAATTTGCTGCGCGCGCCCGCTCCGCCCCAAATCCGCTCGCAAACCGCTAGTGTGATAAGGCTCTTAAGGTGTCCACCTAAATTAAGGTACCTTTCAAATAGTATAAATATTTTTTAAATACATAGATGCAGTGCTTCCGGAGATTACTAACATACAAAATCGGGTGGATTTTGTATGTTAGTAATCTCCGAATATCTCTTTTTATAAATATAATTTATATTGTATTTAGTTAATATAAACAACAATCAAAGTTTCTGCAATCTCAAAGTTTAGATAGTATAGATAGCGTGAGACTCGTACATATATGATGCTTATGTAAGGGGTTGTAAGTCTCTTACATATAAGTTTGTCTAATTGTTTATTTTGACTTGTTAACTTGTTTCTAACGGCAAGTGCACTAGGGACGCAAGTAAACCAAATTCTTCTTGGATATAACTTTATTAATGACACTTATAAATACGTATAGATAGTTAACACGACTTGTAACAATTAAACCTTTAAATTGTGCGAACCCGAGTATCAAGGATAATTTGATACTTGTCTACGAAGATTACCAACTATTGTCAGATCCACTTGACTATTTTGAGAGCACGTAGAAAAGATACATGGCGTTCTCATATTCCTTGTTTTGTTTAACTGGTAAAAATATGATTTCCTTGTTTATCTGGTAAAAATAAGAGAAACACTCCTACGTGTCCTTATATTACTTCCTAGTGGGATGGTTCCATCTGCTTAGTAAATCGATTTTCTAACATACATTTCAACCTGGCTTTTCATGTTAATAAAATTTACGAAAGATCGTACACTTATATTAAACCCATTAGACTCATTGGACATATAAGGACTCACGAAGAAATTGAATAATAAATAAAATCAAATGCTAATAAGTTATTGGTTGAATGGGCATAAAAGGTATTGTAGACTTAAGAATTTGCAATAATGATAAATGTTTCACCGTGAAGTTGGGTGGGCGGCGCGCGAATGACGCGTCAAATCTTTGTTGTTGGACTTAATAATATAACTTGCGACAAATAGTCGCATAAAAAACTTCACTACAAACGTAACGTCAGGATAGAAAAAAAAGATTTATGACAAGCTGTACTCGAGGACGTGGACACAATTTTATACTTGTCGCCAAAGTGACTATTTCAAAGCATTTTATAGGCACATAAAATAAAGCTAAGGGAGCGTACGCTGCTTACGCAACAATGTTTGCAAAGATAAAGTCGTTTACAATAACATGAAATATTCATAAAATTGGACGACAGAAGCGGCCACCAAGTTCTGCCTCCCGGGTGAGTGTATACTGAAACAACGACACACAAAGCGAACCGGAATATCGAAGATTGGCAGCCATCACTCACAATACGGTAGGCGTATAAGAAGAAGACATAAAATATTCCAAGGACCGTAAAAGGAACGTCCTTGAAAACCCTCGACAAGTTGAGGGAAGATCCTCTGGCCCGATCAATATCGGCCCCTTTCATGTTAACTCATTGCTATTCCCACTTATTGAACGAATAGTTGAAGATAGTATCTCACGCTTGGCATCGCGACACAAATGAAATATTGGCCCGTCTGGCTCTTGGTTCTCATGAAATATGTAATCTGATTAAGTATTACAATAAATGAGTCACGCGGGTAACAACTCAAAGAGCGCAATGACCACTAAATGAACAATAAATTTATAGAAAAAAAAGTGGCACGCAGAATGAATTCTTCCTTTTATTCATTTTTATACGTAGGTATACTTAGATCTGAATGGGTAAGATATTAGTAGGTCTTAAAAAAGCGGTGCCATTGTTACAGGTTGAGGCATTATCCAATGCTTTAAACATGAACCAGCACACACTTTCGCTGGGAAAAGGAAAGTAAACGCAAACAATGAAGGCTTATAATACTTTCCTTCCTAAATATTTATACATTTTTTACTTACATACTTAAGTGCAACAGAGTCCTAAGCTTTGAGAGAACATACAATAAAAATCAATGTGTGAAGATATTAGTACATATGAAAAGATGGATAATACGAGTATATCAATCGCTGAGGGCCTTCTGTTAAAGAATATTGTTTTCATTAAAATGTCCTTTACCTCTGAACAAAAATTATGTGAATAAAATCTTTGACACGGACTCATCGTTAACTTTTTAATATGGCTGTTCTCACGCACTAAACACGAATACAATAGCTGTAGATAATAATTATAATAAGCTCCCAACGCTTGAGCGTTTGTATACCGAAGAATAAACTATAGATGGAAGACGTAGTTTATAAATACTTTTAATTATAATGTAGATTTTAATAAAGTCTTCTACGCGATTAAAAGTGTGCTTTGGGTTATATATTTTATTTAAAAATATTAA
Source organism: Synanthedon vespiformis (assembly GCA_918317495.1). NCBI lineage: Eukaryota > Metazoa > Arthropoda > Insecta > Lepidoptera > Sesiidae > Synanthedon > Synanthedon vespiformis. The sequence continues at coordinate 5,439,813 of OU906954.1, read as the reverse complement.
AATAAAATTTAAAGATATAAAAATATCTTTATTATTTTATTTAAAAACAAACATTATGAAGACCTGGCATTCCCCAATGTTTTAGTGGGCATGACTTCTAACATTAAAAAGCCTGTCGACAGTAGTTAGGACGTAAAATATGTAAATTATATGACTATAATAAGCATCTTGCCTAATATTAGCATATATTTTAGGTTGTAAGGGCTGACACAAATATACATATAAATGTATGGTCTGCATAAGAAGGAATGTTAAAAGTTTGTAGTGAATGCATTTCAATGCAAATGCATTTTATCGCTTCAAAATGTCCATTTTTTCTATTCATCGATGGATGTATTTCTGAGTAATTATCGGCTTTTATGACTTAATTGCGACTATAAAATATAATATAGAGCCGCATAGTTTGTTGTAACGGCATTTTCACACTTCTTTTATTTTATAGTTAACATTTTACTCCTATATAATGGGCCGATTTTAATTCTGTAAACGTAAAAAAAATGCACCCCGGGCGAAATAAAAAATATATTTCGTAATTTTAACAGATTTAAACACTATTTAAATAATCCAGATAAAAATGGAATAGAACTGCGTTACAATTTTAAAACTCTGTTACAAGAAGCTACTCGTAATTTATTTGAAAGGGATGAATTGAATAGATAGTTAAAGTAAAATTATTTAAAGCCCACCTGCCTAAAGCGTTGGCTGGGCAGAAATGCTATGCTATTTAATATTAATGGCAACTTTGATACACGATAAATTTAAAAAAGATTACAGTGTCGAGTGCACGGACACCTTTTACGGGCAAAATCAACATTAACTGGGGTAAGTTATTCTCGAATTGGCGGGACGTAATGACAAGATATGGACGTTTAAGGAGTTTGTTGAGGGATCTCTTAACGGATCGTAAATCAGTTTTGCATACTAAATTGTTGCGTTGGTCTCACAATGCAATCGATTTCTGTTCATTACGGAACGATCGGCCGGCGCCGACTAAGGATGTTGCCAGTGTAATTTGTGCTCTTATTTGCATCGCAATCCTTCTGCGAGTCACGCAGATGGTTTTCCGACTCAAAAGCAAACAGAGAAACTATCACCACGGCCGTAGTGAAACTGGATGAGGAATATTTTAGTAGAGAGCAATACACAATGCGATGCTAGGGGCAAATTTTGGCCTTTGCGTGTTATGATATGAGTTTTTCTGTCTTTAATTCTATTTACTGAAATTAAGTTGATGTATAGACAATATTCTGAAATCTATATATAACTAATATTATAAAGAAGAGAGAGAGAGAGATCGGCATTTATACCACTGCAAGTAAGTGTAATTTAAATACAATTAACGTACTAATACATTTTAGGACACAAATATGCACAAAAAAAACCTAAAAAAGCACCTGTCAGTACCTAGACTATAAACAAAACAAGCGCTAGTTACGAGCCAGGGAAAGAGCACTGGGGAATAAAATGTCAACGTCATTAATTGAGGAACAAATAGGTGCTTAGACACTTACATGAGTGGTAAATTGCCTATCTATTAAGGCATAAAGACTAAATACATCTGCTGCACCCCGGGGGTTATTGATTTATGATCAACGCGCGAAGTACACTCGTGTGTGTGGTGAGTGTAGGTATTTAATATCATTTATGTACAAGTTCCGCCTACAAAGCTCTTCCAGTTTATTTTTTTGCGCTTAGTCTGCAAATGAGTGGGCGGTCGCTTCAATTTGTTGACGTTGAAGTCCCGATCGCGTGATTGCACAAGGGTCTGGGATGACGAGACGTATTCGAAAACATCAAGTGGGTGGTGACTTTGGTGGCGAGTGAATAATAACCCTTATAGGTACACGACGATACCTCCAATTTGTGAACTTACAGTGTAACAAACTGGTTGATGATTAATATAGTTTTTAATATAATGCTCATGTAGGTAATCCTAACAGAAATTTAAGGTCCATTGACAATTTCTAAATTAAAATAAAGCATTCATAATAAATTACATCGTGGTGCCTATGTAAAGAATATTGTACGACCAATATAAATTAGAGGACGGGACTAATTCTTGCTGGTCGAATTAGAGGAAATGGGAATCGAAAAACCAACCTATATAAACCTTAAGAGGCTAACAATTTTTTAAAAAGATCGTTTCTTTTTTTGTTAGATCGTGTATGAAAAATTCAAAAAATAACTAAACGTCAAAAGTACATTAACAAATTTTAATACATTTTCATTTTACATCTAAAGGCTGGGCCTAGCTTATATCTATACTAATAAATAAAATTGAAGTGTCTGTTTTTAATGTCAAAGTATAAAACAACAATATAATCAAAGGCAAAAAATGATAAGAGAACTGTATAATATAAACAAGCAAAATTTTCGATTTTCTGCTTAAATTTAGTATTCAATTTAGGCTTCGTCGCTGTTTTGAAGATATGTACTTGTTGGGAACGATACGCACGGACGACCAATCACAAGATTAGTCGCGAACGTAAAGGATAGATAATGGTCACTACCAGTAGTGTGCGATGCACCATACCAGGTATGTGATATACTTCGCGAAAACTCAACTTTGTTACTCGCGTAGGTTATTCGTCGTCATGGAATATTGTCAAGATTGAGGCGGTGAAGCGGAACGTCTTTTTGTTTCAAAATGAGTGTAAACGGGCGACGAGAGGCGAATATCCTCGCAGGATGTCGGAAGTGATCAGTGGGCGATCACGAAGCGCCGACGCGCGCTAACAATCCACTAATAGAGGTTCGTGTTCGTGACCCCGCGGGGCTCCGCGCACCTCCCTCGCCCCACATTATTGTCCGAACTGACGTCCGCTATTATTGTTAATCCGCACACTTTATACATTCAATTATGTAACAAATTATGTTCTACATCACTTTTGCGGAACTAATATGTACTTTTTTAATAAAGAATTTTTCAATCAAAATATTATGTTAGATGTTTCACATGTGCCAGGCGTCCCGTGACGCCTCAAATTTTTTGAATTATGTAATCAATTTAGTGAAGTTACCGCTCTTGATCTACTAGTAAATCCTAACAGGTATGCTTAAAACATTTGCGGAGAAGGAAGATTATGTTACAACGGTAGACTATTTTCATTTAACTAATTTAAAATATGTACTTACCTTAACCGATATGAAACATTAGTGTGCGATAGTATAAAAAGTTAATCGTTACATACGAGTATGCTAGATCCGTTTATGTCTTGGTTTCCAAGTGAGATAAAAGTCGCGTTTTTCGCATTGTAGCCTAACTTTAGCTCGGAATTATTTAATATGAAAATGTTAATTGCACCTTATTAAGCAAAACAACGACCTAAAAACCAACAAGCACGATCTAGACTAGATGAAAATTAAGCATTTAATTACACTAGTCATTTGAAGATATAATCTATTCAATTCACTACTTGAATATTTACGCCAAAGGAATTGTTTGAGGTCGTAAAAATTTTAATTAGCGAATTATTAATGAAATTTCACTGCGCACTAAACTCTTATTAAGTAATTATTTGTTTAATATGATGTCTATAAATAGCAACGAACAGATAATATAATCTATACATATAAAATTGTATACTAGCCGTGTATGTATATTATTATTTTTTAAAAGAATACAAGCTGTACACTGTACACCTTGTAATTTATACGAGGTCAAAAAAATAGTTTTTAGAAAATTTTGTCGGTTTGTCTGTTCGTTTGTTTACGCTACGGCTTAACGGATTTGGATGAAAATTGGCACACACATAGTTTAATGTGTTCTAAATCATCAGGCCAGGTTTGATAACATAACATGGTAATATTCTAAATTATTAATCTGGAAAGAGTAATAACATAATCAAAACACATAATAATACACCATTCAAATACTAATTACTAATTACTAATCAATCAGTATTTTTTTCATTTTTAGTATTAAATAATGTACAATATTTATTTTTTTATAAGTAATCTTTATTTGTAAAATATTTCACAGTATTAAAATTATTTATTTTATATTAATACTACCTGGTGCACACGACTTCGTCCGCCTTTTCTATAGACTATAGCCTTCCTCGATAACACAAAATGGACTATCCAACACAAAAATAATTTTTCAATTATTTATTTATTTATTTATTTATTTACAATTTTAAGGGCTAATATATAAGATAACATTTAAATGATAATACTAAAAACCACTGAGGTTTAGACTCGTATTATCATTACATTAATAGATACTAATACTAATTACAATTTAAAAAATAATGCTTAAATTTTGATTTAATATTTTTAATTGATATATTGTTACATAGATCTGAAGGTAGGCTGTTGATAAGATGTGGGACGATGTAACATTCGAACCAGCAGTTCCTGAGATTAGCGCGTATACCTTCTGTTCGTTTTTTAAGGTAAGTTATAGGTATTGGTCATTTGTAAAAAAGAAACAAACTATAACAAAAAAAAAATTACATATCGTTTTGTTTGAATAGGATGTTTGAGTAAAAGTTAGAGTAATATACTCATGGTTCACTTCCACTTGGTTCGTTGCTGTGAATAGAAGTAACAATAAAATTGATGATGGCGAAGAATAAAGCACATAATACTCAAGTAAAGGCGAAACATAACCGTTTGGCTTTACATATTTAGATATTTTAGCACTGCCACATAATAGTCCTAAGCAGAAGAAAACGTAATGCATATTCCATACTGTCGAAAAGGACACTAGATGTTATAATTTTCATGAAACTTGGTAGATAAACATTTACACGTACGGGACACACGATAGGCTACTTTTATCTTTTTCAACGCGGACGAAATCGCGGGCACCAGCTAGTGATAAATAAATTTGTGCAGATTAAAAAGTGTCCATATACGAGTAATATGATCGATCATTTCATCTTTATCACCTGAACGATATCGACATGGCATAATTTAACTTCACCCGTGTTTAAGCAGAAATATGCTTCAGCTATAATTCAGTTTATATTTTATAAAAAACCAAAAAATGAAACAAAAAATATTATGATAACATCAAGTGAAACAGAAGCTTAGGCCCGACATAATATTTTATGTCTCGTCTCATTAACTGGAATTAATATAAGCAGGATGGGTGGTCGCGGTGATGAATTATTTTCATGAAGATTACGATTATCTACACGTTATTAAAACATTCTACTGTGTTCTCAGCAGTTAAATAATATAATTAAACTGGTTTACGTAATGGTCTAGCATAGGACATAATATAATGTTTAAAGCGCCACGGTAATAAAATGTCACTTGTGACTTTTATAGCTTTTTATTTTTTTTTATATATATATACATATATTTACATTGCTAAGGTAAAACATTTTTTGTGAATACATAATTATTTTAAACCATTATGGCGCCGGCCGATTTAAGCAGGCAATATCAGTTGAAATGCATTATCACCGATAAAGTCTGTGGCTCAATCTTAACATGTTCTCTACACTTCCGATTGATTAACAAAACAAGATAAAAAAAATGTTTTTTACATAATAATTCAAGACGTGAGTGGATGAAGGCGTTATGTCGTCGCATTTTTGGTTTTTTTCGTTTTTTTTTGCGTTAATGAAGGTAAAATATCTATAATATGAATGTTTACAGACCTTATTCAGACCGAATCGTCGATTTAAGACATTTTTGGAATATAAAAAGTTGAAAAAGGTGTTATGTACAGTTATTTTTAAAAAGCAAAGAGTGCAGAAAAGTTTACATTTGTTAATGGGCGAGAGAGCTATGTTCACTTTTTTTAATTAAATTAATAGTAGTGTTTACTGGCTATCATACCATTAATATTTCAAGTTGTTTACACAACTTTTCATCATAATTTAGTACAAAAAACAGTTCCGTGGCGACTTATCTCAAAAATTCAGTGTAAAACTTTAACCTCGATTTATTCCAAATTGGAATAATGCGACATATCACCTTCATCCACTCACGTCTTCAATTATAAACATACTCTTATGTAGTTATTTAATTTGAACTAAATCGAATTTTATTTCTTTATTGATCTGAAAAAAAAAAAAAAAAAAGAAACATATCCGAAACACACGTCACAGTCATGCGCGTACGACACTAATGAGGTCACGTGTAACTTACCCTGAGCCTCTGGTCAGCGACGGTCCATACGCGGCTCGCAAAATCGTTAGAAGCTCCGACTATTAATGCGCCAGTTGAATCGAAGTCTACCGACATTACTGCAGCATTTGAACCAACTAGTGCGCCGCGGCTTTCGATCATACCCACTGGAAAACAAAACCAGTGGATGATGTTAAATTGTGACGTAAAGGGTCCTTCGCGTTATGAAAACAAATTTTTTTTTTTTAAAGGCTTAAGCGCTACCACATTTGGTCGAATTAATAAAATAAAATAAAAGGCGAGTTTTTCATTGGAAGGACTGGTCAATAAGACTGGAAGGATTGGAAACCTTACAGGTTAATAAAAGCTTAAAAAACATCTGCTTACGGTTTAGAACCGATTGCATGATTGGCACACAAAGAAAAACTTTTTAAAGTGAGTTGAGTATTCATTAAATTAAACCTACACCAATGTATAAAGCTGAAAAGAGTTTGTTTGTTTGGTTGTTGTATGCGCTAATCTCAGGAACTACAGGTTCGAATTGAAAAAATATTTTTGTGATGGATAGTCCATTTATCGAGGAAGGCTATAGGCTATAGAGAAGGCGGACGAAGTCGCGGGCACCAGCTAGTATTACATGATAATGGCTTATTTATTATTATCACTTTTCATTAAACTCATACATTTTATATATAATTTTTATTCGTCTTCATAGACACAAATGCCACTTTGTAGCAGTTTAGGCGAGACAGTAGCCACATCCACTTTTGGTATGTGGCTACTGTCTCCTATAACAAAAGGTGCTGCAAGTGCACTGGCCATATCACAGTAAAGAACACATCACAGTAATAAATGGCTAAGGCATTAGGAAGGGTAGATACATGGGGAATAAAGTCTAATAATAGTGATCCGATTGTGAGTAAACCATCCATCTGGCGTTTCAATCAAAAATACTGATGGTCAAAAGTACTTACGAAACATGACCATAGGTATTATTGTTTCTCGCGTTTTTACTCACAAAGTTGTATGTATGCCTTTTCAGTTTCTATGAAAAAATGCTAAAATGAAATAAAATGAATATATGAATTAGCGTCATAAATTCAGATCAGGGTTGTTATGGTTCACAGAGGTTGTTGTTTTTCATATATTTTTCTTTTAAATTTAACCAAAACTTTTAACCAGAACCCATTCCTCTACTCTCTTCTGTCCTTTATCTTTCTATTAGTTTAAATTTTTTGACAAAGCGCTTGAAGGCCTCGCGTGTAGCATACCTTTTTTTATAATAAAAAAGCAGATGTAAATCAGAACGGTGAAAAAACTTACTCTTTGACACGTCCCATAATTTGACTTTTCTATCTGCTCCCCCGGTCGCAACTATTTTATCCGTTGGACTCCATTTAACGGCGTTCACCTCACCGTCATGAGCATCCTGATAAAATCAGAATTGAAAATATCTGCTTCAGATTTCCTTTTTAGGCATTGTTTTAGATAAATAAGATAACTATTTTATGATGGATAACGAATCATGTTTAATAAACATAACAGACCAATCAAAGAAGACAGAAATATTGCGAGAGTTAATATTAGGAGACTATGGTATATTTTAAAGTTATAAATTAGGCTAGTTCCGCTTAGCGCAAACCGTATAGGATAGCCGTATGTTCTATATTTTTGTTTATTGTGTAAATGTTTTTTATGGCTGTTCAGTTTTTCCATAAAATGTAACGATTGGTTACAGTTCAACAGAAATTACTGTTAAAACCTAAAAAAGGTCTTACTTACAATAGAAATATAATAATTTTAGTCGAGGGTAAAGAATTTCCTAAATATTTTTTTATCTATTTTTTTACGTCTGTATAAAGCTGTGAAGTTACAATGAAATAATAAGGTTAAATATAAAATACTTTCAAGGATTTTTTTTCAAATTGGTTTCATTTCTGATCTAAAATTGTTTATCCGGACGTAAAAATTTATGTGTTAATTTTTCTACAGGACTAACGTAAATTTTGTCGATTATGATTATGTATTATACTTACAAATCTGAGCGCTACTTTAGTAGGCAATACAGTGGTATAGTACGGCGTCGGATCAAGAGCCTTTTCTTCTAAAGAGCTAACAGATCCGATACTACTTCTACTGCTTCCTTCTCTTGCAGCCTCTTCTAGATCTCTACGGAGTTTGTCGGTCTTTTTTCTGTAAAAAAAAAAAAAACATTTTATTACAAAATTATCCCACATTACAATCATAACTGCAATCAGCAAGATTCCTTGATTATGCCGTACATTATTTTTAAATTATTTCCAAACCATGCGTTAATTGTTGCAGCAATGATGCAAGCGTAATCGAGGCATTGAATGAGCAGCCGACACTCGGTATTACGTGGACTATGAACAAAGTGGCTATTGAATGTGCTCATAGTTAAATTGTATATTAAGGGAATTTTATATATGATAGCAGCACAAAACTAAGGAAACCGAGAGCCCTTAGTGCCCCGAGGTATATTTCATGGCATAAAAACATTTGTACAATCCATACAAATGATGGAAAACGCAGTTTTACTGGTGCCAGAGGTTAAATTCTATTCGTATTTCATATAAATTAAAAATCTGTTTTCATAGTAAGCCAAACAAAATATAATATTATTATGACCGAAATACGGCGGCGGTAAGGAAATTTACTTTTTATTTAGAATTTATTGGGGGAAATAAATCCATCAGTTTTTGCCAAATTCAAGAACCTCTAAACTAAGAAGTATTAAGCTGATTTGTTTAATACCAAAGGTCTGTCTACGGTAAGGTACAAATTGTAATAGTGGATTTCACATGATATCTCATTTAAATAAGTCCATCACAGTAGAAGGGATATTGCTCCCAAGTTCTTGCATCCGTTGGATAAAGTAACACATGGACAACCCATCTGAACCTTGCCCAGGGTCATTTTATACAAGAAATGTGTAAGAATTTCGTATCTGCGGCACTGAGTATGTTGTTTAAAACTCTGGGTAGGCATGAATTAGAACAATCATCAGAGCACTCACCATTGTACAGCCAGTAATACCGTATTGTAAACATGCACATTTAATAAAAACCGCAGACATGCTATTTCTTCGATCAGACTAGCAATATTGCATGCAAAAATTAACTTATGTCATTCTGCAGATTTCACATGTAGCGAACTTGTACACAAAATGTAATATACAATATAGCAACGGTACTGATTTTATTAATGTATTGATTTTAACGTATTTATGTATTATATGTATGGCATTTGATTGCATGATTTTGTTCCAATACTAAGTGTGAAACAGAAAACAATCGTGGTTTCTTTTTTTCAATAAATTCAACCAGCAAACCTCCATAGTTGTAGGGATAGCTTACGGTTGCTATTAAAAATGTCAGCGAAAAACATTGAAAAAATAATAATAATAGAATTAAGAGATTCAACCCCATAGTAATGAGCAAACACAATGGAATAGTTGTATTTCGTGGTAATCAAACACACTGTGATAAATAAATCCTTCCCATTTTTTACATGGGAACTAAAGAAGCAAAAATCACACTGAAATTAAAGAATAGTAATAAAAGTATTCGAATAGAATTCGAAAAAAAAAGAAAAGAATAGACGTACAAAAATATTTCATTATAATTTACTAACGACATGCTATTTAATCTATATATTAAATATTTTTCAAAAATTTTTGTTCATTTGTGCACGCTAATTTCAGTAAAGATTAAAGATCAGAATTTAAAAAAAAAATAACAAGTTATGGGCACAGCTAGTATTTAATGTAAACCTCCTTGTATCGGCGGGAATTGCTAAGTGACATCCCGTGGTTCCAGCCTGCTGCTTTTCATGCGGGAGAAGCTGCAGGAAAAAGCTAGCTTGCTTAGAACTAAAAGTTAGTCGCCTTTAAGTATTTTGAAAGCGCAAAGTAATTTCGAACGACTCATACCAGCATGTCGTTAGTAAATAAAAACGAAAAGAACGCTTGTACGAAAACTTGAGCTTTTGGAAATCGAAATGACGACTGTATTGTATAAGGGCAAAAACCAAACCTTTAATGATTAACAAAAAAAAAACATAATGTAGTGGGTACCCCGCTCTTTCAACAAACCAAAATTCACAGTGAACATATTTAAAGAACAAGGAAAAAGTATGGGTCAGTTTTTAGAGTGCAGTTAAGACATGTATTAGGCCATTTTCATGAGGGAATGTTCAAAATGAACACCACAATGCCTTCAAACCACCACATTCTCATTCGCATTATGTCAAACTCACCCAAAACTAACTCTACCAAACGTGTTGATGAAAAACGCGGTAGGGTTGCTTGACCTGTTGAACAAATTAAACAAAAAGAAGCAAAAACAAAAAAGTGAGGTCAAATTATGCAAGCTGGCTTATCCTCGTGACACACATGACGATTAATTATTATTATGATAACATAATTATATCTCACATTGTACAAATGAAAGTGTTTTCTTGTTCCCCTATATTTTCGTCGTTTTTCATGTTATAATTTAAATATCGTTCACCACAAATAAATAAAACCACCACATCATTCAATTCATTCAAAGTCAAGTCACCACTAAACAAACAATGCCTGGGATGAAACTCTCTGTTGGCCTTAGAATTTTGAAATACAGCACAAGTTAATGCAAAAAGGTTAAAAAGTTTATTTTAAGAATTTTAATATTCAATTTTAAATCATAAATAGAAGCCAGTTTTCTATATTACTAGTTAATATTTACTTTTATTAAGTGTAAGTCCCCCCCCAATTAAGACAATTAATGACACATTATGACCAATTTTCATCCCAAGGCTTTGTTTACCTCAACCTTTAATTTTTTAATAATCTACAGATCTAAATCTACAGCGCAGTGAACGATCTACAATTTATTAGGACATATTGTCTAAATTCGTTACATATATAAAAAATCAATTCACAATGAAGCCAAGATGAGATTTTAAGATTATCATATTATTATATCTACTAGAAAATAGAGTGTATCCTGTACGTCAGGACCGACTGCTTTTTTTCAGTCCTTGACAACATCCATTCCCTTACAGAAGACCACCATGAAATTACAGCATGTGTGCTTTTGTGTTTCGGTGTGCGAGTAAGAGATTCCCGAGCCATTTTCCCTGTCCCTTTCCATAATATCTTATCCATAATCTTATTAGGGATATAAGTCTGCAGCACACTTGCAGTATGTTATAAAGGTTACGGTAGCCATCTACCATCTACATAATCGTTAGTCTGTCAGACGATCTTTAAAAAAAAAAGCAAAAAATAATTATTTTAAACTGTCTGTGTTAAAAAAATAATAATGTAGGCTTTTGAAATGACGTATTGTTTCTAGACGATATTATATATGACTAGGTGGTGCTTGCGACTTCGTCCGCGTTGAATCTTCACTAATTTTAAGAAAAAAGTAGCCTATACTGTATCCTGTACGTCTAAATGTTTATCTACCAAGTTTAAAGAGAATCAGTTAATTCGTTTAAGAATTATGGAGGAATATACATACATACAATACCTACACTTAAAGATTTATTATTAGTATTGATTATATTATGTTCTATTTCCGGAGGTCTGATCAGGAAAGAGGCTAAGTATTTTTTAAGATTAACCTAACTTATATAAATAACAAAAAAACTTATATTGCATAGAATTAGGAATACAAGGCTGGCAAAGAAAAATCCACCGAAAGTGTGCTTCAAAGTGAATTGATCTCTTATAAATATTTCAGTTGTTACATAATAATTATTGATAAAAATAACAGTATGTCCATGTATATTTAATTTTATTCTTTTCTTAGCTGGTATATATAAGCGGTGTTCAGGCTGTGTGCCATTAAAAAAAAAATCAATTTCTTATCAACTCTAAAAACACAAGTCAACAAAATCATGCAGAACAAAACGTACAAAAAAAAATAATATTTAATTATTCGAATCTTACTTGATATAGTGATCATTTTCTTCGTTCAATTTGTCAGCATCTTTCGCCTTGTACTTAATGAGCCTGTCGACTAGAACCCGATTTTCGTCCTGAAATATTGAAAATTTACCGTAGCTATTTTATTCTCGCACAACTCATGTTTGTTTTGTTAGTGTTATTTAAAAAAAATACACCTTTTTAAATAGTTTACGCATATTCACTAAATACTTTATTCAATGCACTTTCATTCACTCGTATATAATTTGGCAATGAATAAAATTCTCGACTGGGCACGTGACACAATGAACGTTTTTGTTTCAACTGAGTTGGTATGTTACTCTATAGATGTAAACATAAAAATATTTTACGAGCGCTGTAATCACATGAAGACTGTAAAGCATTTATTTTCATAGATACAGGTTGTTGCGAAAATAATTATTAAATACTAGCGGCCCGCTCCCGGCTTCGTCCGGGGTGCAATTTTTTTACGTACACACCTTTCATGATTATCCCTCTATCCATGAGTGCAGACAGAATTAAAATCTACTAATACTAACGCGCCTTTGTTTTGTTTTGATTTACGTCACATGGGAACAGAGTGGTTTGTATTGAAAAAGAAAAAACTGTTGTTTCCTCGTATTTTTTACGTTTTTTCTTTCCATAAGAACCTTCCTCAAACTTCATCAAACAGAACAAAAAAGAAATCAGCCAAATCGGTCCAGCCGTTCTCGAGTTTTGCGCTTAGCAACACATTTAGGGATTCATTTTTATTTGTATAGATTATAGGTTTACATTATTATAATTGTTTAGCTAGTTTATCCCATTGGAGTATTTGGTGTTCATAAATATACCCATGTCCATCTGGAATAGTGTGAAGTCACAATAGTGAAGATATTTTAAAAATGTATGATGATGTGGTTTCGGTGTTTTACTGTTTATACCCTCCAAACACAATTAAAAAAAAAACAACCACTGTGTTAACAAATTTCACTATTCCTTAATCCCACTATAGTCAAATTGCACTTTGTAGCAACTGTGACGTTGCTTGTATTATAGGCGACGGTGGCCAGCTACCATCACGTTGACAGACCTGCGTGGCAAATATAAAAATAATTGATGTCGCTGTCCTCGTCAGTCGCTCGCTGTTTTCTAATCAAACCAGAATAAAATGCATCCGTGCGAAGCCGGAGGCGGGCCGCTAGCTATACAACTTGTATATTGAAACCAGTAATGAAGCATACTGAATATTAGGACGCACGAAAAGTCGATTTGGCTTGGCAGCTTGCCACAATATAAATGAAGCTATAAAAACATCAAGATTCGGAGGTAGGCATAAATTGTGTCGAACTAACTGGGATTACTATGTTAAAATTGTAACATTGTGTAAACAAACATTATTATAATAGTAACATGAATTGCCAAACAATAATGTGAAAATGTTTATTGTTAGGAACTCGTATATCAACGAAATATAACATTAACAACTTTATTTATTAAAAAACGAATAAAACGAAATTACCAAATAAACTTTATTATTATATCGTAATAAATATCCTGTGATGTACATACTGTAAATGATAACTACAAAAAACTCTATAATTAAGCATAGCATAGTAATTTAGGTATGGCGTAATTTAACTATTTTTGCAGGAAATTCTATGTTCATATTTTAAATCTAAATGTACGAGAGTACTAATATGACTAAGATTGATTAGCCAAAGAATTTCATGGTTTACCCACGTTTGTTTTAAAAATTACGACTTAATCGAAAGTGCAAATAACCTATTTATTTGATTTTCTTGACAAAGACAATGTGTCTTTGAACAAAGACACCAAACTTGATCTAACTAAAGGAAAACTTAAAACTGATTAGTCGTGCACTAATGAAATGTATTTGGATTATTTCCCACTAGTTATTTTTTTCTTTTTACAGTATGTTTTTAAAGTTTACAGTTTGTTTTGTCTAACAAAACAAAAAAGTACAGGTTATAGGATGTAACAATTAAGTCCCTTTAATTTAAAGCATCTTTTAGTGGAAAAAAATTTGGCCGCTTTGGGTATAGCGACTAGTTTTAATGAACCATTTGTAACAATTGTATATTGCGACTTAGTCTACACACAAAGACCGAGTCAACAAACACAGACACAAAAGTTCATTTGTAGAATCATAAATTAAGTTTAGTTTCATTTTTGAAATCCACTGTAATTGTGTCAATTAATCGAAGGCCAAAAGTGTATTTACCTGTGTTTTTCTCAATTTGTCTTCTATAGCGTTGAAGGCCATTTGTAGCGCTTCATATTCATCTCGCAATGTTTGATTTTGACTTTTTAATTCATTCATATTAGTTTCGTACAAGTTTATTTCGGCTCGGAGGGACGCTATCACACTTGTGTAGTCTGCGATTCTGTAAAAATTCAGTGCATTTGCTAAAACGGTTTCATTAACGGCCCATAATTCATAAAAGAAAATTTTTTTCATAAGCATAATAATATCTGTCAATAAAAGGTTTTTGCAACTTAGTTTGATTGGAAATTTATTATTAGGTGGATACCAGATCGTATAATAACCAGTTTTTGCATCGGGCGTTAAATATTATTAAGCAGGCTGACAGTCCACTTGATGGTAGGTGGCTACCGTCGCCTATAACACTAGCAACGCCACAGACGCTGTAAAATATTGCAACAATACATACATCACTTCTTTTGTTTGCAACTGCTTCTCTGCATCATGTACTCTTGTATTTAAATTTATAATTTGTTGTGAACTTTCACCTCGTCGTCTATGTAAGGATGTAAGCTCTTCTTGTTGAACCAAAATTTTTTGTTCAAGTGCCTGTATTTTTTCATTATTACTACCTGGAAAAAAAAAATCTACATTTATAGAAATATATAAAATTCTATATTGAAAAGTTTTTCTAATGCACTTTGGTTCATCAGAAACAATGAAGTTCATAAAATATTTCAGATATAGTCAGGAAAGAAATTTTAACTTGGACTACCCCACACAGAAACAAAATAAAAAAAAATCCCAATCAGCTGGCTAAAAATCAAATTACAACCCCGATTATGTATGACAATTAAAATAGATGTCATATTATCCTCACTTTTTAAATTAAAATTAAGGAAAATTATAAACATATTAGAAAGACTTTTCCTCCAGGGCACTATCTGCTAAAAAAAAGTTGAGGAGTAATTGAAAATTAAGAGATTGCGAGAGAAAAAATAAAAAAGTAAAAAAATTATAATAATATTCTAGGGCAAATGAAACTTAATAAAATTCCAAAATTATTTGATTAAGTGAACACATTTGAGATTGTAGGTACCTTCTCCAGTTGCCAATTGTTCAACACCTGCACATATTATGCTCCAATTATTACCTTCACCACTACTATCACTCATTGTTATTAATTTAATTTTTAATAAATATGTCAATAAAATGAAATGTTAAGATTATTAAGATTATAAAACTAAATATAAATGATGCGGATCAAACACAAATGGTAATGGCATGAAGTACAATGACACAATTGAAGACTATACTTTAAGTTGTGGGTAAAATGTTAGATACATTTTTAGGGCCTACCCCTTAAATATTAACATTATATATTGACATTTTAGAGTTAACAAAATGGATGGACAATGGATAACAAACAAAACGAAATTATTAGCCATATCTTTTGAAATAGACTATGTTTCATAAAACTGGAAAGCAGGGAATATACTTACTTAATATGGATTTTTTATTATGAATGAAATTTTTATTAATTTATATATTCCATATTTAATTAAATTGATGAATTTAAACAAAATTTAATTTAATCTATTGAAGTGACAACTTCTTTAGGCGCGTTGTTGGGCATTTTTGAAATGGAAAAACACCATTGAAATTGCTACACTATCATGAAATGTAATTAATGTAACCACAGAGGTTTCAGTTACATTACATTACATTACATGTACATACATTATTTTCAGATATTAATTTAAAATAATTTAAAAAAAGAACAATTTTTGAGATGGGATGAAATCATTGATTTCGCGATGTCATGTAATGTAATGTAATTATGTGAAGCTTAGTTTTCATTTCTGAAGTACAGTCCAATGACTCACATGTTTTTATTTTTAACTTAGATTTATTTTCCTCTTTTACAATGTCTTCGGGCAAACTATTAAGTATGTATGGCAACCGCTTCTTTATAGTTCTATCACCATAGGCACTACTAATTTTCCCGAAGACACTGCCCTTGTATAGTGTGTACTCATCACTTTAGCTAACACTGAGTCCTGTTTACCATGACCATTGATTACTAATGTGTATATTTAAGTTTTATATTCAAATTAGTATTGTTAAAAATATTAAATGAATTTAAACTCACCACCACCTGCTAGCACACTGTCTGCATTAGAAAACCTAATCCGTTCATTGGCCAATGTCAATTGTAGATTTTCATTTTTTAGTGTGTTTACAGTATCAAAAAGTCTGCTTTCTGAAAAGTAAAGATTACAATTTAGAAAACATTAACTACAGTTTTTAAAAATATATTACTCTCTAGTAATTATCAATACTAATAATAAATCTGTAAGGGATGATCATGGAGTAAGTTACTTTGTTTTCAGAGATATCGTGTTTATAGGATATATACATGACACTGAAACTAAATTGACGACTTTTAGAATTTCTGTATGTATGTATGTTCCTCCTTAACGAATTAATCGATTTTCATGATAGGCAATTAATTTTCATTTTCAATGTGGATGAAGTCGCAGGCACTTGCTAGTGACAAATAAAGATTAAAATAAGGTGCTTGGGTTAACACTTTGTCTCAAAGGACTCTGGTTCAATTGCTGGCAGAGCCAACTTTAGGAAGGGAACTTTTCAAAGAAATCTTGAGAGTAAAGGTAGTGCACACTGCAATGCCTATCCCTTTTACTATGGTCGGCAGCGCACTTGCAGCATAGGTGATAGTATCCACCAATCACCTGTCTGTTGTCACTCCATAAAAAGAAATTCACCCAAGAAGCCAGAATACTGTTAAATAAAAACATCTGGCAAGATCATTATAACATTAAATCAAGTAGATTTATAGAAGCTTTTTACAAATGATCATCATCCTATTTTACAATTTCTTACTTAAAATACATCATCCTAATCTTCTCTTATAAAATGCTCATATTTATTTATTGTTTATCTGTGTGTTACTTACCGTACTTGTCTTAAAATGTACAACACTAAGTAAATAAAGTCAATAAAGATAAAGATAGACAATAAAGTTATTTTACAGGTTATATTACTTACGAAAAGAAATTAGGTCTTGAAACGCCGCAGTCTCATTTTTATTTCTAGCTTGTAGCTGGCTAACAATGTTACTTCGCCATTCTCCACCTTCCATTTTGTTTTTATTATATTCAAAGTTAGTCAAAATTAATATTCTAACAACGTTATATACCAAAACAAACAGATGTCATGATGTAACGATGTTTAATGAGTTATTATTCGAGTTAACACTTAAAAAACACGACATTAATATCTCATTGATATAATAATAGGTTTTGCTGTCTAGAATAGGGTGAAAATTTAAATAAATTATGTTATAATGTTCGTTGAAATTTGGTAAGCGAAATGGTTACCACTTATTATTTACTTGATGTGAATTGTGATGCTGATGAATGTCAGTTGATGAATGACATTGACAATTGACATAACAACTGATATTTCGATTTGACATTGACAGTGACAGCAGATATATAGAATAGTGATGTGAATTTAGCCAAGGAATTTAGCTTCAAAAATCTGATTTAGATCACTTGTAATTATGTTAATTATACTTCAATTATTTTAATTTTTAAGTCGACATATTATAATAACATTAATTTCATTATATATTCCTAATTTTGATTTACAGAACAGACTTTGCAAAAAATATAATTTATACTTACCTACAATTAAAATAATTAATATATATAGGACCAGGTTGGGGCCGGGGTGCTTTAGTTATTATTCCTTGACATTATAGGGTTATAGGGTGACAATAACCATAGAGTAACTTATAATAACAACAAATTTGATATTAAAAATATAAAGATTTCTTAATTTTACTGTACAATATGTAACAACTAAAAACCTTTTTTTTTGTAAAATACACATTTCTTTAATTATATCTATTGTTCTTCTCTCCAGATATTTTTATTAATTACGTCTCATATATTTTATTATAATGATAAATGATAACATCATTATATTATGCGTTCATAAGCACATAGATAATAACCTGAATATGTGCTTGTGCACATATTCAGGTTGCACATGTGCTTGTGCACATATTCAGGTTGCACATGTGCTTCAAAAAAAAGTTCACCTAAAATTTCAAAGTTATTATTATAATGAAAATTTAAATAAACATTTCGTTAGGACAGATTTTAAACATTTAAAATTGATTTCTTTGAATTTGAAGTTTGCATTGTATGAAGTGAGACGCGATTTGTTTGACACAGCCGCAGGTTGTAACTTAGTTCGCTTATAAATACTAAAAAATATATATATTTCAGGCTTGATAGTTGTGGTGAAGTTAGTAAAAATAACTTTAGGTAATTACAGAAAGTTATCCAAACTTTTATAACTTGGCGTAGACACCGAGTTTATAAAAGTATTGAGAAAACGTTGAGAAAACTTGTCTTTAGCAACAAGAGTCTATCTCGGAAAAGTCTTTGCTCTCCGATATAGGTGTAACTGTTAGGTAGGTACCTATTAAGCTTGGTTTGGTTATAACTTATAAGTGCTGTGACGTTCGCGTTCTTTAAGTTAGTCTTGGACATTTTCTTGTCGAGAATATTATGTTATTATTTATCAAACTTACTTCAAAAGGCGTCGTCGCGAGATGCGAACTTCGGTTCCTTTACCAAATTAACTTATTTTATGGTCAAAGTTATTTTGTCGTCATTAGTAGGTACTTACCTGAGTAGCTATTGTAGGTACATAATATTGTAAACGATGTTTTACAGTATCTTATCCAGTTTATCTATAATTCCATGATGTTTAAAGTATATCATTTTGGCGGTGCATTTAATCTGTTCAACTGATTGGTTTTGAAAACCCTATCAAAATCCTAGTGGCTCAGAAGAAGTTACTTAGCGGAAAAAATGTTTTTTCAAGTTAATTAGATTATATATTAAACCTTTTTTTGAAAAAATATCTAACTTACGGTGAAAACCTTACCAAAATCTATTGTATTGTTATAGGAGATGATATACAGATATACAGACGGCGCAGAAAGTGTTTTTCAGCCGACTTTCAAGAAAAGAGAAGGTTCTCAGTTCGACTGTATTTTTTTTAATGTTTGTTACCTTCGACATAACTTTCGACTGGGTGAACGATTTTGATGACTCTTTTTTTATTTGAAATCTGGTGCTTCCCGTGTGGTCCCATTTAAATTTGGTCCAGTTCTGGTAATGGCGGCATCCATGAGAAAACCGTTTTGTATTTTTGTTCTTTAAAAAGGGTTATTATTTCATACCTAGTTATTTACCTATTATGTAATATGTTTTGTAATATATCCTGTGTCCTGTTATGTCTAAATGTTTATCTACCAAGTTTCATTAAAATCTATGGGGTATCTATACATACAATACCTACACTTACAGATTTATTATTAGCAAGTATTGATGATTGATGATGATATGTATATATGTACTTATATAAGTATGTAATTTACTTATGTATAAGTTAATTTCATATTTAGAACTATGTATTCTATGTATGTATTCTAATGATGGAACAAAATTTGATATGTTAAGTGATTTGGCAAGAAAGTCAATTCAATGGGATTTATTACGTTCCACGGCTTCCGTCAAGGATAATTCCTTATTAATCTGGACTTTAACTGTTACTGTTCAATTAAGGATTGGAGATTCAATTATAAGTTTTGAGAGTCAGAGCGGCGAGCTTAGAATGTGCGACACGGCGTCTAAATTAATTCCCACTTTGAGATATAATTATGTCTGTTTACTGCCTTAGATGAATATATTTGTGGACTTTGTATGAAAAGAGAATAGACATGTTTAGCCTTCAACCTGCAAACATCTCGATAGATTATTCAATAGATTTTAATTTATTTTAATTGTTGTCGAGTTGTGTGTAGTATACCTCTATTTTTATACAATAGTACACAATAAAATAATTTACTCATTTAAATCAGCTGAAAACACAAAGAGATAATATTATATAGATATTACTCTAACAGTATAACAATATTAGAAAAATATGAGTAGTAATAAATAATATTAGTTAAGTAGGTCATAGGAGATAAATAACAATAGTTATTGGATGCTTCTAAATGGTCAATTTGGGCATTTCTCCATCTCTTCCTGATTAGGAATCAATGATTAGGAATGATTGCTGATCTTAGTAGAATTAGTGATTACTAATTCTACTAAGATCAGCAGACAGACAACCGTGGATCTATCATAAACTGACCATAAAGTACCGCCAGCCTGTCCAGCGATCTCTACAAACTAGAAGAAAATAAAAAAGTTGTTAGAATATTAATTTCGTTTAGCTTTTAATATAACAAAAACAAAATGGAAGGTGGAGAATGGCGAAGTAACATTGTTAGCCAGCTACAAGCTAGAAATAAAAATGAGACTGCGGCGTTTCAAGACCTAATTTCTTTTCGTAAGTAACTCTTTTTAACAAAAAATAAACCGACTTCAAACCGTCTCATGGTCTTTTCTCGTGGATGCTATTGTCAGAACTGGACCAAATTGAAATGGGACCACACGGGAAGCACCAGCTTTCATCATCAAAATAGTTTCACCCCTGTTTCACCCAGTCGAAAGTTATGAGGCCTAACAAACATAAAAAAAAACATACGCGTCGAATTGAGGACCTCCTCTTTTTTTTGGAAGTAGGTTGAAAAACAAACATCTTAACCGATCTTAATAGAACATTTGTATGCTGATTGAAGTGATCATTTATTTTAGAAAAAACCTTTACCCGCAATCTGGATTTAGCCGGACGGCGAGAAGATCTGTTTAAATTGCACCTTTTAATCTAGTCAAAGAGTGAACAGACGCCGACTTTGCGGCGCGCGGCGAACCGGAAAACAGCATCCCGGTGC
The DNA here is from genome assembly GCA_918317495.1 of Synanthedon vespiformis. Lineage (NCBI taxonomy): Eukaryota > Metazoa > Arthropoda > Insecta > Lepidoptera > Sesiidae > Synanthedon > Synanthedon vespiformis. Next base: position 5,418,675 of record OU906954.1, on the reverse strand, counting down.
TGTCTTTAGTACTTGGCTTGAAGAAAAACAGACCGGGCTATGCTAATTAACTCCCTAGGTAGACTTTGGAACAATAGCGTATCTTTTAAACAGACTGTATATTAAGTTAGGTACTTTGTTATTATAATTTTCGTTGGGCAAAGTCAAAGTTGAACAAAAATGGTAAAATAACCGGAAGGTAAGGAGGTGCCAACCTACCCAGCTGTTTTTATTATGTTTTATAATTTCAAGGATGTGGAATTTAAAAGGAAAATTTATAAAAAATTGGTTTGGTCCCACGTCAGAGTTTAAACTCAGCAGGCAGGCAGACTTATTGCCACAAGCAACGCCACGTCATGTGCTTCAATTGAGCTGCAATTCGTCTTTCGTAGAATGACGAAAATGAACTAACCGTGCCAAACTTATCATATTAAAGATATATTTGGAGGAGGATTTGGAAATGGGATCTGTCCATCTCTTACCTTTCTCTTACTCATAAGCCGAAACTCGATAGCATCGTCGTACTGTTATTTTACGATTGTTTTCTGTAAGAGTACGGTGCGGTTAGTAGGGAAGAGTGCGAAACTTCTAAAAAATCAGTATCTAATTAGGTATTTTTTTTTTTTTTTTTTCAAGTTTTTCCCCAGGGGTTACGCCACCCCCGCAGGCTGTTTATTTTAAGTAAAAATTACAATTTTAAATTAATTTTACAATATAAAGTTACAGTTCAATTATTATTTTTTTCTTATATTATATATCTACAGTTACCAAAAAAAATTAAATTCAGTGTTACGGGGGTTTGGGGGATTAAAGCCTCCACCTCCGACATAATCGGAGACTTTGATGTTTTTAATAAAAAAAAAAATACCTTATACTGCTTATGATTATTTATTTTTAACCAAGACAGTTTCTCCTCCATCCATTCCTCCTCCCTCATATCTTTTCCCTATATACGAAGTCCCATGAGCCAGGACCCAATCAGGCCGTCGCGTTAGCCTTTTTGACTACATCTATTATTTTATTGCAGAAACTGAAAAACATATACCTAATCTAATTAGGTATGTGTGTGTTTCTCTAAACCACCCAACGGATTTTTATACGTTTTTACTAATAGAAAGAGCGATCTACCATTGTTTGTTTTAGGTATAGACAGAGGTACATACATAGTTTGCAGAAAAAAATTTGCATAAGTGCGAAACCTGGAACGGGCGGCTAGTATAGATATTAATGGAAGGAATCCGATCAAAGCGCTCATAGACACTTTAATCCTGTTCCCGAATTCTAAACTTATAGTTCCGGAATCATGTAGTTTGCATAATGCGAAAGCTTTAACTCACTTAGAACGAAAGACATAATTTAGGATTAAATTTCGAAAGCCAAGATAAATTCTGAATTCAGGGAGATACTTAAACGAGGTAATACATACATTCATACATACTCTTTTATGGGATATATTACTAATTTGTATAATGTCTTTCGTATCTATTCTCCTAGTGTAGGTCATGTATAGGTATGTAATTCTATTCTATTGGAGTTGCATTCCATTTCACTATAGCTTTCATTTTGTCATCATCAACTCCAGAAGTTCGACCGGAACGTTGGTCATCTTTCAGTTAAAAAATTTTCAGAATTTTTTAAACCAATACTTACAAGTAGGCTACGTTCTGTTGAACAATAAAAATTATAAACTTCATTTATGTCTTTTACTGAGGCTTTCTTGCCTATATATATGAAACCCCGAATAATAAATTAATCTGCATTACCAAATTGATAAAAAGTAGATAACCAGTTTACTTCATCTTGCCAGCCAATATAAATAGCCAGCCAGACAATTCTTTGTCTAAATTTATTACAAATTAATCTAATACAAACTACGCAAAAAGGTGGATAATATAAACTTGAATTATACAGCTTCTTGCATCGCTGAATCCTAATTTAGTAGCAATAATACGTCACATTTGGATTTTAAAAATCAATATAACAATCACATAAAAAGAAGCTCAGCCTAATCAAATACCTAAACTGGGTAAAAGTTAAAATTGAACGAAGTGGGAATCTCGGTCATGAATAATTCATTAATTTCACTTGGACGCGGTTGAAAGGAGCTATATTTGAAAGAAATAGACTTTGGAGATAATGTGTAAAGATATCAACTGTTTTATTTAACCAAAATTTATTACAATGTGATAATTTGTAATCTAAGATACAATTTTAACACTTAGGTAGGTACGCTGGAAATACGAACGAGAGTGTGGGGGTAACAGTTATTAATTAAATATTTCAATGATGTGATGTTTTCTTCGCTCCCTTTCGCTTCTTAGCCCTTTTTCCTTTCTTACCTGTAAGAATATTAATTAATTAATTCAATGCCTGTATGTACTTAGATCTCGAAGTCTTGTTATCAAATTAATTAAGTAACCTACTATTCTTGTTCTTTGAAGGAAAGGTAACTCTCCTTTTGTAACGGTATCGAGCCTCATCTGTAAATTAAGGAATTATGAAAATTAAATCTACATACGGTCGCTGCATCCGGTGTTTTTCGAAGTAAAAAGAATAGAATTTTTGTTTGTTTGTTTGTCTGTGCGTTTGTGCAAGCTTATGTCAGAAATGGTTTAACTAATTCCTATTCGGTTTTCACTAATGTATACTTAGTAGCAAACTTTCCGTTACAAAAAAGTTATATCAAATACCGAAAATACCTACTTACCTACTTATTACTTACTTTAAGCTATACACCAAACGATAATAAAAGTGGGTTTCATTATAATTATAATATTACAATTATATTTTGCTTAATTAATGATATTTAACCTATGTTATTTTACTAAAAAGTAATATGATTACCTGTATCGCTATCTGATTTTTCATCGTCCTTTGCTGGCTTCATTCGTTGAACTTCTGGCTCCCTTTGAGGCACAACAGGTTCTAAAACAAATAAAAAGATTTTCGTCAGTGTATAATCCCTTTTTTAATATTCTTTATTAAATTTGGGTCCAGGTGGTAAAGTACCCAAAATACTGGCTGCATTACGTCTCTGGGTTGCTATACTTAATTTCTGAGAGAAGTAATGGCCAGCCCTGTCGTGGCTTTTTCTATCTTGACGAGCTTTACAAAACAACTGGAAACAGTTTTTTACCACCTGCGAAATAATTATAATAGAATATCTATTAGCGCGCTAATACAAATAGAGGTAGGTAAATAGAATTTTATTAATAAATGAACAAACCATCTGAATCGCCGAAACCCTGCGTGATTCTGATTCTATTCCTGTACTCTGAAATATGAATAGAATATTTATTATTACATTACATTATTATTACTCTTTTAATTATATAAATAAAGACAATAATCATGAAGTGATAATATTGGTGGGATTCGTCAATACTACGACATTAGGAGCAAATTTACCTAAATCCTCAATATTATAAATGTCTAAGTAAAGTCTGTCTGTATATCACCTTTTCACGCCTTAATTACCCAACCGATTATTATGAAATTTTGCATACACGTTGTCAGGGATACCGGAAAGGACATAAGGTACCTTTTATCCAGAAAAACACACTGCGTTTCGCAGTCATTTGGGCAGCCCGTCTGGCGGCAGTAACCACCCCCTTACAGAATACCACCGTGAAATAACAGCATATGTGCTGTTGTGTTTCGGTGAGTGAGTAAGGGATGCCAAAGCCCATTACCACCTTCCCTTCCTTATCCCTTATTTATCCTTAATCCTTCTATGGTCAGCAGCGCACTTGTAGCACTTATGGCGTTGCTTGTGTTATAGGCGACGGTAGCCACCTTCCATCAAGTGGACCGTCAGCCTGTCTGTCGACCTTAACATAAAAAAAAAAAAAAAAAAATTTAGCAGCACCACCGTCGCGTCGTTATAGGAATATTGAGGTATTGCAGTAAATAAAACTGATTCAGACTACTGAATTAAAACTAACTACTAAGTTTTGGCTGTAACTACTGTTTCAGCTAGGCATTGATTTTGATAGTAGTTAGTTGAATTTTTAATGATTAACAGAATATGGCTTTTAACAAGGGACCTGTTGTATTATCTCAGATAAAATCTTCAAGTTGCAGTAGGTACGATAAATAAATTATTTGATGGGGGCGGAAAAGGTGAGGATCACCCACGATACATGCATTGCCACTGTGCGTTCACAGATGCCGCTGTAGGTCTCGAAAAACCATTATTTAAGTATAGCCAAAACCAGTTTTTTAATAGCTAAATGATTATGTATTAAATTCTCATACCATTGTCGTAATCAGATTGATCGCTATCTTCATCCGATCTATCGTCATTATTTCTAAGATGACTTGGACTGCTATCTAAAGAAACCAGGTGAATAAAATGGTATTTAGACGTTTAGACAAAACGTACTTACAAACTTACTTACTACAATGATATTACTATTTATTATTATTATGTTTTAATAAAGAACAAAAGTCTGTAATCTGTAATCTGTAAGTAATGTAAGTAGGTGCCATTCTGTTCTCCCTTTTTTGTTTTTATTATAATTTATTTTCTATTATTATTGATTATATATTAAGTAGAAATCTATAAACGTGCTTACATTCAACACTTTGTCAAATATCTTGATAATTTGGACTACATTAGGTATCATCACCATCATCTTCATCATTATCATCACCACCACCACCATTATCATCATCATTATCATCAGCTTGTGTCTCTTCACTGCTGGATAGGCCTCTCCCAAGACTTGCCACCACGTACGGTCTTCTGTCCTTCCTAACAAGTTGTTTCCCAAAAAGCCTTTCAGGTCGTGTGTCTATCTGACCTCCATTCTAGAACTTCAACCTCATTGGTTATCCGCTCTGCGATAGATGTAACCAGCCTTCAACTTCAATTTGCTTATTTGCATAATGTCAGAATTTCTAATCCTATCCACCAAAGAGCTGTCATAATTTGCGACAACCAAAATAAAAAAAAATATGGAAAATTAAATTGAGAATAACTTACAAGATTGGCTCCGTTTGGATTCAGCGAACGTCGCAAGTATTAGTACTGTTATCTGTTTACATAATTACATACAAATTACATTCTTTCTTATTAAAATGCAAGCAATGCGAGACAACAACAAAGTTTCGTTACCGTTGAACAGAAGAACGCTCTCAAAATGTTATCGCTCGAGAAGAGCATGATGCAATTTGCCTCGAATATTTGATGGAAATGAAATGAACAATGTCTCGGTTTGAATTTAATTTACACTTTAATGTAAACATTCATGAATGTGTTTACAAACAAAACTTATCAATTTCATGATTGAAGCTGTAATCAGTTTTTAATAAAATTTATTAAAATAGGAATAAATCGCATGTATAAATTACATACTAAATTAAGCAATTCAAATAAACGAAATAACTTAAAATAAAAATCAACATATTACTGTAGGTGCTTTTATCCATACTTTTATAAATGTGAAAGTAACTCTGTCTGTCTGTTTCTTACCTTTTTACGCCTCTGTTCAACCCATCATCATGAAATTTTCCACACTTTATCAAAGGACTTTCACCTAGATAAAATTAGATACTGTTCCCGAGGTAAATAAAATACATAACATGTAGTTTCAAATTCGAATTAATTTATTCATTTCCGTAAACGTGGCAGCAAAGCTCTGTGCAAAGGTCTCATGTTAAAGAGCTAAGAGATCTGTGAAGATTTCTTTAGAAAAATGGATGGTATAAATCTGCTCTAAAACGTTGAAAGCTGAAGTAAATTATGGTCTTGAGTTTATGAATGTTGAAAACGTTTTGATGTTGCTGTATGCTTTGTTATTTTACTTCAGAGACACAGTCACTTTAATTTTGGAATTCATTCTAATAACGTACGGTATAGTAATACCTAACTTAATTCTAATGGAATTAGAATAAGTTAAAAGTGACTTCATTTATGATGGTAATTAATTTCTGAAGATGTTGCAAATTATATTTCGATTTTGCTTGATACATATAAAAAAAAAACACCTCTAAAATTAATAGTTTGTCAATGGGTCCATGAGGTTTGAAATTTAGTTTTATCAGAATGTTATTTTAATTACATAATTATTCAAATTGTTCAACATATTAAAATTCATATATTTTTAGCACAAACCAAATACCACGTTGACAATTATTGTTCTAAGTGTTAACATAATGCCAGTGATCCCTCTTAACATTTTATTAATAGGTCAAAAATCAGACTTAACTTAACTTTAACTATAATTGTCCAATAAATAAAATCAGTGGATCTAAAAAAATATATTATTTAATTATAATTCAAATTTAATATGATTCAATCTTAGTAAATGCTCTTTTCATTTACAGTTTCACAATTGAAACTGAGCAGAGGTGAATTGAATGAATTGAATAAAGGTGTCTTCATCAACGGTTTCTGCTTGTAACAAAGCTGATAGCGGATTGTTGTTCTTTTGTATTCATACATTCACAACAATAAAAGTTAACAAAGGTATTCTTTTCCTCTTAATAGTCAGAATGGCTTCCGTTAAATCACATACATTTATAACGTAATATGAGAAGAGATAATGTGTGCCCCGGGCGAGACAAATTTGCCAACTTTTTCTGTTGAACAACCTCTTTATGTGAAATGGTTAGCGCTGAAAATTCCGCGGAAAGTATTATTACTAAAGTTTGAATATTAATGATGGTAATTCATTTTTTAATATAAGCTTATTCTTTTCATTAAGCAATTCTTCCATTGCACATTCAGACGTACGGCTAGTTACCATCCTCGTTTTATCGAAATTCCTCTTTTTCGGGGCTTTTGAAAGATCCTTTATAATGCGCACTGCCTTGTGTTATAAGCTGTGTTTCCGAGCTCATAATTATAACCCAATCCTTTTCAAAGTTCGAGTGAATAGACATCTTCTTGGTGAGCTCGCTACATCATGGCCTATATGGCTAGATTCTGGCTGATATAACTAATTTGAATACTATAACTAAATTGTATGTAAATTTGCGTAGGTATAGGTTTGGATCTGGCTCGTAAATTCACACTCATCCAGAATTCATATTGATACTATAGATTCAAATTTTATATCAATGTCAAATAGGTTCATATAATTTAAATCATCTTTAAATTTAGTTACCTTCTAAAGAAATATTTACCCCATCCAGTTAAGGATGTAAGAAGCATGGACAAAAGTCAATTAGAAAGCTTGTAGATTGTGTTTAGGTATTTTACCCTAGGATAATGAGATTTTATTTAATAGTAAGTATTTTAGTTTTTATATTCCATTACAACTTACTGTGAGACCCCAGTTTCAAATAAATCTTATTCGGTTTACTTCGCATATATTACAGATTGCGAACAATGTCAACAGCTATCTGTTGTTTACTCTGAAAATTGTCTCGACAATTCAGATTTGGTCAAAATCCTCGCAAAAACCGACAGCTTAAAATTTACATGAAAAGTACGTGGCTTAGTGCTAACGTCGCATTCAGGGACGCATTTTTACCTTGGGTTTTAACTGTTCACTCTTTATTTGAAATTTGCTTTAAGGCTTATTGGATAGAGGGAGATTATAAAAAGTTCCAAGAATATTTTTATAAAGGTAACGAATGTTAATTTATTTATGATGTGTAGGGATTGTGGAGATTATTTTTATTCGAATCGAATAAACATTAATAATATTTTTTTTTAATAAATCAGTTATAGAAGATTATGGTTCTACAGGTGCCCGCGACTTCGTTCGCATTGAAAATATTAAAAATATTTTAGATCAAAAGTGTAATAGATTTCATCCGAATCCTTTGAGCCGTTTTTGCATGAAAGAGTAACAAACATCCATCCATACATCCATCCTCACAAACTTTCGCATTTATAATATAAATGTATAGTAGGATTAATTTATTATATTATAAAAGTTACAGGAGTTTCGGTCATTTCTGCTAAAAAGAAGTGCATTCGTGCGTATTGTAGGGTCGATTTGTTGTCATCAAACAATCTATTGTTTGTTTATTTTGAAGCTGAAATGTACAAACAATGCTGGAATTTGAAATACACACAATGGAAGAAATAAAAATAATAAAAAAGCTGATCATAAAAAAACTAGGGGGTCTGTATATGCTTCTGAATTTCCAAGTTCAATATAAAGTACTTAGCTGTTGAATTTTATGAAATAAGTTTAGTTCTACAGAAGGACCTCTACAGTTGTACTTTATGTTAGGTAATACCATAATAATATAATAGGTACATTAAGCATAAAAGTGTTTAAATATTGTAGCTATATCTTTCCTATATTTACGTTCGAAATATGACCATTCGTTTACATTTCAGCATCCCACCAATCGTTTACCGCTGACAATGCCGAAGCCAAATGAAAATTAAACACGTTTCGTAACGAAACAATTAACTATACGTCGGAAAACTGTCGAATTTAGTTGTGGTAGAGCACACTGCGTTTCGCAGTCATTTGGGCAGCTCGTATGGCGGCAGTAACCACCACGTTTCAGAATACCACCGTTAAATAACAGCATATGTGCTGTTGTGTTTCGGTGAGTAAGGGATGCTAGAGGCCACTACCCCATCCCTTATCCTTTATCCTTCTATGGTTGGCAGCGCACTTGCAGCACTTATGGCATTGGTTGATGGTAGGCGAAAGTAGCCACCTACCATCAAGTCGACCTTAACATAAAAAAAAATCAACTTCATTATTTATTATACCTAAATGTACTTATTATTTAATACAAGAGTAATATCTGCTAAAACTAAATAGAATATTCTATTATATTGTACAATTTAGTTTTGGCAAGTCTGGTCTCAAGGTAATTCAGAAGGTAAGGATTATAAAAATGCATAAATTATTTGTAGGCACAAGTGCCCTCGACAAAATCAAAATCACGACAGATTACACGCAAACATTTTATTTTGCCAGATTTTGCAGTGCAATTTTCAGTAGTGATTTTTGTATTTAACTAAATTTAGTAAGATAACTAATATATATTAAAAAAAAATTTTTTTTTTATATTTTATTATTATATTTTTATAAAAAAACTTCCACAAAACCTTTATTTATTAAAATGTTTTTATGAAAATCTCGCTTAAAATCTTAAAATGTTTTCATAATATTCGAGAAAAACGTCAATTTGTGTAATCTCTCATTTAACTTTTTATTACCAAATTGGCCCATATTAAAATTGTATTTTCAAACCGTGTTTGCATTGAAAACGTTTTGAATGCGTAGGGCTTTGCATAAAGAGAGCAAGTAAAGTGCACTATCTCTCGAATTCAGTCCAAGAAGGATTCTCGGCGCTTTTGGATGCATGAAAATCATATATCCATTCAGACCTATTAAATGAAAATAAAATGTTACTTTAACATTTTTATTTATTTTTTAATATGTATTTTGAACATCAAAAAATCCTTTAAAAAAATCAAAGAAAGATTTAAAATATATCTTTAAGCTATACCTGTCTGTATTAATAAAATCTTTATGAAAAAGTTGTTCACATCATGTTGTGTGGTAGCGTGTGTTTCGGCAAGCAAGTAAGGGATTTTAGAAGAGACCATTTCCGTCATATTCTAATCCTCTTATATTTAATCCTATAATGGTCAGCAGTGCACTTGTGGCACCCGTGGCGTTGGCGCGTTTCAACGCGGACGAAGTCGCGTACACCAGCTAGTAAATTAATAAAATACCTAGAATAAAATAAACGTCAGTAAAAATAAAAATAAATTGATTGTGAATTTTGTGAGTCAATAGCTGGGGTAACTTGGTAAGTAGATGTGCCCCAGGATGTCGAGGTCAAACTGCATTACGCGCCCGGGGAAATCTTAGCTTTCGTTCTCATGGAGAAAATGGACTTGTTTTCTCCACGTGCATACAAATGCACCGGCATTCAACTTCAATAAGAATTTCAAATTACTTACTTGTTTGTAAGATTTGCATTTTTTTTAAATTGCTATAACTGACGGCGAGACTATAAAGACTATAACTATAGAAATGATGATCCCAAGAAAATGATTCACCGTCTTATTGATTTAATATTAACTAAAATCAGTTAACCATTCTTCTCACACTTATGGAGATTGGCCATTTTCTACCATGTCTATTTCTTTTATAAACAATATCGATAAAATCATAGTAACCAGTGTTATGCGACAACTTAATTTGCCTATATTCAAAGTAGGTATAAGAGCTTTTCAAGCTAGGTACCTACCGCAATTACATTGATTATAGATATTTATGAATATGTAGCCGAACATGTAGCCGAATATGTATGAAATCATCCTCAGAAATTCCTCTTTTCATTAATTCAATTAAGAATAAAATATGTTCACAACTAGGTATATGTGATTAGCGTACACAAACTTCTTGTGGTAGAGGTACTTCGATATACCTAGATAATACTAGGTATAATGAAAATTTTCAATCTTTAAAAATCTATAAGTTTTTTGAACGTTTAAAACAATACAATATGAAATGGGAGTAGCGGACTACTTACGCCACCCTCCATAATCGTATATTCTTGATGGAAATTTGTTTACCAACGTCCAGTACTAATATCTACTCGTAAACTAGAACAAGAGGCCACTTTTTTATGTTATTGGGTCATGTAGGTAACATAAACATACCTACGGCACAATTGGTTGTGAATCTTAAAAAATATACCTAAGAATTTTTAATTAGTAGTACTTTAGTATTGTACCTAAGAATAGGTACCATTCGGTTTTCGGGATATAATATTGCTATTTTTATAAGATTAGTGAAGTAGTGACCCGCTCCTGGACGCTCCTAACGATGAACGAGTAGCAATTACTTCAGTATTTGATAGAAAATGCTATTGTTTTAGCGTGTAGGTACTTAATATTATCACCAACGATAATTCTAAGAATATCGTTGATACGTAATATTACAAATAATATAATAACGCTAGGTAAAAATATTTCCTTATACTTATGCTATTAGGTATCTACTGTTTCATATACGTGTGTAAATATAGAAATCGATTTTTGTATATTGTAATACCTTTAACACCGTTTGGCCGATCACCATTAAAGTTAGCAATTACTTATATACTAGGTAATTTTCCATGAATATTCCACGTATTGCGTTTTAACTAATGCAATGCATTTGGAATTGAAGGTGGTTAAATTGCCGCTTCACGAGAAATTCAACTAACACTGTTCAATATAATTATAGGAATAAATGACTATAAACTTTTTAGAAACGCCCATCTATTAGATTTAAGTATCAATCTGTTGACTCTGACTTAGGGATCCCAAGTTCGATTTCTGACTGAAGGTTTAGTATGAAAATGACCTTATTAATCTTGTTTAGATCCAAGATTATTCTGTAGATTTAATAGCAGAAGCATAGTGCTTATTCTCTCGACACACTGTTATTGGTATTGGTCGAAGTGGACGTCTAGCAATTCTAATAAGTAATAACATATTGACGAAATCCTTAGGATAAACTCTTAATGAAAATAGTTAAGAGTCCACATAAAAGACTCGTATTCAATCTACGGCAAATGAAAAAAGAGTTTTCAATAAAGAAACGCTTACTAATTAATTAGAGGCCGTGTTTTCTTCGGGTAGGTGCGGCAAAATGGGCTGTTTGTTCACGAAAAAATTATATTGAGGTACGTGTTACAGCATTTAGATGTCTGAAAGAGAAAAGAAAATAAGAAAAAAGAGTTAAATGTTATTACGTTCCAGTTAATTGGAGTGTGAAATTACTAACTAACTACGTAGTCAAGTGGCTATGAACGTATGAATATAAGATAATGTATAATTCTATACTAATATTGCATGGAGATAAATCTTGTATGTTTGTTTATTTCTGGATAGAATTTCATGACATATGCTAAATATTGCACGCGGGTGAAGCCGCGGGCACCAGCTATCTAAAGATAGAACCAACGCTGGGCAAAAATATGATGCTTGGCGTCAATGGTATTGCTTCACATATTTTGTCAGGTGTGATTTATTTTTGAACGCAGACGAAGTCGCAGGCTTCAGCTAGTATCGTAATAAAGCGTTAGTGAGAATGATGTTTTTTCTGAGATCTAGATAAACTTGGAAAATAGATTGACAAGTTAAACGCGTGTCCATTCTTCATACGATCTTGTGACCATTTCAGGCCATGTACCTTTACACAAGAGAGGTTCAACAACATTAATTCGTTTTGTTCAGATCAATTTATTAATTAATTTTGGATAATATTTAGTGAAACACGATGTAGGTATTTATTCTCTTAGTAAGTAATATCAGAGAAGATCTTGGAAATTCTGACTGATTAATTTCTTTTCATATAAGTAATAACTTGACAACAATTTTAATCAACTTTGTTTCCTTATCTGTATTACTTTAGAAAAGTAAACTCGGAAACGACTAGTTCAAAGGGCAAAGGGCAGGTACCATCTAAACGCCAGAGTACGGTCTATTAAAATTTGAAACTTCATTTTGGTGAATAAATTGCTTCTTGACTTTGGCTATCTCCAAGATAAATACAGTCCGTAATCTGGAATCTCGTAGGCAAATACGTTTAAGGAGAAATGTATTTTTTCCTTGTTGGTATTACATAATTATTGTTTTTCTTTAGATGTTATCTTTCAATTTTATTTTTCCTTTCTATTTGACTAATGTTTCTTAGGATAAATAGTAATTTCTTTGAAAATCTTCTTGGATACCATTAATACCATTATACTTTCGCTAAATGTTGAATCTTAATTTTTAGAGAGCTAGTGTTGATTTTTAGATGCGAGGATTCGCCCGCGTATAATTTTTTTTTTAAATCAGATGAGTAATTTTGAATAATCGAAATAATATCAGTTTTGAATATTTTATTTCCTATATTCAAATTTCATCTCTGTATAATATTAGTAATGCTAAATAACAACAGTATCTAAATTCACTAGGAAATTATCTAGTGCATTCAATCAGGTTGGTCATTTCATTTCAATATAATCCACACACTACACACACCGTCTTCCATAGGTCATCCCGTTGAGGTGATAGTCGTATATACTTAGTTACTAACTATAATAGCGTCGATTGGGAATTTGCTTACTAATGGAAATCGTGAGTAATTACGTGCAAGCATTTGGGCATTAGTATTTCTGACGATTGGGATCAAATTCTAAATTGAGCTCATGTCTTGTATACTGCAATGTTATTGCATACAGGAATAGATATGTGCACGATGCCTCCGTCCACTTGGCTCCCACATTTAGGATCCCATGGGATCCTAGGATACTTTACACGTCATGGTACTACTAGGTAGGTTTTTTTATGTCAAGTTCGACAAAGGCTGACGGTCCACTTGATGGTAGGTGGCTACCGTCGTCCAATAAAACAAGCAACGCCACAGGTGTTGCGAAACGCAGTTCGCCGTGTTACTACTAATTCTTCTAAATAGTTAGGTTCAATTTGAGGAGTGAGGGAGCTTTTCCTTTAACATGTAAGTTTCCAAAAATGTCATTAAATGTTATATTACTATCTAACAAAACTTTTATGATCAGCCAGTTTATTACATATGGGATTTAATTATATGGGATATGCAATTTCAGACAAACAAAAAGATTTGATGTATCCTTGTTCTGGATGTAACATCAATCACGCGGCACATTCTCGTCCTCGACATTGCGAAGCATAAATAAGGCATTGAAGGCTTCCGACGTCGCCCGTATTGATGTATTCAACGCACAAACTGGTTTCCACTTATTGTCAGAAGCTCCATTTGTGTCTCGTAAAAGGAAACACAATAGTCATCGCTTCCCGTTGGTAAATATTTTTATATTATTATTTTATACGTTATTAGCGATTCACCTTTTTACGAAGGATCATCGTGAAATAGGAATACTTACTTATGATGTTTTCCTTCGCTTATCCCTTCCCTTTTATTCAAGTATAGAAGCGCACTAGGTATTTGCTTGTGCGACAGTAGCCGCTTAACCAGAAGGCCTTATTATATTCAGTATCATAAACAAACCATAAAATTAAAAAAATATAAACTAGCCTCGACTTTCTATTGAGCCCAAACACGCTATCTCTGCTGTAAGTTGTACAATGCCGCAGTCTACTCAATGCTTTAGCATCAGGTCAAAGTTACCATGTCATGGAAATACCACCGACTTTGTTAATATATCAAATTTTACACCAATAAAACCAACAAATAAAACACGTGGAAGTTAGTGAAATTTCACTAGAAACCTTTATTCTACTTGACCTCTTTTTCAATTTAGAGACATTGGAAAATTACCCCTATTTGATTACAACAAAAAGTAAAGGCGTTTTGAATTTAGGTATTTAAGAAATATCAAAAAGAAAATGAATATTCACGTATGACTTGTTAAGCATAAAAATTCACACGTATTTATCTGGTAATATTTCATAAAGTTTGCACATTTTGTATTTCGTGGAAAATCAGGAACTGACTCCGGTTTCCATCAGAACTAATTAGTGGTTTTGTTATTAGAGGCGTGCATATGGTTTAGCTTCGGGTACAATAATAAACATAAAACGAGTAAATACGAACTTTGGGGCTTGTAACAATGAAAATGTCACTTTATGAAATGGGCTTCCAGTTGATTAATGGCCCAAAATGGAGCTTTGTTATGACCTTCTTACTTGTTCATTCATTTTTGTATCCCGTGTCAGGGAGTAACGATATCATAAATATCAATAACAACTGATTCAGAAATATCTTAGAATCTCTAGTATTAAATTTCTTAATTATTTTGTAGAAACAGGTATTATCTCAAATTTATTGTAGTTTTTAATTTATACATAATAAATTAATCTACAAACACTAGTTAATAAAAATATTACTAAATGATGTACAATAATTATTAAGTGTTAAACAATACAAATTCATCTATACTAATAATAAATTATTATAAAGAGAGAAGATTTATAATTTGTATTGGATAAACTCAAAAATTTCTTTTCTGTTTTCGTTCTACTCTTTAAAAATTTGTGTTTATTAAATATTAGGGTCTATTTAAGATTCCAATTACTTCAGCTAAAAGGTATAAATTTGAAATATATTCTCAAAGTTTTCCTGAAACCCCATCTTTGTTACAAAGCCAGCTGCGACAGCGAATTTCACACTTTCATTTCACCGACTTATATACCACTAGTGTGTAATAAAGTTCACACCGCGGTGTGTCCTCCTTGCAGCAATGTTCAAAAACATACACAGGTGGAATCTTAAAAAATTCTTCGCCTTCAAAATGTCAAATATGAAAGTCGAAACAATACAAGTAACTTATATCTCGAAGTGATTGGTTTTCTGCAGCCAATGATAATATTAGGACAGTTATAATAAATACAATAAATATGATAGTAAAGTTGGCCATTTTATATGCAAGAATAGTATTTACTTTATTATTAGGTAAAAATATTGTCATAGTTAAAAGTGACATAATATTCATTACGAATTAATGCAATAGTATGTATATTTTATAAATTATGATTTTGATTTTTATTTCGACGCGGTTGAATTACTTACCAAAACAAAATAGTAAAATGTTTTCCATACTTTAAAATTTTGAGTTCCTTAGAATTAAGTTAAATGGCTCATTTTAAATTTAAGTTAACAAAATCTGTATTTACATCGATTTCAGTTCCTAACAAGGTTCATCATCTGATTAAAGATAAGGGACAAGGAAGAGATGAGGTAGTGGGCCCTGGCAGCCCTACTAACTCAGCGAAACACTATATTGAAACCTGTCCTGGGAGGAAATATAATAATGATTCTCACAATAACAATTCGCGTTTATTACATGGTGGATGAATAAATTATAAATACATTTAGCAGAGTACGTTCGGAACCATTTCTCTTCTTATTCGACTAGCCCATTTGCAGATCTCCAAACGGCGCCATTACTCAGCAATAAATTGGCATTTGCGGCGTCATACATAAATTACAGCGTACTGTAGGCCAAATTTTTTTGCATCCACTTTTTGTAATGTCATATTGACGATCGCAATAAATACCTAATAATAAATTGCACTACCTACTTTCTTGAGAAATTAAAAAGAAAATATAAGTTTAATATATTTTGTTTAATAAATAAAATAAGTAAATAACGTGCTCTAGTTGACAGTAGTGAAACTTGATCTTTAGTTTTTCGTACTTTGAAGTGAATCTGAATATAAGGAAATTATTTTTAACTCTTAAGTATTATACATCATTCTCAACTTGCAAAGGAGTTTATATAATAATTTACATAATTTATCAAAGATTTAAAATAAGTGTTATGATCAATACCCCAGCTTCGCTCGGCTGCAATCTACGTCCATTTGGAATAATAAGTACCTAAATATACCTTGAAAAATGTAAAAGAATTTCTGAAATAGGTTCCGTATTTCCGGGGATTACCTTCCAAATAAACTTAAAATCCGCTCTTTGGTAGTATTTGAGTTTTCTTTTTGACCTAAGCGCGTACCTAACACGACATCCAGGAAATTTTTATTTTCTACAATTCTCAACGATATGTTTAATACAGATCCAATTTTACCAATATATTTTTTTATTGTTTCCAATAATCTATACTAATATTATAAGGAGGAAAGATTTGTTTGTTTGAATAGAACAGGCTCCGAAACTACTGGACCGATTTGAAAAATTCTTTTACCATTAGAAGCCGACATTATCTGTGATGAACATACTTTTTACCGCGGAAAAATGCTTCATTGTTACGGGAAATCTAAAATAAAAGTATATACTAGCGGCTTGGCCCAGGATACACTTGACAGCGCCATCTATCCAGAATCGGTGAAGCGACTAACATGACAACTGCTTGGTGATATTTTTAGCGATCCATTCCACGTACTTTTCAACGCGTTTTATACTTTTCAACGCGGACGAAGTCGCGAGCACCAACTAGTAATAAATAATGATAGAGATTTAATAGGTGATCAGTGTACTCTCGCAACCCGAAGTAGTGCGTGTAACAATGTCAATTATATTGTGAAAAATAGGTTCGCATTGAGCCCCAAAACGCCCACCTCGTGCTTAAAGAGTAATTTTCAAAACAATCACGTCGCTTTTAATAAAGGCACGTTCTCACATGAATCGTTCGCGGCTTCGGCGCTAATGAAACTCATAAGCATGGTTATAATACTGGACCATTAACACTTTCCAATTGCGTTTCAAGGGGGAAAGACTTCCCCCACTGCAGTGTAGTAGTGCCTTAAGTCATATTGTATTAAGTTAATATTAAGGACCTTTTTCACCAACTAGAAGTAAAGTGTTGATTAGTTACTTTTAGAAATAATTTTATGTTTTATTGTATTATGCACTTGGTTTACTGTATCCTTTGATAGGCGATTTTTTATTATTATTTTCTTTTTAATGTTAGGGACTTTTACCACAGAATATTTATACTGTGCTTTTATCGTACAAACAAAGGTAAGTATATCAGCTCCATTATCTCCGGTTACCGGTGACTTTAAATGGCATTTAGCCTACTTGACGGACGGTGAAAGAGGCCCTAAGAGTCCTATTGTTACTTTTACAGGATAACCGTCTTCTGTAAACAAGATTAAAATGTGTGGCAGTTTTTAAAGTGAAACTAGTCTTTTCTTAAATTCGACAGACAGGCTGATGGTCCACTTGAAGGTAGGTGGTCACCGTTGCCTATAACACAGGTGTTGCAAGTACTCTGCCGAACATAGTAGGATTACGAATAATAAATAATAAGTAACATGCTCTGGGATCTCTTCCTTACTCTTTGAAACACAGCACACGTGCTATTAATTCACGGTTCATGGCGGCTTCTGTAAGAGACTGGTTACTACTGCCAAAATGACTGCGAAATTTCCAAAACGAGACCTCAGACCAGACCGAAGTTAACTTTAAAAGGTTTATTTCCAAAGGAAGCTAATAGATAGCACACAAGTTTAGTGTATTGATTGATAAATGTATGGATTACTTAGTGGAGCATCCGCGAGCGCTTGTGAAGTTGTTTTAGTTTGAATTTACTAGTAGCAAGAATAAATAATATAAACTTTTGAAATCCCTCGAAAACCAAGTCGCAATTGATTGCAATTGCAATTGAAATCACTTTCATTTTACATAAAATTTTACCTAATTAAAAAAAAGATTTAAAAAGTGAAATTAAAAAAAAGAAATGCAAATCAAATTCTACAAGTCGGTTACAGCCGCTCGACGAGCAGCTCCAATGGCTGCGAAAGGCAGCGTGCCTGCCACTAGTTTTACAACTACCGGAACCATTTTTTAAAAGCTTGGTAAGTTTTGTAGATGACCCTGCCAGGAATGCAACCTGGGACCCCTGAGACAGAGCGTTAAGGCCACTCATAAAGTTTAATTCATTGAGTCATTCATTCATTTTCCAATACAAAACCACAGCCGTGGCATTCCATTTTGAATACGTTTGTTTCAGAGAAAACGAAAATTGTTTTCGCAAAACGTTTCCTGTTCGCATTCGGGAGAAAACGCACTAAATACTACTTAAAGAAATCTCTGTGAAATCTCCCAGCTTCAAAGTTTGCTTAATACTTTAAACTGGTAATGAAGGCATTAAGGCGCGCTGAATGCATAAGGAATGAGCTGCCGCCACAAGTTCCCATATAATTACCCTCTTTATTAGCTTTATCTAACATAGATATACATAAACACAATTTTAGAAATATTGACTTTCACTTAAGAGGAAAGTATAGCTTTGCGATCCTAACGAAATAGGCATAAAATAGGTATTTAGGAAAACACATGCTATCGCTTGTATGTGCGCTCTTGCCCCGGGGCGATAGAGAGCGTTGCAGCTTTTTTTTATAATGAAATTTCCACCACTTATCCTTAATCCTTATCCTTATTATATCTATGATTATCCTTAATCCATCTATGGTCGGTAGCGCACTTGTAGCACTCAAGGCGTTGCTTGTGTTTTAGGCGACGACGGTAGCCACCTACCACTTTGATTTTCATGTCGATCGTTTCAGCATAATATATTCTAGGTTCAGCATAATTGTTTTTTATAAACAAACAAACGGTTTAATTCGACAATTAAGTTATTCGAGGTGCTTATAAGTTTGAATCTATTGCAAATTTTGAAAAATAAATAAATAAGAAAACCTATGAATTTAGTTTTTCAGGTGGCAATAACAAAAAAAAAATCATGGAGATTGGAAAATATTTTGAATTGGAAAATCATTTTCTTTTTTTGTATGGACGAGTACGTACTATTAGGTAACATCTATCCGTTCCCTTTTAGGCTGGATTGAATATTTTACAGACACCACTTTTATTATCAAAGCACTTTCCAGTTAAACAGTAATAAAATGACTTTATGTGTGTACCCTAGGCGTCATGAGACCATCAAATTCAGTGCTAGGTTCACTTTTATCTCTAACGTAACATAGCATTCGAAATCGAACACTACTTTGAGTATTTATAAAATAACCTTTTGTTGTCGGAATGTCAATTTATTAAAGTGGCATCGACGTTTTATATGCCCTCGGCTTCGCTAAATGTAATTGATTAAAGAGCTATTTTAATATATACATTAAAATGTCCAAGGTAATTGAAATATTCTTAAGGTTTTCTGATGACATAATATCGAATGTTTTCTAGAAATTTTAAGTTTAATTAAAAAACTTCGTTGCGTTGAGATGAACGCAACAGATGGCGTTTTTTTCTTTTTTACTTAGATATGAATTAATGTATTATATGTATTATATTATTATATATACTAGTTACTGCCCGCGACTTCGTCAACGTCTGATCGCTACCAAGCTTCACAGGATTACCTGCGAAGCTGGACTAATCTGAAGATTGTATGAAAATTTCATCAAAATCGGTTTAGCGGTTTTGGTTTCCATAGGGAACATAATTTACATACACACATCGCTTTTTATATTAGGCCAATCAACCTCCCCCCCTAGGTGGGCCATGACCTTGTCGTGGTGGGGGGGCTTACCCTCAACAATCCGATGGGGTCGCGGGGGGCCCGTGGTTCTCACCGGCCTTTCCTCGTTCCATGGGATTGTTGTTGGGGACCAACAAGGCCCACACCCGTGTGCTCCGAGCGGGCTCCGTTCAGCGGAGCTCGTGGCGGAGCGCACTTTGTTGAAGTCACCCCGGCGGCTGGGGCGGGACATGTAGCCCTCCATGCATGTTCTCGCCAGCTGTCGTCGGGGTGTTTGTTGGAGTTCAGGGGAACAGGGAGGCCTGGGGGGGTGGCCCCTGGTCCCCTGCTCGTTGTGGAGGCCACCCCGGCGGCTGGGGCAGGACTTGTAGCCCTCCATGCAAGTTCTCGCCAGCTGTCGTCGGGGTGTTGTGGTGGAGTTCAGGGGAACAGGGAGGCCTGGGGGGGTGGCCCCTGGTCCCCTGCTCGGAGGAGTTGCAGGAGAAGGCGGGCATCAGCCCGCCTTCAAATGCCCTCGGGGACCTGCGCACACGGCTGGCTGGCTGTGTGTGCCTGCACGGGTCCCCTCCATCTGGGGATTGCTCGGGTGTCTCCGGGCAACCCCCCCGTTGGCGTCAGCCTGGCTAGGCCGCCGTCAATGGCTAGGCCGCCCGAGGAGGGTGGGTCGGAGCAGTTGCCTCGGCAGAGCCCGTCCACCCCCCACTCAATGGGCAAAGGAGGCACCGGGGAGTTTTAGTGGGTAGGGGCCAGTTCCGCCTGCACGTGCGCAAGCGGAAATACTGGTCGACCCCCACATACCCCTGTCGTCTAGTCAGCGGCAGGGGATCAATAAAAGAATTTCTCCTCGACAAAAAAAAAAAGCCAATCAACCTAGGTTATTGACATGTAAGAAGTCCTAGAAGAAAATCAACTGCGCTATTGTGTGGAGAATAGTTTCATATGATATACTAACATGTTTTTCACTCGAGTTTATTATTTATAACATTGTTATTAACTATTTTATGGAAAAAATGCTTTCTTTGCATAAAAAAATTCAAGTTCTTTGCATAAAAAACAGCGATTTTTTCCATAAAATTGTTAATAACAATGTTATAAATAATAAACACGAGTGAAAAACCTGTCAGTATATCATATGAAACTATTCTCCACACAATAGCGCAGTTGGTTTTCTTCTAAGACTTTTTACATTCATTGCATAATACCAAATCTCTGGAGCTTGATGTATATATACATACAGATAACATAACCTTAAATATAATATGTTTGAAGTCACGGCGTATTATGATTATAGATTTCGGAATGGATTTCTGCCTTGGGATATCATATTTACTAATATCATATGTGAAGTAACAATAATTGTGTAAATGAAATTCATAGATCAACGTGAAAACAAGTATTTATTGTTCGATAAAAATCATAATACAAAGAAATATATTTCACAGTTACTAACCTTAATGCACACTTCGCGGCGACTCGTTCTCAAAAAACCAACTGAATTGAATTCCAAATCCCAGTCTGTCGGAATGGCCGACATGACATATCGACACAATGTCAATGTCGCGTCAAGTTTTACATAGTACATAATTTAATGATTTTCACGTTTAGTGATGTTATTAACTATAGACTACTAAACATTAACTACGATCCGTTACAGTCGGCCATCCTCCAAGAACGAGTCCCTTCGTTTCTAGCAATCAATAACTTACTTTATTACTAAACTCTTTAATAATTGCAAAATGTAAACAAAACAAGGACACTAATATGCATTTAATAACCAATATCAATCATTATTATTTTAATAAACTACTCTATTATTAATCCATCATATTCGTCATATTTATCATATTCATTATATTCATCATATTTATCATATTCATCATGTTTATCATATTCATCGTAATCATCATTTTGTATCGTTATACATAATTATTTATATCACTCTTAAGTTATATCGCTTGATATTACAATTAATGGATCGATCCTAACTATAGTTGTGCGGTGTGATAACTACTTCCTTCATTATCATTCCGCATCAACTGCGATGTTTAGAGTCACTCAAGGGCGGTGAGTGCCCGACCCGAAACACCCCTCGCTCAATCGACTCTATAGCCGTGCCTTATGATAACTACTTCCTTCGTAATCAATAGGCCACGGCTGCGATGCGTCGAGCCACTCATGGGCGGCGAGTTCATACGCCAATCATGCCCGACTCGAGACACCCTCACTTCCTCACTTTGAATCACTTTCAAATCAGTTAGTATCGTGGTAATCATCTCATGTTATCATTACATTATCAGTAAATATGCTAATCAGATCAAATCAATAGGCAAACAATAGTAATAGCTAATAATCACTTTCAATATCACGTAATCTCTAATAACAATATCATTATTAATAATAGCTCACTAATTTACGTCACTATCGTCATCCTCACTCGAAGAGCAAGCAGGGGCGTTAAAACTCGTCCAGGGAAATATTTTATCAATAGCCACAACCGTTTCATATTTTGCACCCTTTCTGGTCAAAGGGGTGTCCTCGACAAGAAACCTATCATGAGGTAGGATCTCTTTAATTCTATAAGGCCCTTGACATTTGGGTTCCAACTTTTTGGACTGACCAGCCCCAGTCACTATAGCCCTAGCTATCCTAATAAGATCACCCTCTTTATATTGTGTAGCCCCTTTCCTGTGTTTGTCGTACCTATTTTTATTTTTGTCCTGATTCTTTTTAATTTGTTCACTTGCTTCCGACCTAATATCATCCATCGATCTATTGTCTTCGCCGTGCTCTATATCGTCCCTAATATTGTTTAGTAAACCTTGCGCTGGGTTTGCTACTGTCCTACCAAATAAAAGCTCTGTGGGGGTTTTCTTTGTAACAGCGTGAATGGTAGTATTTAGGCCTAACTGTACGTCTGGTAAGAGTTCATCCCAAGTATTTTTATTTTTATCGTGAGCCATAGAACCCAGAGAAGCTAAAATCGTTCGGTTATACCTCTCGACTTGTCCGTTTGCCCTTGGCGAAGCAACTGCATTGAGAACATGCTTTACACCAATCGACTGAATATACGCCTTGAACTTTTTACTTGTAAAGCTTGTTCCCCTATCCGTTATAAGTCTAGAGGGAGATCCGAAGTAACTGAAAAGAGTTTTGAGCGCTTTAATGGTTTCTTTCGTCTTTGTGCTGCGCACAGGTGTGACGCTCACGTATTTGGTAAATGCATCGACTATCACTAGGATGTATGTACTGCCTCGCTTGCTACGCGGAAATGGACCCAGATGATCAGCGTGCAGCGTGTGGAATGGCACATCTACTTTCGAAATTGGATGGAGAAATCCCTCCTTGGCCCCAGATGGAAGTTTGTGATGTGCACACTCTAGACATGAGGCTACATATTTCTTTATGAACTTCCGCATTCTCGGAAACCAAAATAAAGCGCGTATCCGTTCCAGAGTCTTTTCGAACCCAAAGTGTCCCACGTTGTCGTGATTGGCTTTAAGTAGTTGCCAGCGTACAGCCCGTGGGACAACCCACCTAGTGACATCATTGCCTAATATTTTAAAAACTCGCCCATTTTTTATTTTATATTCCTTGTAGATATCTACAGCCTTGGGGATCTCGGGATCTTCAAGAATGTCCTTAATGCGCCTAATTTCGTCATCGGATGACTGCACTGTCGCGATC
The DNA here is from genome assembly GCA_918317495.1 of Synanthedon vespiformis. NCBI lineage: Eukaryota > Metazoa > Arthropoda > Insecta > Lepidoptera > Sesiidae > Synanthedon > Synanthedon vespiformis. Next base: position 5,395,149 of record OU906954.1, on the reverse strand, counting down.
CAATCTTCGGTGCCAATAGTTAAGATATCTATAGTGTGAATTTTGTCAGGTGTTGTTGATACAGGCCCACGGCTGAGTGCATCTACATGGGCCATTTTCTCACCTGGACGATATTCAACACTGCAATCAAATTCTAAAAATTGTATCCACCACCTCGATATTCGCGGAATTAGATCTCTTTTTGTGAAAGTGGATCGCAAGGCATTGCAGTCAGTCACGATGACGAATTTGATTCCTATAAGGTATGTGCGAAATTTATTTAAGGAACTTATAACTGCTAGCGTCTCTAACTCGAACGAGTGTAGTTTCATTTCATCGGCTAGTGTTCGGCGGCTAAAATATGCTACCGGTCTCCAAGGGTCCGACCCTTTTCTTTGTAGCAAGATGCCTGCGACTCCAAACTTACTGGCATCTGTGTGCAACTGTGTTTCCGCGGTATGATCGTATAGAGCTAAGACCGGCCTATTCGTGAGTAACCTTTTAATGGTTTCAAAGGATTCAACCTCTACGTCACTCCATTGCCAATTAACATTTTTCTTCAAGAGGTTCGTCAATGGCCTCGCGATTAGGGCGAATCCCTTCACGAATCTCCGAAAGAAACTGGCAAGTCCGAGAAACCTTCTAATCTCATGTTGGTTTCTTGGAACAGGGAACTTTGAGACCGCCTCGATTTTCTGAGTTCCTGGTCTGATGCCATCGTGGTTAATTTCAAACCCAAGAAAATCGATGCGTTCTTGGAAGAAATTACATTTTTCCATCTTAAGGGTTAGACCTGCCTCACGTAAAAGTCTCAGAACCTCCTCAAGACGTTCTAGTCCTTGTTCGAATGTCTTTGATGGGATGAGGATATCATCCATATAGATAACCACATATCCGACTTTAGCTTTATTCAAAATCTTATGGATTGCCCTCTGGAAGACTGCTGGCGCATTCGCCAGCCCGAAAGGAACACGATTATATTCGTATTGCCCATCAGGCGTTACAAATGCGGTCTTCTCTCGAGACTGCTCGGCTATTGCAATTTGGTGGTACCCTGAGGCTAGGTCCAATGACGTAAATAATGATTGACCTGACAGTTGGTCTAGCAGGTCATCTATCCTGGGTAGGGGATAATGATCCCTCCTTGTGCGACTATTTAAGGAGCGATAGTCTACACAAAGACGTTTTTCCCCTGACTTCTTTTTTACGAGCACAATTGGGCTAGCGTAAGGAGAATCCGATTCTCGCACGATACCGTGTTTTAACATGTCACCTACCATTCCTTGGACTAATCTACGTTCCGATAAGGGCAAACGATACGGCCTATAAACTACTGGGGTGGAGTCCTTAAGGTGGATTTCCATTTCAATAACACTAGTAAAGCCTAAGTCGTGCATTCCAGTTGAGAAACAATCACGAAATTTTCCTAGTAACTCTTCACCCTGGCGTTTTTGATCGATTGTCAATTGGTCACCAAACTTGGGTAATACCGGATTTGCGTAACTGGCAACACTCAAAATTTGTGATATATCATCAACTGACTCTATAAACTGTGCACGAGTAACAAGAATATTTTCTTTAAATTGTATCACCTCAGGACTTACATTTTGAATTAACAAGTTACATTCAGAATCACGAATCTGATATTCCCCTGGCAGTAAATAGTATTCCTGACCTGTCTGACCTCTTAGTGACCCCCCTACATATACACTTCCGTGACACGCAACATTTGACTTAACTGGTATGCAGACCATCTCACCAATATCTACTGTGACTGCACAAACCGTAAAAAGATGTACTTTTATGCTATTCTCTTGCCCTATGCGTTCAAACCTCACGTCTGCTGGGGTTTTGATAATTTTCAGAGTAGGTCTCTCGGTTAAAGAATGGCCTAATAGTATACTGCAATTAATTAAGTGGTCATCTACTATATAAACTTCTACGTTTTTCTCCGATATGCCCTGTATTCCTATATCAACTAGAGTACGCCCTAATGGTAGATAAGGTACATTTCCTAATCCTCTTAGATACGGGCCGTCTACACTTTCCCAAGTTAGACCTAGTCTCAAGGCGTCATTTTTGCGGACAAGAGTTGCTTCGCTCCCTAAGTCCAACTGACACATTATAGCAACACCATTAACATTTGTCATTATTTTATACTTATTGTTAGTATTGTCAGCGATGGAAACCTCAAGAACATTTTTGTCCTTCTGAAAATTCTTTGACTCTTTAGACCTAGGACAATTAGTTGAGTCATGTCCCATAAAGTTGCAGTTGGTACATTTTACTATAGGTTTAGGACACTTAAAACTGGGATGTCCAACACTATGGCAATTAAAGCACGTAACGGGACCTTTTACATTAGTGTTTTTATTTGGCCCGCTATCTTTTGACGAGTTAACGTTCGTGTACATATTCCCAGGACGTTTATCTCGACCTAAACCTCTTTGAAAATCCGGCTGGTTTTTGTTATTGAAATTAATAGTTTTAAAAAATTCGAGTACGTCTTCAGGTTTATCAAATTTGGCTGCTTGAGCGCCTACTCGAACGCCTCTATCATCGATGCCATAGAGTAAACAATCCACTGCTTGCCTTCCGAAAATTTTACATCTATTTAATAGGATTATTTTAGCAAAATAATAGAGTTCAAACGATTCACCAGGGCGTACCCTCCTATTAAGCATGTCGGTCAGTAATTCTGCGTAATTCTCAGTGGCAGGGAATGATTCTTTAAGCATGGCTTTCCATTCTGTCCAACTATGCTTAATAGTGGGCAAACCCTGGTACCACGTCTTAGCAAGGCCGGTGAGTTTAGGCAGGGCATAGTGAATCGTTTGCTTGCTAGTCCAGTTATAGATATCCGAACATTCGTCAACCTTATCGAGCCAAGTGTTGACGGTTTGTTCTTTTGATAACGGATCAAACTCGGGGATCACGTTAGTTAAGGTGCTAAACGATTCACGATCTCCTGCCGTTGATTTTAATGCATTTAAAAAATCCTCAAAAAGATCTACCGTCATCAACCTAGGTCGCTTATGATCAACACTTGGTGATTTAATTATCTCTGGTGTTACAAGAGAACGGTTTCTACTTCGACCGATACGTGCTTCAGGTGTATTAAAACGATAACGTTCACGTTCCCTCAATCGCGCACGCTCCCCACGTACCTCACTTTCAAGCGCCTTCAGTCTTTTCCTTTCTTGGGAGAGCCTACGTTCTCGTTCCCGCAGCGTGGTTGAGCTGCAGCTCCGACTGCGACTGGAACGCTGATCGCGTGCGCCACTGCGCTCTCGAGGCGTTGACACCCGCGATCGGTCACCACGAGGGCTGCGACTACGCTGCTCGCCCTCTCGCAGGTCTCGACTGCGGCTCCGAGATGTAGTATACCGGCGGCGTTTCCTACCCGCCTCAGTTGCTTGGTCATTCATATCTCTGGAACTTAATACATAGTCTTTACGTATGTGTAGGTATAATTGGAAAAAGGATCCAAATAGAAAATATTAATCCGTTCGCATCTTCAAATTTATCAGCTATTTTAATAAAATAATTGCTTTTACATATCCTTATTTCTATTAACCTTTACTTAGCGTTCATATTTCGGGTTTTAAGAAAATATTAATCCGTTCGCATCTTCAAATTTAAAAACAAAAAATAAAGAAATAAATTGCTTTTACCTATCCTTATTTTACTAACTTTACTTATATGTTCATATTTTAGGTTTTAAGTACACTTTTGAGATGTGATAAAGTTAAATTACATATTTAATCCGATTAAATCATCAAAATTGACTGTCACTCTAGGGAAAAAAATATTAAAATTCGGCTTTAATTTTATCATAGTTTCTCTTAAGACTCATATTTCAATTTTAATTTGTCATTAATATGTATTTTATTTGTATATAATTTATCAACAAAATTTCAACAATTACCTGCATACCATAATCATACTACCCATAAGTGTTTTTACGTTGATTTTTTCTTTTTTTTAAAACATGTTTAAAACATATTATTATCAATTAATGAACATAAAAGTCGTGGGGTAGTATCACAAACGGATCGTTTGTTCACATCCCACTTCTGAGTTGTGAAGTAACAATAATTGTGTAAATGAAATTCATAGATCAACGTGAAAACAAGTATTTATTGTTCGATAAAAATCATAATACAAAGAAATATATTTCACAGTTACTAACCTTAATGCACACTTCGCGGCGACTCGTTCTCAAAAAACCAACTGAATTGAATTCCAAATCCCAGTCTGTCGGAATGGCCGACATGACATATCGACACAATGTCAATGTCGCGTCAAGTTTTACATAGTACATAATTTAATGATTTTCACGTTTAGTGATGTTATTAACTATAGACTACTAAACATTAACTACGATCCGTTACACATAAAGTGATCGGGAAGTTAGCCTGATTCCCGTATCATCTTGTTTAATCTCCATTCAATGCCTTCCCCTCTTGTTAAACAGCAATTTTGACGTGTTAATAGCCAAACTTTATTTACGTCCATCGAGCGAACATTTTGAGCCCGCCCTATAGAATATTGAATTATTTAAATTTATAGTGGAATATCAAATATATTATTACACTACCTGTTTGTAAGATACATTATTTAGTCATATTTGTAGTCAGAACTAATCCGATGATCCTTACATATTATTATAAAGCAAAGTCCCCCGCCGCGTCTGTCTGTCTGTCTTTTCGCGATAAACTCAAAAAATTTTGCACCGATTTTCATGCTGTTTTCACCAATGGATAGAGTGGTTCTCGAGGAAGATTTTAGTATATAATTTACAAAGTTACGCAAGCGAAGTCGCATGCAACAGCTAGTTTTAAAATAAAATAGGTAATGTAAGAAATGGACATCCTTCACACAAAAAAGTCGCATCGTATATAGTCAATGTGGACGGTAATCGTCAACTTTTGAAGTCTTATTTCCTAACTATATACTTTATACAAATACCAGATGTTGCCTGCGACTTCGTCCGCGTTCAAAATTTTATATAACATAAAAACCATTCTCGATAAATGGACTATCCAACATAAAAAGAATTGCAATCCTGAGATTAACGCGTCCAACCAAACAAACAAACTCATCAGCTTTCAGTAGATAAAAGTTAAATATATACACACCAGAATAGTTCATTTGGTGTCTACACTATCCTTCCTTGAATTTTCCTGACCATGAAGTACACTGTCAAACCATCTACTGCACTTAATCAGAAAAAAATCTGTAAATAATGATTGAAACATTAGAAATTGACGCAAACAAAAGCTGATGCGCGGTTCATTATGCGTTAACGGAAAGTGATTCATTACCTGCTTGTTTTATTCGGTCGTTTGGTGTATAATGAAAATCAATTTATCATTTGCGTACCTTCCAATTGCGTGTTTATAACAAACCCGAGTAAAAATGTTGTCATTAAATTGGAAATGTTACGACTGGAAATAATTATGCCTATTACTGTTTTTTGAGTTCATCTGCATGCTTGGGAGATTATTTAGGTATGGACATGTCTTTAGAGAAACTTTCGTCACAAGTATCATTGAAAATACTCCGAACTATAATAGGTACTTCCTAATTAATATTGTTAAATGCGAAAGTAAGTTTGTTTGTCTATTACGTTACCATGCCTTAACTACTCAACCAATCATCGTGCATACACATTGTCCATACAGGAAAGAACATAGGGTATCTCTCATCCAGTAAAAATACTGAGAACTGCACGCAACTGATTATTTATCAATACTAATAAATCTGTAAGTTTAGGTATTGTATGTATGTATTAACTCTTTAACGAATTAACTGATTTTCATGAAAATTTGTAGATAAACATTTAGACGTACGGGACACAGGACAAGCTACTATTTTCTTTTTTAATGCGAACGAAGTCGCAGGCGTCGGCTAGTCTAAAAATAAAAAATCAACGCCTGACTAAAATTTAAAAAGCAATAAAGATTTGTGACAATACGTAAGGCATGTGTAATTTTCACAACAATTGTGTAATTCTTTATACATATTCAAAATATAAAGATTGAATGAAGGCAAACACTGAAGAAAAAGGGGCGCGGACGAAGTTGAGGACAAAAATTGGTATTCTATAATACATTTAAAAAAAAAAAATGAACATTTCTTTTCAATTTGATATATTCAATATATAAAAAAATCGAATGCATTGATATGCTCGTATACCATAGGAATAAATTATGCACAATAGACACTGCAACTATTTATTTAAAAGTCAAAGTTGTAAAAACAGAAATAGAATGAGGTAAATCCTTTGGCGGGTTTATTCAGGGATCAACCAGGAGCACTGTCACAAGATCCTTCCCGTTAGCCGTGCGTTAATAGGATCAAACCGGGCTTTATATGGGACGAGCCCACGCGATTTCACCTAACTTATCGAATTTGCAAAGCGGCTTACACTTCGTTAACCATCACTGTACGTTCGGGACACTGACGATCAACTGGATCATATTGTACTAAACAGTATAGTTCGACTGAAAACAACACGAAGAAATCCTCATCATATCCATCTGTTTGCCAGATGGAAAGTATATTTTATCAATCTATGAGAAAATATATCACAACTATGTAGTTAATTATGCTGTATCATATCAATCAATTAATCAATACTAATAAAATAAATCTGTAGGGGTCGGTCATGGAGTAATTTACTTTGTTTTCAGAAATATCGTGTATATAGGCTCTATACATGATACTGAAACTAAATTGACGATTTTCAGAATTTTTTCTGTGTGTGTATATGTATGTATGTTCCTCCATACTCTTAAACGAATTGACTGATTTTCATGAAACTTGGTAGATAAACATTTAGACGTACGTGAAACAGGATAGGAACTTTTTTCTTTTTTAATGCGGACGAAGTCGCGAGAGTCAGCTAGTATTTAAGCTCATGTTTCCCCTATATCCTTAGAAAAAATAATATAAAAACTAGCCGCTATAGTGCGTCCTTTTCTATTAAACTCCATAGTTTAGTATCTACGATTAATGTTTTTTTGTCGCAGATCGTAGCTTACTCTGATTTTTAGATTTCAAAGCATTGCAATAGTAATTTCCGTCCAGGACATTATGGCTGTTCACATGACTGAACGTTCAATTGTTCGATTACCTTTCAAAGCATTGTGAACGCATTTTCGCAGGAAACTATATGAGTTGAGTACTTACTATCGAAATTATAATTTTATAATTTGAAAATCAGAACAAGCAAAGATGTATGTACTACAGGCAACCTTTTTAGTATATAAAAAATAAGATATTTTTAGTCTTGTAAACAGACGACCTTTCTTCAGATCCCGTACTATTTTTTACATTAATCAAATTTGTCGACAACAATTTCATTATCATGTGTATCGAATTAATCTTTCAGCCAACGAAAAGTGAAGTCAGAGCCGTTCTCCTCAACAGTCTATACATAATTCATGAGGATTGCAACGCTGATGGAAACAAAACAATTTTAGTTTGAGAAGAAAATAGACGAACAACTCCGCCCGCTTAGTCTCCTAAATTATTAACCTTTCTGAGGGCGATACGCAGAAAGGTTCTGTCTTGTTTACGCGTTAAGGGAGACAGGGAAGGGAGCTTAATACCCTATATCACTGTCGGGGTAATACAAACTAGCAGGGTCACAACCTTTTCCACTAAATTACGTATCGGCACATGGGATAATCCCAACTAACTCGAATAACACTGGAATGCGAATCTCATTCAAACTTACATGTGCATTGAATAAAATCCTAGGGTTTATAAATAACATTAAGGGTTTCCATTAAATACGTGCATAAATGGAATCCACAACCCTATAGTTTTACGTTATTTATTACTAGCTCGTGCCCACGACTTCGTCTGCGTTGAAAAAAATGCAATATAACGCTTGACCTCTTGTTGCTATAACAATTTGGCCAGGCGTTAGATTTTTATTTAATACCAGCTGGTGCCTGCGACTTCGTCCGCGTTGAAATAGAAAAAAGTAACCTATCATGTGTCCCGTACGTCTAAATGTGTATCTACCAAGTTTCATGAAAATCAGTTAATTCGTTTAAGAGTTATGGAGGAACATACATACATACATTCATTACCTACATTTACAGATTTATTATTAGTATTGAGTATTGATTGACTAGTTGCGTTGAAAAAACCTTCCTCGAGAACAACTCTATGAAAATCGGTGCAGTAGTTTTTGATTTTATCGCGAACATACAGACAGCTTGACGCGGCGGAGGACTTTTATTTGTTTTTTAATATGTAGTAGTGATTTTAATATGTACAGTCTCGGAACAGTCTTATACTATTTTTACACTTAACCACCTTGCCACACTAATTAACTTATATAAATTGAAATAAAGTCAGACACGTCTGTGACAGAACGTGTGATTAGAACGTTGTAGTGCATAAATTATTAAGGTTATCGATTGTCGAACTCGCCCGGGACCTGAGACATTTCCCCACGCACCGAAGCGTAGGTAATGCAATACGCGTGAAGCAGAAGCGTCGCATCGTTTTAATAATATATTACTTTACGCATTAGGACTGATACAATCTTACTTCAGACCCGCGGGAAAACCAGTCACACTTTTGTAACGCCTTTTTTAAGCATTGATGGAAATAAATGTATGTTCTTCCAATAGTATTTCCATCGCTTATGTTAAGAAAAGGTTAAGTATGTTAAGGTACAAAATATGTTATTAATTAAATAATGTCCTATGCACATTCTGTCATTGATAATGGCGTACGAATATTATTTTATTTGTTGTTATTAACAATTAATATTTTACTTTAATAATACCAAGTAATATTATAAAATATAACTATACATATATGGATGTATGTTTATTACTGTTTCACGTCAAAAATACTCAACGCATTTGGATGAAATTTGGCACACAGATAGTCTATTACCTGGATTAACATATAGAAGAATGTTAGATTCGCGAGGTATCGTCCAAAAATATAAAAAAATCGGTGCCACGGTCGTCACATAAAGATTTTTATGTTTTCATTTTTCAACGCGGACGAAGTCGCGGGCACCAGCTCGTAGATACCTTTTTTCTATACAAAAGCCATCTCTGCAATTTATTTTATATTTTTCTTTTGGGAACTCCTGTAACAAAAGTGGCAATATAAGGCAATATTATTATAGATGTGAATAGTAAGCATTGTTTCGCTACACACGGTTAATTTAAATATGGGCACATAATATTTTATTGCGATGACTAAATATCTCTTTGAGAAATGTCAAGTAACATACAACATAAGTGACTGATGGTCACTATAAAGCCGTAACACACAAGAGATAATCTGTCTCAAAGGATTATAATTCCGTCTATGCAATATCTACGAGTAATGTTTTGCAGGAGAAATCCCCGAAAATATGATCCGATAAACTTGTTTTGCACTTAGCTAATTAAACTTTCATTTACGGCCTCACTCGTGATACACAGGTACGGTTTTTTATATAAACCGTCTATAAGAACCGGTTATTATAAGTTTTTATAAACTTGAATACTTTTATAACTTTGAAATTTAGTTTGAAAACTGGCTGTAGCTTGAAAACCGTCAAGCTAATCGAAATAACGTATACAACATATTTTGTTAAGAATTTAATGAGGATAATTTTTGCCTTTGACACTTTTTTGTATCAGGGGCAGGGTGAAGTGGCAAGTAGAAAGGGGGGGGGGGGGGGAGAGTTGTGGGTTTTGATCAGCAAACCTAATAAGACACATAAGTTTCAAAACATTATTAATTTGTTTCTCTGAAAGATAGAATGATATTAGACTTTTGTAAAATAATTGCTAACTTGTAAAACCTTTGTGAAGGAAACTTTTCTTTTACAACTGGCGGTAGCATGTTATTGTTATTCACCAATATAATATGATAATAATGATAATTGTTAATATGTTAATATGATGTGAAATATCATAATGGGAACTTCTAACGTTCAATTCCGTTGAAAAACTCGTTCCATTATTGAAATTAAATAAGTACAGTATTTTCGTTTAGCACTTGTAGATAATGTAATCCGCCAAATTAGTTTTGTCAATGGTTGGATCAAAAAACTAGTGATGGGGGAACTATTGAAACCTACAAATAAAAAATCGCGTCTTTAAATGAAAAATATGTAAAAGTATAGAGTTTGGATTACACTGAACTTACTGGTTTTAAATTTATTACCAAGCAGTCTGGAATGAGAGAGATTTTAGTTTTAAGTTTTTGGGTTACGTAAAATAACACATAATTATGTATTTTGGATTAAAATAAATTTTACTATACCTCTGCTGTACAATTTTAAAATTTCAAATTCAGAAATATACGCTCGAAATACGATTTTTTTAAAATCACATTACAAAATCATAGAACACAGTTTTTAATGTTATTTTTTTTCTAAATTTTCAAACGTGTTATATTTAGTGCATGGAGAAATAAGCACAAAAGTGTTTCTAAACGAAAAAGGTATAGGAAGGTTTTATATTTAGTTTATATTACCTACTATATTTTTAACGCCGTTGCCGTTTAACAATAATAATGTGAAAGTTATAAATGTTAAAGTAAATCTATTTGTTACCTTTTCACGCCTTAACAACTCAACCGATCATTACGAAATTTCGCATATAAGGGATAAGTACTGTTCGCGAGAGATCATATAAAAATAAAAATCCAATAACACTATAACAGCATTTTATAGTTAGTGAAATAGATTTTATTGCTCATATATTTTTTCAGGCGTTATATATTTTATTATTAATCAACCTGTACGAAATCGCGGGCACCAATTAGCTAGCAACCTCCAACTCCAATAAGTATATTATCTACTTACAACCCAGTCTGTAAATCGTATTTACTCATACATCCCACTTTACGAGTTTAATATTAGTATTGAAAAAATAACCCTTCGTTTTCATTTTCTCGATAACCCGAAACCAGTCACAAACAGATTAAAAATTCATTTGGCGTAATAAAATAGTTGTGTGATTTCAGCTTGGGAGCCGGCAGCGAGTGGGGCGAGCAGATTTCTCCTGCCTCTCGGGGTGATCGTAACGCGCGACTGCCACTTACCTGTTACAACTTATTAAATTATTTACGAAACTATCCGCCTTATTGGATTGAAATATCGCATCCCTACGGCTTTGTAAGTTATAATGGACATTGTACGAAATTAAATACTATACTATACTTGATCTATTAATTAATACTATATTATACTATACTGGATCCTATATCGTCCCCACTAAGTGGAAAATTCATTAAGTTATGGTACTTTCAACGTTAAACAAAAATTTTCGTTGACACTTTATGCACACTTAGTAACTATTTCGTTACTGGGTTTACTGCTAAATCTATGATATATACAAAATATATGATTTTTATACAAAATGTTTTGTGCTTTTACCAATTACAGTTTGGCAAATCCTAGATATTACTAGGTAGGGTTGGTAAGCTACCACGGGGAATAAAAAATATATATATTTCTGATTTTTGTTTTTTTCATGGGTAGGTAAACCTGATTTACCGTAAGAGGCCTGTCTTCTTCTTTTCGTGAAAGCTAAAGTTATGTTAATTATTTATTTTTATTAACAATATTAAAAAGGTAGCATGTAGTTAAAAATAACTTTTTGCAATAAAAATAGCTATTGGTGTAGTATTTAGAACTGGTGAACATTCTGGTATTTCGATTCCTTTTTCTTTTCATTTTGATTTTGTGTTACCAAAATATCAACGAAGAAAATGTAAATGTAAGAAAATGCACACGACATTCAAAAATTGTGTCTACCGTGTGAAAGCATAAAAAATATTTACTTAATACCAATAAATCACTTTGAAGCAATTTAACTTGACAACGAGTTACTTGCCTATTATATTATTAGTTACTAAGTAGACACTCAAGCTGAAGTTGAATTTCATTGTAATCGATGTTATTATCCTCTATTTTGAAAAATAATGACATGAACTTATTACGCTCGTCGCGTCTTTCGTCGTCTCGAAGTAGTTACGAATAAAGTTTTATCGGTCAATGTAAGAATACTTATTCTAGTTTATTGCCTTTCGTCCACAGTCATTTCTTCGCCTATTAAATTCGACGGAGACATAACATAGAACGTTCGCATCGATTTCGCATAAACGGTAGACGTGACTTGCCAGAAATATATATATGGGAACTAATTTGACCCCGATGTCAAATCAATTTCGTACATCATAAGGCAGAAGAAATGATTGCTCTTACATTATGCAGTAGCCGTAAAAGTGCGGTCATATATAGTGTGCGGCGGAGTTTAGTTGGGGTCTTACACTGTTCCTTTTGTTTATGTAGGTTCTTGGTCGTATCATGTTGTTTAAATTGCTATTGGCAAGTTGTTTAATATTCCTAAATTCAATTATAAGTTTTGGGCGTGAGTGACCATCAATAAGGCGATTAAGGGCAGGTCCGTAGATTGGAATTAATTGCATCATCCAGATATTGTTGTAGCCAAGAACCCTCGTCTCTAAGGATTTATGTCGAAGCGAGAGACACGGACGTTTCTAACTATTCTACTAGTAAATAGACTCTTAATAGTAATAGTATTTCTATAAATATCAAGTAAACTAGGTATGCAGGTATGTCATCCTTACATATTATAAAACAAAGTCCTTCGCCGCGTCTGTCTGTTTGTCTGTTCGCGATAAACTCAAAAACTACTGCACCGATTTTCATGCTGTTTTCACCCATGAATAGAGTGGTTCTCAAGGAAAGTTTTAGTATATAATTTACAAAGTTACGCGGGCGAAGTCGCGGGCAGCAGCTAGTATAACACATTTTTTTAAGCCAAGACTAAACACAGCAATTTTATTGCCCTCAAAGTAAGCAGTATTAGTATAACACATCATACAATGGACAGGGGGCGAAACCTTGCACACCCAGACCAGAGCCTACTTTGAACAGTTTATCTGCAAAGTTGGCACTGCCAGGAATCGAAGCGGGAACCCATAAGTTCGACGCTAATAGAAGCTAATAGAACACTCGACCAATGGGTTCGTCATATTATAATAGTATAAATCATCTTATCTTGCCTAATAGCAGGCAATAAGGAATACTATTAGCTATGTAATAGGTATTAGGTATGCACATTGCACATATCATAGTGTACGCGTAATTCGAAACGATTGCTCGTTTCGGCAGATCGGCATTTCAGCAATTCACCATACGAATTCAGTCCTATAGTTAATAAGGAGTCCTTTAATGAGGTTAAAGCTAGCTAGGTTAAACTGTGATATTACAGACTAGCATAAGCGTTAATAAGAGTATAAGAGTATCGCGCGTTCGTGAAATGCTTAATTTTAACAATAAAACAATTCTAACAACGATTACTGTAACCAATAAAGCGTGTATGGGTAACTGCTTTGATTAAACGGTAAACAGCTGTATATGGAATTTGATGTCAAACAAATAACAGCTTGTCAAACAACAGAAGTGACATACAAAGTTGTGAGACATGTACTCGATAACTTTGAGGCAATCGATCGAATCATAGGGCAATGATTGTTTGAAAATGATACATTTTTTATGTTAAGGCCTGCAGAGGGGATAACGATCCACATGATGGTACTTGGCTACCGTCGCCTATAAGACAAGCAACGCCACAGGATAAGGTATTGGGAAGGGATCTGATGTTGAGATACGGCATCACTGTTATTTGACGGTGGTCTTCTGTAATGAGGTGGTTACTGCAGCCAGACAGACTGCCTAAATGATTGCGAAACAAAGTGTGCCCTATCACTACACATTAGCAACAATCTCGCAAAAGTTTTACATCTTGCTAAGTAGGTACTTCAATTCTCATTAAATTAAAACAATGTAAATTATAACCTAACTCTGCTAAAAGTGGCTTTATAATCTTTGAACTGAAAAGCAAACTTTTACTTATATCGATACTTAGTTAAAATTATGACGACGATTTAGTTCATTAATAAATTATAGAGAAGGCTATGGACTTATGAGAAATCAATATTGAACATGCCGTCTGTGAACGCTCGGTTGGTAATTTAATAAATTTCATTTTGTTGTATCATCGAATATAACATTTTGTAGTATTTTCAAACATAATATCTACGGGTCCATTAAAAACCGCACGCAGAGTAATTAGTGCGGAGTGAAATATCTCTTCCGTCAAACAATTATGTGGATGGTATCGGGCGTGTCTGTAATTTTTCACTCTGCATTTGCTCGCCAATGTCGCAACATATTTTTTTCCTCATCCGTTTATTATTTGCTAGTATTTTATTCTGCTTTTTCTTGTGCTGATGTTGAACATTTTCTTCTAGCTTCTAATTTTTGCTTCGGAAGTGACGTTTGCTTCTTGTTACTTTTTTTCGCGATTCATTAGTTTATTGTAAACACTAATTCCTACGTTTTGTTTCTCCACCATTAGGTGGATTAGACAAAATTTCGATTCTTGAAATGTTGACATTGCAAGATCATATAAGGTATGACGGAAACGTAGATTAGAAATATGTCGTGCCTAGTAACAAGATTAACTAAACAAACTAAGGGACTATTGTCTCTTCATAATCATCATACAATTATTATGAAATTCAATCAAGACGTACATAAGAACAAAAACCGACTTTCTAAAACTGGTACTTTTTAGTATATGATATCACTGAATAACTACCACAGGTGAAATAAGTTTACGTTATTTTCATTAAAAATTGTGACGATCCTAGTCACGGCGGACTTCGCATTTCTTTGAGAATATTTTTCCAACCAGCTTTTCTAAGTAGTTATTGAGTTATAATTATATTTAATACATATACAGTTCAAAAGTTTCACGTGGAACTTCCACTAACTAAGCTACGTATCATTTTCTCGCTATCTTCATGAAATTCTCTCCTCTATAATTTTATGATGATGTTGGAAAATGTTTGATACGTTTTCCACTAATAGTTGTAAGACAAAAACTAAAAAGCAACCTTACTTATGTGCTTTCAAACTACAATAATACTACTAAAGTCTGACCATTATTTTCGAACACTATTAACATTGATATATAATGGCTCCCAATTTAGCAAAACAAATTATGAAATTATTTTATTCTGTTTGCTTATTTATTATTGGGTATACATAATACATATTCATTGTTTCTACTGCTCCCGACATTATTGTTATTGTATTGTATGTAGGTACTGATACTACGTACACAGCCTTGGCACATTTTAGGGGTTGTTCCGTACTCATCCTAGGTCGAAGTCGCGTGCAACAGCTAGTCTAATGCAGGCTGGACAGTAAATTATTAAAATAAATTTGCATGGTCATTATGTATAAGTGCATTTTTTTAAATAATCCATTAATTGTAATTAAGCGACCGCTAGGAAAATTTAGTTATTGTTAAGTTTGTTGAAAGACGAAGGCTGCAGATTCACGAGTCAAGTGGCACATCTGTTACCGGTTCGCTCGCTCCTCTGACTTGTAATAATGGAATTAACGAGCTGGTTATGAACAAACGGCGTCTTCATTTCCAGCAGCCCGTTTATTCGCCCTTCGCCCTATTTCACTGCCAGTCCATTTCACAGAACGAAATAATGGACTTAATATTACGCTCATTTAAGAGATCCCCAGTACGTCTAGGTACTACTAACTACTTAAACTCATACTTTCCTTTGTTGTCATAAATCTTAAAAAAAACCAATTTCTTTAATATCAGCCTATATTCAAATACCTTAAAATATTCCTATACACGAACAAATTCTTTGAATTTCTGAGCCAATGTTAACATTTCCGAAGGAAGATTGTACCTAAGAACGCTCGTCCGAGGGAGAAAGTTTTCACACATCTCAACCGTGTGTAGCTTTATCTAAATAAGTTTTATACCTTATCTAAATAATCTGATAAAATTCACATCTGTGGCGTGTAGTTGGTACAATGTTGTTAGGTGTCAAATGGATCTAACTTGTAATTCTAGGCCTTATAGAGAGTTTACTACCGTCTTCCCCTTTTGAACAAGCAAAGTTTTATTGAAGCTAGAGTAATCCTTTTTTTAATCAAGGATCAAATTCTGTTGCACTAAGGTTTCTGCATGAATAAAGACTAAACAATGGACTCACATTGAATCTGTAACCTTTTCGTAAAGAGCACCGATCCCTTAAATACTTAGGTCCCTAATAAATTAAAACAATCCCTGAACGTACGAGTAAGTGTTTAAGTTTGTTGAAAATAGATCATGTCGTGCTCAGAAAATATAACGAACACGAGATATCATTATAACGAACTATGACTAGATGAATTTTACTATGTTGGTTTCTTTACTGTGTTGGCGGCAATTAAAGATGAATTTGTTTATATTTGTCATAGCTTTTCCATCACTCAGGTTATAGCTATCAATTAAGTAGATTAGAACAAATATACTATGTATATTCAAATATAAGATCTATGTTCAGAAAATACAATACATATACGATGTTATGTCAAACAAATTTAATTCAGGCCTAGTTCGTGTAGTTAATTTGGTACCTATTGTCATATAATAGCAGCAAGCTATATAGCATGTATATAGCGCCGTTACGACGCGTTATACCCTACAATTTCGCTTTAATTATGTGTACAGAGACATTTATTAACCAGAAAACAAACCGAATTTACGCTGTCACGCGAACAAAATCCATTCACTAAATAGCCCCCATCTCGTATAATGGGAGAGGCTCCGTAATCCAATTAATTAGCAGCGAGATGAAACTACATGCTAGTTGCACAGCATCCCTCTCTCCTACACGGTTGTCCCTCGTGACCTCACCTTGCACAGTTTCACTGAAACGAATTCATAATCGGCGCCTGTTAACCTCATATTTTTTGTTTGTTTTATTAGTGCAACCTTCCCTACTATGTCTATAGTCACAGAACAGCTTGTGATTAGTTCGAAAATTAGTCATTTTTAATACATGTTACAAAAAGGTTAAGATATAATTATTGTTATATAACTTCAAACAAAGTAATGAAGTTTAAGTTTTTTCTTTGAAACTGTCATAACATAACTTTTTCAAATACATTTACCGAGTTTGTAATTTTGAAATTCGAGACACAATATTTCTCTAAATATCCTTACTAATATTATAAATGTGAATGTGAGTTTGTTTGTTTGTTACGCTTTCACACAAAAGCTACTGAACCGATCACCATGAAATTTTGCATACACGTTGTCTGGGATACCAGAAAGGACATAAGGGTACCTTTCGTTCAGAACGCGGACGAAGTCGCGGGCACCAGCTAGTAATACATAATTTTATGTTTTATAGTTTCTTTAACAGTTATCAGCAGTTAACTGATGACTGTATATTTTGATAGTTTTTGCAATTGTAGAACATATAAGTACATATCTACATATAAACAACGAATGTTTGAGATAAATCATATTCAATTTGTTACAATTGTGATTAAATTTTTTCCTTTATTTCAAATTATATTAAATATTTTCTAAAAGTGTCAAAAGGCTTGAGAACTTTTGCTTTTGTGAGAGTATTTAGTGGTAACAGAAGTTATTATTTTTATTAGGACATAATTACTTAAGCTAAGTTTAAAAAAGTGTTGTTTATTTAGTGTAAGACATTAAATAAATCAGTGTAATCCGTTGAACATGGGAGCGAGTGTTCGACAGACGGACCGCGCCGGGCTGTTTGTCGTAGATGTCCTCCTATAAATCACGACCCTCGTCCGCGAATACACAATGGGCACCGAGTCAAAACGTCAGCCTTCCAGACCCATTCTGGTCATCCTAGTGTCGACCGAGGGACTGTTATAAATTTGATTGTTCTAGCGAATTATCAGACGTTCTGATTGTCTAATAATAAATACCCATCCCAGCTTCATATATACACTACTTAGTTGTTTCATCATTTCTATTTGTTACATGAGATTTTTTATAAGTATCCGTACTATCCTTATCCTTCCTTAATAAATATTATAAATGTGAATGTGAGTTTGTTTGTTACGCTTTCACGCAAAAACTACTGAACCGATCACAATGAAATTTTGCATATTTATGTTGTTTGGGATACCAGAAAACACATAGGGTACCTTTCGTTGTTCAACGCGGACGAAGTCGCGGGCACCAGCTAGACATCTATATATAATTTATATTTGTCTTGAATGTAGGATTTTCTAGCAGGTAACTTAAATTATTTTGAATTTATACACTTCTACAAGTATTTCACATATCACATATTTCACTTCACATATATGTGTAATATTTTAGCCACACATTTGCCGTTATGATCCTCTGTGTAAGTGAGATTTCTTACTTTTTTTCCTTAGCCCTATCTTGATCCTTGATTCTCTACCCTATCACGGTCGCTACCCCATTTATTATCAAATTAAACGTCAAATTGTCTGCTGACCTAATGAGACTCATTCAAAAGTTACTCTCTCTTACAAATTCGACACGATATGCTGCTTCATTTGACTTTTATCTGCCCAAGGTACAATTTAATCAATTTCATTACCACATAGCCACCATTACCAATATTCATAATACATGTAAATTAAATAAATTAAATAAATATTATGGAAATATAAACACGTTGACTATTAACAATGTATTAATCGCAGGAAATATATGTCATTCATGAGTTATTACTTACAGGGGAAATATGTTACAAATGCCTCAACAAAATATAAACTCGCACGCAAAAAGTTTGTTTAAAAGTTGAGCCATTTATAGATTTTTCTTGTTCGGAATAAGTCGAGCGAGACGTCCGTAAAAGCCATATTAATCACAGCCAATTTCTATGTGCGATTTTTTTTCAAACTTTTGTTGAGAGTTAACCTCGTTATTTTAATAATAGCGGAAGTAGTTGATGGATGACTTCTCGTAGTCGTCTTCGAAGCGCGTCGTCGGTTTTAACGCTTCTAAACCGAACGGACCAACTTTCATAGAGTTGAAGTTTTCATGATAACATCCTCTGGGTGCTTAATCGATCATTTCTCTCCAATGGCCTGTGAACAGCATAATATTACACTATGTTGCGCATAACACGTTAAGTATTATACTGGATTCTATTTGACTTAGCCAGAGTCAAAATAGTCAAATTAAATAGTCACTTCTTAATTGAGTCGTTAATAACGTCGATCATTTAAACCCGACTCGCTCAAAATCTCGACCAAGTTGGGCGAATCGTCTTGTTTTATTTTACCTATTATTCCCCTTTTGCGTGCGTATATATGTGCAAGTTGTACAAGGGTAACCAGTACTTTTTGCTGTTTTTCTAAACTTCCATTTTCATAGAAGGTAAATTCTTTTATAAACATAATTTATTATTATTTTATTACAAGTGGCATGCGGGGGCAAAACCTTAAAGATGGCGGAACGATCTTAATGTCTTCCTAGGGGGACGAACGGAAGTATTGCATATACAGAGGGGTTGAAAAAAGCTTGCAATACAAGAAGTGTTTCAAGATTTATTCTGCCACTACACATAGTGATTACTTTATTGTTGGCGTTCGCTTTATTCTATTAGTATTTTTTGGTATTAATTTTTTTTTCATATTTATAGAATCGCCTGTAAACATGAATATAGAAATATAAAATAAGCAACAAGGTTACTTATTTTAAAATTTCGAGGCTCTAGTGTGGAAAATAGCGAGAAATAACCTTTTCTCGAAATAACCTACGGTATGTTAAACTTTTTATGCGAGCGAAAGTTACGAAATTATTGCTTCTCAAGTAAAAAGTTTGGTCAAATTAAATCTCATTCAATGGTTAAATATATTAATAATTAAAATGTTTACCTTTTTTATTTATTCAATATTATTAGCGAAAACAGGAAGACGCACTTTGTTTGTTCGTTCCGCAAATTCTAATATAAAAATATTTGTAGGCCTGCCAGTTAAAACGTAAGAGAACTCGTTTGGACGTCTGCCTTGTAGGCATATGGGAAGGCATTTCGCAGCTTTTATAAGCGTGAGTAAGCCACGTTAAATCCGAGAGCGTTACAAGGGTTTACTGGATTTATTTTATTACATTTACTTATTCGACGTTCAGATTGGGTATGATGACCGTCCGTCTACGTTTAGGAGCTACTTACTTAATTAAATGTGCCACTAAACGGATTTACTTAATAGGATATGAATAGTTACAATAACAATTATAAATATTATAACAATGTTGTCTTAAAACTGTCTGTCTTGGAGTTTTACTCAATGAATAATAAAAAAAATAGTTTAGTTGGAGAACTAAGGAAGATTCAAATATGCAAGACGATATTTAATTGGGAAAGTAAAGTGTGAAATATTATGACCCACAATAATCATTTTATATAATTAATTATATTTGAACTCTAATTAAGAACTATCTGTAGGTCAAGTTTCATTAAAATATGAATGATCGAGTAGGAACAACATGCTATTTTAAAATTTTTAATTTTTTTAAATCATCATAATCACTGCTGTACATGTACCTCTCCCATAACTTCCTAATAGGACCTGTCATAAGCAACCTGGAGTCACCGTCGACCTGAAGTCAGAAGCGGCCCTTATTGGATTCCTACGCTGCACTTGCAGATCCGTAGCCTCCTCTCGAGAACTGTTCACTGCCTCTTCAACTTATTGCAATTAAGATATTATTATGCATTCATGTTAATAATAAATATAACGTCGCTCAACCAGCTATGCTTGGGGTTACACTTGGGTTACGAATCGGGGGTGCCTATATCCGGCAATGAACGTTATAGGTACAATATCATAATAATTATCTATATAAATGCATCCCTATTAGGCATAGGAATAATAATCAATGTTTTTACGTAAAAAAATGCACCCCGGGAGAAGCCGGGAGCGGGTCGCTAGTAATGAAATAAAAATCCTTGAAACAAAAAATAGTCAATTGCTGCGGTAAAGTTACAATACATTTCCGATGGCTCCGCTGATTTTGTATTCCCCTAAGTTCGAGTAAATGACAGTACATCAACATTACCTCCGACCAGTTCAAATGATATCTCATTTGTGTAATAGCGTCATCTACACTACCATTCATTTGGAGTAATTGTGCGTATGTGTTACAAATTGATGACCTCAATTCGTAATTTGTGCAACAAAATACATTTATCTACCTATATAATAATACGTACCCTATATTGGGCACCCTATTTTTCGGTTGCTTTCGCAATTTACTTAGATTAACTTTTAGAGTTAAGCACGTATCCGGTGTGGAAGCGTCCTCACAGAATCATTTTAAACACTGATAATATAACGCACCCATGTTTCATTTAATTACGTATAATATGAATAAAAGAAAATCTTGTCTGACATCATAAAACGAAAGCTACACGAATTGAAATCGAGTAAGATAAATCAATCAATACTAATAATAAATCTGCAAGTGTAGGTATTGTATTGTATGTATGTTCCTCCATAACTCTTAAACGAATTAACTGATTTTCATGAAACTTGGTAGATAAACATTTACACGTACAAGACACAGGATAGGTTACTTTTTCTCTTTCAACTCGGACGAAGTCGCGGGCACAAGCTAGTAAACAAATAAATTAAATTAAAGAAATTTATAACTAATTTTCCATGCCTTTGAAACCTTCTAATGGGAGGTTTTTATAACGTTTAGTTCAACCATGGACTAGTATTTCATTAGCAAAAAGTACCTTTTGTAGGCAAACACATACGCAAGCTGAGTTAAAAAATTAAGGCAAACTCCCGACTCAAGGGACTTAATTGCTCTATTTCCACGCCGTATCAAAGGTGCTCCGACGCAATTACGACGCCCCTGCCAATGCTTTCTCACTTACTCCTCTCTGCTACGATTAAGCGATCCAATTTGTGAAGTGGCAACCATTAATGAAGGCGTTTGCGTCTATTTTCTGCTTCTCAATATTGAACGTGGTTGTGACTTTATATACAAGGTTTCCTATCTTTGATTTAAGGCGCTTATTGCCGTCAAATAGGTACTTTCTTGAATACTCCTCATTTATGAATGGACCAAAAAGCTTGAAAAAAAAAAAATGTAATTATGAATGATCAAAGTTTAGTACGTATTTTTTTCATATCACCAAAACTTCTAAAAAAAATGTTAACAAAACAGTGTTTTTTTGGCTTGAATTACCTACTGCTCCTGAGCGAGTAGGTACGGCGATTGGAAATATTTACACTCTAAAAAATTAGGAACCTCTTGTACTTTAAAAACAATATAGCATAATTAATTATGTAAATCAATGAACGTTTTCATTCAAAACATCCAGGTATATACCAATTTCGGTATTCGGCGTTCGTAGCGGGCTACACTCCGCCCGGACGTCCAATACCACTGACGACTCCAAGCGCCTTAACATAAAATGGTTAAAAGGATACAATAGCTGTCCCATTTTTAATGTAATCAAATTGGGACCAAGGCGAAATTCTTTAATCTAAGAAAATAAAGCTTTTCCAAAATTAACTCAATCACTTCTATTTAACTCGATTTCCTTTTAAGGAACCTATTACAGGCCGCAGGGACCATTCTCGGGAAGAGCTACGAGCTAAATTGCTTCGAGGTAGAACAAGTCAATTTAAATGTAAAAGGAGTTTCATTTAAAAATTGTCAATGCAAATGATGGAGCGTAATGTTTCTTGCGTATACCCTTTGGCTAAATTAAGGAAGGTTTCTGGAAATTAAATTAAATTAAGCAAATATGTATATTGCTTTAAAATATCGTTTATTTATTATTTTATTTTATTATCATTTGCTTATAAAATATAGAATACAAAAAAAAAAGTTGAGGTATTTAATTTAATACTGGCTGATTTAATTTTTAAAAATAAGCTAGTTTAAATTATGAAAATATAAAAAAAGAATTTGCTTGATAGATAGATAAAAAAATATGAAGTTTTTACACAGACATCGTTTTAAAAAGTAAAGTTTATTATTAAAATGTTTAGTAGGTATACAATGTACTTATGAGTTGTTTTGATAATATATAATGATGTGCACATGGAAAACTGATATTTAATTTGATCACCAAATTCCAAGGTGAATCATGTGAAGAGAAATAATAAGATTTAGAATGAGATAAACATTTTTTTTTTAAGAAAAACGTGGTCTGGAAAAGAGTAAACAAATATCTTTAGAGGAAATTATTAATGAGTACCTATTTATGAAAATATTATCAAACTTATATCAGCCTTATATCAGCCTTATATCCTATTTATTAGCCTGCTAGTATTCGTAGATATTAGTCAAAACTTATAAAACGAATATAGTGATAGTGATTTAAATAGTTTAACTAAACTTCAGATAACATCTCTCTTAAGCGACGACGCAAAATCTTTCCTCTGGGATTTCTAGGAAGTTGTGTAATGAATTTGACGCCACCTCTTAGTTGCATGAATGGAGGCACCTGAAACACATAATAAAATTGATGATAGAAGGATTAATTACAATGTTTTTGTTAATTCGGACATTATATTAAGTGGTGGCAGGGAAGGATTGGTCCCATAACGCTAGAGTTTCAAATTGTCAGACTTTCAAAATATTTGAGTTTCAAAAAACATTGCGTTTCGCAGTCATTTGGGAATAAGTTAGGCAGCCGAAACATAGATTAATGTAAGTACCTCTTTGGAAACGTAATCAACAAGCTCCTTCTCCGTTACATTTGAGCCTGGTTGCTTCACAACAAACGCCGTAGGTTCCTCTCCATAGTCTACAATAGGTTTGCCGACTACACCAGCTTCGCGTACTTGGGGATGAAGCAACAATATTGTTTCCAGTTCCACCGGAGCTACCTGTTAACAGAATACGTGTACTTTTAATTACATTACATTTTTACTGCGTCCCGTTGGAGTTTAAAAGTGAATTACCGCTTGTCAAGTCATTGACGAAATAAAATCAAATGGGAACTCGCGACATGCAGTTTCATTTTAAAATAATAAAAGATTTATATACGGATATAGTATTTTAATATTCAAAGCTAATGAAAATTTACATGAAACGTTTTTTATAAGGCTTGATTTAATTGTTAACATATTATATTTAATACTAAGTGATACAAATATTTATATTTTATAATTATTTTTGTGGCTAGAATAAGTACCACCTTATTTATAATCATTGGGTGGTTATCAATCTTAGCTGTTTCAAGCAAGCTATATTAAATATTATTTCATATAATAAATAAAATATCATTGAATTTGTTTATCTTTACTTACTTTGTATCCGTCATATTCAATTATCTCTTTAAGGCGGTCAACAATGTAAAAATATTCATCCTCATCGTAAATGCCCAAATCTCCAGTCAATAAAAATCCTTCATCGTCCATGTAAGTGTTAACATCAATGCCTATGTAGCCTTTCATAATAGCAGGACCTCGACAACAAATTTCACCGCGTTGGTTTGGGCCTAATACTTCACGGGTTACTGGATCAACTATCTGAAAATAATATTAAATAAAAAACCAGACCACTTCTCATATACATAATATGTACTAAGATTTTATGTACGCAAAAAGTATTATCAAAATCGATTAACAATTTTTTTTAAAAACTACCAGAGTCTACAACTCTGACTCCGTTTTTATTTATTCATCGAATCAATATCAAATACTTACTTTCAAAGTAATATCAGGGAATGCCTTCCCGACACTCCCTGCCTTAGGTCCTTTATTGCCCCAAATTTCGGACGTTAATTCGCCGCTCTCAGTCATTCCATATCCTTGTAAAACATTCTTCAGTTTGGGGAACCTTCGAGAAAATAAGATTTCAATTACTATTACAACCTACAACTATATATGCATGAGTATAAAAACTTTGTATAAATATGTATAAGTAGGTTTATTCTGGAAGGAGATAGATTTCATGTAATGGTTTTGTTTCGGTGAGTATTCCCTTTTAATCCTTATCCTATATTTTACTCTGTAGACAGCGCATTTAAAGAACTTGTGGCGATTGTTGCTTGTGTTACGGTGACGGTAGCCATCTACCATTATTATCAATAAAAATAAAAAATACCTTTGTCTGATTTTTTCGATGGTTTTTGTGTGTAAAGGCGATGATGCGGAATATATAATTTTTAATGCTTCAAAATCATGTTTTTCCACTCCATCGACTTTAGATAAATAAGCTACTAAGGACGGAACTATTACAGTTATGTTAACCTGAAATAAAAAAAAAACATATAAAGATTGTACGAATTAAAATATAAAAGTGCAGAAGATATAAAAGTTGTTCTTTTAACTCACTCGATTTTTTTCGATGCATCGCAAAAACCTTTCTGGCGTAACATCGAATATATAAACTAGTTTTCTTCCGAGCGATAGAAATTTAAATGTCATATAGACGTCGTAGTTGTGGTACCATTCTCCGAAAATAAAAGCGGTTTTCAGAGATTCATCTTTAAAGCTGAAACAGACGTTAACTTTCGAAGTAAGAAAAGCTAGACATGTTTAGAGGTTTCAAGTTTTATCTCTGACATAAATAATCTTAAACCGTGTACATGTATTCGAGGAAACTGTGTTAAGGCTGTATTAAATTTATTTAACTACTAGTTAGTATGATACTAGCTGTGCCCGCGACTTATTGAAAAATCCGTTATAACGCCTGGCACCTTTGTCGCAGTGACGGTGACCGAACATTTTTCCAGGATAAAAAGTATCCTGTATATAAATTAACCCACGTAATAAATAATCTGTTTTACAAATTTCATCTAATCCGTTACGCCGTTTTTAACAAGCATCCAAACATATGTAGATGGAAGCAAAAAGAAAGATAGTCACTTACTATTCGCACATGGGCCTCATATAATGAGTCTAATTAACTCAGTATCATTCAGTTGCTCAAAGGACACTGTCTTGAATACACGTTAAAAATTGAATTCACAGTTTTTGTGAAAAAATTTGAATACATTTATATATTACTATACATATATAATATTATACTCTATATTACACGTATTTGGATTTAGGTATACAGTTTTATGAGGCCCATTTGAGGCTCACGTACTCTGTCGAGAACGTATCGTAATTTTCTTTTTTTACTTCCATTTACGCAAACATACAAACTTTTTAATTTATAATATTATTAGGATTATTGAAACTGAACTTACTCATATGGAAAACTGTTAAGTATACAGTTCAAATGCGTGACTAAAACACCTTTCGGCATGCCGGTGGTTCCCGACGAATAAAAGATAAATGCTACGTCGCTCTGTCCCTGAACTTTGGACGGTTCGAAACGTTTTACATCAATATGTTCCGAAATTAAAGTCTTCACTGAAATAGCTGTCTCGGGACCATCGTCCAATGTTATAATAGATTTTAAGGGATCAAAACTTCTTAATATATCGCTGTACTTGTTCCAAAATAGTTTGGAACAAATTAAATATTTCGGTTTCGTTATGTCTAATTTATGTGTTAGGACAGCTGCAATTAAAGGAAAAATAGAGTTACTATAATGAATTTATTGTATATAAGACCAGTTCTCTGTAGCATTAATAATAACTATTTCTGATTCATTACGCTAAAATATTAGGCCAGAAAAAATAAATTTTTTAAAGTATCATTGGTGGCCAAATTATTAGGGAAAGTGCTCATATTCATGTAATCAATGAATGATTCCCTGGTAGTGACAACTACAATTTTATACATAACTGCACCGTGTCACAAAGCCAGAAATGTACTGCATTCTTGGCTGAAAATTTTTTTTTGACTTGGTCAGGGAATTCAACAGACATGACCCATCGAACAACAAGTAAAAAATAAAGTTTTGTAAGTTTGCTTAAGTTATAATATTATTATATAAAAACATATAATTAATATATAATTATTTACTACCACCTATTTTCATTACTAGAGTATGTATAATTAAAAAAACTATTCAATTAATGTGATAAGGAAGCAAAAGCGTACCTCTTCCACTATTTAAATCGTAAGGAGTGGATGTGGCTCCAGTAAACACTATGGCGAGGACTGTCGAAACGAATTCGTGGCGTTTTTCAGATCCGACGGCAACAGTGTCACCCCTTCCAACCCCTAATTTTATGAGAGCCGCGGCCAGATCAACCGCACATTGTGACAGCTCTTTATACGTTACCTTATGTCCAGTTTCACCATTTTCCTAAGGAAATATATTAAACCACACTTAATCGAAATTAATTTTATTTTTAAACAATTAAACAACAGAATGTGTGCTATCACTATTCCTTCCTGATTCTGTAGTCGGCAGTACACTTGCAGCACCTGCGGCGTTGCTTGTGTTATTATAGGTAACGGTACCTACATACCATACAGTGGACCGTCAGCCTGTCTACCAACATTAACATAAAAAAAACAACAGCATGTCGTTGCTTGTGTCACTAGCACCTTCCATCAAAAGTGGTTCGTCAGTCTGTCTTAACATTAAACAAACATTAACATTAACAGCTTAACATTAAAAAAAAAAACAAATAATTCAAAATATGACATACCAAAGCTACTTCGTCACCGTACATTCTTAATCTGTCTAACATAAATTTTCCGAAGTTCAAATGTGCAGGTACTTGGACGCTCTGGTCACCGTATACGTAAAGATCATTGTTATACATTTTGTTTGATTTTTTTTATTATTATTGTTTAGAAATTGAAACTTTGACACAACTTGTTCTGATGCGTACTGTTTTCAACTAAAATATAATAGGTTACATTAGTGCAATTATATTAATGAAAAATGTAAATAGAACAATCTTAATTACACAACTAACGACATAAGTCACAACATAACATAACATATTATGTTGTGTTAAGATAATCTTATTCCCGGTTTATGAGGTACTTTTATTGGTAGTGTAGCGACCATACCAAGGTCATAGGTAAATAATATACATAACCACTAACAGTTTGTAAATATGGAAAGATATAGCTCTGACAAGAGTTGTTGTTAATAGCGATCAACGGTTTTTATCTTTTTAAATATGGAAATGGATAGCTCTGGCTCTGAGAAGAGCTGTTGTTATTAGCGATTAATGTTTGTTCTTCACACATTCATATCACTGGATCTACGATAGAGGATGTATTGAAGCCAGGAACAGTCGTCGCAGCCGTCTTTCTTCAGTCTTGAATGTGTCATCGTCGACTTGTTTATTCCACGACGTCCAGCGAAGCAAAAGGGTCGTTTTGGTTGTCGAGAGGGGAAACTTTCAAAAAGTACCTGTGAACTTCACAGTGTGAAGGGACTAACAGACTAACTGGACTGCTTGTATTCACATGGTTATGTGGGATTCTTACCGCACTAAAACCCTTATAGCTTATAGCTTTTAGTCCTAGGACTTTGAAAGCTTTACCGGACTTAAGGCGAGCGTTTTTAGAAAAACACTACCTAGCCCTGCAATAAGCGGTTTGGGAACATAATATCGAATTCCGTAGATTCATTTCCAATGTGCTCGATAGTCGTGTAAGGCACGAAATCTGTGATTTTTTTATGCAACGGACAAAATGAGAAGAGGTGGCTCATGTATATTGTGCAGGGATAAATTGAGTTGCAAAAAAATACACTCACCGGCACGGAAACTTGGCCAACACAAAAATTTGCGATAGTTTGCATTTTAATACTTTTTTAACCATAAATATAGACCAGGTGTGTTCAATAAGTGTCTCTTTTAGGTTTTGAATCCTTTTTTAATGACAATTAACCGTTTAACTGCCTAACAACAAGGTTTAAATCAAACCAAACGGTTTTACAGAAAATCTTAACTTTCAGCGCTCAACTTTAAAACACTAGGAAATGCGGGATTACTAATTTTTCATTGTTGTTTACACATCTTAATATCAGGTAATTCCTCCTCTAGCCCTGATAACTGCCTGCATTCGATTTGGTATGCTTTGGATAATGCTTTTGACCTCAACTTGCGGTATGTCGTCTCATGCAGACCAAGCAGCATTTCGGACCTCAGTACGTGTCCGTGGGGGATTAAGTTTGTTTTTTATGTTTTTTTAAGCATGTCCCAGATATTCTCTATGGGATTTAGGTCAGGACTACGAGCTGGCCACTCCAATTATGGAGCCACCATGAAAACTCACAGGTTGTGTATTGGTGATGGGTAAAAACCATCTAATTAACTTCCTCCATATGTCCTCTCACCGTATGCTCGTTAACATTAACACCTCTCGTGATTTAAAGTCGCGAGCGGATTTCAACGATAGTGAGGAAGTGATTTTGCAGAATTTCAAGGATAATAAAGCGGTTATCCCGGGCCGGTGTGCATTTTGCACCTCCACTACTTGTTCTGCAGGTGTAGGCACGAGTCTCCTGGTATCATTTCTAAGCATATTGCAGCACTTCGCGTTGTGTCAACCCTTGGTTGATTAATTAACCCTTGGTTTGTGCAACCTGAGCTGGTGTTAAGGGCAATATTTTTTGTTTTTTAGCACCGCCATATATTCGATTAGAAGCACAAAATAACAGATATTTGATAACTGAATAGTACACAATTTTAAAATACGGAGTTTAAAATATTTACTTAGTCGCTGAAATGACTCGATTCAACTAAAGCTAAAAAGAAATGTCAAATTGCACTCAAACATAATGAATTAGCTTTTTGAACTAATGAGAAGTATTTTTTCGTGTCAACCTAATACCAAAAAATATAAATACTAACAACTTTGTAATCGCAAGACGCTTGGCCAAGATTCCGTGCCGCTGAGTGTAGAAGTGGTAAATAATATGTCAGATAAAACTTTGAAGTCTGTGCAGTTCAAATTAGATCAACCGAAGATTGTGAATTTGTTTATACCGAACACCAGACTCTGATATTACCATATTTTTTTCAAAAATTTGAGATAATTTTGTCTCTCTTCTTTAATAGAAAAGATAAATAAATTATATGTGGTGACTTTAATATTGACTTTTTAGGTAAATCTCATGTAATGACACGTTTGTTTGATCTCCGTGCGAATTATGGCCTTGAGTTTTATATCAAGAAAACCAACACGTCGAGATAAATGTATTGACTATATACTTAACAATTTTAATGGTGGGTTAGGATTAAGATTGGCGAAAAATAATCTAAAAATTAACGCAGATAAGACAAAAGTAATACAATTTAGGACATATAAATCAAAACCACTTTCTTTAAACATAACATACGACTCCCAAAATATTGAGAAGGTGTAATCAAATAAGTTTCTAGGAGTTATTGTAGATGAGCATTTTTGTCGGATAGTATTTGTAAAAAAAATAATAGATTTGTTTTTGCTTTGGACAAGATTCATAAGATTACATGCTTAGGTACTGTGTTGAGTGTTTAACATGCATATATTTAATCTACTTAACGTTATGGGATAATAGTCTGGGGCAATGCTTCTGATATGCAAAGAGCATTCGTAGTGCAAAAAAATGTGTTAGAGCAATGTTCTCAATGAAATTGTATAGATTGAATCGTGTAGGCCCATAGTATTTAAATACGGGGAATTATAAAACGATCGACTAAAAAATAACTTAGCGACTGGTGATGAGATACTGTTTTAATAACTTGAGCAGTATGAATTTGAGAAAGCGACTATTTAACTAAACTAACGACGAATATTGATTAATAATAAAATCCAAAATGAACTTATAAAAAGTGCATTGTGAATAATCCATTTGGTATATTAAAATTATAGGTGTGCGACTAAATTACTAAGTGAGCGACTAGAAATACAGAGAAAGCAACTTTAATATTAAAATAGGGACGATTTTTCCAATTGAGGTTTTACATAACGAACTACTACTGTGAGCTGCTTTATTAATAATTATTAGTTACTGATATTCTCTTTGAGGTCTTTTGTTTTTTTCTTTGATATGATTTTTTAATGAAAACTGCGAACAACAAGGATGTGCGCGAATTCGATGAATCAGTGAAAACTCTTTGTTACCTAAAGCATTTACTATAGAACTTCCACAATGAACGGAAGCTTACGTCTGGGCGTAGAAAGGCATATATACACAGATAAAAGCATCTGATTCCACCAAAAAAGTATATTTTGATTTGCAACGAAATGCGAAAGATTTAAAGGAGTATAAAAAACTGTCAGTTGATTTCCAGAAAACCACACTGCCAAATTCGGACTGGCAAAAAGGCTCGTGTGACTGCCAAATTTTTCAATAAATATGTATGCAAACACATTTTGGACCTAGCAATTCGACTCAATCTTATAACACCACCCCTGGAAGCAAAACAATACCTATTGGGCAAAAAAATTGGTCATTTGATTTAAGTAAATGCATATTGTATTATTTCTTTGGAATACATTGTTTAATTTAATTACCTAGCCTTAAATAATTAAATGTTGGCTGTAATAGTGTTTCCTCAAATAGTTATTTCATAAGTAAAATTTTCAAAAAAAATGGATATATTTTTTCATTATAGTATATTTCAGTGGGTTTTCTATTAAAATCACTTCATTTAAGATAAAACGCCGCACAGTACAAATAAATAATTTGGCAAATATTGAAAAAAATGCAGGACGTAACGTTGACACTCAAACAAATATTAGGTCGCTCAAATATTATGAAGCTCCTCGTTTTGTATTTAAAGTAACTGAAATGAATGTTTGTAAGTTACTGTTTTCTTGATTTCTCGTCACTCGCAGTCAGTCGCACACTTAGTAATTCAATTACGTAAATTCATTATATTTTATACTTAAAATTTGAATTTACAGTCGCTCGATTAAATACTACGCTTTAAATACTAGAAGCAGCAAAATTTGCTAAGCAGAATGTACACCTTTTTACTATTAATGACAATAAATTGACAAGAGAATGTGTACGGATTTGTCTAGAAATGCCTAACTCAAATTAGTGTTATTTAAGAGAAATTGTGTTTACATGATTCCTCTTATTTATAATTCACTGCCGAAGTATATAACTGGCTTTGCCTTTTAATAAATTCTGTAGGGCTTTAACGGCCTGGTTGTTGGAGGAGTGTTTCTATTCTGTTAAAGAATTTCTTGATAAATATCAATGTTAGTTTTATGGATAGACTTAACAGACCTAAGTGATTAAATAATTGGATAAGAGAAAAAAATAATACATTAATAAAATATTTGATTCGATTATTGTAAGCATTTTAATTTTTGTATTTTTTTATATATGTATAAATTTTATGAATTCTTGTTGTATATTTAAATTTTAGATTTAGGCTAGACTATTTAAAAATAACATTACTAAATACCTTTAGGTTATCCATGGAAATCTAATGTCTACTAAGATAGTTTGTTTCATGTTTGATCGCTTTGATTGGACATGGATTGGACCATGTTGGACAAACGAAGGCACAAACGAACAAGAGACCTTATTCCCTTCACATACGTTACAAATTCCGACAGCCAAGAGTCCAGGATATAAGCTAAATTACTTACCCTAGTCCCCGTTGGGTCCTCGTTCTGTCGCGTAGACGGTCCACGGCAGGGAAATAATGTATATATATAATATATATATATAATATAGGTAGGTAGGGAGTCGGGAATACAGGTTGGGAAATACCGTGATCCTCCAGGCAGCTGCTGGGTTCCCGATGCAATCTCACAAATTCACAAATACCTATCGCCTATACAATTTTAATAGCAAAGGACGAACCCATGCCAAACATTGCATCGGTTTCGAACATTTCAAACAATATGAGTTACTAGTTGAACCCGATCACGCTTCGTTGTGGTTCCATTTTTCCAATTCCCGTTCGAACTTTGCAATTAAAAAATATAATGTAAACAGGGCCCTTAGCCACGAGCATCCAGTGCAAATGGGAGCGTTGTAGATTGACGAAACGACAGAAAATAAAGCCCGGTGATTGGCCAAAATTTTATGTGGGCGTTACAACAACCAATTACCCGGCTTTATTTTCTGTCGTTTCGTCAATCTACATCGCTCCCGTTTGCACTGGGTGCTCTTGGCTAAGGGCCCAGTTATCTTAAAATGCATTGCGTAAAAATTTCAAGTCAATCCATCGGCTAGTTTTCGAGTTTTGTGGACACAAACAGAAGGAAGCTACATCCTATAAAACAAAGTCCTTCGCCGCGTCTGTCTGTCTGTCTGTTCGCGATAAACTCAAAATCTACTGTACCGATTTTCATGCTGTTTTCACCAAAGGGATAGAGTGGTTCTCGATGAATGTTTTAGTATATAATTTACAAAGTTACGAAGGGAAATTCGCGGGCAGCAGCTAGTTTTATATATAGTATTATGAGTTTATATATTTTTAAACATACATTTTTATATTTTTACTAGTTGTTTCCCGCGACTTCGTCAGCGTTAAAAAAGATAAAAAGTAGCCTATCACGTGTCCCGTACTTCTAAATGTTTATCTACCAAGTTTCATGAAAATCATTTAATTCGTTTAACATACATACATACAGAAAAAAAATCTAAAAATCGTCAATTTAGTTTCAGTATCATGTATAGAGCCTATATACACGATATTTCTGAAAACAAGGGTCTTATGTAAGGCTGTATGTTGGTATTTGGTTGGTATTTGGTTGGTATAGATAAAATTACTTAACTCGTTAAGTAATATTAGGTAATTGCGTGTCAAATAAGAATAGGACTGGAAATCCGTCAGTTGCTCCGCATTTCTCACGAACTTCATTGGTGATGTGTACGGTGTGCAAAAAAAAAGAAACAAACCAAGAATTAATTATTATTATTAGTTATTATAAAATCGTGTACAATGACCCATAAAATAATTACTTAACTCGTGGAGACGCGTTAGCAAACTTAACGGCTTTGCTACATTATATATAACTTTATAAGATAAAAATAAATTCGGATTTTTTTACGACGGTACTATGATGACTTCGGATCATGTGAAGTTTGCAGCAAGTGCTTATTTGACACATGTTTGACACGCATAGTATATCGTTATACTTTAAATTTATGCTATCAAGATTGCTATCACTTGCAACCCCTATGGCGTTGGCGACGGTAGTATGGTAGGTGGATACCGTCGCCAAAAGTGGGCCGTCAGTCGCCTTTCTGACGAACTAATAATAAAAACATTAAATCTAATATTTAGATATATTTTCTTACGTACCAGCTGGTGCCCGCGACTTCCTGAGCATTGAAAAATAAAAGATATAAGGCCTGACTAATAACCTAAATAAAATAAATAAAAATAAAAAAATAAATCTTGTATTACCTGACCTTGTAAAATTAAAGTTACACTAATTGAAATTGAGTAACATAAATAAACAAATTAATTAAATTAAAGAAATTTAAGAAAATACTTTGTAGCTACCACACCAAGGTCGTAGGTAAATAATACACATAACCATTAAAGGTTTTTAAATGAATATGGAAATAGATAGCTTTTATTATCATTTGCTTATAAAATATTGAATACAAAAAACGTGGTACAAATATCTTTAGAGGAAATTATTAATGAATATTTATGAAAATATTATCAAACTTATATTCTATTTATCAGCCTGCTAGTATTCGTAGATACTAGTTAAAACTTATAAAACGAATATAATATTCATAGTGATTTAAACAGTTTAACTAAACTTCAGATAACATCTCTCTTAAGCGACGACGCAAAATCTTTCCTCTGGGATTTCTAGGAAGTTGTGTAATGAATTTGACGCCACCTCTTAGTTGCATGAATGGAGCCACCTGAAACACATAATAAAGTTGATGACACCTACATGGTATTGAAACATTATTGTTATTAATGGAATTAATGAAACATTTGTATTCGGTGTCGAATTTCTGGGTCGACACCGAACGTTTGGTCGACATAACTATTACATCGGTCAACAGATTAGCATTGCCAGCATTTATATTATACTAGCTGGTACCCGAGACTTCGTCCGTGTTCAAAATGTTATATAACCTAAAGCCTTCCTCGATAAATGGACTTCAACACAAAAATAATTTTTCCACTAGTTCCTGAGACTAGCACGTACAACTAAATTACTAAACAAACAAACTCTTCAGCTTTATATATAGACTAGCTGGTGCTCGCGACTTCGTCTATCGTATTTTGGATAGATGGCGCTATCTCCCAGGCCAAGCCGCTAGTATTTACTTTTATTTTAGATTTCCCAAAGGAATGAAGCATTTTCCCGCGGTAAAAAGTAGCCTATGCTCATCACGGATAATGTCGGCTTCTAATGGTAAAAGAATTTTTCAAATCGGTCCAGTAGTTTCGGAGCCTATTCTATACAAACAAACAATCAAATCTTTCCTCTTTATAATATTAGTATAGATAGATAGATAATAGTATAGATAATTTGTAAATATAATATATAACATAGAATCAAATGAAACATTATATTGTAATATATTATTAATTAAATATTATACTTTTCTTTCTTAATATAAAAGAATGTTTCTGACGTAAGTTTGCTTAATATACCTCTTTAGAAACGTAATCAATAAGCTCCTTCTCCGTTACATTTGAGCCTGGTTGCTTCACAACAAACGCCGTAGGTTCCTCTCCATAGTCTACAACAGGTTTACCGACTACACCAGCTTCGCGTACTTGTGGATGAAGCAACAATATTGTTTCCAGTTCCAACGGAGCTATCTGTTAACAGAATACGTGTACTTTTAATTACATTACATTTTTACTGCGTCCCATTACCGCTTGTAAAGTCATGACGAAATAAAACCAAATGGGAACTCGCGATATGCAGTTTCATTTTAACATTATTTTTTACTTATGTGCCGATTTTGTAACATTTAATAAAAACATATTCATAGGTCTTTTTAATTTTAAGATCGGCAGACATACTGACGGCCCACTTAATGGCTATCGTCGTCTATAACACAAGTTCTGCACAATACCCCACAGTAACCCCATATAGTTGACTCTACCGGGAATCGAACCAGGAAACCCTGAAACAGAGCGTTAAGGCAAGCACACTAACCACTCATCACCAAAATATTGGTATAATAATAATAACAGTAAGTTATAAAATTTTGTGTTGTGTATTTTCTTAGTATATATTTAGCTATAATTTATAATTTTAAGTTTTAAGCTTATAAACCTATTATATGCTATAATATCCTCCTTACATAATTATTATAAAACAAAGTCTTCCGCCGCCGCTTGTCTGTCTGTTCGTAATAAACTCAAAAACTACTGCACCGCTGGACATGCTGTTTTCACCAATGGAAAGAATAGTTCTCGAGGAAGGTTTCAATATATCATTTACGAAGTTACGCGGGCGAAGTCGCGGGCAGCAGCTAAGTAGTTATTTGTCATTTTTTTTTTGTAAAATATGTGACATTGTGTTAAAAAACAGCAGTTTAAAGATATAAAATGAATAATAATGATGAAAAGCCTGTGGTTAAAATATGTTTAATCATATATTTTATGTCGACCAAGTTTGGTAAGTTTGGTATAAGATAACACACAATACAAGCACATACAGGCCATAAACTCTCCAAAGCTGTGACCGGAGCTGTGATTGCGGACGGCCGCATTTGGTCAATGGTTAAGCATTGGCAAATACCCCAGATTGCACGGCCGACTTAAGATGTAAACTGTTAAGTGCAATAGCTGTGAGATTTCGCACGTGCTAAATATGTCTAGAATTTTAAAAAGTTTCTTCTATTTTAAAAGAAAAAACACTTAATTTTTATTTATAACTAGTTGGTGCCCGCGACTTCGTCCGCGTTCTCTATAGCCTATAGCCTTCCTCGATAAATGGACTATCCAATACAAAAAGAATTTTCAATTCGAACCAGTAGTTCCTGAGATTAGCGCGTACAAACAAACAAACTCTTCAGCTTTATAATATATTGGTATAGATTATGTAGAGTTAAGATTTATATACGGATATATGATATAAAATAATTTGGTTTAATTACTTGAAGAGTAATTTGCTTGTATTAATTAGTGTTTTATTTTAGGCTAATGAAAATTTACATGAAATATTTTTTTATAAGGTTTGGTTTAATTGTTAATATATATATTTTATTCAACACTATGTATGTACTTTATTTATAATTGTTGGTTGTTTATTAATCTTAGCTGGTTCAAGCAAGCTACTTATATTAAATATTATTTCATATAATAAATAAAATATAAAATACAACTTTCTTATCTTTACTTACTTTGTATCCGTCATATTCAATTATCTCTTTAAGGCGGTCGACAATGTAAAAATATTCATCCTCATCGTAAAAGCCCAAATCTCCAGTCATTAAGAATCCTTCATCGTCCAGGTAAGTGTTAGCATCAATACCTATGTAGCCTTTCATAATAACAGGACCTCGACAACAAATTTCACCGCGTTGGTTTGGGCCTAATACTTCGCGCGTTACTGGATCGACTATCTAAAAATATTATTAATTAAAAAACCATATACTGAGTGACATAAAATACGTATGTAGGTACTAAGATTTTATGAACGCAAAAAAGTATTATCAAAATCAATTAACTGGTAGTCTACAACTCCTACTCCGTTTATATTTATTCGTTTTTCCGTTTTTTAGCAGTGGTAGGGCACAATGCGTTTCGCAGTCATTTGGGCAGCACGTCTGGCGACAGTAATCACCACCTTACAGAATACCATCGTAAAATAACAGCATAATGTGCTGTTGTGTTTCAGTGAGTGAGTAAGGGATGTCAGAGCCCATTACCCATCCCTCCCCTCCCTTATCCCTTAACCTTAATCCTTCCATGGTCGGCAGCGCACTTGTAGCACTTATGGCGTTGCTTGTGTTATAGGCGACTGTAGCCACCTACCATCAAGTGGACCGTCAGCCTGTCTGTCGACCTTAATATAAAAAAAATCATTGAATCAATATCAAATACTTACTTTCAAAGTAATACCAGGGGATGCCTTCCCGACACTCCCCGCCTTAGGACCTTTATTGCCCCAACTTTCGGACGTTAATTCACCGGCCTCAGTCATTCCATATCCTTGTAAAATATTTTTCAGTTTCGGGAACCTTCGAGAAAGTACGATTTCAATTACTATTACAACCTACAACTTTATATATGTACTAGCCGGTGCCTGCCACTTCGTCCGCGTTGAAAAAGAAAAAGTAGCCTATCCTGTGTCCCGTACGTCTAAATGTTTATCTACCAAGTTTCATGAAAATCAGTTAATTCGTTTAAAAGTTATGTAGAAACATACATACATACAATACCTACACTTGCAGATTTATTATTTGTATTGATGAGTATGAAAACTTTGTATAAATATGTATAAGTGTAGGTATATTCTGGAAGGATATGATATCACGTATTGGTTTTGTTTTCTTTTATCCTACTCTGTAGACAGGGCATTAACCTGTGGTTTTTGTTACTTGTGTTACGGTGACAGTAGCCACCTACCATTATTAACATTAAGAAGTATTAAAAATACCTTTGTCTGATTTTTTCGATGGTTTTTGTGTGTAAAGGCGATGATCGGGAATATATAATTTTTAATGCTTCAAAATCTTTTTTTTCCACTCCATCGACTTTAGATAAATAAGCTACTAAGGACGGAACTATTAAAGCTATGTTAACCTGAAATGTAAAAAAATATATAAATATTGTACGAATTAGAATATAAAAGTGGTAGAATATAAAAAAGTTGTGTTTTTAACTCACTCGATTTTTTTCGATGCATCTCAAAAACCTTTCTGGCGTGACATCAGATATATAAACTAGTTTTCTTCCAAGCGATAGAAATTTATATGTCATAAAAGTGTCGTAGTTGTGGTACCACTCTCCGAAAATAAAAGCGGTTTTCAGAGATTCATCTTTAAAGCTGAAACAGACGTTAACTTTCGAAGTAAGAAAAGCTAGACAAGTTTAGAGGTTTCAAGTTTTATCTCTGACATAAATAATCTTAAACCGTATACAATGTATCCGGGGAAACTGTAAAATTGCTGTATTAAATTAATTTAACTAACTAACTTTAATTTAACTAATTAATATGATACTAGCTGTGTCCGCGACTTCGTACTCGTTGAAAAATGAAAATATATCAGTTATGACCATCGAAATAATATATCTCTGGTTATAACGCGGCATGTGACCAAACATTTTTCCAGGATAAAAGGTATCCTGTATATTAATTAACCCAGTAATATATTATCTGTGTTCCAAATTTCACCCGATCCGTTAAGCCGTTTTTACGTCATTGAGGAACCAGCATCCAAACATACGTCGATGAAAGCAAAAAGAAAGATAAGTGACTTACTATTCGCGCATGGACCTCATATAAAGAGTCTAATGAACTCAGTTGCTCAAAAGTTGTCTTGCATACACGTTAAAAATACGGACACAGTTTTTGCAAAAATTTTGAATACATTTGCCGACTGTCTCCATTATTAGACTTGTTCGGTATTTGGATTTAGGTACTTCATGAGGCCCATTTTGGTCGATTAAGTACCGTGTCGAGAACGTATCGTATCTTTATTTTTTGCTTCCATCTACGCAAACATACACACTTTTTAATTTATAATATTACTAGGATTGTTGAAACTGAACTTACTCATCTGGTAAACTGTTAAGTATACAGTTCAAATGCGTGAGTAAAACACCTTTCGGCATGCCAGTGGTTCCCGACGAATATAAGACAAATGCTACGTCGCTCTGTCCCTGAACTTTGGACGGTTCGAAACGTTTCACATCAATATGTTCCGAAATTAAAGTCTTCACTGAAATAGCTGTCTCGGGACCATCGTCCAATGTTATAATAGATTTTAAGGGATCAAAACTTCTTAATATATCGCTGTACGTGTTCCAAAATAGTTTGGAACAAATGAAATATTTCGGTTTCGTTATGTCTAATTTATGTGTTAGGACAGCTGCAATAAAAGGAAAAATAGAATTACTATAATGAATGTATTGTATAAAAGACCAGTTTAATACAACTAAAATTTAAAGTATATATATTATTTGTATGCATTATAGCTGGAACACACATATGAGCAAGAAATAAAGTAAATAAGTAAAAGATAACAGAATGTTAACATTATTGTTATTGTTTGTCCTTACAAATTTATGAGTTACTAATAGACTACTCGCTAGAAATATAATATGGGTATTGGGTACCTGCAGATTGTATGAAGTAGCTATATCATTCAATTATGAAACCTCACTAAAAATTTATTCGCTCAAGATCGTATTATAGTCACCATCGTATATAATACATAATTCTCAGGCAACACACGCTACTATTGCAGCTTTAGTCATAAATTTGGCAAACCGTTGGTGACAGTAACCAGCAAATTACAGAAGATTACCAAAAGTTCACGAGTACTGTTGTGTTTTATCTTTAAAATTAATCAATTAATTAAATAATAAAGTTTTGTAAGTTTTCTTAAGTAATAATTTTATCATTAGATAAAAGCGTACCTCTTCCACTATTTAAATCGTAAGGAGTGTATGTAGCTCCAGTGAACACTATGCCGAGGACTGTCGAAACGAATTCGTGACGTTTTTCAGATCCGACGGCAACAGTGTCACCCCGTCCAACCCCTAATTTTATGAGAGCCGCGGCCAGATCAACCGCACATTGTGACAGCTCTTTATACGTTACCTTATCTCCAGTTTCACCATTTTCCTAAGGAAATAAGTTCAAATTCAATCACACTTAATCGAATTGAAACCAAAGTGGTCCAGCTTGTCAGTTTGTCTGCCAACTTTTAAAAAAATAATGTATGTGTCCTGGAGATTACTCCTTACGAACGATTATAAAATTTAAATTTTCCCAATTCGAACACGCCGAAAGAACAAGATTGTGTAGATTCATGTGACTATGCGACATGAAGGGAAAGTACCTTAAATATCGTAGATAGGATATTTTTCTGAAAGAAGACTATGTTATTTTTAAAAGTTAGTAATTTACAAATTCAAAGATTTTCTAACTTTTAAAAATAACAAAGTTTTGCTTCAGAAAAATATCCTATCTACGATATTTAACATACAGGGCGTCCCAATCCTTCATGTCGCATAGTCTTGGGACGACCTATATATTGCAAATAGACTCTTAAAGAATTAACTCAAAAAAAAAATTAAAAAATGACATACCAAAGCTACTTCGTCACCGTACATTCTTAATCTGTCTAACATAAATTTTCCAAAGTTCAAATGTGCAGGTACTTGGACGCTCTGGTCACCGTATACGTAAAGATCATTGTTATTCATTTTATTTGAATTTTTTATTATTGTTTAGAAATTGAAACTTTGACACAACTTGTTCTGATGCGTACTGTTTTGAACTAAAGTATAGTAGGTTACATTAGTGCAATTATACTAATGAAAGATGTAAATAGAACAATCTTAATTACACAACTTAAACGTTATAAGTCATAACATAAGGCGCATGTTGCGATAAGATAAACTTAGTCGTTGAATGTTAAGTGAAAGGCACAAAGTAATTAATAGTGTTCGTATGTTCGTTAAACGATTACAAATGTTTGTTTCCAGTAGTGGTTCTTTTGCAATTCAGTAGGCTACAACAGAGATCGGTACCGTTATTGACGGCATTGCGACGCTACAGGCACGGCGCCAGAAAATTTAATGAGGATTTCGAAATACAAATAATGGATGTTAAAAACTCTTTAATTTAAAAACATAACCATGGGCGAAAAATCCGCTTATTATTAAAAATACATTTAGTTTTTGTAGCTTTTAAAAAGCACAGGATTCTGTTGATTCTTATCTTCTATATGAGTTACTAGTGGAACGCTTCGCTGTGGTTCTTTTTTTCCAATTTCCGTTCGAACTTTCCAATTAAAAAAATATATGTAAACATTTCTGTTAAAATACAATATTGCGTAAAAATTTCATGTCAATCCATCGGCTAGTTTTCGAGTTTTGTGGACACAAACAGACGGAAGGAATATTTTATATATGTCGCAGTATAATCGAAAAGAACGGAATTTCACAAAAGTCCTAGTAAGATTGCAACTGTCTGGTATCTGGTATATACATAAGTGTGGAATGTGTGAAGACATTTATTTAATATTTATTTATTTATACTAGCTGGCGCCTGCGACTTCGTCCGCGTTGAAAAAGATAAAAGTAGCCTATCCTGTGTCCTGTACGTCTAAATTTTTATCTACCAAGCTTCATAAAAATCAAGTTAATTCGGTTAAGTTAATTACACTTACAGATTTATTATTAGTATTGATTGATTGATATATGAGATTATATATTTTTAAACATACATTTTTATAATTGGACTCATGATTGTAATCGGTAAAATACCTTACAAAAGAATACCATAAGTAGCTCATGTATTGCGGTATGTTGGTATAGATAAAATTACTTAACTCGTTAAGTAATATTAGGTATATCGTTATACTTTAACCTTAAATATGCTATCAAGATTGGCAGCGCACTTGCAACCCCTATGGCGGTAGTATGGTAGGTGGATACCGTCGCCAAAAGTGGGCCGTCAGTCGCCTTTCTGACGAACTAGCAATAAAAGCAATTATCCTTGCATATTATAAAACAAAGTCCTCCGCCGCGTCTGTCTGTCTGTTCGTGATAAACTAAAAAACTATTGCAGCGATTTTCATGCTGTTTTCACCAATGGATAGAGTAGTTCTCGAGGTAGCAGCTAATTAGTTTTAAATCTGATATTTAGATATATTTACTTACATACCACTTACCAGCTGGT
Organism: Synanthedon vespiformis; assembly: GCA_918317495.1. NCBI lineage: Eukaryota > Metazoa > Arthropoda > Insecta > Lepidoptera > Sesiidae > Synanthedon > Synanthedon vespiformis. The sequence continues at coordinate 5,352,623 of OU906954.1, read as the reverse complement.
GCCCGTGACTTTCTGAGCGTTGAAAAATAAAAGATAATATAACGCTTGACTAATAATATACAAAAAAAAACCCCTAAAGAAATTAACTATATTTCTGATGCCTGCTAAAATTCTCAGGCTGTTTCGGTTCACGAAGAAATTATCGGCATGAAACGGGTCGAGTACAATATTTATTATTAAATTCTCCTTTCAGTGTTCTCAATTTTGAAATAACCTTTTTGTCTTGCTTTGATTGTACTTAACAAAGACGGAAAAATTTAAATGGGAGCTTCAACCATTTTCAACGTACTTTGTGTTTCACAGGGCATTCATATTTAACGTAAAGTCTTTTGTACGGACTTCACTGAAGCCTTTCAGTTTTGGCTTAACGTGAGTTTTTCGATTCTGTCTCGTCACTTAGAAGATTGGTCGTTGCGCTAATACACATTGAAATGAGATAATTCATTTCTTATCTTGTACTTTTAAGACGAGCTTCATCAAAGAAACAATGTTTAGATTTTTGTAAGGTCGCCATCAGTAATCTTCCCAATTAAAGGACCGTCCATAGCTTTCTTACTGTTATATGATGTTATACTGCAGTTTGTCCGTGACTTCGTCGCGCTTATTTCTCTTAACCGTTGAAGAATAAAAAGTAACCCTGTATATCTAACTGTTTTCATATACATATCATACTTAAAAGTATGAAGTTTACGTTGTTACATATTAACGTAAATTTCATAATATAAAACAACAGCCTCTATATAGGAGGAATAATACAGAGTTTACTCACGATATTATCTGTTATATGTTGGCATAATCTACACAAACAATAAATTATTTTTCTGATTGAACCCGGCCGAAGGTCAAAGATAATTTAAAGTAAGATATTGAATAAACAGACTCATTAAGAGTATGAATTATCAAATACAATATAGGTTAATTTATTAATAAAAAATATTTATAGAAAGTTCATTGATTTATGAAGTGATTTCTGTTTATATATATATATATTTCTATAATATTAACTGAGCTCTTTGGTAAAGCGAGAGGATATTGCTGCTCCCACACCATGGGCCTCTTTCACCATCTGTCAAGTAGGCTAACTGTCATTTAAAGTCACCGGTAACCGGGGATAATGGAGCTGATATACCTTTGTACGGTAAAAGTCCCAATCATTAAAAAGAAAATATTAAAAGAAAAATCGCCTATCGAATGATCCAGTAAACCGAGTGCATAATGCAAAACATGAAATTATTTCTGAAAGTAACTAATCAACACTTTACTTTGTAGTTAGTGAAAGAGGCCCTAAACCTACTATATATCAGTACGACTATATAGGCAGTAAGTACTCGTATATAGTACACAATGGGTGGTAGTTAATTTATTTCTGGTGATTACATCGTAAGTCTGACAGGTAGGTGGTTATCGACGCCTATAGACACCTGTAGGAATTTGTTTACAGTTCGTTTGAAGAAGCCCATATTGTAGCTAGGTGGCAAGGAAACACCTCAGAAGGGAGATTGTCAGAGGGGACCCAAAAGTCAGCGGAATAAAGTGAAATTGTCTGCAATTATAAATTAAATTGGAAACATTAGAGTAGTTCCAAAGTAGACCTGTCATTTTCCAGGCAAAAAGAGAATCCACTGTCTTTGTTTTAAAATGACTCAGTTTAAATATTGTAAAAACAAATATTACTTATGGATCTAAAGTTTGTTTTTATTCCTTATCTTGACTCACTAGCTGTACTTTACTCATAAAATAAATAGATGACTGTATTCTAGACTGTAAAACGTATGTTTGACTATATAGCATGCACACTGAGTGGTTATGGTAACTTGTTTCTGAGACAGGTTCGATTCTTGGCAGGAAAATGATCTTGTCTGGGCACACTTGATTCGTAGTCTCTACTGAAGACTACCGTAAAATTACAGCATGCGTGCTTTTGTGTTGCGGTGAGTGAGTAAAGAATGGTAGAACCCATTTCCCTGTGACTTCCTAATCCCTGATCTTTTATCCTACGAAGGTAGCTTGCTTGCTTGCCTTGCTCGTTTTGCTTGTGTTGTCACCTATTAAGGTGACTATAGTCATATATCAAATAAACCATAAGCCTTGAACCATGCAATTTCCTCAGTGATCTTCGATCACTCGATCCACTAAGAATGTCTCCAACGTTTTGTCTGAAAATTTTATTCTACAACTAGCTGGTGCCCGCGACTTCGTCCGCGTTGAAAAAGGAAAAAGTAGCCTATCCTGTGTCCTGTACGTCTAACTAAATGTTTATCTACCAAGTTTCATGAAAATCAGTTAATTCGTTGAAGAGTTATCGAGGAACATACACACATACAATACCTACATTTACAGATTTATTATTAGTATTGATTTATAATACAAACTATTTTAATATGTGTAACCAGGTTTCCCTTAATCTAATTAAATGAAAAGACAAAATTATAATTAGCCATTGTTTTATTTCAAATCATACAGATATTTGGCAGTTCATTTCGTAGCAGTTTAATCATTACAAAACGTGTCTAATATTTTTTTTTTCTATTTATTAAACTAAGTGTAGACTCTACTACTTACCTAAATGCTAACATTTACAGCAAATTAATATCATAATATATAATGTACACACGTAAACAAATGGCACTCGTCTTAAGCGCAGCAAAGAGGAAAAGAAGTTATTGTAGCAGAGATTTCTAAATAATTTATAGAAAGAAAATTATTTTTGACTAGTGTATTTGAAACTATATTTATCTATTTAATAAGTACATAATTTGCGTCGTAATAATACATACAGCTTTTAAAACTCACTGAAAATTTTCATTCATTTTGTTGTATGTTTTTTTGTGATTGTGTGGAGGTGACATTCAATTTTTGAATTAAAAACATCGTAAATAAGGCGCTTAGTGCCGTCATATGGATACTTTTGGCAGTCCTCGTTGATGGCTAGACTAAAAAACTTTTTTTAAAGTTTATAATACATCATTTAGTATATATATTTTTTCGTATCACTCAAACTTTTTTTGTTTGAATTCCCTACTGCTCCTAACGTGGTACGGCAATTGGAAATAACACGCTAAAAAATTAGGAATCTGTTGTACTTTAAACACAACATAGTAAATGTAAATCAAAACATCAAAATACACAAATTCTGATGTGCTACGCGGTTGTAGCGGATTAAACCGCCTCCCACCGCCGGGCCATGGGGCATTCGCTGCGGCGAATTTTCACGCGGCGCGAACGATACGCGTGGCGTGTTTAGTACATTTCTATACATTTGTCAAGACGCTTCGGCGTTCGCGCCGCGTGAAAATTCACTGCAGCGAATGCCCCGTGGCCCGGCGCGGCGGCCAGACGAGCAATACAATGCCATTGACTGCTCCAAGCGCCTTGAGCTTAGGCATGCAAATTTCCCTATATGTTTTCATAGAATGTTTATTTAAATATAGAGGAAAATTTGAATGATTAAAATTAACATTCAATGGTTTTAATTCTAAAATGAATACATGGTTTATGTTTTTCAATAATATTAACCCAATAACTATATAGCAACGTTAGGTATGCTTAATCTATAGATGACTATTTGTAGTAATTTTAGGTATGCAGATAACAATACAAAGTGAAGCTCTTTTAAAATCACAAGTATGTAATGGAATAAGTAAATAAAAGCATTTTTTATTGTCTATTCAGCTTGAAGTTAAAATAAATAGTAGATTGGAACAATTATCATGATTTTTTAGTGTAAGTACTTATTATCAAGAAAGAAAGTTAATTCTGAAAGTAATAATAATATGACAAATAATTAAAGATAATAATACTGTGTGCAGTTCTTTGGGAGTAGAAGAGTTTTCCTCGTCATCGAAATCTGAAAAAAACCAAAATTGATTTTTCCGTGACTTATTTCGCGTATCTATAGATAGATTATATTGCTTATGATAATATATTCTGACGTCTAAACTATATTGGTGTAAAGTTCATCAAAATTCGTTCAGTAGTTTTTGCATAGATTAACAAATATTCTCAAAACTTTTGCATTTATTATGTACATTTATATAAAGCTCTCAAGGTACAAAACTTAAATACTTTTCCGGCCTTTTTCCAATTTGCGTTGGGCCTTACTTGAAAGTTAGAACAAGTGAACATCTAAATCGCACAAGAAATATATATCATATTTTATCTACTATTGTAGAAGTTTTAGATATAACAATTTTACAAAAATCAATGCGACATTTTACGTTGCACGTACCTACAGTAAAATTAATTAGAGCATACAAATAGAAATTAATATAACCGATGTGATAATTAAAAGTAGAGACAAATTATGATTAAAATATGTGGGAAAATTAATTATTTGTTATGAATGTTATGGCTTGTCGAAAATGTGTATGGACGATCATTTTAATTTACTGATAATGTTTATAAATAATAAAATGTTTAAATAGGGAACAGTAATTATTAACATTTTGTGTTAATAGTGTTTTATTAATTGTGTCGTATATATTATAATGTACATACCAAAATCTCTCATTTGTTCACCATAGACTTCACCTTGGAAATTGGAGCTGATTGCATCGTTTGATTGCGCTACTTGAAGTAACCCTATGAGAAAAGAAAAGAAAAAATGGACTATAGGTATTTATTTTATGTATTAGGAAGAGTATTAAAATATTTGTACCTATTAAGAAGAAGCCATATTACAACTGCCGACAATTTTAAAACGAATAACTAATATTTGAATTTTTCAAAAATTTTCAAACACGAATAACATTTCAAATTATTTAAAAAAAAGTCACATCCAATAAAAGAACACAAGCCAGGGGAAAAACAGAATTTCATAAATGTTTTCTAAAGGCTATTTCAGATCGAAATTGTAATTGTTAGTTTATCGTAAAACTAACATTATCAAGTGTTTTTAACAAAGCCTAGTATGACAATAGTATTTGGAAATGTTTGTGTTTATTAAATTTTTGGAATAAAGAAGATATATTTTTTTTTTTTTTTTTTATGTAATCAAGGCAGCGCTTGGCCGCGATCTCACTTGATGTTAGGTGCAGATGCGGCCAAAGATGGACCACGCTTACCTAGTAAGTGCCCATTTACCCTAGACTTGAAGACCCCGAGGTTGTAATTTTGGGGAAACACGGACGCAGGCAATGAGTTCCACTCCTTAGCAGTTCGGACAAGGAAGGTGGAACTATAACGCTTAGTGCGTGACCGGGGAACATCAACCACGAAGGGATGAAACCCCCGCCCACGCCTCGTGTTCCGTAAGTGGAACGGCTCTGGCCGGATCAGATCCCATAGGATGGACGCACATTCTCCGTGGTGTAGACGATAGAAAACCGATAGGCATGCTACTTTACGACGATGCTGCAGGCTTTGAAGCTGAGACTCCACAAGAGTGTCGTTGCCAATAAGTTTTTTAGCTCGCCTTTCAATCGAGTCCAGTGCAGCCAATTTGCGTGGTGTGTCTTTGAGTCTGTTTTAAGTATTTATAAAATTCACCTTTTTTCCTGATTGTTTGATTATCCATTACAGTTTTCTGTGTAGTAGTATAGGCTGACGGTGGAGCTGGTATTTCTGAAAATTGAGCAAAAATTATACTAACGAATTCTATGCGGAAAATATGTTTTACAGAGGTTCTTTTTAAATTTGTAAGTTGAAGCCCAGTTATTTTTCTTAAAGTTTTCCTTAAAATTTTTTACACCAATTTATGAAGTTTATTTAAAAAACTATTCACGAAGGTCAAAATGTTATAATCTCAAAAAGTGGACAGAGCAAGATTTTTGTTTTACAACGCCGATATACTCGTTGTGGTAACTTCGTTTCTTCAGTAAAGTAACTTGCGTTTAGGACATAACTTTGATGGCTAGGAGAAACTTTGAAAAGTTACTTATTAAAATTCTCTTAGAAGTCTAAAAGTACTCTTTCTACCTAACCGCTAAGTGCCCGTTTACCTAGAAACGCGGCGATGTAGTTATTTTTTTAAGTTTTTTCTTCTACATTGTTAGTTACGTTACGTCATAAATTTGAAATTTATCGAAATCGAACGACCTCTTATCTTGAAAACACATAAAAGTTACCGTCTAGTTTTATGATGCCGTCCGTTTCCCCGAGCGAATTCTTCGCTATGCACTTGTAGAAGCCGAAGTCCTCCTTAGTGATGTTCCGTATCTTGAGCATCATAAATTTGTTGTAACCACTGTCCATTGGGAACGCCTCGTACTTGCCCCCTACAATTTCCATTTCTACTTAAATATAAAACCTGTTTATTTTGTTGTAAAAGTTAACCAAGTATAAGGCTGACGATATTCCTACAAAACGAGAGTGAATTCACCTATTTTTTAATAGCTGTGTTATGCCCGCGACTTCGTACGCGTGGTATTCGAAATAGAGTGTAACTTTTTTCTTTGTAAATCGATTGGAATGAAACAAACAATAAATGTTACCGGAAGCTTTCTACAATACAACAGTGAAAACGGTCGTTTCTGAGATTACTGTGTCAAAAAACAGAGACAAATAACTATAGAAACGGAAAGCAAACGTTCACATTTTACAGCTAAGTACTTTAGTCCGGCTGAAAAATATGCTCCTTTGCAAAAGAACATCTTAATTTAGCACTTGTGCTGTTGTATTTTCAGAGTCAGAAGAATATTATAATAGTCTTCAGAAAAAAAAACCGTGCGAAGCCGGAAGCGCGCCTCTATAGTATTATATAAATTCTATAAATGATCGATAACCAATGCTTCAGTTAAACAAGTAAAATGATTTGATACAAGCTAACTATTGACTGAATTTTAATTACAATTTCCTTTTGTAGTTCCTCTCTGAAATGCCATACCATATAGTTTTTTTTTTACATTGTACTCTCATTAATCGAAAAACTTCCATTTCAAGCGAATAAATTTTGCTATATTCAAGAGAATAATATAAGTAAATTTTTCGTTACAGAGTATGGCAAATATGAATCGGATTGGATGTCGTACTGCTGGCGAAACTCGGCGGAAATACGCTCTAGAAAATGACTTTCCCGTCTCTTGCGGTTATGCGATCAAGAACATTCTGCATTCAACTGCGAATATGGTAGTTAAATAGTTTTTTTTTATATAAAATAAATAATTAAAATGTGCTGCGATAAATTATTATTTTAATGTCACTACCATATTTTGATATTAGCATCGAAAAGTTTTTGTTATTTTATGTTAATCAAGGAATTTCTGCATCCTAAACAAATTAAATACCCTGTACGTTAGTCTGAATTGTAGGGATCGAGTAGATAATATGTATTAACATTGCAAACATTTAACATTTGTCGCTCGATATTTTGGAAACGAAGAAAGATATCAAAAAAACGAGAAAAACTCCTCTGGACAATTTAGTCAGCTACAATTTGAGCCTAAAATAAAGAAAGTACATCTCCAACAAATTAAGTACCCTGTTACCATGTTAGTCTGAATTGTAAGGATCGAGTAGATAATAATTATGTATTAACATTGCAAACATTTAAATTCTTAACAAATCGTATACCATCATAACGAATAGGTGCTTCGTATGAAGACAATTTTACCAATTATACCACAAAATTACAATTTTGTGGTATTTATACCACAAAATTGTAAAAAGTAAAATATAAAATTCTGTTCTTTAATACATCAATATATATTCAGAAACCAATATTATACGTAAAAGAAGTCGATGTCGATGTAAAGACTAAATAACAGATAATATAAAAGTCAGTAATGAGAAGTGATTGGAATATTTTGATAATAGGCTACGGAATGTTTGAGTTGTTGCCGAGACAATATTTAGGCCAAGTATTTTTGTAATATATTTTAGGAAATAACTTCCAGAAAATTTCTCACAGACTGACGAAGAAAAGGTAATTCTTTGTCTACCTTTTCCTTCGTATTCTATAATTATAGGGTTATATGTATACAGAATTAAAGAATGTTCAGATACAGGTTGCAGATGAGATTTACGTTTTAAGAATCTATATTACGATATAGCAAAGGTTCAGAATATTATTAAAATTAATAGAACCACAGGAGACACCTATTTGATGAGACAGCCAAAATATTTTATGAAATAATTTCTTTCTTTTTATCTCAAAAATGATCACTTTTTCCAAATTTGTTTTAAAGCTGTTATTGTAATAATATCAAAGTCTTACCAGAAATGATCATATCTCCTCTGTCAGTAGTCCAGTAGTTGATTGATGATGGGTAAGCTTCTGTGTGACATTCTAGAGTCACGTTTTGTCCTATGTATGCACCTTCCAACTGATTGGGAATTGACAACATCGGTGGAACTAATAGAAAATATGAAACAGATATATATTAAACCAAAATCAATTAAGTACACATGAAGGTGTTTCGAAATATTTTCAGTAGCTGGTGCCCGCGACTTCGTTAAGATATAACGCCTACAAAAATATGTAAAGCAATATAACTCCTGACATACATTGACAATATACTTTTGCCAAGCGTCGGATATATATTTTTAGATAGCTGGTTCGCCTACGTGTTCGCCTACGGCTTTGCCTACGCCTACACATATCTCAAATCTAATCTCGAAGATTACATACAAACAAACAAACATACAAACTTTACCTCTTTATAATATTAGTGTCACCTAGATTGAAGTAATTTAGGTACACTAATATTAATTAAGAAAACAAAGTAAAAATTCTATAGATTTCTAATAAGATTAGAAATTTTTCTTTTGTTCAAGATTAGTCCAGACGATTTACTTGAATTATTTTCTCATTTACCAGCTCACTGACTCTTGAAAATGTTCCATTATGCACACTCTTTTATTAAGTTGTGTCATTTGTAAAAAAATCTGCAGCATCTTGTATGATGAGTTACCTAAACCTATCCTATACTTATTTATAAAATTTTTAAATATTAAATGTATAATGCGTGTAATATACATATTTAGTACTATTAATAAATTTTCTCTATAATTAATGTTAAATAAACACTCAAAAATTTTGTATGTATGCATCCTTAAAAAGAATAATTGATTTAAATTTATTTATACAATAAAATTACTTATTGTTTAATTAAACGTTTTTAGTTAATAGGGATTATATATTTTATTTCTAACCGATTCCACTTTTCCCCTATATATCTTTATAAACACTTGTTATAAGGTGAACTGTCAACCTTTTTTTAAAAAAAATATAGTGTATATGTGTACATTTCATGTTTTATATTGTTTATATGTTTTGAATAAATGTGTTGCATATAAATTGTATGTTTATTTATACACTTACATTGAACCATGAGCATAATCCTCTTGCTAATAGAGGGTGGCACCCCATTTGACGCTATACACAGGTAAGCTCCCATATGTAAACGTGACACTTTAGTTATGGTTAGTGTCTCGCCGTCCACAACACTAACTGTCAACAATACAAACAATGCGGTTACTCTATTACCATGTTAAACAGTTGGCAATAATATTCAAATCAACATGAGTTCATTGGTTGAAAACAGCTTCATTTATTGCCGATTTAGAGAATACAGTGACTCTACACTTAAAAGAAGTGTTCAGACTGTGTAAATGCAGATAACCATAATATAAAAGAAAAGCCGTAACAATTAAAAGTAAACTTTAAAGCAGGTATAATGGGAGGGAATGAGGGAATGGGAGGAAATGGGACATAATATAAGGAATTTGAATAGGTTTTTGTTAGAATATCTTTAAACTACTTCAGGATTTATTTCATGGTGATAATCCTGATAATCACACATCCCTTTTTTAGTATTAAACCCTTTATCAACAAAACCTTCTTCACTACCATTATGGCAAATAATTAACCTTTTTCCTTTTCCCGAAAGAGCCTTGAGTCCAATGGTTAATCCCTCGAGGAAAGCTTGCTGTCATTTCAGTATGCTGCCATATTTTACTCACTGTATGCCCTTCGCTAACTCAAGTTTCATCTTGAAATTAGATAAATCTTCTTTTATATATTGTAATTTATATTCGATAGTTTTTTATAAAATGAGAAAAAACCCAGGTGGCCGTTTCTTTACATAAATAAAATGAGAAAAAAGCTAGGTACCGAACAAAAAACAGAAAATATTAGATTAGTTATTAGCTTTCAATTTAAACGCGGCCTAAGTATTAAATGGTATTAGTAATAAATGACAGACAAGACAAGACAGTGTAATATGAGTAATGATGAAAATGTATAATGGATTGTAAACACAAAAGCACAAACAATAATTACATCAAAGTCGTATGACGTCACTGTAGCACATACCTGATTCACCATTATAGTTGAAGTCTTGTCCGTCCTCCCGTCTCCACATGACATAAGGCTCCGGGTACCCGGTGGCACGACATACCAAGGTCACGTCGGAGCCTTCACGCACCACCATGTCGGTTGACGTCATGTTATCGATGATTGATGGGGGTACTGCGTAAGTAAACAAATGTAACTTAACTACCCAAGCATGCATGCTATCCTGTACACAAAGGTACCTATCTCAAAATTGATATGAAATGTCGTGTAAAACCTTATGTAATCAAATATAGAGCGTTATGCCTCGGATTCTAGTTATAATGAACGGATTTGAATGATTTTTTTTGCTGGGTAAAAAATATGATGATGGTCTAAAATAAAAAGTTTACCCATTAAAAATTGCCACTTTTTGTTTATAATTTGTTATAATTGTTTATAATTGTTTTTCTTTTCACTCATTCAAATAAGTAAAAATCAAATTCATTCATTATAACTGGATTCCTTCATTTTGCCTTAAAAACATCTAATTGCACTGGACTAATAGGAAAGTAAAAAAAAAGTACTATCTGTATCGGAAGATATTTATATTATTATGTATAACTGTCATCTACCACAGTGTAGTAACTAAGTAGTTAACTAAGAATTAATTAATTATAAAAACAATTATTCTTTCTATTTTTTTTTGTTAATTGTATTTTGCTAACCCTTCTCTTGTAGTTATTTTTATCATGATTAACTTACCTACAACTTGAAGATATCCTTTCCTGGAACGCATGGGGTCAGTGTTGACCTGACACATGTACCAGCCACGGTCCACCTCTTGCACGTTCTTGATGTGCAGGTACCAGGACCGATGGTCGTTGTACGACAGACTTATACGAGGATTCTGTGTTATTATATTGTGGTGTATACTGAGAATCGTCTGAGTATCCATACGTACCCAAGCAACCTAAAATGTACATTATATTTTACATAATATATTCTTTAACATAACAGTTAAAACGGCTAACTTAGTTTGTCTTGGGTTTCATAAAAAATATCACATTAATTATTCTTGTATGATCTAATTCAGAGCTTCCCTCCCATTTCTTTCAATTAATTATAGATCTAGACATAACCTCTTAATTTTCTTTTGTTTAGATGACCTATTCAGAATTGAATTTAATGAGACTTTACTTTGAGACAAATTTGATGATTCTTCGTTGACTAAAAATACTGATACTGTGGAAGTCATCCCTTAAATTCAATAATTCAATACTTAAAAAAATACCTTAAATCTGTATAATAAAGTATTATAAGTATAATATAAGTTATAAGTATAATAAAATACCTTAAATCCTCTTAGATTGTCAACGACACACGCTAAAAGCGCATCTCTTCCTACCGTGACTGTGACGTTCGGTATAGGCTCAGCGAATCTAGGATACATAGATTCTGAAAGAGAGAACAAGATAGTAAAATAACCCTGTAAACACGCTTATTTGTCGTAAAAGTTTTTATAGAATTTGTGTTGTTTTCAAAAGAGAAGCAAACATGTAGGTGCCGGCGCGTCTGCCACCCACATCCCTGCCAATATAAACAGCAAGTGGAACTTTAGTATGCAAACTTTTTCACGACAACTTATTTCATTACTAGTTGGTGCCTGCGACTTTGTCTGCGTTAAAAAAAAAGTAGTTTATCCTGTGTCCTGTACGTCTAAACGTTTATGTACCAAGTTTCATGAAAATCAGTCAATTCGTTTATGAATTTACGGAGGAACATACATAAATACATAGAAAAAATTTTGAAAATCGTCGATATAGTTTCAGTATCATGTATAGAGCATATAAATTCTGAAAATAAAGTAACTTACTCCATGACCAACCCTTGCAGATTTTTTACTAGTATTGATGATAAACTAGATATCAATCTATGTATATTTATGCATGCGTTCTACATTTTAGTGTTATTTCTAATGCAAGGAATATTTTTATTTACGTAATAATTAGAGCATCCATCCTCTTATTTTGATGTAGGCAGTACTGTGGAATGAGTAAAAGGCTACCACAAGCCTTATAAACGATATTTTGCTTTAAACAACACTCATGAATATGAGATTTCAGGCAACAGTTTAGTAACATGTAAAGCTAATTTTATATTATACTGGCTGTTGCACGCGACTTCGCCCGCGTAATTTTATAAAATAAATAGCGTATGTTATTTGCTGATAACGTAGCTTTCTATAGGTGAAAGAATTTTTAAAATCGGTAAAATCTAGTAATTTTTGAGTTTGTTCATTACAAACATACAAATCTCTCTTTATAATATTAGTATAGATTTCAATCTTTCTTGGCGGATGCTTATAAAGTAAATATAATATATCTATAACATGTTTCAAATTTTAGCTTTCTAGATTTAAGTAGTAGTGAGTTAGGCTGTGCGGCGTTAATAGTCAGGACAATTGATGTTACAAGTGGTATACTCGTAGATATAACTAATTTGAGCTAGTAACAAAAAATGGCAAATTAATTATTTTATTGCACTGTATTTCATTTGATTTCATTGCATGGTACAGATTCTTATCTAATATATTATTTATTTTATTTTTAAAAAAATCGCATGTTATTTATGTTGGTTATTATTTTGAAATTAGCAAAATCTAATGAAGCTAAAAATATTCATAAATCTTAATATCTGTAAAAATGTTTTCTTTTTAAACTTCTGTTTAATTTTCCATTATTTAAGTAATATGTAGTAATGAGATTAAGGTATTTATTTTGATTTTAAAGCTTTATATTTATTTCTCTTTCATACTTGTCCGTTCAGTGGTAACGATTAATGTTAACATTGCCAATAGAATTAATAAAATATTTCCTAACAACATATAACTCATTACCTTTCTGTTCAAAAAGTTTATATTTTATTCTTTAATTTTTAAAAATAGGTTGAAACCTCCGAGGTGAACATTGGGCGAGAGTTGCTACAATATATATTATTTTTATATAGTAACTAGTTGGCGCCCACGACTTCGTCCGTGTTGAAAAAGAAAAAGTAACCTATCCTGTGTCCTGTACGTCTAATGTTTATCTACCAAGTTTCATGAAAACTCGTTAATTCGTTTAAGAGTTATGGAGGAAAACATGCTTACATACAATACCTACACTTACAAATTTTTTATTAGTAGGTATTGATTGATTAATAAGTTTCAACTTGTAGAAATATCAATTCAGTTTAAATCATTGAAACTCCTCCATCATAATTATCTGTAATATTTTTGTATATAAAAAAGAGAATATACACTGGCTAATTCTGTTTACTGTGACACCCGTTCCGAATAGGGGCGCGTGATTTATTCGCGTCCCACCAACGACAAATAGCGGTTTGTCGCGGTATCACTCTTTCACCGGCAAAATAATGTATCAGAAGCACGACGTTAAAAAACCTTAGCGAATCTACCTTAAAAAGTTCGACCTTAAAAAGTGTAGGACGAAAAGGGTCTGTGAGATTTAATCTCAAAGCTATGCCAGTGATCCACTTTGATCGTTACCAAAGTATGGGTAAGAATTTTTATATACTTTAAAGGAGGAAAAGATAAGAAGAGAATTAATTTTATTTCTAAAAATAGAATAAAACCTTTGCTTGTGAATGTGAATGGGTTTGTGAAAGCTAATAGCAAAAACGTTTAACTTATTTGAATGCGGTTTTCATTGAAGAAATGTAAACTAATAATAAAAAAAACCATGTACGAAGTCGCGGGCTCAGCTAGTTTCGGAATAAGAATTTTAATAAATAAAAGTTATTATACAGATAAAATAAGAACTAAAAATAGAGCCCTGCAGCTTGTAGCCGGTAAAACTACGCCTGCGCCGTGTACATACAAGGTTGCACGCACACAAATGCGATCACATTACGCCTCGCCTTTTTAAAACGGTGTTAAACCCAATTTAAAAATAAAATAAATGCACGATGGCTGCAAAAAATTGCAACATTTCACACTTAGGTAAACTTGGAAACCAAAATTTTCAATAAAAATAAACAAATACTTAATGAGGTTAAAACTTAAAACCTAAAACCTTAATACAGTAAACGGCATATGGCTTCATTATGTTGTCCGCAAAATTCTGTCTATAGTTCTTATTTGGTCTGAGCGGGTTATTATATATTTCTTTTAAAATACTTACCATCTGGAACGTCAATTGGCGCTACAGAAACTACATTTTGCCCGCTAGGTAATTCCCGTCCTGCAATAAAATTGCACTTTTAAACATCTGTAATAAATTTACAAGTAGTTCTGAACTGTGTAAGTACTTCGGTCCCTTTACTTTTCCATTAAAAGTTATGTACAGGGCGTACATTACATCATATAGGTCAGTCGGATCTCAGGATTTTATGAAAGTTGTCCCTCTCGCATTGTAATGCTAGTCGTATTTTAGGATTCCTATAGGCTCCTATTATATTCCTATACTCATATTTTAATACAGAAAACCTCTAGCTTATTAAGCTATTTTAGTATTTCCATTTCAAGGCAAATCTAGTGCCGCCTCGCTTGCACATCGCATGCAATTGCTACGCGCGTCGTTATACACGATTTTTTGATCCACGTAAGAATAATTCAAACAAAACAAAAATAGAAAATAGCACAATAAAATGATACTTCTACTAGCTGGTGCCCGCGACTTCGTTTTTACCCTTTGGTCAACTCAATCGAGTTATGGCTAAGGTCCAATGTTGTGCCCACCCCAGTTACAGGCAATTCAACTGTCGAAGTTTTTGAAGAGATGAGTTGACATTTATTTGGGAAAAAAATTCAATTAGGTAGAGCCAACTTCGAGAAGGATTTCAATCGTCGAATCCAGCTAGGATGGGTTAGATGAGACAAAATATGACCTTCTATATAAGATACTATAAACCTTAGACCTTATAGAGCCGTATCCTTGAGAAGGCATTATTACATATCTAATAGTCGATCGACGTATCTAGTATAGATGTTTACTTATAAGTTTTCTTAAATTTTAAACTTAAACACTTTTAAGATGAGGGAGACGGTGTGTAGGTGTGTATGTGTATAGGAGCAACATTAATTAATGTAATTTGATACAATAATGGAGGGAAAGTTTACGGCGGGCGTCGCTGTTAAAAGTTTTTCAATGTTTAATAACGTGTATGTCGCTGTACACACTTCTGGGAATAAAATGTGTTTTATGACAGCGTACGAGCATGCAGTAATCAAGTTTTTAATGTCGCTGTCATTATTTTAATATTACTTTTATGTTAAGGTTAGGTGTAGAAAAAATATCACAATTTCGTACAATGTCTTAAAACAAAACATTGCATTATTTGTTTGTACAGTAATGGTGGTTAATTACGGTCGATAGACAGGCTGACGGTCCACTTGATGGTGGGTGGCTACTGTCGCTTATAACACAAGCAACGCCATTGGTGCTGCAAGTGTGATGCCGGCCATAGAAGGCCTAAGGATAAGGGATCGAACTCACCGAAACACAACAGCACGTATTCTGCGAAAATGACTGCGAAACGCAGTTTGCCAATCGAATTTGTAATATCGAAAGGATGAATTCTACACTCGTCATAGTTTGAAGTTAAAAGTAATAAAGTTAGGCGAGCACTTAATTGATTCTGTCGTCTCATCCGCACATTAAGTAGAATGGGGTTTTTGCTCGGCGCAGGATCGTGCGCTATTACGTGAAGCGTTGACAGTCTCACTTCGTGGGTTACGACAGGATTGTTCCATTATCGGGGAACGATGAATAATTGACAATAGTAACTATGCTCTGAAGGCAGCGACGTCACTTATCTATTCTACGTCTATTTTCTTTAGTAAATACAAATGAGAATAAATTATTAACTAAGAACAAGACTCAAGAGAGAATTAAGAGAAACGAAAATAATTATTATTTTATGTGCCTTTATATTGTGTTATGCATTTGTATAATAGTTTGTCTACAAACTTAGTTTTAGATACTTATAAAGTATAACTTACAATTAGTTTACGTGTTATATGAGTAAAAGTTAATAAAAAGTTTACATAATTATTAAGTTATGTACCAATGTTACAGTTTGTATTGTTTTATTTACTACTCTTATTTTTCTTTATGGCCATTAAACAAATCATAATAGTAGAATAAGTCGTAAACGTTAAGTGATAGAAAAAAAGTTTTTGAACAAAGAAGATAGGAAATTTATTTATCTACAATAAAGGTTATTACCATTTTTGACCTTAAATACACGGTTACGGAGATATAGGCCGAAACGGTTTTTGTCCAAATAGAGGCACTTCCGCCCGCCTAATTTGTAAGGATTTTATGCATTTAGGGTACGTACGTGATACTGAACCTATTTTTTTTAAACAAGAGTAGCAATTTAGTGCATTAAGAGTAACTGGCTCCTCTATTGACTGTAGTAAGATGAATGCTATTAGTTTGTTAGAAAACTTGGGAAACTTTAGAAACTGCAGTATTCAAGGAAATTGATGTACCTGTATTATGTTTAGGATAAGTTATACAATTTAAAAATTGTATTTTTAGTAACAAAAATAATTATTTAAATATTAAATTTAGATTGAAACCTTTGACATTTAATGTAGATTAAAACTGCCCTCTTAAAAATTCAGTCCATTTGAAGATGGGCTATTCGTTGGTTCAAATATTATTCATTTAAAATAAATACAATAGAGATCAATTATCTATTTTGAACTTTCATCTATGCCTACTAATATTATAAGATTTGAAATTTTGTATATTTGTTTGTAATGAACGAACTCAAAAACTACTGGACTGTTTTTAAAAATTCTTTCACCTATAGAAAGCCACATTATCAGCGAGTTTCCATATAAGTTATATTTTATAAAATTACGCGGACGAATTCACGTGCAACATATAGTTAGAATATAAAACCATATTGTGTAGGTTGGTTCGATAAATCAGTAAAGTTCTGTACCCGTGTAACTCCCGTTAAAATTAACGATCGTCTATAAGTAATTAATTTAGATAATTAACAAATTTTCAAGTTTTCACGGAACACAGGAGGGACGTGAAATATTCGATCGTTTACCGCCACTTAATAGGTTTCCTTAATGGCAACTGATAGCTAATGGTCAAACTATGCGTAAATTACAAATAAACTTCGCGTTAGTTTGACAGTGGTTGTACTGAACTTTATATATCTAGTGACAAGGGGAATCAATCAGTACTTTCACGGATCCTAGTGCGGGGCAGTGGGTAGTTGGTGACAGGGGTCACTGCGTGGGTAAATATTAAACAAGACCGGTTTCAACCCTTAATTCCAATTTAACCATAAGTGAATTGGACTCCACGCAGATACATCATAATTTTATATTGTCTTATAAGTAAAACTATTTATATTTCAACTAGTTTTTGCCCGCGACTTCGTCTACGCTCCTTTTAACAAGTTGTATACTTGTTAAACAAGTATACAACTAACTGTTGTTAGACAGCCTATTAGATGGAATGACGCCTGTATGATAACTCCAACCACAAGAGGGTCGTAGTGGTGCCGTGAAAAATACAAAGGATATTGGGGAAATAGAACAATAGGTAAATGACGACATGAGGATAAAGTAATGGATGACCCAATATTAAAACTCAAATGTTGTTTTAAATGAATATTCTTTTACAAAATGTTATTACTTCTTAACTGGAAACATTTTTCATTGTAATTATAAGTTGAACGGTGAATTATTAACAAAGCACTTTGTTTAGATTTGAAATTAAGGTTTGATTGAAAGCAACCTGTTCAAGTGTATACATTCAACGTAATATGACCTAAGTACTCGGAGTTCACAGAAACGGAATAACAAAGTATCTCATTATTGGAGTTTATTGACTAGTCAAGGACTTTTATTTTGGGTGTACATAGTAATAGTTAGTTTATACACACTAACGACCTGACCCCGGCTTCACACGGATGCAATTTTTCCTTCGAATTACTATTTATAATACTCAAATCTCTGTGAGTGTTCTTAAGCCGTATAAAAATTCGTTAGGTGATTTCAAAGAAGTAGCTTAGAAATCGACGGACGCGGACAGCGATTTTCTTTTTATTATTTAAGTATTATTTGTATTTCTGTTCGTCTGTGGGTTTGTGCACGCAAATCTCAGAAACGGCTTGACCGATTTAAATTCGATTTTTACTAATGTATTGATGATTACCTGGATTAACATATATGATACTTTTTATCTTAGCAAAATGTTAGGTTCCTGTACGATTAAAAAAAAACCGACTACAGCGTGTGAGAAGTTGCGGTCACCATATAATTTGAATATTAAAAAGAAAACAATGCATTTATTAATAAAACTAGGTATTTTCTGTAAAGCCCACGGATTAATAAATTAAAATGTTACATGGGACATAAAAGTAGCGGCGTTTGTTTGTTCTGAACAAGTAAGAAAACCATGGCTAATAAATAACTGATTGAACCTTCGTCAATTACGGTTTGACACCCAGCACAGATTTTTTTGTCAACCATTGGCCAGAGGATCAACATAATATTGTCAACATTGGTACTTCAGGTACTTCAGATATCGGTAATTATTTGAAATATTTTGATGTCATTAAGCAAAAAAAGTTACATAATTAATTACGTAGTCTAAATTGAACGAGGATAATTTAAATAATTTAAAAACAGCCAGCTATTACGGTGAACTGATTTATGAAAAAAGTTTCACAATCTTAAAACCAATTTGGACGAAGTTTTTTGTTTTACGTGACGCGAAAAACGAGCAATTTACTTAGTTCCTCATCTTAAACAATAATAATGAACTGAGAATGTAATAAAATTGCTATTTACTTAATGTTTGTTGAATATGTATCTATATAATACTAGCTGGTGCTCGCGACTTCATACGGGTTGAACGATGAAATTTACCCTATGTCCTTTCTGGTGTCCCAGACAACGTGTATGCTAAATTTCATGCTAATCGGTTCAGTAGTTTTTGCGTGAAAGCGTAACAAACAAACAAACTCACATTCACATTTATAATATTAGTAAGGATTTGTAATACAGGTCAAATCTGTAAATGTTATAAAACAAAGAATTGTCAGACGTTCAAATGGTTTACATTGGCTAAACCTAAGGTGCCTTATGCATTTCAGTTTAGATATTGGTAGTTAATTATATCTTTTCCTTACTGTTCATCGAATATGTTTTTATAGAACATGGTAATTAATACAGCTCAAATTATATAAAACAAACAATTATAAGACGTTCAAATGGTTTACACTGGCTAAACCTAAAGTGCCTAAAGTTAGATATTGATAGATAACGTAACTAAAGGTGTGAATATAACTAAAAATGGAGTGCAGTAAAATGAATTTATTAAAAAAAAAAACTCTGGAAATAAAATTTTGTTTTGTTTTGTACCTTTAGATAATCTTCTATCTATATATATAAAAGTCAATGTATGTTCCATATGGAACCCCTCAAAACCATAGGAAACATACAGTGTACCGTACATACATTACATAGACATATATAACCGCTCAAAACTATATTCGAACTGCTCAAACGATTTTGATGAAATTTTCAGGCAATCTTCAGATCAGATCCTGTGAAATTTAGTAGCGATCAAATAAGTAGCTTTCTTTTGTTTTTTTGATAATTTTGTGTCATGTTTTCCCTACAATTTAATACCAAATTAGATTTATTATAACTAATAGAAATATTTGAGCAAAGGTTTTAAACACCTAACCAGACGAAGTCGCGGACAAAAGCTAATAGATTATGAAAATAGGAAAGTACAAGAATCTTAGTCACTCCCCCATCTCTAATATTTATTGGGGTATGTTTTTAAGTCATCCATAACTGTAGTAACATCTTGGACTTTTGTTGATGAGTCACGACCCCCACGCAACTGCCGCCGTCGGGCGTCCCTAGTTCGTTTCCTTGTGATTCTTTTCTTCCCCTTGTTAACCGAGTTAGATCTACAAGAGCTCATCCCAACCCTCTGAATAAATCTTACACTTGACGTGGCACACAATTACCTTCAGCGAAAGGTAACCTCATCGGTTAAATTAAATCTTTTCGGGTGAGCCAGTGGAAGAAATAATGAGATATGTTTGTAAATAATAAGAAGTTATTTTGTTTAAATTATTATTAGCCATCTCATAAATATGAAATGAAATGTCTGTGATATTAATTAAAAGTTTGTTTCTTAGTACAATCATCCTTTTTTTTTAAATTAAATCTGGTTGATTGTTATGAATATGAATAAAACTAATGAATCTGAACTTCGGAGTTAGTATCTAGGTATAGCCTTGCTATGCAACGAGGTAATGCAACATGCTTGGTACTCTGCATAAGAGACCGAAGCTTGAATTATATACCTACAACTAGCGACCCACAATTTTTATATTTTATCTTTATCCTCTTATCTTTATCCGTAGTCTTAACCGTTAATATTTCTTTCTAGATTATATATGACTGTGAAATATGTGAAAACCGAATGAAAATCAGTCTACCCATTCTCTAGTTTTTGAAGCTTTCACAAACAAACTTACATATTTATGTATAATGATTTGTTAATAATATCTATAAACAATTTAGGTTATTAACACAGAGATTTTATTAATTCATATGTTTTCCATGACATAACATAATTTTTCCTGAAAAACTCTGGACATTTTAAATCAAGTAAATATGAATGGAGTTACTTGAATGCATTTTAAATTTATTATAACATAGATTACAACCAACAATCTGATTTAACAAATACATTTGCATGTAAATGTAATTAATACATTTATATGCGCCTACAACAATTCCAATCAATATTCATTCGTTCAACTAACAATGTAAAAAAACTGGTCGTAAACTTTTACAAGTTTGAAACTCGATAAAAATGCTAATTGCAACTCACCTGTGGTACTGCAGCAGGTTGTCAACAACGCTATCCATATAACACAGTATAAATGTATAAAAAGAGTCATTTTTTTCGCAATCACATGTGATGGATGTATGGGTTTGTTAGGAGAATGTACAGGTTCACCTGTGTCGGGTGTTACGAGCGCGCGATGTCGTAATCGCTTGGGCGGCGAGCGAGCGTCCCATCTCTGGGCGGGTTGCGGAGGCACTGCCGCGGGGTGACACACTCCGCCGCGCTACACCCTAAGATAAACAACGCTGAGAAAACCGGGAACAGCCAGACAAGCCGTCTCGATAGCCATTGTACTCGAAGCCGAATAACACCATCATAAAATAAGACAAAACACCAATAACCAAATAAACTAAATCTTCTTAGTAGGTACTCGTATATGTAGCCATGTTATACTGTGTCGCAGCTGAAAAGTGAAAAGTTCACACAGTTGGCTTCGAACGCGGCTCCATCGGTTTCTATGTGACTGTAGTTTTGTCAATAAAGACATAATGCTGCTGCTGCATATTTTGTTATTTGCGATTTGGATAGCTTAAATTTTTGTATGCAAATTATTTTGTGTGTTAATAGATAAGATGAAAATAAAACTCGTTTAGTAGATATTGTTACTGTATTAACCATATTGTTTATTTTAAAAATAAATATTACAAGAACAACATCTAATAAAGATTGCGAAGGTATAAAAGTTAGCAGTGTTATCGCATTTTTTTCGATTAAAAGCGGCATTATTTTTCCATGTAAATATTTAAATGAAAATGCCATACATATAAAAAAATTGAAGTTGCAAATCTTCTTTTATATATAAGATACCTATTGAATAAGATGACGTAATAAAAGTTTTACAAATTATTTATTTTTGACTCTTTTTGAGTTTTTTTTTTCTACAATTTAGAGTTGTAGAAAAACATTATTTTGTCCAGAAAAATACATGAAAAATGCACTGGATGAACACTTCACAATGTAGTAGTGCTTAGAAATTTAATCTCGTACTCCTTCAGGATTTGTATCAGAGAATTCCAGAATAACGAGTGGCTGAGGGCGAAATGTGTATAATGTTATTGTCGTATCATGCAAGACAACGATACTGCCCTGAACGGCACGACGGACTTCGTGCAAGGTATATTTTTTCGTAACAGTGGTCAAAGTGTGTAATGATACATAGTATTTTCTAAACTGAAATATTATTAAACTTGGTATGGATCTTATCATGTTCGATATATTACTCTGTTATATATCTAAAAGTTTTTAAAAAATTGCAACCATTGAAATACATTTTTCTAAAATTAAAATGATAGAAAATCTTTAGAAAACTCGATCTGGCAATGCACAATCACAAGAAGCACAAATTAAGACAGATATAATAGAAGATGTGAATATTTTCAAGTATTTAAGTTCATAAAAAGGAGATAACAGTAGAATCTTATAGGAAGTTCAATGCTGGTCATAATAGCCATCCATCATTATTTTTCAGTAGAACCGTTCAGAATGCGTTCCTCATTATGTAGAAATCATGAAGACGTAAAAATCATAACAATTAAAAAATGTTTATTCTCATGACGTGAACTCTTCAGATTAAAACTGTTTAGCCAGGAAAATAAGTTTCATAGTTTCAATATGTACATTCACAAGCAAAGTCTATCTCTTTGCTCTCAAATTGATGATATAATTGATTGTTGAAGAACCACACACTTAACCTACTACTCTTCTTCGCATTGTTATTGAATGTAGACGTCGGTCGTTCTACGTGTGGACACCACAGCATCGAAATAATGTTACTCTTAAGTATAACTGTTCCGTTGCACTGTACTTGAAAACTTCTCTCGTGGTTGTTTTATATTTATATCTACTTCAAACACGTAATGTATGTAACCAATATTGAGAGGTTCACCATGTCTTTTTCAAAAATACTATAAATACGTCATCGATGTATACATAAATGTCATTATATAAAAGGCTTTATAAAAGGAATTAGAGGCCATTATACAAAAGTATCCGCTTTTATTTAAAAGATGGGAAACTTTATGTTTATACACGAATTATTGATAATTGTCCACTTAATGGTAGACGACTACCTGGTAGTCACTACCAATACATATTATCACAAAAAACACCACAAGAGGTAACCCTTTTACACGTATTTTGACAAGATATTATTATACGAGTTATGACTACAGTCCAGTTTATGACTATAGAAAAAGTGTACCATGAAACTTCTAAAAAAGACTAAGTAATATATTAATTATAAAATCACTTTGAAGCAATTAGTAAAGAACGCTGGTTTTCTGTAATCTCACTTTATTCGGGTTAGTCTCATAGATAACATCTGGCTTCTTTTAAAGCCATGTACGGATTGGAATAATTGTCACACGCTCTACAAAATGTCGCATGAAGCCTTGTGTGTGGGATAACAAATATATAAAGAATTCTAATCGAATTCCAAAATTTTACAAATACTGTTTTTAAATCAAAAGTTTTTACATTAAAAAATAAAAATTATTAACAAAATGTGAAAAAAATATATATAGAAAGAGTATAATGTCAACCATTTTGCGTGAAACTCAGTTGGCTAAAAATTGCTAAAATAAGATTTTGTAAACTTTTCTCAAGAGTAAAATTAAAGTCAATTGGCGGACTTGTAACGCCTGAATACAGGCTTCTAAAGCAACCAAACTATGTTGGTCTGGCATCGTCCTCGTTCTGTGTTATTGTGTGGAAATATTAGAATGGTAATTTATGTCTGGAAACGGATTTATTTTAGTAGATGCTTTGATCAAGTAATGGCTTGGAGGTCAGCCGGCATGTCGCCGTCGCCGCGCCAAAGCGCGCCGCCTTGACGCCTCAGTTTGGTTTGTTCACCCCGAAAAATAGGATAACGTTTCTTACGACACCATTTCATACTATACTAACTTGAAACTTGATTGAGACCATAGAAAGTTGGATGTTTTTATTTCACTCGGCTATAAACTAAATCTTAACGAACCTCTTTACAAAAGACCCCCGTAAACGATAGGAATATTCAGATTATCTCTCTATTGTAAGCATATTTCCTCCGTATGACTTTTCTGTTATATCAGCAACACCTTATTTTAAAGAGTGCCTGTCTGTTCGTTAAATGTAACGTAGTTTTATGTTCTTCACCCATATTTATATTTTACAATGGTTCAATAAGATCATATTTAAAAAGGGCACACTTGAATTTATTTCCACTATCACCGATTTCTAAAATCTTGTTTAAGTAAGCCTCATTTACTTTGTCTTTTTCTTATTTACTCGCAACTGCATTTTCTCTGAAGTTGCATTGGTCTATAAGCTACTCGTCTTTCTGTTCGTCACACTTTATCAGGAAAAAAATTCTGCTATGTTTGACACGTACTTTAAAATCGTAACAAAAATGTTAAGTACCCTTTATACGCTCTTGTGTAGTTTAGTATAAAAACAAAAAAAGTAGTCATACGACATAATTATGTAGTTCACAGAGAACTTACATAGGGCGATAATTAATGCAGCTACCTCAGCGTTCTCATAAGTGAGTGAAAAAATACCGCCCTTCAATGACACGCAGATCACATGATTTTCCTTTCACACATTTTAAATAAAGATTTAAAATTCACTAGCAATTTTTAACGGAGTTTCTTTTTTTAATACATTGATAATGTAACTGAATTTAAGACTGCAATCAAGAGCATAGTTATTTAGGATTACTTGCTAATCCTTTGTTAAGAATAATAGATATTATCATTGTTCAAGTGTCAGTTGAAAATTATGCTTTTTCGTCCATTTTACTTTCAACGCATACAAATAAAAGATATAAAAGAAAATCATCAGTGTATATTTGACTAAATGGCTGTGTGCAGCTAAATCACGGTACAATAGGCATTTAGGTAACCGAAATGTTGAGTTGGTGATAGTTTTGTTGTTCATAATACGACTGTTTCAAATTGAACCTGTCATTCACCACGCCACTAATCGTAACCGTTGCGAATAGGAATAAGCTACGACTGCTACGAGGTAATTACAACAGTGAGGAATGTTTGCCAAAGAGAAAATTAAACACACATTTGTGTTTTATAATAGGGTCTATAAGATGTCCTTAAGTATAATTTTAAATTTAAGGACAGAAACTGAAATTCTATACCTTTTAAAAATAACATAGCATTGGAGGCAATTTAAAAATAAAATTGGAAACCTGTTGAATAGCATCAAGACGTAGGCGGTTTAACTCGTTTTAACCGCAATTTTCATGACAGATTTTTCCTGTAAGTAAATCCGCACATTCCAGTCACGTTTAGTCCATTAGCTGATTTACCATGGAAAGTGGCTGCAGAACGAACACTGTATTTAAAAGAATAGGAAATTTTAAATATTCTCCTCACACGCATTAGCAGTTTTAATGGTTAAAATTTATGACACAAAAATATACATTAAGAATATAATATTTATTTGTTATTTCAATTTGGAAGCCCAAACACATATAAACTTTTCTTCTCTTGGTGTCATCTCAAACATGATGGGTAAGATGGAAGGGGCCGTCTCTCTCTACGCGTAAGTTGTGGTGGAGATACACCCAGGAGTGAACTGGAATTGCTTTGGTCAAGTAAACCTTATTTCAGTTGGCTTTAGAGAAAGTCTACTTCAGGAAGTTGACGGTTAGAGAGAAAGACTCATTGAGAGAGGGAGAGAGAAACTTCGCCCTTACTATTCATGAAGATTTTGGAGCACTTCCTGGTTCAAAATATATCCCAAGTCGCCTGTTCGGTGTAGTTGCGTATTCGAGAAGTAAGTACTAACAATTTTCTTAACGTTATAAAGTTCTAGTAACATACTAGTAACTGGGTAACGTATTCACAAACTTAGCAAAGCTCATTGTGGAGAATACATCGAGGAAATAAGAAGAGAAAAATAGCTTTAAAAGTAAACTTAGCGCCCAATGCTTAGGTAAAGTTAAAAATATTTATTCCTGAAATACAAATGACAAGTAGTGAATGAGAAAACAACTTTACAAGTTTAACAATACTGTAAGGAAATGAGAACTGAGAAATTAGTGCTGAAATGCAGAGGCAAGTTCGCAGTCAAAGCTGACTCCGAGACTCGAGAGTCATTGTTATGGTTGCACTAATGGAAAGCGGAGGTTAATTCGCCGTTTATTTATTAAGGAATTCAACACAATGAAGTACAAAACCATTTTGAATGCATTCAATGTACCTGTCTACTCTGGCACGCGAAATAGTGTTTAAAAAAGTCGGACAACTGCTGACGGACTTAATTTTTTAGCGTTGCCGATACTAATTTTATATTACCTAACTAGCGACCCTCCCCTGGCTTAGTTCCTATATGGAAATTTGGTTCGGTTTAATTTAAATTTATCAATTAATTTAAACTGATAAATAAACAGTTATTAATTTTTAATTTATGTATGTTTAACAATGCAATTATTCATACGCACAAATTGGGTACAACGAACGCCTTGCTGATGGACCAACTGCTTTTGCACAATGGCCTACAATATTAAAACATTTATGATTTGAAATAACACAATTATTAATTTAATTTCTTATATATTTAACTCTTTTATTGTTTAAATTATTTACGACTTTTATTAACTTTATAAAAGTTACGCGGATTTTTATTTTACTATTTTTACTATCTGTACAAAACAAATAATATTAACAAAATTACTAGTATATTTAGATACATGAATGCGATTTGTTTACAAATAAATTGGGGTAATAAATATTCCTTGAAGTTTAGTACAAGCACGTGTTAAAATGACATTCCGGTCACGTGATACGGGGCCACTCCGTTGTTAACCCCTATGCGACCCTCGTTCTTAAAGAAGAATCCTCTTTCGTTTGCACTAGACTTTCGACAGTTGTTATAGAGTGTATTAATTACTGTCAACACACTTAGTACTTATAATTAATCTTCACACTTGCACACATTAAGTTTGAGCTCATTCATATCATATTCAAATTAAAAGTCATTTTTATTTAATCTCAACTTAATCTCACTCATGGATGGTATGGATGGTTGTTACTTTTACATGCAAAAACAGCTTTAAGTGAACTTTGCCACGTGTTAGTTTTTTCCCTGGGTTAAGATATAAGATACTTTTTATTCTGAAAAAATCTTAAGTGCCCGTGGGATCGTCTAAAAATATTAAAAATTGGACGATAAATATGTCAGGCGTTATATTAGTCATATATTTATTATCTAATTATTTATATACATGAAACCAAATAAACAGATAAATTTTAAAGAAAGATATAAGCTCTTCAAATTCATTTTTGAAGTTTAAAATAGCGTAATGTGTATGGGACAGGCTGAGTTTGGCCTGCTACGAATCTCGGTGAAAGTTCCCCTTCTATATGAAAGTTTAGTAAATCAGCAAGAAAATGCAGATTGAAGGAAAGCTATTTCCAACAAAACGCTCGCATCGGCTCAGAGATTGGTTCCCCTTCCCGCTCGGCTGCTTCAAGAAAATACACTAAAACCTATTTTTATTATTTCGTTCCTTCTCTTGTTGTCTGATAGATATTTGATTTTAATCTCCTCACAATTTGTTATTGTTCAATATACATTGCTTTATTGAGTGCTAACTTATATATTTGATAAATCAACATCGATCTACATGGATCTTCGCATATGTAATGTGTATGTATGTATAACCTATAACCTGCGAACTACCATTTTGACTAACTTACTCGCCTGGTTGTGTTAGTAAATTACTTAGCCTACCGTAGCCAGGAATAACGATTATTTCGATGATTCTAACCCCACGGCGTAAAGTCTCAACAAGGATGAATATTTGAGTAGTAATCGTCTTCTTTCTCTCTTTTCTTCGAGTTGATAGATTGATCTTAGTAAATGCACCTAAAACCATAGAAATTATAATAATAGTATTATATTTGCCTATTACAAAATAGAAAAACAAACGTAGCTGTTGTTCGAGGAACAGAGAGAAACCTTTTCTTTCTTAGGCTTTATTATTTTTCAAGACCGTCTCCAATATTATGCGAGATCGCTACACAGATGGATCAGAAAAAACAAATCTGACGTCTAAATATGTTTGCGATGAAAATACTTGTAGGTAGGTACTAGCTCTCAAGCCAATGTTTTTTACTTCGGGACATTCAGTCTTAGATATTACATATTATGCAAAATATATTAGATATTTTTTTATTAGTAAAGAATAGATAATAAAAAAATAATTAAGTTTCTATTTGTTATATCGAAACAACTGTTTTTTACTAAACGTATATCAAAATAAAAAAAATATAGATTAATATGTATGCGATACTATATTAAAACATTGTTTTAACTTTTTGTCTGACTGTCTGTTTATTTCGGATAATCTCCGAAACCTCTGGACCGATTTTAACGGGAATTTCACTGAAAGATAACTGATGTTATAAGGAGTAAATTGGGTTAATTTTAATTAAAAAAATATAAAAATATATATAAACAGTGTCCAATAGGGTACCGCGAACATCTCGCGTGAACGCTGCAACGAAGCGTGGCCGGGTTCATCTTGTAAATAATAAATTAAAAACATGTTATGTTAAAAATGCAATGTAAAAAAAAAGTAACACAGATATTTGTCAGTATCATCTTCCGCACATACGAATTTATTAGTGTTCACGCTTATCACGGCAAACGTCTCACTTGGTGGGCTTTTGTGAAATTGTCCGCATTCCATCCCCGAGCCGAGCATAGTTCGCCGCACTTCCGCCGGCGGCGACAGAGCAATCCCGCCCTATATGTTTGGAACACATACGCGTATGTAACCTCCTTTGTGTATTTGTAAACACAAATATTGTACAGACAACCGCTCTCCGTTTCTTATGAAACACGAAATACAATAAAATATCGTCCATATTTTCTACATACTGTTATATGTTCATTTGAAGATTGCAAATCGTTGTTAAAATTGTCTTTTTTCTTCGGAGGCATTACCACCCCATCCACGCAATACTGAGTAGTAACATTCTGAATTCATGAATGTTTTATTGGCGAGGCGACGCGGAGTTAGCGAGAAAAATGCGATGCCATTCATTCACGCTCGTCACGGACACTAACTGCGTGTTCCGTGTTGTTTGGATTTAGTGCGAAAAATGAGAATTCCCCTGGGCCCGGTTTAATGCAATCTTCTGAGCCATTGATTTATCAGAGCCACTGTTTAAGACGAGTTTAAGAAAATAACTCTTTGGCAAACACAACGACCGGTTGAGAGATTTGTTTGATATTCAGCATTTTGAAATGAATTTTTGCGTTGACCATGAAGTTCTTGACCATTAAATATCGTCAACAGCTATTAAACAAAACAACTGTTGACAAACATCGGAATATATTTAAGAGTCTAGTAACTAGAAACTTAAATAATAGTTAAATAATTTAAACTAGACTCTAGTTGATTAATTTGTTATTTAATTATTACTAACAATATTTTATTTAAAAAAAAAAAAACGATATAACGCCTGACATCTTCATTGCTGTTACAATTTTGCCAGGTAACAGACAGAGTTACTTTCACATTTATACTTTACTATGACACAATATTGCGTAAAGAATGCAAAAGAGCATTATTTAAACAGTATAGAATGTCAAAGAAAATGAACTTCTGATTGAGATAAGTCCTGGTTGTATAGCACTCCATAAATAGTGCATTTAAAGCAGAGACTGGAGGGTGGCCAAGTGAGTAGAAGCCAAGCGAGGCCTGATTCGTTTCGTTTGCGCCACTTGTCCACTTTACTGGTTTTCAGGAGCAAACAAGCTACCATTGTGAACGGAATTCCAACTTCTTCTCACTGATTCAGATTCACGTGGTTGTGTATATGATACACGTGCTTGTCGTCCTGTGTCGGCAAATTGAAACAATTGAATTCAATTTCATTTGCGTTAGTATTTTCCTAGTCGAGAAAATAATATATGCATGACCTGCTTTGTTCACAATATTATAATCAGAGCGATTAACTTTAATATGATTATTAATTTCTATAACAGTGAATAATTTAATCAGTTAGTGGTCGCAATAAGTGTTTGTTGCATTTTAGTTTTTTTATGTTGAGGTTAACAGACAAAGTGACGGTTATCGTAAACCCAATTTTGCTGTCATTTTAACTGCAAAATCATTAATTCTGTGCTGGTTGGCTGGTGCTGGTAATGTAAAACGTGATGGTGATTGCAGTATCATTAAACATTTTGATTGTAAATAGAATCACTTAAGCTGATAAAATTTTGTATGGAGACAGTTGAAAATCCCATAATTTTCTTATTTTCACGCGACTAAAGTTGCATTGTTATAATTTAACTTCCTTTCGATTACAATCCTCGCTACTTGTCAACATACTAATCAGACATAGTATGTGTGGAAAATCAATATTTAATTTCCTTAAAATTGTAGTTCATTATGACATACCTTTCCGGCATTTCCGGCACAGGACAAAGAGATGATTAGTCACACGTCTTGAACAAGTTCCATATCTAAGGAATGCTGATATATATCCTTATTATATATCTAAGGATATATATCCTTAGATATGGAACTTGAACAAGTTCCATATCTAAGGAAACGTCGAGATAATTGTGAACCATGTAGAACAATATACAAATAAATTAGATTTTCTTACAAAAATGTTATCAACTACAACGTCAACTGGCAAATACGAGTAAGAACTCTTGAACTTCTTTAAAAGTGCTGTCTTTCTGTGAAATATATTTTCTCCTCGCTCGTCTCACTTGTTAAATCAAAGTAATTTAACTAGTTCCAAGTGAAAAAAACTTTATTTCAAATTTATGACTACATTTTCAGATCACATTATATTATTTTTCTCTGATTAACTTACACTTTTGGCCCTAATAAATCGGTTCATACAGTTATTTCGTAATATATCACTAGTCAATAAGTAGCAAGGAGTGATTTTGCGTAGTTTTCAAACGACTTCAAATTACACTTTTTAACAAAAAAAAACCGACTTAATTTTCAGACTAAGTAGTCAACTAAGTACAACTGAGTAGTTGTAGCGGGATTAAGTGTATCTGATGTATTAACCTTCCAATAATGAGCTTTCACTAGCTCACTAAAAGTATTTGTAGTAAAGAAATTCATTTTTCTGAGAACACGGCCGTTTGGGTGTCCAGTCGGAGTTTCGACGAACAAGTTTACTATAACGAATATAGGAGGTTCCATGCAAAGTACGTACGGATGTTACTGGGTGAGCTGGCTGTTATTAGGTCGAATTATTCCTCCCAAAGGCGGATTCTAACCGACCCAGTTTATCGGAGTACTCAAATAAGGCTCCCCACATCATCAACAGTGTAGATACAGTGAGAATATGTGGATTGTACTGACTCTAATCACATCTGATCAGACTTGATTTGAGGAATTTTCATTTTGCAAAATTTCAGTAATGAATAATTTAATAAAGTAGATGCTAACATGAAAAGTAGATATTCTTCTAATTGCTTTTATTCTTTTCATTGGTACCTAGCTGTTTTGTTTCTTGGAAACATCAAGTGTCCTAGTATTAAAGCAATTACTTAAACGTATATTTAGAAGTTAATTAATATTCAGAAAGCATGTTTATTTGACAGAAATAATTATCGCTTATTCCTTTTACTACAGCAAAAGGAGATATTAGTCAGATAACAATTCAGTTTAGTTAAAATAAAAAAGGCTATTATGGATAGGTATAAGGTGAGGTTTTTTATAAATTATAAAATTTTATTACGATGACATAGTTACTAATTAAAAGAATAGATATATTCGGTTTGGTCTGTGTAAGATAAATAGACCACTGTAGTTATATAAAAGTAGTTTTTCTGATTTCGATTTATCTCTACTAATGCTCCCGGCCCCGTCTTCGATCGGGTGCAATTTTACGTTGCAGCTAACGATATAATTGGTAATTTTGTTAAAACAAATAATACTTTGAGTTGATTGCGTCACATTTCTGTACCAGTTTCACGGGAATCATATCGCTATTGCGCAATCAGCTGGTGCCGCACTGTCTGGCGTTTCCACATCTTGAAATGAGAACGCAGACTTATACATACATATTCACAACAATTGTTAGCTTAAGAAAACTTCATTTGCCTACGAAATTTATTACATATATAAAAAGTTAATCTAGTGCTTACCACATATTATTATTATATTGCCAGTGTAAATCTATCTTTAATAAATTACCTGTGCTTATTTAGTGCTTTTTGGTAATAAATTCTTACCTATTTCTTACCATTTTTTTGCGGTTTAATGATCGGTATAACGTACAATGAGCGGCTTGTATAATGAGTGGCAGTAGCCAGTAACAGCCATCTACAATTAAGTGGACCTTAACATAAAAAAACGGTCCATTCCGAGTAGTCCAGTTGAAAACTAGTGAGACATTTTTTCCCAGTAGTCCGATCGTACAAATCAACCTGTCTGCCGACGTTAGCATAAAGAAACAACTATAATGATAAAGTTACTACAAAAACTAATTCCGATTATAGAATAATATGATTAGTATAGTTCGCACGCGAGCTCCGAGGAATCGCGCGCTGGAATATATGTATGTTTATAAAGCAGTTTAAATTTTTAACACATGCAGAAAGCGTTAAAATAAATGAAAAATAATTTCATGATTAATTAATATCTATAACACTAGGTCTTTACTTGAAAATTCCTAAAGATTCTTTGGTGCTCGCTTGTGAAGTACATATATTATGCTATGATATGCTATATTGTTATTTCTGAAAATAAAAATAAATAAAAGGAACTGTTTAAAAATCTGTTTTGTATTGTTATAATATCCGCGGAACTATTTTCAATCTATAAAGAAGTGGCATAAACATCTATGGGTATTATAGTAAAACACGTCACAATAAGTTTTAGATGGAGATTTTGCCAAATCTCAAAATTATACGTATTTGCTATAATAATATGACGCATCAAATTAAAGAAATATAATATAACTACTAAGTTGAAAATGGAATGTTCTTTTTTAAATTTGTTTCCACTGTCGACTTCGCTAAGTTAACAGAAAACTAACAACTTAAGCTATTAACTCGTCAACGTATTCGTCACGGAATATTTATATGAAATGGAAAAGTTTTATTAAGTTCAAAGTACATTTATACCTACTTGTAGACTTGTAGAGTAAGTGGCTGAGGTTATTATGGGGAGTTAGTGGATCGACGCTCCGACTTCCATTAACTTCGGTTCGGAACGCGTCAATTGCTCTGGTAGTTAAACTTTATTGAGCCCTTAAATTATTTTAACGCCGCTATGTTAACAACACTAACAAATTTCTTTATAAAGGGAAACGCTCATGGGCCAAATCCGCCCCCGCGTCGACACGGGCTAAGGAACTTTGCTCGTAACATCAAATCGTTCTAATATTTCACAAATATAATGCTTTTTTAGAAAGTTTTAAGTGACAGATCATTTATCGTACTACCATTTTACTAATGCAAACCGTAAAGAGCTCGTTCATTTTGAAAATAGACATCGCGCTCATTCCCTTGAGAAGAACCTAATAGTAAATTCAGTATTAGTTTCAATATATATTTAGTTCCAATAAAATTTTGTAAAATTAATAAAAAGAGATCCCATCATGTCTCAATCGTAGGACGTCTACTGCTGGATATCTTGTAGGTGGACATCCTACGCTTGCCGTTCCGTGACCTATACTCGAGAACCTCTCTGCCCCAGCGGTTTTCGGCTTTCCGTACTATGTGTCCCCTTCAACTTATTAATTTAACTAAAAAATGTTGAAGTTAAATTACCAATTCAAATAGTTTTCACATTAGATTTCTCCTGGCAATTTATAATTATGCGAAAATGGGATGGACAGATAGATAGTTTGATCAAAAGATAGCTAAAAATGTATAAAATAGATTGTTGAAATCGATATAAGTAAATTGGCAATAAAGTATAATGATTGTCTGTTGAAATAAGATCCATTTTGCGTTTTCCTCGTCGTTTTATCAAGTCACTAGCTGGTGCCCGCAACTTCGCCCGCGTTCATATGGACGAAAATGAATAGACATTTGTTGCATGATGAGTAATGTTTGAGTAATTCTTCGATAAGCTTTAGTAGGTAATAAAGTCAAACGGTTCTTCCCGGAAAGAGAACATTTATAGTTAACAAAGACACATGAATAAAAAGTTTTAACGACTATATGCAGATTATTGAAGCGAATCGTCGTTGATCCGGATTTTTGCTTCTATACCTACCACTGAAATATTATTGTACTTAAATGTATTAAAATATTATTTTTTATTTCTGAATAAATTTATAAAGTTTACGACAGACAGGCTGACGGTCCACTTGATGGTAGGTGGCTACCGTCGTCTATAACACAAACAACGCCATCAGTGCCACAAGTAACATGGATCGACTTAAAAATATAGAGTATAGAGTATATAAAATATAGAGTATATACTTTAAAATATAGAGTAAAGATAAAATACAGCTATTTATGGAGCTAAATTAATCCGTTTACACCACTAAAACAACCCTATTTCACAATGTAGGCATTATTACTATGTCACAGGCAATATCAAACCCCGACGCCTGACGTAAAACCGGGTTGTTATAAGTTTGACGTGTGAGTTTGTGTATCTGTCTGTAGAGCATCGTAGGTCCCAAACGTATGGACCGAATTTCATGCAGTTTGCTTTTGTTGGAAGGCTGACGTGATCAGAATTGTCCTTAGCTATAAATTATGAAGATCTGTTCAGGAGTTTGAAGACCATAACCCTATTTCCTAGTTACCGAAGGGATTTCACTTGTGGCGATACTCCACATTACAAAATACGCATATACAACCTCTTCATAGAACGCTGGCAGCGAAGATTCGAAAACGTCAACATGAAAAATTCGAACGAACATTTAAAATTTAATTCCATGATTGATTTGAATTTGAAATAGAATGTCTTGTCAAAATGAAAATATATAAGGGCTGCCAAAATTTGTAAATAAACATTATACTATTGCTTCTCAACCGAGGTTTTGCTATGTAAATATTATACTATTGCTTCTCAACCGGGGTTTTTCTATGTAAATATTCTACTATATTTTTCGGCCGAAGTTCTTCTAAAATGTATATAGACTAATTCACTAACATAATTCAGTGAACACAATTCAAACAATGGTGAAGTTTATTCGCTAGTGACCCTGCCGTGTGGGCCTAGCCGCTTTCCTGTGCCCATGTGGATCATGTGGTCCTTGCCGACCATACTACGTCACCACCTACTGGTGATCCCCGGGTACTTGCCTGGGAAAGAAAACATTGTCGCTGACGCACGCACTGTCACGAGAGGAAGAGATTGCAACTGCAATTGACTACGAGGAACTTGCACGATTTCAGGAATTAGATCCTGAACTGCAAGACCTTCTACTAAACGGTTCAGCACTGAAACTTCAGAAGAGGAAATATACTTACCTGTCTACGGTGACACTTCTATTATTCCTCGACCGTACATCACTCCTCAACTACGAAGACAAGTTGTCGACATTATCCATGGTCTGCATCATTCCAGAGCATCTGCAACTTTAGAGATGTCACCGAGTTGCAAACCGACTTCGCTGCTACATGGCGAAGCTGACTCCACAACCTACCACATGGCACAGCAATCCACCATTCTACATACCTCGAGACCTGCATACATCTACACACGTCTTCATTCGTCAAGACCATGTCAGAAGTTCTCTACAACCGCCGTACGCTGGACCCTACAAGATAGTGAAGAGGCAGCCTAAATTCTTTACCGTCGATGTCCGCGGCAAGATGCAGAACATCTCCATCGACAGGCTGAAACCGGCATTTCTGATGAGAGAAGCGACGCACCTCAACGAAGACAGATGTGAGCCGACCGATGAGTCATCTTCAAGTCGTGTCGTCGTACCTAACGTCGAGCCTGAAGAGAAGAGGTCGCGCAGTGGTCGTCGAGTCAGATTTCCAGACTACTATCGACCATAGTCATGGTCTGGCCAGGGGGAATATGTGGCGATACTCCACATTACAAAATACGCATATACAACCTCTTCATAGAACGCTGGCAGCGAAGATTCGAAAACGTCAACATGAAAAATTCGAACGAACATTTAAAATTTAATTCCATGATTGATTTGAATTTGAAATAGAATGTCTTGTCAAAATGAAAATATATAAGGGCTGCCAAAATTTGTAAATAAACATTCTGCTATTGCTTTTCAACCTGACTTTTTCTGTGCTAATGCAAATGTATTTTGAGTTTCATTGGCTGCTGACTAAGTTGAGGCTTGTTAATCATTCTGGTGAAAGTCGGGGATTTTATTCAGCTGGCATACTAATACGTGGGAACATTATCTAACCATCCCACAGCTGGGGAGCCCTCTATACAGGCGCCCCACACACTAACTGAAATCGCAGTTAAAGCTGAGTATGACTATTAATCTGAATGTACGATCTAACCACCTTATCTCTCACTAACTTTTAATTACAGTCAACATTTTCGATTTTTATCAGCAATGCAAATAATGGACTGTGGCAAGACACAATTTGCGCATTAAAGTACACAGTGACCCTTATCAGCTAGCAGAAGTCAGGAATCTGCACGCGACACTAAGTGTTTTTAAAAACTTTATTGAATGCGCTTCGTTAATCGGATTTCGAATTGAAGCTGTTAATTAAGAGATCTCGTCTGAAGTTCTTAATTTTAACGCTATGACTATTGGAATATTTTTAACTCAAATAAGTGAATGTGGTCAGTACTAAAATAACGTAGTAAACTGTTATCTATCAAAATTTATTTTTTATAGGTGTATCCGAGATGTCATACACGCTGTAGTTTGTTTTTTGAAAATCCCACTGGAATCTAACATTTTTTCTAGGATGAAAAGTATTATATAATATATGATAATCCATATATTATACAAAATACTAACAAATTTTCGCATTTACGAGTATAATTAGTATCGATTAGGATACATGAAATGAAGAGATCGACTTTTGATGTTCGCCATTGTGGCCATTATGGCCATTGTATTTATTTTGAATATAAGTGGAAATTTTTTATTAGGTTAAGTTGGTTTACTCACCACTATTATTAAGTAATTATACCTGTAAATTTCCCAAAAATAAAATAAATAAATAAATAAATAATTATATATTCACAGACGGATCTAAGCCTGCTAAATGTAGAAAAAAAACAATGCTAATGAACCTATATAAATCATAGCTTCTCAGAAGCTTCTCTCCTGTATAGTTTATCTTGCTATTCTAAAGAACGGATGTAAAAAACTTGGAATACAAATAACGTCATTACTTTACTTTATTGGTTAGTATTATGTTAGTTAGACACAGTCACAGACCTAGAATCTATTAGAGGCGACCATATTTTCCGAGTTATTTATTGTATATGATATAGATAGTTGTACTCTCTTCAATGGCATCATTCCACAGACCATTAAAAGTCTTTGAATAACGAAGGAACCCTTTCATGAGGAAAGGGGGCATGAATAGAAAACCATTTTTTTAAATGGCCGCCACTGTCGGCTATCTTGAATATGCAGAGTCCGTCGCATCGTTCAACATCATTAGTCTGCGAAATAAAAGCGTGGCTTTGAAAACATTCCTTTATATCATGATGTATACCAAATTTATATGAATTTTCGATCATTAAGTCAAACTTTGTTACTACAATAAATACTTACTGTGCAATAGTAAGTAATTGTTTATAAAACTAAGTAATTCTTTGCCTACTTTACTTAGATTTCTTCGTTTGTTGATTTTTTACAATAAGGTAAAAAAGTGTACACAAACCTACTTGAAAATTAATACAAGAAGAAAATTTTAAAATTAAAATTTATGTCATGTTTTTTTAGAATGGTATTACTCATAGTCATACTTAGAAAACTCAATACAATACGATTTACGTCTTCGTTTTCTGACTAACAATAAATTTAATGATACCTATGTGTATAAAAAATTTATAATGTGTTTGTATGAATTATTATTAAAGCAGAAATTTTTACTGTTGTCGGAAAAGGTGTTATAGATAGGTTAGGTGAAGTTACTATGTATGAAACAAGACAATGTATCAAAGAAAATAGCGAACAATAAAATCCAGCCGTCCGCGTCCCCCTCCGCTATGCGCTGCCCCATCGCAACCCGCACCGACCGGATATCTGACACGGAACTAATTCCCACTATATTTTAATCCTGCAAAATACAAAGGAGCCCAATTTGCATAAACCTCGACTGTTTGTTTCATACGAGAACTGTATCCGCTTAAATATGAACTGTTTTGCACCGAATTTATCTGTTTGTGATAATGATTTTTTAATATTTCTCTTACGTTCAGAGTTACGTACTGCTAACCGTCTAAATATTGTAGCCATATAATTTTATTATTTATAGCCCAAGCGATTTAAATCTTTGAGTCGAAGTGAAAATTTAAAAGAGGTCTATTTTTAATTTAACTTATTATTTAAAATTACAAAAACTATGTTAAATTTTAGCATAGTAGTTAGGTTGATAGTAGATAATTTATATAAAAAATTCAAAATAGGGACAAATTTTTGCTTGTGTTAATAATTAAAATTGTGAAAATTGTTGGCGAGGGCTATTAAATGAAGCTCATACG
This sequence comes from Synanthedon vespiformis, assembly GCA_918317495.1. Lineage (NCBI taxonomy): Eukaryota > Metazoa > Arthropoda > Insecta > Lepidoptera > Sesiidae > Synanthedon > Synanthedon vespiformis. Next base: position 5,313,889 of record OU906954.1, on the reverse strand, counting down.
AATAAGTCTGTTAACGTTTTATTTAGATATTTACTTCGGTTGATACAAAAGAGTGCGTCCGTACAAAACACATAATGGCGTAGAACAAACTAAACAAAAGACAATCTTATGTGTCATAGACTATAAACAAAAACTAAACTATTTTAATATTATTTCAACACCCTCCCTATATTAAAATTCTAGCAGATATTTAACCAAACAACAAAAAGAAATGTTTCACACAAATTAACAAAAAATGTTTACAACCCCTGAATGTTAACTAACAGCTAAACACAATAAGAAACATGAAAAAAAACATTTTTATGCTACCTACCTAGAGTACTTGCTCATAAACACATAACATGTTTCTAAATTTTTGAAATTTATTTTTTCCTAAAGGCTTGGTAAATATGTCAGCTAGTTGATCATTTGTACTAATATGTTTCAATATTATTTTGTTACCAAAAACTTTATCTCTCACAAAAAACATTTTAATATCAACATGCTTTAGCTTATGATGAAACTGAGGATTTTTACTAAGACTGATAACAGACATATTATCCTCATATAATGTGACTGGGATGTTAATACCTGACATACATAGAAACAAATTCATAAGCCAACAAGCCTCACTAGTAGCCATACTTAGGGCTACAAACTCAGATTCAGTAGATGACAAAGATACTGTAACTTGTTTTCTTGAAACCCAAGAGATAGTACATCCATATATTTTAAAAATAAAACCACTAGTAGACTTTCTGTCACCTTTGTCACCTGCCCAATCCGAATCAACATATCCAACAATTATATCATTACAATAATTTTTAGTAAATACCAAGCTCATGTTCAGAGTGCCCTTAATGTAACGCATCACACGCTTTAATGCATTCCACAAATCCTGACTAGCACAAGACTGGTATCTACTAAGTATACTTATAGGTAAACACAGATCAGGCCTTGAGCACAACATTGCATACATAAGAGATCCTATTACTTTTCTACATCGAGTCTCAATTTCTTGACTTTCTGACTTTTCTCTTTTCAAAACACTATGATCAAAACTTTCCTCCATTGGGGTCAAGGCCGGATTACACTCAAACATATTACAATTTTTTAACAAATTTTTGAGGTATGTACTTTGGTTTATTACAATAGTGCCCTCCCTTAAGTCTTGCTTTACAAACATTCCTAAATAATGACAAATAGGGCCTAAGTCTTTCATTTTAAAATGTTTATTTAATAAACTTTTTACTTTTTCTATTTCTTGAGCTACTGTTGAAGCTAAAATTAAATCATCAATGTACAGAAGTAAATATGTTTTAACATTACCACTAGTTTTTATATATAAACAGTACTCATAATCACACCTCAAAAAACCTAAATTAACAATAACATTATGAAACTTTTTATTCCAATTTTTAGGCGAGTCTTTTAGTCCATATAGAGCTTTCTTAAGCTTTAACACTGAATTTTCACTTTTACACTGATAACCCTTAGGTACATATATGTACACATCACTCTCTATCTCACCATAAAGAAACGCACTACACACATCTAGTTGGTGAATAAGATAGTTATTTTTATTGCAAAAAGCTAAAAACACTCTCACTGAAGTTAATCTAGCAACGGGACTGTAAATCTCTGAATATGGCACACTCTGTTGGAAGCCCCTGGCTACCAACCTTGCTTTGTATGTTACAATTTTACCATTTTCATCTCTTTTTCTTCGAAACACCCACTTAGTGTCAATTACATTGCAATTTTCAGGTTTTATGACACACTCCCAGGTATTATTTTCCTCAAGAGCACGGAGTTCTTTTTCTATTGCTTCCTGCCATTTAGTACAGTTAGCACTCGAAATTGCTTCTTCGTAAGTGCCTGGATCTTCGCTGTCGGATATGGTACTTAAGCCAATCTCATAGTCCTTCATATAACTTGGTTGCTGTAAATTTTGTCTCGGTCTCAATGCATATCCACCATGCGCACTCTCTAAAGATTCTAAACTTTCTACAGCTTCTTCATATATGTCCTCAGGCATCTCTTCTTCTCTATTTTCTACTTGCTTTTGCTCATCGGTGGAAATATTTTCTTTCTCAAACACAAAACAGCTATTATTATCTTTAACTTTTTTCTCATCCTTTTCTTGGTTTTGTTTTGATAATGGTAAGAAGATCACATTTCGATGTATTTCCACTTTATTGCTCGAATTTACATAAATCCTTTGTCCTTTTGTTGTCGAGTCATAACCTAAAAAAATCCCATATTTATTCTTGGGATCAAGTTTTAATCTTTTCTCTTTAGGTACAAGGACAGAAACACGAGCACCAAACTCTTTAAACTCATGTATACTCAAATTTTTCTTATAAAACACTTCACATGGTGTTTTTCCTTCTTGAGGACTAGGACCGGATCGATTTATCGTATAAGTTGCTGTGTTAAGTGCTTCGGCCCAAAAATGCTTTGGCATATCTTTTATCATACATCGAGCAGCTTCAACTAAAGTTCTCATTTCCCTCTCAGCTCGACCATTTTGTTGAGGGGTGTATACAACACTTCTTTGGTGCACAATACCTTGAGATTCTAGTATGCTACTCAACTCAGCATTGATAAACTCTAATCCATTGTCTGATCTTAACACTTTCATTTTAGTATTGGTTTCTCTTTCTGCTCTTACTATAAAGTTTTTAATTAATGACTTAACCTCTGATTTATGTTTCATAAAATATACTGTACGATAGCTTGAGCAGTCATCTTTTAACAGTAGAAAGTACCTCGCTCCTCCTAGCGAAGGCGTTTCCATAGGACCACACACGTCCGCATGCACCAGCTCTAATACTTCAGAAGCCCTAAATGAGCTAACAGGAAAGGGCAATTGGTGCTGCTTTCCTGACAAATATTGTTCACATACTTCAAAATCATCAATAAACTTAATGTTTCTTCTTTTTAAATAATCTTTTACATACTGAATGTTCTGATGACACAGTATTTTATGCCAAACACTTAATTTTTCTACTTTATTGGACAGGTTTAAAAATCCAGAACAATGAAAAAGTCCAGAAGTGTCATAATCACTTTCATGTTCCATACTTGTCAAAATATTTTGTGAATTAATTTTTGACGAAAACAACATATGATAGAGTTTATTTACTCGTTTTGCAATTGCTCGTACTTCACCTTTTTGATTTACAAATTCACATTTGTCTTTATCTGACACCAAACTAAAACCTTTGTCCAAAACAGTACCAACAGAAAATAAGTTAAACTTCAGCTCTGGCACAAAAAGAACATTACTCAAAACTGTTTTTATGAACTGTTTACCATTCCATGCAAAAACTTCTACAGTTCCACGACCCATGACATCTAAAAACTTTCCATTTCCTACAGTCACACAACTTGGGCTCCGATTTTCCTCTAAATATTTAAACAGTTGTTTATCTCCACACATATGTTCACTAGCACCAGTGTCCATAAACCAAGATTTGTCACTCATAATACTACTTTCTTCGCTCATACACATGAAAGCATTATTTTCCGAAGTTACTTTCTTTTCTTTCAACTTTAATGCTCTGCAATCAGCAATTAAGTGACCCTTCTTTTTACAATAGTGACAGTGTCTGGTTTCCCTTTTTTTATTTCCACATGACTTTGCTAAATGGCCTTGTTTTCCACAAGTGTAACATTTCACATTATTTTTATGTACACTAGCCAATGCTATACCTTCATCATCAACAGGGTCACACCTCTCTTCTTCAATAAGCAATCTCGACATTAGCTCTTCTATGCTTTGTTTATCAATGGGGACAGATTCCCAGGCTGATCGGAAATGTTTAAACTTGTCCGGAAGAGACATGAGAACCTTTGTTATTACCATTCTATCAGAAATAGGCTCTCCTGCCTGTTTTAGTTTGACTCTAATTTCCTCTAACTTTGACATAAATGTACATACATTATCACCCTTAAATTCAATAGAGAAGAATTTTTGTTGTAGCAAATGAATGCTCACTACTGATTCCTTTTCATATACCGACTTTAACTTCATCCACATCGCAGCAGAAGTGGTGCACGACAGCAAATGAGTGAGTGGCCCTGCTTCCATTCTTGTCACAATAAGCTCTTGGGCCTTAGCATCCTTCAAAACCCACTCTTTCTTCTTGGCATTATCTGTCGGTAAACTCTCAGCGCCACTTACAATCTCAAAATATCCTCTTCCTTTAAGGATTACTTCAAACTGGAACTTCCAAACTGCCCAATTTTCTCCATTAGACAATTTTAAGCCGGCCGGAACTATTGGTTGGTCCGCCATGACGCAACTCTGAACTCGAAGCTTCGGATTCTCGAAAAAAACGTTCCAATGCCCTGAAACAGACTTATGGGACTGGGCCCATAACCTGTTGGCGAGGGCAATTAAATGAAGCTCATACGAATAAGTCTGTTAACGTTTTATTTAGATATTTACTTCGGTTGATACAAAAGAGTGCGTCCGTACAAAACACATAATGGCGTAGAACAAACTAAACAAAAGACAATCTTATGTGTCATAGACTATAAACAAAAACTAAACTATTTTAATATTATTTCAACAAAAATAATTAAAATTCCTTAACAAGCACGTATTAAAATTCCTAAAAGGTGTAACTGATTCTTACAAATGATAGACATTTTTTAAATAAAACATTTTAATTTCCTATCATCTGTACTTATTTTTTTGCTAATTATATTTAATAATTTTACTAAAAAAACCACAGTTTCAAAGGCCAAGCTCAAAGATCAACCGCAAGCGCCCGCAATTTTACGTGAATACAAATTCTTTACAAACCCAGGGGCCCTAGCCAAGAGCACAATGCAAACGGGAGCGTTGCGTATATTTACGAAACGATAGAAAATAAAGCCCGGTGATTGGTTGTTGTAACGCCCACATAAAATGTTGACCAATCACCGGACTTTATTTACGCTAATATACGCAACACTCCCGTTTGCATCTTATCTAGGACCTCAGATTAAATAATAGCTACGACAGTAACTATTACGCTTTTATTTAATCTGAGGCTAGGGCCCCTGATTTGAAATTTTCAGTCATTAGATACGCAATTCGAATGTAGTTTCAAATGTTCAGAGGACCGTGAGTGCTGAACCTTGGATGAGGCCTACATTCAGCAGAGACACGGGTTCAAGATGTAGATGGATGATGATGATTTTTCGTTTAAAAAAATTAAATTTTTTAACTAATGTTATGTAAAATATATACATTAGTTTAGTTTAATAAAAAAAAAGTCATATCACCAATCTAAAACTTTTGTACCGTCGTTTAAATTTTTGTCAAATTCATACAATTTACATACATATTCTGTAATATTTACCCCCAGGTTGGCCCCCTTGTAGACACTTAGCATGCGCTATAAGCACTGCTGCACGTGAGGAATCCCCAGGCATCCGTGAATATTCATGCAGTTCACCAAACTTGACAAAACTTTACACAAACTTTTATACATAATATGCACGTATTAAGACATTTATTACGAACTAGCTGGTGCCCGCGAATTCGTCCGTGTTGAAAAAGGAAAAAAAGTGGCCTATCCTGTGTCCTGTACGTCTAAATATTTATCTACCAAGTTTCATGAAAGGAAAGTTTATGGAGGAACATACATACATGCAGAAAAAATTCTAAAAATCGTCAATTTAGTTTCAGTATACATGATTATAGAGCCTATAAAACAAAGCAACTTACTCCATGAACACCCTTACAGATTTATTATTAGTTTTGATATTGATGATGATAACAATGGTATACGAATAATGAGTATACGAATAATTTTTTTTTTTTTATTAGAGATGGGATTGCTCTTGGCCAACAACCAGCTGAGTAGCAAGGATGAGGCCTATGATGGAGCGAGCTCATCCAGAATATGCCTATTCACTCGAACTTTGAAAAGATTAGGGTTATATGAGCTCGGAAACACAGACGCCGGCAGCTTTGATGAGTTAAACAAGTTTAGAAAGGGAGTAAGAAATGAAGAATTTAGTGATACTAATATTATAGTTAATAAGTATCACCAACTCTTCATTTCTTACTTATTTATTCAAGTCGAGTAATATTAAATAAATTTAATTAAATAAATTCGATTAAATTAAATTAAAACTCAACAATTACAAAATAAATTATAATTAAAAATAAATAAATAAAGCTGTATAATAGACTGTATGGGCCGTCTAATTAACTGACATTACTTAGTTAACCAATAATTACGACGCCCATGTAAAGAGTTTTATGTGTATTTTGTTTTTTAAATTACTTAGTTTGAAAATTCCTTTATTTATTTATTAGAACTTATAACTAGGTAATCTTGCTAACTTAGAGAATACTTAAGTATTTTTTGTATGATAACAATGTTTTAATATAAAATCGAAAACTTTCTATTAAAGTAGGTTTGGTTGGAAGCACATATTGTGTAGAATTTCTACGAATACTACCTATAGAAATGTAGGAAGCGACGGCGAATATTTCTCGAGAATCCGAGATGCAATACCGGTGAAACAGCGTGCACACATCAATAATTGGAAATCGCATACAATATGCCGCGATATTATTTGATCCCATATAAGAATGGCGGAATATAATTTGAGAATTCATTGTGTATTTTCACAAGGTCTACGTTACGCGGACACGCTCTGTTAAAGCTTTAAAATCCTGAAAAATACGACAAGAGAGGACAAAGAACAAGTTGTCTTTAGAGCAGTTACGTTTAAAATGATGGCCTAAAACGGTGGTACCAAACCCGTAAATCCTAATAAATTGTCTAGATGTGGTAACGAGTTCAGTGCGGTGCAGTACCTGGGGATACGTATTTTATATTAGATTTGGGAAAACGTTTTCCAGCACCAAAGGATTATTTACGAGCGCACCTTGTCCAGAACTAAAATACGTGTACATAAACACTTGTAGTAAAGGTATTCACTTGATAAAAATCTAATCACCTTTCAAAGTTATTGAATCATTTTCAGTGTCGGTATAGTCGGTAACAGGATGTCGGTAACGGTAACAGTGTCGCGTGTTCAATGGTTTTTCTCATCTAACAAATGCTCAACGCGCCGAAAGAAGTTTACACTTCAAAAAAGTCATGAATAATTATTTTGTCTTATGAATAATGGTATCTTTACACTTACAACATTGTTGATGGAAATATGTTAATAATTTATTTTAGTCTGTTTTCGAAACTTTTTATTAGAAAAACAAGTTGATGGCTATTTTGGAGCTCTTACTGTTTAAAAATGTACGCGTAATAAATAATCCTTACTAATATTATAAATGCGAAAGTATAAAAAAAAGTATAAATAAAAAGTATATTAAAACGCTGTCTGTCTGTCGTACTTTCACGCAAAAACTACTGAACCGATCACCATGAAATTTTGCATACACGTTGTCTGGGACACCAGAAAGGGCACAGGGTACCTTTCATCGTTCACCAGCTAGTTTTTTTTATATAAAGATATAGAAATATTCTTAAAAATTACTCTATATGATGCCTGCATGCGCTCGGTGCTGTTTATCCATACTATTGAGAGCTCATGTTACACAGTGCCTTAATGACGCCATTATGCTGGAATGGATGCACGTATATGCATTATGCTAAAATTATTGTCTTATGGATTATTGGTATGCTCAAGTATTCACTTGACCAAACTTTCTTGGGAACTGGCAACATTACGTCATATTCTCTCTCATAGAGCTTGCCAACATATTCCTCATTTGTCCTATTCTTAATTTAAAATATAGCTCAGCTTCCCCCAGAGGTTATTTTGGTTACAGCTGCCTCTAGATGCTCAAATAACATAATTTTTTGCCCCAATTACACGAATTACCACCTGTAGTATGTTTTTCAAAATATAATTCTCTTTCTCATTATAATTTTTACAAAACATTTGCTGAATTAAATTAAAATTTAATTCTAGCCTCCACAGTTTCACATTTCTATATTTTTGATATTTGTATGATAAAATTCATAATAATATGTCGCAGCGTCACACGAATTGAACGGTAATGCACACCTTGTCATTTTAATTAATTAATTAATTAAAACAAGGTTTGAATGAAGATTTGTTTCTCGGCTGCATGAGCCGTACGTTAGTCAGTCGCCATCAAGTGATAGCCGCAATTATTCACGTCTAATGCCTTCCCTCCGCATGCTCTGTTTGCTCACTGCTCCCTGACTGGGCTGGTTAACATTTCACGTGTACTAGAATATCTATAGCATCTATTTCTGAAAATATACTCACTGTAACACAATCTCAAAATACCTTTCTATCAAGTATTTAGTGATTTTGAAACCTATATTGTGTTAATCTACAGGTACTTTAAAGATCTTTTGTCATAATTGACTATCAACGGATAGCCAGAACTACTTATTCTATACGTAAGCATCCGCTAAGAAGGATTTATTAAAATTTCACCTTCAGTGCCAAGTCGAGGGTGAGTCGCTAAGTAATCAATAAATAATGACTCGTTTCAAAATTTGTATGAAGCTATTGATTTTATTTATCGCTTATTTATTTTGCTTTTTTTTAACAAAAAATATCCGACTTCTAACCTTTTTCTGGACATTTTTTTTTTTTATTATCAAAACTGGACCAAATTTAAATGGGACCGCACGGGAAGAACCACCTTTCAAATAAAAAAAGAATCATCAAATTCGTTTCACCCGTCGATAGTTATGAGGTAACAAACATTAAAAAAAATACAGGTATAACACCATTTCCTTTTTTGGAAAAAAAAAAATCTTTTTTCGGTTGAAAATGGTGGCGCCATTTGTAATAATTATCTGTCTTAAGTCCGAGTCAAGAATCAGTCTGCTAATACTTAGGGCCTCTTTCACCATCTGTCAAGTAGGCTAACCGTCATTTAAAGTCTTCAGTCACCGTGGATAATGGAGTTGATATACCTACCTTTATTTGTACGGTAAAAGTCCCAAACATTAAAAAGAAAATTAATAAAAATATTCTCCTATCCAAGGATCCACTTAAACCGAGTGCATAATTTAATAAAACATAAAATTATTTCTAAAATTAACTAATCAACGCTTGTAGTTGATGAAAGAGGCCCTTAGCCACTTAGAATGTTAGAGTAGCGATAATGAGATGACGATACGGGAGGACTAACAAAATCAGTGCGCAATCAAATTTGCTAGTTTCAAAGCGTGAAGGTAAATTACGGCAGCGAATACATTTATCACAGATTTAGTCAGCGCCAACCGCTAACAAGATTTAGAGAACCTGAACGATGTTACGCCTCTACCTATAGGATAATTAGTATCGCGTCTCATTTATCGCTCTCCTCCGGGAGGTGGGTCAGCCAGTAAATCTAGCAACCTGAGCGCTTGTCTTTGTAAACTCGAAAATCTAATTACATTTACAGCTCCGCTTAAGTTCGCCTTCTCTCTTAAATTTGCATACTTTCATGATTTTTTATCTCTCTCTCTGAGATAAAACTTACTTTATCTGAACTTAAAACATAAAACAATTAAGGTAATTGCATTCTTTCATCAATTTTTAACTTTGTTTTGGCTTCCTATTTTAATGCTACTGGGAAAATTATTATGTACTTTACTAAACATTTTTTATGTTAAGGTTGGCAAACTGGCTGACAGTCGACTAGATGATAAGGCGGCTATTATCGCATAGGCGAAAATAGGGCGAGTTAGTAGGAGTAGGCGGCAGATTTTAGGGGGCGGCAAATTAGGCAAAAACAAATATTTTTCTTAAAGAAATAAAAAAAAAAATATACAAGTGACCTAGAAATTGCTCGCATTCCTCTCGGAAGCTGATACTGTAGCTGGTCCCCGGGACTTCATCCGCGTTGAATGATGAAAGGTAACCTATGTCCTTTCTGGTGTCCCATACAACGTATATGCAAAATTTCATGGTGATCCACAGGTCCATACATCCATACAAACTTTCGCATTTATAATATTAGTACGGATATATTAAAGGTACTCGTAAATAAAAAAGGCGAAATTTTATTTAAAAAAAAAGTATTTTCTGCGTCGGAAATAAACTTCATATAGTAAATCAGATATTTTAAAACGTAAGTATTCACATCACAATAGGGAGAATAGATTTATAAATATATCACAGGCGCGCACGAAGGAATGGGTAGAGTAAATGTTTGCCAAAATAGCGTTTTATCTGGCCGAACATGCTTAATAAAGGGCACCTTAGAGTTGTAGGGGCGTTCCGAATGCTTATTTGCATTCAAGGAAGACACGCAGAATGGGCAAACGGTGTCTACGCGAAACTCCAAAACGAAGCTTGTTCCGAGCAGTAGACAGAGAGCTCCCCTGATAGTGATTAGACGATGTTAATACCATTTACTTTCCAACTTTCCTGACTCACCGACCATTAAGGAGGCGTCGTTATTTATTCTTACTCTAAAATAATCTTAAGTGAGCGATTAAAAGTTAACCTTCATCCTAATTAGAATTTTAAAGTTATTCCTTAAGTAATTTGTAATTATTTTTAAATACTTACAAGTATTAACTGGATCACTACTCTACTAGTATTTAATTCAGTGGAATTATCTCCACTGTCTCATAATACTGCTAGGGTTGGCCGCGAATTTGAATGCTCCCTGTATTGTGGTTAATGGGCTATTATAGATATAGTCCTACTATTGAATAGAATGCCAGCTTGTCTACCATTCCTTGATAGATTAAAATCTAAAACGTCAAGTCAGATATGAAAGAAATAACAAAGAGTTTACCTTTGACTTTATACGCATTAAAACAGAACCATAAAAGTTTGTGTGCAGAGGTTGCGTAGCGCTGAGAACGGTGGTTAACCGCAAACCAAAACTTAGACTGCATTACGACAAGTAAACCTGCAGTTAAGTGTTTACTTCGCACATTCCAAGGCATTGTGCTGGCAAGTTAGCCCATAAAAACGGACTGACTCCGCGTTCAGTTGGTTCACTACTAGACAAATGCTTACAATCATTAGCCTAGTTCACCGTTCTAGAATAATTACTTGGTACAACTTAATGTTTGTTTATTGGTCTAATTAAGAACACTGCACTGGAAAAGAAGTTAACTTACTGAGGTAAAATTGGACAATAATGATTTTGTATAATGTAATAAATGAAGCTGTGTAGTTGTTGCGTACAATATTTCCATTCATCGTATACATTATCCAACTCATATGGGTACCTAATTAATTCCCAAATATAGAAACAAAAAATAGTCGATTTTTAAGGCATCCTTCACTTACTCAAAACAACACAAGAAGGTTCTTCTGGAGGTTCTGGCCTTAAAAGTGAAAGCATGAATAACGACAAACGTGTTAAGTAATATAACTTTACCATCCGTGTTGTGGGAAAAAAGGTGTTGAAAAACACATGTAAATAAATATCCTATAGAACAATGGTGGTTCTGATCGAGTTTGGGCACCGATTTGAATATCGGCGTTAACGATCTTTTTCATAAATAATTTTTACTAAAATCGTATAGTAAGTAGAGTCCACGTGTCCAAGCAAAATTTATACTTATGTAATTTAAAATAGAAAAACAAATTCATATACAAGCAAACTTAGAATATTGTGATTTTTATTAGAAGTGTGCATGTACTTTGATCATGGGTCAGTGTAAACATACGAATAAATAATAAATCCATTTCAATTAGAAAACTTAATACTCGTACTTTCATTCACACATTCTTGTCAGAGTGGTCGTGGTCGTACGGATGATGACATGGAGGAAGGCCGTGTCGCCCTCTCTGGTGCGCATTTCCGCCCGCTTTTTTTACGTGGGAAACAACCGGTAGCGTAGGGGATATTTCGGGTTATGCCGGACTTCTACCGGCTAAAACCGACGACGGCCGTAGATAGCCGGGGTCGCGAAAACGTTATGACACGACATTCACTACCCACCGCGCTGGACACGTACGGCTGTCCAGCACCGGGGGCTATGCTCCCCCTTGGAATGGAACCTCGGAGTACCTCAAAGTGGAGATTCGCCAGGCATCTAGGGGAACATCACGACAGGCGTCATTCCTTTTGGCATTATTCCTGTTGGAAGCGTCATGAGCACACTGTCACTGTACCAAAGTAGGATGCTAGATGAGTCGAGCTTTACGGTCCAAATGACCTCTAAACTTAACTTCGTATCCCATATTTGTGGAAAATGGAGAGTACAAAGAGGCGGCGATGCTTCAAATTCGGTTTTCTTGGAAATGAATGCGCAGACATGCATTCTTACTGGGATTGAACGAAAAGAGATTTCGCCCGCCCCAAGAGGAAACCGGAAACCCCGCTCAATGTATCGTGTTTATTGTTATTAATGTCAAGGAGTAAATCTAGTGTTCTCTATGTTAGAGAAGTTCTAAACTATCTAACATAGTTTGTCTTCGTGTTGTCTTAAGGAAAGAATGCAGATGCAGAATGAATTTGTGATAAATATATGTATAAATGTTCACGTGTCAAACATAATCAAAATTCATTACACGAATAATAGCCTTGTTAATATATGCCTTAAAAATTATATTTATATTAAGTATATGAAATAACTCTTTATAAAATAATCACAATTCTTCAGACTGCTAATATTCTGTTAGGTCGTCGTTGGGCTGTCTACGCTATGATGGTGCTATTTTTCAACTCGCTACTTCAAGAGTACTCTCGGATTCTGTCTCCGTTTTAACGGCTCCACTTAATATTAAAGCTCCCAGCCGCCGTAATATTACCAGTAAACATAACATTAGAAATGTCAAGATTTCTCTAGTTTATTGGTTATAATTAATTTGTTATTTGCGTTAATTGGCGGAATTAAGAAAATCTGAATTTAAAAAATATATTTAATTATCTGTATAGGTCTGAGTAGAGTAAAATCTTATCATTCTTATATATAAAAAAAATCAAGTATTCGATCCTACATACATTCGCCTATTTATTTATTTTTTATTTGTTTTAGATACTAAAACAAATGTAACAGTTCTTTTTTATGTACACATTGATGTATAAATGTAATACTTTTATCATTTGTTTATCTGGATGACGTTACGGTTTGTATATTATTAAAAATGTTATTGTAGTTATGAGTATTGAAATAAAAAATGTTTAAAAAATCTATGTACAAGAAAATCTATCATGATAAATCAATGTATCAACATAAACATGTTTTTTTTTAAATATAAAACACAATATGCTACTAGCTCCCAAAGTACTTTTATATTATTGAGAGCTAAAACACAATGTTCGCGCTAGATTTTGACTTGGCTGTCATAGTATAAATTAAATAAAAAAAACCCAAAAGCTTTTAAATGACATGAGTTTTATCACTGTTGAGCACTGGTCCAGACTCCATACTAATTTGCCCATGATCCTTTAAAAACCTCTAGCTCAAATTATAATTAACCAAAGCTAAAAAGTCTGTTTATTAAAGACTAGAACACGTTTCATTTTATTATTTCTATTATAAGATCTAAGTTCTATTTCTATTATAAGTCAGATTTGAGTGTTGAATACACCAACATAGAAGTACTTGGCTCCCTCTAATTACAACTAGTAACTAATAATTGAAAGTGAAAAGGTTTTTCAAAGGTAAAAAGTCAACAATAGCAATCGGAAGAAATGAAAGTAACTAAGTTTGTGTCTCATCAACAAAATGCTTTCCGTTCGAATACAAAAGGAAACGAATACCAATCCATAAAGTGTAATAGCGATTTCCGACAAAGCGAATAACGTAACGAAGAAAACAAAGTTTCTCAAGTCGGAAACAAAGCAGACCACCTCCGTGCTAACAAATGTTCTCCCGAATATAATAAGTTACCTTTATGGCGTTACAATGATAAAGAATCCCTTACACAAATTTTTATTGCGCTTAAAAGATTTTATACAACATTAAATACGTTGTAAATGTACGTTTCCGTTATTTTCGTATTCATCATTTTAATAATGTCTTTCAACGGTTTTCAAGATCGTAAAGCTATTTCATAAATCTTGGGTACGGTGACATTGGGTATTTAAAATTAACTAGACAGGAATCGAATTAAAAAATATCAATTGAACATCTAAACGATATGATAACGAACGTAATTGGTACTATTATGAAGAATAATAGCAATAGCAATAGCAAGCAAGGCACATGCGAGAATTTCAGTATAACCCTAATTAAATATATTTGTTTTAAATAATTATTGAATCCATATTTTATATGGCATTTACTAATTAGTAAGAAAAATAATTAGGACAGTCTGGAAATGGCAAACTGGGATTAATGAAAGTTTATTTTCAAAGTTGATGTTTGCGGTTTGCGTTAAGCTTTTCGCTGAAGAGTTTATTGAAAGCTAACGCTGCAAAGATCGTGTATTTTAAATCACTCTCCTTATTCAGGACGCAAAAGAAACTTAAGTCCTTTCGTTACATTTAAATATCTGGGTGCAATATGATTACATTGCATTGCGCAGTTAAAAATAATTCAATAAAATACCTGTTTTGATTAAGCAATTAAAATGTAATTTTTTAAATCAATAATATTATAAAAATACTTGAAAAATGTTATTTTAGAAAAAAAAAAGCTTATATATGATTTAAAAAAAAAACTTGGATCATAAGTGAGTAAATACGGATCGTCATTTGAAATGATAGTCATTATCTACTTGTTCCATTTTGTATGTCCACACTTATGCCCGCCTATAATGTATATACAAAAGATAGTATAAAACAAAGTCTGTATGTAATTTAGATGTTTTAAAATACACACAGGATTTTAATGCGGTTTTCACTAATAGAAAGAGCGTTAAATGGTAAAGGATTAATATAGAATTTGCAAAAAAAAAATTCGTGCGAAGCCAGGGTATTATAACCTGACTAAGTGACTAGCGGTCCGCTAGTCAGGTTATAAATACGAAACGACTTAATTAAAAGTCCTATTTATTATTGATAAATCACCGCGGGCTTAATTCAGTTGTTGACCTCAATAGTTTATGTGATAAAATGACGCGTTATTGATACTAAACCGCTATGTTGGGGAGCGCGAGGCTAAAAGCTGTATCCGATATAAAAGTATACTGGAAAAGCCAAAAGCACAATATACTTGTTGATAGAAAAGTAATATTTTGGTACTTATATCGTGCTTATACTTATACTTATTTAACATAACATTTATGTTAACATAAGTGAAAACTATTAACGATACGTAAACTTCGTAACGAAACACATAATGCGCTCGACGGTCTTAAGGTGAGTCCAGATTATATAACAAAATATGTTATTAAACATAGTTTACCTATGTATAAAGCATGTTTTATAATGTATAGCGATATACAGCTCATCTAAGATGTGGACGACATAACTATGTTATATAACAAAGTTATATAACTTTTGCTGTCGAAACAAATGTTACATTGCACTGTTTAATGTTACAATGTTAGTCAATAATGTTATCTAATGTGTGAACGTACCGGGACACAAGATAGGCTACTTTTTTCTTTTTCAACGCGAACTAAAGTCGCGGGCGCCAGCTAGTATTTTATAAAGTTACGCGGACGAAGTCGCGGGCACCAGCTAGTCGTATATAAAGTGTCGATACGGCAGCAGAATGCGTTTTTTATTAACTAAGTTATACGACTTCGCGAGGGATTAGTTTGAAAGCCGCAGAGCGATTCAACTTGGATCCAACTGATAAACAAAGGCTGTAAATGCAAAGTTGTTCTCAATCAATTTTCCTCGCTTAGCAGAACTAGTTAACCGTGAAAAGAAAACTTAATATTTAAAGGACCTATATTGAGCACTTTTAACAAAAGTTGAGTGGTAGAAATAATCAATGCTTAAAATTATGATCGCAAACATCATCTAAGATACAAGATTTTTTTAAGACGTCTAGCCAATGCGCTTCTAGTATATAGATAATATGATCACACACATGCATTCAAAACACACTAACATGTTTCCTCCACATACATACACATTTATACCAGTTAAGAATATTATGTAGGTTAACACAGTTTTTTCTGAAAAAACATTCAATTTCAATTATCATAAAATGTTTTCAATATTTATATTGATAAATTCAATATTGATAAATTATTTTGTATTTTTGTATCCTGTGTCATGTACGTTTAAATGTTTATCTACCAAGTTTCATAAAATGAAGTTAATTGGTTTAAGAGGTATGGAGGAACATACTTACATACAATACCTACACTTACAGATTTATTATTAGTATTGATATAATATATTAATAGAAATAATTATATATATAATGATATATATAAAAAAATATAAAAAAACGAGTTCATTGTCAAAATTTTAAAACATTGGTCCTTCAAACAGATTAACAGTTAGGTATGTTCTAGTTATGTATTTAATTCTTTGTAAACAGGTGAGCTCGCGGGAATAGCTATTTCGCTCACGTTCGACATCCGATAAAAGTTTCCGCCACAATCACCTAAGAGCTCAGCTGTCAAGGAATAACCATATATAGGTTTTGTTTCTGCTGCATCCCTCCGCGTAAGGTTATAAATAAAAACTTTATTTATTATTTTATTATGCATATTTATTTTTGTGTTCCCAAATCCATAACGTTACCTTGTGCATATTTAAATATGTTCCTATTTGAATATAAAATTTCACATTACAATTTCCTTATAGCAAATGTTTCAAGGCCATTTTTTTTGGATTAAACATTGTTTTAACAAATTGTTTGTCGCGACATGATAAAAATTTAAAATGTTGTAATATGTTTACTTTAGAATTAAATTACTAAATAATAATCATGTTAAAAGTCTCGATAAACATAAGATGATAGTAATAACGTAATAACGAAATTAGATTAAAAATGTTTTATGAACGAAATTAGATTAAAAATGTTTTATGAACTTATTTCATTAAATTATATATTCTAATGTTAAGGTATCATCTACTCTTTCTCTCTCGTGTGCATGTATTTCATTCTTACAATCAATAAGTCCATAAAGTAGAACAGTATCTATTTGTTTGATTAGTTATTGAAATAACCAAGGTCGTTTAGCTAACGAGCAAGGTATATTGTATAATTTGAAGATATCCCCTTCGATAAGAGTCGTAAAACAATATTATATATTTCGCCAATCTCATATTTAAATATTTAGTACAAAATTGTGTCATTTTGTACTAAATATTATGCACTACGAAGCGACTGCAACAATTATGACGTCACGCACTGCCGTGAAAAGTAATATGTTTTATTTCAGGTGAAATAAGGATTTTATTTTCTTATTTTTTAATAATTCATCTAACCTAAACAGATATTAAAATCTGATTTATATCACAAACTTGATTGGAAAAATATGTTTTTTTTTCTGATTATGTTTTTTTTTTCTGAGTAACACCTCTTCATTTTTCTTTTGTTCTGGGTAACAAAAGAAAAAAACACCTTTTCATTACTAGCGCTGTTTTGAAATGCGATGAAATAATTTTATTCAGAAACGTTTGAGTCCTAAGCATTGCAGTTATTTAAAAATTAATGACTGACTACAGTCAAGTTAATTACAGTAATTACAGTAATTAATTACAGTCAAGTACAGTTAATTATGCACTAGCACACAAGTTGATGTCCGAAGTTTGTGGGAGCATAGAAGATGTCCATCACTATTATAACTCTTGGATTGCTCCTGCTACGTTGCTCCTATATTTAGTGTTCTACTAGCGGAGCCGCATTGTGTTTCGTTAAAATACATAATATGATAAATTTAGTCTTCAATTAAGCTTTTATACATTGTCGTATATATTTGTTACTTACCTCAAGGCCTTTGTTAGGTGAAAGTCTTTTCAGTGTCGGTCTATTTGTAGCGCTAGTTGCATTCGCAACACGAGACTACGTCGAACACAACATTTATAATTTGCACAAGACCTATGAGACACTTGGCATTCTGATCACGTTCGCCCTCTGAGATAAGTTTCAGCCACAATTACCTGAGCGTTCAACCGTCAGGAAATATATTGGCACCTTCTGCAACCTCACTGCCTTCATGCCGCGTACCGCGCGCCTCGCGTCTCCCGGAACTAATCTTGTATCTACAATCTGATTTTGATCGGCGTCGTACGGAAAATATTGATAAATAAAGAGAGAAAGGCAAAACCACCATCCAATTTATGAAAATAGATATTGCAAGTCACAATATATAAGTAATAAGATTTGAAAAAACAAACCATCCCTAAATATCCCTCTTTCTTCGCACTGAGATTAATTTTTATTAAAGATAATAAAGTTATCTTTATTTTATCTTATTGTTAAAGTAAACAGGTCATATTTTCCATAGACACTGTCTCTTATAACTCATCAATTTTGTTGACGAAATCGTAAGACAACTTTTAAAAGGTCCCGTCTAATGGACAACAGGCCATCGATCAAATAACAAAGCAAGTTGCGAACAAAATAATCGATCGTTTTTTAACTTTTTCTTGCATTATATTCCCTTTCAATTGAAAGTGTCATTTTCTTCACAGTGACATTTCTTTAATGTCCCTTTTCTTGCTATTCATAATTCTCTTTTATAGCTGAAATGCAATCGATTATTTGCCTATTTTTCAATTATTAAGTTTAAAGGTATTTGTTTGAATAAAATGAAGTCATACAAACCACGTGATGACGTATTTATGGATGTTTACACGGCAACATTATTGAATGTAGGTATATATTTTATTATGTTTTTACATTGTTATTCAGTTATTATTTATGCAAAACAAAAAATATACATTAGCTTAAAATTGATTAACAATTGAATTTTAAAAACTTTTTGAAAAGTAGGCAATAAAGGCCACCTATTGAAAGGTGTGTTCATGATTTATTTTAGTATAGGGCTTTCCATTTTAGGCCATAAGAGAAATCAAAGGGTGGCCCAGTGCCGTTGCGGGATGTTGGTAGTGTTGGTGAGGGTTGTTTTGTACGATCGCAATATTGGGAGCCCTTCGATATCGGGATGGAATACTTCGGGCCGCTTTCATTCGATCGCAATCTCTATGCTAACAGCTTGCGATTCTGATCTTCGTTTAGCGGAATGACCGCAGTCACCCTACACTGTGGGTGACGCTTATTCCTTACACGTTCACTCCCGCCATTTTTATAGACATGCCGAACACTCACCCGAGTATAAATTTCGATAACATAAGTTCAGTCAAAGTGGTTAGTGTAGTATATATTTTTTATTTATATAAAAAAAAAAACTAGCCATATGTTAACAAAATAATAACAAAATAACTAAATTGGCACTATTATTTATCTGTTCTATCTGTATGCCATTATTCATTCAAAAATAAAATTAAAAATGTGTATCTTTTAGTCCATCCTGTGTGTTTTTCGATAAATCGGTCAATTCGAGGAATTTTGCCTTTAGCGTACAAAAGTCCCTTGTCTACGCAGGCCCTAAAGTATAAACTGGAAATCTAAACCTATATCAGTAACCACAGTGAGTGTTACAGAAAATCAGTGTTAAGTAATATATGTCTATTTAATACAGAAAATAAACAAATTCAATTTTCGCCATATTCATAGACAGACCTAAAATGGAAACCCTATAACGGAATAGCAAATCATAACTTTAGTACTTTCATATATCTACTGCTAGTAGTAGTAGTGCTAGTAGATTTTTATTTTATTTATTAGGAAGCCAACACAATATACAACAATCCATACACTTATTCACATTTAAATATCTATATGAAAGTATAGTATAGTATAGCAGGGCACAATGTGTTTCGCATTCATTTGGGTAGCTCGTTTAGCGGCAGTTACTACCCCTTACAGAGTACCACCGTAAAATAACAGCATGTGTGCTGTTGTGTTTCGATGGGTTAACAAGGGATGACAGAGCCCATTATTAACTTATGATCGACAGCGCACTTGCAGCACTTGTGGCGTTGCTTGTGTTACAGTTACAGTCTAATCTAGGTGTTTACCATCAAGTGGCCCGTCAGCATATTGATTGCCTATCAAAGGCATATTTATAGACAGGCAACTCCAAATGAGTAATAGCTAAACGACACAAAATTGTACCTACACTACACCCTTACATATTATACTTTTTACCCTATTATCATGTAAATCGATAATGAACGGTTAAGAACAGATACGGTATAGATTACGTAGGCAAATTGACATAAATATAGAATTTACAATTCTGAATTGCAAATTGCAGTTTCAATGGCATTACGTTTTCATCCATGCAACGGAAGCGTTTCGAATAAAAATACATCACGAGACTAACGGACGGACTGTACGACTAATTCAATAACATTTACAAATCCAGTGTCAGGTGAAACCGACAAATGCAAATTGTTTACTTGAAATGAACAAACAAACGAAGCGTCGATTATAGTGTATATTTATTCAAACGTATTTGCAACATATCTTTATATAAATACATTTTTTCTGTATATTCAGTATTTACAGACTGGGCATTTTTTTTTATAAGAGATGGGTTTGCTCTTGGCCAACAACCAGCTTGGTAGCAAAGGAGAGGCCTAAGATGGAGCGAGCTCACCCAGAAGATGCCTATTCACTCGAACTTTGAAAATATTAGGGTTATATGAACTCGGAAATACAGACGCAGGCAGGGAATTCCAAACCTTGGCGGTGCGCATTATAAAAGATGTTTTAAAGCGCTTGGTTCGAAAAGGGGGGATTTCGACAAGATGAGGATGGTAACCAGCCGTACGTCTGTATGTCCGATGGAAGAAAGGGGAAGGCGGTATGAGCTCATGGAGCCCCTGAGCACACTCACCGAAGTACATCTTATAAAAGACACATAGACTGGCAATTTTGCGTCTATGTGTCAGGCTCTGCATCTTAGATTTTAAAAAAGTACCGTCGCCCATGAGTCTCTTAGCTCTGCGTTCTACCGAGTCGAGTGCGGCAAGTTGGTATTTGGCCGAGCCATCCCAGAGGTGGGAGCAATACTCCATGCAAGAACGGACTTGCGCCTTATACAAAGATAAGAGCTGTCCAGGCGTAAAGTATCGCTTCACCCTGTTTAGGATGCCTAGCTTTTTGGCTGCTGTTTGGGCTTTGGACTCAATAGACCGAAATAACAACATTTGTAACTATTATCGTATTTTGGTGTGAGACTAATAAGGGACCAGAGCCCAATTGCTTAATTCATAATTATTTTGTTATACAAGTTCGTTATTTATTGGAGACATTCATATACATCTAATCAAAAGCGTTCCACTTTTATCACGCTCTGCTACAGACGTATTTATAACTAGCTGGTGCCCGCGACTTAATCCTCGTTGATATAAGCAATATAACGCTTATATTGAACTTTTGTTGCTTTAGCAATTTGGCCAGACGTGGGTTTTTTATTATATTTAAGATTATCTTCTTATATTCCTGATAACATGTACCTATACGAAATTTCATGATGATCGGTTAAGTAGTTAAGGCGTGAAAAGGCAACAGCCAGACAGACAGAGTTACTTTCGCATTTATAACATTGGTAAGGTTTTTCCTTTTTTAAGCAGTGAATATTTTTCTTTTTATTTTTTCAAATTCTTGTGTTTAGGTACTTGGCGCCTATATCTCAATTTCTAATACCGGTAACTAATAAATAAAATCGATCTAAATAATATAAACACAATAATTAGTATTAATTAAAGATTTTGAGGACGAAATACTATCATCATTTAAACTCGAAGAAATCGTGATCATAAAAAAGGCTTTCATTTAAAATGGCACTTAAATGCTATTATATCAAACTAATATTTCACTTATACAGGAATAATTCGTGAAACAAAAAGAATGAGGGGTCAAAAGCAGATGGTCCGCTTTTATAAAAATGTTGGAGGGTTGTGAAATATGACACACTGTTATTTCTTCGCACACCCGGTCAAGAGTTATTGCATTCCATTACACATTTTCTCTATCTAAAGGAAGCCATTTTCACTAAATAACTTAAACCGTCTAATTTATATTGCACTTATTCATCATTTTCGCCAAAAAGAATACCGACTCGTACTATTTTTTATTGCTTGACTGAATGTTAAGGCCTGCGTGTATTGTTTGACTTCAGACATGAAAATATGGCTAGAATTGGTTTAAATTACGGTAAATTTCTTACCTATGATCGTTCTCAATATCATTACTTACCTTGTAATATTATAAACCAAGATAGACCAATTTGATTTTGGAATTACCTCCTTCTAAACGAGTGTCGTGGGTCTTGGTCGAGTGGTTAAGGTGCTTGCTTTAACGTTCTTTGTCAGGAATTCCAGATTCGATTCCCGGCAGGCCCAACTTTGGAAATGAATATTTAATAGTTGGCTTTGGTCTGGAGCTATCAAGTAGATGAGAGCATACTGCGTTTCGCAGTCATTTGCTAAGCTCCTCTCTCATTTATAAAATAACCTATTTTAGGGGAATTAAATTGTAATTATAATTAATTGCATTAATTAATAGTGGCTGCACACTGCGTTTTGCAGTCATTTGGGCAGACCGTTGGTCGGACTTATGGAAGGAGGGATAAACGGAAAAGGTTTGTATTTTTTTAAATTGCACCCCGGGTGAAGCCGGGGCGAGTCCGTTCAGTACCTATTTTTAATAAATATAGTCTCTAATATTTTAGATAAAGGACATTATAATCCATTAGTGCAAGTTTTATACGAGCACGCTAGCCGGTGCTATTCATGATGGCATACTACGTAGGAGATTGACAATGGAGTCAGTGGTTTGGAAAGGAACACCTTATCTTTACAACATTGTGTCCCGTGTCACATGAAATGCGAGTGCCCCGGGCCATGAACGAGTTTCCCATTTATAATGAAGCCCCAAAGCGATATTTAGTTGCGCTTTTCAAACGTAATTATATATGTTTTAAATTTGAATTTCACGTACATTCGAATATCTACCTTACTCGTGACGTCATGTTTTAAACGGATTTCCGGAGTGTGTTAAAACCGTTTCCGGCTTGTTCTGAAACTGCGAATCTTGAAAGAACTTGAAGTTAGGTAAGGTTTCTACTATGTTACATTTATAGTATTCCTTTCACCAAAAAAGTACTGTTCCCGAGGGACCGGGAGATTTTTTCTTGAGCTTACAGATTTATTATTATTGATTAGTATTGATATGTAAAAATTGCATCCCGGGCGAACCCGGGAGCGGATCACTAGTTTATAAATATATTTCTACGCCTACTATAAATCGTAATCCGCTAGTAAAAATACGGACTGTTCATTTTTCTTATTTTTTTTTGTAGATTCGAGCTTGTTGTTTCTCTTTAAAGCAATGTTTCGCAATTCCCAACTTAAATGTGATTCAGCACTCGTTATACAGTCAAATTAAACAAACCCACCCGCATTGTCATTCGAACAAGAAAAAGTGCAATTTTCTTTTATTGTTTGCCGTCAAAATTCTGTTGTTATTGGCGACATTCCGTTTGTTGTTTCTTTTTATTTTGTACCTGCTTGTTTTTGTGTTATTTATTCAAATAATTAGAAGGAAATTATGTTGTAGAAAATATTATACCACTTTACTTAATGTACTCGCAAATCTATTCTTAACCAATGCACACTTGACATTTCTTCACCTCTAAATAGTCTGCAATTGTCTGTCTGAATTCACTAGCGATTTCATAAAGCTCACAATAAATCGGTCACTGCACTCGGTATAACCGTGAAATAGCGTAAAAGCTGAACAAATTCAAAATATTCATTTTAATGCACATTTTATAGAAAATCAACCGCAGTAAAGTCGCTATTCGATTTTTTGGATATACTATTCACTAAAAACCCTGCTGGAGCCAGATAATATTTTTGGTAGGCTGTCGACATATAGGCTGACAGTCCACTTGATGGTAAGTGGTAATTGACACCTATAACACAAGCAATATCACTGGTTCTTCAATTGCACTGCCGACCATAGTATGATGATTTATAGAGGATTAGGAAGTAATAGGGAAACGAGCTCTAGCATCCCTTTCTTTTTATAAGAGGAATCATCATGGATACCCACCGACCTGTCGACCTAACGACTAATAAGGCGAATTTGCGAGGTCGGACGAACACTTCTGCAAGCTCTAGCATTAAATACTCATTCACCGAAACACAACACTGTTTATTCACGGCAAAAGTAAAATAAAATATCGTGAAATATCCAATTATTGTAACAGTAGTTACGCTAAATTCCGATAGGTTTAATTTTTTTTTAGAAACAAAAAGATGTTTTTGTTTTGTGGTCATCTGCATTTCTGCAGCAGGAGCGCAGACGCTCGTAAATAATCCTTTGGGTCTGAAAAACGTTTCAGTGAATCCAATAAAATACGTATCCGCAGAGACTACGCCGCAGTGAGCTCGTTACCACGCCTAGACGATTTATTGAGATTTGAAGGCTGAAATATTGTAGGTGTTCCATTTTAAAAATCTTTTATGAAATACAAGTTCCATATCCTACTCATGTTTCAATTCTGAACCATTACCTTTCTTATTGCCAGTTGGTGTGAAAAGATTTCAATACGGTTTCTTCTAGCCACTATCGAATCGCTAGAACAAAGGATGTTACGGTACTCGTAGTACATAATAAAATACTATGAACTGTATATGCCAATAAGTGAGTATAATTTGATTTATAATATGTTTGTTTAAGTTTATTTAAATTTGGTTCCATGAAGATTTTGAGACAAATTAAAGGATAAGTGTAAGCGTATGATTTTCGAGTAATTTTCAAATTAAAATGGTTGTTTAATAATAATCTCCGTTGAGTGACGCCGTTTTTGTGTCAGTATTGATATCTTCAAAAAGTACTCCATTATGCATTGCTTTTTTATAATAAACATCAAAGAATAAAGATCATATTTTATTAATTTACGTCTCTTATGTATGTATCGCGGATATATATCGAATTTTTGATATTTTAATACTTATTATAAATGTCGGATTTTTGCGTACAGTATGTGCCTTCACAGATAATAATATCACATAAATATAGAATAAAAAATACTTAACAATATAAACAACTACGACTGCATACCAATATTGCGGTAACTCATAAATCTATCAATATAATAATTACATCGTATGGCAGAGGTTAATTTCGTACGCGTAAATTATACCAAATTATACCAAAGTAATAATTTTACAGTTTACTGATAACGCGTAAAACAATACGAATGTGTAATGAGTACCAGGTAACAATCCAATGGAAATTACTTTCGAATTCCACCATTGTAAAGTCAAAGGCAGTGGAGGCAGCCATATTATTATGTTTATATCTTTGTATGTATGTTCACTGTGGATTAAAATATACCTTCGTAATATCTGCACATTTTTAACTAGTTGGTGCGCTCGACCTCGTTCGCGTTGAAAAATAAAAGATAATAACGCCTTACAAAACATGTGACATAAATTATAGATTAGTATAAATTAATATTCCACATTTCTAATACAATCACAACAGGATACAAATTGCGCACGTTAACAGACTAGCTTTCTTTGGGTAAAAGAATTTTTAAAATCTTTCCAGTAATTTTTGAGTTTATTCATTAGTAAACAACAATACAAAAATACAAATCCTCTATCTTTATAATGTTAGAATAGATCAGTAAGATGAGACTTTTAGGCAAGTGGAGAGTTTAGTGTATAAATTTGTTATTAGAAATCTGTCACGATACCACGTCCAATTGATTAATTGGTTCTGGAAAGTGAGGGAATTGCACCTGTTTATTTAAAGGCATCTCGCCGTTTGCAGTGCGATCGGAAACTTGCCAGGTGAATCTGTTGGGAATAGCTGCCTGGTGTTTCTGCTAAATTCATTCTGGATTCTAATAGTACTGTAGAACGGGCTGTTACTAACTTGAAGTATTGTTAGTATCGATATTTTTTTTACTATCTTATTACTTAAAAAATGACGAACTCTTCATAGAACTTTTCCCATTAGGAGAGAGATTTTCAAAAGCGCTATTTATTTATAATTTCTTAATGGACACTTGAAATGTCATACTTCTAACTTTGAAAATGACGGGTTTACATATTTTTACTTTATTTTACCAATTCAGGAGTGAAATTTCTAAAAGTACTACCTTAGTATTATTACAGGCATCAACTAAAAATGTTTGTGTATGTTGTAATTTCATGTTCACTCAGGACAAACGATTATATAAGTATAGAATACTTCTTACTTTTAGATTACAAGCTAATGTGTGAGTATAAAATTTATAGTTTAAAGCTACTTAATTGTTATTAGCTCGTCTATCACCAATTTCATTAGCTAATTGAAATCTACAGACATTTACGATAAGCTCTTCCAAGGGAAGACTATAAAGTTAATATGTTTTAAAGAGGGAATCGCCGCAGAGTGCATTTTATTATGTACGGCGTCCTAATGACTCCGTAGAAGAAATAGTTTAGAGAAATTGAAGCTTATTTGCTATGTATTTTTCCAACACTTGCTTGTGCTCTCTTGATACCAACTTCAGTATAGCTATGGGGAGTCGCAGGTGGTTGTGATTAATCGGCGTTTGTGTGGGCACACCCCTATTAGGGTGATATAAAAATAACGGTATGTAATGTTGCTGCACGAATTAAAATCGAACATCCTAATATAATATTTTAAATGCGAAAGTTTACATTAGTTGTGGATTATGGATTATATTAGTTGTTTTTTTTATTGTCGATGTTTGTCATTAAAAACGTTTCAATTATTATTTATTATTTATTTATCCTGTATAACAATTGGACTTTATTCTGTATAAACATGTTGAATACCGGTAACGTGATCCCGGTAAAATTTTATCTCAGATGACACTGATTTCAGTGAAAAATACTGTCTCAGAGCTGCCTTTTTCCGTAAAAAAACATAGGCATTCTAATTAAGTAAGCGTGTTCGGTTGGCTTACTATCGTTGTACCTGTATTGTGTAGCAAGGTCCTATTTATAAATAGCTTGTCGGAAACGACGGGCAGTGCCCGGGGTGCACGTCTGCGGGACCACTGGGGGTGGCCGGATCTACCTATTACAACTTTAATACCCAAACACTAGACAACTACTGACTCTACAATCTCTGCATATACTTTTAATGTATAGATAACGAGTATCTGCCACTTTGATGTTATCTAGAAAAAAAAAGTTCAATGGAGTCTTCTCACCCAACATACATACAAACCGATCACGAGTAATAATAATAATAGTAATAATTTAGACTTAGCTCACGAGGTGACCGCCATGTGGGATGTTGATTCGACCATCATCGTCCCGATAGTCGTGTTGGCGAACGGTCTTATAGCGAAGAGCCTTGACCAACACCTCAAGAGGCTCTTACTAGATGGCTGGGTCAAGGGACAGACAGATACAGAAGGTGGTACTTCTTGAGACGGCACGAATTGTCAGGAAGTTCCTCACTCTGCAGCCCTAACCACCGGTAGCTTGGCCTTGCCCCGCTACCTGCGGAATTCTTGTTTTAGGTTTTTTACCATATTTATTTTTATTTTTTTATAATATTTATTGTAAAAAAATTAAAATTAAGAAATAAAATAAATACTTGAATAGTAATAAGACAAAACAAGCGTAGTAAGAACAGGCGGGTAAGAAAAAGTTCGTCATCTTAACATTTCGGTTGCACCAGGGCAATTGTCAGTCATGCCAAAATTTCATTTCAAACCAATTTCAAACGTATTGTCAGTTGTCTGCATAGTGCTTTAGTTTCAAAAGGTACTAAGTGTCTACGATTTTGATAAAGGAATGAATTTGAAAACTGACGAAGGTTTTCGTACCCCGACTTTACATAGACTTGGCTCACGATTAGCTACAAGTGGGATGTCGTTTCGGCAATCATAGTCCTGACCAACACCATTGCCTACATTATATTACAAACTATCGATACAATATTACAAGTCTTGGAGCCTTCAATGATTACTCTATAAAATAAAATGCCAACCGATATCTCATACGTACACAGAAAGCTATTTAAATCCAACTCCATTTTATTTTAGTGGATTAAGTGTTGTAGCAATTTGTTTGTTGCCGGATATATTTGGCCAGCGGGGCCTTATTTATAGTCAGTGGTAAAGCCCAGACGGCACCACCGCTAAGCTCCTTACCTAGGTATTTTAGTCGATACTTGCAAACTATTTTATAATTATTTCCCACTTTTAACGTTGATTAGAACTTCTGACTGCTGTGTGATTGCGTAAGATAATTAAAAATTAAAGAAAATATAGTGAACACATAAAATATAAAATGAGTCAGATAGAGATATCGTGGTTGAAGTAAATATATCATGAACATATAGCACAAGTAATGTTAAAAAGAAATGGAACTAAGTTATCATTTTACAAATAAATGAATTCAAATTAAGATATAATTGTAAATCTGTAATATTACATTTTCATAACAAATATGGTTACGACTTATAAAAAGTCATAAAAGTTTTACCTAGTTTGACTTCTTATAGTAAAATTAAAGTTAGATAAAAATATAATTCATAACAGACTACATTTATTAAATTTGAAACAAAAATTATAACAATTATCTGAAAAATTAATCACAGTAAAAATTTCTCATAACAGTAATAAAAATTTACAGCGACAACTATTTTTTGTTTTTATCATATTAATTATTCATTTAAGTTCTGAACTAAAACTAAATTAATAAACGGTTACTTTTATTATTTTTTTTATAATATTATTCACAATATTATAAGAAAAACCCTCTTATTTTAAAGTCTGTTTGGTTGTTTCGAGAAGCTATAAAAAAATTCTGTGCAATATTGCACAGAAATACAAAGGTATACGAACCTAATAAAGTTGCGCCCATTTTGTTAGTGTGTGCGTAAAAATTGTTATCGTTCTGAAGTTTGACCCTGCTTTAAAAACTCCATTTTATATCGGCAGGCTGAAAAAAAAGAAATCCCTGTAACTCATAAATAAACTTTAGATGCACGGATGCGAAATTCTAATAATAGTGGGGGAACGAAAGAGGGTTGAAGGGGGCAAAATTTCCCTCAAGTATTAAAAGCCGACACTAAAGTCACGCAATACAATATTCATCGATATTGCCTTTTTTCCAAAATGTCAAACGCAAGGGGAGAATTTCAGACGTACGTACGGGCTCTTCGAACATTGCATATTTTCTACTAAATGTCTCACATAAGAGCTATTTTAAATGAGTTACTTTTGAGGATAGAGTTTGCGGTCGTCGCTCCTTGTTATTTGTATTCACTATAATATGTATATTGTATATGTGTGGTAGTATTCTCAAACCGTTTATTAAGTCCTTGGCAACGACAAAGACGTAAAGAGACTCTTAACGTGTAATAAATGTTCGCTATATCACAATGAAGTGGGGCAACTGCAGCGTCAACCATTTTGTAACTGTTTATTTAATAACCAACTTTAGTTTCTTCTTTCAACTTAAATAGAGCACACTTCGTTTCGCAGTTAGAAAACTACAGCGAAATAACAGCACGTGTGCTGTTGTATTTCGATGAGTGCATGAGGGATGAAAGAGCCGATTTTCCCTATCCGTTCCCAATCTCTTATCCTTTATTTCTACTGTAGTCGGCAACGCACTTGCAGAATCTGTGGAGCTATTTGGGTTGTAGGTTACGGTAGCCACATACCATCAAGTCTGCCGACCTTAACATAATAAAAGATTTGTTAATCAATACTAATAATAAATCTCTAAGTGTAGTGTATGTATGTATGTTCCTCCATAACTCTTAAACGAACTAACTAATTTTCATGAAACTTGGTAGATAAACATTTAGACGTACAGGACACAGGATAGGCTACTTTTTCTTTTTCAACGCGGACGAAGTCGCAGGCACCAACTAGTTCTAAATACGATAAGAATCATGAAAAACTGATACCCCGTTTGTGTTACGTCTACCTAATTTCAGTGGTTAAGGGCGATAAATGTAAGGGTGTACCGTTTACGTATTTGAATAAACAATGTGTTTCGTCTCGCTTTCAAATTCAATACGTTCTAGATATCAAATTTGCATGTAAATGACAAGTTGATGTTGTGGAAAGTTGTATCAGTCGCGTTGCTCAAGCAGCGTTTAATAAATTGATAAACACAACAGATTGACTCTCAGTTGGTTTAGGTACGAAATTTAAATAATCATCTCATTAGTATTCAAATTGTGCGGTATTCTCAAAGCAAGAAAATTGCTCCCCGAGACCGACACATTTCTAAGACTATTCCGCGCAAAGCTCCCGCGGTGTCGATTAAGGCAATGCTAATAACATTTGTTTGCTAACTTCCCAGACGCTCGTCGCGGACGAATACATGCACTCCAAGCCTCCCATGTAAATACTTATGGTAATAGAAAGCGATGAGTGTATGCATTGTGCGATCATATTGAACTCGTTTTGCTTTCATAATGCTAAAAACGTGGCAATGCATTACAAGTCTTGTCAAATGAGCAAGTGGATATTTTCTCTATTATGTTATGTACTATAAGGCTTAATAAATCGGTAAGAACTTCTGAGATCTTATTAATTATATTTAATACCATCCTGTGTCCTGTACGTCTTAAATGTTTATCTAACAAGTTTCATGAAAATCAGAGTTATGGAGGAACATACATACATACAATACCTAAACTTACAGATTTATTATTATTATCGGTCGATGATATGATATATGCATTTACATTTAAGTTGATAATTAAATAATGAAGGACAGAGAGTCGGGTTCGTTTACATTTTTTGGGTTATGTCCTTGGCTTTACCATATTTCTAAAATTTGTTTTCGAGGTATAGTTGTTTCGGCATGAGTACGCTTACATTATACGTTTGTTCCTATTAGAGTGCGTGAAAGATATAAATCTTTGATGCGATTTATTTGAATGCTCACGAAATCGTGACCGTCTTAATTTTTAATAGCATAACCGAAAAAAATTCCTCAAAAGATTTTATCGCGATGATTTGAAACGCGCCTTCCATATCAGTTTTTTGTGTCAATAAATGAATGTTATTTTTTATTTCGTTACATTAGGAAGGCGATGGGATCACGCAGCTGACGGCGGAAAACGCCGCGAGTTAAGTCACATTTCATTCAAACTTTTACCGATTTGAAGAGATGCTTTTGTTTAGACACAAAAGTTGGTGTTAAGACCTTTTTGTTTGTAAAGAAGCGGTATTATTGCGGTTAATAATAATCTGGTTTAACCTTCCAAGTTTCTACAGATTTTAGTCTTTCCAGGCTTTTAAAGTTTCTTTTATTTATTTATTTTTTATGTTAAGACTGGCTAACGGTCCACTTGATGGTATCGTAGTACATATGGATTAAGGTTAATAGGTTAATTCACTCTGTACGATGATCTTCTGTAAGGGAGTGTTACTGTCGCTAAACAGGTTGCCCATTTGACTGTAAAATGTAGTAGACCCTACTGCCACTATTAAAATAGTAAATCAAACTAATCATCAACTAAACAAAGATAGTAATTAAAGTAAAAATCTCTCACATCTTTTGAGAAATAATTTGAAAAAAAAAAAACCTTTGTAATTTGTATATCTATGTGTCATATGTGTACCCTATTATTATTTACCTATTTAAAGACGGACAGACAGATAATATGTTTGCGTCTATAAAATTATAACTAATTAGAGAGGTAAGATTTCAGACGGTGTTGAAATTATAAGAGAAGAAAAAAAATACAACATTCTACCCCTTTTTCAAGCAGAACCAAGATTAGGCCGGCTCTGAAACATTAATATGAGAAAGAAACTGTGCGGCGCTGCTCCCGGCTAAATAAATGAAGTGACTAATAATTAATTGGACTTTCGCCCTATTTTCCGTTCGGTGACAATTAATTTCCGGCATCGTCGGGAAAAGAAACCCTTATCAGAAGCGTTTCGCACTCTTCTTTGGATTGAAGTGACAATTAGGGCGTTACGGTTGCCCAACAAAAACAACACGGAGTTTTGCTCTACTATGGGAGCGATACTATTCCCTATTCCTCTGTCGCTTAACTTGTTCCTTAACCCTTGATTCTGTAACGCTATAATTACATATGTGTATATTGCCAACAATTTCCAAGTGAACTGACAGCCTTCCTGTTTGGTCTGTGTTATAAAAAACTTAACATCTCTAAATCCTATTGAAATAACTATCACTTGCTCTTAAATGACAAGAAAAATATAGTAAGTGGACATGCATTTTCCAGAAAACTTTAAAAGCTTACCCGTCTCGACTTATGTTTGGTGATTTAATGGGCGTCAAATCATAGGAATCTACACTAGGAAACCTACTTGGTTACATAGTAACCAGTTAGTAATCTGTGCTGTAATGTAAGTGACAGTGTAATTAGTAATACTGTTTCTATTGTATATAATTTTTTGTATTGCTTATAGGGTTTTTGTTCAAAAAAATAAATAAAAATAAGCTCTGATCCGTTTGTCCCCGCCAAAGCTCTCGCGAGCAGTGATCTCTAAAACAAACGATTTATCATATCTTGGTGGGTGTCAGGCGACGCGTTCGCTCATAATCTGGTGTAAAAACGTAAGTCGCGCGAAATAACAACTTCATAGTGCGAGTCATTTGTACTTAAACAAAGCGTCAACTGCAGGGTTTGTGCTAGCAATAACCGAGATCGTTTTTCATGTGGTTCATTCGGGCGGTCGAGGAAAGCGATATAATAAATCATCGTTGCCAGCATCACGACGTTATTATTTAGTCCGGTCGGTTCACAAAGCATATTAAAAATGGAACCTGTATATCAAAGTTTAAAATTAAGCTGCTTTGACGTAAGTATGACCTTCTGCAAATATATTTTTTTCCATTTCACCACAACATTTAAGAGTTTACTGCGAAAAAGTTTTATGAGTAAAATAGACAAAAATGACAAAAGCTAAGCATCTGCTTGTCATTATTCTCTAGCATTAGTTCCATACTATAATAATAATATAAATGTGAAAGTAACTCTTTCTATTACCTTTTCACACCTTAACCACTGGTCTACAAGGTAGGCTGACGGTCTTTTGATGATAGTGGCAACCGTTGCTTATAACAAAAGCAATGCCACATATGCTTCCAAATGCAATAAGTACAAAGATAAGGGATTGGGAAGGGCTAAGGATAACGGGCTCTGACATCCCTTACTCACTCGCTAAAACACTATAAGGGGGTGGTTACTGCCCAAATGACTGTGAAATGCAGTCTACTATGCCACTACTTTCCAAATCCAGATCCAGCCAACTTTGAAAAGTTCATTTCTAAAGTAGACCCTGGTTCAGGCTTAGGAATCGAACCCGGGACTCCCGAAACAAAACGACGCCCTATCCACTCAGCAAAGGACTTGTCAAAAAGAACGCAAACAAAGTCGTAGGCATTAGCTAGTTTCCGTAATATTGTTCTATACTCTTTTAAGCTTCTGCTTCATCCACGACGCTTCTATAAAGTATCTATAGGTAAGGCGACAATCGTCGTAATTGTTCCACGTGGTTACGACTACCACATTTTCTCATTAAAAAATCTCATCTTTAGAAATCTTTTTCATGGCAGCTAAAAATAAAGTTCGTATCCTGTTTTGTTACGAAACCTATTAATTTACAGGCAAAACGTAAATGCGGTACAATTATTACTAATGGACGTTGTGCTCGAAATGCGGACGTTAGAATAAATAAGAAGAAAACTCTTTGAAGTCTCGATAAATTAAACGTCTTTCGGCTCTTACTTACCTTTGAGTTAAGTACCTTTTCATAATTTACGAGATCATAAAGAAACCGAGGTTCAATCCCTGCATTGTTTTGGAAATTATTATTTATAAAATTAAAAGGAAAAGCCTCGGAACGAAATTTGGGATCTTCTTTGGTTTGGTTTATTGATTTCGTTCGAAACATAACTACATTGAAGACACGTGCCGAGACCCGATGCGACATAAGGCTTTAGTGGTACACAACCAACCTCAATCTTCGCACTGTTATTTTATTTCACCATTTCAGAGTCAGAGTCGACCCCATTTGTCTTTGTTCTCCGTTTCCTATATTTTTGCACGCAAACTCCATTATCTAATTTAGCTTTGGCTGAATGCCAGGTCGGCATTGTTACTTTCTTTCAGAGGAGAGTATTTTTTATTTCTTTACATTAAACACCTAAGCACATTTGTTTCAATTATTTTCCTGATTTAAGACAGAATACAATTTGACAATAGAAATTAATAGCGTTTGCTACAACTACCTTTAACTTCGGTTTTATTTTTAGCTGCATTGTAGCCGTATTATATGTATGTGCATTCCATGGTCTAATCTATCTGTGTTAAGCTAAAAAGAGGAGATAAGCCCTGAAAAAAAAATTACTTTTTATACAAAGCAAAGAATCTATTTCTGTACATTTTAGGAGTTATTGTTTAAAAGTTAAAGTTATTATTGGGTATAAATTTTATTCTTCTACGAGGAATACATAAATTGAGTAAATATTATTTTGTTATATATTTAAGCGTATCTATAATTACATTTGGTAATTACAGATTTCTCTTGTTTTCTCCTCCTCCCACGGTACCCCACGCCGGATATTAGGTAATATCTGTAGGATTGGAGGCTGCGATTCGTCGTAAATCATAAGTAACAATATAGGCACTGTTGCCTTAAACGTATTACTGTCACGTACCATTTTGCATTGTGTTATTATAAGCCATAGAAGATAATTTTGAACGAAATTCATACAACAAAATAGCAAAGTGTTATGTAGCGAAAACTGGTGGTATTGAAAATCTATTCTTTTTTTTTTGAAATATTACTGTGTCACAATAACAAGCCATTAGATAAATTATATTAGAAGATATTGTAGAACTAAACTTGAGTAAGTGTTAATAACTTAAACCGAAAAAGCAAAACACTTTTGTATCGTGTTTAACGAAATAACTAACATACTCGTAACAGACAGTATTATTGTACCGGAATTTGTAGCAATAACAAAGTTAAAACAAACCCGTTCTCATCATAACAAAATGTATAATTCATTGCGCAAAGAGAATCAATTACTAAGGACCTCACTAATAAAGCTCGTTAATAAACTTTGTTTGAAGAGTAATAACTCAATGTGAGCCCTTAAAATGAAATCCTTCATATTCAACAGATAGATAATAACTATTTCATCAAGCGAGAAATTAGTTTAATTAATTCGCTAGATGGCTCATCGAAACTTGTTCTAAGCCCAAGAGGGTAGTCTTTAGAAACGGAGTTTTAATTCGAATCTACATTCAGAGTAAGTCCGTTCAGAGTTCAGCTGCACATTCAGAGGCCGCGAGCACTCTCCGCTCCCCCGATAGTGATTAAACAAATGCTAATGCTTTTCGCTTCTGATTTTTAATTTTCATTCAAACTCTCTTTATATTCTTTTACATTGTTCTCAAATAAATTTCAGCCGAGCTCGCCGCTCTGTCTTAAGGCTTGTTTGCGCTAGGCTAGTAATGTAGTCGAGTAGCAATTAATTTAGTAAGTAAAAGTGCCAGAATACCGAAAAATTTGTAGAGTTGTGAACTAATTTAGTTGAGTCAATCCATTTTGTTGTATTTTTTCGTTAGTTTAGCTTGTAGCAGGCTAGTTTTTAGTCAAGTTTATTAACTGCCGCAAAATTTCATTTCGCTACAACGAAGAAGCAACTTTATAAATGTATGTATGTATAATATGAATGACTGTGGAATGTTAAGTTTTTTTATCAAACCAATTTCTTTATCCATCTTGTAGCTTATTAGCTTATTCACTTTATTGCATTGCAGACCGTTCATCTTGCAAAACACCACTCACTTGTGGACTGAACTCGAAAGTATTGCGAACTATTTCTGGGTAGTTTTGCTACTAAATTTCTCATCTATATTCACTATTCCAAATTACTAAAGTAATCCAAACAAGTCTTACAATTTCAGTGAAGTCAAATGTTTATTCTGTCTAACAACTCCCTAATTTTAAAGCAATGCCAACAATGCTAACAAGCAACAATTAAAATTTTGCAAGTAATTTAACGTTAAGCATTAGTGTCAGATTTCCATAAGAAGTTGTGTTCAAATTAGTCTTCATAAGTTTAGCTTTGTTTCAATATATTTTCAACTCTTAAAAATATACCTAATTTATTTTTCTTATTAACTCCGTGTAATTAAGTCATAAATATAAGAAATAGTAACTATACTGTAATCCTACTAATAATTTCGTTATAAATACGAAGGTTACTTTTTCACGTAAAAAGTGAAAAAGACGTCAGATATTTTATCAGGTTTTTATTTTTTCATTTTTCAATGCGGACGAAGTCGCTAGCACCAGTTAGTTAATCTCATATATTATGAGGCCTCATATCAAGTTCTGTGTAAGTGCTCTGACTTTACATGTGCCCAGGTATATTAGGCACCTCGTATATTACTATTTAAAGGTTGATTTATTTTAATACAGTTACCACTTTAATTGACTAAGTACTCAACATCCATTTATATTAATTTGAATCAATTCACCGAACGATATCAAAGTGTCCAATTCCATCTATGGCCGCGAATCACAAAAAAGTTTTTAGCGTCGAAATTGAATGGTATAAAATCTTTAATAAATACTAATTGGCGGTGGTTGGTTATTGTGACAAACAGTTTATTAGTGTTAATAAAATTTTATAAGCTACTGCTGTTTTTTTGGGCTGCTAATGCCAGAGCAGATTGCCTTATTTTTAGTTTCTTTGACACTTTTCCTTTCAGAGTCCACGTTCTACTTCTTGTGCTAAGGAAGGTCTACATTGCCTACTATTATCTAAATAAGCCGTCGTCATCAGCTTATCTGACATCATTTAAAAAAAAATTCTTCGAGGAAATAAAACAGTGTTGTCACAGTCACACAAATCCGATCATCATTCTATTATTTTCCTAATAAAATAAAATGAAGTCAAATAATTTACAATGTTTTGATATTTGATCCAATATAATTCGTAACTTGAATGAAACGCGTCCACGAAGTAATCGAGCCGTGACAAACATATAAACAGTGCTTGGAGATACGAAGGTGTCCAAATTTAATTCACATTTAGTTCCGGTTACTCAAAGCAGGTAAGATGTTTTAATTAAGTCTTAAGACCTCGCGATAAATAACTATCCCGCCCCGGGCGGCTGGGACGGCACTAATTGCTAGTATATTTAATCCGGTAAAATACAACGGGCCCTGATTTCCATAAGCTTCAATTGTTGTGCCCGTGTATACCTGGATCCGATTTAGTTGCGACCATTCCATTTGTGTTTATCTTTCTCAACGAACGCCGAATGAATAAGTTAACATTTTGTCTCTGTTTAATTATTTATATGTGCAATGCATTTGTTAGGGTCCATATTACTTTATACTGGTTCTGATCTGATGCTAGACGACTCTTTGGTGGCTAAATACTGTAATGGTTTATTATTGAAAAAAAAAAATATATATATATTCAATACTAGCAAAGCGCCTTCTGCTTCGCTTGGAGTTAAAATTTTCACAAATAATTTCTAAGAAAGCTCACCGAAAATCATCAGCAATTCTTGCTGTTATTTCACGGTGGTTTTCTGTAAGAGGGTGGTTACACTCGCTAGACGGACTAATTCAATTTAAATTGGAGTACAAAATTAATTATAAATAATTTCACCTAAATAAAAAAATACTTATATTACTTAAGCGTTATATTTTGTTTACAACTTTTTCTTCCACGGAAAATAATTTTGTAATATAAGATCTACGAGTATAATAGTAAGTACACCCGATGAACTGAGTTATTTAAAATTGTATGATTTTTACTTTTATTTTTGTAATATCATCAATCATCAATCAATGCTACTAATACATCTGTAAGTGTAGGTATTGTATGTATGTATGTTCCTCCATAACTTGGTAGATAAACATTTAGACGTACAGCACACAGGATATTCTACTTTTTTCTTTTTCAACGCGGACGAAGTCGCGGGCGCCAGCTAGTATTTTTATAAATTCAAAATTTTAACATTCCTAGTATTTCTTTATATGTCCTCGTTAGATTACGGGTGAAGCCTTATAAAATCTAAAGCCGAAATAAAAGTGTGCTCTTCGGAGGTATGAGGTGCAATTCCTTTTAACTCTTTTTCCACTCAACATTGTTACCTTCACAAACTAGTCCGCATCGTGAGTGGCGTACTAAAATCTGTTTTCCTTTTGTATTAACTAAACGAAGAGAGCAGGGACGAAACTCTACTCTGATTACATAAAACATTTACGTTCACCTGATAACAATAATATTATGTAAAAGTAGCTGTTGCACGCGACTTCGACCGCGCAATTTACCGAAATTTTACCGAAATTCATTTTTTTACATAAATGAATTCATAATGCTTTATTTTATCTATTAATTTTTTTTTCATATAAAATCTCATTTTTCGTGAGTGTTTTGTGGCGTAAATAAAAACATCTACACCATTTTTTACAAAGTAACGAAGTACACATGCACATCTACAATTTGTCCGTATGTACGTCGTACAAATTTCGCAGATATCAGTCATATGACCGCTTCGTCGCGGGGCAAATTGACTTTTTTTGAGCTTGCATACTTATTTATTCCGACAACTTCAATATTTAATCTACATTTTGATGAATCTAATACTGATGAATCGAATATCGGTTTCCTAAATTATTCGGGAAATAACTAATTACAAATTCCAATGTAGAAGCGAATATATAGCAGTTGACTCAGTTAGTTATTTTGCTGTTGCTGTATTTCGAA
This sequence comes from Synanthedon vespiformis, assembly GCA_918317495.1. Lineage (NCBI taxonomy): Eukaryota > Metazoa > Arthropoda > Insecta > Lepidoptera > Sesiidae > Synanthedon > Synanthedon vespiformis. The sequence continues at coordinate 5,275,272 of OU906954.1, read as the reverse complement.
AATAAAATAAAAATCTGTTAAATGATCTTTACTATTTTGTTCAAAATGCCATATTAATTAACTATTTCAAATTTGAAGAAGCTAGCTTTGTTCTTATAAAAGTTATCAAACTTTCGCGTTAAAAACGCTCTCCTGAAAACTAGTGATTTTGTAGATAGCCGTTTGTTCTTTGTTGCCATCGATATAGCTTATATTAGGTTTCTATATGTGAAAGAATTTTTAAAATCGTCTCACTAACCATGAAGTGAAATCAAATGTAATTACGTGTTATAATTATTTAAGCTAAAACAAAGACTAAGTAATTTAAAATAAATACGTAAAGAACACGACAAACCAAGATTATTTTCGTCTATAAGTCAAGAGCTGTTAAAACTTCATCTTAGCTTATATTTCTCAACATTTCCTCTTAAGCCCGAGTTGGTTCAGTTTATTTTCGTTCAGTGCATTTCTTGTTTACTATCCATCATATTGTTGAGACGTTGATGTTACTACAATCTTGAGTTCGATTTCATGTTTGTTGAAATAAACCTTATGATTTCTATACATCAACTCCGATACTGGAGGATTGTGGTGTATATATAATATATATACAGGGTGTGATCCTTACATGCATAGTATATTATGTAACTTGAAGCCACTTTCCGCGTCAGTCTGCTTGTATATCCGGTAACTCCTCCTAAATCATCCAACGGGTTTTGATACGGTTTTCACCATCAGTTATAAAATTTCCCCCAAAGGTTATTTTGTATATCAATACAAATAAAAAATGTGTAAGTTTTTTTTTTTTTTTATAAGAGATGGGTTTGCTCTTGGCCAACAACCAGCTTGGTAGCAAGGGAGAGGCCTAAGATGGAGCGAGCTCACCCAGAAGATGCCTATTCACTCGAACTTTGAAAAGATTAGGGTTATATGAACTCGGAAATACAGACGCAGGCAGGGAGTTCCAAACCTTGGCGGTGCGCATTATAAAAGATGTTTTAAAGCGCTTGGTTCGAAAAGGGGGGATTTCGACAAGATGAGGATGGTAACCAGCCGTACGTCTGTATGTCCGATGGAAGAAAGGGGAAGGCGGTATGAGCTCATGGAGCCCCTGAGCACACTCACCGAAGTACATCTTATAAAAGACACATAGACTGGCAATTTTGCGTCTATGTGCCAGGCTCTGCATCTTAGATTTTAAAAAAGTACCGTCGCCTATGAGTCTCTTAGCTCTGCGTTCTACCGAGTCGAGTGCGGCAAGTTGGTATTTGGCCGAGCCATCCCAGAGGTAGGAGCAATACTCCATGCAAGAACGGACTTGCGCCTTATACAAAGATAAGAGCTGTCCAGGCGTAAAGTATCGCTTCACCCTGTTTAGGATGCCTAGCTTTTTGGCTGCTGTTTGGGCTTTGGACTCAATAGATGTGCCGAAGTTGAGATTAGAGCTCAACCTCACGCCAAGAAGTTCGAGATCATTGGCGACAGGTACAGATACACCACGGAAGGTTGGAGTTAGGTCAACAGGGCTCCTTTTAGCAGAAAACAAACACGCTTGCGTTTTGGTGGCGTTGAAACTAACCAGGTTCCTGTCACCCCACTGGGATACAAGACCCAAGGTAGAATCAATTCGCTCAACCATTGCCTCCCTCTCGGAATTAATTTCATCGCGACTGGCCCCTGCAGTGGACAGGTATCTCTCTGTGACTGTGCTGTCATCTGCGTACGCAACTATTCCAGGAAGAAGCAAATCATTTATGTGTAGCAGGAAAAGAGTCGCAGAGAGAACAGTTCCCTGAGGAACACCGGCATTGATAGCCATGAGATCTGAGGAGCAGCCATCAATGACTACTCGAATCGACCTTTCACTCAGGAAGTCAGAAATCCATCTACAGAGGCCAGGCGGGATGCCGTATGCTGGAAGCTTGCTTAGCAAACTTGCATGCCAAACCCTGTCAAAAGCCTTTGATATATCAAGAGACACGGCGAGAGCCTCGCCATGTCTCTCGATGGCTTCACCCCAGTAGTGCGTGACATACACAAGAAGGTCCCCAGTTGAACGTCCTTGGCGAAAGCCATATTGACGGTCACTGAGTAAGTCATTAGCTTCAAGATACGCCAGCAGCTTACTGTTCAGTACTTTCTCCATAACCTTGCAGAGTATGGAAGTGATGGCGATTGGTCGATAATTGCAGGGGTCGGCACGACCACCCTTTTTGGGCACTGGTTGTACATTGGCAAGCTTCCAGGATGTCGGTACGGTATTTGTTTTGAGAGAGAGACGGTACAAGCGAGTAAGCACAGGAGACAATTCAGGACTACAGTGCTTTAAGACCCTTGCAGGGATGCCATCAGGCCCACTGGCTTTGTTTACATCAAGGCTCTGTAGCGCTCTTCGAACCTCTTTGTTGTGAATCGAGATCTCTGGCATTGAAAATTCACAACGAGGTAATGGTGGTGGTGGCTGAGAGCTTGTGACGAGGCGTGAGTTAGAAGAAAATTGAGAAGCAAAAAGATTTGCTTTCTCCAACGCAGAGTGAGCCAGAGAGCCATCAGGCTTTAGCAAGGGAGGAAGAGTCGGACGGCAGAAATTTGATTCAATAGATTTCGATAAAGCCCAGAATTGCTTACTACCGGGAGGGTAGGCTGCTAACCTGGATCCCACCCGACCAATATGGTCGAAACGAGCCTTGCGGAATACCTTCTTGCACGACCTGGCAGCGGAGTTGAATGCTGTCTTCTCCGAGCGAATCCTCCGATCCCCACACTTGCGGTCGCGAGCGTGAACCCAGGTACGGTAGGCAGACTCTTTACGGGCTGCAGCTCTTGCGCAATCCGCATTGTACCATGGCCGGGTTATGTAACCATGCGGGATGTCGGAGAATGGAATGAAATATTCCATTCCCTGCTGTATCACATTGGCAATCGCATCAGCAGAGAGCGAGGGATCGTCCAAAGGGAAGCACATCTGACGCCAAGGATAAGAAGCAAAGAAGTGTCGCATCTCATCCCAATCTGCGGACTCGTATCGCCAGATTCTCCTCGTGCCTCTGGGGCTATTATCAGGAGGAGAACGTTTCGACACAGACTTCACCAGACAGTGGTCGGATGTCCCGAGAGGGGCTGAAACCGACACGGAGTGCAGTTCTGGATCAGTGGTTAGCAGCAGGTCGAGGCAGTTGGGTGTGTGTTCATCAACATCAGGTACCCGTGTCGCGACATTTACCAGCTCGGTGAGACCCAAAGTCAGTGCAAATTTACGCGCCTCTCTCCCAGCGTGGTCTGTTTCCTGGTATGGAAACAGCCATTCGCTATGGTGGGCATTAAAGTCGCCCAGGAAAACAAGCTCCGATGTAGGATACTTTTGTTGGGCCAAATCTGCCGTCTCGATAAGGTGGTCGAATAGTTTGGTTGTCTCCTGGTTACCGCTATGCGATCGGTAGATACAGACATAGACGGTTTTTTCAATCCCTGCATCCACCAAAAGCCAGATTGTAGAAAACCCAGAATCTTCGAAGCAACGGAGACGCCGACAGCAAATGTCATCGCGTACGTACACACATACCCCAGCATTTTTTCTGAATCTATGTTCAAGCGTGTAACTTGGGTAGCTGAGGTACGAAGTGTCCGACGGTGTAACTATTTGTGTCTCCGTGAGAAAGAATAGGTATGGCTTTTCAGTCTCAAGGTGGTGATGGACCGGGTCGAGATTTGAGTGCAGTCCTCTGATGTTTGTCAGATGCACTTTAAGTGGGAGGAAGTGCAGCCGATTTTTACCTATATTTCTTCGTTTGCTTTTCATAATTTGAGTGTGTCGAGTGTTTGTGGGGAGGCAAGAGAGAAGTCGAGGCGCTACCCAGAAGACCAACATGGACTAATGGATTAAGCCGATCGTTGAGAAACTCATTTGGAGCCCGCGGGGACGCCCTAACCCCCCCGGAAATCGCCACCGGGTCCTCCCTTCCAGTCGCCAACTGGCACGGTGGAGAATTTCGGGATTTTTGGCGCGTTGTGTGGAGCAGCCTTTCACACGTGGCTGATGTGTTAATTGGGCTCCCTACTACCGGCGGTCGGCCTACGGCTAGAGACCGTGCTTAGGATCCCGCTAGCCTCCAGAATGAGTTGCCCGATATAGTGTCGTCCATCAGTTGCAAGACCGGTTCTAAGCTACGCAACTGACTCCCTCTATTTCCCCAATGGCACTGGTACTTCCGCGCACCAACGGAACACGAAAAAAAAATTCGCTTGGCGCTGGACTCCGGCAGAAGGGTGGTCGCGAACCAGGCGGCCCATCGCAACTGCTGTGGACCTACCACACCGCTTCGAGGGATCTTCAGCCGCCATTACCAATAAAATCAGTATTGACGTTGCCCGGGTGGACCACTTGGAGGTAGATCCCTAACCACCCAAAAAAGTGTAGGTATTGTATGTATGTATATTCCTCCACAACTCTGATTTCCATGAAACTTGGTAGATAAACATTTAGACGTACAGGACACAGGATAGGCTACTTTTTTCCATTTCAACGCGGACGAAGTCGCGGGCGCCAGCTAGTATAATATAAATAACCTTATTAAATTTTAATTGAAGTAAAAAAAAAACAATTCTAAACCACAAACCGGATTTTGATACGGTTTTCACTATAGGAAAGAAGGATAAACGAGAAAAGTTTGAGTATATAAAAATTGTAAAGTCAATTTATAGTACAATTTATAGCTTTTGACAGCGGATCCGCTCTGGTCTCATCATATCTCATATTTTAAATTTTTCAATAAAAAATATAGTCTAGAATTTCATCAATCAAAATCTAAGTAACACATTTAGATCAGATTTGAGGCGAAGCAGTTTCTTATACAAAAATCATTCCAGTATTACTAAAATGAATAAGTATATGATACTAACAATAAAGGCTTTCAATATTGGGTTACATGTTACATACTAGTTTTACGGTTATTACATTTTCAAACACGAATAATATATAGGTAAAGATAGCAGAATCAGTTACCCTGATTCACAAAGGTTAAGGTTCTACAAATATCATATGAAACTTGTTTCAGTTTGATTTAAAACAGAAAATATCACGTTTTTGTCAAATAAATTTAAATATGTCGAGTCACGTATTGATTTACGTTATTTACACAGGCAATATGAGAGCAATCATTTTAACTTGAACAAAAGTTTCGTTGATCGCAAACATTGTGTGTATTTTACATAAAATTTAATAATTATTTATCTTATAATTCTTATTTTTATCAAATATTTTATTGCAAAAGCACTTTAAAAAAAATGTAAGAAGAACACTTACTTTCTCACTTACAGAAGTAAGTAAAGGATGTCAGAGTAAATTTTCTTGTTCCTTCCTATCTTTCTTAGTCCTTTAACCTTTATCTTATAAAAGGTCGACAGCCTACTTGCAACACCGTGACAGTAAAAGGTCAAGTAGACAGTCAGCTTGTTTAAAGACCTTCTTGTGCAAAATTTCAAGTTTAAAATAATGATTTTGGTTTGCCAGCGAAGATGTAAACAACAAATATTCAGTAGAATGTTTCAATGCTTTAAAAATGGGGCCACGGACGAAGTCGCAGGCAAATTGTTATGTATGTAAAAAAAAGTAGCAATATGTATCCATATGGAAATACTGTTGAAAACACGGTCGCATATATTGAGAACAATAGTTAATACTTAGTCAATAGTATGTTTTGTATAGGGCAATAATGGTATGTTGTAAATCTTTCAGTGGACAGCGGGACGCGGCGGTATTCGATACACAATATTTTTTCATACACTCCACTGGGAGTGAACGAGTGAATGAATACGAATCCGATTTCGTGCTGGTCCAGTATCCCTCACCTGAATTTTTTTCTGATTACTAACAGGCTGAAACTCCGCGAGTAGCTTCGGTGTGCCAAAAGTCCGCCTTTTTCCTCTGCGAAAATTCTCGATAGAAGTAGCTGAAGGAGTTAGCAGCCGTAAAAAACTTCCAAATGTAGGACTGGGAAAACTTACCACTTAATGTGTAGGACTATGCGGCCATTTTATTATACAAACTAACTAGCTGCTTACTAAGCTGTTACTACTGTTTACTAAGCTGCAGACAAAAAATCAGCTGGTTATTAATAATTTTTATGACCTATTTTTTGTGATGTATTGGGAGTAGTTTTTTGGGAGGGTTGGGATTGTCTAACCAGCTGATTTTTTGTCTGCAGCTTAGTAAACATTTGTATAATAAAATGGCCGCATAGTCCTACAAATTGAGTGGTACGTTTCCCCAGTCCTACGCTTGGAAGTTTTTTAGGGCTGCTAACTCCTTTAGCTACTTCTATCGAGAATTTTCGCAGAGGAAAAAAGGTGGACTTTTGGCAAACCGAAGCTACTCACGGAATTTCAAGCTGTTAGTAATCAGAAAAAAATCCAAGTGACGAATACTGGACTATACTGAACATTCGATACATTGCCGCTGACTCTATCTTGTTTTATCAACTCTTTACTGAGATTTAAGTTGTGAGAAATGCATACAACTGAGGGCTACCATATCTTACTTCGAATACGTTTACCAACCATGTAAGAATAATTTGATGTTGTGTTTTGTGAGCTTAAGAAGAATATTTTCTTCTTTTTTTTTTCAAATTTTATTCTTTATTTTATTACTTTGTTTATTACCTTTGAACTATTATGTATGGAATGTATTGCGATTTTATAAATATGAAAGTAAATCTGTCTCTGTGTGTGTACAAAAGTTATGTAAGTGTTTTTGTATGTAAACTGAATAAATATATAAAATTTTATATCAGGATAGAATTTTGATAAATAAAAGGTTGAAAAATAACACAATGTCTTGCAACCATGTTGCTAAAACTGTCCGCGTCTGTCTATTCCTCCGCTAACTACTTCTAAACCGCACAACCGATTTAAAATCTGTATTTTATTTATGGAAAGAGGGATAAACGAGAAAGGTTTTTGTGTAGGTATTACAAACTTGCATCTGGGGGTGAAGCCGAAAGCGGCAAGCTAATAATAAATCTGTAAGTGTAGGTATTGTATGTATGCATGTATGTATGTTCCTCCACAACTCTTAGCGCCTGTTTCACCAACGTCAAGTAAAGTGTTGATTAGTTACTATTAGAAATCATTTTCTGTTTTATTGAATTATGCACTCGGTTTAGTGCATCCATCGATAGCCGATTTTTTATTATTATTTTCTATTCAATGTTTGGGACGTTTACCGTACAAACAAAGGTATACCAGCTCCATTATCCCCGGTTATCGGTGACTTTAAATGACAGTTACGTCAAGTAGGCTATACTTGACGTTTGTGAAACAGGCGCTTAAACTTATTATTATTTATCTATAGATATAATAGAATCATAATAATAAATCTGTAATTGTAGGTATTGTGCGTGTGTATGTTCCTTCATAACTCAAACGAATAACTGATTTTCATGAAACTTGGTAGATAAACATTTAGACGTACAGGACACAGGATATGGGCTACTTTTTTATCTTTCAATGCGGACGAAGTCGCGGGCGCCAGCTAGTAGTCAATAATAATCTAACCTTAATTCTTAATAATAATATTAACTTTAATTCTGTTTACATTAATATTAAAAACGCATGTTTAAATATAAAATGTATTAAAATTTTAATTAGGATGAGTTGGTCGGGAGATCACTTCATTATTCAGACATATCCCGGCTCTGTCGACCGATGCCCACATTACAAGCCGCACAAAATTTGGTCTCTGGTCAAACTTTTTTCACACAGCGGTTTGCGCAAAACCGATCGAGATTTATAAATCAAATTTATTTTATTTTTTTAATTAGATTTATTCAAATGTTTAAATTATTTCAATATACATTTTTCTTGCAAATTTATTGTTAACTAGGTGGCGCCCGCGACTTTGTCCGCATTGATAAAGAAAAAAGTGGTCTATACTCTGTGCCCCGTACGTCTATGTTTATCTACCACGTTTCATGAAAATCAGTCTACGGAGAAACACACATATACATACAATACGTCTACACTTACAGATTTTCAGATTACAGATGATTATGATTCTATTATATGTATAGATAAATAGTAAAATACACTTTTAAATACTTCGAATAAGTGAACATGTATTTTTTAGTATTTTTGTATGGAGTATTGAGTATTTGTGCATTAATTACACCACGAACCGCTTAATTACATGGAAAGTCGCTATTGGCTGCGGTTCGTATACTGCTTACCCAGAGTATATTTATGTATTACTATGTACTTATAGATTAGACATGCAGCCTGGTTGACCAGTAAACATTGCTAATGAAGTTCTGTCCGTATTTCTAAAAGCCCATCATTGTTGCAAGGTACTGAACAATGACTAAATGAATATTTCTATAACTACTATTTGAAATATGGGAAATATTTGAATATTTTTATATTTCAATACTGGACTGAAATTTGTACATAAAAATCGAATTACAATACAAGCGTACCCGAAAGTGGAGGTACGCTGGCACACAATTTGCCCTGACACTACTTAGAAATTTAACTTAGGATGTCTTCAAAAGAAAGATAAACAACAAGTGAGTAAATGCAAAGAAAGGAACTCGCCGAAATGAAATGATAATTCGTCATGATATTACTTTAAATGGAATGAGGCGTGTTTGCAAGGTAACAAATGTGACGGAGTTAACTTCATACATTTTTACCCGTTTAGCGACAGTGAGACACTAAACCAAATAACGTGACGGCGCGCTGCCGCGTTGGTGAAATAAGGCGCTTTCTAATTTACATTCTGTATACAAATTGCGCAAATGTGGGCATGAAAATAAAATTCTCGTCGTTTGTGTTTCCTTGCGGAATGGTCTTTCCTCGCATTATGTAAATTTTTATTACGAATTCCGTCAAATTAGTTTATATACACGCGCGTTTTATTAGGCTGGCAATGGATTTTGTCTCGCATACCTGACCTTGAATCATTTTAGAGGAGAAAGAGAGAGATTTAAACGACTAAAATGACCTTTAATTTTTTCAGTACGCATATCCGTCGACGGTCCGCTTGATGGTAGGTGGCTATGGACGCCATAGATGCTGCAAGTGCACTGATTATTAGTATTGATGATGATTGATTGATGATGATATATTTATTTATTTAAATTAACTAAATTGCAGTCCTAAACAGTATACATTGCACATGTAAGATAATTTATTACAACACCTAATGATAAAATAGTGATACCAAGTTTATACAGATTTTACGAGAATCTCCTAAACCTGAGCAGTGACATTAAACTATTTTTAAATAAAGGAAAGTCTACATACATAACCTTTAATAAGTCTACAATTATATTAAGATACAGTATTTATTCGTTTATACTTGATATGTGATGTTTTTTTATGTTTTGTTGTAGCAAAGACGAGCCCTATGATGGAACGAGCTCACCCTGAATATGCCTATTCACTCGAACTTTGAAAATATTTGGGTAATATGAGTTCGTAAACACAGACTCGTAAAATAATCTCTGAAACGACATAATTGCAACAAAATAAAATAAACAAAGGATAAAATAAACAGTTGCCATGTCATATTACTTACTGAGCTTGTTGCTACCAAAGTTACAAACCTTAAAGGTTTGTTACAACCAATCAAAGTTACAAACCATAAGGTTTGTAACTCTGGTAAATAATTACAGATCTCAAAAGTCTTTGTTTGAGGTTTAAAATAAAAAAAAAATCTCGTTTAATTTTACTTTTATTAAGATTTAAATATAGAATGCATAACTTCTTTAAATAAAATAGAATTTTCATATAAACATTTCGCGTACAGCCGAACTAGAGCGGTTGGGCGTGCAAAGTAGGAAGTAAGTGCGAAGTTAGTCGTCCTCGTACTACATCGAGTTGGGAAGTTAACAATGGTATTTTATCGCGACGCAGCCGGACCACGAACCCGCAACCACACTCACACAAAAAACAGTAGCATCTCTCCGTGTCTTATTTATTGTAAAGCTATATTGCTATTATTGCTATGAAATATTACAATGCATACTTTTGTTACGTTACAACATTACACATAACAACATTACAACGTTGTACAACGTTACAACATAACTAAAGGCGTTAGCCTTTAGTTATGTTGTAACTACAATGTTGTTACAGTTTTCAGTATAATATGAAATGTTGGCGACGGGACGTGGAATAGCAAGTCTACGGCTTTAGCTCGGTAAACTTGCGGCCGTCGATGTCCATAGGTTGTTATGGACTGTATATTAAGGGGTTGCTGGACAGAAGATTGAAGACGACTGCACCTTATATTAATAATAACTCATATTTACACTTAATACAAAGACCTACTCTGCCGTCCGCAACATGAAATAAATGTTACAATGTAAACTTATATTACGCCTTAAGTTATGCTGTAACTACAATGTTGTACACATCTTTACGTACTACATTTCTACAAACTTCCTCAATCAATCAATACTAATAATAACTGAAAAGCCGAAAAAACTGAAAAGAAAAAAAATATATATACGCGTCGAATTGAGTACCTCCTCCGTTTTTGTTTTTTCGTTTTCGTCGGTCGAAAATATAATTTTATTTAACCTTAATAATTAAGTTCTCAAACTAATGTAAGTACACCTAGGTAATTTTGTGTCGGCGCGTGACTGCGCCGCCACCGGGCATAACGCTTTACGTAATTAATTAATGAATTTGCTTGTCTAAACAACTACTAACGCCGACTCAAAATTACTTAGGTGTACTTACATTAGTTTAAGAAATTAGTTATTAAGGTTGAATAAAATTATTTTTTGCTTTTCAGTTTTTTCGGCGGTTTAATTTTTCGTTAAAAAGATTTTATTCTTTTTCAACGCGGATGAAGTCGCATGCACCAGCTAGTCGTTAATAAAATGTGGTTATTTATTAATTGATGATTTTATTATTAATTATGTTTTTTTTTTATATATGAAGATACGGGTGAAATCGAAGGCAAAAGCTAATAGGTAGCTAATCAGTTATCTGCTCGTAACTATATGTGTTCTTGCCTACAAGTAATTCTTGTCTTGTAGTAATAAATGTAAGCTCATGTAAGGTGAAGGACGTGTTTAATTTTAATTTAGCTTGTTTATAATTAAAATTGCATTTTTATCAAATAAAATTGTTCTCGTACCTTAGCAGGTCTAATATAAGGTATGGCGACTTACCTTATATTAGATCTGCTAAAGTAATTGCTTATGTGCACTCTATAAAAACCAACAAAAAAATATAAAAAGTAACTGGTAGTCTACTAAAAAAGTGGTGACGTAGTAACCATAAATGGTATAAACTTAGAATACCTAATTTACCTAACTTATCAAATCAATCCAAAAGAAGTATCGCAGACAAAGTTAGGTTTCTGTACGAATGATGTACTGGTTGCAATTGTTCCACCAACTTGCACCGAACGCTTCATTCACACCACGCCATCACTATTTTACTTTTTCTATCGCTTATTGTTGCTGAAGATAACTGTTTTTAAATTGCGAAAATTGTTTACAAAAATATACATACATTTTGATGCATTAAATTTCTTTATGAAGTAGACTTTTAACTTACTAAGTAGGTATTTACTGTACTTATTATCGATGAAATTTAAAAAAATACAGAATATTTTTATATCGGGAAGCGACTTTATTTAATACTAGCTGGCTCCCGCGACTTCGTCTAAATGTTTATCTACCAAGTTTCATGAAAATCAGTTAATTCGTTTAAGATAGAGTGGAGGAACATACATACTCGTACATACAATACCTACACTTAAAGATTTATTATTAGTATTGATTGATTGAGGATATACCTACCATATAAAGGTAGATAAAAATGAATTTATACACGTAAAACCAATAAAGCAGATATTGATATAAAACCAATAAAGTAAACATTGTTACCATTTCAATCTCAACCAATCTTGAGGGTTGTACGGGGAATGATTTGGTACCCCTAACGTAATTAGGGCTCTTTTGCATCATTGTATTCTCAGTATCAGTATATTTAATTTGTTTAGTTTTGTTATCATAATTATATAAGAATATAATAAATTAGTTTCTAGTTCAATCAACAAGACATCAGAAAGAAAATCAGATTTCAAAAATGTAATTACACTTTTTTGTTCCAATGTAAAAACTTCACAAAGGCCATTCTATATTAGACATTCAACTAATAAGTACTGAATAAATTCTTGATCACGAGCGGCCATTATCATTTAGCGGTTAATAAATGTAAGGGCCAGAGTTGAAGGTGGCTCGTCGTCGACGGCGAGAGGATCAAAAATCGTAGTAATAATCGTAAAAAGTTTCAGAGTAACGCACGCGATGTGAATTCGGAAGGCAGTCAAACGATCTTGTCATTACTAGAACGAGGTCGATGCTATCCCATAAGCACCTACACGCTTGATCTTTGACTGTCGATAATCTCAACTATGTTATGTTATTGATCTGCACTTGTTAGGCAATGCTCAAATGACAATCATTTGGAAAGCGTGTATCTGAGCAAGTAGAAGTAAAGAAAATCTGTAGAAGGTGGGTTCAATACAGTGATTTTTAAAATTGAAGTCAGTTCTATTAGGACTGTTGGGCAATTTTGGGGTTGGGAAAAACACACTGAATCCGTGTGAGCGTCACACTCAGTGACGCTCAGTGTACATATAAAGCTAAGTTGTCACTTCCAAGTTATCAGTCCTACGACCGACTAAAATTTATTATAAGCTTACGAAAAGCGTTATGTAAAAATGTTACCAGATATTACCAGATGTTAAAGTTAGAATGTAATAAAATTAAAAGCAAAAAACCCAATCAGACAGATTGGATTAACTTGAAGTATAGGAAATGAATTTCATTTAATAAAATAAATTAGATTTATTTTAAGAATAAAAGCAGACTGTCGAATAAATCCTTCATCACTACAAAGAAATGTTGCAACGTTTTAAAGGAATAATAAAGGGACGCTAACTTTTATTTTCTACGGAAACTTTAGTTTGAGCAAAGAGAGAGCACTATCTAAATGACGTTGTCTGAATAGCCTCTAAACTTGAAGAGATAAATCGGCGTTGAAAAATGGCTTGGACCATTCAACTTAGACACAAAAATATACAAAGTATGACAAACCAAAGTAGTTAGATAGTATTTTGATCTGTGACTCTATTAAATTAGTATTAGCATACTGTCTTATAATATATACTTGTTTAATGAATTATAGTATACTTATAATTATAAAACAGTAAACATTTATTATATTATTTTAAAAAGCCATATTTAAACAAGTTTTCACGTTAACAAAAGGAATTATCTTTATTTCCTACACAGACAGGTATAAAATTAACATACTGTTAAATGTTTTATAAAATACTAGCTGCTGCCTGCGACTTGGCCTGTGTAACTTTGTAAATTGTATACAAATACCTTCCTCGAGAACCACTCTATCCATTGGTGAAAACAGCATGAAAATCGCTGCAGTAGTTTTTGAGTTTATCGCGAATAGACAGACATTTCCCTTGGATGAGAGCTATCCCCTTACAGAAGATCTGAAATAACAGCGTGTGTGCTGTTGTGTAAAATACACACGTTGAAGTAAATAGGCATAAATTAAAACTAATGTGCATAGCGTAAGCATAATTAAACTATGATTTAACTAGCATAATTTATACTTGTAATTATGCAAACATTTAAGTAAACCGGCATAGTTCAACCTGTATAAGTATATGTATTCAAAACGTGTCACTGCAGACACAGTAGTTGGAAGGTCGCTGGTTTTTGTAGGAAGAAAAGTCGAGTGGTTTCTCCTTTACTAATAGTTTAATTAAAAAGGTTGTTCAAAGTGTTACAATTGTCTTTTCCGTGAGTAATTTTCGTAGTCATTTATGGGATAATCAGAAGATTTAATTCTCGCTGTCAAATTTATACATATACGTAACGTTCCGTGCCTGCAAGGCATCTTATCTGCAATAACCACTTAGTACATAAATACAATTATACACTTATTCTACAGGTGTTTAAAGAATACCAGAGTAAATTTTTGTTACTTATCTTTATCCTAACCAGATTGGTGAGTTTTGTTAATATATATTGTTAATACTAATTATACCTCCAGGCACATTGCCTTACAATATTATCATCTTTCCCGCATCAAAATTTTCATGCACAATAATATGCATGAACGTTCATGTACGTTCAGTAGTTTTTGACAGACAGACAGACGCGGGAACTTTGTATTATAATAAGGATGTATGGACTAAAGAATCTGATATTATTCAACAAGCGAGAAGAACATTTTCTCTTTAAATTATAAAACGTTACAACAATAAATTTAAAGAATATTATTATTGAAAAACCGTTATGTAAAACTAACGCCCTGCGGCTGCAGATCTCTTAGTTTGTATACGAGAATCTTTTATTTCCACATCGCTCAAGTCTTTAGAAGTTCACTCATAAATATGCAAGTATAAATTTGTTGAAGCAACTCATCGTATTTTACCAGTTTTAGCTGAATATACACAATAGACGACGCCCACTGCATGGGAGGCCTCGCAGCAAGGAAGTTTCGCCGAGTTACAATATCCGCACGTCATAAATATTCACAACGGTTTAAAGTCTACTTCTGGTACCTTTATCAAACTCAGAGTAGCTTTATGTGGAAGACTGGCTTTTGTCCACCCCTCTACTCGTGTGGGTAATGAAAGTGAAGTTTTAAAACTTAACTGACACACAATCGTTACAGACATAGTTTAAGAAAATCGGATTACAATGATCATAATAATGTTACAGTATTTATTTAATTGTTTTCAAGAAAGTGTTAAAATCAGACTGGAAACGACAATAATATTAAAAGAGAATTTCTGTACAGTTTATTCCACTCACAGACATACTTAGATAGTGATTCCACTACAAGTCTTTTGCTGTTATATAAAAAAATAACATTTAATATATTTTTTAACAAAGGCACAGTATTGTTGTAGGCCTGAATGAGATTCGACACAATATCCGCCGTATCGGCAGCCGACCTACGAAGCACTGGACTATCATTACTCTTAGCAAAGTAAAAACGTAGCTTTAACTTCGGTTTAAATAAGAAAAAAAAAACTGAATATAAACAGCAAACACTGTTATTTACGAGTACTTATATTATGCACCATTTATTATTTCTCTTTTGATTCCGACGCTAGGGAAGCCTGTTTTTGCTTGTATCGGTCGAGATCGGAAATGCCACGGAAAGACGTGTTAATCTCACGGTGTCGAGAACACATGACGATATTATTTTTCTTGGCATCATATCGTGTGATTAATAATGTTATTCCTCAGGCCGTAATGACGTCGCTCTCGATATCATTTCTGCCTTTCAGTTAAGTATTTGGGTCTCTGTTAATGGGTTCATCGAAGTTCGTCTGTCGACATACCCATTAATTATACCTAATCAAGGGGATTAATTAGTAAACACCGATTTCTTGGTTCATAGACATACTTTGCCGTAACAATTTCCGATTGGAACACTACCATTACTTATTATGGCTTAATGAGAGCGTAATTTTTCATGATTCCCAGTTATTAAGCATTTTTCAATTGATAAGCTGTAATTTTATTTTTCAATTGCTATAAAGTATATTTCGTGTTTTGTACTAAAGAATATTACGAAAAGAGAAAACGGAATTACGTAAATTTGTTCATTGACGAGCCGATTGGTCAAGTGGTTAATGCTGATCTGTCTGTGAAGGGTCCTTTGTTCGAGTCCGGGCAGAGTAAACATCAGAAATGAACTTTTCAAAGTTAACTTTGATCTTGATCTGACAAGTAGTAGCAGAGTATCCTAAGATCGTGTTCCAGAACCCACTTCCCTATCTCTTCCTAATCCCTTATCCTACTACAACCAACAGCGCATTTGCAGCACCTATTGCTTGTGTTAATACCCACCATTAAGTTGACCGTCTGCCTATCTGAATAAGATGTGATGGAAAATTTCGGAACCTATGCCGGTAAAAAGAATTGAAAATCTATTTGATAGGTACATTATTCCAGGTAAACTTAAGGCTACTTCTACAATTCCAGTTGGTCGAAGCCAGAGCTTATAAAGTAGTTTGGTCTGATAATAATTACTCCATACAAATAAATTTCCAGTAATTTGTATCGCACTACTATAGTAATAATATGTAATAGTAGTGAAATGAATTATGGAGTCTGTGTTAAATATACATAGATCAAAATATAAGGTCACTAAAGTAAATAAAAAAAAACGGAGGCAGTCATGAAGACTGCCGACAGAAGTGAAAACTTAAAACTGAGCGTCCAACGCACGTTAGCATGTTGCTGACGCGAACCTATACATTTTTTCCCTACCCAAAGTCGCATAACGCCGTTATAGAAGTTTTCACTTCAAAAAAACACTTTCATAACAGAAAGTTACTTAGAAATTTGAGGCTATATATATTCTCGAATCCGAGCATAAAGAATGTATTTTCAAGTTGCCCCTATGTAAGTGAGAATCATATAACAAGAAAACACTGCGCTCACGAAAGCCGCCGAAGAATTTGTAAAATATTGTTTTATAAAAAGAATTCGTGTCCAATAGCACGCGACTTATCGAAATCATATTTCACGGACGTGAGGAGGACAAAGCTCACCCTTTTCTAACGCATACTTGGCAGAGGCCCATTCACCTTGTAAAACGTTTTTAAGACCACTTTCCACTATGGGATATATGTTAATTTATTATTAAATCTCGATATATAACTGTAAGATATCGAGGCTTGTCGAAATGAGACGCGGTTGGTCAAATTAGTATCCCTTTAATTGCTTCACAAAGAAGTGGTGAAAATTAAATATATTGTATGTATGCCAATCGTACACGCGCGTAGGTTTCTTGACTGATTGGAAAAGAGTGACGACTGAAGCGGCCGGCAGCGGCGATCGCGTCGAGTTGAGGCGAGGAAGGCGCGGCCAGCGGGGGGGCGAGGTTGCGCGTTAACAAACTGGCCCCCTTGGAACAGGAGCAGCTTCCTGGTCCAACATCGTTGGTAGTGGGCAGAGCCGGTTCCAGGCCCTGCGCAAGGTCCCCGAGACTGTAGCCACGTCGGCGACCCGGCTGACGCCGTCGTTGCCTGGATAGACGGTGGTGACGCGCCCCAGCAGCCATCTGTTGGGGGGCAGCCGATCGTCCTTGATGAGAACCATCTCTCCTGGCTGTGGTTGTCCTCTGTCTGTGCGCCATTTGTTTCTAGTCTGCAATTCTGAAACGTACTCCTTATAGTACCGATGCCAAAAATGTGTCTTTAATGCTTCTATCCGTTTGTATCTTGAGAGCGTATGAAGTGGAGCCTGTTCGACCTGGGGAGCAGGCAGCATAGTGAGTGTACGTCCAATTAAGAAATGCGCTGGCGTTAGAGGAACTAAATCTGATGGATCAGATGAAATTGGAGTGAGGGGTCTAGAATTTAGTATTGCTTCTATCTGAATCAACACCGTGTTCATCTCTTCGTAATCTAGATGAGCCATTGACAATATATGATTTAAGTGTTTTTTAATTGATTTAACTGACCCCTCTGCGAGGCCGTTAAAGTGTGGGCTGTAGGCTGGACTAAATTTGAAATTGATTTCATTTTCAGCAGCATATGAAATAATGTCATTAGATTGATTTTTTAGAAACTTAGCTATTTCGTTGCAAGCGCCTACGAAATTAGTTCCGTTATCGGAATAGATTGTAGCTGGCTTACCTCTGCGGGCAATAAATCGATTTAAGGCGGCAATGAAGCCTTCTGACCTCAAATCGGTTACGAGTTCTATGTGCACTGCCCTCACTGCTAGGCAAACAAAAACTGCAATGTATGCCTTCTTCAGCTGACAACCACGACCCTTTCTGGTCGCCACCATGATGGGGCCAGCATAGTCCACAGCTGTATTACCAAAGGGATAGTCTGCTTGCAATCTTTGCAGAGGTAAATTGCCCATGATGGGCTGGTAAGTCTTGCCTGCAAATCTAAGGCAGGATATGCAATCTTTAGTTATTTTTCTACAAAGATTACGACCATTGACTATCCAATATTTGTGGCGTAGTGTTGATAACAACAGCTGTGGTCCAGCATGTAAAAGAATTTTGTGATAGTGTGCTACTAATATCTTTGTGATGTGATGTGATGCGTCGAGTAATATGGGGTGTTTTGTGTTGTAGTCATAATGTGAATTTGATAATCGACCTCCCACTCGTATAACACCTATATGGTCAATAAAGGGATTTAATTTGAGGAGTTTGTCCTTTGGGGACAGTGGGCGTTTGTGAAGCAACTGTGTGTATTGCTTGCAATATGAATCACGTTGCACTTGTCTACATAATACTTGTAATGCAGAATTGAGCTCCGTGACAGTCAGTGGACCTACTATTTTGTTGTTCGTAAGCTGACAGTTAGAAATAAATC
Organism: Synanthedon vespiformis; assembly: GCA_918317495.1. NCBI lineage: Eukaryota > Metazoa > Arthropoda > Insecta > Lepidoptera > Sesiidae > Synanthedon > Synanthedon vespiformis. Next base: position 5,256,887 of record OU906954.1, on the reverse strand, counting down.
TTTTTACGTAAGCTATGGTACGTTGTAGTTTACTAAAATTAGAAAAATTGTTGAGATAGTTAATGCTGTGACAGTGTGATTCCTCTGTTGATAAATGACATTGATGTTTAACTTCTGGTAAACTATCAATATTTATATTGTGTGGTTGTGTGGGCAACTGTATGTCTGTTTGATGTAAGAAGAAAGGACCTCCCCACCACAAAAGAGAAGATTGAAGTTGTGATGCATTGAAACCGCGTGAACCTATGTCGGCTGGGTTCATGTCTGTGGGAACGTAATTCCAGGAATTAGCATTAGAATTGTTAGTGATCTCGTTAACCCTATTGAAAACAAATTGTTTCAATTTTAATTTGCATGTCCTGATCCAGCCCAGCACGATAGTTGAGTCACACCAAAAGAACGTTGAATCAATTTTTAAACGTAATGAGTTTAATACCACTTTCATTAACCTTGTGGCTAAAAGAGCGCCGCAAAGCTCCAACTTAGGCATAGTTAGCCTTTGCTTGAGTGGCGCCACTCTGCTCCTTGCAAGTAGCAAGTGTACTTGTACATTCCCAGTGTTGGATACTGAGCGTACATATATGCAAGCTGAAAAAGCCTTAATAGAGGCATCTGAAAATGCGTGTAATTCGACCTTGACATATGAGTCACACAGGACCCTACGAGGTATTTCAATTTTGGAAATGTCAGGCAAGTAATTAATGAAGTCATGCCATTGTGACTCAACATCGGCAGGTAACTGACCATCCCAAGTAATGTTTTTGGCCCATAGTGTTTGTAGTATGAGTTTTGCCTGTAACATGCATGGATTAATTAAACCAAGTGGATCAAATACTTGTGCAATAGTGGATAGAATTGTGCGTTTGTTTGTGGGTTTTTTGTTTGAATCTTTGTTTATTGAGAATAGTAGTGTGTCTTTCTTACAAGCCCAGAATAAACCTAACGTCTTTGCATAATCATTGTTTAAGCTAAGTAACTCATCTGTACTATTTTTATGAATGATCTCTTTGAGAATCGATTGCTGATTGGAGCGCCATTTACGTAGATGGAAATGAGCGCCCTCTAACGCCTGGATAACACCTCTGCATATTTGTATTAAAGTGGTTTTATCATCATGCCCTGAGATATAGTCGTCTACATAAAAATCGTGTAAGATTGTTTCACTTACATCTTTGTTTGTGCATTCTTGGCCCAACTGTACCAGACATCTAGTTGCTAAATACGGCGCTGATGCCGTCCCGTATGTGACAGTGTTTAATTGATATTGCTTAATTGGCTGACATGGATCTGACCGCCAAAGGATTTGTTGCAAACATCGTTGACTCTTGTTTACATATATTTGTCTATACATCTTTTCTATGTCTGACGTTACTACAAACTTATGTTGTCGAAATCGAATTAAGATGCTAAGCAAATCGTCTTGTACAGTCGGCCCAATATGTTGAATGTCATTGAATGATTTGCCCGTGCTTGTCACCGCTGAGCAATCAAAGACAGTGCGTAACTTTGTGGTGAGGCTGTCCTCACGCAAGACACCGTGATGAGGCATGAAGTATGATATGCTATCGTTTTGTGTATTTGTGTTTTCTGACATGTGACCTAAAGTCAAGTATTCGTCAAGAAATGCAGTGTATTTTTCCTTGAATTCTGGCATGCGTTTAAATTTAGATTCCAATGATTGAAATCTTATTAGAGCTTGATGTTTGGAGTCGCCTAAGGATTCAGGTGATTCCTTTAATGGTATTGTGACTATGAATTTGCCATCGGGGTGGCGTTTTGTTGTTTGTGTAAAGATTTGTTCACACTCACTCTCACCTTTAGTATGGATTTGTTGAGTAGAGGGAACTGATTCTAGTTCGAAAAACTTGTTTAGTTTCTCTTCGAGCTCATTGTTTGAAAAATGGCAATGGACTGTATGTGATTGATTTGTGTTTGATGATTGTATAGAACCTGTGACAAGCCACCCTAATGTTGTTTCAATCAGGGTTGGTTTGTTCTTGCCCAGGGAAATGTGATTGTTTAGAAGGACATTCCAAAAAATGTCTGCCCCCAGCAACATCTGCACCTCTGACGGCATAGAGAAAGTTGGATCCGCGAGGTGGATGCGAGAGGGAATGGAAAATGAATTGCAATTAATTTGTGAAGTAGGTATCAACTGAGTGATATGTGGCACAACAAAACAATTAACGTCAGTTGTATAACCACTGTTTGTGAGTGACGAAATTGTGACGTCACATCTTTTTGTGATTTTTGAGGACTGATGGTTCAATCCTTGTACTAATAGTGAAGTAGAATAACTGGGTATTCCTAATTTAGCTCGCAAAGTTTCTGTGATGAAACTAGATGTGCTTCCATTGTCGAGGAGTGCACGAACCTTGTGTGGATGACCATAATTATCTTGAATATTGATTATGGCTGTGGATAGGAGTACTTGACTGTGATGTATGGATGAGAGAATGATACTCCTTGATTCTGTTTGTTGCTGTTCCTGCCTGGCAGGTGAAACCCTACAACCCTCGGATGAAGTTGTTGCCTTGGGAACAGTCTTATTATTGTGTAATAGTGTGTTGTGTCTCTGTGTGCACAGCCTGCAGGAACTGAGCCTACATCGCTGTTCATCATGTCCTGCGCGCAAGCAATTAGTGCATAGATTTAATTGTTTGACTCTTTCGATACGCGTCTCGATTGGCATTGATTTGAATTTCATGCACTGGTAAATAGGATGGTTATTCTTGCAGACAGGACATTTAAATAGTGCTTGTTTTTGTGTTTGATTGACTACGAATGATTTGGGACGATTGTGAGTAATATCGCTGTGTCTGCGGTACGGTTGCTGCTGTTTTGTGTGTGTTGAGGACTCTTCTAAGGTTTCTAATACGTCAGCACGATTTTTTAAAAATGTATTGAATTCTTGTAAAGTAGGTACTTTTGTAATATTGTTGCGTTCCCTTTCCCACTCACATTGAATAGATAGATCCAATCTACTAGTGACCATGTGTATAATGAGAATGTCCCAGTGTTCTGTAGGTAAATTCAATATTTTCAAAGCCCTTAAGTTTCGATTGATAGAATCTATTGTGTTTCTTAAGGCCCTTGATGATTCATGAACGACTGGTTGTACATTGAATAATGCTTGTATGTGATTGTTGACTAAGATGCGATCATTGTGATATCGATTGCATAGCAACTCCCATGCTACATCATAATTATCTGCTGAAAATTGCAATGATTTAATAATTAATGCTGCACTTTCCGTTAATGAATTTCTCAAATAGTGAAACTTGTGAATTTTAGGTATTGTAGTGTTGTCGTGTATGAGAGATTTGTAAGTGTCGTGATATTCTAGCCACTCTTGATAGCGCCCAGAAAAGGTTGGTAAGCTGATAGTAGGTAATTTAATGTTTGGTCCACCTGACAATCCAATATTATTGATAGAACTCGTCACCGACCCTGCATCTTGCTCCGCAGAGGCAACGCTGAGTAACTCCTCCGCAGCAGCCACGCAACTGAAGTAGCTGGTTTCGAAAATCTCTCGTTCCTGGTGCTCATCACCTGGAATTTCCACAAGACCTTCTATGTCAGTCTGAACTGAATCAAAATCGCTGTATAAATCTAGTATTTTATTTAATCGAGCCTTTATTTCAAAAAATTGAATTTTATTAGGAATTTTATTACTTAGAAGAAATGTGTCTATATGTGTTTTAAATATAGTAAGCTTTGCCTTATGGCTAGCTCTTGTTTTCTTTAATGATTTAAGATCCATTGTATAAACAAATAAATGATAATGAGACCAATATCAAACTGTCCAGCTGAAAGGCAATATGAATTATTATTAGTACCCGATTAAAGAAAAAATAAATAAAATATTAAATTGAAATTATATGAAGCTATACTTAATTTGTAATTTGTAGTTAGCAATTTGCAAAAGTGCGAAGTAGAGGGTAGATTCAGTTGGCAGGCGCCGAGGCAAACGTGTCGCAGCCCGACTGCCGCAAGTCACGTAATGCACGCGACCTTGACTTTGACCCCTGGGTTCGCTGAAATATATTTTAAAGAAATCGGTAGAAATGTACAATAGAATTGCACTGTATTGTTCAGAATCGATACAATAGGGCGTATATACGATCCCTGTAAGGGAAATATAGACGATAGTCTTTGTTTGAAATTGATGAAAAAATATTAAATTGATGTAGGTAGGAAATGATGCAACTTGTTTTCGTGAAATATTGAAATATTCTTGAAATTGGATTGAAATATTATGATTTTCGAATAAGAAATGACAGTATGTAGCTACTGCTTAAACCGTTTGAATCTTTAATGTCGAATTGGATTAAAAATAGCGAATTTAAAGCGGAACTAGTTATTGGGAATAATTGGAACGACTCACATCTCACATGTACCGCAACCCTTATCTTGGCTTGTTTCTCGCAATTTCTTGAAATATCGTTATATATGGCCACAGCAAAGCACTTCGCATTGTATTTCGTAATTTTTTCTTGAATTTTTGTGATTCACGCCGCTTCCTCGTTGAACAAAATGGCGATTTGCGTTGCAAGATGGACGCAACCGCAATCTCGTATCGATGTTTTCTCGGATCTTGTAAATGCGTCTTCGGGCTTCCAAAGTTGCATCCGGCTCGAACTTTGTAAGATATCGAGGTTTGTCGAAATGAGACGCGGTTGGTCAAAATTAGTATCCCTTTAATTGCTTCACAAAGAAGTGGTGAAAATTAAATATATTGTATGTATGCCAATCGTACACGCGCGTAGGTTTCTTGACTGATTGGAAAAGAGTGACGACTGAAGCGGCCGGCAGCGGCGATCGCGTCGAGTTGAGGCGAGGAAGGCGCGGCCAGCGGGGGGGCGAGGTTGCGCGTTAACAATAACATAATATCATTTAGTGTACATTTAAACAGAATCATTTACACTGAGATGTAATATATATTTACATTCCAAACTAATATGTTTTCCCGAGATATTCCCAAGATATATTTCGCCCCCTGTCTTCGCACACTGTTCCGAGCCGTTGCTGCAGCCTAAGATCGTTTTTCGCAGAAGATAATTTATATTTTGGGATATAATATATAATAAGTAATTATATTATATATTTCATAGAGGAAGACCAGATTAAGCGCGTAGTCAACCTATAGAATTTGTGCCATCGAACAGAACGTGTGCCAGTTACTTGGAGTTTACTTGATCACAGTAAACGAGGCTTTACCCTTTTCTAAGACATTGTCTATATCACATTGTCATGAGCACGCGGCGACACAAGATATTCTTCGAGATATAACTTTATTCCTGTAATATTTCTCTATGACTCATGTTGTTCAAAGTTTAGATTCGGCGGAGATTCTTTTTTTATTTCTCCCTTTGTTTGCGACTCTAACTTGTAAAGGATAAGTAAAATATTTCGTGAAACTATTCTGTGTTCTATAAAACTTGCGACGTAACTTTCGTGTGAGGAAATTGCTATGTTAAACACCTTCAAACTATTTTATTCCGTTTTTAACTGTAAATCGAAGTTGTGTTTAAATTTTTTTAAATAATTTATTTATTTATTTAACTACTCTAATATTATGTATATTATGTAAATACTAAATATGCCGGCGACTTTAGTTCGTTTTTTTTGAAAATTCCACAGTACCTGATATTTTTCCAGACCAAAAGGTATCTTATATGTTACTCCAGGTAATACACTACCTGTGTGCCAAATTTCATCTAAATTCGTTCTGCTGTTTTTGTCTAATTGAGTAACAAACACAAAACATTTTAATTGTTAATGATTGCACGTCTTGTTTACCCACGACGTTTCCTACCTCATTAGATTGATTATGCTTATTCCTAAACCATACTTGAAAATGTAAACAAGAAATCAAAAAACGAAAATGAAAGCCCAGTATGAAAATGAGTGCTTACTTTCTAGTAATCAAATTATTCGTCCCAATTGGGCTAATATTTCTTTTTAAATATATTTACTTAACATCCTTTTACTTCTTCTTGGTCTCAAATAATTATAGAATAGTACTTGTAATTTTAAAATAGAATTTTTGTGAAATAATTCGCCGAATTTATGGTTCCTGTAAAAATATATTATGTAAGCGCCAACAAAGTAGGTAGAGATGTCGACAAACGAAGTAACGAACGAGATGCGATGCAACCCAAGCGTAGGTAGCCATCGCCTGCCGAGACGGTCCGGAGTCCACTACGATCTCTAATGAGAGCGCTTCCATCGTTAAATAAATTGGATAAAGACGTTCGTGATCTCTCAAGAACAACTTGAACCTCTTTACTGTGACTAGCAATTAACTAAATTAAAAGATTGTTCGTTCACTTACCGAATAGTCTGAAACGTTCCAATTTCTTCTTCATGTGCCTTTTCTTTCATTAATTATCTTTTAACTGACACCAGGACCGGCCTCTTTTCTTCGCAGTGTCATCTAGTTGTTAATAATTGGAGGAAGAAATATTATTTTAAACGGTATACGGAGTTTTGTATTCTGACCGGGTTCAAATGTTTTCTATTATTACGGCGTATCCAGGCTGCTTTAGATCGGTATTTTTGGAAAATTATAGAGGAGACCTACAGGTGGACATCCTACGGCTCAAATGATTATGACAATAACTGTAAAGAGTAAAACGATGTCTTCCTAATCCGCATTGAGCCAAAGTTATATAGCCTATACAAAGTATAAGGTGGTATGTTATCATGGTGGTATAAGAAAATTAATTAAAAATTGTATATACTCGTATTTAAAGCCGATACGGCAGCAATATGAAATCCAATCAAAAAATTATTTAACTCTTTATAATGTGAATTATTTTGGCAAGCTATCGGCCTACAGCAAATGATTACTCATTACGTATTCCTGTAAATTGACATTATCAACGCCAATAAATTACGGTGTTTGTGTCGGTCCGATAAAATAAATCAGCTATGTCAATAGGCCAGGCCGAGTTCTCGGTAATGTAAAACCGATATTGTGACAAAACCCACGCCTTTTCTGGAAATCAAATTATCTTTCTTAAAAACATTACACCCACTTATTTTTTATTCAGTCATACCTAGTCCCCAAGTTACATAATTCGGCGCGCCAAAATTATCCATACTTGTGAAAGTAACTCTGTATCTCTCTGTCTGTTATTTTTTCTACTACTCAACCTATCACTATGAAATTTTGCACACATTATCAGATATACAGATAAGGACACAAGATACCTTTAACCAGGAAAAAATACTGTTATATACGACGGGGCTGTTTTCGAGGGATCAACAGCTGAAAATAAAATATTTCGCCTGTCAAAAGTATATATAAAATGGCAGGATTATATATTGCTTATAAATTTTGACATACGTTATAATTTTATTTTCCAACGGGGAAGAAGCCGCGGGAACCAGCAAGTTTTTGATAAAGAGGCAGTGTTATTTGATTTTTCGTCTGAATAAATCTCTGAAGTTCGAAGGAACGCACATGTGACATGGCGACTCAACACGGTCCGGGACAAAGGAGACGATGTTACCCGGATGTCAGCTGAGCCAGGACCTCGCGACCCGGATCACAGGATTAACTGCCTGTAACACTATGTCAACCAGACGCGCACATAAGATTTACGCTCGCTTTTTCTCTCTCTATTAAAAAAATCAACGCCGCGTCATATCGGATTGTCTCGAGCGACGACAAAATTACCTCGGGACAGAATGATATATGATCCACTATTACTTTTATTTAATTCGTATTCGAACAGATTAATCAGCACAAGTAAATCACGGTTAATTAGGGGAAAATACCCAATTATTGGCACTTTAAGAAATACGATACAAAAAATCCTCATATAAACTTTATACTTATATCCTTTAGATAATGTTGATTAAGCATTCCAGTTAATTATTATATTGTCAGCATTGTATAGAATATAAAGTTTCCACAATTTTAGCAGTATTAGGCAATTACACTCGTTTTTCTTTCAATAGACCCATAAACCATTAATCGAAGGTGCCATTAGGCACCTATCGACCTATTGTTGGCATGCATTAAACCAATTATTAATTGAATACAGTGTCAATAATAAAAATCATGTTATCTTATTAATGGCGTTAATTAATTAATTAATTATTAATGGAGTAAGTATTTTAGAGCCTACTAAAAATCCTAAATGCTGTAAAAGCTTAGATACGTAGATAATTACTTATGAAAGATATATTTATGATAGATTTAGCCCACATTTAACTACATACATAGGGGATAATAATTTTAGCAAAATAAAACCAGTGCTAACCAAACTATAAATAATTTTATTGATTTGTTTTTGGTTTGGTTTTATTGGCTTCTTTTTTATCTTTAAGATCTTCTTTCGCTCCCGTTCTACTTTTCTTTTTCTCATTCCTTCCTCCTTTTATTCTTTTTCACTTTTTTTCTTCTTTTCTAACTTTCTAACATAGATGTAACAAATATTATAATGTGTATGAAAATGGGGTGCAAAATTTAAAAAAGAAATGAATAATAACAGAAAATATCGGTACTGTGCCAATAAATTAAATTCACGTTATATTGTTAAACAAATTATTGGCATAGCTATAAATTAAAAACTTACAGTCAAAGCTGCAAAATTTCATCAAAAATACGTAGCTTCAACTATATAAAACTATAACACATAAACAATCATGGAAAATCACAATAATTTATCATATAAACAATTGAAACAGGGTGCACTTTCCTTAACAAAATTTTAAGAAACTGTCTGCGTAACAGAAAATTCGTTGAGACTCAAATAAAATTTGAAAGTTTAACAATGTTTAAATCATTTAACTGTTTAGTGTTAGCAATTCATAAAGGTCATAAACCTAAGATTTATTTATTTTTTGTGGGAACACAGTCATGGAATAGTTTTCTTATTTTTTAGAGAAAAGTTTAGGGTGCCAATAAATTAGAGGGGTGCCAACATTAGGTCATTTTACCCTAATTCTTGCATTGATTAAATAGAGCTAAGCAAATATTGTTTGTTGTCAAAATATTGAGTTGGGTTATTGACGTATGAGTATCGAGAGCATGTCACGCTGGCTCATATTGGATCTAGTCATACCAGCATAGCCATAGCACTACGCTTAAGCCTTTAATCTCTGCATTGCGTCACACCGAGCGGAATGAGGGTTATCGGTTTCCCTACTGATAAACACAAACGAATGAGCCCGGCTTCCCAATCCAGCTCAATAATACCCATCCGCGGTATAAAAATTGATTGTTACCGTAATCGAGTATTTTTCCGGGTCCACTTGTTTGACGTCTCTTTACGCTCGCGTTTGAGTAATTGCTTTCGATTTTCGTTATTTATTATTATGGTGACAAAATGTATTGGTCATTGACCGTCGATTAATTTCTGAACGCCATTACCTGAGAAATAATCGGGCGTAAATCAAACCAGCGTAGCAACAATGTTGAAAAAACATCGAAAACCTTGTGGGCGAGCAAATGAGAGTGGATTAAGGGAGTTAGCCCTGCCCGGTTCATGACAAATAATTTGTACCTGCACAGATAGGATTACTGAAAAAACAGCGAACTCACCTAACGCGGTCCTGACTAACGATGTATAAAATTTCCATTGTCATCAATCTCTGACGCCACGCCGAGGATTCGCAAACTCTTCACTAATTGCAATTTGAACAAAAAACTAAAAGGCAAAGTCATCTCGCGCTGCAGTTTTTTTACGCTAAATTCTTTACAATAAACGCTATTCCAGTTATAAAATCAAGTTCTACGCAATTCTATGTGCTTAAAACGTTAATTGGAGGTTTTCGATTTATTTTTGTAAATATATTTTTCTTTCATCGGAGGGCGTGAAACGCGCTTAATGGGCGGACTACATCTGTTGGGGCGTCATGGCCTTCAATGCCTTGAATGCCATGCGTGTGTATGGCAGTTTAGGTGTGTTCCTCTTTAATTTATAGCAAATTTGTAAATTAATTTTGTTTTCGTAGACACCAAACATGCTGTAGTTAGTTCTTTGTTAGAACCTAATTTGTACTTGTCGCACGTGTAATGTATTGACAAAGTATTTATATAAGAAAGTATACATTTTTTACATACTTTCACTTGATGGTCGGTGATTACCATTGCCTAAGAACATCATGGGATGAAAATGCGTTACTAACAAAATGCCCAAAATTTGTCTATGGAAATCACTATTCACTCTAAGAAGCCCATTGTAAAATAATCTAATTAAGATTTACGTTTTATTAAATAGGTAACAGTTAATATTTACTGTTCATTTTAACCCACATTTCTCTTAAAGGGTTAAGAAAACTCATATTTTAAATTCTTAATTTGTAAGAATGTATTTTAAATTCTTAATAGTGAATAATCATAACTACTTGAATATCATCAATAGTTATGATTAATTATCTACACGAAAAATTCACAACATGATTAATTATAATAATTTACTAGCTGGTGCCCGCGACTTCGTCCGCGTTGAAAGAGAAAAAAGTAATCTATCCTGTATCCTGTACGTCTAAATGTTCATCTACCAAGTTTCATGAAAATCAGTTAATTCAATGGTCATGGAGCAACATACATACACAATATTACAGATTTATTATGAATATTGATGATGATGACTGATTAGATTATTATTGGACGCCCAAATAAAACGATTTTCAAATACGTTCTTGACACACCGTTGGCGTCATTACAAGATTTCAGTCAAACAAAATTAGATAAAAAATTTGATACCACGAAGTCGTTATTAAGTTGAATTTGCTTCTTTACCCAGTTAGTGTTACTTTTTTAAACAGAAAAAAGATTAATAAATCTTTTCAACGCGTCCATTATTCCAGAACGTGTTTGTCTCTCTGTCTTGTTATAATGTATATTGTAAAAAGTCCTGCCCCTCCTAGGTAATGTTTGCTAAAGGTTTCTTGTTCCCTTTGAGAGTGTGTTATGGTAGATATTACCTGGAAGACACGTTAGAGACTTTACACGCAAGTGCCATTAGCTTCAGTTTTCCCATTTATCATGATCACATATTCTCCTTCGCACGTGTGTAACGATAACCTTCGAGTGTCTATAATAACTGAAAACATTGACGGCTTACTTTGTCTCGTATTTTATAAGGAAAAACTTTGAAAAACTTTCTCTATACAAAAGAGAAACAAAACATACGAGTCATTTGAGATTTATTTGTACTCATTTCTTTATCCTTAATACAATCCACAAGGAAATTATCTTAAGTAAACGTTCAATAGATTGATGAGCGTTTGCTCTAATCGTAGTAATGAATTTTCTCGACATATATGTACTAAGAGCCTTAACATGGATTTTCTGAAAATACAAGAAACCCAAGTACATTTTTTATATATTGTATGTAAATATGTGACGTATTCGATCGGTTTTCGTCTATAGACCGGTGCAATATAGCTGTTATCAAACGACCTAATATTGTACAGAATTCGGAACACTTTTATAGGGAATTCTGAATGCAGAAGATTGCGGCGCTTACCCGAACTATAAAACTACAATTTTAAAGTCACAGAATTGTATTAATTTAAAAATATCTTGAAGAACATGTTTAGTCAATCAATAAATAAGAAGTTTAATCAATCAGACCCGTAAAACAACAAAGGTAAATCTTCAGAAAACATCACTTCAATATTGGCCATAAATAAAATATGAAAATGTGTAAGGTCGAATACAATTGTTATAATATATGTATCCTACTTGAGTATTGGCTTGGAGTAGAGCCTGGTCTAACCTACAACAGGTTTTTGCATCATGATTTGTAGCGCCCGAGGGTGATGTTTGATCCGACACGTGCTTCCCTTGTTTGCAGAGAACAACTTATGTTTCAAGCAAAATAATACCGTCAGGGAAATTTCCTCGCAATAAAATATTCTAAAGAGCACTTAAGTTTAAACGTTAAGTATTTATGACACCTGCCTTCAATTACTTTTTTTTTATTAGGTTTCTGTAAATTTTATGAAGAAATTAATTGAAATTTACATTGTTCAATCATGTGAATCCTTATCATGTTTATTAATTAAACCGAAACATTTAAAGTGTTCTTTATTGAACAAATTTACCATACGTATATTTCGGTGAAGTGGAACATAGATAGATGCCTCCGGTACATTACAACCTAGTCTCAAATTGCTTGATATGTGAACACACCTGAATCCCAAATAAAATGAATTTTAAATCGTTTGAACTTTCTTCAATATAAATAACTTAAAGATTTGTTTATTATATTATGAAAATATTTAATTTCAACAATACGACTAGAAATAACATATTGTTTTATCTTAGTACTTAGTAGACAATTTTTTCTCATTATCCTCATTGACCGTTTGACACATCACAAAAATATATTTTTTGTAGTAACATAACATTCTTTTGGCGGGCTGACATAACATTTTGTCATAGACAACCCTCTTTGAATTGACGTTCACAATTATTATGTTAAAAATATGCTTTAATAACGATAATATTAAATTTATGGATGAGATGAAAAGTTCTAAAGTAGAAATATTTCAATATAAATTTATGTAAATTCTCTGACGATATTAATATTTCATAATGTGATATCATCAAAGGTGTAGTTTGAAAGTCGAGTCAACAATAGATATACCGAACTACAAAATAACACTAGGAGTCCATTGTTCTAATGAAATAGTCAGTTTGTATTACTCCTCTAACAAAATGTCGCTCCATTCGTTAATTACATATTCCGTTTCTGTACAAAGCTTTAGCAGCATAGCCCGGCTAACTGTTATAATAAACAACTATCAATTTGTTCTGCACATTTTAGAGTTATTTATATGTGAAACTATTTATTCCTTAATTAATTTATCTACATGTCAATAGTGTACAATACAATACGCCAGGTCGGTCAATGCGAACTTGCTTTAGTTCGTAGACTTAGCGGCCAAGCTAAGTGCGGCTAGTGGCTATTCATAATATAGACTAAAATGTGTTAGTTAGACTGTACCTTTTATAAAATTAGGTCAAACGATACATACAAAAAAAACTAGCGGGTCAAACGGGCACTTTTAAATAGGTAGGTCAAAACATATCTCGCCTGTTTACAGTTATATTAAATTATAGTATCTAGATATTTAAAATTTGTTTTAATTCCATAAAGAAGCTGATAAAATGTGCTACTTAGCGTGGTTTTAATAAAATAATATGTATAAAAATATGTAACTGATCTTACTTAGTCCCAATATTTTACTGTTGAAAGAAATTCCTTCGTCTCCCAAACATCGTTCATTCGGCACCTATCGCCATATTAAGATAAGGGAAGGGATGTCGTAAACTTTGAATCACACATTTTTATTCGGTGAACGCGCTTGAGAGCCTTTCAAGCTTGGATCTGTATAACCAAACACATTTTTACTAATAGTGGCTATAAATTTTCTTGTTTCTTTAGCAAACATTTTTTTAAGGTTGAGTCTGCAGCCAGATAGTATTGCACTTCATGGAAGATAACTACGGTCGGCCATTATGAGTGCAAATATATGTTTTGGCATAATAGGTGTTTATATACGAGCTGCGGAATGCAGTGGTAGGTAAGGCGCCACTACTAAATATAACATAATATTATCTATAATATCGGTGTAGTATATTCTTTAACCACAGCAGCCCTATGTTATATTTAGGTGAGGGTTAGTATGTCTACCACTCTATTTAATAAAAAAGTAAGGCTGACATACACTCTTAAAGTGGGAAGCATTTATTTAGAAGCATTTGTAGCTCTACTAACATTACAATTGTAAACGTTCGTATCTGAATGAATAGGATATTTATTAGTTGCAAGTGATAAATGTTTATCGCCTAGTAAACATTTGTATGTACACGTTTGCAATTCAAAAGCAATGCTATGGTGCTGTGTTAAAATAGTGCAGTGTGCAGTAAAACGTACAAGTTGTAAGCGCGAGGCCACTCACGTCCCAGATATCCCGCTAAGAAACAAAGCGAACATAAATTGTGAGAAAGCGCAATTTTCGCACGTTATGCAAAACCTTAACCGCTACCGTTCGAATAATTTGTGATAGGAAAATGGAATTGTATGCAGAATAATAAAATCCTTCGACCCTTCGAATCGGCCTCATAATAAATTTTACCGTTGTGGTTTTCACGTACATGTTGTTTTGATCGCAATGAATTATTGCTAACGTCTGATACATAAAAATTAAAGGTTGCCTTCCTACCTTTTTCAAATGTGAATTGTAAATTATATTCAAAATATTATACATGTGATGATAGAGCACTGTATTATTATTATTATTTTTTGAGAGAACTTAATTATTTAAAAAAAACTCGCTGGTTGGTACCTACGATTAGCGTTCAAAAATAAAATATATAACGCCTGACATTACTTATACTTTTACCAAGAGTTGTTTTTTTATTTTTAGAGAGCTAGTGCTTTCATATTCAGCCTATGTACATCCTGAAATTCTATTCTAACTATTGGGTGATGTTTTTTTTTGAATCGGATCAGTAGTTTCGATGACTTCCTCCTACATACAAACAAACGAACAATTTTTTTTTTATCTCTTTATAATATTAGTGTAGAAATAACACAACAAATTCTACTACACCTTAGAAAGTCCTTAGAAATAAAAGAATAAAATCCTACAAAAATACATATTATTATATTTTAATTTAGTTACAACATAATTAGTAATTCACTAGACAGAAATCTGAAACAAAGCATCAATAAAATTATAAGACTGTTATCAGAATAAATTCACTTGTTTCATAGGAACCGTAATAATTATTCATACGAGTATTGTAGAAAATATATTCTAAGTATTGCGTAGTTTATACATAATATTATTCTCTTATGATACTTATTATCGGCACATGAAGTTTATTCCAGATATGTTATGTATGTTATGAACGCAATATTCTCTTCACAGAAAACTATTTCATTAAGTCTCGTGTATTCATATATATTAATAAATACATGTTTATTTTTGTATATTTATTATAATATATAACATTATGTATAGATATAAACATATCTATATCCATATCTAAATTTATACAAATGTAAATAAAACAAAATGTTTCTATGGACTCCGAAACCGCTCTACTGATTTTAATTTTTTAATACGATTTTCAATTTATAATTTATGGAAGACGAGTAAAACGAGGAAAGTTTCTTTGTATAAAATCTTATATCGCAGGCGAAACCGGGAGCGGGTCATTAGTTTTAAAATAAATAAGCTAATCTAACTTCTTCTAATCCACTCGATGGATTTTGATATGGTTTTCACTAATGGAGGGGGTTACTTGTATAGGTAATGTAAGAATATAGTATTACATATACATACACACTTATCGAAACACCAAACTCTACTTATTATGTCCCCTTCTAATTCCATTAGTTATAATAAATTGAAACACAAAATGTAATAATAATAATTGTAAATGATAATATTGATAGGTAGTAGCTTGGTCACTTTAAGTAATTATAATATTTCATTAGGACATTATTATGATAGTCGTAAAGATGTGTTTATAATGCAACAAGATAAATCTTACTTCGTCGCTCATATAGAATATTATAATGGCTATACTAAAATGTTCGAAATGGCTGCTACGGCGAGCTACGTAACTTTGTAGCACCGTAGCACACTGTTGTAGTAGACACGCTACGGCATAATATCGCGAATTCGTAGGCGTGGTATTGTAGATAGTGAGTATTATTTCAATTATCTTTTTTATTTGTAACGGATTTGAATGAAAGAAATACTAAAAATGTTACGGGAAGCTTGCTACAATATACATAAGTGAAAACTACATTCAAATCGGTTAAGGTTTATGTGCACAAACGCACACATAAACAGACAAAAATTCTAAAAACTATTTTTTCACCACGGTAACATAAGTATTGTATACAATTTTTTTTTAAATATTTAATGTACAAACAGGGTTCCTTTACATTTTTATCCTTAATTATACTATGTGTGATGATAGCATTAACTGCCAGTTGATTCGGCCAGGGGCGTTGTCCATTAACTCGACAATAATGCTAATTATAATACAGTTATACCTTTATATGTTCGTGGTTTTACAAAGTAATAAATAGTTGTACTGTATCCCGCAACAGAAACGGTCAAAAGAAGCCGGAGTTGCGACAACCTCATCAATATTGCGCTCACGTTGGAAAACTTTCTACCACAATTACCTGAGAGCTCAAGTGTCGGAAAATATATTGGTTTTGTTCGTTTCAACCCTAAATGTCTGGAGAATCGATTGCAGTATGAATTATTTGTTAAAGATTAGCTCATCGACGCAATAAATACATTTATTTAAAATGCCTCACGTCAAAGAGAGATGCACCCAAACAATGAGACTAGAATTCAAGATAGCAATCGTATAGCAACGCGTCACGTGATTAGGAGCGTTGCGTTGCCACGCGACGACTTTGTCGCTTCACGTTTGTAATTTATGCTCGCTTTGTAAGTTATACATCAATACTAGCTTTTATTCGTGTCTACACATATCTGCAGTAACACACCATAGTGACTTTGCGTGGAACACAGTGATAGTTTATAAATTTATATGTTTTAGATGCCTACTATAAAAGAGATTAATAAGAATATTTTAATATTAATAATAAAAATGTTATATAACTTGATGTTTGGAGTGTCTATCCCAGATTAAACGAAAAGCTAATGAATGTAGATGAAGTAATAAAATGTCAGTCTCTGATCTCTGCCTAGCTGTAATAATAATTTTGTTAGGTATATTAGCTTTCATCTACAACTTCGTCCAGCAATGTTGTTATATATAATTTAATTACTTTTAGGCAGATATTTATCATCAATACTAATAATAAATCTGTAGGAAAATCTGGGAAAATTAAGGAGGCTTATGACCAGCAGTGGACGTGCTGTAGCTGAGAAGATGATCCCAAGAAATGTAAAAAGATTACCAATAAATGCAGGTAAGTCTTTTTACCTTTCATGGGATTTTATCTTGAAAATTCCAATGTTGTATTGAAAATTCCAATGTGGTCCCTATTGACAAATTTTGAATCCTCTGTAAATATGAGTGGATATGATAATAAAATTAAAATCGAATTAGGTAGTAAATTATTTATTTTTTACTTAAAAACATAAAATACAAAATAATTATTGTCTGAAATTTAGATAAAATTTGCATGTTTAATTAAATTATTTTGAACTCATATTTATAGCTATATATAAATATGAATTTTAGAGTTATGTTTAGTTATTACTTTTTCTTTGATCAATTCTTTCATTTTCGCTTTCATCTTAAACATTTTTATTTCATTTACACAATTTCAAACCAGGGTTACCTAAGTGTTACTTACAAAATTATTTTGATTAAATTTCAATTTGAAAATCCACTTCAGTCCGGTAATGCTTTAATGTGGAAAGTTCACGCGTTTATGATTGTTTCATAATAAACATCGAGCGGTCGAGAGGAGAGCCCTGGCGAGTTAATTAATAATAAGCGAACGGGGTCCGCGGTGTGTTACACAAGAGGAGAAACGAAAAATATCGTATCGCTGAGCGTTGGTTAGTTAGCAGAAAAGACCGGTTGTGTGTAGCCCGAAATAATAAGCCTCAACCCGCCACACCAGTGATTTATTGTTTTGGCTTTGCGAAACCTCACTCGGAAGTCTGATAAAAAATGATCGCACTTATTAACACCGCTCACTGAACTCCGACTTTATTACGCCATGCCAATTTTTGTGACTACCCAAAGTTTTTACGGTCAGCTGATTGTCTAATCTTTTCTTGTTAAATAATCTGATTAGTAAATGATATATTTTGTGTTAAGGTCGGTAGACAGGTTCACTTGATGGTAGGTGGCTACCATCGCCTATAACACAAGCAATGTGCTGCAAGTGTGCTGCGAACTGCCATTGTTAAAGATAGGGGATTGGGAAGAGATAAGAAAATAATTCAATTTAATTTTGGCTTCTTTTAGCTTATGATTGCTTCATATAAATTAAAAGATAAATTTTAAAAAACGCTATCAAGTCTGGAAACATTTTGGGATGAAATCGTCACTGCTTAAAATTGTAGAGGTTGGCTACCTCAAAAAGTTTTCAAATATTAGGCGCATTATTTCACGAGATGACAGAGGTTGGGCACATATTAGCAAAGTTGGGAGCGACTCATTTTATGTCACTCGATCAACTTTTTAAACACCTACACAAAATTGCGAAATTCTAACAATCAGATACATTGTAACATCATATTAGCAGCGATATTAAAACCACATAAAATGGTAAAACAGACAAACAATACAAAACTTTGGAACAATATCTCTATGTCGGTATTATATTTAGCGGGTTACCAATCCCACTATATTAATATGTTATATGTTATATTTATAACACCGCCATATCTATGATAAACTTAATTATAAATATGAATAGAAATATCTAGCATAAATTAGTCGAAATTATTATTTGAAAACGTACCTTTGAACGAAAATTTAAATTATTAAACATAACAGATCGTTTATATATTATATATGCCTGATATAAGGAGCAAGAGATAAATAGGATAAAGGCTGACAAGGGCCTTAATAGTAATAGGGTGAACTTTGCTTCATAGTCACATGGTTTGCAGGAGTAACCATAATATTATAAAAGATTATCGTCAAGTAACAGCACATGTACTGGTATTTTTTAGTTGGAATAAACTACGCTATAGCCAAATTTCCCATTCCTCTGTCACCTCCTTTTCATTTACCCTTATCCTGTCAATATCTTTTATCTGTCATCTATCATTTATCCTAACAAGATTAGTAGCCTATTTGCAATCTGTGCCATTTTTGGTGTTAATCTTATACTTAACACAAAATTATTAGACGAAGAAAGAGAAATGTACTTAATCACTTACTGATTGTAGTTAGTTAAAAAATATTATTAATATTGTTTTTCCTTGACTGACCCACTTATTTTTTTTGTATTGGCCTCGTTAATAATATATCTACTGTTATTTGTTTTAAAAGTTGGCAACCCTACACATAAAAAGACTTTGTCCGCCCGCGATGTAACATGTAACCCAATGATTAGGCACAAACATGATTCCCTTTCTTCTTACGTGTTAGAAATTCCTGGGAAGTGTTTCAAAAAGTCTCATTAAATAAACGAGGAAATTAATTTACATTTTCACGTTTACATAAATGAGAGGCCGTAGTGCCGTGTGTTGTGGCTGCCGACAGAATGGGGGAGCTTAGCGCCCCTCAATGCCCACCCCACAGCCGGCTTGCAAATGCTTGTGATGCTCAGAAAAACTTCTCTAGCTGCTAATAATTTCAACTTAGCACGACGAACAAATCACCAATTTCTGGATGATGGCTCTTAATGGGATTTTATCTTGTATGACAAAATCAATTTAATATAAGAATTACTTGATGCTTGATGCTGCAACATCAGATCAAGGATACCATGTCATAGAAATGCCACCGAAGTAACAGTTTACTAAATTACAGACAGACAGATACACAGATGTCCCTATACATATATACAGAGCCACAACACGTTAAACTTATTATAAGACTCCGTTTTTGCATCGGGCGTTGGGGATAAAAAAAACGAACACGAGACCAAAAGACACCATGACGTCATCAAGTGATTAAAATATTGAAATTTAATCTTTCTTCCAAAAATAGACCCCCAAAAATATTCCCCTCGACTTGCGTCAGCATAACAAATTTCAATAACATTTCAAATAATAATATGATGTTTTAGTCTCAACAAAACCTTCAGGTAACCGAATCCGTACCCATCGAGAGGCTTTGCTCATTTTCTCGTTAGTTAATTACTATAATTTAAACTTGATAATAAAGACGGACAACCAGCTTTGTTTGTTCTCAAAAGATAGAATTTCTTGCAACTAAATGAAGGCTAATTAAGCTTTTAGAGATAAAATAAAATAGAAGCGCGTGTCAGCGAAAATAAACGTCATAGCAACTGCGAATGAGAGTGGAGTCGCTCATTAAAAAAGGACGATTCAAAGGTATACCTACATTTAATCTTTATGGAGAATGGAAATCGTTATTCACAGATTGTCTTATTACATTTAAAAAATCTGTTTCACGCTTTTCTTGGCTATAATTGGATGAGGAGAGCGAAGAGCTGTGTTCTGTGACGAGACTGGAAAGAGGCTTACGTTTTCATGTAGCTTACGGCTCCGATACACAGACCAAATAAGAACTATAGACAGAATTTGCGGAGAAAATAGTGAAGGCGGTTTTTCAAACAGGTGTGCGTAGGCGGTGTATTGAGATTTTATGTTTCATGCTGCAACCTTATTTTGTGTTATTTTTTATTAATAATATGGGTTCCCAAGTTTACTTACGCGTTAAATATGATTCTATCCTGCTTTTTGTTTTTTGAAGACTGGTTTTACACCCTTCCACTACGTAATTCCGCATTTCTACTAGTAAATTTTTTAATAAGGCGAGGCATAAGTAGTTTGACTGTATTTGTGTACGTGTAGGTGTAGGTATGTTCACGGCGAAGGAGTAATTTCATTGACTTCACTTTGCCGTCAACAGGGCTCTATCTTTAGTTATAATTTTATCTGAGGTCTGATATCGGAAAAATCACAGACTAATGAAATGAGACGAATGTCGAATTAAAGCAAAGTCTGCACATAGGATGTAAAAAGTTTTTCTTTATATGTAAATGTGTGTGTGTTTTTTTTTTGTAGGAGTTGTTTGAAATTTCAAATATATTTATTATAAAATATGTTGAAAAAATCGGTAAATCTATCACATGCTGGAGAAAGTATTAAGTAAATATAAATTATTTGAACTCTATTTTGCGTGTTTCGCAAAATCAATACTTTCGCTCTATAACAAAAATTGTAAAGAATCTAGCCGCGGAACACATCAAGTAGTTACATTATTAATTTGAATGTCTTTCATTTCAATATTGTTTATTAATTTATATAATTTTATTTATTTAATGCTTTTAAACTTTATTTTTTAAGTTTACCATGGTACAGATTTTCAGATAATATTATACACGTAGAAGTTTGAAAGTAAACACATGTTTTACATCTTGTAAATCTTGTAGTAGGTACCTACTTATAGGAAAAATCTAGAAACATTGATAACCGTTAGCGTAGCTCCAGCCAGCTCCCCCGCCTTTGAGATATTGTAATGAAATCCAGCCATCTGTTTTCCCTCGTAAATGTAATATAATGTGATGTGCCTGGTTTCTTAGGTGCTACGAAATAAAGCGGTTAAAACAAACCATGTGCTTTTAATTAACAGCCACTTGATGGTGGCCGCTTATGTTTTTCTTTATTTATTTTTTTCATTTAGGTAAAAAGTGTTTGAATCACTTGTACAATTCAAACAAATTATAATATTAATGTACATAACGTATTGAATAAACAAAGTTGGGTGGGTGAAAACGTAATATCCTATACTTTTTCCCACGTATTTTTGCCCACTTTTTTTACCCACGCAAAACACATATTTAAGAGTGATTTTTTGTCTGCAGCTTAGTAAACATTTGTATAATAAAATAGCCGCATAGTCCTACAAATTGAGTCCCAGTCCTACGCTTGGAAGTTTTTAACGGCTGCTAACTCCTTTAGCTACCTCTATCGAGAATTTTCGCAGAGGAAAAAGTTGTTCGTCTCGGCAAACTTAAGCTACTCACGAAGATTCAGCCTGTTAGTAATCAGAAAAAAATTCCTTTGAGGGATACTGGACCATTTCTTAATTCGATGCAGACCGCCTGCAGCCCTCTATCACAACAAAAGTAAATCATTGTTAAATTGTGGACCTATTGAATAGAGATCTATATTGCATATAGATTTTACAAAATAGAAATTCAAAATGCATCTCGCATATTGTCTGTGCATAGTAGGTAATACGTTCACATATTGAATGCTCTAATATCCTATTTGTATTCACGGTCGCGTTGTTTATAGCCAATTGAGATACGATCACCCGTCCACCGGACAATTTATATTGAATCATCACTTTTGTTCACCCTGAGCTTGTTCACTCGCAAACATACAACATCTATGTAAGCTACTTACAACAGTTTTTTTATTGAAAATAAACAGGGTACAATAAGATTATAAGTATCATAATAAAAGGTTTAATGTCCATCGAGTTACTAAACTACTCGCCGGAATTTATCTCGCCCGAACCGGCGAGTTATCATGTTTGATGTTCACCTATTATTTGACTTTGACAAACATCGTGGAATGGTACCTGAGAAGATCATTACGAAAAAGAGGAAGACTTTATCTCAGATGGACAGATGACCTGAACAAGACCACAGACGAAGTTTGGCAAAGAACGGCAAGGGACCGCATTGAGTGGAAAACTTTGGAAGAGGCCTATGTCGCAAGACAAGTTGGAGTTGTTGGTGATATTTATAAATAACATAAAATATATAATAATATATTTTATTTCTTGTTATTAACTAACTTCAGCAATAAAGGCTATTTTTATTTTTATTTTATTTTTATTATTTGACTAGACAACTCGCTCACAATAGGTGATTCTGCAGATAGTTACTGTTCATCGCCGGACAAGAAAAAAGCGAGGACAGAGAAACACAAAACATTATGAATAGATGTCGTATAAGCAGCTTTCAATGTGTTTCATTTTAATTTCTTTTTTATATTTCATATTTATTTCTATTTAGTTATTTATTTATTAATACAGTAATGTTACATTTAAATTAACATTGGTGTAGACATAAAATTAACATTGGTTCACTGCATACCATGTTCAGTTTACAGATACAGAATCATTTAAAATATATAAAATAATACATTTAGGTACCTACTTATGTGAAAATAGTGCTGTCATATTATAATTTCACGATTCCAACATCCTCACCAATATTATAAATGCAAAAGTGGATTTGTTTATTTGTTACGCTTTCACGCATTAACTGCTCGATCGACTATTTTGAAATTGTGGTTACACGTTGTCAGAATTACAGAAAAAGGACATAGGGTACCTTCTATCCAGAAAATAAGTAGGTACTATTCCCGAGGGATGATCTAGAAATAAAAACAAAAAATTCAACTCTCGACAAAAATATATGAATTATAATGATTCAATAAATTCAAATTCAAATTCAAATTCAAATATTTTATTGCAAACCATAATGTATAAACGATGTTACAATATAAAATGTAAAACATTGAGAAAAGGGGCACTGACGAAGTGGTGGGCGAAAGCTATTATTTTATTAAATTTTTAAAAATAACTTTCCATTAATAGTAAATTAACATAATTGTGTTTCTTCCGTTTTAATGTAAAGATATTTCGGCCTTAAACTTATTACATATTTTTCTCATATTTAGAAGTTAATAGAAGTTAAGTGTAATTTTGCTTAAAATCTCTATTAAACATATTATGTATAAACTATGTAGTAGGATAAAGACTTTTTGATTACATATCGGCTTCAAGTGTACCAAGTCTTGAATCCATATCAATAGTTGTCAGATAGGCGACATGTCCCTAAGGGAAAAACCTTCAATAAAGATTTAAAAAAAAATAGTTGTCAGATGTGTGTTAAATGAGCTGCAAAGTAATATAATTTTTCTATATTTTTTAAATCTAAAAATAAAATGAATTTATTCGTTCGGTTAAATGAAGTAGTATTGTACAAGTAGGACTGTATAAATTTATAAGCCCTACCGAGCTTCTATGTCAATACAGCTGTAAGCACTTTGCAGAGACATTATAATAAAACAAATAACAACTACATGAGTGTACGATGTCTGCGTCAGTACAGTTGGCGACATTGGTTGAAAATTCCTCTATTTTATTTTCTTTTAACATTTTCCATAAATGTCTTAGAAACTGGAAAAAATAATTCTAATAGGCAAAGCCTTAATATTCAATACCTACACACATACAGATTTATTATTAGTATTGATGATTGATGATGATGATGATTGATATTGATTAATTAATTCACTGTAAATTCTGATTCAGTAGTAAGTAAGTGATGAATTTGGTTCAAGAATATAACTGGATCAAAAGTTTTTGTGTTTCATATCGCTATATATATAGAAAAATAACAATATTCCAAGGACAATTTTTGCCATGGTTTAGAATTTTTTTTCTTGACATACCTACTAAGAAAAAAAAATTGTTTTAATATATTTTTTTAAAATCTTATTGAATTTGAAAAAGAGGGCATTTCCCTATCCCTTCTTATTACCTTATTATAGTAGCAATATAACAAGTAACCTCTTACAGAAGATCAAATTGAAATAACAGCATATATGCTGTCGTGTTTCGGTGAGTAAAGGATGTCAGGGCCCATTCTATTATATCCTTATCCTTTATCGTATCAATGTATATTTTAACAATAAATATTTAGAGTTAGATATTATATTATAAAGGTTACTTTCCACTTGAGCCATACTTTCCTTTTTTGAGCGTGGGTTCAATATAGCTGAGCAGAGCTACTAATATAGCGCCTTAATCGAGTTACATAATGTTTTCCTGAAATTACATAACACGATTAAAAGCCCACCCACATATACGAGAGATCATAGCGGATTTACTAACGAATATCCCACGTAGGAAATTTGATGAGGCAAGTGCATCGATGGAAAAGGTTAAATGTTGGTCTCATTAAAAGTTAAAGGAAATCGATCTGAGTACAGTACACCCAAAGTTCGCGTTCACGTCATATTTACGGGTAAACAAAATAACTACGTAACAAAACGAACTTATTATCATTCATTTTGAAAGTTCGTAGACAAATGAGCTTAGTTTACTTACCTGTTTGTATGTGCTGCAAATAAAGCATATTTCATGAGTCTTTACTGCCAGATAGTTCACGTCCGATAATGAAAATATGTTTACAAATGCAAAGGGAATTTGTAAACTAATTTATATGAAACGAACAGACACAATGAAAGTTTGTTAATTAAAGTAACGATGGCAGCATGTTTCCTAGAAAGTCTTTCCTTGTTCAGCATTACGTTCAGCATTCATAAATGTCAGGTTTCAGTAACGGATTCTTAATAATGAATATAGTAATTTAATAAGGACAAAATATGGAAAGATGGAATATCTTTACATACAAACAAACAAATATACAAACTTTGCCTGTATATATATATATATATATATATGGTTTTCTTAATTAATCGAAAAGTTAATTTATCGAAAACTTGGCTCTTTAAACATTTGCTAATATACTCGGGTTAATATATAGTTGTTCGAATGAATCAATGTTTAATATAAAAAGAAGTGTTGACAATTGCTGTTTAATGCTGACTTTATTATTTTTCTCATAAAGATCACTCATAGTCTTCATACAATAACAAACGAAATATATTTTAATGAAATTTTATGCTTAGAATTTTGTTATTCGTTAGACTAAGTAATAAGGCACTAAGCCCTTACAAGATAACTTAAGGTTATTTTATATAATACCTATACTAGCGGTCCGCCCCCGGCTTCGCACGGAAGCAATTTTTTTTTTCTGAAAAATATATACAAGTACTGTGTGTTGTTAATTTATACTTACACCATTTTCAATCGTCTACTTTGTTAATGCGACCTATAATGTTTTACAGTTATATTCCATTAAGTAATTAGCCGGCTGTCAATCGTTACACAGTCAATGGTCATAGAAATAAAAAAAAAGATCAAAGCCCCTACATTTTCAAAGATTAGCCTTGAAGTCTTGCTAACTCTTTTTAACTTTTGGTTCTGATTAGTTCAATATAATATAGTACAAGGTTGTTCTACAGGTATTCTTATCATACGTCACATGATAGCAATAAAAATCATTAACATTTTTACTGACTGCTGTTTTATTTTATATGGTGTAGGATTTCCATTCATGTTGCGTTCAAAGTGGAACAACAATACCAGCTTAAAACTTTAAAGGGACAAATGTCCAAACAATCCGATGAAAGATCTATCAACAGAAGCATTTAGGTACTTACTTTGCGGATATGTGTCGGTATGGTTCACCCGGACAAGTTTTAGTTAACCCAATGAAACTTATTGATTCAATACGTCTGCTGCAATAGATTTTGAAACAGTTCCATTCAACGTCGTCCGTTTTGTAAGCTCTTTGTTCCATACTAGAGAGTTCAGTTATGTGAAGAGCTTCATTTAAAAAAATACATTTTTTTTAAACGAAGTTTTATATCGATAGATTTAAGTTTTATATCGATTTTATTTATTTACTAGCTGGCGCCCTCGACTTCGTCCGCGTTGAAAAAGACTAAAGTAGCCTATTCTGTGTCCTGTAAGTTATCTACCAAGTTTCATGAAAATCAGTTAATTCGTTTAATTCGAGTTATGGAGGAACATTATATACATACATAATAATGTGTATCGAGATATTGTATGTTTCCCAAATATAAATAAATAAATAAATAAAATACATTTATTATCTACACTTACAGATTTATTATTAGTATTGATGACTACTAACACAAATAAAACTAATAAGACAAGTACGCTTCCGATAAACGGTAAGAAGCGATACGGAAACGAAGTCTGACATCCCTTATTTGTACATTGAAACACAACAGGGTAAGGGTTTTATTAGTGCCGCATTGACATTAAGAATAATAAAGCGTAAATTTAGCTTCTTTAATAAAAATAATTACAAAGCAAAGCAAATAAAATTATTTGAATTGAAAGTTAGAGCGAAACTCCTTCACTCCAATGAAACTTGAAGAAATGAAATCATGAAAGTTTTGATATTTAAGTACAGAAGTTTACGAAAGAATCGAATGCCGTTATAATTTTATTTCATTTTGTCTAAGTATTTGTTAAAATATTGAATTGCTATCATCATGATCACGCTCTGTTCCAGGGTTCCATTTCCAGCAGGGTGAACTTTAGAAATAAACTTTTCAAAGTTAACTCTGGTCAGGATCTGGAAAGTGGCAGGGCAGACTGCGTTTCGCGGTCATTTGCAGAAAATAACCGTGGAATAACATCACATGTGTCGTTATTTCTGTGAGTGAGTAAGAGATACCAGAGCCCATGTCCCTATTCTTTTCAAATTCCTTACCCTTAATCCTACTGTATTCGACAGCGCAATTGCAGCACCTGCGGCGTGGCTTGTGTACAAGCAACGGTAACCATCACCATCAAGTGCACCTTCATACTGTCTGCAGAACTTAACATATAAAAGTAGCCCTGGTTTTCTAAGCTTAAGAGAAAATTACTGGTCAACATTGTTTGTACGATGCCAAGGTTGATGAAATACGTTCGAGTTAACGATACATAAAAAATTCATACTCATCAATCACGCGTGTCCCGAACAAAGTTTGTGAGGAACAAATATGACTGACATCACTAATTAATACGGAAATCAATTTGTATTATTCTGTTCCTTTTCAACAGTGGTTCTTTAAATAAATAGAAATTTCCACAGTGTCTGTTATAAGAGTTGGATGTGATACTCAAGAAGATTGGCGCGACGGAGGGCGCCTTAATGGCCTCTTGACGTGATCTCAGTGAGCTCTTCAGGTCACTTCGTTATTCCGATTGTACAGGCCGTTATGTGTGCTATGAATATAATCTTAGTCGAAACTTTGAGTTTGGCGTGAACAGCGAACTGTAATTGGTTTCACGGTTGTGCGGCGAATGTATGCCACCGCCACATACATTATAAGCCGTGTGAACTCTCAATCAAATTCTAGTACGCGTTCACTTATACATACGAGTACGTGAAAACAAGCAACTTTAACGTATTAATTAAATTTCTAAACATATTATTAATTTTCATTATTATTAATTATATAATTACTAGCTGCTGCCCGCGATTTCACCCGCGTAATTTTATAAATTATATACTAAAACCTTCCTCGAGAACCACTCTATCCATTGGTAAAACAGCATGAAAATCGGTGCAGTAGTTTAAGAGTTTATCGCGAACAGACAGACAGACTCGGAGGAGGACTTTGTTTTATAATATGTATGGTAAGTACCTACAACGCAACTGCTGATGGTTGTTTTTTACGGCGACCAGTAATTGTCAATTGAATGACTGCTTCAATGCTCTTAATTCTTTTTAAATATATTTTCTTTATGTTAAGATCGACAGACAGGCTGACGGTCCAGTTGATGGTAGGTGGCTACCGTCGCTTGTAACACAAGCAACGCCACAGGTGCTGCAACTGCCACTGCCGAATACAGTATTATTAAGGATAAGGAATTTGAAAATAATATCATAAAATAAAAAAATAGCCATACTTAGTAAGATTAAGGATAGGATAGGATAGGATTAAGGGGTAAGAGATAGGGAAATGGGCTCTGGCGTCCTTCACTCACTCCCTGAATGACAATAGCACTTATGTAAAGATTATGTAAGATTGGTTCTGTCGCAGTCTTCTGTAAAGATGTGGTTACTGCTGCCAGACGAGCTGCCCAAATGACTGCGAAATGCAGCGTGTCCTGCCATTACTTTGCATTTTAAAACGATATATTTACACTTTCTTTTTCTACGCTGGCAAGAAGTGACTCTCGTTAAATTTAGTTCCTAACATATCTAATAACTATTGGATGTCACCAGATTTTTCACACCGCTCACAATCGCTCAATATCGAATTTAAAATACAATAGTTACAATGTAGCTTGCTTGACAGAATAGAATCGCTGAACTAAATAGTGTGAAGAACATTGCAACATCTAATGTTCAACACGTGTACCTCCTAGTCATAGTATAACATAATTATATTCTCTGACAGCATCTCGTTCAGAGTTTGTTAAATTATTGTATTTCTGTACTTTGTAGCAAAGTTAATTTTGACAATCTCTCATACTTATTGTTTCCTGGCAAAGTAATGTGCGCTGGGACCTTATGTACGCTTTGTGTCTAACTTAAAAATAGTTCGGTTTGTCTATTTATTTATTATTTAAATTAGTTATGCTAATACCGTAATAAAAATAATTAGTTATTTTTTTAGAATTCTTATGTAAATGTTGAATATTTTTGGCTTCAATCAAATTAATCAATAAAAAATCGATGTTCAAAATCAAGAGCACATTTTTGGGAAGTAATGTAATATCGTACGCACGACACTGGGTGCGCAATATTCTAAGTACTATCAGCTCTTGTTCATATTTTCGTGAATATTATGTTGTTATGCCCGGCAAAAGAAAGATTCCGGTAGAAAACTGGTAGGTCCTATATTGTTATATAATCAAATTTGTTATTGGATTAGGTAGAGAATGTGCAGATGGCGCCGAGCAAGTAAGTAAAGAGCGAAGTGATAGGGTCCCGATATACGTGTCTCGGTTACTGACGACCGCTTCCACATTTTTGATATTCAGATCGAAGAGTCACTGGGAACAAAACCCAAGTTAACTTCACGATATTGAAAGCTTATAGATTTGTGATGTTGTCGCTGTGAAGGGCTAATAAAATCAATGGTTAAAACTATTTAGAAATTTCACTTAATAAAAGAATGAATTTTTTTAGAGCAAAGCGTTTCAACAATCACCTTGAAATAACAACACATCTTCTTTCAGGAGCTTGCTTGTCCTTTGTTCTATTAAGGTTGGCCGAGCATATAAATCTTTCTTAGTCTTAAGGTGACAGTAACCACCTACCTTCAAGTAGAATTGTTTCTGCTGGCCTATTTCATAAAAAAAAAACTTAAATTCCCAACAAAACTGCATCCTCCTGATGTTACTCAAAACGATTATAGTAAATTTGACCATTACATGGCCTGCTTGTGAATTTCTCAATGATAAGTTATGGTATGTGTGTGTTTTTTTGTTTAATATTACTGTATTTACTATGTTTTTGTTATTGTTACCGTTATTGTGGCTAATGTTGTGTACGCCTGTAATTGGTGCGCGTGTCAACTGAAATACCTTGTGAATCATTACATCATTAATAATTTTAACACGTGTAGGTGTTGGTGTATCTTAAAATAAATTAAAAAAAAATTAAAACAAAAGGTTTGCTTTCAATCTTTCTGTATTGCAAGTGTGTTTCATTATACGAGTATACCCCATGAAGACAATAGACATATTGTGATATGGAAACACATTTGAAACGACTCGCCTATGCACGTGGTAAATGTCTAACCGATTTGGTTGGTGGCCAATTTTAATTGAATGAAAAAATGATCGTGTGCATTTTTTCGTTTTGGATGATGGGCTAATGGAAATTGGCAGTGGTCTCGGGCGGCGCCCGTGCCAACTTTTGCGGAGCCAGCTATCGCTACGCTCCAGTTCGGGGTACGAGATATATCGTTTCGATTGAATAATGGTCTCATGGCGATTGCATTTCAGTGTCCGGTTTCCCAGAATTGATTATGGAAATTTGTCGATTCTGCTTTTTCGGACATCATCTCACAGGAAGAAATGTTTTCTAATCAATTCATTGAGAAATCACCTGTAAGTGTTTGAGTGTTTATTTTTAAACGATTTTTAAAATTTAAAAATTATTAGTGTTTTGTTTGTTAAAATTAGGTTTGAAATTTCCTTTAACGTCAGAAAATATGAAACTACAAGTATGCGGTTTTGAAATGAATGGGATTTGCCATTTGAATGATTTCATTCATCTTTCAGATAGGAAGTCGATCGTATGTGTCCCAAATGGACGTATTGGCATGCAAAGCCTTGTGCAGCTTCTATTGAATTGTAAATTTCAGAGTATCCAGGGAACTAGTTTCAAGTAGAAATAAGGGCATTGTGTATTAAAGAAATTCACGGACTTATTTGTGCAAATGAAATAAGATGTCATTATTATAAACATTAAGTAAAAGAATACCACCATGATACTAAAGATGCGGCCAGCTTCTGTTTCTGATCAAGCTTCTAATCGTCATTACATATAAAATAAATTGACTATTTTCATACAATGGCGGTTTGTGCACACACAAATCACATAGGTACTAAAAAAAGTTTTTAATTTCATAATTTTAATTAATACGTAGTGCCTACATTTCATTTAATTAATGCAAATATAAATGTTATTTTTATTTTCTTACTGTTAATTATCTAAATTGATTTTATTATAATAGTGTACATTAAATTCACAATTCACATCTGAAGTAAGATTTCATTATTAATTATTAAGACTTCCACACTGTCACAGATAGAAAAAAGAGTCTTTCGTGAGCCGCCAAAGTATGCATGCAGTGTTTTATTGTAACTACTAGCTGGTGCCGGCGACTTCGTCCGCGTTGAACGATGAAAGGTACCCTATGTCCTTTCCTGTGTCCCAGACAACGTGTATGCAAAATTTCATGTAGTAACTTTTGCGTGAAAGTGTAACAAACAAACAAACTCACATTCACATTTATAATATTAGTAAGGATTACTGTTAATTTGGTTTACCAATTTGATGAAATTTAAATTTTATTCAGGTTGAAGAAAAAAGACCACAAACGTCGATAGAAGCAAAAAGAAATATTAGGGATTTACTAATCAAATCACGCATCTTCTCGTCCAAAATTCCTCAGTGTCTTAAAACACTCAAAAGGCATCCAAGAAGGCGGAAGAAATCCTGGCTACGCAAAATCAGGGAATGGACCGGAAACTCTATAGTAGAATATCTATTTCTTCTGGCTCAGGAGAGGCACAAGTTTTCAGTAATGAAGAGTAACTTTAGTAACAAGAAGATATAAAAACATATGTAATATAATAATAATGGCAGATAATGTAATAATGGCAAATTACAGAGTACAAGGTGGTACAAGTCAGCATAGTGACAGCAAATTCATCCCTTGTTAGTAGAAGTCTAACAAACTTAGGAACTACAGGTACTACAGAAATTAGCTCAGGAATAGTTTTCATGAAGAACTAAGCAATTCGGTGCATTTTTAATTATCGTAATACAATAATTAAGTAGATTCTTTCATGAAATTATGTATGCAAAAAAGGTATTAATTGAGCGATCAAAAGTCATATTTATTGGGCCGTTATTGGACGAGAGTCCTCGCGAACATTTCACTCCCGCGGCACGTGATTTAATGAGTGTGAAATTTTCATGTATCGTTAGGGCCAGCACCGAAATCAATCACGATATTACAAAACACGCAAAATAAATGGAACGATCGGTCGGCTCTTTCGATCATCAGTCAATTAAGCACAATGTTTTTTTAATACTTTATTATACAATATAAAAAGTTATACCTATAGTAGGTATAATATTTGTAAAAAATGTCAATAACTTCTCGTACTTATTCTAGTAACTGACGACCTTAACCAAAAAATCAATCTACTGAAAACCGATTTCAGAAAGAACGTTCGTTTATTATAGCTGTGTATTTTTAGGCTATAAAAGTAGCAGGAAATAATTTTCAATGCACGTTTTTCTTTTCACCAAGCGCGAATCGGATTCCGCGAAAAGTCATGTCCCGCTCATTCTTCTCCAATATAACTGCGAGTTGTCAAAAGCATTCGTAACCGATATTTCAAAAGGCGCGCCTTCGTAATACCTGTTATGTTATCACGTGCAAACATCGTAATTTCAGAACATGTTCCTTCTATGGCAATTTAACAACTTTCATGTCATTTATCACTGCGCAATACCGTTACGATAAAAACTTCTCAACAACCGTCTAATAGCGATATTATCGATCCTATACTTAAGATTTAAGTCAGTGTATGCAAACTCGGAACATGGTGAGTTTAAAAAAGTCATAAACACTGAAATTCAAAGAAAGTTATGGATACTGTGAAGATCCCAAGTCATAACCAAAATAATGCAACTTCTGTTCTTAAATTGGAACATATTAAAACCTATTTTAATAATAAGTATACAGAATTTTTGTTGTCTTTAGTGTTAAGAAGAAATTTTAGAAGCAGCCTGAATCCATTGTCGACCCGCCGACCTTATCAGGTTGTCTGTCCCCTTGTGGCCAGACTTCCTTTTTTAACGTTGGGAATTCCTCTTGGATACCCTGCAGTGTAGGGGACACTGCGGGGTTATGCCGGGTTCTTACCGGCTAAAACCTAACGACTTTCTAGCGAGGCCGTCGATGGGTGGGGTCGCGGAAACGTTATGACAAGACATCGGTGACCCACCACGGCTATCCAACGCGGGAAGGCTGTCAGAACCTAAGGGTACCCGGAAGTGGAGGTACGCCGGCCATCTCGGTGGACCTTATAGAGGGCGACAGTCTCTACCAAGAAAAATACGAAAGAAAACACTCGCTTTGCAGCTGGTTCGAATTGTTTTTGTATATTGTGTTTATTTTAATTAAATATGGTCAATTTTGCACCTTCATGTAAAAAAATAGATTTCGAACTTACGTTTTATCGATTAAAGTACTGGAAAAAAATACCGATAAATTGTATAATTCATGCAAATACTTTATCGCCCACATTTTTTGCATGGAGGGAACAAGTTAAAAAAGTATTTTATCTTCTTCAAAGTAACCGCGTGAAAATTTTACGTTGAGGAACAAAAGATTCCATTGAAAAGTCTATCGTGTGTCCGCCCAAAACAGATTCGCGAGTTGTCAGGCTCGCATAACCGCAGACTACATGGCATATTCACAATATACGTAAAAAACAGTAAGTATGTTGCCTAAAATTATTTTCCATTTCATAATAGACAACCTGATACTGAGGTATAATATATAATATTAAAACGAAAGTTTGAATGCTTGTATGTTTGTTCTTCAATACCACGAAAGCAGCTTAACGAAGTTACATTAAATGAGGCAGACATACGTGTCTGCACGTAAGCTCACACATACCTACATACTGAACCTAATTTGTCAATGGCTTCTAATCTAACAGCTTTGAGGTAGACTGAAAGCAGTTTAAGTGTAAGCACTCCTATAGTAGTTGATTTCAAGAAAATAAATACAAGATTCCACACTGCTGAGTTTAAATATTATGGTGGAGTGTAGCGTGCCGACGAGTATGTTACTTTTATAGTTTCGCGATTGCCTTTCCGCTCAAATATCACATTTTTCAGTATTTTTTTTTATTTCACCCATTCGTAATACATTCTCGGCGGGCCGTTGTCCCGCGCGCACATGAAAAATATCATAACAACACAACAAACGGTCATATTTTATTTCCCAAAGAGATCTCTTTACGTACCAATAAAACGCATATTATGATACGCGTCATATTGTAAAAGAAAATTTGAAAAGGGTGTCTAGAAAAACGGATGGCATTATAATTTGGTGCCGTTCGTTTCACGCTGCCGCATATGTTGAAATTCGTGTGAAACTTTTTAGGGGACTATAAAGAAAATTCTTTTCTTTGAATTTACGATTTCCCTATCGCGCTTAAGCGGCGAATCATGACGCAGGATGAAATATATTGTTCATTGAATCCTCGCACGTGTAGCCTACAATGTGATGTAAACCGTTCCCGAGGTCCCTACTTGCATTTTGAATTCCAACCAGAAAATTCGACACCTACTAGCGTTTTCTCTGACGTCATGCAAACCGAGTTCAGATTTTCCAGAAAATATTCCGACTAACTCGGATTAAGCTGGCTTTAGTAAATTCAAATCCCTGTCCCTTTCTAGGACAGGGAAATGAGCTCTGGTGGAAACACACTTAAACACAACTCTTCTGTAAAGGGGTGCTTACTACCCCCAAACGGGCTGCCCAACTTATGACTGCGAAATGTAATGTGTTCTATCTTAAAATCAGTCCAGTAATTATTGAGTATAAAAAGAGGAAAAATTTGTATTTTTATTTGTAATGAATAAACTCCAAAAACTACTAGACCGATTTTAAAAATACTTTCATCTAAGTATAGATAGGTTTATTATCAACGGGTAACATAATATATATGCTAACATATAATATTATATAGTTACGCTGACGAAACATACAGTTAGAAACAAAAATACAAACCTTTCTTCTTTATATTTATAGATTAGGTAACAAATAATCCATGTAACTATAAATAAAAATTAAAGCCACACAAAAATGCTTATTCCGCCAACGCTTAAAAAGTTAACAAAACTCCGCGGATTGTTAATAAACAAAGAGGAAACGCGATATCGCCTTTGAATAATTACAACAACATTACTTAGGCGTCAAATTATTCATCAATATCCGACGCCTCAGTTTCAACAAAGGCTCGGCGAGAACATGAAAATTCATCAAAACTTTATTGAAGCTGAAACAATACATCAAGGCGCTAAAACATTGTAATAGCCCAAAGATTGATCGTTCAGGGCTGCAAGCATTATCGGCGGACGAACGGCATTGTTAGCGCTTCCTCCCGATGCTTGCGTCTATTTACCACGGCAAACAATAGCCCCTGCTCCCCTATCAGCACTAATCTAATTGCCGAGGCCTGCTGTGCCGGCGACCGCATCCTTCAAACGATCGGCGACAATCTTTATCTATATCACTAACCTTTCGCTGCTCATAATGTGTTTTAAACCGTTAAATTAGCAATTATCAAATAATCAAACTCATTTAACGGTTTGATATTAAGCCCATTACAATAATCCAAAAGGGTTTTTAGCTAAAGTATTATGGGTACTTAGGGTTTTTACTATTAAAGTAAGTGTCTACTGAATTTGTTTATTACCTAGATGGCACAGACGGGGCTACACGGAATAACTAGTTTAATTATGTAAGAATATTAAAATAAGCTTATGTGTAAAATTGTATAAATAAAATGTAAAAAATAAATATGAAATATATTAAACTGTATCTAATACATAGTATACGATTTTTTATATTACTACCTATTTTCCTTATCATTATCATTAACCGAAAACATATCCAAAAGAGATGGATAAATTGAAATAAAATAAAAGTATAAGTTTAAATTAAATGTAAACATTTTCCAGAAAATATCTTAATTAATAAATAAAACAAAAAAAAACATGAAAATCCTAAATTAATGAACTGGCAATCGTTTTTGTAGTCGATTTAATATTATTTACATATCTAATCTTACGTTCCCGACAAAAGATTCATACGGTGAGTATTAATATTTTGCAAGGCAAAAATGCAATAATGACGGATTCCGTCTGGAAAGGGATGAAAAGAATTTCGATAAAAAAACGTAGTTTAAAAGATTTATTTCATTTTCAACTTTTACACTTTTTAAATATTGATTCCCAAAGTTGGATTCAAATTTTTTAGCCCCTAAATGTACAAGTTTCACGATCACAAAATAAAAGTTAAGACGAATCACTTTCTCTAAATTCGGCAAAGAAATTCTTTTACGCGTATTTCTTTAGGAGCCTTTTATTGCCATTTCGAAAATAGATTTTATTAGGTGTTTTATTGGTGTGACTTAATTTGAAAATTTCAGAAGATAAAAAATATTTAGTCGGCAGTCCGATTTTTTTAAACAAGATGGAAATTTACTACCAGTGAAATATTTTTGCATTGTTTTTTTTATAACATAAGTTTATTGAAGTATTGATTGTGAAGTATTGTTGAACTCTTATGAATGCGATAAGCTTTGGAGAATTTGGAATGATCTTCCTACATTATCGTACAACCAGCAGCGTTCAAGTGCGTACAAACTACTTGTTTTTAAAAACTATTTATGTAAGTTTTTAGAATTTATATGTATTACAAGGATCTTGAAGAAACGATAATTTTATAGTAAAGTAGTCTTCAGGGGAATAAAGAAGTTTATAACTGGAGCATTCTCGTTCCAATATAATACAACAAACGCCATTCATTTCAATTAATATATTATTTAACACGTATTGCTTTCCTTCCGGTTGAGTTTAGAGGGGACTAGTTACGTACTATCAAGTAAACCGTCAGCTTGCCTGCCGTTCTATCTCATAAAAAAGACTCAGTTGAAATTGCAATTTGACCGCAAACAAACATAAAAGTACAAACATTCAGCAGTTTTATTTTTTTCTATTGAAGCGAGTACATGATCGGGATCGGTCCCTGGCGTCAGTAGGCCCGGCACGTCTCGCAAACCCTATCGCAAGCTTCATACACTGGCCGTCGACATCTGCACATTTTCGACGTTATCGACTTGAGGACACATTTTTATAGGAACAAATTTAATCTAAGCAGAAGGAGGGATCAACTCTCGGGAGTGCCCTGCGCACGTGTCTCCCGAACGTGAGCACGGTAAGCTAACGATTTTTCAAATAATGTTATTATGTGCTTGATAAAATACTTTGACCTGAAACTGTGCCTTTGACGGTAACACATGATTGTGTTCGTACAAATATTTTTAATTAACCTACATTTTTTTTGTATACCTATCTGGATTTAATGTTTTTGTAAACTATATAATTGGTTAGAATTAGTTAGGTTATAGACTGAAAGCCTGCAAGTAACAAGTCTGCTTGTAACACAAGCAACGCTAAGTACCTTATTAGGGAATTCACGCACTGAACAACAGCCACATAGAGTTATTTCTAGATGGTCCGTCTTTTATGTTAAGGTCCACTAATTGAAGGTAGGTGGCTACCGTTGCCACAAGCAACGCCCAAGTGGTACAAGCACGCTGCCGACTACAATGAGATTTAGGATAAGGGATTGGAAAGGGATAGGGAAATGGACGCTGGCATCCCTCACCGTAACTCACCGAAACTTTTGAGCTGTTATTTCACGGCCAAATGACTACGAAACGCTACTAATCACAGGGTGGTCTTCTGTATGAATGTGGTTCTTGCCTATTTTACGACCTCAGAACTCTGTGGTCTCTGCCTTACAATACTAAAGAAAATTTCAAGCAAATTATTGCCATATAATTTTTAATACTACTGTTTAGAGTTCAGTGACATCGTTGGGCCTAAATACGAAAATTTCCTTATAAAAACAATAAATTTTCCGTGAGCTACGCTCGAGTTAGTTTCGGTGTCGGCTGAGCGAGAGCACGCTCGCCATAATATATTGAATTTGAAACGAACAAACTTCTACGTTACTCCTCCTAGTCGCATGTAAAAAGATTTTCCCCTAATGTTTACAGCGTAACAATTTTTATCCTATAATGAATGCTTATTACAATATATCAGCTTCTCCGCTATTTTATTTATTACTAGCTGATGCCCGCAACTTCGCCCGCGTTAAAAGTAAGGGATGTGTAGCACCTGAATAATGTGTAAATAAAGCAATATAACGCCTGACATATTTGCTGTTATAAAATTTTCAGGGGTTGTATCTTTATTTTTAGTAGATAACTGCTGCCCGCAACTTCGCCCGCGTAACTATTATATACTAAATCACTATCTATTAAAAAAACCGCATCAAAATCTTTTGCGTAGTTTTAAAGATTATAGGGACAGACAGACGGGAAGCGACTTTGTTTTATACTATGTAGTGATAGTGAAGCTGTACTGAATTGTGTACCGTTCATTTTCTCATTTTTATATATAAAATAACAAATTTATTCCATTTCTCTCTAATTTTTCATCCTTGTTTAACGCCTTTTCCATTAGTGAAAACCGCATGGAATTCTGTTCAGTAGCTTTTGAGATAATCGCGAACATATAATTCATACTCGTACATACAATGTGTGACCATATTAGGGACAGTAGCTACTGAGATTTTTGAGCTTCATATCTAATTGGATTTCTCTAACAAATGATTGGTTGTAGATCACTTAGTCAACTAAAGAATCAAACGATGTAGCTGGAAATTCTGAATCTTCTAAACTTATTTAAATGACATTTGTAGGTTTAATTTTTATATAAAAGTCGTCAGATAGGTCGACTTGATGGTAAGTGGCTACATCGCATTTATCACAAGCAACGCCACAGTTGCTGCAAGTGTGCTGCCGATCATAGTATGATTAAGGATTAGAATTTAAACGGGCTTTCACTTACAAACCACAACACACTTTTCAATATTGCTGTGTGGAATGTGTGAAGATATTTATTTATTTATTTCGCATCTATAAAAATATGTAAACCTGAAGTGTTTGTTTGGTTGTACGCGCTATAATCTCAGGAACTATTTGAATTGAAAAATTTAATTGAAAAAATATTTTTGTGTTGGATAATCAATTTATCGAGGAAGGCCATAGAGAACGCGGACGAAGTCGCGGGCACCAGCTAGTTTATAGTACGATGAAAGTCGTAAAGGAAACGTAATAAGTTAGAACAGTTATCGATCGGCGACAAAACACTTTGTATCATAGCAGTTTACTTGCGGTTAATCCCAAAAAAAATATTGGTGAAAAGGTGCGAGTTCTCTTGGCTTAATCCCCGACGATTTGCGAAGACGGAAAAAAGGGTTCCCGAAGCTTAAACGTGCGTATCCCCTATATAACCGACCTGCCTTCTTCGTGCGCTTATCATCGCTCAGCCTTATTTATTTGCCGACATAAATATAAGAATGACCGAGAAAGTAGGGTACAGAATTTTATTTAAAATTTTTAAATATTCGTTGGAAGGTTTTATGAATTATTACTTTCTAAAATTTAATAAATTTCTTAATCGATTGACGGTTAAATTAGGTCGCATTCTTGAAAATATTCTTTTAATTTTTTTACAAATTATCAAAACAAGCTGTGCAGCTAAGGAAAATGTTAAGTAAATCACTACATATTATAAAACAAAGTCCTCCGCCGCGTCTGTATGTTCGCGAAAACTCAAAAACTAATGCACCGATTTTCATGATGGATAGAGTGGTTCTCGAGAATGGTTTTAGTATATAATTTACAAATTTAGAAATCAATTTTCAAAACCAGACGAATTATTTCTTTTGATTGCCCATATTCCACACTATCTATACCAATTATAAAGCTGAAGAGTTCGTTTGTTTGTTGGTTTGGTTGTACGCGCTAATCTCAGGAACTACTGGTTAATAATAATATTAATAATAATAATCATTTATTTGCTGAATATAGGTTACATACAAATGGTCTTACAAATAGATTTCTTAATTAGGTTCGAATTGAAAAATTGTTTTTGTTTTGGATAATCCATTTATCAAAGTAGTAGAGAGAGAGAGAACGCAGACGAAGTCGCGGGCATCAGCTAGTATAAAATGTTTTCATGTAAGCAGAAAATAAGAAAACACTATTTTGCAACCAAGTCGCCGAAATGTCATTGTCTCATTGTCTCTCTTTTTCCCGCTAATTACTTCTAAATCGTCCAACGGTTTTTCACTTATAGAGACAGATAAACGAGGAAGGTTCGTGTAAAGAATTTAATCCCGGGCAAAACCGGGTGCGGGTCGCTAGTATTATATAATTTCGCTCTATTAAGATAATAGAGTAAAATTAGTGAAATGTTTTCGCCTTATATTTCGCAGTAGGAAAGTGATATCTGATATGGCACGTTCCAGTGTATTTCCATGGTGATCTCGTTAGCGCACCTTAGCTCTTAATTAAAATCGTTTCATCTTTGTCTTCACTTTGCTATCTATTAATTATTTAGTTAGTGGTAATTATTCAAGGTTCGCCCACGTCTTGAGGCCTTTCAACTATGTATTTGTATGTAATCCGTCTTGTGAGGCAGAGATCACTCGGCGATCGCTCTCATTAATTATTATTACATACTATATTAATGGAAGGTTCGAACAATACTGCCGGATCATTAACAAAGGTGCTTTCATCCGTGAGACTCACTCGCTGATTCATTCGTTGCATTATTGTAAATGTGCTAAGGAATTTGGTTGGAATAGATAATACATTTATATTTGTGAAATTTAAAAAAATAATAATATTTTTATTGGTGACTTTTGGCCGCGACTTCTCTCTTGCTTTTTCTCTATCTTCGTTCGTGCCCCTTTTTTGTGTTAAAACATCTCTTCAGTCTTTATTGATCACATATTCTTGTCAGAAAATGTAAATTTTATTTTTATTTTTAATTAGAAAAATCTAATTCTGTAAGGTCAACGATGAATCCAGGCTGCTTCTGACCGGTCTTATAGCAAAATTAGAAGGACGTCTAATCAATCAATCAAACAAACATTTATTTGTAACTTAGTAACGGGATAACAAAGAAAAAGAAAAAAAAACAGTAATAAGAAAAATATGAGTTACATGTTTGCCCCTTCACATTCATTGGATTCCCAGGATCACAGCAAATCTGAAGATCGCCTGAAAAATTCATCAAAATCAGTTGAGTGGTTTTGAAGTTTATAAGGAATATACCTACATGGATACATATATTTTATATATACTAGTACACATATGTGTAACCGATAGGTTAACAGCATACTATGACTATTATAGGACTATATTATGTAAACCTCATGGGGTCAGGTAATTAAACTCTGTCTTTACAGAAATTAGTACAAGAAATGGAAAAGATAAGGAGAGAAGAATAAATGTGCTTACTACGCAACCAAATATCAGCATTCCTGCTAATATTTTACCGTGAGAATTGTAAGAGAGAGTAAGCACCTAATGACAACGAAATAGAGGTGTACCGCGTGACACTAAAATATGTACATATTAATTATTATTTTTAATTTTCATGACACCATTTGGATCACGAAAAATTTATAAATTGGAAGCGAAATTAACACCTCGTAGTCCTGTGGGATCATCTAATATGCATAACTATCTCAGCTTACCTGCTACCGAAAGGCTAATTTTTTTTAAAAAATCAGTGAAAACATTTTTCAGTTTTGATTTCATCCATCATCCTACTAATTATAAATGCGAAAGTTTTTAAGATGTAAGGCTGTTTTTACTCTTTTACGCAAAAAATGCTTAATGAAATTTGGCATACAGATAGTTTTAATTACCTGGATTAACAATTATAGGATTTATCCTGACTTTTAGCCTACGAATATGTTATGTGCCTACAAATATCGTCTAAAAATATAAAAAAATTGGGCGCCACTGTTGCAGTGGCGGCGCCACCGTCGTCACAGCGATAGAGATGTCAGTCGTAAACAACTTGTATATTTTCTTTTTCCACGCGGACGAAGACGGGGGCACCAGCAGTAAACTGTAGTAGTAATATTAAGAAACTTTCTTAGTCGCCTTGCATGGATAATTAATAACAATATTAATTTATAATAATATAAGTTTAATAACGCAAAAATCATTAGTTAACCATTACTACACACATAGTTACCATACAGTTGCAAGACATCTAAGCGCGAAAATTTGAAAAGTTATCAACTAACTTTGACAAACCATTTGATGTGTTAATAATTTCTTTAGCGGCCCCCGAGAAGATTCTCTAATTACCATAAACGTGAGAAAATTATGCGTTTCATTTTTTAAATGACTTCAAAAGTGAGAAGTCAAAAACTCATTATAATTAAGTTTTATTTAAGCGCCAGATTATTTGGGAAGTCATTCGGTTGGTTGGTAAATGGCGCACCTGCCCCGGGCGTCTTAGCGTGGTCGAAATTAATGCGACGCGAAGTCGGCAAAAGTCGATTACACTTTATTAAAACCATCTCCATTTATATCAATTTGACGCAAACTGTTACAAATACTGGTAATGTTCTGTCATTTCAGCTGAGAACGAGGCGGGGCTACGCAAGCGCTTGCAGGCGGAGCTTTTTCCGTAGACAAAGCGGCTGTAGCAAGCGAAGTATGGTCAGTACGCAGGCAGCGCGCCTACAGTTAGCAGTAAACCTTGCCGCTAGAATTTCTCACGCCGCGCCGACATCCTACGGCTCGTATACGACTCGGAAAATACCGCTCCTTTCCAACTCAAGCCGTCGATGAATATTTAAACAGATATCCCCGTCAAAC
Source organism: Synanthedon vespiformis (assembly GCA_918317495.1). Classification (NCBI taxonomy): domain Eukaryota; kingdom Metazoa; phylum Arthropoda; class Insecta; order Lepidoptera; family Sesiidae; genus Synanthedon; species Synanthedon vespiformis. The sequence goes on along the minus strand of OU906954.1, from coordinate 5,214,322 downwards.
CAGCCAATGAATCGGCCAACTTAGTTACACAAGAAGCCATGATACCATCGTTGTTGACATTTTAACTTAAAAGTTTATTGGATTACAATGTCTTTGGGATGAACTGATACAACCATCATGATTGGTAACCGGCTATTGTTTTCTACGGAGGTGGCTGCAGTTCTATTTCTACTGTTGGTAACCGTCTCACAGGCGACTACTGATGGTAAGTTAAAGAAAATTTGTCTCTTGATAACCTCTTCATATAAAAATATTGTCATTGTACTGATTAAACCTGTTTATTATTATTATTTGCAATATAAAGTGTTTCAATTTCATACAAATATATAATTTATATTAGTAACATTACCATATACTCAAAATAATCTTTTATATGTAAAAATATTAATTACAAATTATATTTGAGTAATATAAATTCTTCGAAAACACGAGAATGGGTGGACAGTTTTCAATTCGGTTTTCTCATATAGAAAGAGGGATAAAAAGGATTTTTTTTGGAGCGGGTTGCTAGTCTTATATAATTATTATTACTCATGTATTTTTTAAAGCTTCTCTAATACTGTTTGTCATTTTCAGTTAAATTAAATGTTAGCGACCCACCCCCGGCTTCGCATGCATTATTTTTTATGCAAATCATTTTCACAAACCTTCCTCGTTTCTCGCTCTTTTCATTAGTGAAATCTGTATCAAAATCTGGTTAAGAATAATTTAGTGAAGAAACAACGAGGCGGACAGCGTTTTTAACATACTAGCGACCCACTCCCGACTTCGCCCTTTGGGTGGTTTAATGTAGTTAGCGGAGAAACGTTCAGACGCGGACAGTTTCATTTCTTTGCAAAATATTGGTTTTTTTTTATACTTACCTAAAAGTTTTATACATATTATACATATAAACATTTCGTATAAAAAGTTAGGATAAATTAGCGGATATAGAGGCAGACAGACGAGGCAAGCTACGTCAAAATATACTATGTAATGATATATACTATGTATGGTCAGTAATATAATAAGTTTATTTAAATTAATGTTTGCCATGACAATACAGTAAAATTAGTTCAACCTAATAATCCTAATGCCCCCATAAAGAACCGAAGTAGGCAGATATGTATATATACATTCCATTTATTTACACGAAAACTTCGGCTTGTATTTCGTCGAAAGTTAGTTGTGCGAATTACGAGCTTGGCGTGTATTTTGCTTACGACTGGTTGATATAAAATTGTAATTGTTTAAATCTTTGAACAAGTACAGACAGTTGACAGCAGGCTGAGGGTCCACTTGATGGTAGTAGGTGGCTACCGTCGCCTAAAACACAAGCAACACCGTAGGTGCTGCAAGTGCGATGCGGACCATAAAATAATTAAGGATAAGGGAAAAGGATGGGATGGGGTAATGGGCTCTGGCTTCCCTTAATCACTCACCGAAAGACAACAGCACATATGCTTTTATTTGACACTACTTTTCAAATCTAAACCAGCGAGCCAATTTTGAAAAGAAAAATGTTAGGTTCTTGTGGGATTTTCCAAAAACGAACTACAGCGCGTAAGTAGTTACGGGTACCAGCTATTAGTCTTGAAATAACAATATAAATACTTTGTGTTGGTGTCAAGGAATGCTTGAGTTTTTATTTTTGTAAAAGTCTAACCCTTTTACGTCGCCTTATTTTTTTTAATATGTACATAAAATAATACGATTCGAATAAATTATATCAAAAAGCTTATTCTAAAAGTTATAAGATGCGCATTTGAATTCAACAAAACGTCGTTAACAAAAGCCTCCTTTGTAGCATTCTTGTATTGTACGTCATTTTGACGCAAGCAGTAAGCACTCAGAGGCTGTTATTAATATATGCTTTATTGTCTGCGTTATAAAGTTGAATTTAATAAAATTTACCAAGCACGCAAGAAACCATAATAGATAACTACAAGAACTCGAAAATTAAAAGTGATTTTTACACTTTTCACTTCCGTTAATAGACAAATCTACACAGTCTGGAAATAAAAGTTTCATTTTGATATGTTCATTAAATATGCACACTGGCCGCTCACTAGCATGAATGCAGACTGAATGCAAATTACGTTCAAAATTTAAAATTATACGAAATAAATTAAATTTTAAAGCGTACAAAAAGATATTTTGTTTCACCAGTCGTTTTGTTATTTGACGATTTCGCGGTTATTAATTGAAAGGTCAAAGATTTTAATTTATTGACATTATCAAGTAACTAGCTATACCTTTTATTTAGCTTTGGTGCGAGATGATGAAAGCTAACTTATTTTATAATGTTATAAAAATAAAAAAAAAATGTATTTAGTTCAGCCTACTTAGCTGCTGTTGGGTTTCGATGCGCGAGTAACTTAAATATTCCTGTGTGGTCTGCCGCTCCAATCCAATGACCGCTTTTTGACTGTCATACATCCAACCAAAAACAATATAAGAGCGAAGCGCCATCCACTAAGATGCTGGCGTTTTGCCAAGAAACTGAGTACTGAATAGAGAGAGCTTAACAAAATGATACTACATAGATAGCAACTCCGTATTATCGCAACTTGTACGCAGCAAGCAGTTATCAGCGATCAAACTGTCAAGGAATTTAAGATACACCATCACGATAGTCAATCTTTGGAGCCGACGGTCTCCTATGATTACATTACAGCTTTAATAGGACATATTTTCTTTATCGTTATATTTTTCAATTAATACTACTGTTTGTTTGTTTATTTCTTTTGTACATAATTATAATTATTGTTTTAATTTTGTTTGTAATTAGTATTTAAAATTTATTTATCAATTGTTTACTTCCCCCATAGGACAGGCAGAGCTAGTATGGGAGTTAGAAATCTGTTAAAAAATTAAGTTGTATATAAATAAATTCTTTCTTTCTTTCAATTAACGAATTTGAATTTATCATCAATCATTAATACTAATAATAAATCTGGAAGGGTCGGTCATGGAGTAAGTGACTTTGTTTTCAAACATATATATGCTCTATATATGATACTGAAACTAAATTGACGATTTTTAGATTTTTTTTCTGTATGTAAGTATGTATGTTCCTCCATAACTCTTAAACGAAATAACTGATTTTCATGAAACTTGGTAGATAAGCATTTAGACGTATAGGACACGTGATAGGCTACTTTTTTCTTTTTCAACGCGGACGAAGTCGCGGGCAAAAGCTAGTCCATAATATTTGAAACTACTTCTTGAACGTAGGATACTTCTTTAAGGAGGATGGTTATTAAAAATTTCAAATTAAAAAATAAACGTTGAACAAAAAATTAGTTACTGCCACATAAACTCTATTTCAATAGTAACCTACTTGTTAAAAAAACAATTAAAATAACAAAGGTTAGATTTAAACGACGTTAGACATTAATGCCTAAAGCTTAACTGTGCCAAACAATTGGCATATTTTTTCACGATGCCTGCTTCAACGTAGATATCTATAACCCCATTATTCAACGGATTAGCTTCCGCTGAATGCGTAGAATATTCAAAAGGGAATTATTGGATTTTGTTGAATCCATCCGTATGACTATTTACGTCAATTGAATATCCATATTGTTATAAATAAAAATAATAAGGAAAAATCGAGGGTCTCATAACATCGGTCTGAGCTAACAGAAATAATTATGTACAATTGAAAATAAAGGTATCGGTTATCAAAAAAACTTACATAAAATCCTGTCAAAGTATTTTTTTGTGTGATAATAAAAGAGGTGTTTTTTTTTAATGATTGCGTCCCAGTTATAAAATCTTTCTTTATAGAGTCCAGACTAAGTATAAATGAAAATAGGATTCAAACACATAGGGGTCACCTAAAAGATGTCATTTACTTATTATGATCTTTTTTGGAAGATCTTATTTTTTAATTTTAATTTAAATTTAATTTTAACCTTTATTTTTAAGGTCTCTTAGTTCCGGACAGAAAATGACACAGCCTTTGAGCCTATGTCCTGACATAATTATATAATATTGAGGAAATGTTGGTTAAGTACCTTATCTAGTAATTTTTTATTTAATGTAACCAACTAATTTGTAGTTTTATTTACGGCATAGTTTAAAGAAGTGTTCGAATCTGTCACTATATAACTTTAACATTTTGTACACGGGATAGATTTCATGAAACTATTTAGAACATACGATTGTAATGTTGTTACAAATTCCCTGTATAATAGAAGAGACGATAACAAGGAGAAATATTTGCAAGATGTTGGAATAAACAATGTTCACTTGTATCTTGACCGCAATCCCGAAGTGAATTACTATTAGACTCGACTCTGCTGAACTTTCGCCGCTTGAGTTTCGAACTTACCTTGTGTATGATTATTTGCGAGTTGCCGAGTGGTATGCTTCAATTTATTGCTTGGCTCTGTTACTGAGAACAGGTTCTTGTATATTGTATTTTATTTTTATTATTAAACGCAAGTAGTGACAATGCACACGAGCACCACCCTTACAGAAGCGGAAGACCACCCTGAAATAACAGCACGTGTGCTGTTGTGTTTCAGTGAGTGAGTAAGGGATGACAAATGTCATTTCCCTATTCACTTATTATCCCCTATTCTTAATCCTACTATGGTCGACAGCGAAGACCACTGTAAAATAAAAGCATGTGTGCTGTTGTGTTTCAGTGAACGAGTAAATTAAATATTCCATTTCCCTGTTCTTTTCCAGTGCCTTATATACTTTATTATAGTCGTAAGCACTCTTGAAGTACCATCATTAATTAGACCGTCAGCTTGTCTGTCGAAAATAAAGTTGAATTAGTTCCTTTGGATGAAGCTTATTTTATGAAAGCTTATTTAATGTAAAATTCATTATTACAAAAAAATATTTTTAGATTTATTCCCAACACTTTCAATAGTCTAAATTTAAGCACACAAATAATCCCATTTGTAAAGTTTCCTCGCGGTAAAATAATTACGAAAAAAGTTGTTAAAGGTATTTCAAAAGAAAGGACAACTTTTCCAAGTTATTACTCGAACAATATCGCGAAAACCCAAACGATTTATCAAGTCGATTTACCGAAAAAATATTTTGCTTGTTAAAGGGAAGTAGTTTTTTTTTGTGAAGAATTCGCAGTAAACTGGGTTTTCTCATTTTTATCTCGATTGCTTCACACACGTTTCGACTAGTTAAACTTATTTGTAGTTTGCTCACTCTTCAAAACTAAATTAAGTCAATTTGAAAATAAAAAGACTTTACCTCCCTATCTATGAATTCCAGAACATATTTAATTAGAAATAACATTTTTAATTTAGACAACGATGCTCGGTAAACCAATTGGTATTGTCATTCAAATTATTATTTATAGAAAACAAAGCAGAAATCAACTTTCATTATCAATGAGTCCAAAAATTTGTGTTGGCTTGCAAATGAAATTCGAATAGCGTGCTGCCTGGTAGGCCTCGATGCGGTCGCGCCTCGACTGTCCTTGATACACACGGCCAATGATAATATAGCCAACAAATCATGAGTTGCAAATACACAAATTGTCTTATAAATAATTACTTTCATAAATGTTAAAATAACAGACTGACGGTCCACTTAATGGTAGGTGGCTACCGTCGCTTATAACACAAGCAACGCCACAGATGAAGTGCGCTGCTAACTAGTATAATTAAGGATAAGGTATAGGGAAGCAAAGGGCTCTCGCATCCCTTACTCACTCACTAAAACACAACTGTAAGGAAATGTGAAATGCGAATGCGAAATTCAGGGGTCCCTGCCACTATTTTCCAAATCCAGACCACAGCCAACTTTGAATACTTAGTTCATTTTCAAAGTTGACCCTGATGGGAATTGAACCCAGGTACCCTAATACAGAGCGTTAAGGCAAACACCCTAACCACTCATCCAACGGGCGCATCAACTAATTACACCCACTCAATACAGAAATGACTGGTATTATTGTTTGCTATCGATTTTTAAATATATTAAATGTTACAAAGTTTCTCTTTGCATTTTCTCACAGAATAAACTTTCTAAACCTGCGATAGAATAACTATAATATGACGTTTGCAAGTATTTTTTAAAAATATTTTGAACGATTTTATACTTAAGAAAATCCATAGCTTTAATTTTAATACATTTTGTTAGAAGTTTGTTCCTAATCTATCTAAATTATATTTGCCAATGGAGACAACTGTGTGTCCAATTTAACGCGCCCTCCGTCCCTCCATCTAATGAAGCCAATTTTCCGCGCTCGCTCCACCTTGCTTTCCTTTTGAATTCTCTCGCGTATTTTCCTTGTCATCCATCTCCTTCCGCATTTCCGCCCAGACAGATTACTTTTGATTTCAAATTCCGACTTCATCGATTTAATAAACAACAAATTATTTGTTTGAAGAGGGCTATTAACTTCAATATACCAACAAATGGAATTAACCGAAGTACAATACCGACAGTCCTTATGTAGATAAAGTATTTTTTATGTTTACAATAAATTAATATGAATTGCATAGAATGTTTAACGTAATCTAAAAAAATATTTCTTATGCATATTATACAAAAACATTAGCTATTGAGTTTTATTTCACACTAAATAACTCTTTTTAACAAAAAAAAAACGACTTCAAACCATTTTCTCATGGATTCTATTGTCAGAACTGGACCAATTTAAAATGGGACCATACGGGAAGCACCAGCTTACAAATAAAAAAAGAATCATCAAAATCGATTAAACTTCTGAGGTAAAACATAAAAAAATACAGTCGAATTAAGAATTGAGAGAGAGAATTGTCCTTTTTTGGAAGTCAGTTAAAAACGAAATTACTTTCTTGTCAATCCCAATAGTTCATTCAGTAATGTTTTAGAGTGTGCACAACTAAATAGTACAAACAACCTTTACTTTAAATATCTGGATGTTGTTGAACTCTTATTTGCTATGCACGGTCTTTTAGTCACGGAAAACGTTTTCAAGCAAATTTTCTCTTACTTAAAGTTTACGCCAGTTGCTTCCTAAGCCAACTGGAACGAACTAACATGTGTGAGTGTATACGTAATTGAGTGTGTGTTTATGTGTACATTGCAGCTCCTCTTCAATGTCTATTAATAACTTTCAGTCTTGAAACAAAATATATCGGGTCTTTTAAACCTTATAAGGACATAAAGCGTCAGCAGTGCACTTGTAGCACTTATGGCGTTGCTTGTTTTATAGGCGACGGTAGCCATCTACCATCAAGTGGACTGTCAGCTTGCTGTTGACCTTAACATAAAAAAAAGTAAATATTATTTTAAACTTAAAGAATAAGGGGATTTAATAGTATTATATTTTTCTACATACATCTCATAACTATATCAACCAATCAATCAATACTAATAATAAATCTGTAAGTGTAGGTATTGTATGTACGTACGTATGTTACTCTATAACTTTTAAACGAATTAACTGATTTTCATTAAACTTGGTAGATAAACAGTTAGACGTACGGGACACAACATATGCTACTTTTTTCAATTCATTTAGAGGTTTACCAACCAGGTTTTACTTACTCGTTTTATATTTGAAGTCGCTGCCACTTACTACATAAATGGAATAGTGCAAGTAGCATAACCGAATCTTGGCTAGTAGCGGGCATACGTCACTTTGACTGCGATCGTAAGTTACCCTGGTCTGAAACGCTTGTGGTTGCAATCTCGCTATATGAGCCGGAAAGCATTGGCAGCCGATATCGTACATTGTACACACTACTTCTACAGTTCTCTATCAACTTCTACCTCGCGTTGTTTGCTTTTTATAACAGCTAGCATAACAGATTTACGCCAACCACAACAAAATCGGCTATTTCGGTTTTCGTCCTCAAAAAATATTGTTTATTTCATTCGAAAGTTAATAAGGAAAATATCTACGAACACAAAAATATATTGTTATAATAGTGATAATTATAAATAATAGTCTTTTAAAAAATCTTTTCTAGATATACTTATTTACATACACATTTGAATAGCGCCAACGTTTCTTCTTCAAACATATTTTTTTATTTTTAACACGCAAAACACACACGCACACACACACACACACATCTATATATTTCTATCAGGTGTGGTCAGGCATGATCAGCTCTTTTTCCGCATCCAAAAAGCGTCCTACGTATAAAGAAGTTTTCATTTTTTTACTAAAATATTAAATAAGTAGATAATAGTACCAAAATGTAATAAATAACAACCACTAAAAAGAGACGCTAATTTCAGTACAAACTTTCAAAAAGCTTTCCAACGTTTGAACTAAACTTAATTGTCTTAAAGTAGGTCAAACGAAACTATGTCAATCAAAGTAAATCCGAAAATTGCCTTAAAAGTTATGAAGTTTATATATAAAACGTCGTGATACTTTCGTGAAAACAAAGAAAATTCTTTTTGAACAGACAATAACGTGACAGAAACACAAATTTTGTGTGCGGTATGGGCCCTTCTAAATGCTTAAATAAAATTACGGATATCGGGGATAGAATACCGCGGCAACCTCGATTGTTACCTTCTATAAAATGGGTCCCGTCGGAAATAAATGTCACAATATAATTTATTTTTGAGCGTTATCAATTATTATGAGGAATAAAAAAATGCTGTATCAAAATATAACATAAGCTGAATAAAGAATTGTATTCACTGTTTGCTCACGAATCCTACTAATCCTATTATAATTGCGAATTCGTCTGAGGATTGTAGGATGTATGGAAAAAGTTAGGTTCCCGCCGAGGGTTCGTCTAAAAATATAAAAATTGAAAGGTCTATTTTGTTTAGGCATCCGTATCCGTACTAATATTATAAATGCGAAAGTTTGTGTAGATGTATGAATGTTTGTTACTCTTTCACGCAAAAACTACTGAACTGATCATGAAATTTGCATTCACGTTGTCTGGGACACCAGAAATTACATAGGGTACCTTTCATAGTTCAACGCGGAGGAAGTCGCGAACACCAGTTATTAGGTATTATATTTTCATCTTTCAACACAGACGAAGTCGCGGACACTAGCTAGTCGTCATAATATTTGTCTTCATTTATCTACTTTCATACCGTATTCATATAGTACATACAAACCTTTATTCAAACAAGGAAGGTTTGTATGTACTATATTCTTGCGAAGCTTCGCTAGTAATACATATTCTGTACTTTTAAAATCTATATATAGGCTATGTGTATATAGGCTATATATTATATACCTATATTAAGCTTTCATGTATGCCATTGTATGACTGTGAAATTCAGTATGCCCTGCAACTACTATATACGAAATTAGTTACGAGTTTTTGGTTAAAAGTGTCGTTATAACTCACAAAAATGTTAATAAATCATCTCACAAGTTATATAATAACAGTATTTTTTGAAATACCTATGCACTCCTCTGATTTAGTGTTGTTGGTATTTTGTCTGTGTTCACGTCAAGGTTGAATGAATAAGGTGGCACTAAAACTCGTTCATGTAAAACAGTGACAGAATCACGGAATAACAGCGCTGTATTTTATCGATGCGAACTGTGGTGTTGCGTGGTGAGATAGCACGTCACCTGTGTCGCGCGACCGAGTCGCGCTATGCGGACGCGACACGCCGTGGTACCAAGTGTACACGCGCCGTCGCCACGCTCTAGTGTCACCCACCACTGATTTATAACAGCAATATAGCCTCAACCGTCATACAGATATTTTTATAACCTCCATACGAAAACACTATTCTTTGCAACGGTTTCTTCACATTTAATATTGGGTTGTGTTTGTTCCAATTCAGAGACACCAAATTATTTTGAGCCGGAACAGATCTAATGCTCATAACAGCGTAATTATTCTTTATATACGTACGTAAAGAAATTATAAAAGCTTCTTAAAATAAAGCCATTTTGGATGAGTGGTTAGGTTAGGTTAGGTGCCTAACGCTAACAATGTTAAAGGACGAAACAATACCTCTACTAAATTAAACTCGCACCATAAATTAGTACGTTTAATACATAATTAAAGTTAGCTAAAGAGGATTCGCGTTTCGATACGTGTTCGCCCATGCAGTAACACAAAGGAAGCTTCATTCTAAAACTGAAATTAGGCGCAACTGATAATAAACACGTTCCGAGAAATCGGATCTGGGGTTAAATTGGCTTTATCAACATCTTATTGCGGAGGCTCGGCTTTCCCGTGTAACCGCTAATTCTGTACTATGTTTACACATGGGACCATTTCCCTCACAATTTTGCCGAATGAAGCGTCGCATTTCAACGTACAGTTACTCGTAACGTAACATCATTCGCAACCATTTACAAGCACCCGCGCCGGCAACGTATGTAATTGCTGGATACTATGTGTAGTACCACACAATACGTAGCCGGCACTTCTAAGTGAATCTTGCTGCATTTTGCATAAAATCAATAGTCATGAATAAGCCAATGCCGATACCGTTCCTAGTCTAGTTAAAGTTCAATTCACAACTTTTATACTTTTAGGTTACAATAAAATACATAGTTTTTATTAGTGTTTTCACTGTATTGTGTGTTTTATTTATTGGTACATAAATATTATGAGTAAAAAAAAGTAAGTAAAGACAGGATATTGGGACATTTATGATGATAGGTGGCTAGCTTTGCTATTAATACGAGAAACGCTGTGGGAAATTAAACTTCGTCTAAAAATAGCCCCGTCTAAAAATAAATTCGACATTCGATATTTTTAGTTACAACATTAACCATTTAAAAATCTTCTTTTCTTCTAAATTTCTTCCGGATTCTGAAAACAATGAGTAATGAGTAATAATGGGAGTGTACCAATGAGAGACAAAAGGAATCACAAAACGGGTATGTGACGCGTTTTTCAATTAGGCGAAGGTCAATTTAGGGTGAAAGAGGTAAGTAAAGTGAGTACGAGCGTCCCGAACCGCGACGGGCAGCCAAAGAGAATCTAATTTGCGCGGGTGCCCGATGCGGACTTTTGTCACGACGTACTGTAGCAATTAGGCAAATACTGGGGTAACTAAGGGGGCAGTAGGCAGTGGGTGGTAGCACAGCCCGTCACGTGCATCCGTAAACACTTACGCCTTGATGAGCCGACCGCTCCTAATCATATTTAATTTTCAACTGTTCAAATAAACTCGTTATCTCATCAACACTAACACAGAATTATCACGTAATTAAATATAAGGATTCTTTTCACTCAATCTCGACTTCAAAGGCGTTTGTATGTTTATTTATATTTGTGTTTATATAGAATTACGGCACCTATTAGAAAAAAATCTTTCACTATTTGAAAGGTACATCATTCCAGATGGACATAGGCTATGTATTATGTAAACGAATCCTCCCAATTGCTCCCTGACATCGTCAATCTAGTCTACAATAATTAACTTTATTTATAGTATTTTTAAACCGTTCTTTTTGTTTTCCAATCTTTAATAAAGCTCCATAAGTTTAAAAAGAAAATGTATAATTTTCAAGTTTGTATTTTAAATTAAATAAAAGTAATAATAATAGAAAAATTTCGAGTAAATGTCGATGTCGATGATTTGTCGCACTAATTCATTTTATAAGTTTCATAAATTCAGTCATTATTACTCCCAAATGTGCTGTCAGTTTAAACGGGTGAAATGTAATTTACAAGTGCTTAATTATAAAAGTTAAATACCACCTGTCCTACTCAATAGGACTATACTCAATAGGTTAATTATATATTAAACTAGAGACCCGCTCCCGGCTTTGCTCAGGATGCAATTTCTTTTTATATAAGTACAGAAACCTTCCTCGTTTATTCCTCTTTCCATAATTAAAAAAAGAATTAAAATCCATTGGAGGTTTAGAAGTAGTTAGCGAGAAACAGACATGGCGAGTTTATAATATGTAGAGTAGGTAGTTTTAAAGAAAGAAATAGTTACTGCGAGCAAACCGTAACAAATATAGATATGCCATCCTGAGTTTTCTTTAGGATTTTAGAAAAACTATGAGTCTCTAGTACATAATTTTGATGTATCTCTTAAGGTTTAGCTTACTTAAGCTATATAAAGTGAATTAGATTTTATGGTATATACATAACTTCCCTGAAAAATTATCTAATTTATGATGAAAACCGCATCAAAATCTGTTGTGCGGTTTAGGAGTTAACAGCCATAGATATAGACGCGGAAAGCGACTTCAATTTACACTATGTAATACAAACTCAATATACATATAGAACCACAGGTCCTTTCCTTACGGGGAAATTATGGGTTAGTCAGACAACCGCGAGTCGCTGTCTTTACATGTCTTCAAAGGTTACGTGTCTGAAGCTTTTCTGGGTATATTTTTTTCAGTTCTCATAAGATGCCGCCATCTTTACTAAGCCACTTTTAGTTTAGCCATAACCTTTTGCGATTCTTGTACCAAAATTACGACACGGAAGTGACATTGTCATAAACTTTGGTTTACTTACAAACCCACATTTAATTCGTTCAGTAATCAAACAAAGTAAACCGAATGTCTCTGTTCGACGGTTTTGTTCTTTTTACTTCATCGCATTGTACGAGATACCTTCATTGTTTCCTTTTCAATAAGAATAAAAGGAGCGTTATAGTTTAAAAGGAGCACATTTCGCCAGCCATCTATCTTGTGGAGGATATTAGAAACAACATTTTCCGATTGTTTATATGTGCTCTGTAAGCTCTTCTTTCATTAGAGACGGCGACGTCTCTCGCAGGGCCCGCGTGCGCTTCGCTCCGCCAAGATTGATGGGCGCAGGACGGATTTGTTCCATTCGCGTTCCCACTCATCAATCATTCACGGATATTTTTCCGTGTCTCAGGTTGTTTAGCCTAAATAGATTGTTGCAGCCTCCAAACCTCGCTTGTATGAACTTGTTTATCACATTAGCATTGACGCTTATTCGTCTATGAAACGCTACCGTGTTTCGGGAACGCCTGTTTCAATCCGTCGATCGGTATTGTCTTGCCTTTGAATAGTTCATAAAGCGACTATTTTATCTATATGTATTTTTAGAACTAAATGGATTTATAATAATCAATTATTTTCTAGCCGTACAATCGTATACATGTTTGGTAACTTCACTTTCTTCTGCTAAACTATTTATAGATAATGGTTACAAATTCAATCGATATATCGATTTTACATTATCTACTTAACAACGAAAACCGTTTACAACATCCCTAGCTCTAGATATACACACACAAATTGTAATAATCGAGCAGCATTCTAGGATCTACTATGGAAACTATACAGTGTGCTGTGGATGAAACGTATATATATATAGTAAACCAAGATTTATTTTAATTTTGTTTTATTTTATCAAAAAGTGAGATCAATAGAGAAGTTTAGTCTGTGATCTGTAATTTAGAGACCTAATTCGACTAAGATGGATTTTTATATTTCTTTACATAGTATAAAACGAAGTCGCTTTCAACAGTCTGTCCCTCTGTATTGTACGCTTAGATCTTTTAAACTACGCAATGTATTTTAATGCGCTTTTCACAAATGAAAAGAGCGTTAAACGAGAACAGTTTTTGTTAACGAGGAGGAAAACAATCCATGCGAAGCCGGGGGCGGCACGCTGGTAAAGATAAATCTTACTTTGTATTTTAAAAGATTTCTAAATCATAAACTAAACAGAAAATTTTTAAATACTTCAATTAACTAACATGTTCGCAAAATGTTTATAATTTACTCAATCAAATACCCTTACAGTTTAATACCGTTTACTAAAGAAAGGAAGCAATAAAGTTTGCAGAATAAATTTACAACGATGAGGCTTAAAGAACATACAAACTTGTGTTTGAAACTAAAGCCACAAGAAGTTGATTTATATAAGTAACGAAGGCCAATGTAAATTTGCAATAAAGAAAGTAATATGCAGACCAAAATCCGAATTCACAGAACACAGTATACCACCGTGAAATAACAGCATATGTGCTTTTGTGTTTCGGTGAGTGAGTAAGGGGTGCCAGAGCCCATTACCCCATCCCATCCTTATTCCCTATCCTTAATATTTCTATAGTCGGCAGCGCACATGCGATACCTCTGGCGTTGCTTGTGTTATAGGCGAACAGTAGCCACCTACCATTAAGTGGACAGTCAACCTATCTGTTGACCTTGACATTAAAAAAAAATCTATTATTTCTACTTTTCTGCAAAGTGCGATACGAATAGGTAATCTTCTCAATGTTTTAATACATACATATGAATATTTTCAATCTAAAACTTCTCTTGGTAACAGCTTGTTGAGTTCTCTGCTAGCATTCCACTCAAAAAGTTTGAAATAAAAATTTTGTTTCTATCAAACGCCTCCAAATCCATTTGCTGAGTGGAAAGTATTCGTATTGAGGAATACCTACTCTCGAAGAGGAAACAACAAATAAGATGAGAAAGAACTTATTAATTCGCGCTCTTATGATTTATCACGCAAAGGACGTATATTTTGTCCTCGTATCGTATTTCATAAGTACATGGAGTTAAGAAATTTATCTATTGACCTTTCGTCGTATCTTATTTAATGGTGATATTCGTGCCAACAGGTGTCTGAGATGATATTAAAAATTATAGGTTTGCTAGTACTATAAGGTTTGATCTTTCTTGTGATAATGTATCTGAATTCTTCTTTTTCGTCCCATTAATTTTTTTTGTAAAACTCAATAACAACAATCATTTTTGTTATATTGTTAGGCGATGATTCCGCTAAATAATTAATAAATATCAATTAAAATACACTTCCCACTAAATATTTAAAGATAAAATTATTTTTAATATATAAAAAACCAAAAACCGACTTCAAGACTATCTACATGTATACACTAAGCTAAAAAGTCAAAAATAATATTTTAATACTTCAAATCTAAGAGCAACTTTTGGGTTCACATAGCGCTAATTGTGGACTAAGTCTGCTGTTTTAGACGAGTTGCTATCAGCGTTTTAAATCATATGGAATCTTAGACAGATCGTGTCGTTAGACGAGTTCATATTATAGACCACATGCGTTTTAAATCATATACATACTTAGACAGTATATACAGTTGCTACCATAGACCACCTGCGTTTTAAACCAAAAGACTGACCCCAAAATACATACCTACTTATTGAGATTTTTGTTTATATAGCTGCCGATCATAGTAGGATTGAGACAAGGACTAACCTCAGACCGAACACATTTTTGCCAAAAAAAAGCGCAAACTAATATCTTACGAATTAAGGTGTATTATTGCTCAACAAATTTTTGTAGCTCTCCGGAGATAACCGAACAGATTTAAAAAATTGCAACGTTTTTCTTAAATATTGTGTAAAATGTGAAAAAAGAAATAAAAGTAGCCGTCTCGAACTTTTTATCTGTATTTTTATCTAACTTGTGAACTCTAAGAAGTCAAACTAGGCGACGAAAATAACGCTTTTCTGCTAAGTCCTCGCCTTAAGAATAAGGGTTTGGAAAGGAATAGAGAAAGAGAGCTCTGGCATCCCTTACTCACTCACCGAAATAAAAAAGTACACGTGCTGTTATTTCACTGTGGTCTTCTGTCAACTGGTAATCAGATTATCATGTGGAAAATATCGAAATATTATGCGAGCATAAATTTAGGTATAGTTAACGTAAGTAAATTATGTTAATGTTGAAAATCTAAACTAATACTGTTGTTTCAGAATCATTGTTTCCTCGCTTCGTGGAACCAGTACCGAACGTTACAGTGACAGTAGGACGTGATGCACTCCTCGCCTGCGTTGTCGAGGATTTAAGAGGATATAAGGCGAGTATTAATTAAAACCGGGTTTACGGTACTACAACCCCGTAAACTACATCAAAATATTTAGTTTTTGCATTTCGTTTAACCGAAAACGTTTTAAATCCACTTAAATAATCACATGCGAATGAAATATTTTCCACACAGCACCATCTAGTTCCACACTAAGTAACTAATGCTTGTATTATGGATACCAGACAGTTGATATACTACATAGATTACTTTTTTTTGTACATATTATAAATACAAAAAATCCATGACTCAGGTGCAAAGGTAAAATGTTAACACATAAACATTTGCCCCTAGCGGGATTCAAACCCGCGACCTTTTGGTTAACAGCTAGGGTTACTAGCCACTAGACCCAACGTGTCGTCATATTTATATTAAAAGTATACTTTTTTATTTCTAAAGTTGCGCGAGGGCACACTGTGAAATAACTCATTGGTGAAATCAAAATTTACTCACTCACCGAAACAAAACAGCATACATGATAATTATTGTTTCACGGTGGTGCATGCCCAGGTACTACTTTCCAAATCCAGACCATAGCGAATTTTGAAAAGTTCGATTCAAAAGTTTTCGGCCGATTCAAACCCTAGACAACTTATACAACGAGCTCTTCAAATATACTATTTTATAATATGAAAATACGTAGAAGAAATAGTTTCGTCAAGTTAAAGTATAAATTTTGAATAATTAAGGAAACAAACAACCCCTGCCTGTCTGCTTGGATGACACCTGGAATGATAAACGAGCGCATACTGTAATTCTATAAACGGATACATACCCTAAAACTTCATACAACTTCATACATGCGGTGCACGAGGTAAAGTTTTAACAAGCCAACTTAATATCACTTTGCTCAGAATGCACGATTCGCCAGTTATTAATCATGCAGGACGACTAGTTAGCGAAATTGGAATGCCGTGTAGTGGAGAGATTTATGCAGACATGAAACCCCGAACAATAAATGCAATAGGTATACTTAATGAGCCTAACTATTTTAGAAACGGTTAACGTTTTTAGTTTATTATATAACAAATATTCAGACTTACGTTGTGGACTATTCGCACGAAAGCTTCGCGTCTTCTTTTATTATGCGCACACCGAAGGACTGGAATTTTCTCCCCTCTTCAGTGACCACCTACCATCAAGCGGACCGTCAGCCTGAACATACATAAAAATTAAATTAAGTCGTCAGGGGTATAATCAATTCAATTCAACACAGTGATTAAGAATGTATTTCTAAAAATAGATTGTTCCCGTTATCTTAAACAATTTAAAATGTGGATTTAAAATCTAAACACTATAGAACAAACAAAGCGAAAAAAAAAATAGCATTCTACAGACGTTTTGGCCAAAAATAATTGTGATTGTGATCTAATAAGAGCTTTAAAATACTTTAAAATCTAGTCAGAATCCAATTCTAAATTTAACAAAAGTCAGCACTAAACTTTGCCATACCATAATTATGACAGTAAAGGCAATTTGGTTTAAATTTATGAATCTATATCTGGTTTAGGTAGCTTGGGTGAGAGTGGATACACAGACGATCCTCAGTATACACCACAATATAATAACACAGAATCCTCGTATAAGTCTGTCGTACAACGACCATCGGTCCTGGTACCTGCACATCAAGAACGTGCAAGAGGTGGACCGTGGCTGGTACATGTGTCAGGTCAACACTGACCCCATGCGTTCCAGGAAAGGATATCTTCAAGTTGTAGGTAAGTTAGTTTATATTAAGTAGAGTTTGCATATAAATAAGCTGCGTTTAAAATACTCTATAATATATTATTTTTTGATTAGTTCCACCTGTAATTTTGGATAATATGACATCAACTGACATGGTTGTTCGTGAGGGCACGAACGTGACTATGCTGTGTCGTGCCACAGGTTACCCCGAGCCCTATGTCATGTGGAGAAGGGAAGATGGCCAAGAGTTTAACTGCAATGGAGAATCAGGTATGTAAATTTTCGTAAGTATATTAGTACAATACATATAAATGTTCACTTTAATCAAGATCGGGCATATCAAAAAATAATTTCTAATTTTTTGGAAATCTTTACTCCGTGACAATTATCCTGCTATTTCTACAAATATCATTTTTTTATTTTATTTTTCTGACTAATATCTATCAAATACGTTCAACACTTTTATAAAAAAAAAACACAGGAATCCTATCATATCGACATTTTTATCATTATACAACATTGACGTTTAAGTATTTAGAAAACTTCCCAGTAATAACTATTGAGATTATAGGTATAGATAATAAAATACTAACGGCTATAGCCTCGTTGTTATTATATAAAAATATAATACTGCCCATATGAATCATGGTGGAAATATTATAATAGCGTGAATAAAGCTTTTCACAGTTCAATTTCAGTAAAGGTTTATGGGACAGCCTGTATATCCCTGCATAATTCCATATCACCCCTACTTTCTTATTAGTAACGGTTGATAGCTTCGAGGCAATTTCCTGTTGGAAGGAAAACAAACCGATGTATTTTTGTGATACAGATTTTCTCTAATAAACATCCGGTCGAAACAGTTGCCCCGGCCGTTCATTATGTTGGCGCTCTCGCAAGAAACAAAATAGATGAAATAAAAAGAAATCTCCGGAGCGCGAAAGGACAAGCTCGCAGATCACGTGGATGATTCCACGGCGGGCACTTGAGTGCCTCAGGCTTAAGGGGCACCCTTAGCTTCAACCACGAGTACTCGATTGCATAATCGAAATACAACGGAAATTGTCAGTCCCTCTCGCCGACGAATGTTATTCGAAGAAAACAGTAAAACAGGAATTTCTATTCGAGTTTGAGTATGCGTTAGAATTAATGGTCGGGAAGGCGGGCTTCCGGCGAAATTTCAACAAGTAGAATCGATTGTTCCGTACAATGCGACCAAATTGTACAATAATATCGCATAGCTGAAACACCGAGTAGCAATAATAAATCTAAATATCAAACCGTAAACCATAGATACTAAACTAGGTGTTTCATAGTTGAATGGCGTTAACAAGAAATTGTTGTACTTTGTAATAAATATTTTCTGAAAAATACACTAGTTTTTAGTAATTACAGAAATGATACAGATTTGTCATATTTTCAGTGAACGTGGTTGATGGAGAAAACCTCACTATAGCCAAAGTATCTAGACTTCATATGGGAGCTTACCTTTGCATCGCATCCAATGGTGTACCCCCTTCAATCAGCAAACGAGTTGTTCTAATGGTCCAATGTAAGCTATTCCATCTTTCTTTTTATTATAAGTTTCTATAGTTATTAGCTTTTAATAGTTTTTAGTTACTAGTTTAGTATTTAATACCTGGCCAACCGAGCTGCGGTGGACTTAAGATCGTCACAACAATAGTTAAATTGCATGATTACTATTGGATTTAAGCCGAACATATTGTTATTTATATCTAAAAATGAGATAACAGTTAATTATCATCTATCGGCAACAATACAAACAAGATGGTTTACAAGATGGTGCTTTATTATAACAGTTATAAAAACTACTTTATTTACAAGAAATACAATGACATAAGTAATCTTAAAAAGCAAAACTTTATCTATACATAAAATCTTAACCAAATAAATTCCTCTTACAATGTTTTTTATTACATATAGTCTACAATTATTGAAATCTTGAAAGTTTCAAGATTATGTCGCAATATGCCCTCAATGGCTAAATTGTTATTTATTTTCGATACAGAATTTTTCCCAATTACAAGAGTATCAGGACATAAATCATCCCCTTGTGACTTTGTTAACATATTATGATTGGTACAACAAATAAATGAGACTGAGTCACATACTTAATACGTATTTGTACATAAGAAGTACTCTTCATAGTACAAACCATTATAAATTCAAAATGAGTTGATTTCTCGTTTAAAATATTGACGAACCGTTAAATTATTTCGTCGAAATATATTAAATTCGCTTTCACATATGAAACTTTATACCTTATTGAATAACTTTCCTTTATAACGCTCCAAAATGTAATACGGAAGGACTCAATTTTAAAGTTACTATTTAGGTTCAGTGTATGAATTCAACCCAGTGTAATTTTCTAAAGAAAATATCTGTAATAATGAGCAATATGTCAGGCTCATGGAGCTCAGTTACTCGCGGCCATAAAGAAGCCACGCAAATTGTACCAATATCACTTTCTCATCTAGAAAGAAAGAAAATGGCCTCACATTCCGCCCGCACCATTAACTTGGCCTCAAATTCCTCCGTACGTAAGTACGTGAGCATTTTCACGTCGTTTTCTTTTGGCGGGAGTCAGCGTTCAGAAATATTATTTTTCTCGGGGCGGGCGTCGTTAACGAGTATTTACGAGGACACGGCGTCTCTACCTGACGGCGCCTTCCACCGGATCGGCCGTAATTGCGCCCAATTAGAGCATTATGCTGACGTGAATACGGCACGGACGCGATAATGGCGATACTATCTGTTCCACCGCCATCGTCCCGCCCGCCCCTTCGGGCCAATGAGTCGCTTTTCTTCCCTTTAATTCACGTCTCGTATCTCAGCGCCTCGCCTTCACAATTCTCTTCATTTCTAGCACGTCACGTGAACCTGTTCACGCAACTTTCGCTCGATTAAACAAATTGTCCTTACGAATTCGCTGTCAGTACTCATTACGTTCTGAATACAAATCATGCTACCAATATAATTTTAAGTCGTTTTGCAGTTCTATAAGCCAACGAATACTCACATTTATTTCAAAGTTTATTTGAATAAGTAGTTTTACTAACATTGAATACTATATTACTAATAGATAGATGTCTATTTCTGACAATTTTCCATCAGCACGTTTTTGGAATGACACAGTACGCGTTTCACACTGAATACGATATATTGATTGGGGTTGAATATTAAAATGTAATTATTAAAATGTACAGTTCCACCGATGCTATCGATTCCCAATCAACTGGAAGGCGCATACATTGGACAGGACGTGACACTCGAATGCCATACTGAAGCTTATCCGTCCTCTATCAATTATTGGACAACAGATCGAGGAGACATGATCATATCAGGTGCGCCACACGTTCATATACTAATGCATCGTTTAGGTTCTGCATATCTACCTGTATCAATGTTTAACTATATTACACATATTATGTCCTACTGCTGGCTACATATATTATACCTCTCCTATAAGGGAAGTCATAATATGGTTTGTTAAGCCATGCTAGTTATATGCTCTATGATTGCTAGCAAATCAAATCAAATCAAATCAAAATATTTATTTATCAATTAGGTTTCTACAAGAAACTCTTTTGATTGTCATTATAAATTTAAATTTACCAGGGTTTCGGAAAAAAAACCAAGATGACGATCCTGAGAAGAAACCCCGAAAGAAACTCAGGATACTATTCTTTTTGTCATCATTAAAATGTAAAATAGTACAATACACTTACTTAATATTAACAAACTTAAAGTATATATATACAATTATAGTTTTACAATACAAAACATAGTACGAACTCCGAATAGCTTAAATCCAGGCTTCTTTGTCGCTTAAATAATCAGTGATTTTATAATAGCCTTTCGAGAGGAGTTTAGTTTTAATGACACATTTAAATTTATTCATAGATAAGGCTCTGATTATTTGAGGCAGTTTATTATAAAACCGGACACTTTGACCCATAAAAGAATTACTTATCTTGTGTAGTCGCGTTTTATGAAGATTTAAATCACTTTGGACCTAGTATTGATATTGTGTACATCACATTTTTTATTAAGTTGACTAATATTTTTATGCACATAAATTAAATTTTCATAAATATATTGACATGCAACAGTCAAAATCTTTATTTCCTTGAACTTTTCTCTGAGGGAAGACTGCGGATCTAGTTGATAGATGGCTCTAATGGCCCGTTTTTGTAAAATAAAAATAGTATTTATGTCCGCAGCGCTACCCCAAAGAAGAATCCCATAACACATTATACTGTGGAAATAACTAAAATAGACAATCCTAGCTGTATCTACGTCTGTTAGGCGTCTAATCTGCTTAACTGCATAAGCCGCAGAGCTAAGCCTTTTACTTAGTTTCTCAATATGTGGACCCCATTGTTATTTAGAATCTACGGTAATAGCTAAAAATACGGTCGATTCCACGGGTTCCAATTTTTCACTACCCAAAATCACATTCGTTCCAATATTTTTAACATTAGGGGTACTGAATTTAACAAGTTTAGTTTTGGTGGCATTTAAAAGGAGATTATTTACACTAAACCAATGTACTATGTTAGAAAGTGCATAATTTACCTCATTATAGCATCCAAGTTGTCTTTTAATCTTAAATATTACTGATGTGTCATCAGCAAACAATACAATATTGTGTTCACTCACAGAATGAGGTAAATCATTAATATAAACCAGGAACAAAAACGGACCGAGAATCGAGCCTTGAGGGACGCCCATTTTAACTAGAGAACCCGGAGATTTCTTACCATTTACATCGACCCTCTGAATTCTATGGCTGAGATAAGAAGTTAAAAGATCGAGAGCCTTGTTCCTAATTCCATAGTGGCATAATTTCCTTATTAAAGTGTCATGCTGGACGCATGCAAAGACTTTAGACAAATCGCAAAAAACACCCAGAGCGTCCTGCGAGTTCTCCCATGCCTCAAAAATATTTTTCAATAGTTCCACACCAGCGTCCGTAGTAGAGCGCCCTTTCGTGAAACCAAACTGCTTATTAAAAAGAAAATTATGATTATTAAAGTGTTTAAGTAGTTGACTCAAGATAATTTTTTCAAATATTTTACTAAGGGTCGGAAGTACTGAAATTGGTCTATAATTCGCGGGATTAGTTTTATCATCCGACTTAAATAAAGGCACAACCCTACTAATTTTCATTAGATTAGGAAATTCGCCACATGTAACACAGCAATTGAATACGATTGCCAAATGAGGTGCAATCTATCCAAATAGCTTTCTAGGAAACAAAATTTTTTAAAATTATTTTCAAAATCTACATAATTATGTTAAATTTGAATTGTCAACATTTTAGACATTAAAACTATTTAAAAAGTTTAGAACTTAATTCACAACCTAAAGATATTTAATTTGCACAAAGTCAAACTCCAAAGTTAAATAATTTCTCTTTGAAACCTCTTCCATATTATACAGACCTACTTAAGTCTTCATCATCATTTATTCTGATTACATCAAACATTAATTACTTACAGGAAATAAATACATAACATCACTAAGCGATGATGGCTACAGTCGAAAAATGAAGTTAACAGTACGCAAAGTCTCCACAAGAGACTTTTCTTCATATAGATGCGTTGCGAAAAACTCTCTCGGTGAAACCGATGGGCTGATACGACTTGATGGTATATTAAATTTTTATTAAATTGGCTTATAAGAAAATTGTAATGTAATTATATCTAACACATTTTTTACTTGATGAGCGATCCAAATAAATCCTAATTTATGCTATTTTTCTATTTTGAAAAGTTCCATCATTTCTTTCAACACCATTGGGTTTGATTTCAAGAAAGCCATGAAATAATTTTCCCGAAGGTTTTTTTTTAATTGATAAAAGTTGTATAATTATTTATTGTACATTCCTAGATTTATTCTTTTGTTTTCCGTAATTTCTTTAAAATTTGTGCTGTGTTTTAATCGTGACAACAGACTAACAAACAAAATTACTTTCACATTTGTAATATTAGGTTCTATAACAAAATCTAATTACCTATTTATGTACAGAAATTCCCGCCCCATCTACGACCACCACCACGTCAAACTATGTGCCAACGTTTCCAGAGAAGAAAAGAGGTATGTAAATGTCTGCAGAATGTTCGAAGTTACTGTCGATCAATTTTATGTCAATTGGCTCAGCGAAACTAATTCGAACATCAAAATAATTAATGTCGAAGCGGACGGCTCGAAGTTTCTAATGAAACCCTTCCCGCCCGATCAGTTGTGCAGAATCTGGCTTTAATTTTTCATGAGCTCGAACTCTCTCGTTGGAACTCGATGTATTGGAAAATTGGGATATTTAATATTACTTTAAGAGCACAAGTGGCTAGGAAACAGTAAACCGGGGCCTAGTGAAGCTCACGTGCCTTTATACATTCATCCTGGTTGGAGCCGGCCGCTTGGAAAAGGTCGATGGTGGATTTTGTATTTATTGGTTTTGCCGCCGCGGCCCAATGCTTCCGTACAATTGGGTCGTTAGTAATATTATTGTGGGGAAAAAGCGATTTTGTTTGCGCTTTGACTTCCAATGTACACTTTATTGTTGTAGATTTGGGTTTTCCTTTATGGCGTTATATGTTATTTCGTGAAAAGCCTGCTTTTATGGTCCTTGAACAAAATGTAAGAAGTTTCCTGTGTGACTTATCTAATATATTGTACAAGTATTTTGTTATTTATGTGCGTTTTTCTTTAGGCAAACACAAAAATCGTTGGCGCGACAGTTCTGCTGAGAATAGAGTCATAGGGGACTACGAAGTTGAAGAGTGGAAGGATTTCGGTAAGTTAATGTTGGTTTTCAATCTTTAAAACAATTTTCAATATTATTTTTCATTTAATTTATTCTCAGATAAAATATATATCTCAGATAAGTACTGATCGGAGAAAGCTGATTTGCGTAGATTTATTTAAATGACAAACTGAGTGAGTAAGACTTAAAGAAATAAGTAAGTTGTTTCTTAAAGTATAAATTATATTGAGATTAAGTTGAAGTTTGTATGATACAGTTCAATCAGTCATCCTCTTCATTGCTGAAGGTCGAGCCTACTTTGTTACCTTGGTGCCATCGTCCATCAGCTGTTTCCATTCTCTCCTAACGTCAGTTATATTATGTTAGCTTAAGGCGCTTAGTGCCGTCAAAGAGGTACTCTTTCTTAAGCCTAAGTACTTTCTTAACTAGATTAGGAAGATTGAAAAAAAATATGAATTATCCAAGCTTAGACAACATTTCATACGGTTTTTGTTTTTTCGTATCACCAAAACTTTATATTTTGAAAAATGTTAACCATGTGATTTTTCGGCTAGAATTCCCACTGCTTCTACAAAATTAAGAATCTGTTGTACTTTAAACACTTTAGCATATTATGTAAATCAATCAAAATTTTCATTAAAAAGGAAATAATATATTAATTATTTGTATGCGGCGAGGGCTTAGGGGTTACACCCCGCCCAGACAGCCAACGCCATTGAGGACTCTAAAAACTACATTAACTGGATTAACTGGATTTAGGAGTTAATTGTGAAGGAATTCATTGTGCTTAAATTTGGTTAAAACTTAATTACATATTTACAATATCCATCTTACCCTCTACTGCTGACGTGTTGTGGTTTACCCTCATCTCCCGAACCAACATAACCTGAATATTTCCCGTGGGGTTTATCAATGTCCAGATTACGAGTCAACGCAGTCATCGGGGGCCGCGCTGATGTCAACGGTCCATCTCACCGTCTTGGGAGCATTATTAATCTGCAGCTGACACGTATTGATGTCACATATATGTGACGCATGGTAGTGCCAAATAATAAATGCTACAAAAGTGATATATAAGTATCATATTATTTAAGAACACTCATATTACAGACAGAAAAATAATTTAACATATATTTATATTATTAAAAAGACATGCCTAATTATTTAATTTTTTTTTATAGATAATACTTATTCAATTACCGCATTAAAACGTGGCATAAGATCAGAAAAAATAAGACCTATAGACATAATTTAGCGGACAACGTATTGAAGCCGGTTTTATAAACATGTGTGCGTTGGTGATTTATTGTTTATTGAGATTTTATGTTTGGTTTTGGTGAAAATTTTGGTTTCCAAGTTAACTTACATGTGTAATGGGATTCCATTCTGTTTATTATTTTTCGAAGACTTGTACACTCTTCATTACGCAATTCAGCATTTTATTAGTAAATATTTAAATAACGCGTGGCGTAGATTGATTGCATTTGTGTGCGCGTAACCGCGTATGTAAACTGCGAAAGCGTAGTTTTAACAGCTTCATTCTGCCGTGGAGGCTCTATCTTTAGTTCTCATTTTATCTGAGGGTGTACGTTGTAAATTTTACTTTGAAAATGAAACACAAGTATTACTTTAATGAAGGTTGATTTTTTAAGATTCAACAGTCAATAAATTAAATCAGTAACGATATGTGTAGATGAATCAGATATAATTTAATGTTATATATTATTTAAGATTGATTTCGAATTCAATTTTCTGTAGAAATTTATCATTATAAGTAGTTAGATAATAATTTATGTTTCTCTAAAGAAAGACTGATAGATTTTACGATAAATGTGCCATATCTTATCTATTTTAAGAATAGTTACTATTATATACCATGTGCAGTATTAGAAAGTTATTAGAAAATTGATACAAAGATTAAGCTAAAAATATTTGCGTATATTATAATATTAAATACATAAAATTACATAAAAACCTTGGCGGTTACATTTAATCTGTCTCTACTTGCTTTTTATGCTATAAATGTTTCGTTTTCTTTGAAATATCTATTTATTTGTTGTTATTTGTAACAGAAACTATTTTATTTCATTGACATCTAACTTTTAATATTTATATTGTATGTTTTTTAACCCAGCTTTTTTCTTTTGTAACCCAGTTGTTCCAATGAACCGATGGACGCGCGATGTTTTTACGATATTAAACATCTATAATACGTATATTACATGCAATAAAAAACTTCTTGCTATCA
Organism: Synanthedon vespiformis; assembly: GCA_918317495.1. Classification (NCBI taxonomy): domain Eukaryota; kingdom Metazoa; phylum Arthropoda; class Insecta; order Lepidoptera; family Sesiidae; genus Synanthedon; species Synanthedon vespiformis. The sequence goes on along the minus strand of OU906954.1, from coordinate 5,187,893 downwards.
GTAAGTGCAAACAAACATGTGTTTTAATTCTAATAATTATATGTTTAAATTGCAAAAATAGGTGTTAAAATTTCAAATTATGTGACCAGTGACAAATTCTTATAATGCGAGATGTTTAAGTTCAATACTCAAAAGTATCCCCTGACAATACAATATTATTAAAGCATACTATTGCTTTAATAATATTGTATTGTTCAGATTATTATTACAATTAGATATATTTTCCGCCTACGCATGAGATAATAGACATCGCGTATCATCCGCATCCAACGCCTTCCATTGATTTTCCAAATATCGCCCAAAGGTCGAGCGAACTTCTATTCAATATTGAATATATTCACTATTCGTACATTACTAATTGACGTGTAATATAATGTAATATATGTATTATAAGTAATAAAAAAATCTGTAAGAAAATTGTGTAGTTCAAAGGCAACATTAAAAATACTTTCCAATACTCAAACAATAAGCGTATTAATTGAATAATTACACCAAACGGGCTGCCCAAATGACTTTTATTAATAAAGGCTGCTTACATTCAAAGATTAACTCCCAAAAATGTTATTGTTATATCAAAATACTAGCTGGAGCCCGCGATTTCGTCCTCGTTGAAAAAGAAAAAAACAGCTTATCCTGTGTCTTGTACGTCTAAATATTTATCTACCAAGTTTTATGAAAATCAGTTAATTCGTTTAAGAGTTATGGAGGAACATACATACATACAATACACCTACACTTACTGATTTATTTTAGTATTGATGATGATTGATGATAATTGTTTTAAATGTTCATCCTACATTACATGGCTAATGTTTAAATATAATAATCTTCAAAAAAACATGCTTCTGTAACAACGATAGTTATCGTTGATAAAATAAAATCATAAATAAGTTTAAGTTATTGTAAATAAATAATTATTTCCATCTGCAATAAAGACAATACGGCGTGCTTTGTAATATATTTAACTGTGTGAAATAATGCTACTGACGTTTTTTTTTTGGGTACAGTCAAGTGCATAAATATGTATTGAAAGAATCGTTTCATTAATAATATGTTTTTATTTTATTTTTATTATAAATTGGGACATATTTTAAACTGTCATTTAAATTGTAAATAACATGCATAGGTGTATATTATTTATTTAAAATAATTTGTGATATATTATTTATACTGTGGAAAATTAATACATTGAAATTTATTCAACTCATTACTCATTCAACTAAAAGGACAAACTTAATTTTATTCAAAACCTTGCTATTGAAAACTTATCGTCTATTTTTTGGGACATTTATATTGCTCGTGTGTTAATATAAATAAAAATTTGGAACACTTGCTAAGGCATTGTCAATGGTCATATAAAATGTGACGTAATTGGTCATATTTTATATAAGACATTTTCTTCGTCAATCTCAATATTAATAAGACATAATTGTAAGATCGTTACAATAATAATAATATTGATTTAAATTAACACATACATATTTTTTCATTTGACTGTACAATCAAGCTTCCCTGTTTTAGAGTTTTAGTTAGATAAAAGTCCAAAGATTTTAATAGTGTATTGGAAACATTGTCAAAACTTTGGACGATTAGCATTTACTATTGGTAGTTTGTGAATAATTAAGTTTTAAATGAAAGAAATGTATTTTGCATTTTGTAAAAAATTTAGTCTACATAAAACTGGACGTTTTCATGTTAAATGACTGTAATAATGATCGTTGAAGTTAGCTGTTCATGTAAAGTTAACAAATAAAGAAGATTTTTTTATATATATCCCTTTTTTATTTATCGTTGTGCACATAAAAAATATCCTAAAAACCAAAAATATTTTTTTATTATTTGTTTATTTCGACTATTGCAGAAATATTTAACGCACTCAAACTCAGTGCGCCCTGACACAACTTAGAACAAACAATTAATTAGTTATTATATTACTTATACACACTTATAACTGATTTTATAATGTTAAAATAAAGGTAGGTAATAAAAGCGTCCTTATCTACTATACATAAAATATACAATAGTCACAAAACATTACTCGCCGTGTTAACTTCTTAAAACGACTCGAGAAATAGTTGTCGACAAGCAACATTCTCTATTGTTCCTAAAATTATTATACTGCTGCTAAGGTTACTTTGCATAAAATAATGGGTGCGGAAACGGTACCTGCATACCTAGAGCCCTGCATAAGACACTTTAATGCACTTACAGCAGTGAACTATAGTTAATAGACGAACCAGAATATAGCAAGCGAGTTTTAAAATTCGAATGTGCATTGTCATTTAATAATGATGAGTGATCCCAGAAAAATAAAAATTATACTGGATAGTTGTTTAACTGTATACTGAATTCTGAATGAACATAATTATTATAGTTTGCTTGCTGCATCATTTTTTTAATTGACATTGAAATAAACCTTGAGTCAAGTGCTAACAACTTTATTTCTCATTCTTAATGCTATACTAGTTCCATGTAACAGTGACTTAGCATCTATAAATATTTTTAATTTTAAAATAAATAGATGAGTAGGCATTTCAGTTAATTCTTTTTCTTATTTTCTTCAAAAACATTGCTTGGGTATAGTTTTGTAGCAGTTTATAATAGCATCTTCAATGGAAAGTAAGTTATATTAGGTTTAATCATAATACGATTCACCACTAAAAGTTTTCTCCAACTATGGGCCTCTTAAGAAGGCTATTCTCGTGGCTACATTGCGAGATCGAATCAGAAATGAGTAGATCCGTAGACCTACGAAACTAAGTTAAGCCAGCGGATCAGTAAGTTGAAACGCCAGTGAGTAGGACACATACTTAGTACAGAGAGCCAACAGCCGCTGGGGTCGGAAGGTTCTTGAATGGTGTCCGATGGACGGACAAGCGCCGCGTAGGACGTCCTATTGGAAAATTATGCATATAGGTCCAACAGTAAAAGCGACTGAAATGGTGATGATGATTAACGCTCTGTATTAACAAGTAAACTGCATATTACTAAAAAAAGTAAGTAAGATACCTTTTTAAAGTTTTGTCAACATGAAATTTGAAAGGTTATAACATAAGCGATTTATTCAAAGTGTATTGCATGAAGCACACTATAAAGCAATATCGATTTTATGCAAAATGCAAGCAAGTTCTTCGCCGTGAGCAGTCTACGTTATATTAGCCATAAATCGCGCTTATTTTCTTCAGGCAACACTGCATGCTTTATTACAAAACAAGTCAAAGTTAACAGCTCGTCTCTGTGTACTCCTTGTTTAAAATTAAGTGTACCTTTTCTTTGGTGTTATCGTTATTGGAAACCTAAAAATAATCACGCATATAATGGTATTGATATTAAATTAATTTCTTTCGTTTCGGTAAGATATACAACAAGTTTAACAATATGGTTAATTTTAACAATAAGTTTTTATCAATTGACGTACTTAACTATATATTTTTACTTGTGTACCTTTTCATTTATTCAATACTGTATTATATTTTCTTCTACATTTCATTATAAATCTGAGACTGATGGAATTGATTCGTATTTTTATATTTTGTAAAAAAGCATATGTGTTGTTGATTTTTCTTGAATTTTTTGGACATATGTGGACACAGTTACACCATTTTGATATCCAAGATGCACTGGACATGGAACGTGTTAACTTAGGAAAAAATATCACTTAAATAAATGAGTCACAGCAAAAGTTGAATTAAAAGGTACTAAGTAATGCCAAGCGATCACTTTAACTTAAAATAAGCGACAAAAATCTCGCTCAAGTTGAAAGGGAATAAAAATACGTCACCCTGAGGTCGGCACGAGACGTTACGCACAATCAGGCAAGAAACATTTCATTTTTTACAGCCGATATTGCCTCCTATAAAGAAAAGTATAAAAATAATAAGGTGTCACAAGGAAAATAAAACACAATAACAAGGAGACGTCATTGTCCAGAGGCCCTCGATGTTGAATGGATTCGAACTACGCTTCTATTATATTATACCTACCTACAGCATTGTGTAAGTAGATAAGTGGGTATAGTATTTGAGAAGGGTCCGCGGTCAATTTTGGTACGATTTGAAATTCTTGTTGCCCCTAGTTACGACGCACTCAAATCATAAAGCATGATATCGACGACAGTTACAATTTTGTTTACAAGGATTTACTCGACATACTAGCGCAAAGCAATAACGCACAGATTACTGTATATATCTCTGCTACGGGCTCGGCTTCATTCGACTACTTTATTAATATATCATACAAAAGAAAAGGGCGGCACAGGATCAAAGCAATAACCAGTCGACCAATGAGCAACTCAAAAGTCATTTATTTTTTATAATAATTTAAATACAATAGTGACTTTCAAACCCAATCAAAAAACATTAAAATTGTTTTAAACATAACATAAGCGTAATAAACATTGTGAAAGTGAAATAATTAGAGCTCAATTACCTATATCTGGAAGCTCATAAAAAGAAGTGCTTTTCTATTATTATTTTTTATTGTAACAAGCAGGCTTACGGTCCACTTGATAGGTGGCTACTGTCACTTAAGGACGCCTAAGCCATAAGGTAAGAAGGCACGCTAAGGCGCACACCGTTTTTACTATTTTTTTAATATTTTTACGATAGAATCACACCATATGAAGCCAAGATCTAAAGAAATCTGAGCTCTTTCATCATTTAAATTAATAATCCCATTATTTTTTTATGTTAAATTTTCAGTACAACCGTCTCACAGGTTTTTATCAGGGAAATATAAATTTTCGTGTCCATTACATTAACGACGAAACTAACGTCAACATTTTAAAAACTTCCCGGGACACCATTAAAATAATCACTTCCTTTCTGCTGCGCCTTTTTTCAAATGACTCAAACATAAAATAAAAGTGTATCTCGGACTAGATCCAAGTTATAATGTTTGTTTTAAAATGTTTAAAATTATTTTCACCAGAGCAATATTCTTGTATGCGGCGAGAACTTTAATTAATAAATAATTACACCTTTTAGTGTAGATGTGGGCACGCCGCCAACATTTCCTCCGATGGCTTAGAAAATCCAATTTTAAGTTATTATGTTGTCAAGTGAGATAACTAGCACTATTCGCAGCCGAACACTTGGCGAAGTTTTTAACAAAGTTGTACCGTATGAACTAGATCTAATGATTGCAGTCATTAGATCAAAGTTGCAATGACAATTTTTGGTAATGTACAATTTTTGCCAACCTCAATATACTTTCGATGCTCCAACCCAATCGAACCAAACTAAATACGTGATGATGGCAAAAGACCTGATAGTATGTAAGCATGGGTCTTCCATTAGTGTATGGTAGGATGCCACCATCGTCGATACTTTGGCACTGCTGCTGACTTAGCCTATAAGAGTAAAATCCACAAATATAGATACAGAGATATCGGCACCGTCTTCATTTTCATTCTCTACTAGTGTGGGATCCCAATGCGCTTAAAATTTTACTTACTAAAGTCTCAAGTAAATAATCGGATATCTTAGTATGTATCATATTCTTGTAGGATTCGGACTCTAATTTTATTTTTGGACTTTTTAGTTCTTAATCAGAGTACGATCGTTTATAATGAAAAGAAGATTTAATATTATCGAATTCCCATCTTTATTAAAAAAAAGCGGTCAAACAAACGAAGTAAAATAAAGTCAGTACATAATGAAAAAGATATTAATCATGTTACACAATTTAGTAAACGGCGGCGGTGCCCTAATTGCCCGCAAATGACAGAATCTCTGGAAGGTGGCTCAGGCGAAACCATTAATACTCGTTAGGTAGCAACATAAAGGGAATTATACTCGACGCTCTCAAAAAATATCCCCTTTCATTTAATAACATTTTACCCACAAAGTTAGAGTCGTGTCTTGACACTAGAAACTTTACTGGAATAGAGTGAAAATATTTGTATATACTCGCGACCAGCGAGTCTACTTTCATTCACAAAATTTAGTTAAAAATAAGTTTTTCTACAAAAAAAATAAAGACACATCTAAACTCTAAATCTAACTAAGTTTTGTTTCTAATAAATTCTACTTTGCACCCCTAAAGGGGTAAAGTAAGGGATGTTATAAAAATAAGGATTTTTAATTTTTGTCCGTTTATTTCAGCTAATCTTCGAAAGGGCTTGACTAATTTTGACGTAACTTTCACTGACATAAAACTAATATTATGAAGAGTAACTTGGGCTATTTTTATTTTAGTAAAATAAACATATAATAATATATATAACATCGTCCCACGCGCACGCTGCAGTGAAACGGGGCCGGGTTCAGCTAGTACAAAATAACTGCCACTTTGATATGACCTTGTAGAAGAATATTGTCTAAAAAAGACATTTTTAGCAAAGACAAACAAAAACATACCTCCTAATAACACCACTTGGATGTTTGTAGACAATATTCTCTTTGACATTTTTTTCTATATAAAACTCTGTTTTAATAAAAGCGGATCACAGCTGAGCGTCTGAATATTGTCGCGGATATTTCAATATTGGTGGGATTAGCAGCCTATTTAAACATCACTCCCAACGTTACTCCTGCGAGTCCTGCGTCATATTGAAATACACACTTCATTGGAAACGTTTTCACGAATAAAAATCTTTTATTGATTATATGGTGTAAAAAGTAGTGTAAAATCTGTGAATACTAGATGCTTATTAAACTTTTAGTAGATGAATATTTAAGTGAGCTGAGAAACATAGGCGGACAGCAACTTTATTTTATAGTATACTTACTTGCTGCTGTAACTTTGCTGCTACGACTTCGCCCCCGTAACTTTGTAAATTATATACTAAAACCTTCCTCGAGAACCACTCTATCGATGGTGAAAACAGCATGAAAATTGGTGTAGTAGTTTTTGAGTTTATCGCGAACAGACAGACATACAGACACAGCGGCAGACTTCTTTTTATAGTATGTAAAGTCTTTCGCCTCGTCTGTCTGTCTGTCTGTTCGCGATAAACTCAGCAGCTAGTGTACAATAAATTAAAGTCAAGAAAATTTCCTATCTATCCCAAATAACAAATTTATGTTTTACCCTTGTAAATTAACTAAACAAACATTTTAAATTCGAGAGCATTGTAACGGTGTAAACATAGATTGTTAGGTACATCTAAATCGAACCGTAGGCCATTTATCAAACCCAACCCTGTTTCATAAACCGTCTATCGCATTGTTATCACGTCCTGCGACATTTATTGTTACTGTTCCATTCCTAACAATTCTGATTAAGTAATCGGTGACTAAAACGTCAGTAGGTATATAGATATTTCTCAAACATACCATCGATACTGTACATTTTAATAAACGTTGTTAAAAAATGCCAATTTTTAAATTTAGTCAAATTATAGTATTTTTCAAAAAAATATAATTTTTAAAAGTGGCTGAGTGTTTATTTTGTGGTAGATGGCTATATAGTCGCATAAGGAGACAACGCACACCAAGGGGAAAGAAGATCAAATGCCGACCTTATTAGATTTTTAATTTCAGATTTCAGAACTTCCTATTTTTTATTTTGATGTGAATATCGCCAAACCTTTAAAAATAATGTGAAGTCAAAACTAAAAATGAAATATATTTAGTTATAAGTAATAATGAATTCAATTCTAAATTCGCATTGTGTAGATATTGTAAATCAGTTAAGTATTGATATTTATGATATCGTTACTGGCTGACATGGGATACCAAAATGAATAAACAAGTAAGAAGGTCCGAACAACGCTCCATTCGGCCATTAATCAACTGGAAGCCCATTTCATAAAGTGACATTTTCATTGTTACAAGCCCCAAAGTTCGTATTTACTCATTTCATGTTTATTATTGTACCCGAAGCTAAACCATATGCACGCCTCTAATAACAGAACCACTAATTAGTTCTGATGGAAACCGGAGTCGGTTTTTGATTTCCCGCTAAATACAAAATCTCCACAAAAGCTTTTATGAAACATACATGCGTTATGCTTTTAATAACGCATTTTAATGTACAATATGCTTGCGGTAGCGCTTTTAATAAATTTTACTTAATTGGTGATTCAATTATTTATTATTGGTAGTATATTAATTTTATTTAATTAACTTATTAAAAAACTGTTTAAGGCTCTGTTTATAGAGCCAAAAATTCTTTACATATCAAGCTAGCAAACTAGTTGCCACCCGAGACGAAAAATGAAAAATATAATACCTAAATAACACCTGGCATCCGTGGTGAGCCACCATGGCGACAGTGGTGCCCAATCTTTTTATAACTTTAGACAATCCCTGGGTAACCTAACATTTTTTCAGGATAATCAGTTCATGATAATCATCTAATCAGTTCAGTAGTTATATGAAAGAGTAACAAGTTTTTAGTGATTTTAATAATACTATACAGTTATAAAAAAGTGCTTTTAAACCTTTGACATAGTCATTTATCAATTATTGTTTTTACTATTCATTAACCAAACGAGCATTTGTCATCGAGTTTCTCTGTACTTCGAAATTTTTAAATAAAATTAAATAAATGAACTTATTTTAGTAACGTATATTGAATTTTGAATGTATAATAATTATCGTTTGTTTCAATTAATGAAATTATTTTAACATTCCAATAGTATTAAGTAACTTTTCAAAATAATGTTTACCTATATACTGCTTCAAGAAATAAAAGTTATTTACATTATTTATGTACATTAAAATAATTAAGACTATTTTAGAGTATTTGGAAATTATAATAAATAATGGAATTTTTTTGGACATTTTAAGACAATCAGCAAAGATCAAAGACTATCTCTGTGATATTAAACAACCTGTACAAGTAATTTTAATATACAGAGTTCATTGACAGTGTACTCTTTTCCTATTTCTAACGAGCGTCGGTTTCAGAAGCCTGCTGGTAAACCTCTTTAACCAATTATCGTTAGCATTGTAATTATATCAAGTCTTTGAAAAGTCTTCTTTGAACAAACTGTTTCTTATTTATTTGAGAAAGATAATTTGTTTAACTCACAGTTACGTAACGGTAATTTGTTAACTCATTACGATAGTGTTATAGCGATAAGATGCATCGCCATAAATACCCTCTATAGTTCGATTCCTGGTACAGTCAACTTTGGAATTAGCCTTTTCAAAGTTGGCTTTGGTCTGGTTCTGTAAAGTAGTGGCAATGCACATTACGTTTTGCAGTCATTTGGGCTGCACCCAGTAACCACCCCCTTACGGAAGACCACAGTGAGCCCATTTCCGTATCCGCAATCCCACTATAGTCGGCATTGCTTGTGTTATAGGCGATGGTAGCCACATACCATCAAGTGACCTGATAAACAAGTACAGTGAGGAATAATTAATTGCATTTTGAAATAATTTGGATTACAATTACAATGTATGCTAGATAATTATGAAATAATATAAAAATATTTACCAACGAAAAGTGAGGACTATTGTGTTTCTTTCTATGTGACACAAATGGAGCTTCTGACAATAAGTGGAAACCAGTTTGTGCGTTGAATACATCAATACGGGCGACGTCGGAAGCCTTCAATGCCTTATTTATGCCTCGCGAGTGTCGAGGACGAGAATGTGCCATGTGATTGATGTTACATCCAGAACAAGGATACATCAAATCTTTTTGTATGTCTGAAATTGCATATCCCTCTTCTATTATACACGGATATACAGGTATACGTAGGTCGTAGGTACATATATTCGAGACGAGTTAAATCCGATTCTATAAGTTTAAATCCGCATTAAATTGTTATTATTAAAATAACACTTTACGGTACTTATTATCATAAGTTTATTGTCAAATGCTTCTTTTTATACTGATATAAAAATTTTTCATCTTCTATTAATCTACATATTTTATACTAGCGTACCTACTCCGTAAGCGCTGTAATTCGTTTTTAGGAATCGTAAAGGAACGTAACATTTTTCCAGAATAATAAGTACCAGGTTTTTATCATTACATCAGTTAAAACCGCGTTCAAATTGGTTAAGCTGTGTCTGAGATTAACGTGCACAAACGCACAAACAAACAAACAAAAACTCAAAAAACTATTTTTTTGAACTAGGTAAGATAAGTTCCGTATAAAGTGTACAAATTGTTATTTTTTGAAAATACACCCGTTTGTTTGAGATTTTATTATATGTATAGAAGTGTACATAAAATAAAATCTATAAGATATGTGTGACATCTGTGATGATGATACCGTACAACTTAACAAAAAAAAGTTCCACACAGTACTTTTTTTAAAACGGTATGTCTGTACACTTTAAAAAAAGTTTTTTTTTAATTAATTTAAAAAAAAATTGCACATAGTTCTATTGACCGTTGAAAAGAAACAACGTTAGGTAAACATTTTTACTTATAGCTATCAGACTTCCGATCAAGTGTCTCCTCGAAAGCTACTTTCATGGTTTTATAAAACAAAGTATCTCTTGAAACGGTCTTTGCCGATCGTTCAGAGTAGTTATGAGCTATTGACCTTAAATAAGTGCTCAGTTTTTTCTTAGTATCTAACCTACTACTCTATACCAGCCAAGTTTATTTCCTACTAGAAGAAACCTCAATTTTTGATTTGTCTTATCAGAATGTCGTTTTTCTTTGTATATTCTTACTCACAATTTTTTCACATTTTCTTCACATTTTTTCTATAAGAGATATAAAAAAAAATATTAATATATTTTTTTAACATTTACAAAGTACAATTATTATTATTAATAACCTGACGAATCCGGTAAAATGTTTATACATATTTAATAATCATCTTTTTCTTTTGAAACATTTTAACGTAAACAAAAAGTGAACTAATCATTTATGTTAATTTTTTAACCTTACTTAAATTACATATGTATCCTTATAAAATCTACTGGGCTCGAAGCACGTAAAATGTTGCAAATATTTTATCAAATCACAAAAAGAATTGTTTATGAGAAAATAAATAATATATATGAAGAAATAACTATTTGTATAACACATACCTACAACTTACAATTTTCTAATACAAATATGAATCTAACAGTTATTCTTGAAGTAAACAATGTAAACGTAGATACCCCGTTTCATTTTGCAGCCCAAGGCACAGGAAGCGGGATGCACCATTCTATTTTCTCGACAACGTAAGTATAACAACGTTGTGCGCTTTGAACAATGAAATGCTTTTAAAACACGAATAACCCGATTCGAATACATAAAAGTAATTTGTATACGTACGTTGGTACGTCACTGAAAATTAAAAACATTGCGGACGTATTGTGGCATCCTATTACACGAATACTTTTTTTCACTCGCTCGGAAATTAAACCAAAACAATGTACAAGCAAAACATCGTTCCCGTAGCACATAAGTGCCTTTACATGTATTCGACATTGAACAAATAATTCTGTATTTTAATACAAGCAAAAGCAATTTGAGCTCCGATTAAAGAGTAGAGGTGAGTCTTCCCACACCTGAAATTGTCAACTATGTACCTGTTTACCTATTTAACGCTGGCTGTTAGTCCGCTATTAAATATATAAAGATTATATGTCCATTTGGAAGGTTCATTCTAAAAACTGTTATTTCTTCTGCTGGATTATGGGCTTAACAGTCATTTCAAAATATACGCAGCTGTACACTATTTATGTTATGACGAAAAAGGGAAAGAAAAGAAATAATTAAACGTATGAGTATGTGTATTTATGTGTCTCTCTGTGTGTGTGCGTGTACAAATATGAAAAGAAAAGAGAGAAAAAAAATACAAAAGAAAAAGAAAAAAAAAATTGTTATGACTTTTGACATTTCAGGTGAGTTGATTCGTTTTTATTTTCTTTTATACTTTAGAACATAAATGTTTTCTTAAAAAAAATAGAAGTTAGGTACTTGATTTGTCGTTCCTTCTTTCGTTACATTTTTATGTTAACTTAACTCAAACTTAACTTCATAACTACGAAGTATACATTCAATAATAAAATAAAAGTTCAAGCTTCTGAAATACACAAAACGGTTTCCCTCTTGGTATCCATCTACTTTTGTTCAATTAAAAGAATTGCTTTAAAAATGTAATGCAACCTACACTTTAAAATCCCAGTAGTTATGCATTTAAAATCGTATTAAGTGAAATCCAGATTTTCTCTTGTAAATGGGGTACGGCACAATTCATAATGAAACGAGTTTTTAATCAATGTCTATAGCGTACTTTGGTATATATTTCTTTTCACTTCATTCATCATAGTAACTTACAATGACTCTTGTTGCTACCAACTTTATTATTATGTATTTTTATACCACATGAAATGACTGCTAATATTTTTCATCATTATCACATGTCATAGCCAAAATGCTTCCTATCGAGAAGTGGCTGGCAAAAGAGATTTAAAAGGATAACATAATCCAATTCTGGGCACCACGTTAGCTTCTTCTCAGATGCTATTCTTCTCAGAGATAACATTATTTGGGTACTGTTGTATTTGAATGAATAAGTAACGTATACAAGAGCCTATTTCTATATTTTCTCTTAATTTCTTATCCTCTATTATGGTCCGTAAGCCAGGCACTAATTTCGTCAATGATTTCCTCTCAGTCCATAATTTGTAAAATGCCTGAGAGAGTTTTATCATTATGCGTTGTGAACGTCAGCTGCGGCTCCGATGGTGGGTTGAGCAGTGGTAGCCCGTTACACTTTCAGAGCATCAGCTGACAAGCATTCCACCAAGATATAGCCAGCTGACTTTTTTATTTATTAACAGTAATACATAAACTATCATCTGATAAATTTTCTATTGGGAGTTAATCACTGAACACGTATATATTCGTGTGACCTGCTGACGCATAATCTATCATTTTATAAATAGCTGACAATTTTGTTTCTTCAAAACATTAGGCTAACTATAATTTGATGAATTTTTAATCAGAAATAAATGATTAAAAATTTTTTTTTAAAAATTTCTCAACCCACCATCGGAGCCGCAGCTGACGTTCACAACGCTTCATGATACAACTCTCTCGGTCATTTTACGAGTTATCGACTGGGAGGAAATTGGTCATGAAAATCTGTCGCTGGCTCATGGACCATTATTAGGCATTACACAGGCAACTCACATAGCATTGCTAAGCGACGAAAGCCACATCCGATCAAGTAGACCAAATCACAAACAGCCTGCATGCCCAATTTTACATAAAAATATTTTATATAAAAACTAGTTTCCTTGTAATGTTTTTGCTAAACTTTTTTTCCGCGGTTGAAATTGGAAAAAAGTTGAAAAAGTTCAGATCTCACCTGGCTTGACTGAGCTCTAATGCTAATTAATAGCATATAGGTTTCATTATTTTAGTTATGCACAAATTATGGCATACAATTATAAGTGGAAAGATACAAGTATCTGTTCTCTGAGCAGCTACAGGCGTGCTGTTTTGTTTTCCCAAACCCAAAACACACAAAAATATGTTATTTTTTCAAATATATTTTTTTGTGTTTTCCATAACCGAACACTACCTGCCTCATTCAATTTTATCGAAACAGAAAAGACGATTTGATAAATATCTTGAAACTTCGTTGCGCCGATTCCGAGACGGTAGCTTTTGGAAATGTAACGGGACAATTTGTACGCTAGCATTTTTCGCTCGCAGCCAATGCCAGATTCATATATTTAAACTAGGTTGAATTGAAAGATAGTTATATCGAACATATATTCTGGCTCATTTAAAGTATTGCAGTATTGGCAAAACGAAAGAAGCAATGAAATGGAAAAATTATGTACCTTTTCCACTTGATGATAAGTAACTTTCGTCTCATACGTCTCATCTCATAGTGGTGATGGTAGAGATGATGGTGGTGGTGGTGGTTAATTATAACAACAATTAAGAAATATATAAATTAAGAACTGTAAAAACAACTGTATGAAAAAATACTTTCTATGTGAACCTTTTTTTTTTTAAAACGTGCCTACTGTTAAAATGTGTGAGTGATTAATTAATACAAGTATTAAACGGCGTCTCGTCAAGGGAACGATTGTAAATTAAATATTCCCCTCGTGAGTACTTGATCCTCGTCGAATGTCCATTGTGCACTCACGGGTTATTAGCGCACTGCATAAATATATTTGGGTACTTTTTTATTGAAGCAAATGGTTTACTTACTGTGGCTCGGCATGAACGTGTCAATTTAACTTTGTCCCCGTGTAAATGGTCGCTCACTTCACTTTCTATGAAAGCATAGTCCATTAGTGTTAGTAACAAAGTTCCGCTATTATCCGCTAAATTCAAAAGGTGACACTTTACATTTAGGATCATTTTATTTATTTTATATAAAGGTTGAAAGATGAGATAGACTGACGATAAGTCCACTAGACGGTAGGTGGCTACCGTCTCCTATAACACAAGCAACGCCACAGGTGGTCCAAGTGCGCTGCTGGCTATTGTTGTAGGAATTAAGGATAAGGAATCAGGATGCGATGCGATGCGACAACGGGCTCTGGCATTTCTTAGTCACTCACCGAACCACAACAGCACACATGCTGTTTTGTCATGCTGGTCTTCTGTAAGTGGATATTTATTACTAGCTGGCGCCCGCGACTTCTTCCGCGCGGGATCGATCGACGACGCATGAGACAGTCACGCCAAAGTTCTCAAGGCCAAAGCATGCTCGTTCTTCTGTCCTAATCACCAACGCCTTCTAACCCTCAACTACACGATGATCAAAATTTCATGATGATCGGCTCAGTAGTTAAGTCGTGAAATCCTAACAAACAAATAAAAAATATTAGTAGTATAACGTATACATTTTCATATGACTACGCAATCAACTTTAATTGGTACCTATGATTGTATACGAAAATCAGTTGATACGTGGTATGCAAAAATTTTGTATAAAAAAAAGAACAAAAACCTTAATTATGTCTGAAGATGAGGCAGAGAACTGTCGGGACGTTTTCCCATAATTTATTCCGTTGTTAATAGGTTCGACTGGGAGATTCGTCCCGCTTTTTAACGTTAACAAAATTCGCCCAGTCACTGCTCCTTCTATTCCCGCAAACCCTTTCGAGTGTCCGGGGTTAATTGGATCTTTTGAAAAATTCTTGTCGAAATGATTTTTCATCTATCACTCCTCCGCGTAATTTGCGCCTGTTTGCTCAGCAAACAAGCCTTTGATGTCTGCACTAAACTTTTGGATAGATAAATGTATTTATACTTAACGTGGGCGTTCAATTGATTAATGGTTAACTCTAAATAAAACTTTGATTTATAAGGAGCCCGTTTGGTGAGCCTTAACGCTCTGTCTCAGGGGTCCCAGGTTCGATTCCCGGCAATATTAACATTAGAAATAAACTTTTTAAAGTTGGCTCTGATCAGTGGCAGGGCATACTGAGTTTCGCCATCTTTTGGGGGATGTCCAAATGATTAAGGCCCTTAAAAAACATAATACACTCTTTAGAATATTTAAGATGATCACGTTATATAAAATCAAACTGACGTTTACACGTATCCATATCATATCGCACAACATCTTGTGTTACTTTATTAATTATTAAACAATAATTCATAACGATAATACACGAATATTACACCAGTATGATAACAACGTGCCTCACTAATATCTACTGACAGGATATAGCGAGCTTCAACAGCTGGTTTGACTAATGTGTACGTGCATAAATACAGACAGGTAATGCTATGGCGATTAATGTGTACAAACTGCATAAATAATTGCCAGTGCACGGTATACAGTGTTTGTACAGTTTGCCATTTGGAAATTTGTTTGAACATAATCATTAATGCGTTGACTCGTATCGAGTTTATTATAGCGATACGATGACAAATTAGCCAGAACTCCTTTGTTGAATCAATCTCCATCCCTCGACTATCTCGCTCACTCTTAGCTCTTTCGTACATTTTCTATCTCATTATGTATGTAATTTTGTATATATAGATTTCTAATAACTGGTAAGATTAGCAGAAACAGGAAAACTCTACAGACAATTTAGTCCACGACAATAGATAATATGTTTCATCGAAAAAAATAATAGGTAATTAATACTAATGATAAATCTGTAATTAGTGTAGGTATTGTATGTATGTATGTTCCTCCATAACTCTTAAACAAGTTAACTTGATTTTTATGAAACTTGGTAGATAAACATAATTTAGAAGTACGAGACACGTGATAGGCTACTTTTTTCTATTTCAACGTAGACGAAGTCGCGGGCGCCAGCTAGTAAGACCTAAATTTCTTTTACTATATAATTGTATTCCTATTAGGTAGTTTTTATTATTGCTTGAAAATATTCTTTGCCCTAACAGTGCATTAAATGCCAACTAAGCAGTATCAGATTTTCTTATTTAATAGAGATATCAACTTTCCTGTGATTACTATGATGATAATATATTTATTCAGATGTTGCATACTGATCCACCGTAATATTAGAGATGTAGGGCGCTTATGGTGCGTCGTGCAAACAGCCCGTAGGACGGGTCAAGTCGACTCATGAATAACAGAGCGGGTTCCACTCACACGGCCCACTTCAGGTAGTGCTTTCAATACTAAACTAACACATTGGAAATCTAATACGATGTTGAATTTGCATGGATTATACTATCAGTCTAACTATTACTTTGCGAATTTTTACATTGCGAGTGTATAAAGTTGATGAGTCTTTAGTTAAATTAATTAAATTTCAAGATGACGTTGAAAAACGCATCTCGAATTAGTTTTCACTTCGTTGCACTGTTTCAACTATTGTAGATACGATAATAATTAAAGAGTCCAATTAGGTAGAAACTTCGAGAAGGAGGTCAATCGTCGAATCCAGCTCGAATAGGCAACGTTCGGAAAGCTCCGAGATATCTTTTCGTCGAAAACTCAGTATCACAAAACAAAAATTTTTCGACCAATGTGTGTTGTTAGTGATGATATATGGCGCTGAAAAATATAGTCTCTAACTTGGAGCCCCATTCAATATCGCTCAACAAGCTATGAAGAGGGCTATGCTCGGGTTAATAATGGAAGATCGAATCAGAAATGTGGAGATCCGTAGACGAATGAAAGTTACCGACATAAACCGGCTGATCAGTATGTTGAAGTGGCAGTGGGCAGGACAAATAGTACGGAGAGCCGACAGCTTTTGGGGTCGGGAAAATTATCACAGACTGACAAGCGTGTAAGACGTCCACCCATAAGGTGGACAGATGACCTGATAAGAGACGTTGGTCGACGTTGAATCCAAGCTACTTCTAACAGGTCTAATTGGAAAATTATGGGGGAGGCCTAATATGTGTCCATCGGTGTACGTCCTGCAGCTGAGATGAGATACGATAATGTTCAATTATTAGTAAAAGTTATTATGACGGGCACATAAGTAAATTGATTAATTCAGTGGGTCACAGGTTCCAAGTTAGATTCCCTGCAGCGTAAAAGACGAAATCTCTTAATTGGAGTTTACTGGATTTTCTCTTCATTTTGTTGTGTAGTTTCAAGTAGCGAAACAGTTACAGCGAAACATTTATTTATACATTAAATGGGTTTTAAAGAAACACTTTTAAACTATTTTTTCCAAGATTTCGGAAAAAAAATATGCAAGATGATGACGACCCTGTAAATATTCAGGATACCGTTCTTTATGTAATTATTAAAATATAATATTCTACAATCACTATACAATAATAACTTGTTATTTTTGTCGCAGACACAGCTAAGTAGTATATTATAACACTAAACACAGTATGAAAAGAGTACAAGTTATTTTTTAAGAATAATGAAAAATAAAATGCTGTTTCTTTTTTAAGAATAATGAAATATTTACTTTTAGTTTGCTATCTTGTTCGTATTGGAATAAATCTACGCAAAGTTCATAAATTAGTTTTTCATACAAAAAAAAATGTATCAAAAGGTTAAAGAAATTTTGTAAAAAATGAACCCTTTGTGCAACCCTTTAACAAAAGTTTTTGTCCACATGTCGCCCCACTAACCTTTTCTCGGGCGAAAAGATAGCGCGGCGTTAGTGAAGATTTCCTCACAATGTTGGCATGTCACCGCTTCACTTTCCCAAATAATGTTTACATGCGGGCAACACGAAGCAAATCTGAAACTCACCTCGGCCGGGCGGGGCTCGGGCTTCCTATAATCCATTTGGGCGAACAACTGGAGTCATGTCAGGGTGATTGATGTACACACGATCTGTGTGGCGACTTTATCGATGCCCTCCTCTGACATACGCGCCGCCGCCTCACGACTCTCTATCATTAAATAACTTACGTGAACATACATTTATTAAACTTATTATTTTAACAACTAAATCACATGTATTTTTTTTTGTGTTTATTCAGACAGGTTGACGGTCCACTTGATGGTTGATGGTAACGCCACAGGTACTTCAAATGCGCTGTGACAACTACAGTAGGATTGCAAAACGCAGTGCGCCCTGTCACTGCTAATATTATTTATTTATTTTCTGCTTATAAAAAGTCCTGCATTTTTATAGCTAGTGATTGGGTGCCAAGTTTCATATGAATTGTAGTATTTTTTCTCCTCTTTTTTACATTTCTACGTGCAAGCGCTACGCCATTTAACTTCTTCGTAGCTCCCGTAGCAAACTTCACGCTACGGATGTGAAGTAAAAATACCTACGAAAATTCGTAGCATCTGTGGTCGCAATCACAATAAGCATTGCGTAATTTTACACTTGCGAATATTCAGGGGAAAACTTTGAATATTTGTATATAATAAGATCAATAAACCAAAAATGTGGCTCTAAATATGTTATTCCCTGCTACTGTATTGTTAAAAAATTGTATAAAACCACTCCGGCAATTTCTGTTGTACGGGTAGAGTGTTTTGTAATGTTGTTAAATGAATTGTTAAAATACGAGGGATTATTGTATAAACGGTAAAATGAAATGTAAGCAACCTTGTCACTGATATTAATAAATAATTATTGGTTAGCAAAATGTCCCATGCCTTTAAGTTGAATGCTAATTAAACATATTGTTTAATGAAATTCAAACAGCTTTTAGACTTTGTCCGAATCAATTCACGCGTTGGAATAGATAGAATATAGTTTGTATTGTTACCGTAAAATATAGATTTTGTAGTTGCTTGAAAATCACTATCTTTTACAAGAATTCGGCCAATGTGTACTGAAGCAATTAAAGAAACCCGAAAAATATTGTTAAATCATTTAATGGACCAATAATATCTCTCTCAGTTGTTTCACAAATAAACCTCTAATTTATACATCACAAATTTTATTTTTAGAGCCCTTATTGTTTTAGTATTCAATATCATTTGGGGTCTTTTAGATGTTGTAAATGTCAGTGGTAACGAAGGTCAATTTATGTTCGATGTTTGCGAAACAGCAGTTAAAATTTATTTGTTTCGACTTTGCGAGAAACGTCTCCTTGTATGTGTTACAAAATTATGTAATACAAGCAATCCATTGCGGTTTTTAATGTGGGAAAATTTAATATATACTATTTTAAGTACAGAAAATGTAAATAAGTATATAAGTATTGCATTTAATTCTTCTCAAATAAAATATTTTGTTCTTGTATTAAGTACTTTGTAAGTACTTAGAAAAAGTATACTTTTGGGTATAAAAAAAAATTGAGGTGCATATTTGGTTAATTTTTCACGTCTTTGTTTACATAAAAAACTCTTGCACAATAGTAAAACCCTTTGAAATTTACATCAACTTATTTTACACACACGCTCCTATAAGTTTTGACGTAAACCTCTTATCTAATTTTTCGTATCCATTTATTGGAAACTTCTATCTATTTTTAAGATAATATTATATGTATACAAAATTAAGTGCCATTTTGGTGTTCTTGTCCACCATAAATCACTTATTTTAATGGTTATTCATTTTGAATGTTTGGATCGTCGGCAATCAGTTGGAAGACTATTTTTATAGCCTGTACCGGATGCGCCATAAAGTGGAGCATAAAATCAGTAAGCCTTCGGGGGAAATATAAAGTAAATAACACTTAGATTGGAGATTTAGGCAGGACGGCGCAAAGGACACTATGCTTCGCTGAGCTGATAATACGTTTAATATCATTATTTATTACACTTCTCTATATGGCTTTATTTCCAAGACACCAATTCCGTGTGCTAGTTGCTATAAAGTCATATAGTCACATTTACAGATAGACAAATAACAGTAAATCGATGAGGTTTAGCCTTTTTATTATAGCCTTCTTTATACGGCTTCATAAATTTAATGAATTTTAGATGGAAGCATAAATAATTCATTTCTTGTACGTCGAGCGAGCCACTTTATAAGAAAATCCTGTACAAATTATATTAAGCCCGTTTGTTTGGAAATTAGACGGATTAATTACAAAAAAGTTACGGCATGTGATATTATAAGATTAAAAACTTTTGAAACAAGTTTTATTGTATCCAGAACATGAACACTTTTTATTTGGAAGAATGCACTCCCGTTCCACTGCTGGATCGCAGTCAGATCAGCAGTACGATTTACAACTGTAATATAAATACAAAATGTGAAGGAGATGTTAGATTAGGTTACTTAGAAACATCATCATCATCGCAGCTGTAGGACGTCTACTGCTGAACATATGCCTCGCCCATGATTATCTAAAAGGACCAATCAGACTTCCATTCGTCTACGAATCACGTAACCCCGAACATAGATAGCTCTTTCCATAGCTCGTTGAGCTTTCTTACGAGGCCTATAGTTAGAGGCCACGTTTCAACGCAATATGCAATAACTGACTACACATACATACTAATGAGGCTAAATCTAATTATAATTATTTTTAAATACGACTTTTTTTTATATAAAGTACTACATTTAAAACCGCAAGATCCTATAGGTCATTACTTATAACAACCAGTTATTAAAGTTGTTTTTTCGTGGTTTCTTTTTCATTTTTTCCTTTCTATCTAACAATACATTTACAAGCATCCGCGTAATCAAAAGAAAAAAATACGAATGTTTGAACATCATGTTTAACATCATGTAGATAATAGGCTTTTCTCGATAATCCATCAAATAACGTTGTTTTGTTCGACTTGTATTATACTTAACAAACGAATAATCTACATTCAGATCTGTTTTCTTTTTTTCAACGTAACTTACAAAGAGGAATTTTCCACTTTATCATGTACGTACTCTTCTAACATACATATATACATTAATAACACCTCAGTGTATTTACATACGAAACAAACATATTGAATCTGTATAATTTAACTGACCCTTGAATCTTGATACAAGCAAGCACGCCTCTGTCGCATAAGTTGTCTCTTACACTACCTATACCTAACTCAAGATTGAGGTATGAAAAATTGAAAGCACTTGTATATCCTCTTGGTGATACTTGTATAACCTCTCCAAAAGATAAAGATTATAAAAGAAAACAAATAATAAAACACTCATGCAATATTTCACTGTGGAAGTGGGAAGTGTTTACTGTCATTGCTAACACTAGATAAACTACTAGACAGTTCTTAAACTAATCTAATCTTAAAAAAATATAGAGATATGAGAGCATAATGTATTTTGTGTATAAATAAATAACAATGTTCCTTTGTCATTTTAAACAACTGCTTCTTGGTGGCGGTTCGGTTCATATTACGGTTTGACTGAAACTACTATAATTTCACAAAGCGTGTATAAAGTACATTCAGTGCGACGCGACGAGTGAAAATGCGCTTCAAGCAACGCCCCCGCGTACCTTCAACGTTCTTTGCTAACACGGTAAAACCAAAAATTTTGTCACATCAAATCACAATTTAAAATTACTTTTGTTGCTATTTATACAAGATAAATAAATTAAATTAACAAATGAATATTTTGTTTTAGTAAAATGTTAAAACGAATGATTGCACATCATTTAACATCGTATGATAATGAGGTTTAAGGCGACGCAGTGAGGAGAGACTATGAGGCTATGATTCCATACATAAACGAGATCGTATGCGACAATACGATTAAATAAAAAACTATAATGTATTTAAATAAATCCAACTGTTAAATTAAAGTGTATGTTTATACTAATGTACATAGAAAATTTGGAGGTATAAATTGGTCCCATTTGGCTGTAAAATGTAAATATGTGTTTTAAAAGAAGTTTCTTTGAATTTTTTTTCTCTCTTATAAAAGTTTATCAATCCAACTTTTATAAGATGAAATCCAACCGTAAAAATGAAGTCAATAACATGAAGAAACAGATTACCAAACATCCTTTTCATATGTTTTGTGATTGCTGAGAAAAATCTAAATCCCTGCCACTAAAATTTCCAATGCGTCGTCTTAAACCACAAACCACAAATCACTCTTCCATAAGTAAAAAACGTATCAAAATCCATTGGAGGATTTAGAAGTCAGCAAAGAAATAGGCAGACACCTGATGGCCTTCTTTTTATAATATTGAAAAAGAAAATTAACAAAATATAAAATCCATAATACTTGCGGCACATGTGGCGTTGCTTCATGTACCAATCATGTGGACCGTCAACCTGTATATCGACCTAAGCATAAAAAAAAATTAAGAAAATAAGGGCCTCTTTCACCAATTGCAAGTAAAGTGTTGATTAGTTACTATTAGAAATAATTTTATGTTTTATTAAATTATGTACTCGGTTTACTGCATGCTTAATTTTGGGACTTTTAGAGTGCGTTCGCTGATATATCAACTCTATTATCCCCGGTTATCGGTGACTTTAAATGACGTTTAGCCTACTTAACAGACGGTGAAAGAGGCCCTTATAATACAATACTTACTACATGTTTTACTACATACTACTTAGTGATTATTTAGTGTGAATATATTTTTAAATGCGTATTTAAAACATTTAGAATTCAGAGTTATTTTCACCGCAGACAGATAAGCTCCAGACTCGAGTAAATTATATTAAAAAACCTGGGAAGGAGCAACCTTCGTTCGAGTAAATTAGATACAATCCTTTATGACAGATACCGTTATTATGTTACATAGACGGAATTAGATGTCTTAGCGAATTATGTTAATAACGAAATATTAGATCCATATCCATATATAGAACATAACTAACATGTATATTGTTTGCAATACAAGTATATGTAGTACAACACATATTATTATTACCTGCAATTTATTAATACTCAAGCTGTTCCCGCGACTTTGTACGTGCTGTAGTTCGTTTTTAGAAAATGTTAATCAGATTAATCAATCATCAAAATCAGTTAAAATCGCATTCAAATCGCGGTTAACGAATATTTTGGAAGTAACACTGTCTGTCTGTCTGTTTGTCTGTCTGTTACCTTTACACGCCTTAACTAGTCATCATGATCATGATGAAATTTTGCATACACGTTTCATCCAGAAGAAAGTACTGTTCCCGTGGGACTATCTAAAATTAAGAAAACTAATGCCTGGCAAAAGTGTAAGGGCAATTAAGATGTCAGGCGTAATATTGTTTATTCTTTTTTTTTTCAATGTGGACGAAGTCGCGGGCAACGTAGGTACTCTTAAACCTTAGCTAAAAAGTATGAATACTTTTCATAGAAAATCTTTTAGACGAATGCAATAAACAAATCGTTGTAGGTATATCGAATTTTCATCTAATTTCGGTTAACACTGCACCGACTAACACTATGAATCTGAATGGGCGATGATAGTTGAGCGAATGGCACTCAGTCGACCATGAATGTGAACATTATCGCTTCCAACTAAACGGTCTCCGGCGGTTACTGACAGATAACTCTATTGAAACGGCTCTGTACTCTAAACACATACATTTCACAGACGTTCACTGCGATTAAACAACGCACTGCATACACACTTTATTTTACATTTATCCGAAAATTACTATATTATTCCATAAAATAAGTATCACATTCCTTCAACAAGCTACAATTAAAATCATAATGACTTTCTAATGAGCAAAAACACGCTATATCTGCTGTAAATTGCTGAGCAGTTGGGTGCCCCGCAGTATACTATGATGCTGCAGCATCAGATCAAGGTTAAGGATGTTATGGAGATACTACCGAAGTAACAGTATACTAAAATTCACTTCAATCGAACATGTGGAAGTTAATGAATTTTCTTCGTTAGCTAGGAAATGGGCTCATGGTCTTCAAACGCCTGAAAGATCTTCGTAAATTATAACTAAGAATGATTATACAAGAATGGAGATGGAGATGGATGGACATGGGGATGGATGGAGATGGAGACGGAGATGAAAACTATTTTACATAATACGTATTAGTTCCTGTAACTTTCCCCTTACAGTTTGTCTCCCTTATAGTATCCCAATATATTAAAAGTATCTCCATACTGGTCGTATTATTGTTCAGTTTTTCAGTTAGAAGAGTATGTTAGAACAGTATGCATGAAATATAAATAATATAATATTCCTCTATTCTTCTAACCGATTCAGTTGTTAATAAAACGAAAATTTAAATAGACGTGTTTCTGTTTTTTAACGTGTTGTGGGCTTTAGAAAACCTTTATTTCTACATCATATACAGACAGCAAGATATAATATTATTTAGATGTATAGACATTTCAATGTATGTTGTACCTATATGCTTGTACAGATTGAACATTGAAATGCAAAGATTTTAATCTTTGTTGAAATGTAAGTAGTTTGACGTTACTGTGGCGATACTCCACATTACAAAATACGCATATACAACCTCTTCATAGAACGCTGGCAGCGAGGATTCGAAAACGTCAACATGAAAAATTCGAACGAACATTTAAAATTTAATTCCATGATTGATTTGAATTTGAAATAGAATGTCTTGTCAAAATGAAAATATATAAGGGCTGCCAAAATTTGTAAATAAACATTCTGCTATTGCTTTTCAACCTGACTTTTTCTGTGCTAATGCAAATGTATTTTGAGTTTCATTGGCTGCTGACTAAGTCGAGGCTTGTTAATCATTCTGGTGGAAGTCGGGGATAGTCTGCAGCTTGCATACCAATATATGTACATACGTGGGAACATTATCTAACCATCCCACAGCTGGGGAGCCCTCTATACAGGCGCCCCACATTCTGGTGACCCCGACGTGATTTGAACACGCAACCTTCTGATGTGGGGTAGGTAGGTAGGTAGCAATCGATGGTGTTGGTCCATTAAACCAAATAATAAAACATTACCTAACTATTTGCCGGGAAACATTTCAAAGTAATTCCATACTTAAAGAAATAATTATTTTCTTTAACGAAACCAACAAAGGGTGTAACTACGTCTCAAGTATTACACTAAAGTACTTGTATTCTACTCAACAATTCTCATATTTACGTCTGATATTTACTAAACATTTAAAATGTTAACAATGAAACTTATACTTTTAGGATTATAAATGGGTATATTTTCTGATGCCTCTTGTTTTCGTTTCGCAAATAAGATATTCTTGCTTGTATTGTCCTAGATTTCTTAACCCAGACATGAAAATAATCCATCATTCGTACACCCACCCAATGCTCCAGTTCATTCAGTACTCGATTTTTCAACATCACTACGTGTTTCAACTATCTTTTCAATGTTTTTACTTGGTTTTTACTGTGTGTTATGACAGTTGTCCAAAGACAAAAACTTTCGTAGAAGTCTCTTTCTTTACAAATAACCTGATTGAATTAAGTTTTTCAAAAGGCAGAAGTATTTAGTTTTATTTTGTTAAGGGAGACAGACAGGCTGACGATAGAATAGAAAGTAGAAATACTCTGTCTCATATTTCGCATCCAATATTTTAAATGCTTATTATAATTGGTTCCATAAAAAAAACACCAATTGTAACATTTTACTTGATCCAATTACGACTTAGCATAATCGAAAATTGCATTATGGATGAGTGAAAAACCTATACATTACTTATAATAAAATCGTAAACGAATCGTGTCTGTACATTAGATATTTTTTCAAAAAGAAACAATTTGTACCCATTGTACTTATCGAGGTCAAGAAATAGTTTTTAGAATTTTTGTATGTTTATCTGTTTGTCTGTACGTTTGTACACGCTAATCTCAGAAACGGCTTTACCGATTTGTATGCGGTTTTTACTGGTAATGATCCTATGGATTAACCTATAGGGTGCTTTTCATCCTAGAGAAATGACAGGTTCCTATCGATTTTCAAAAAACGAACTACAGCCCTTATGGAGTTGCGGGCACCAGCTATTAAAATAATAAATTAAATATACTTGGCGGTTTTTTCTTCAAAGAATCAGCAGCGAGAATTATGGGTAAACGTTTTTAAAAACTATTTAACTAACTAACTCTTAACTAACATTAAAAATTTAAAATATTTTTTTCTATGTAAGGCTATTATAGTAGTTCATTCGTATGTGAATGTGGATAAGTAAATATGTAAATGTTCACTAAAACCCATCAATTCTTCAATCGTTGTACAGCGCGAATTCAACCCGATTTTCTGATTTCGTTTCATTCCACATATGTGCCGGATGTAGATAAGTATAGACAGACGTGTATCTGCTACACACAAGCGGACTATGCAGAAGCTTACGACAAGAGCGTAAATTCCACTACCATTGGTCGCCTGCTATCTGCCAGCGATGCAACACACCGCTCGCTTTTAACTGTCCTTTTTTTACACCAAAAATAGGACAAACTATAACGTGCGGTAGGTCACAAAGGCCGAACTTTTCACACTAGTGCCTTACTGTGCTATAAATAAAGTCTATAAATGAATAACACACTTGATACGCTATCGACTGTAAGTTCTGGAACAATGAGCCAAACAAAACGGATACTGTGATAATACGGGTTTGTAAACGTTGGTAATTGGGCTGACTTATATTCGGCTTGATGGTTTTAAATATGTGCTATATATTTGTAAGTTTTAAGCTCAGCTATTAAGTACTCCGCCAATCTTTTCCAATGCAGATTGATAGAACTTGACATGTGTTTAAAGATATCAGACAGTCATGAATGTTGCGTCACAATCTCACAATATAATTTCCTCTCATCGTTTTTTTTTTTTTTTTTTATTTATTTATCTATTTGTTATACAGTAATGTTTACATTTAAATTAACAATGGTGTAAACATAAACTCATTAGAGTTTCTCCGCACACCATGTTTAGGTTATAATCAAATATAGGTTAAAACAATGTATTTTCAATTCTAATGTTATGGATTGCTAAGATACTAAGATAAACCTCAATTTTCAACTGTATACCACGGTTTTTAATATGGTACACAAATCTTTCAAAACATCAGCTGTTTTCCAAATTCAGACGTACGGTACGTCGTAATAATTTGTCTAATTAATATGCCATAGGCCACCCTTTGTAATCTTATACATTTGATCAAAATGAATTATTTCAGTAGGTATATTTTTATAGGAACATAATATATAAATATTGTGGCCGTATGTTTAATTTAAAACGAATTTCATTACAAGATAACATATCAATAACAGGAAATCTGTTTCTCTTACAAACAGATATTCAGAATTAATACCATAAAAAAATTATAAAAATAATTTTAAAAGATTACGTTTAATTGTTTCTTTATTTACAAAACCAACTAAATATTAAAATAAAATAAAAAAATATCCAGAGACTCCTAATAGAGCCGCTGATAATTGCTAGTAAGATAAAGACATGTTTTCTTCTTATTATACGTAATAAATCATGCAGTTATACAACAGAGGTACGTAATGCAAGCACCACTTGTAGTAGCGGTTACTAATGTTACTCCAAACAGTCTTGTACGCTTAACTTCTAAACAAATTACCGCTCCAACCGTAGACTTAGACAATTTGTTAAGTTAATCATTAATGCACCACGTAAATTACTCGTCGTGCGAACAAAGTTGAGTCACGCGGTTATCCGTATTGTAGTTTTAACAATGCACAACTGAAATCGCAAGGTAAGTGCGCTTCGTATAAACTTGCCGACGCCCGATTAAAAGCAAGCCAGTTGTGTATGCACAAAACTGAGCAAGTTGGCTTGTTAAGCCTTTGTGCTGAGCACTGCTAGTCAACTTGATCATCTCCGCTCCGGCCTGTTTTTGCTTCTCGTCACCAACGGAACCTATGAGACAATATCAAACAGTCTTCTTAATATATACACAGACATAATGCATGACAAAGTGACTGGTAAGGTTCCACTGGTACACTATTCAACCAATTTTGATGTAGTTTTAGTAGTGGAAATTACCTTTTCAAAGTTGGCTCTGAATCTGATGTTTAAAGTAGTGGCAGTTTTCTGCAATTTTCTGCAGAGCGCTTGTAGCACCTGTGCCGTTGCTTGTGTTATAGGCGACGATAGCCACTTACCATCAAGTGGACCAGCGTTTCTGCCGACCTTAAGAAAAAGTAAAAGGAAAAACTCTAAGTTAAGTTCATAAAAAGGAAAAATTTCACACACAATAAATGAAATTTTATATTATTATTTTTTTTTATTTTATATCAATTTTATTTTATCAGAATTGTTCAGAAAACGCGAACCAGATAAAGTTCGTGTAAACCCAGTTCTTATTACTACACTTCCAAGTAAAACAAAGTTTCAGCATACATAAACAGACATTCATAACTATCAGTTGGAAAGACGAGAGTTCGTTCGCCACCATTTGCATAAGTTACACGTTTCATTTCCGTAATTACCATTTCGATCGTTACCATTAATCTCGTCACGAGATCCCAAAGCGGACGTCAATCGTTTGACTCTAATCACGAGATTTGCTTTGAATGCTCGCGTTGGTTGAGACCTCTTAGAAATCCCTTTGAGACGAAGTTGTTAAAAAACGGGACAAAAAACAAAAGGAAAATAGTCGGGGTGGTCCCAAGAGCGTCGTTGTTAGCCCTGGGACGGTACTTAAATCAAATGTTCACCATTCAAGGAAATTATAAGAACGGGGCACGGATTCGCCTCCGTAGCCTCTCCCAGGGAATCCTCTCGGATAAAAAGGCTCAGATTGAAACTGTATTGCACTTTCCTTTTACCACCGTAGTAAAATTGCTCTTTAATGGAATAAAAATATTAAAACTACATAAAATTACTGAATATGTTTAAAAGTGTTTTGAAAATTATTGCAATTATTCTGTGGATTCTTATTGTATTAGAAACTTGTGAATTAAAAATATCGCTACTTCGCCTGCATATGAACAATGAGAACTTTGAGTAACATCTTTTTTCTCTACATATAATAATATAAGTTAATACTCATTAACTTAAACGTCACAGTAATGTGCTGTCATATTAAAAGTATGATATTGTTTCTCCTCTTACTAAAGCTAATGAATATTTGTTACCAGTAAAATCAATAACTTATATAGACAGTGAACAAATAAATTTAAAAATGAATAAAACATCAATATTTATTGAAGCCAAAATAAACACTTAAACTTAGTCATTAAAACAAGTAGAAAGCTATAAGACAATCAGGAAAGAAAACTTTTATTAGGCTGATCATAACGATTAATATTCAAAGCCTACTGTGCACTGTTAAGGATTTCTTTTAGTGTTGTGTCCCATAATATTCCTTACCTAAAACAAAGTTAAGGGGCCCTAATCCGCTTTTAAAGTAGAGCTTACTTGTCTTATGACAGCGAGCCGTAAGCCCCGAACAACGTTGTCAGGAAACTTTTTAATCTTTTCTCGTATACAAAAAAAAAACTTAACGAAAAAGTAAAATTTACCTGTGCGGAATAGTTGATGATTTCATTTGGTTACAGGCGAAATCTTCAAAGCGTGAATTCGGGTCGACCCGATTCGTACGCTTAAGAAAACACGAGTGAAACATGTGAAACAGAGAAAGAAGAAAATAATAAGTAAAGCTTATGCGTGTTTAACATGTCCATATGTCGAGATCCTCTGAAGCCGTCCCCTCTTACCGGATATGAATAAAATTTTCTTATATAAATTTGAGAGTTCGCGAAAACGTGTCGATTTCTTTATTTATTCAATACTTTCTTCTTTGAAGTTTTTCATCGCGAATTCATTCGCGCTTATCTTGTATTTATGAATTCTTTTAGGTCGCCCTACAAAGTTATTTCCTTTGAGACGAACCGCAATATGTTGTTAAAGATAACAATAATTAAAATTGAACTTATAAAGAGTTGAGTGATAAAACGTAAACTGTGCTCTTGTGATAAAATAGAGAGTATGAATTGCAGTAGTTATCACTCACTTATTTTGCATTCGCAAACATTCTCTTAACAGATTACATATTCACAATCATTTTTCTATGGATCTCCTCATACCTGATTCAATCTGGCAGAGTAACCTCGAGCTCGTAAAACTTTCTTATGAGATCCATAGTTAGAGACCACATTTCAGCATCGTATGGCATCACAAATTTGTCGAAAGTGGAAATAATGATAAAAGTTACTAAGTATACTTACTCGTAGTAACAGCACGGCTTTGTTTACTCTCAATATATTAATATCGATATCCAAATATTCCCAATTAGTAAACCTCGGTAATATTTACAAAAGGAGCTGTGTAACTTAATTAAGGATTAGGATGTCTGTATAGCAATGGTTCAAGTTGGTAATTCTCTAGCCCTTCATCTAACACTTATTCGCACTTAACTATATACGAGTTCGACTGATTTTCAAGTAAATAACGTAGCTGTCTAAAATTCCAAAGTCGCCTAGTCTCAATTCAAATGGAGTATTGGATCTGGTATGGTGAGGCTTTCAAAAAGAATACATGCACATATCTACATAAATCGTTGTTCCTTTGATCTTTTGACTTCTGTACAGCTGACCAATTTGAAGCCGAACAAAAATGTGGGTATTCCTGCCTGTCTTCTCCCTTAGCAATAACTTATTAACTAGCACTGTTTTAATCACCATTTAATAATAATAATTTAATTTTAATTTAAGGAGATATAGTCTATTTGTTGTTTGGTACTTATTGACATACTTTTTTGTCCAAGACTGAAATGTCAGCGTTTATGCATGCAACCTGTGGTTTCGCAGATGTCTGACGGTCTTCTGCGGTGGTAGGTGATTAATGATAACCAATTAACCAATTGATGGTAGGAAATTAATGATCAACTTACCGAAACACAGCAGCTTACATAGGTATTATTTCACACAGTAGTATTATATTACTATTATACAGTAAGGGGTCGGTGGTTACTGCCGCGTCCTCTGAATCATAGCGCTTGTGACTCGTTAAATATATATAAAACTATTAGTGACCCGCTCCCGGCTTCGCCCGGTTTCTTAGTGAAAACTATTCTATCTCTTAAGTTGGACTAAATTACACATAGTTACGAAGTTTTATCAAAATTCGTTCAGTAGTTTCGAACACGTGACATTGTGACACGTAATTTTTTTTTATTTATATATATAGAGATAAATCTACATGAATTAGTCAATTCTAAATCAGTTTCTGACATAAATAGAAGCTTTTGCGGCACAATTATAATATGAGTATTAAAACTAATTTAAATATAGCTATGTATAATAGATACGCGAATAACAAGGAACTGAAAAAGATTCACCTTAGTTTGTAGAAACTCGACGTATTCCACTATTTCCTCTAATGCTGCATTATTGGCCTGCAGTTCAGAAAGGCAATCCCATTCCGGTAACGACATACTGCGGAGAAGCAAGAGTCTTCCATAGCACAGTGAAGTAAGGAAACTTTGTTTAGTAAGAGGATTACTGTAGTTTCCAACTGCGGCGCAGGCTAAATTAACGTTAAAACGTTAAATATTAAATCAACCCCTTCTTTATTGTGCCTGTAATTGCTGTAGTATACAGTTACATACTTACATAGTTTACAACATGCATTATAGTACTCTTCACTTCCTGAGCTACGATATATATTTTAGACTAGCTTTTGACCACAACTTTGTCCGCGCCCCTTTTTCTTAGGTGTTAAACATTTATTCGAACTTCATTTCTCATATATTTTTCCAGGCGTTGATTTTTTGTATTGATGATGATTATTACTTGGGAACATTACTCTTTTATGGTTGAAAGGTATATTATACCCTATGTCCTGTTCTGCATCTCTGACAAAGAATATGCAATTTTTTATGATCATCAGTTTTATTTTTATGGTACGAATCCTTAAATCATTTAATTAATTAATAAGTTATTTTAATAATAATTTCATTGATAAGTTTATGCTTTCCGAGTTCCAAATTATGGAAATATTTATCAACTAAGCCACATTGTGGGAACAATTTGCGGGCGAAATCTCTTCGCACTTCATTTCATAATTTTCCATACGACCAAACGAACATAAATATATTTATTTAGATATGCCAGTGGTATTTTCGAGGAATGGCTTTCAGCATTAGGTGTTATATTTTTTTCTCTAAAAAATTTGAAATTATTTATATTATTGCAAAAAAACGTCTAATCTTCCACATTTATTATCTTCGTAATATGTGAATTTTTTATTTAAGACAGATTACTAACAGGGAAGAAATATCCCAGTTTACTTAGTGCAAATTTAAAATCACTTATTCGAAATACGATTTTACATGTTTTTTACATTGGTTTTTTAAAGAAATTTTTAAATAAATAAAAATTCGTATTTACAATTATTTATAGAACATTTACAGATGTAGATATTGTTAGTAGGTAATTTCCATTCTACTGTTATGCTTTAAAAATAGTAGAGCAGCTTGTGTCGTCTTACAACACAAACAAAATCCTAATTTTTTTCATGTTAAGCTACAAGACAGACAGTCTACAAAACTCCCTGCCATTACTTATCAATGTAGAACGCTAATGCTTTATTTGACACTTGTGCCTCAATAATAATATCGCTTCGGCCGTTTTATACCTACTATAAAAAAGTCTTTAGAATCGCGACAAACGAAAGTCGTTTACCTTTTGGTGGCACGTCCTGTTCTCAAATTGGCACCAGATCCATTCCTGTTGACAACTTTATCGAACGGTTTTCGATAAATTGCGGCGAGGGAAAACTAAATAAATCCGAGAGGGACTTTAGATAAGGTAATGGCTTCAGTAATGTCTGCCGGCTGCCGTCGCTATAATGCAATCGAAGAACTGGCGAACCACACTCACACAATGCTTTTGCTCTAAAATCAGCCGTATTACGATCCTTTTATGCCGAAAAAAAATGTTTGTACATTGGCAGCTTTCATAAATACATAACGTGTAATTACAGTACATATTTTAATTTTAAACCATGACACTCGACAGTCTTCCAAAGCAATGTAATCCTGTTTACAATTTGCTGATTTTTTGCTGAAACTTTGTAATATTATAAATTGTTCAAATTAAAAATGGTTCAATCTGTAAACATTTACTAATCGAAAGAGTATGGACTTCAATGAGCTTATAACTATTATAAACTAACTTTAATCTGCGATTTCGTTCGCGCTCCTTTTTAGGAAAACATATATTGCTCGTATGTTTGATGCGGCGTTGAATTATTTTTTATGATGATCCGTCAACAACAGTACTTTTTTTTCTAAATGAAAAGTACCCAAAAGTATAATACTTTTATGTATCCCTGACAACGTATGTGCAAAATTTCAAGTTAATCAATCGAGTAATCAACGTAAGCATCCTACGAAAGGATTTTTGAAAATTTCAACTCAATGTGAAGCCGAGGGCGGGTTGCTAGTTCAATATAATTAAATGTAGGAGGTGACATATTTAAAAACTACCTAACTTAGGTAAGATAGAAAACATTTTGAAACATTTTGCATTTAGAATTTCCTCACGGACAAACTTTTTTCATTAAAAAATTCAGTCGCTTATGAAGATGCCTTAATGCATAAAAGATTTCTTTGTTACTTAACCAACATTATTTAATTACAGAACTAAGTATGTGTATTTTTTAATTTTCACAATTTTTGCACAGTTAGCATTTATTAGCTTATTTTAAAAAAGAAAATTCATTAGGTACACAAGCTTTGGCTTGTTTGCATTTTAGTATTTGGCCGGTAATGCAATATGTAGCTTCAAAATCTTTTATTGTATATTTATCAGATATTTATAGATATTTTTAAATATAAATTTACTATAAATCTATCGTGTAATTAATTATTTAATTGTATTTTAATTATGTATAGTGTAAATATATTTTTCATTAATTTTTACCACGACATCAGTTAAAAAATGGGCTTAATGTCAACATTTCCCTTAACTCTGTTACAATAATTGGCTCAATGATTTAAATGTTTAGCAGACTATTGTACAATAAAGTCCTTAACTTAATGTGCTAAAAATAAGCTGACTTGTTTTATGGGTGCTAACAAAAAATACCTATACTTACATATTATTATGTGCCTTTGGTAAATGTACTTTTTTTTTTTTTTTTTTTTTTTTGACGAGGAGAGATCCGTTTACTGACTTCCTGCCGCTGGCTAGGCGGCAGGGGTATGTGGGGGTCGACCAGCAGAACTGGCCCCTACCCACTAAAACTCCCCGGTGCCTCCTTGCCCTTTGATCGGGGTGGACCGGGCTCTGCCGAGGCAACAACTCCGATCCACCCCAGGGCAGCCTAGCCATTGTTGGCTAGGCTAACGCCAACGGAGGATTGCCCGGAGACACCCAGGCAATCCCCAGACGGGGGAACCTTGTGCAGGCACACACAGTTAGCCAACCATGTGCGCAGGTCCCCCTTGGACATTTAAAGACGGGCTAGGTATGCCCGCCTTCTCCTGCCCAACCGTCTGCGTCTGAGGGAGGCGAGACCGGCTTCTTCCTCTCGCTCCCTCTCAGCTGCCTCCTTCTGCGACATAACAGATTCACAGAAGGAGGCAACTGATCTCCAGGTGATCTCACTGTCAAGCATGGCTTCAACCATGCTTGACAGTGAGACGTCTCCACCCCCCAGCGCCGCTCTTAGTTCCCGGCGCTGGGTTGGTAAATGTACTTGGAATATAGAAAACACCCTGACAATATGAGCATATCAGACAGAGCTTCTACTTTCTTCCTCGGAGCCAATCGTTCACCAACACTTTTATGTAAGAAAATGTTAAATTTTATTTAAACTTGTAACGAATACATATGCAAAATTTTAACATTTCATGTGGACAAAAGCCAATCTGAAAATAAACAAAAAGCAAATAATAACTTAATGAGCTCAGTCTCAAACGCATCGCAAAATCAAAAGACAAACTCATTATCCGAACCACATCGGCAATGCAACTCGTGAATGGGGCTGGGAAGATAAACTTCGCGTTTCGGCTCATACTTGCAAAGTTGGTGCGAACACTTGAGCCGAGTGGAATCACCTGAAACATTAGTACGAGAAGATACCGCAGCTCTCAGAAACAACGGGACGTCTGACAACTTCTAACAAACACGCACGTACTGTACTACAAAGTTTCATGAAGTCAACGAATGTTTTTTTTTTCTTTCGAAATTCTTCAACGTTCAACTCGGAATTATGACTGTATATATAAAATATATAACTAGTCTTAATTTTCTATTACTTTTACTCGCTATAATTTATATTGCCATTTTTTTTATCTAAAGTTGTTAGACAGGCAGACAGTCTACTTGGTCCACAGGTGTTGCAAGAGATTGGGAAGATATAGGGAAATGGGCTCTGCCATCCTTTACTTAATCATAAGAACATGTGCTGTTGTTTATGTTTGTATTTAGATCAAAGTATAATTTGAATAATTGAAAAAAATATTGATGAGCTTTGCGAAATTATCTTACCTCTAATTTTCACTGCCAATATCCAACTGTCGATTGTGAGCTGTGTGTTTCGGTAAGTTTTACCTCATTTTTTTTACCAAAGCGGTTGGAAGTTGTTGGAAATGCCTGAAGCCACACTAAAACATCACTAATGAACGTCCATCCGAAACTTTTTATACCTTTCTCAGTTAGTATAAAAACTAATTTATATAATTAAACAAGTTAACACACATACAATTTTCGTATGTGAATCTATACTAATATTATAAAGTATAATATCAGGTGTTATATTTTTATTTTTCAACACGAACGAATTTGTGGGCAACAGCTAGTATAAAATTAAAAGACTAGAGTATCGGTAGTTCGGTACTATATTTCAACCGAACTACTGCTACAAGTTGCACTAGTTCAGTCAACCGGACTAACAACCGGACTACTGCTACTAGAGGGTCTTATTGACAACTAGCTGCTGCCTGCGACTTCGTCCGCGTTGAAAATGAAAAAAGTTGCCAATCCTGTGTCACGTACGTCTAAATGTTTATCTAACAAGTTTCATAAAAAGTTCAGTTCAGTTATTTCGTTTAAGTTTAAGAGTTACAATACCTACACTTACAGATTTATTATTAGTATTGATGACAATGTATTGCGACAAAATATAATATTAAAAGCTTTTTACCGAGATTTATTCTGACCAACTAAATCAGCCTCTATGCAGACAGCTTTCCGGAATAAAGGTGCGGGGTCCGCGGTGAGCGGGATTAAACTTGTTTTTAAGTTTTATCGTGGCTTTAATATTGTTCGCGAGGACTTAATAGTAAGGTAGAAACTATTAACTAACTACAAAGCTCCTAGAAAGTTGAGCTAGTAAACATACTATGTAAGTAGGGAAAGAGATATAGACCTCAGGAATTAAATAAGCACACCTTTCTATGGGACAAGGGAGGAAGATAAAGTTACTTGGAGAAGACCTGATTTGACTTGAATTTAAGATACATAAACAATTTTGATATATATAGCCCTTCAAACTGACTGACGGTCCACTTGATGGTAGGCGGCTACCGTTGCTTTATAAAACAACCAACGCTACAATTACGCCTAGCGCGCTGTCGAAAGTAAGATTATGAAGATCACTTATGGGATCATAACACATAGGTGATCTTTAATTTGATTTATTACTAGCTGGGTGCTCGCGACTTCGTCCGCGTTAAAAAGTATAAAATTATAAAAACGTATCGCTAAAATTAACCCCAAGCAGTTCTACCCAAATCCGATAGATGGCGCTATCAAGTGTATCCCGGGCCAAGCCGCTAGTATTTACTTTTATTTTAGATTTCCCGTAGGAATGAAGCATTTTCCCGCGGTAAAAAGTAACCTATGTTCATCACGAATAATGTCGGCTTCTAATGGTAAAAGAATTTTTCAAACCGGTCCAGTAGTTTCGGAGCCTATTCAATACAAACAAACAAATCTATCCTCTATATAATTTGATTTATTATAAACGTACTACCGATCGATACAACATAGCATCGCATCAAGTCAGTGGAATGTATAAAAACCGAGAAACGTAATTTGCTAAGACGAATAGCGTTTGATTTAATCCGGCACGTAGGGAAGGCTCGGCCCGTCGATTTACTTTTATTGCTATTTCGTTTTATTCGCCGCGTCCCGGCCCTATGTTGGTGCTGTGTGATGTAGCCCTGTTTTCGGGATCGTTAACGGCAAATGTGCTAATCTTTTTTGTTAGCCGACAACGCAACAATAAGTACGCGTATTTGACGGTGAATACACGCCGCTCGCTGATTCGCACCGATTAGTCCTTTGCATTTTAAATGTGAGCAAAGAGATTCATTTCAAAGAGAGATGAATTTCTCACTGAATATTACGGTGTGAATTTCAATTAATTTTCAGTTATTTTCAATTAAATGGCCCTTTTTAAACATTTCCATTGTGTATAATGGTTTATTGTGTAATTAATTTAAATTTAATATAATATGAGCTCGTTAACGTTGAAGCTTAAATTTATTATAACATGAGCATTTTAATTACACACATACTTATTTAAAAAATCTCAAGTCGATAATTTGTGTTTTAATATCAGTCTGTTGACATTAAAACATAAACTATTATTTTAAGTTTATTTTAAGTTCTTGTTGACTAATTAGTAAGTTAATGCAGCACAGATACTAAGTTACCCCATGCAGGGAAAAAATCTATTTTTGGTTCCGTTCTCGAATTTTGCGGTTATTTAGCGAATCATTTTTATTTATATGCCTACAATGTAGATCCTACATAGATACAGAGTTCGTATAACGCTCTACGTCGTTACAATAGGAAATTTAAATAAAGAAAAGGGAGAAAAGGCGTATGAAGTCACGAAACACAAAAAGTACGTTTTCAATAAAGGTGTCGTTACAAGGAGCCCCGCAAAATCGACAAAGCGACTGTTTCATTTCGAAGGTGGAAGCAATTTCGTTCTTTTGTGAGATACTATTGCCTCTAAGTAGGCGGGAATCCGTTGTAAAATGCTCATAGGAAGCGCCTCGTTTATGGCAACAAACGCAAAATTGATCGTACGTAGACACGTAGGGATATGCGTGACAATACACTTCTCAACCGACTTCCAAAAGGTTCTTTTTTTATTTTCAATTCGACTGTATTCTTTTTATGTTTGTTACCTTATAACTTTCGAGAGGCTGGTGCTTTTCGTGTGGTCCCATTTCAATTAGGTCCAGTTCTGACAAGGTTTGGTCAGTTTATTTTTTGTTAAAAAGAGTTATTATTTTCAAGTTAAATTCAACAGACAAGCTAACGGTCTATTTGATTGTAACCTACATACGAGTAGAAGCGGCTTATATTTGAATACTGTTTTAACTGATGTATTGTAGTAAGCTTTCCCGTTTTAGTTACGGGAAGCTTTCTACTTTCATTCCAATCGGCTCATAAGCAAAAAAAATCCAGAACCACGCGTACGAAGTTGCGGGCACAGCTAGTGTTAAATGAAGATAAATAATCAATCTGAATGTTTTCTCGCATCTTTTTCATTTTGACCCCTTCTAAAGGGCGACCGGTCAAAGGTTATTGAATCTCAGCCCAGCCAGTTCGTTCTCAAAGGGATTAATAGATAATACCACGTTTATTTTTCTATCAATACATATTTCAATAAAATATTTGCATTTAGAATTTTATTATTTAATTTACAGTGGTTTAATTTCTATCTCTCGTTTTCTTCATCTTGTTTGTATTGGCATTTTCTTATCTTATCTATGTTTGTCTTGAGTGATTCTGAGTGAACCGTCGAAATAATATTTTAAACCTTTGAAGTGACAGCTGTTATAAATTTGAAATTTAGCAAACCCTAAAGGTAGGATTTTTGGAAATTGCACTGCAAAGGGGTAAAGTAATGGATTAACAGTTGTACGGAAACTCGTCTTTTTCATAGTTTGGAGCATGAAATTTCATACATAAGTTTCTGGTTAGAATTAAGCTAACATAATTATATTTCAGCTATTTTGAAAATCTCTCCCCTAAGAGTTTATGGAGTCATTTTTGAAGTAAGAAGAATTAAATTTTAATATTTAAGCTTATATGAGCAAAATTAAATTCATACGTATTTTGTTGTTTTTGGAAATTTAACCCTAAATTGAAGAAATGGGATAGAGACATTAGCATTATACATCTATAAGCAGTTGTCCAGTCAAGAAGCGAAGCGGGACGAGTTCAGCTAGTTATTATATATTTCGCTTCCTATCTGCAGATTTTTGAGTCATTTATTAAACAGCGAAATTTTACTGAAACAGGTCAGGAGCACTTAGCTAAAGTAATTAAAAAGTATTTTTTATTAAATGGTGACACTGAAGCAGACGGTTCAGGCATGATAAATGACTTAAATATTTTTCAAACGTGCAATATCGAAGAAGCTGCTGCAATCACGGACCACAAAATTTATTTTGCCCGATATTTCTAATTACTCGACATGTTTTTCACTGCACAAATGCCACACATAAGACATTTTATAGTTGTTGTTGTGGTTACATAAATATGATTATTTTAACAAAGACCCAAGGCAGTGCATTCTCGTGGTTTTTTTTATTTATACTCCCCATTCAAAAACAAATTCCTTAATTGCATAGAAGCACACTTAAATCGCTATTTAATAATCACATTCTATATCAATATAGAAATATTCTGTAGAGAAAATGAATTAAAAATTTTACAGTAGACGTAACAAACAAAATGAAAACAAAAGAATAAACATGCCAACATGAAACTAAAGTTGCCCTACATACAGAGAACTTGTATTTCACAATATGTCTCATCACTGACCGCGTGACAGCAAACTTTGGAGTTTATGCGATAGGAATTTATATTAATTTCCTGTGTCAGTTGCTCTGAAAATCAGTTCGTTGCAGTCGCTGTGGCCAGTGCAAACATTGCGGTCGGCCAGCTGTTCTGACCTGTTCGTGCAATGGACATCCCCGCACAAACTCACACGCTAATTTTAACCACTGAATTTCTATTCAAATACAGACACTGTCTAAACGGCAGCATAACGAAGTAGATGGACGATATCGACGGATTGCACTAGCAGTTTAATTGGCGATATTAGTACTGCTTATATATACCTACTAGCTGGTGACCGCGACTTCGTTGGCGGTGAAAAAATAAAATATATAACTCCTGACATCTTTGCTGTGCTGCGTTGGAAATACTTTTGCAAGGCACATTGGATTTTTATTTTAAAATTATCACAATGGAAAATATATTTATTTTATTCTATTATTATTTATTTAATTTATTACTAAGAGGTACCCTAATTCTTTCTGGTTTCCCAGACAACGTGTATGCAAAATTTCATTGTGATCGGTTCAGTAGTTTTTACATGAAAACAAAAACAAACAAACTCAAATTCACATTTATAATATTAGTAAGGATTATTATTATTATTTATCAAGTAACCTAACTTTTATTCTAGGTGAAAGGTGTACCTAACTTTGGTTTCCAAAGCGGCCGAAGCGAAGAAAATGTGTATGCAAATTTTGATGAACGGGGGACGGACGATGACCACTGGTGGAGAAGGTCGCTCTCATAATTTTCCAATAGAACCATTTGGAAGCAGCGTGAATCCAGCGACTAGCACTATACTTACTATTATTACTAGATCCGTATTCTTACCAAATCCTTAACTGAATTACACGAACACGAACTGAGAAGTGGCGATAAATTTTAATTGTGGTGCAAAAGTTTCATATAAGTGTAATCCGTATTTGTGAAGGTATTATCGTTACTTATTGTTGAGGAGATCACGTGAGGATGAAGGTACGTTTCCAACTTTGCCGCGATAATACTTGTTTATTACTTTACATCCCCGCGTTCAGAGTTTTCTGTCGAAACCGCTTATCTCTTTATAAAAGATTGGACGTTACTGGAATGTACTTTAGTTCTCACTGCATTCAGGTATTAGAAAAAATTTAAATAACTCTTTTATTCATCCAGAAAAAAGTACTATTTACGAGGGACGAGGACCTAAATCGCAAGTAAGAGCTGATTTTAAATATTTTGATAAGAAACAATTTTATTTAAAATCAAATCTAAACTTTTATGTGAATATATGCCTTATCGTCGGATTTGTAACGTCAAGGACAAGGAAATAAATTACGTAAATCATTTAGATTAGGTAGGTAAAGGTAAGAAAGTAAAGGAATAAGCCGGATTATTTTATAGAAAACACGCGCCATTGAGTGAAATAGCTTTTTTATTATTATTTAATAATTATTATATTAACATATAGGTTTTACTTGTATATTATAGATATTTTAGTAAACCAACTAACAATTTTATAGCTCAATGGGATTGTCCGGTGTTGTTGTGGGACCATCGAGGTTTACGACCAATGAAAACGGAGCCTCGGTGAACTAGGGTAATTATTGGATTACTTACATGTCCCACTCACTGCGAGAGCCAAACCGTTTTGCTTCGAAATTCATACACGTGCAAAGCGCTTGTGTAATCATCAATGTTTAATAAAAATTGTCTAATGTTGTACGAAAATCGGTCCAAATGGTAATAACCCTTGTATACGACTGTATCGTGCTCGTGTCAGCCGAAATACTCTGTAAATCATTATTATCATCAATATATTTACTAATAATAAATCTGTAGGCGTCGGTCATGGAGTAATTTACTTTGTTTTCAGAAATATCGTGTATATAGGCTGTATACATGATACTGAAACTAAATTGATTATTTTTAGAATTTTTTCTGTATACATGTATGTATGTATGTATGTATGTACATATACGTATGATCCTTCATCACTCTTAAATGAATTAACTGATTTTCATGAAAGTTGGTATATAAACATTTAGAAGAACGGGACACGTGATAGGCTACTTTTTATCTTTTTTAACGCGGACGAAGTCGCGG
Organism: Synanthedon vespiformis; assembly: GCA_918317495.1. Lineage (NCBI taxonomy): Eukaryota > Metazoa > Arthropoda > Insecta > Lepidoptera > Sesiidae > Synanthedon > Synanthedon vespiformis. The sequence continues at coordinate 5,145,947 of OU906954.1, read as the reverse complement.
GCGCCAGCTAGTCATAAATAATTTTAACACTGTACTGTTGGTGTAGCCTAAAATAAATTTTAAAAAAACTCAATAAAACCATAAAAATAATAAGGAAAATGTATTTGATGTCATTACAGTTTAATATTTTTTTATTATGGCAAATGGGCGAAGCTTTGCTTAGCTTTGCGCTAATCTCAGGAACTAGTTCCTTGTTCAGGAACCACAGGTTAGCGTGTTCTACCAAAAAAACAAACAAACTCTTCAGATTTATAATATTAGTATAGATATAACTTTAATGTGTTGTAGTAAGTCTTTAAAAAAATAATCTGTTTAATTTTGATTCCATAAGTTCTTTTATTAAAATATATTACCAACATTAAGATTGTAGTAAAAATCAATGTTGAAATGTAGCCAAGTGTTTCCACCACCTAAAGCTACCCATGAGGTGCCAAGTTTTAGTGCAGTGCTTTAGATAGCTGAACAAATTTTACATCGAAGTTTTTAAAACTATTATTTATTAAACATTAATTTTATCTCATTTATTTTCGTTTCAATTTTAAATAACAATCTGATAAAAGTTAAAGAATGAGATTGACATGAGATAATAAATTTTGTAACTTCTTTTATGTATCGAAACCTAGCTTATTGATCTGAGTTAAAAATAAAACAAATAAAACTCCAATTTGGTAAAAGAAAAAAAGGTAATGTAAACCTTATCCCCAGACGATAGATTAATCAGGTCAAAACAGAGGTTGTAACGGGAGTATGCTCCCGTCTTCCGCGGCATACTGTAACTTAATATCACCAGCTAATGAAACCTTTCCGTGGGAATAATAATGCCTACGACCAACAATCGAATCGGTTTTCTCGTCTACTAGCGACTAGCTAACTATGGCTAATATTACAACGATAAACACTTCCTTTACATACTTAGTAGGTACGATTTGGAGTCTCTTTCCGCGTCTGTAAGTAACACCTCCTAAAACACGCAACGGATTTTGATGCGGTTGTCACCATTAGTTAATGAAAATTCATTTGCTTATAAAACAGGCAAAATCTTTTAGAGAACCTAGATCCAAGCTGTTGAAACATTTTGACAAAAATTTTTGATAAAAATTAGGAACAAATATTGTTTAATTTTAGTGACTTTTGTCTGCCTGTTTAATGTTTCGTTTCTTAATTAAGCCTTTTGTTATATTTCTCATGTAAGTAGCTTTAAGCTTTAATGAGAATAAATAAATATATAAACCTATAACTAAGAGACCTTGTGGGCATTCTCGTTAATAGCGTGACACTGTGTAGGCGTTTAGAAGAATCCAAAATCTATCTAGATTACATAATAAAAATTGGTCCAAGAAAAATGAAAAAACATTGTAAGCGTCAAAATTCTGAATGTTTTAATAGAAAAATATTCTACTCATATTAAGAATGGCAAAGTTGGTGAGGATGGATGTTTGTTACTCTTTCACGCAGAAACGGCTGAACAGATTTGGGTGAAATTTGGCATACAGATAGTTTCTTACTTGGATTATATTAGGGTTAACATTTAGACACTTTTTATCTTGTAATCATCACAAGATAAAGATCTCAGGCGTTATATTAAACATTATTATTAGAAAAAGATATGCGATATGCACAAGATAGTATGCGCATTGATTATTTATTCGGAACACAAAAAAGTTGCGAAAAAATAGCTATTTACGAAAAAATCATTTATTGGTTTAATCAAGAGTTTCATACTTTTTAGGCCAATGTGATTAAACACACGATGATAAATTGAACAAATTAATTCTTATCTTCTTTGTAAAACACCCTCATTATTTTTATACGCCTGCTCGTTATCTCGCAAATTGATTATACCATTTGCATTAGCGCATAAAGACTTTACTCACATGTATGTAGATAACGTACACCGTATGTCTGGTTGCCACTAATTTAATTTAGGTTTTTAATTTTAATAAAATTAAACAATAATCTCGAGACTTATTATTATACTTGATGTATATTAAACTAATTAGTTTCAGTCTAATGAATTTCAATATATTAACATTAATTAGGGTTTAGAATTTCAAATTTTGTCTAAGTCTTTGATATTTAATAAGACAACTTAATTTCATTGTATGTAGTGTATTAACTTACATCGTTCTATGACTTTCAATATGAATTCTAAAAAGTGTTTAATGATTATTAAAAAAAAACGAATAAACGTCTTATGTATCCCTTGACTGGAAGTACGTAGTAGCCCCTGTCAGTCTCTTTAAAACAAAAATAAAAATTATAGTTAAAATCGCCTAATCGCATTAGTAGGTACTAATATAATTGCAACGTTTAATTGTTAAAATGTGATACTTTGTAAGTTTAAATACAAGCTATGACAATCAAACGTGATACGATACTAAATTGTCAACATATTAATGAACTCGTCTGTGAAGCGATTTAATAATGTTGGGACACATTTTGTTTTGACAACACACTAATAAACACGTCGTTTAATCATATTACAGTCATTAAGTGATAATTTTAAATAAATTTAATTGTATGTATTCATTTGCAAATGTTCAAATAATCACTTAGAAATCAGTGCAAAAATTTTTTTTAAATTTTCAAGCCTGCAATTTGCGTCACATGAGAGCACTAATATTACAAACTAGCGACCCGCCCCCGGCTTTGCATGGATGCATTTTTTTCTGCAAATTATATCGTTATCGTTTATCGTTCTTACCATTAATGAAAACCGTATAAAAATTCGTTAAACGATTTAAAATACTTTGTATGCATAAAAGCGACTGATAGGTACTATTTTTCCTTAGAATGGGTACTGTTACTTTTGTATTCGAAGTTATTAAAGACGTAGAGCCAATGAATTTGGATCAAAACCTTAGTTGTGTTTTTTTGTAATATTTTTTTAAATCAAATGTCCTGCTGTGTGAAAAATACATCGAAATAATATGTCTTTTGCAAGGAAAAATACCATAAAGCGCGTTTAGTTTCGCCCATCCCTGTAGCCATTAATAAACTATATAAATCTATGTCGTAAATCAGTTTCAGTTAGCATGTGCCGAGCCGGCCACCGAGTGTAGGCCACTCGATAAGCTGAATCTACAGTCAGACGAGACCGAGACAGATTACTAATAGATACTGGACAACAACTACCTACAAACGTTTTCCTCATACGAGTAATACAAATTGTCTAGACAGATACTTCTAAAATAAATACTTCTATACTTCTAAATACTTCTACTTCTAGATAGAATACTTCTGGCTAGATAGAAGTAGCTTTTGGTTAGAATTATGTAGAAATATCCAGTTAACACTTTGTTAATTTGTTAATACACACCCGGGTAAACCTGTCAACAATGAAGTAAATTGACAAAACCTGTTATGCATGAAAATGAATCTCGGTACATATTAAATTATAGCGTTGTCATTAATAATTAAACACCAAATATCTAGATATTATGTGATACTATAATAGATGTTATAGTTTGGCACAGGTTTTGTTCTGCAAATCCTTACAGATTATAAAACAAATTCCTCCGCCTCGTCTGCCTGTCTGATTCGCTATAAACTCAAAAACGGCTGCACCTATGGATAGAGTGGTTCTCGAGGAAAGTTTTAGTATATTTACAAAGTTACGCGGGCGAAGTCGACGGCAGCAGCTAGTTATATATAAAAACCTTCCTCCTTCGCTCTGTCCAGTGAAAACTGCATTAAGGTATGGCGGGAAGCATCGATGGCGGGAAGCGACTTTGTTTTGTATAATTTTATATTATAAAATCTTTACATTCATCCCCATCCCAGTTGTTATTCCGTAGAGTACTGTATATACTATATATAGTACTGGTACATAGATATTTGTGTAGATAGATATACCTACCATAGATACATCTATACTAATATTATAAAGATATAATATTAGTATATTGATTATATTGATTGTTTGTTTGTATTGAATAGGCTCCGAAACTACTGATCCGCATTAAAAAATTCTTTTACCATTAGAATCCGACATTATCCCTGATGAACTAGGCTACTTTTTACCGCGGGAAAATGCTTTATTCCTACGGGAAAACGGGTAGTAAGAATTATCTTTTTACATAACTTCTAAATGGCTGAACCGATTGGGTTAAAATTTTATATGGCTAAATTTTATATTGGTTTCCTGGATGTTTTAAAAATACAATTGGACCCGGTAGTTGGCGCTGCTGTCGGTATGTCAACTACAAAACGGCTTGACCGATTGGGTTGAAATTTTTAATGTGTATTTCCATAGTTTCACAGACACGAATGTATTATATTTTATAAAGTCGCGTGCAACAGCTAGTTTTATATACTCAGGAATAATCGCTACGTGATATTTTTTTCACCTTCAACATACGTAAACAATATACCTACCTAACTTACTATATCTACCTATATGTAACATACGAGAACGAAGTTTCACAGATTAACAGAATGCACGGAAAGCAATCGCATTGCACATAGGTATAAATCACGAACACCGCCCACTCTAAAACACCAACGAGAAGCAAAATGCTGTAAAGCTTCAGAGCTCCCATTGCACTGGTCAGTTATATACGTTTGCAAAGTTCCCTTCTACAGATTAAGTATTGACGCTGAATAAACGGCAAAGAGAAAATTTGTTTTCAGTCAGAAATTGGATTCTATCAGCGACTTGTGAAACAAAGGAATAACACAGCGTTCTAGTTTATCAAAATGAGGTTGTGTTAGCTTACAGGGGAAATAGTAGATGTAGGTTTGATCGCGGTCTCTCTCAAAGCTCACCACCACACACGGTCTTCTGCCTGTTGCATCCAGCCGCTTACTGCGATACCTTTCAGGTTGTCTGTCCACTTGGCCGCAGGGCGTCCCACGCTGCGTCTTCCAATTCGTGGCCTCCATTCGAGAACTCGTCTAGACCCTATTGGTTATCCAAATATCCACTCTGCATTGCCACTTCAGCCTGCTGATTCTCTCGGCTATGCCGACAAATTTGGTTATTCCGTCATCTATTAAAGTTTTTTTTTCTACATTAAAGTAATGCCTTAGCTGATTGTGTCATTAGCTGAAGCTGGCAGTAACCAGCTTCTTTCGAAGACCACTATGAAATAACAGCAATAAGGTCTGTTTCAACTTCGGTAAGTGTCTCATTATCCTATTCCCTCTTTATTTATCCATCAACAAATTCACTTCAATTCACATCGACAAAAAAAATAGCTTTGTTATGGCTACTTTTCACTTTTATTGTGTCACTAGTAGCAACACGCCCCGACTTCGGACGGATGCAATTTTTTTCTGCTAATTATATAACAAACCTTCCTCTTTTATCTTTTTTTTCATTAGTGAAAAATTGGTTGGGTGGTTTAAAAGAAATTAGGGGAGAAACAAAGAGAAAACATAAATGATTCTTATTTTCTGCGACACATTCATAACATGTTAATCCAATTGTAATACTTTAGAATTTTATTTTTCGTATTGAATTTACGAAACACAAGCGACCGAACGTGATGAAATAGAGCAATCAGCAGACTACTGTGCCACTATAAAAGTTTTCAATACACTTTATCAAGCTTATACAAGTTGAGTTCCGATAAATCAATACTTCGACCTGCGGGTTGCGGTTTTCAAGCATAAAATGCACCTTTACGAATATCTTAATTTCCTTTAGAATAGTACCTACTTTTAAAATACCATTTACAGTCTGTGCATAACTAAAGAGTTTTATTTTCTAATCAATAAAACAGAAAATTATTCCTAAAAGTAACTAATCAACACTTTACTTGTAGTTGGTGAGAGAGGCCCTGAGTAAAACGTGTTAACAGGCGGCTGTCGTTGACTAAGTTCGGCTATAAATATTTAAATTCGAGTGAATACTGCGTCAAAATCAAATAACACAACATTTCGCGTAATTAATGTTTCATCTGCTCGTTAACATAAGTCACTCAGACACAGAACTGTTACTGTCAATTGTTACATTATTACACTACGCTTTGGTGTTTGCCTTTCACATACCATTATAATATAAGTACTCGTACCTATATATTTATAAGTACTTACATACTTTACTTGGTGTGCTTGAACAGTGCTTATTTAAAAAGTAGAAGACTGCTTTTTTCTCTGGATCTAAATTTTTGATAACATAGTGTCAAGTGAAGACAAAAGACACCCGTCTCAGAAATTCATTATAATGGCCAAATCTGGTAATACATTGAGCACGCGTGATCCATTTAAAGCTGCAGTAAATACAATAATATCTAATGTCATAATGAGAGCCATCGCACATTTCAAGAATCATCATTCAACATTCAACATCCCGAAAAGAATCATCACTAAATATTGTAGCCTACATTAATTTGTGTGCCCAAACTAGCAAAATTCACAATGATAAGAACCAGAATTCTGATCAGGACGTTTTGATGTTTTGTTCCTCAATTTTTGTGTGTTCTCTTTCTAGTTTTCCGTTTTAAAATTCAGTAACCCAGTGACAGCCAAATTACATTATGTGAGCACGCAATTCACATTCACAATAGTTGATAGTTGCGATGAAAACATCGAAACTCAACTCGTGTACAATCACGCGTGTACAAATGCGTCTGATTTATCTGTGAATCGCGTCCAAACGTTTGTGTTGTTTTATGGCTTCATCATTGTATTCCGCAGTCCATTGCAGTCATATGAGGATTTCACTCATACGAGCTTATTTATACTGGATAATAATAGCTTTGTTTACACTAGACCTTTAAAATCTTGGTTAACAAAATTAAGTATCTACAGATTTTCAGACGAATGGACTCGCAGCTTGCCTCTTGGTATGTATTAATATGGACTAGCGACCTGCTCCCCAGAAAAAAAAAGTTTTATTAAGGATATATAAAAAAAAATCGTGAAAACTTGCGAAATCCGCATGCAATCCGCATGCATGAAATCCGAAATGCGCAAATCCTTTGCGTGGTTTAGAAGGAGATAGCGGCTGTACGCTAACTGTGGGAAGCGTCTTCAAATTATACTATTTATTATTCAAATAAAAGTTGGCAGACAGGCTGATGATTCAAAATGAAAATGGTCTTAAAAAATTGGTAAAAAATAAGTAAAGAAGAGCTTTGCATTCCATACTCGCGCTTATTATGTTTATTTCATTGTGGTCTATTGTTATTCGTATGATCCCGAAACTTATTTCACGGTGGTCTTCCTTGCGGAAGACCCTGCTTCCCTAGGGAGCTGCTGGAGCTACTCAGTTATTGAAAGTAGGACTTTTTGTTTTCTGTCCTGCTTCTTTCAGAAAAGTCGAAGTGCTTAGAAACGATGGCTTTAATTTAGCAATATGTTTGACAAAAAAACAGTTATATTTTTTGTCAAATAAATTGCTCCATTTAGTTAGCTCTTTGCATTTCGTACCCTTACCAAATAAAAACGTGCGAGATGACAACTAAGTAAACCCGAAATATAGACGTATTTTGGTAAATAAAATCATCATATATAGATAAAATATTGTTAAAATATATTCAAACTTTTTATATTGGAAGAACGGCGCTAAAAATGGTGAAGGTTTTCGTATATTTCTTATAGCAAATCGCAATTTAGTGTTCATTTAAAAAATTTCTCATCAGAGATGCAAAGAAATTGTGGCTTCGAAAATCTATCGAAAAATGGTTGGGACTTGTAGAAAAATCAAATAATGCTTGTAGATAAATTGTGGTACGCGACGCTCTGACTAACAAAATTATAATATCATAAAAAATACATTGATGTGGATGGTTATCGTAACGTCATTTATTTCAAATATCATTTTAAGTAAGTATGACATAAGTATTGATAAGTATGGTGTATAAGCGTTATGGAATAAAGGCAATATACATTAAAAAACCTTTTGCTGTGCCAATGTTATCCCGTGTTACATAACATGTACCTAATATAGTCATATTTTAACATCAGCTTGTATCGTAGCTTTCAATATACAAGTGGACCCAACTTATTACAGTTGCCCTTACACGTTATGTGCCTACCAAAGCAGTTCTTTGTATAGAACAATAAAATGAACATATGTTTCCGAAAAATATCTATAGCGTATCGGTTGCATTTACGGGCGTCCCAAAGACATTACAAAAGCCATTCCCTTATCTAATGTGCTCCTTGGATTTATTTAACTTTTCCACGCCTTTGTATCCCGAAATCGTTCGATAAAGATGTCAAGAAGCAAGGGTCAAACATCGGTATATACATATTATATGTACCATTCATACTAGCTCGACTTCGTACAAGCTGTAGTTCTCGTGTTTTTTTTTTAATGTCACAGGAAACTAACATTTCTCCAAGGTAAAAAGTATCCAGATAATCATCAAGGGTGAGTTCACCAGAATCCCCTAACTGAATCCCTTAGGGGATCCTAGTGAACTCCTTGGTTCATCAAAATCCTCTAAGGGGATCCTCAATAGATTATGAGCCGTTTCAACCAAAGAAACTTCGAACATAGCCCGCTACTCCATAACTCACTGAACGACCTCCGTGAGAGACCACGTCTTGGCGCCATACCCCATTACTATAATATACTCAAAATATATTACATACATAGGTATATAAAATACACTAAAAATAAATACCCAATAACTGTGTATATTTTTAATCGAACAGACAATTTACTCCTTCAATAGAAACTCTTTCTCTTGGTCAATTTGACCTCGATGTAGCTCAAGACAGGTATAAAGCTGGTATAGAGCTGCAGGGTAAAGTGGCGCAAACTAAGTCCCACTAGATAATGACATCATCAATAAAGCCGCCATTCTGTGGCGCTGTAATACACTCGTTCCTTGCCTCTATGTATTCCTGGTAATATTATATTAAAATTAAACGTTCACTCAATAAAAAACAATTAATATATTTTGACACGTTTAATTTCAATGTGCTTTATTTGCATTACTTGGTCAATTAAATTTATGAAACTCCATATAACTTAATAGGTATTTATTGATTTTATTTTTCAATCTATAATATCCAAAAATTCGTAATCAAAAAAATTTAAAACATTTTTTTCTTGTTTAAACATAAAAAAATAAAACATAGGCTTAGTTAGTCTATGTTTTAAATAGTCTAAAAATTGGACCAAACCTTCTTAAATACCTCCTTCGGGGCACACAAGAACGTGCTCTTATCACCTATAAATATTAAATGTACAATTTTATGTTTCAAACTGTGTATAGTTCTCATATTTTATGTAGTCCAGGTATACCTTTTCATGTTCTATTTTACTCAATTTATTGGAGTTTAGTGTGAAAAAGTACTCTTAAATACTTAATGAATGAATATTATTAATGAGTAATATCACTTCTTGTTATTGGAATATATGATTAATATCATATATTAAATCCTAATGGATTTATATTCCTAACAATGTTTATTCCTAATAGAAATAAAATATCTACAATATTTGGTTAGGGTTAGCAAGCATTGTTGGCTGACCTAGTAGGCTAGTACCTAGACCTACTTGCTGACTAAACAGGTTTCTTAACTTATTTAGTTAGGTAAGGTTAGTTTCTTCTTTGATAGACTTTAAAGTTGTTTTACTTTAATATATTCGTATGGATAGGTATCGGTGTCAATTTTATTATTTTAAACACTATTGAACCCGTGTAAAACCGTGCGAATCGCTTGTATTGCCAGTCGGTATTAGAACCGATGCAGCGTACGATTTCATTTGTACGAATGAAAGAGTCTAAGTCCATTAGCTTTAAAAATAAATGAACGTTGAGCAGTTGAAGAAAGAATAAAAATTTGTTGGCTAATAAATTAACCGGCCCCTGAGGGTGAGGCTCGCAATCTGCATTAGCCCAGACCTGCACTTCTTTCCAACGATTAAATGAAATTTCACGGCCGGTTGCCTACGGAAACTCACTGGACAAAGGTTTCGTACCTACATTCAAATTGAATGCTTTTAATCTCCTGTCGTTTTGGCCTTTTTAGATCAGCACTTTCCTGTTGTGTTAATGTGAGAATTTCTCTATTAACAAACTAAAATCATTGGCTCTTATTTATAAGCAAGCAATCGTAGTACAGTTGGGGTAAGAAAAGGTTCGTCACTTAAAAGTCGAAATTTGTCAGTCATGTCAAAATTTCATTTCAAACGTCTGCCAATTTTGTCTGCTTGGTGCTTTAGTTTTAAATGGTATGTAAATGTCAGCAACGCACTTGCAACATCAGTAGCGTTGCTTGTGCTAATAGGCGACGGTAGCCACTCATACTATCAAGTGGACCGTCAGCCTGTCTAACAACCAATAAATAAAAAGAATAAAAACAAATAAGAGACGTGTATTTCAACAAACATATAGACATATTTTTTATATGGTTAGTTACATCTCGCGATTATTTTGTAAAATAAAATTGAGCGAGTCCACTGTACTGATGGACTTAAATTTTTAAACAGAACTGAAAGGTTCGCGGAGCACTCAGCCCTGAAAGATTCTTATTGCTTTTTCCGGAATTTTTAATTCATTTATTTGCAAGCATCCGGAAGTATGGGTGCCGGAATTTTAAATGCCGATAAATTTAGACTACACTTCAATTAAGATTTACTTCTATCTCAAGGTAGATGATAAGAAATTGAAATTATTTATAAAATACATGTAAAGAAATTTTTGGTTTAATTTTTTATCTTGTCGGTTTTTGGTTTAATTTTTTATCTTGTTTTTTATTAAATTGTTTTAAATTAAACAGAAAAGAGTTTTATTTGTAAATGAATATCCAACAATTAATTAAATCTTATTATGTATTGGCTTGAAAATTACTGTCCCGCTGCGTTAGGACTACGTTAGTAGGTTCATAGAGTAAATAGTGCTCAACCAGTAACTATTTACTTATGGTAGGTTGTACTATTACGTCTAGTAGGTTGAAGTTACAACACAAACCTTCCTAGTCCAGTATCCCTCACCTGGATTTTTTCCTGATTACTAACAGGCTGAAACTTCGTGAGTAGCTTCGGTTTGCCGAGACGCCCACCTTTTTCCTCTGCGAAAATTCTCGATAGAGATATCTAAAGTAGTGCGCAGCCGTAAACAACTTCCAAGCGTAGGACTGCGAAAACGTATCACTCAATTTGTAGGACTATGCGCGGCCATTTTATTATACAAATGTTTACTAAGCTGCAGATAAAAAATCAGCTGGTTAGTAATAATTTTTATTTTGATATATTGAGAGTGGTTTTTTGGGAGGGATGGGATTACTAATCAGAAAATCCTCGATTATTGGTATTTCTATAAGTGAAAGGATCAAATAGTAAATTGAAACCTTTCAGGAGTCCACTGTGTCAATTTGGGATTGTGTCAAAATGCTACTAAACCACACACAAAAAAAAAAATATGACACAGACGCCGTCGAAAGTGGTAGGTATGTAAGGAAGATAAGATACAGTGAGAGTAGATATTACATTTTACACTAATCGAGCAATTTCTTCCACGTTATTAAGGAAAAACGGGAACGTTCGCAGGCCGTTATGTTCTAAGAACGAGTTTGTTATAGACGGTATTGAATTTTTAAACAAATTTTTCGACCCGCCGCACCGCCACCACTGTAAGCAATCTATTTTATGTTATAGGATTAAGACCTTATTACCCCATTAAACCCTCAATGAACAATTCTCAGTGCCTGCTTTATTTCTGATTATACATATATTTTTAACTTCGTTATTCGTTATTCGATTAAATTGAAACCAAATACCTAGCAAAACTAAAAATATTTTAACAGGCCTTATATTTTTTTTTAAATAAAAACACATATAAAGAAGATTAAATGAAATGCTGGAATGTCAGATCATTGCGAGCTCGGTGTCAACTTTAAATACTAAACATAAAAGATATTTCCCTGGGGCAGCGTTAGCGTTCCGGTACCGGTATAGGCCATTCATCTTGACAATTTTATCGACCGAATCTCTCGAAATTAAGGCAGGAAAAAAGTCAATAAATCCAAGAAGCAAGCTGGAACAGATAAATGTCTCGGAGAGAGACCCGAGACACCCGCCGTGGCAGAAAATCGCGCAAGCCCGCTCGTGTTGATGTGACACTAAGTCCTACTACGGCGCGGAAGGGTAAACAAAACACCAGTAAGAAAACTTTCGGCTATTTATTTTCCCTGAGTTTTAACTTTACTTTTGATTTCAGAGATAGCCAATCTAAGTACACGGGTATAAAGTTCTTATTAGATTACGGTCGAAACTTTGGGGTGGTCTCCCAAAGTTTCAGTATTGTTTAATCTCGTGGATGAATATCGCTGTCCTTTACCTTTGTAAATAAGAGCCAAATATATTTAATAATCATTTTACATATATATTGAGTTTTAATTGCCATCGTACCATACTTGCAGCCTCGTAATATATTGGATTTTTACTAAGTATGTACAATGTCATGAGTAGTGCCAGTCCTAGAAGTTACTTTTCTTAGGATAACTTGTCTAGTTATCTTCTTGACAATTTTTAAAATGTTAGTGAAAATGATAATACAACAAATAATGATAATCTTTGGTTAGTATAATTTGACGTCACTTTCCGCGTCTGTCTGTGTCGCCGCTAAGTTCTTTTGAAGCGGTTTACACCATCCGTTATATAATTTTTCATTAAGTTTTTGTTTATATCATAAAATCTTTATTTTGTTTTCTAACCGAAGCCTAACCGGAAGCGGGTCGCTAGTAGTAAGAGACGAGTATTTGTACATACATTGTACATACTTACTCATAAGACAAGTCGCTAGAAAATAGTATGAATGAGGATGAATACAAGAAAGATAAAGTATGAAGAATGGAAGTGCGAGCAGTATAAAAGTGAGAACTGGAATGAAAGAGTAATTGCAAATATAAGCTACGACTTATGTCCGAGGGATTAGCATTAAAAAGAAAAAAAAGTCGCTAGAAAACACCACAATTACTATGCCAGCACAATTGTTACAAATGAGTTAAAGTTCGAAAATAATATACGGAAAGATTTCGCCGTTTAAAGTATTTAATTCTTAAATTTAAAGCTGGCATTGTAAAACCCCTACGCTAATCATGGCCATTGTAAAAAATGGGAGAAGTAATGTCGGTTAAATCCTTGAAGAGGGTATTAAGTGCAGCATTTATCTAGAGACAGCGGCGGTCGCATGTCACCTTGTCGAGATATACGGGTTTCGCAGTCATTGACTTTGCGTTGCATTCTGTTATAGGTTACATTTGGGTACTTTACCTTGGTTGGTTGGAATTAGAATGATTCCAACCACACCTAGTGTGTACAACGAAGTCCACAAGTGAACGCGCTCGCGCATTTCATTCCTGCAAGTTAGCCAACTAATCCAAGTTTTCCTGTGCGGACTAATGAGACGAGTTTGATTCGAATTCCGTGCGCTCTACGAAAACAGCTAACATCTGTGAATGGAAAGTTTTCTAGCTTTAATTTTTGAATTCAACTAGGTAATAATTTCAGGTAAAAATGTAATAACTTTTATATTTTTCTTACCTTGGGCGGATATAGGTAAGTTAAGTATACCTTATCCGCCCAACATTATTAACAGTAGATAATCCTTTATTAATTAAGGGAAAACACATTTTTATAGAAATTTTACAATAATAAGCTGGACATTCAACCTCTCAGTAGTCTGGTGATCTCAAAAGACTGTCTAGTAGTGGATTTAGTGGTTTTACGGTTTTGATGCTATTAAGAAATATTGCAAAAAGGTTACATATATAAATTTCAAAATTAAAAAATACAGACTGTTTTATACAAATAAATAATTCCACATAATATAGAGTAATTGCAGTTACACAAATAAATAGTTTTTTGAAAATCCCTCAAGATGAATTTTTGAACTCCAAGATGTTAGTTAGTCCTACATGTATAGGTTAGTCCTATGCTATATGTTAGTCCAGGTAATAAACTATATGTTTGCCAAAGTTTATCTAAATCCGATCAGCTTATGTTTTTATGTGATTGAGTAACGAATAACCAAACATATTTTAGTAGTTAAAGAATACCATTCTACAACCAATCGTACCGCATGGTCTTTTCATCATTTGTTAAAGAACCTGTACAAGTGTTAGTTTGATCTGTGTGGGGAACGCTCGGTAGCTCGAAGCGGAGCAAGGGAAAAACAAATAAAAGCACATTTACCAACCGATTAATATTCGACGGACTCCGGTCTCGGCTCCCTGACCGCCTCGTTTGTTTAACCTCTTCTGTCAATTTGATTTCCGACCTCCGGGGTATGTAATTTCCATTACGGAGGCCAGACACTTTGTTTGTCTATACCCATTCGAATAATCCTTCCAAGAGCTGCCGTTTTTCAACAATATTACTTAAGAAAACAGATATCTGTTTCCTTTTTTTTATATTCACTACTCCATACCGAAGGACCTTGTCAGTAAGACACCTACTGCTATATAAATAAAATCGTCCCTCGTCAAGATCTTTACAAACAAAATATATTTCGTTATATTTGTTTTATAGATTGATTTCTTATTTATATCTAATAGGTACTATTACATTTTCACTAGGGAGTATAAGTATATGCTGGAAGAAAAACCTTTTATCGAATATATTTTAAAATATCAACATATTTTAACTTTTTTAAATTAATTTTATTTATAACGTTAACATTAACAATATACACGAGAAAAAATTACATTTAGGCGCTGCGCAAACGAAGACACTTTTTGTAATCGACACGGTACACAATCATATTTTTTGAATACCGAATTATATTCGTATTAATTATATGAAAATTAATATATGTGACTTTGTATCCCACACAAGGCCGAAAAGTGCCTTACGTTTCCACAGGGCCTTATTATATATGAATTACATAAAATATTGAATATAAATTTTGGTTAATTATATTATACTAATCGTTGGAGTATTGTATGCTGTTAGAAATGCGAAACGATTCGCTATCATCTTCAATGGGGACGAACATTTGATTTATTACATTTTCTTCCAGAAACTTTTTGCATAGGGGTATGAACTGTAATTAAAATACATTTTTAAGTCATTTCATTGTCCGATAGATATAACTCTACAGCAAAATCTAAAACCATATTTAGAGCTCAACTTATATTGGGTTCAAAAATACCTATCAATTGCACATCAACAAATTCTCCAAAGAAATTCACTGAACACGGGATATTCGTAATATATTTCATCTTTCGTATAAATTTCGTCATTGTATCGTACAATGTCGATGAACGTTGACGAAATTCAACAAAAGCTTACATTCCATCAAAACGAAATATGTAATATCTTTTGTTAATGTCACTTAAATGTAACTATTAAATAAATATCAATACTATATAATAATAAATCTGTAGGGGTCGGTCATGGAGTAATTTACTTTGTTTTCAGAAATATCGTGTATATAGGCTCTATACATGATACTGAAACTAAATTGACGATTTTTAGAATTTCTTTCTGTAATGTTATGTATGAGGTATGTATGATCCTCCATCACTCTTAAACGAATTAACTGATTTTCATGAAACTTGGTAGATAAACATTTAGAAGTACGGGACACGTGATAGGCTACTTTTTATCTTTTTTAATGCGGACAAAGTCGCGGGCAACAGCTAGTAACCAATAAAACCAATAAATACCTTATCGTGATGTTCTTTTACAGCTTTATTCAGCCTTTTTATTTCTAGCTGAACCTGTGGTTCCTTTATGTATTTCTTATTAACACTCCAAGAGTCACCATTTAAAATTACAGGTAAAACGTATGGCAATCCTACAAATAACATAATAGGATTTCTCATGTATTCTACATTAACAACCACCATGGGAGCCAAGGGAAATAAAAAAATACTCTATGATCCCATGGGAGCCAAAGTGACAAAAAATTATCTTTGGATCCCATGAGATCCAAAACGTAGGAGCCAAGTGGACGGAGGGAGTTATTTTATGGGGAGTTGGAATTGGTAGTGTTGCTGAATATTTTTTTGATGGAAGTGGATTGTGTAATTGGACATTCTATACTCTTTGGCACTACCGACTTCATTGACGCTACCTATTCTATTCTCCGTTTATGGAGAGGCAGCAATACTGATTAAAACGTCTATATGTAAAGTCTGCAATACTTTACTTACTTGAATACATAGGCACGCCTAACCACTAGAAATAACCTAACTTAACCACTAGGTTTGCGTAAAACTTTCACTTGGTTAATTATTTCCTTTCATAATAAATCCTACAAAAGTCTGAGGGGTGATATAGATGACCTAGTAATTTTATAAAGGGACACAAAAATAATTACCTAACCTAAAGCGGGAAGTCAAAGGGTTATTGTTAAGATATGGGGGAGAAGGCTTTGGAATTAAAGCACCGGACAATGAAACTACGCCATTTATTTCACGGTGGTTTGTATTACATATAATAGAGTGCGTTTATCTATATTTAACTAATTTAATATGACTTAATATGCAATGAAATGTTTGCTTTTAGTCACAATCGTACGCTTTTGTAGCCTGTATAAGTCCCTTCAAATTGCTAATGCGCCTGGCAGCCATTTTGGTGACGTAATCTCGTGACACACTCAGTACCGGTAGCAACACTGGCGAGTTAGCTGTGAGTTTATAGTTGCCCGAATGACGTCACATGGATGTCACATGGACAAGATTAGCGTCCCGCGCATTAGCAATTTGCGGGGTTTATACGAAAATATTTTTAGAATGGTCATTTTTGGTACTCAAATTATCATCTAAATTTTACCTTTAACGGTTTCCAGAGAACCATCACTTATTACACCTAAATTTGTGCGGAACTTCTCTCCATTTCTACTGACACGAGACGACCATATCTCTTTCAAATTTGTAGCAAATTGAGCCGCTTTGAAAATATGTCCGTACGGATTGCTTGAAGCGGATGTCGCTATCTAATAATAAGTAACAATATTTTAATTTAAAGTTTTGTATATGTCCTTTAAGGTTTGATACCTTAGGTCAAACGTACCTAATAGGGTAACTTAGGCCATGACTTCTTACTGAGAATATACACAATCATTTAGAAAATCATATTGGTAAATGTAGAATTACAAAATTTTATCGCGTTATAATACTTTCGTATAGAAATTTATTTACAGTATATAAACAAAAATAAGACATTAAAATGCAGCCAGAAATAACTTTTACTAAACTTAAATGATTTTGCTAGTCAAATCAATATATTTCTACTGACTTACTTAGTTCGCCGAATATAAGTAGTAAAATTAAAGTTACTAAGTAAGTCAGTAGACACTAAGTCGCCGTAGTTCGCCGAATTAGTTTCGCCTGTGTAAAAAGTCAACAAAAGTTCTCAGATTATTTAAAACTTTCTCCAAACTACATTTCATCACAATCGGTTCAGCATTTTAGACGACTAGAGTTCTTGTTCCGTATTCGGATTTTTTAAAGACATAGTTAACAAAATGTCTAAAATAGTAGACCAGTTATGTCCAAAAAATTGATTTTTTTTTTTATAATAAAACAATATACTTAAATAACTTAACATACTTAAATAATCTGTAATATATAATTATTTAAATGTTTGATACCCTTTCAATAAATTCGTTTTTCAACCACGAATTATTAAACTGTGTGTGATCTAATTTTATAGATTCCAAATGTTCTTTGGTCTTGAACAAATCGTTTCGACAAGAAGTTTCATTAATTATGACATTGTCTTCGCGTCCATTTTTCATTAAAGGACTGTCCACCTCCACGTGTAGTATTTTATCATTTGCTGCCCAAACAAATACTTTATTTAAAACATCACATCTAACCTGAAAGATCAGAAACAAAGATATATTTAACCGAAAGACTGCAGAAAAAGTTTGAAGTGTTTCCCAATAGTTAGGCCCACTATTATGGGAACTAAGATCCGAGTAATTTTACAAGTAAGACTTTGATAAGACTATTGGAAATTTTCTTGCAAGTACATAGTATAGTCCGAATCAAACTTAATCGCACGGATGTCCAATTTTTTCCAATTTTTTTTATTATATAAAAAATCGTCCTGAGATTTCAATAAATATTTAAAGAAAATTATATTTACCTCTCTATAGAAGAAAACATTGTAACTATAACTGCCTAATTCTAGTAAAAACTATGCAATAGATCTTGCAGAGGTTTATATTATCTAACGGGAATAAAATGCACATCTTCAAAGCCAGGCCGGATTATTAATCCTTACTAATATTATAAATGCGAAAGTAACTCTGTCTGTCTGTCTGTCACGGGTGACATACGACTATTGTCGGCTTTAGAATGTTCTTTTTACAGTTAATAAGTATTTTTATTGTGAAGCACTAAAATGTGTCCAATTTGTAAAATAAAAAGCCTAAATAATTAAAAATGGTACCCAAAGTCACTATTTCACGCGGACGAAGTCGCGGGCACAGCTAGTGGTTTATAAAGGGAAAAACTTATTAAAATTTAAATAACCTTCAAATAATCTCCCAAAACTTTTTTGGCAATGTTGGTTATTGGTGTTGAACAGAAAAATATTTCCGGAGGCATATTTTTTGATAAAGACTTGAGAATATCCATCGCAATCAAACCATCGCACATAAATATTGGTTTTCTAATTTTCTCGGGTAGCTCGTGTCGTTTTTCTGTAAGTTCTTTTGAGACATTTTGAATTGGTGGGCCCTCTAAATTGTGAGCTATTTTAATAATTAAATATAATGCATCAAATTGATCGTCAGTTGTGTCAATTTCAAAGTCAAAGCTGTTCGGTTGCGAAAAATTTGTAATGAAACAAAATACATCAGCATCTGAAACACTATTTAAAAAATACACATGACTTATGTAAGCAAGAATCCCGACTAAAAACACTTTGTCATATATAAATAGAAATATATATAATAGAAGACTAAAAGTTTAAAAAATGCCGATTGTGAGCGTATAGCTCGACGAAGCTTAGTCTAGATATATTAGCTACTTACACAATTAATATGTATATTCATATGTCATCGTATATTTTTAAGACAAAATTGCGTGCAGCAAAATTCGCTTCTTTAATAATACCTACAAAATACATGTGCATTGCAACCAAAAACATTTTAACGTTTTTATACGATTTGAAATTAAATGAAACATCTGTTTTTTTTTCACACAAATCAAAGTTTTTGAAAATGCTATAATTCCTATTATACATATTTTTACTAGGCGTTTGATTAAAAATCTTTCTAATATGGACCTATTCCAACTATGTTTTCGCCTTGGAACAAGTTTACAACATTATGTCCAAAGATTTAAATCGATTATGTCAATATAATCAGACTAACACCTACATAAACGACCGTGTTTTATATTTAACTAGCTGCTGCCCGCTACGTCGCCGCGTAACTTTGTAAATTATATACTAAAACCTTCCTCGAGAACCACTCTATCCATTGGTGAAAATAGCATGAAAATTGGTGCAGTAGTTTTTGATTTTATCGCGAACAGACAGACAGACGCGGCAGATGACTTTGTTTTATAATAAGTATAGGTATGTAGTGATAATTAAGAATATAAAACTATTTTCATGAGCTCTTACTAAATAGAAACAGGCACAATAATTTATTAATTAGCAACAGTCGGTGAGCAACAACGAATCATTATTAGATGAGATAAACACACGAGAAGAGTAATCCAAATTTCAGACTAATGAAACCGCAAAACACAGCTACTATTATAAATTCGAAAGTTTGTGTTGTGAAGATGTATGTATGTATGTACTTATGTATATACTATGTATTTGTTACTCTTTCACGTAAAAACTACTAAAACGATTTTGATGGAATTTAGCACATAGATAATTTATTAGCTCGATTAACATATTATAGGATAATTTTATCCTCGAAATGTTAGGTTCGCGAGGGATCGTGTAAAAAAATATAAAAAATTGGACGCCACTGTCGTCTCGACCATATTTAGGTAATATTATACTTTTCGTTTTTCAACGCAGACGAAGTCGCGGGCAACAGCTAACACCCAAAAAAATTAAGTACCTTGGCAAATCCGATGTTACAGCAATGTTATTAGTACAGTTAAAGGCGCATTTGTTCAATTCGTATTTAAAAGCTTCGGCCGTTGTTGTTTCGTTTGAATAAACCAAAAGAGTTACATCAATTAGTTGATCATAACCGAAAACTTTACCAGATAAAATTTTTACAATCACCATCTGCGCCGCTGGCGAAAGAGGATTTACAACTAGTACTTTTAGTGGCTCTAATATTGGGCTACACTGGAAGTTCATTGTAAGAAAAATATAATATGCGGTTTAATTCGTAACGGTTGCAATTAGAGTTATTTATTATTCTTTAGTTCCTCTTAATCTCCTTTTGCCATTATATGGAAATTACAATGTAAACATACAAAATATATAAATGTCCGGTCAAATATATGTCATTTGGAACTCATTATATTCGTATCAATAATATAGTGTTTCCCAACCTCTTTCCTAGAGCGGACCTTTGTCGCAACCTACATCACCTACATGCAACCTATATAACATTAACTCGTGGACCCCTAAAAATAAAATCAAAAAGATTTAGGTACATATATTATACCTACCTGATATCTTTATTTGTTTCTAGCTGTGCCCGCGACTTCGTACGTGCTGTATTTTGAAAATATCAGAGGAATCTAACATTTTCTCCATCATAAAATTTACTTAGATCTTTTTTACTCACATTGGTGAACCTATTGCTTTTTCTATGGTTCGTGTTGCTTTTTGCTACCAAAGTCGTAATGCATGAATTCTATAGTAGACTCAAGGAGAAGGAGAATCTCTACGCTCCTTAAGTAGACTATTTATTTTTTAGATACAAAAGAGCGGAAAAGCCCTTTTCGTATTAAGATTCCAAATGCCAATCACAGAACTTTCCCATTTCTAATACATCGAGTTACGCCATCTGTACATTAATTGCGGAACTTGTTTTCAATATTATCAAATGGTTACGCACGCATTACGGGAAAGAAAATAATCATATTATTATGTATACGTATAATTCAGGACAATAGTAATAAATTAGCCAAAAATTACCGTTTCTTTAATCGTAAATCATCAACAACTTTTCAAATAAAAAACCTAGAATTTTTATGTCCTGTCGTATAACCGTCAATGCCAGCGCCATCTAGTTACAACTTTTACGGTATTTCGCCGGTTTATCATGGGTGATCATGGGATTTGCATGGGATGCACAATAGGATGTAGTGGAACATAGACTATTTTTTTTTTAATTGAATTATTTTCAATTATGGAAAATTTGTTAGATTTTACCACTCAATTTATATTTTAATTGAGTGGTGAATTCATAGTTTGTCCTCCATTTTTATGAATATGACACATTTTTATAATAGTATAGTGTTCTGTGGCATCCATCCTTATTGTTTAGCTAGCTAGCCGTCATGATTTGGTCATGTCATGATTAAGACATTGACTTTGACGAGTTTGACGCGTTTACAATTTACATTAAAGTTTACATCTTGTTATTATTTATAATCGCAATGTTTTATTAAATTAAATTATATTATGGCATCCTCAAAAGAAGAAAAAGATGTGGAAATCTCTCCTTCTACATCGAGTACGTCGGTCAAAGCGCCTCCATTCGAAAGATCTCCGTCCACTGCATCGGCAAGGGAAGACAAATGGCCGGAACTTTTACTATCAAAACCTGATAGATCCTTTTTCTACAACTCCAGACGTAAGTAAACTCCTGTATCGCAGTTATAGTATTAATAAATAACATATTAAAGTCCGTAGTATTACTTGGGAAGGTATTCGAAAAATGTTATTTGTTATATCACAATCCAAATATTTTAGTGTGTTTTTGTGTATATTTTAATATACATACGTACTTTATATACTTCTAATTCCATTCTATATTCTTCTATATAGTGGCTAGTCACAATGCATTTCGCGGTTACAATGAGTAGGGGATGCCAGAGCCCATCCGAATTCCTCATCATACTATGATAAACAATGATAAATATTATAAAAAACTCATTATAAATAGGTTGTGTGACAGTTTAGTAATGTCACACAACCTATTCCTAATACCTTATACTTAATCATACTATGATCGGCAGCACACTTGCAGCATCTGTGGAGTTGCTAGTGATATAGGCGATGGTAAAAAAATAGCATAAAAAATCAATTAATCAGTTCAGATCTGCATAGCAGTTTTATTGGTGAACCTGATTATTTTATTGGTTAATTCTTAAACTTAAATATTAAAAAACATGATTAAATCATTAGTTATCTAGAACTTAGTCATAATAGGTACTGTGTGTGGCACATGATAAGTGGTAAGTGTATGTCATACACGTGTTCTTGTTCATGTTCATGTGGGCTATAAAATTCATTCAATATTCATTCAATATGTTTTTTATTAATTGTCATATTTTCTCTACATATAAACTTACATAAATTTGATAACTTTTTCACAATTTGGCAAATAATTACAATTTTGATAATGGGCCCAAATTAATATTTATAAAACCTTTTCATATTTAACAATTAATTTTGACATGAGTATGAAGTGGTTACAAATTTTGCACATTCTTTTAAAATGATAACATAAAGAGAAGGATTTTTAAATGCTTTTAATTAAATGTTACTTTTAATTTTCATTAAAAGTTAGATTTAAATTTAATTTAATTAAATCTTAATTTTAACTTACAATTAAAATAAAATTTAACACTACATATTAAAAATAACACCTAATTAAGTACCTATACTCATATACAGTTTGTTTTTTAAACTGTTTTGTAATCTTTGTTATTTTGTAATTAAAAAAAAAAACATTTAAAAGTAAATAATTATATTAATAATACACCAATTACTTATAAATATAATGCTTAATTTAGTTAATGTAGATTAATTGAGCCATGCTTTAACTAAGCGTGAAAAAGTAACAGACAGAGAGTTTCCTACTTTTATATTTATAATATAAGTATGGAAATATAAACTATGGATACTGGAAAAGATAACAATTAAAAATAAAAATAAAATAAAATCATTATTATAAAATTTGCAACTAACTACATCTGATTTAAATATCATGAACTCTTAACACTTATTTGATTTCTTCTAACTATATACTACCCCTACAAAAGTTCCACCCCTCTTGGTAGATGGCAGCACATGCCTTAGTATTGATTTCTTGTCGGGCAACTTCACTTGGAAAATCAATATTCTGAACATACTGGAAAAACCAACATTGGCTCATCAAATTACTATAGTGATTTTATTAGTCATTTATAAAAGTTTTTTTAATGAAGTGTCTCAACTATGGAGAATACAGCTGAATTATCACTTTGTGAGTTCTGAAAAGTGCAGAAAGTTACACAATTTGACTCGAAATTCGTATATTACGTTCTAATATCTCTAATGGAGTGATTAGGATTCGTGCTAACGTGTGTTTTGTGTCGCTTGCTGATTATTTTGCTGCCTATTATGCGTTCACTGACAACTGTCCGTGGGGTCGAACCCTTGCCTGAGCTGAGACGTCGTTCGGCCCACCAACAACACCAAGGCGACAATACCGATAGCGAAATGGCCGGTGCACAGGACACGATTTATTTGTGCAATTTTCGCGTCTCCGTTGACGGCGAGTGGTTGTGTTTAAAGGAACTCCACGATATGGAATTGCAGGATTCCTACATTAGACCCGCTCACAGCGAGGTGGTCACTTCGCCTAGCGATCCCATGCATTCTTTGATGGGTGGGTGAATTAACATTCATAACTAACACTGTTTTATTATATATATTTTTTATATAATTTAAAGTTCGACAGACAGACTAACGGTCCACTTGATTGATTGTAGATGACTCATAACACAAGCAACACCACATGTTTGTATATAAATATGTGTACATGACATAATTTTCTATTATTTTTACTCACGTTTTCGTCCCCGTAATTTATTTTAATACTTTTTTTTTATATTAAAGTCGTCAACCATGCTTGATAACACAAGCAAAAATCACAGGTGCTGCAATTGCGTAGGTACTGTTATTTCACGGTGATCAAATGACTGCGAAACGCACTATGACCTGCCACTACTTAAATATTAATTGTACCTGCTTACTTTGATATTATATTGTTTATTTTTTTTAGCGAGAGATCCTGTAGTGATTGAGCGTAGCAATCTTGTGAACATTTCCAAGCTTATTGTCAAGGAGTTAATTGAACAATCGTTGCGTTACGGGCGGATGCTTGACAGTGATCATCTGCCTTTACATCATTTCTTCATTGTCCTCGAACATGTTATGCGTCATGGCCTCAAACCAAAAAAGGTAACTAAATGTTTGCATGTTTTTAATTTTTATTCTGCTTTGTTTAGCTGGTCTATTGTTTTTTAAACAAAACTTTAACAAGTTCAATTGTCATAGGGATTACTTGGACCTAAAAAGGAACTATGGGATATCCTACAAATGGTCGAGAAATATTCGCCAGAAGCGGCCGACATCACTGCGAGTGTTAGAGACTTACCAACAGTTAAGTGAGTAATACAGTACTAATCCATTTAACATTAGATTTTTCTTTTAGATTAGATAAGTTTTACTGGCTCTAGAGATGATGGGTTGCATGTATTAATATTTTTTTATAATTGCTACAAAAAGTAGAAAATGATACAATATGTATTCTATAATTGTACTTCTATACAAATTAAGTAAGTTTTAATACTTGAAACCTTAAACTAGCCCCATGACGTCATCAGATTACTGTAGTGATAAATCGTAATATTATCCGTATTACAGCGCGGTATTACTTATGTACCAGCTTAAAAAATTATGCCATACACATCACATGCAAAAATGCGCAAAAAATGCAGTTAATAATTTAAGGCCACCACTTTCAAGAATTCTTCAAGAAAAATTCTTAAAAACGTACTTTTTTTTTGTTAATTTGTACCTGGTTATCACCCCATAAACCGTTCACTGATCCAACATACAGTCGGCCACAGGACATTACGACTGTGGTATCTACTCCAAGACTTCGTCTTTCCAACACATATCTGCTGCACGACTGATATTTCTACTTTAACTGCCAGATTCTTTAGACTGTGTCGACCACCTTGGTTCTTCGGATCTTCTTATTACGCTAACCATTGTATGATAGAATCTCTATCTATGTCTAAGAAAAGTACATGAATATTCGAGATGAAAGATTTCAAAAGGGATAGTGTTCCATCTACTTATCTATATCAATACGTGTATGTTTGTGTTAAAAGGACGGCAATGGGGCGAGCGAGAGCATGGCTGAGACTGGCTCTGATGCAGAAGCGTCTCGCCGACTATCTAAGAATACTGCTTGAACATCGCGAAGACACTTTGGAGGAATATTTCGAGCCACATGCGTTAATGTTGAACGAGGAAGCTGTTATCATTACCGGTTTATTGGTCGGCCTCAATGTAGTCGACTGCAATTTGTGTGTCAAGGTAAATTTACTGTAATTTTTTTATTGTAATAATGAATTTCTCTTTTTTTTATATTTTTACTATGAACTCTTAACAGATACCAATAATTAAATATATTCAAAAGTTGTATACAGTTTTGGCTATCTGTTATACTTCTAAGTATTCTCACTTATATTGTAATAAAGTATATATTGTATTAGCATTCTAAAGTAAGTAAACTTTGGAATTATAATAATTATTCAATTATTTTATATAAATTTTAACATTTTAAATATATAGTACAATTTACCTATGTATTACTATCTTGTAATACTTACTATATTACAAATTCAATGCAACAAATTGTAATACCACATTTAAAAATATATTAAATAAAAATATACATATTAAAATTAAAATATAAACACATTTCCTAGTTGACGAAGGGATTCCACTGTGTTCGATACAGGTTCGATTGATTTGAAATTTGGTCTACTGTTACTTGGATGGTATTTTCATAACATGGTAACATCGACCTGATGCTACAGCATCAAGTATCGAGTAGCGGGATACCCAACTCCTCGGCAAATTACAAATATAGCGTGTTTAGGCTCATTGGAATGATAGAACGTCATTCTATTTTCAATATAATGTACATTTGTCAGGAGGAAGATTTGGACAGCCAACAGGGCGTGATAGATTTCTCTCTGTACCTGCGCGGTAACATATCGTCGGGTGATTTGCCCGCGAACGGAAACAACTCGAACAATGAACCGAAACAGCGTCACATCAACACAATGCTCGACCAAAAGAATTACATCGAGGAGCTCAACAGGCATCTCAAGTAAGTGCAAAATGTTCACACACGCACGATACAATCTGATTCACTGTTTGTTGACTTTCATTTCAATTTATTCTAGCTTTATAACAAATTATTGTATTGTTATGTATTTTAATAAAAAAATTAATGTATTTAGATTTTTAACACAGGTAAATATTATTTGGTTCGAGTTATTTTGCCCCAAAATTGTGCTAATTTATTACTTTCTATCTTATTACTTCAGTTCATAACTTTTTATTTATAATAATATGTTATCATAACTTTTTAAATTTTGCCAACATCATTCCGATAATAAAGTTAACTATTGTTTAATTTGCTCACATAATCAATTGTGATTGTACAATATTTTTTTAATTTGCAATTTTTTTTGCCACAATAATTAGATGTCAATTCCTACGTGCCCTTAAATATGTTAGTAGGTACATATTCACCTGATAAAATTTACTTTTAGTGCGACCGTAGCGAATCTGCAAAGCAAAGTGGAAAGTTTGACAACAACGAACGCCCTGATGAAGGAGGACTTGGCGATCGCTAAAAATACTATGATTCAACTGGTCGAAGAAAATAACCAATTGAAACACGCTCTCGGTAAGTTTAATTCACCCGTGATTAATATAAGTATATGTATTATAATTTAAATGTACATTTTAGATTAAACTAGCTTTGCCTCGCGGTTTCATCCGCCCTCTAATTTAACATGACGAGCATTGTTGTAATATATTTGTTTATAGCAATTTTATATCACTTTCAAATTTTCAATGTGACATATTTTAAGGAAAACTTAAAATAATCAATAATCAATACAATATTTTAAATTATTATAATAATAACATATAGTATTATGTTATGTTGCAATTAAAAATAATATTAATGGTATAAAATATAAATGCAAAAATAACTGACTCTCTGTTAAAGCACTGAACGGGTTTATTTTTAATTCTTTAAGAAGATAGATGAAATATTTGATGTTGATTGTTGAACAAACCATAGTTTGTCTTGAATTCGCTAGGTAGGAAAAAAATTGTACTAATTTTTTTTTATTTTATATTTTCATAATCTTTGAGTCCGCAATACAAAGGGAACTCCCATAAGATGAAATCATTTAAGGCTATGAAAAACATCTTCGTAGCAATTAAAAACAGGTTCGCTATTTGTCGAAAATATAACTACATACTTAAAAATAAAAAAGCTATTACATGTATAATTTTTAAAGATTTTTAATTTTAAGTATTAAGGGGTAAACAACGGCTAAATCCTAAAAATTTGTATTGTTTAATTTGTGTTTAATAAAGATGTTACAAGAAAGTGTCAACGCTATTGTTTTGAAAAAAAATATATTTTATACTTAAACATGTGAAGAACAAATTGTATTGTTTAGAATTTCCATCGAAGTACATAATAGAAACCCCACAATAAAAGTTAGAACATGAGAAGAATTTTACTTATACTGAAAATTGTTTCGAAAACGGCTTATTGCGTGCAAATGAATCCTGCACCGATTAATAAAATAAAACAAAATGTATTTTTTTTATATTGCTTTAATGATAAATACAAAAAACCACAATTGTCAGGCCTGTTGAATTGTTTCCGCCGCCTGGGAACTCTAAATGTACGGAGCTTCGGTGTCTCAGTGACTGTGTTGAGGTGTGAACTACGTTTGTGTTTTTTGTGCTATATTAATTTGAAATATATAGACATTTTAAAGGTCAAATCGTCAATGTCATTGGCCCTTAAGTAACATAATGGTAGAATGTGCTAAGTAGGTAATTACAATGTACCTACAAGGTCATAGTTTTATGAGGATATATATTATAGAGTAGTTGTGTAACACTTGTGAGGATTTTAATAATATATTAATAAAATATCATCGTTTTATTATATTAGTTTTATTATTGAAGCAAGTAATTGGAAGGCGGATTAAACACTTCCGATTAAGTACTCGCTAAGTTTATCGTTTAGTTTTTCGATATACAAATTTAAATTAACTGTTAATAAATAAACGAGACGTCATTGTTTAGGTCGTAGTTTTTGGTTCTTTCTTTAATTAATTCATATGTTTTTGCAGCATAAATTACATTTATCGGCATTAAGATTATTCACTTGTCCATTGTATGTTATAGTTGGTCACTATTTATAGCATGCACTAAAAAAACTAGTGTTTTAGCAAACTTGATTTAGCACCATATTATTATTTCTCACATAAATTGAGATTTCTTATCTACCATTTGTTAAATAATTTCATAAAAGTAATAAATAAGTTTTTTTTTAGTTTTTGTTGAGACAATTTATCAAAACTCATTGTTCCATTTAAAAATACGTACTTTATACTTATGCCGCAATATGACCCTAATGTAATTAATGTAATGACATTGCAATTAGCCCGCTTCATAAGCAAGTTTATTGAAAAATGCATCAGTTATTTACTTGTAATTATGACGTTGCTAATTACTATGCATGTGTGAAAAGTCCCCAAGTAGTAAACAGTATGTACCTATAATACATCGCGTGAACGTCCTAACAAGATGCTCAGCAAGATGCTTGAAAGCGATTTGTGCAATAGATAAGACACCTTGCAGACTGTCGTCTATGCGATGTTGATGACTCACTTTTATTTTATTATACTGTAAATGCTGTTTGGTGTTGCTACTAATGCTCAGTATGCATTAGTATGCCGTTGTCGTCGGTCGTGTGTACAGTTAACGCACGTTCTAATCGATGGGAATGGGAAACGCACAAGTGAAAAGTGAAACGAGACAAACAAAGTTTTGGACAAAAAGTTGTGAGTTATTTTTGCATCGCGCTCCTTTAAAATACCCATTATCTTCGGCGCGTGTGTCATATGTCTGTGTTTATTTATACGGTCTAACCATGTGCCATTTTGTTGTTCTTCAGGGCAGGATATAAACAAAGATAGCAGGATGAAAGTTACAGAGTTGCCGTCTGACGAAGAGGTGATTATTAAATGGGTCACTATTAGTTAAATTCATTTTAATATGATTTTTTAATAGGTATTGACGGCGAAGTGATAATATTTTCTAACTAAAATTATTTTTTTACACAAAATTATGTAACTTTAAATATTAAATCCATTTATATAGACAGTATAATGATCAGCGGTTTCGTCAAAATACGCGAAAATCGATCATTGAAATATGCAAATAAATGTTTCTAACTACTATCCTCATTACTATCCACAATCCTATTATAATGGTCGGCAGCACACTTACAGCCACTGTGGTGTTGCTTGTATTATAGGCGACGGTAGCCACATACCATCAAGTGAACCGATCAGCCTGTTTAGTCTTAACATAAAAAATACAATCTAAATAAAAGAAATATTCTCAAAATTTTTTAGATAGGAGGTATTGACATTTCACCGTCGAGATATATGCGTTTAAGATCTGAAGGTTCTATTCTATAGGTTCTATATTATATAGTTATAGAACCTCATTCAATTCGTCGAGGTTTACTTGGATTTAAACTGATGTGTGGTTCGTATAGTTGCATCCCACTGCCAATTCATTTTAAGCCTATCTGCTGACTAATGTGATTGTAAGGCGATATTATTATGCTTATTAAGTGCTAAAATAATAATAATAATAAGATCAAAACAACACATGTTTACAAGACTGGCTGGAATGTTTATCTATTATCTTATATGCCAGTTACATTTTGCAAACATGTCTCTAACTATCTGGGTAGGTATCCCTGGCTCCGCATGGATGATTTTTTTCTGCAAATTATATACTTACACTGACTTTCCTGGTTTATTGCTCTTTCAATTAGTGAAAGCCGTATAACAATCCGTCGAGGTCGATTACCCGCCACATATAAAAAAACAAACAAAATCCACCCTCTATCTTCATTATATTATATACTAGCTTCTGTACGCGACTTCGCCTGCGTAACTTTATAAAATATGTCCTTTCTGGTGTCCCAGACAACGTGTATATGCAAAATTTAATGGTGATCGGATCAGTAGTTTTTGCGTGAAAGAGTAACAAACATCCATACAAACTTTCGCATTTATAATATTAGTACGGATAATACGGACTAGTGATCCGCTCCCGCCTTCGCCCGGCAATTTATATATCATATATTTTAAGTAGGACCAAATTTCACATAGTTACAAAATTTTATCAAAATCATTATTTCTCATGTCCGTTTAATATATTATGTGTAAAATTCTTGGAACCTTGTTGAGTCAGATGATATTGTGCCTACATAAAATGTTGTGCAAATTTACAGGAGAAGCGTAGTGTGAAAAGTACCGCTTCTGATAAGACAAAAGGTGATAAAGACAGCGAATCGGCTAAAGTTTTAGACGAGGAAAGAAGGAAGAATGCGGAACTCCAAAAGGAATTGGATCTGCAGGTATTGCTGAGCTCGCTTTTTAAACTTTTTTTTTACTTAAATGATGATGAATTGTACTATATAAATAAAATGGTGTGTAATGTCATAAATTTATTTATTCTTTTAACAAACGAGTAGGTACTGAAAATGTTTACCGCAACATACAATAAGCTATCATATCACATTTAGTTATAAAGTGCCCGAAACTTCATTTTCTGTTTGTAAACCGACTGTAATGAAACAAACTCTAAATGTTACGGGAAGCTTGCTTTGATACATCAGTGAAAATCGCATTCAAATCGGTGAAGCCATCTCTTGATGTACATACAAACAGACAAAAATTCCAAAGCTACATTACTTACCTTGTAAACAATTATCTTTTTTAACATTTAATGAAGTCATTGTGTGTATATTACGATATATAGATTTGAATCGTATTCATTGTTACAAAACAAAAAATACATTTGTTTACATATTTCAAACTTGAACAATCTCGTCTGTTAAACTATATTTCCATCGAGTATTGTTAGGCGAGTGATAGTTATTCCATTTCTAATTCAAGTCTGGATGAACATCAATGAACATTGTTTAACTCAAATGTCATAGGTATTCTTATTTGATAAACTATCTTCAGATGTCACTGAAAGCGGAAATGGAAGTCGCCATGAAGTTGCTAGAGAAAGATATTCACGACAAACAGGACACAATAATATCACTGAGACGACAACTCGACGACATAAAGCTGATTAATCTTGAGATGTACAAAAAGTTGCAGGTATTAACAAAATATTATATTTTTGTGCACGTTTAAAATGATAATAGATTTTCTTGGGGGAGCGGTTTTGATAAATTAACTTTCCTTATTGATGCATGATGATTTAAATATTCCTATTTTTAATTTTTAAACTGTTTAAATAATTTTCTAAATATGCAAAACATTCTGCCCACCGGCCTCTTGATTTTTTAATTCATTTGTGGATGTGGTCTGATTGTGTAAAATAAAATGTAGATTCTTTGTCATCAAAAAAGTTTTTAGTTTTCTTATTATAAACGCGACAGTAAGATTAAAAGTGGACTTTTGCTTTTGAATAATGCTAATAACTATATGATTTTATATATTTTCCTAATTAATGTCATTATATTAAGCTTATTTTAATTTAAACATATCTGGAAACTTAACATTTGCAGTCACACCGCATCTTAGTAGAATATAGTAAATAAATATTTTAATCATTCGCTTTTAATTTAATGAATTATTTTAATCCAAGACATACGTTTTAAAATATTTTATTTAAATTTGTTAGACTTCTAAAATCTTAAACGTTACTGATGATTTCTAAATTATACTTAGTTAATTACTGCCTTGCCTACATATTATAGCCCAACAAAATAAATACACATCATTATGGCTCATAAAAAAATTAAATATTGACATAATAATTATCATAAAGTAAATAGCTTCTCACAATAAATATTAATAAAAAAAACTAACAAGTAATTACAAATGTTTCCGTTGCAATAGTTGCCAAATATAAATTTCCAAATAATAGCTTCACGGTCCGTTGTTTGACAACACAAAGTGCTTATGATATCGCAACACTACGATAAACGTCCTTGAACTAATACTTGTTGCTAACCAAACTAAATAATATATATTTTTTAAAGACCATGCACTAATCTCTATGCGAACCGATTTGAATGGACTAAACTTGTAGTGTTGGTAATAATGTTTTTTGAATTTTCTAAAACTCGAGTTGAACGAAACATAAAGGTAAAATTATTGTATCAAAATTTTTTTTGAGCGCGTAGGTTTTTAATTTTTATAATAATTCTAATTAGTAATCTAAATTTTAATTGTAAAAAACTTGAAAAAATATTTACATATCAAATGATCGCAACAGTCCCACGCAACAGTAAATGTTTTAAAAATGTCGGTTTTTTTAATACACTTAAGTACTAATGGATTATTATATTTGTGTTCGAGAAGTATTGGGAGTATGAATAAACCTTTAGACACTAAAAATTAGTACAATTTTAATCTAAAAAAATATTAATACTACTAATTTCGCCATTGATTCGATTCTTGTTGTAGCTTTTATATAGATTATTTTATTTTTTTGGTCTAGGGTCTCAAGTCGATCTATGGCTACAAAATCGGTTTTGCGATTTCGCCTTAAATATTTTGTGGACAAACAGACAGATTTCCTTTAGCCTTTTTATAATCGCCTATTTATTTTTATAATCTGTTTTACATTGAAACAACAATAGCGACAAACAGATAAAATAGGGTTCGATGCTAATTTATTCGAGAGAATGATATCTTTTTTATAAGTTGTGAAATTATTTTCTAAATTTTTTCTCTCGTTAAAAAAAATCTAATAAAAACTACATCATGCGAATTAACTCTTCACTTCAATGACATTGAACGCTGCGTACAAAGGCAGATGGTTTTTGTTCTGTAGGCATTTGTTAGTTAAGACGCGGAGGTTGTTTGGGCGTGGGTTGTAGTACTCGTGATTGTTTATCATCTATCATTTACATTGCACTACCATATATGTCGGGTTATCAATTTTAGTTTGATTAATTAATATGCATGCCGCTTTAATATTTAGTAATAACATATATATAATTATATATTTTACGACTCCCCACAATATTATAACTCGCACGCGTGTAACTACAACACTTGGTTATTTGCACTCGTGCAAAATTAATCAAATAAATGGTTTAATAAATGTTTAAGTAAAATGACTCAGTCTTGACATGATGACGGTACACTTGATGGTAGGTCGCCTTTTAACCTAGCAACGCCATATATGCGGCAAATGAACTGCTCACCTTTTTACTACTAAGGATAAGGATTTAAGAGAAGGAATAGACAAATGTTCTCTAAAATAATTTACTCACCAAAACAAAACAGCACACATTCTGTTATTTCACAATGTTCTTCTGTAAGAGGATATATATGGTTCCTGAGTTCTTTTCGTCCAATATACAATGCGATTTTCTGTATTTTATCTTCATTGCCTTATAAGTTAAATGACTTTAAAACGCATTTCTTTAAGAATGTGCACCATTTCTGACATTTGAATATGATCCATTTTTGGCAAATTTATGCTACAATATATATAAATATATCTAGTGTCTTATATTAATTAAAATGTTATTATTAGTATTTAATAATTATTATTTCTATGCACCATACTTATAAAATAAACATTTCACATAAAGCAAACATAACAACTTTCATCTAATATTATCGGCGCATGTTTAATAATGTTATGTATTTATATTTTTATGCCATTGACAAACTTTTTAAATTTAATGACATTAGATCTCATTTGGACTTATTTATTGTATATATGTCTTCATTTACTTTCTAATATTATCATACTTTTAAAAACCATATTAATAATTCATAGCTTTTAAATATAATAATATGTATAATAATGTAATTTATCTGCTTTTCATTTGAATACATGTTACATTTTATTGCAAATTCGCCGAATACTAATGCATACAATCTATTTATCAATGCTTGTCGCACGGGAAGGAATGCGAGATGGAACTAACGCAGAAGGGCGAAATGGTGTCCAGGCTTCAGGGGAAGGCACAACAGATTGGCAAAATATTAAACAACCTCGAAAAGTACAATCACTTCCTAGGGCCCGACAACGAACTAATGAAAGCCCTCAGGTCACCGACCACTAACGAAATGAATCTAGGTGAAAAATTAGAGAAACTCAAATCGGAGAGTATCGCCCAAAAGAGTACAAAAACGAAGGACGACGGACCGCCCAATAAAAAGTTAAATCTCCAAGAAATACCGCCTTTTCGTAAAACTCATATCAATGACAAACGTGTCACGTCAACGGATCAAGAGTAAAAAAAATGCAAGTTTTTCATATAAAGTTCAATTTATCTGCTTGTAAATATGTACTCTGATGATTGTTTTTATTTATATCTGTCTTTAAAATTGTAACGAGTTTTCTTATGGTATACGACACATGCCTTGAGTGATAAAGTCTTGCAAGATGTACCTGAGCGATTGCTGTCAGAAATCAGTTGTAAATTAGTATTAAATTGGCATAAAGCTTTAAAATAGGCTTCAGGGCGGCCATAAATAGCCGGAATATCTCTCTGAATTTTAAAAAAAAACCTTGCCATACCTATATCTTGAAAATTCAAATCGATTCGTTAGGCTCGTAGTTTTCTAACATTACAAACATTAAGTTAATTCAAGTAAAATACGTCCAAACGCCACTAACTCTTGGACTCATTTGATTACTTTTAAAAAAATCAATTAATTTTAGTAAATTTTCTTCCATGTTAATATTGTTTCATGTCGAAATTTTCCATGCAAATAAAATATAATTTTAAAATAATATTGTAGCCGTTAATGATAATAATAATTAATTATAATGTAACAATAATTCAATATATCGAGGCTTGTCATTATAATATTAACAGTTGCCAGTCTACACATTTTCAATTTAATAATAACGATTATATTTATTATTATAATTATGTAACATGTATTTCATATTATATAATATGAACCTCACAATTCTATTCTCTGATACAAACTAATTACGCTTACTCATGGATTTATATTTATTCAAAGTCACTAAAATTAATTGTCAATATATTTGTTGTACAGACACTTTTATTTTAATTTTAACTAAGCTATTATTGGCCTTGTTTTAGGAATGTGAAAGTTCCTTGAAACATAAAACAGAGCTAATAGCGAAATTGGAAGCAAAGACTGAGTCAATGGGCAACACAATACATCAGCTCGATGAGAAGTAGGTTTATTACTTTTTTTATATAAGAATATCTCCACAAGCGCCTCCTAACGCCCTTAAGAGGCAACTGTTCACATGCGGCCAGTGTGCAATTATAAAGTACCGGTTCACATTGTAACCCAACAGGATCTACTATAAAATAAATATTATTTAATGTAGTTCCACTAAAGTTTAAAATTCTAAGGGCTAAACTAATTTTACAAATATATATAATACACTTGATCATACTTGTAAAGTTTCTTTATTAATTACACGGTATTTAATATACATAATACTAGGTTCATACACATATACTGTTTTAAAATAAATAATAATTACAGTACAGTATATTATTATTTTTTGCGTGAAATAGTAAAAATCATCCATTGTCACTCCCCTTTCGCTTTTATACTAAAGTTTTTTTTTTATATTCGTATAGATTTATATTATTTTCTTTGGTAAAATATTGTGGGTAAGATAGTAAGGAATGAAAGTCACAAAATGGGCTTGGGTTGTTTTAAAATGTTTTAGCATATTTAGCCCTTATTTTGATTTTACCCTGAAGCGTTTCCAATTATAATTTTATACACCTAGTGTGGTACTGTTTTGTACTCGGTTATAATTTAACGTACTGGCCACATGTGAACAGAACATAAAAAGTAAGTGAAAAAAAGAGTGCCTAGAATTAACGAAAACGCCACTGAATGTATCATGTAACGCTTTACATATCAGTAGGTACTAACTGGTCTCTAGTGTTGCCAGGTGCAGCGATTTTGTTTTTGATATTACCTGAATTTTTAGTTCAACCATTGCTAATATTAAAAAATATCATATTTTATTAAAAGAGAATATGAAAAAATACTTTCATGTAACAAAAAATAATGGTCACTAATTTAAAAAAAAAATTGATAAAAGATATAAAATCGAGACCACGTGCGTTAATCGCAGATTTAGTTTTTCTGTGTTTCAAGTTAAATCCAAATTTAAAATTAAAGTGATAGTAACAATATGCAAGATTGAAAATTTTGCCAGACAGGGATTTTTTCCAAATCAATTTGCGATATATATGCCTATTTTTTCTGCACTTCTTTTCTCCCTTAATATTAAAAGTCCAAGTAAACCTGGCAACACTGAACTGGACGCGCTAGTTAACGAGCTACGCACTGCTTTTCTGCGTGAAAATTGTATATACCATCGACATAGTTACATTCCTCGATCGATATTGGCAAACCATCACAATGAAAGAAATAATAAAGAACGCGAACGATATTTTGATATTATATTTTCCTATGTTAGATATAAATATTGTTTAGTTAGGGGAATTGTTACGTAATGCTAATGTTGCTTTGGCTTACTCCTTGCTGTGGTTAAAGACGTGGTTTCATAGCAGGCGTTGCTGTAGCGAAACTGTTACAATATTTTCGCTAATTAATTATTATATCAAGTAAATGCAACGCCATCCAGTGTTGCTAGTGTAACGTGCTAAGGTCAATTTTAAAGTTAACTTTATGGTACGGATTTTGAAGTTCAGATTTTCAAAAATCTATGCATTGTACTATTTGCTTTGTAGACATTTTGCACAAGTTATAGTTGCAAAAAGCACCACTAAAATACAATGTGTCCGGTAAATAACTAACGATGTTCTAAGTTTTCGTTTATTAGTTTTTTTTTTTAAATCTACCTCTGTATAAAAAAATCATATCTCAAAGTTTTTGGTCTTACTGATATTAAAAATAGACTTATTCAGAGGGCAACAATATTCTCTATAGTTTACATTACGAAACAATGGGTTCGCATTTTTTAAAAGAACTTTAAAAGAAATATATTGAACTCCAAAAACAACTCCTATGGTCTACAATTTTTACTAGATCGACAGATTTTGAGCTGTATTTGTGTATTAAAAACAGTTGTAATTTATATTTAATTTACCTACAATATAACAAGTTTTTGATCGGACACACTGTATGTCCATTTTTTTATTTCTTAAAAATATCTTCATACTAAAAATAAAGAAAAAAGATTTTTTTATTAATAAAGAAATCTAATTAATTATTAAAAATGTGAAAGTCGAATTGAATAATAAATTGAATATGGTAGTTAAAATTGTTAGTAATGATAAAGTGTCATTTATTATAGGCATATTTTACTAGCTATTTTTGTGATGAATTAGTATAAAATTCAATTGTAAAATGCTTCCCGTTACTGCTACGCCCGCTATGCAATTTGCAATTATAATAATATGTTTTATTAGGTATATTTTTACTTCATAATCTAACATTTAGATCTGTTGACCACAAATGAGTATATATTAATTTTTAAGATAATTTCTAATTATTTACAACAATTAATAAGTGTCCTAGGACACTTGTTATTTTGTAGTAATTTTTTTCATGTGATAATAAAAGTATTAGTACTGTAATTAGTTACCTGTAATATTATTTGTACTCGAATATACAGATCTCATTGAAGTTGATATTGTAATAGAGATTAAATTATTGTGATAAAAAAATTTCGTGCTTGTTAAAAATTAGTACCAAATGTTTTTAGGATAATATGTACTCCTAATATTTTTTGTTTGAATAGTTTTGTAACAAGGCCCTAGCTATGTAAAAGCCTTATTTATAATAAAGCATACTCAGTCAAATTTTGCATTTTATTACTAAAACCACAAAAACCAAAACCACAGATTTCCCGTTTTTTATTTCTTTTAATTTATTGTGTAGGTTTGCCATTATCTAATATCCTTATGTTTGCATGATAATCTTTCGTCAAACAACATTATTTAGTGTTCACGAAATATCACATGATATGACTAATGAAAATTGTCATCTCTGGATTTTTTCGCGGAATTTGGTTGATATTTTTAATAATACTTTCTTCAATGTGTTGTTCTTTTTTTTTTCTTCAACGCTTTTCATTTAGTTAACTACCTCATTTTGAAATTTGTTTTTATAAATTTTAATATTTATAGCACATTTACCGCTGGAATTTTGTCTATCTGGAAGTCGCCGATTCCACATATTTCACTCCTATTTACACCCCTAAGGTGTATGTGTGAACGCATTCTGCACCAAGACGTAAGTCCTCTATACTCTGACATAGAGGACTCTGAACACTCCTATATAAAGTGTTATTACTACTGAACTCTTCGTGAATACTTTAGAAATGGGAGCTCATTCTTAATTAATAAATAATTGGGAACTCACTCAACTTCAAAAATTGCATTGTAATGTCTCAACAGACATTACATTGCACCTAAGTATTTAAACAGTTCTTAACTTAGCATCTTAGTTAAGACTCTAATGAGGCATCAATTTCGTTCTTGTGATATTCCTAATTATCCTGTTTTTGAGAAGCGTTTGAGTATCCCAGCAGTGAATATTAAAAATTCACAATTCTTACGCTCACTAAGAATATGAACGCACCACATAGGTTGCAGGAAGAAAAGACAGTTAAAAAGAGTTTAGAAGAGAGTGCTCGATTGTTAGGACAAAAAGCAGCGAATGCAGAAACCAAATCGGTAGCTGCTGAGGGCGATCTCAAGATTGAACGCGAATGGAGAATATCGTTACAAGTAAGTATCGAGTGTTTGAAATGCCCTTAAGGGACAAAATGTACACATTCTAATATAATCAAGATGTTTACAGTTGAAACACGTTCGCCCTCCTTTTATTACTTGTAGATGGAGCTACAACGGTTTGCTGATACTGTTAACAAATTTTGGTGAAACTTTTGAGTCTATAGAAAAGGTCATGGGCTGGTAGGGGAATAATAATTTAGTTATTTATTATTGTAAAAGTACACATTCATTATTTTATTATGTACGAGCTAGTCTATCCCGTGTCCCGTACGACTAAATGTTTATCTACCAAGTTTCATGAAAATCAGTTAATTCGTTTAAGAGTTATGGAGAAACATACATACATACTCGTACATACAATACCTACACTTACAGATTTATTATTAGTATTGATTATATGCATACTAATTATGTTAAAATAAATAACATTGTTGTGGGTATATCCAACTCAACCAGAGGACGTCCATTGTATTAAGGTTGTATAAAAAGACAGCTTAGTGAGCCCCGAACACTGTTATCGTTCGATTATCGATTGAACTTACACAATGCACATCTAATGTGTTTTTTTAGATTTAACAGCGAAAGTAAACAAACTTGCATGTCATAAAAGCTATTTTTAAAGGCACCTAAAATTCTATCAATTCTATAAAAAGAGTGACTTTTATGTAGAATAGATACATAAAATAGACAATATATAAACGGATACACATAAATCAGTATCTGAAAGTAATGCCAAGCTTAATATATTTATTGGTATTTTAACAGGAATCAATGATGCGGGACCGCGATAAGATATCAATGCTAACACAAGAGGTTGAATCATTAAAATGTATAGGACAGGTAAGAATTACTTACATAAACAATATTTATGTACTAAATTGTTTGAATTTCCACTCCAAAGGCAGCCTTACTTCCTCTCTGAGTTACATATCATCTCAGAGGTACGGGTTCGATTCTTAGCAGGCTCAACTTTGCAAATGATTTTTTCAAAGTTGGTCTGGATATTTTTTTATTTTTATGTTAAGGTCGACAGACAGGCTGACAGTCCACTTGATAGTAGGTGGCTACCGTCGCCTATAACACAAGCAACGCCATAAGAGCTACAAGTGCGCTGCCGACTATAGAAGGATTAAGAATAAGGGAGGGATGGGGTAATAGGCTCTGGCATCCCTTACTCACTCACCGAAACACAACTGCTGTTATTTCACGGTGGTATTCTGTAAGGTGGTGGTTACTGCCGCCAGGCGGGCTGCCCAAATGACTGCGAAACACAGTGTGCCCTACCACTACTATATATTAAAACTTTGACAAATTTGGTTTTCAGAAATACTTATCATTGCAAGAGGAACAGCACCTTTTAAGGAATCAATACAGCGAAGCGCAGAAGACTCTAGAAGAGGTGGGCGCAACGTTGAGTGAGAACAAACTGCAGCTAGTGGAGTTATTGGAGAAGGAAGCGAAGTCAGGCGGCGGAGCCAGTGCGGTGGACGAGGCGCCTCGTTGGGCGAGCGACAAGGACGCCACTACTTGCACCGCTTGCACTAAGGAGTTCAACATTACCAGGCGAAAGGTAAACTTTTCCTAACACGAACGAGAAGAGATTCCCTGACCTTTCACTTATTTATTAACCATTTTTCTCCAAACTTCTCGTCTATAAATAAAAATAAATAAATATATTTAAACATTCTACACAGATGTTATTTTATTTTTTAATGTTTTCATGTTGAAGGCCTTATTAAAAAAAGACTTGCCTTGGGTATCCTGTCTAATACTACTAATAATCCTTATCTCGGTGTTCTGTTGTATGTTGTTAATCCATACTCTATCTATACTGTAATAATATCATAAAGAGGAAAGATTTGATTGTTTGCTTGTATACGTCGTGGTGAATAAATGCCTAAAAAAAACGTTCTTCTTCGACATCGCACGATGATTTTATGGGAGGAATATCAACACTGCCTGTAATGTTAAGTTAGTGAGGTGAAAAATTATAAAAAAAAAATCATTTTCCTTAGCAATTTTGTGCGCAATTGTACACATGCGCCGATTGCCCCCACAAGTGTCGCTTTCAAACCTTAATATAATAATTCAGGTATACCTAATAATTTCAGCATCACTGTAGAGGATGCGGGCATATATTCTGCGCGGGCTGCAGCGAGAAGAGCATCGCTCTCGCTGGGTACAACAAGCCGGTGAGAGTTTGTGACGCTTGTTACGGCCAGGCGAGGGCCGACACCTAGCTCGTTTATAAATTGTTTTAATATGAGGAACCACAATTAAGAATGTCTCAACAAAAAAAAATTAAAAATAAGACCCTAGGGGCTTGGTAGTAGTTCTAAGTACTATTATAATATGTAAATGCATGTCATAAATTTTTGCCAACAATGAAGAACACCATCACATCTAAATATTACTATAAACGTTACTGGATTTGATGCGCCTACTCGTGCAAATAATAATAGTTTTTGTTTCATCGAAATCGGGCCAGCGTTACTAAAGTTATAGCGTTGTAAAGTTTCACTGCTTTTTAAGTGCGATGACGTCATAACACGTCACGCTCTCAGACGTCATTGCTATGTACTGTCAGGCAGTGACGACACACGTTAGCGCGATTGCTTACAGTCGGATAGTCGGATTTTGCCGCGGAAGCAGTCTTTAACATTTAATATCTCAGTCACTTTTGAAGATAGGAAAAAATAAAAACAGATTATTTTTTCTCGAGTTACATATTTTGTAGATATGCTGAAAAAAAAAACATTGATGACCATTGTGTCGATTCCGCGATTACTCTTATATATGCCAACTGTTGGAACCAACCAATCATTTTTCTCGATTTTGATATTGTTTTTGTGAAATCAATTGAATTGCCTGTTGAGACAGATACGTTTAAATTTGCAAACTCGTAATTCCAAGTAAACACATGCTTTTCGTTTGACTTGGGTTTCGTTGACTTCGTTTTTCGTTGATAAAAAAATATGCTTATATTTACATTTTCATATTAATTTGTATGAGATATTGTACTGTACAGTGTTGTCGCTTTATTCGGAGTGTAGTACTGTATTGTAATTTGTGACATTTTATAGTGTGACCACACTATAATATAAGTATACATATGTTATAGTGTGACTATGGCTGCTATAGTGTCCTCGGATTTAAATAAAAAAATATAATTTCGGTTAAAATGTTTAAAACAATTATACATATTGAACATACATACTTGCAAGGGGACTTCAAGTGGATAAACTAGAATTGCCAATTAACCAGAGGCATATGATATGAAAGATATAATCGAGCATTTCCTTTTTTTTTAGTCAAATTTTAATTATTTTTTAAAAAATCATTAACTGAACACCGAACTGTTTTCAAAATAAATTACTTCGTTGTCAATAATTGTATTCCTTATTGCAGCTAATTATAATAATATTAATAATAATGTTATGTATTTAAATTTGTAATTGTTATTTTATTAATTAATATTATTAATAATAAAGTATTCAATAAATGCAAACGTTCAATAAATTTAATACGATTTTATACATAATAATACAGAGTGTGTACGGTCATAGACTGATATTCTCTGTACATAAAATAAAAATATTTTTTATACATAAACTAATAGCTGCTGACTGCGACTTTGCCCGCGCGACTTTGTAAATGATATACTTAAACCTTCCCCGAGGATGAGACTCTATCCATTAGTGAAAACAGCATGAAAATCGGTGCACTCATTTTTGAGTTTATCGCGCGAACAGACAGACAGACAGACGCGGCGGAGGACTTTGTTTTGTAATATGTAAGGATACATAAATCACTACATCCAAAGTCTAATCCACTTCCCCATATATGTGGCAGCCATTTTGTTTTTTTTTTTTCCTTTAAATATTCTCTACGTGTGTACAAAAAAAATCAAATCTCTTTTAAAATTTTATGTCTTACTGAGATTAAAAAAATAGGCTTATTATTCGGAGGGCAACGAAATTATTTTCTATCGTTTATATTACAAAACAATGTGTTCACATTTTCGTAACAAAAATTTTGAAGCCAAAAATATACCTACTGCAATTAAATTAAAAATAAAAGAAAACTGCAATAACAAAATTTTTGTTTATTTTATTTATTTTTTTAATTACCTCAGAACTTTTGGCTGGGTGAATCGATTTTGATTATTCTTTTTTTATTTGAAAGCTGGTTCTTCCCGTGTGGTCCCATTTCAATTTGGTCCAGTTCTGACAATGGCATCCATGAGATAACGGTTTCAAGTCGGTTTTTCTGTTTTGTTAAAAAGAGATATTTCTTTTTACTAGATAAACAGATTTTGAGTAATACATAAAGTTTTAAAATAGGTGTTATTTATGTACCCAGAATACCGCTAGTCCATTACCGGACACATTGTATAAAAATATAATACAAAATATAAAATTGGAAATTATTATATTTTTTAAAATAGACATAAAATATTCGTTAGGTTAAGTAATTAATCAATTCATTAATCTAATTGTTTGTAACTGTTTTTATTTATGTCTAGATAGACTGATGAAGAAAATAATGTCTTCATTAATAATAGTGACTGGTTTTTTATATAAAATTAGTTAAGAATTATTAATCGCTATGTTTGTATATTGTATGGTCAGTGTCAAGAAGTTACAGACAAAGTGTCATGTGCTATTTAAATACTTATTAAATTTTCTTTGAAGTGGTTTTAAAACACTTTGTTAAAGTCTTAAGAAAATAAAATTATGTAATCAAAAAAATTCAAAAATATTTCTCACTAGCTACTGCCCGCGACTTCGCCCGCGTAACTTTGTAAATTATACACTAAAACCTTCCTCGAGAACCAGACTCTATCCATTGGTGAAAACAGCATGAAAATCGGTGCAGTAGTTTTTGAGTTTATCGCGAACAGACAGACAGACGCATCGGAGGACTTTTTTCATAATGTGTAATGTGATTATTATTTTATTTTTCAAAAATAAAAATATATGACTATGTTTGTAATTAGCAACATTTTAATTTGATGGAAGAATATTATAAATATGCAATTTATTATTATTCGTATGGAAAATATACTGTAACATTCTGATTCTGTCGGTCCAATTAAACCAAATAGTTTTTTTTTAATATATAACTTGTTATTATGTAAGTTAGAGAATGCATTTAATAAATTTGTTAAGACAAATGAATTTTGTATAGACCAATTTGTTAATTTTAATGCTTTAAGGTGCTTTAAATGCGTTTACTTTATATCTGCCAAGTGTTCGTATGCGAGTTCATTAGTATCGGGGCGAGACAATTTGAATCTATTTATAAATATATACCAAACATCCATACAAACTTTCGCATTTATAGTATTAGTAAGGATGTCAATCGCTGATAATGTATAGCTTTCTATACGTGAAAAAATTTTCAAATTGAACCCAGAAATCGTTTTTGAGTTAATTCATTACAAAAATAGAAATCTTCTCTCTTTATAATATTAGTATAGATAATGATTACGGCTGTTAGATGATTAGATAACCTGCATTCTCCAAGATACTGATGAATTCGCACGCTATAACTTTACTGATACAGGTATCGTAAGTAATGTGTTACTGTAAATTATGTATGTTTGTGTATATT
Source organism: Synanthedon vespiformis (assembly GCA_918317495.1). Taxonomy (NCBI): domain Eukaryota; kingdom Metazoa; phylum Arthropoda; class Insecta; order Lepidoptera; family Sesiidae; genus Synanthedon; species Synanthedon vespiformis. The sequence continues at coordinate 5,101,425 of OU906954.1, read as the reverse complement.
ATGAAATAAAATATTTATGGCTACAAGATTTTTCTTTATTTTTTTGTTTCAAAAAGGAAATTTCGTCATTTGCATAAATAAAGAAAAATTAAAATATAAAAAGAGAAATTAATCCAAATTTTTTCACAAGTCAAAGGTACAGGGTTCGACTCCCTTTAATAAGTCACAGATAAAATAGCTCGAACCGGAATTAATACGTGTTACATGCTTATTTAGCCCAAAATATTTTGAAGCTAAAAGTGAATACTATAATAAAACCATTGTAAATTATGTACCTATATTCAGCAAATAAATTATTATTATTATTTACTGTTTTGTCTCAACTTTGATATAAAAACACAATAGGTACATATGTCCAAAAGATAAACAATGTATACCTAAGATAAACAGAAAATTATAAAGTATTAATTACAATTACAAAGTAAATCTTATAATAGATACATCTAATATTAATTTCCATCCGACATAACGTGCTCCAATATTTCCTGCATTGCCACAGGATTGTCTTCGGGTACCTAAAAAAAAACACAAAAATATTACCTTTTGAACATGTTCATGACGACAAAAAAATCGATACCTGGGATTGCGATTCAAAATTATTAAAATAATAATTAATCAAAATTACTATTTACTCGGCAGTAAACACCCTCTCCCCCTATCAGAAGACCACAGCATTTGTGCTTTTGTGTTATGGTGATTGAGAATCACTGACCTAATTTAGATTGATCATGGATTGATCATCATTCAACATTCATATTTTTATAATTAAACACTTTCAAAAATATATAGGTATTAGATCACGAATAGCAGATGTTTCGAAAACGCGCCCAGTCATAATAATATGTATTTCATTTGTACCGACGTTGCTATATATTATGTTTATGGAAAAACCTGATGAAGTTGCAAACTAATTAACAGTTTTATTTGGGTAGCTGACGTATCTATTTGGTGATTCCTTGCAACTGCATTAATTATTTTATCTCAATTTCAACACTATTCGCGATCGATTTTGCTTTCGTAATAATTTATTCATATTCATAACTTACCCAATGACCCGAACCGAACACCCACCAAAAGCTCAATTGTTTTCCTATTTTATAGAAACCATTTCTGTGTCCCCGAATTTTGAGACGTTTAGCAAACTTAAACTCCAAGGCACCAGGCCATTTTAGTTTGTGTACCCAATTCGAGGCTCCTGAGAAAATATAGGTATGTACAAGTAGGACCACAAACTTAAGACCCAGATTTCTGTGTTTATATACATAATTACATACTAGCTGGTGCACGCGACTTAGTCCACGTTGAAAAGTATAAAACGCTATCTACCGTGAAGCGGATCGCTAAAAATATCACCAAGCAGTTGTCATGTTAGTCGCTTCACCTGATTCTGGATTGATGGCGCTGTTAAGTGTATCCCGGGCCAAGCCGCTAGTATTTAATTTTATTTTAGATTTCCCGTAGGAATGAAGCATTTTCCCGCGGTAAAAAGTAGCCTATGTTCTTCACAGATAATGTCGGCTTCTAATGGTAAAAGAATTTTTCAAATCGGTCCAGTAGTTTCGGAGCCTATTCAATACAAACAATCAAATCTTTCCTCTTTATAATATTAGTATATAATAGTTGCTGCGCGCAATTTCGTCCGCGTTAAAAAATTAAAAATACAACAGCTGAAAGTATGAGAAAATACGATTAATCTATATTGGTAATTCCTATAACGACTGTGGCTCCCTCGAGAAGAGGTACTTTTTTTTCGATAAACGGTCTTTGTTGTTGTGAAAACCCTGTCTTTTCTTGTATCCCTGAGAACGTGTATGAAAATCAGATGAGTGGTTAAGGCGTGAAAAAGTAACATACAGAGCAGAGTTACCTTCGCATTTATAACTTTAAATACCTATTATTATAAATTTATATTTTGAATATATTTACTTACTTACCGGATAACGGAGTAATCACATCTAAATTCCCATTATAGACTGCTATCCTCAATTGTGTATTGTTAAGTAGTAATTCTACTGAAATAAAAACAACACCGTTAATATTTAAAACTATTTAGCTATATTACGTATATATATTTCGAAAAAATAAATATTATTAATATTGACACAGTTATAATTTAATATAGTTGTTATTAAATTATATTTTATTAATATTGCTTTTGTTAATATTTTCAATACAAATAATACTTGGAATTCGCAAACAGCATGCTTTTATTACTTTTTAATCTTATATAAGAAAAACTAATTGGTCAATAAAAATTGTTTGAGAAAAATGACGCATCTTATTACATCACTACACTAGATTAACAAGTGTCCGTGTAATAAAAACTTACAAAATTTCGTCGATGGCACAATATAACTTCTGCTTCGATAAAAATCCTCGAAAACGTTTTCCGCTATGTAGTTCCATTTCATGGTTTCGTTTACAACATGAGAGAGGGTCGGCTTTACATATTTGTTGATCTTAATTGCCAATTTATCCAGTGCTGGATACGGACTGTCTTGATTGATGTTATTCAAGTTTATATCGGCATTATATCGTTCAGTTAGAATAGCAAGTAGCAGACCGTGTATTGGCGCTGCTTTCTCGTAGTCTTTTCTATCCAAAAAGTATGCGAGCTTTTTCGCTATACCCTTAGCTTTTTGATAAGTGATTAAATCAATCAACCCCTTCAAAAACAAAAATTCTTGTATTAATCATTAATTGTAAAAACAATAGCAGGCATTACCTAAAATTTACTTGGCTTAATACACATATTATTTGCTTATGAAATTAAATTCCTTACATCTTACTTACCTTACATGTACTTTTATACTCTGCGAATTTCCCATATTATTTTAAACGGCTTTCAATGAATTGTTAGCGTGAAGAGATTGTTTGGTTGAATGCGTCTGGGTTGTTCTAAACACTTCTACTATTAGGTACTCAGGAGCTACTAATAGGTTCAGTGCTACTAGGAACTAGGTGCGAAATAAAAAAATATTTTTGTACTTCCATACCGTATGGAAGTACGTACTTACCGTATTATAGAAATATTCCGCATACATTAATGAGCTTTCTTTGGGATCCACCCAAGCGCTTCCAATACCCATGCCTTTGAAATTCATTTTAAGACGCTTTTTTTCAATTGCCTTAAAATAAAAATAAATGATTATCAATCACACATATAAAAAATATAAAAAAAGCTACGACTTGTGAGCTTTGACTTACTGTGTGTAAATAAAACGCTAAACGAGGACAAATTTTACCGCCATAACTTTGACCGAAAATGTAAGAAGGTGTCTCTCTAAATTCCTTGTAAATTCTAAGGAACCCTTTGATACCTTTCGATAGATCCAGTGCTTCAAAAAAAAACAAGACATTAATTGGTTTCCTACAAATTGAATAGTGTAATAACCGCTTTAGCGATATTTTCTTATAAAACAAAACTATGTTCCAAATTTAAGATTAGTAATTTTGACTGTGCTTTGATAGTCAATCAGGACAATCAATTTTATAAATATAGATAAGTACCTACCTACGTGATATGTTAATTAAATTGCAGATGCATAAGATATAATTATTTCGATGGCATACCCATATCTCGGTCAGTTTTAATGCGCAGTGATGGATCAGTGACGTAACTAAAACCCGTTGACACTGGATGATCAAACAATAACACATTTCGTCCTTTCACCTGAAATTGCAAAATCTATTAGCCAACAAAATTTGTTGTTCAAAAAATTTATCGAACTTTATGTGAAAGGTCCAAGAAATACTACGATCTGATCTGATTCGACGATCTAAGTAAGTTTGACAGGTGTCCTCTTCTATGAGTTTTGTAGATTTTGGAAGAAGGCTTCTTCAAGAAGCTACTTGGGTGCTTGAACTTAGTTTTATTTGATTGTTCTATAAGCCTAGCAATAAAATTTATTTATTTAAATTAGGATTGTCTCTAAGTGAATATAGACCTTGGGGTCTGTTAGAAGACGATCAAACTGAGTGCGGCTTCCGTCGAACCTGGTCGAACCTTCCGTTGTGATAGTGCTGACCACGCTGACTCACGCTAGAGAGTATATTATGTTCCTTGGTGCTGACTTACAACGTTCGTATTGCGCATCGAATCGACTTAATTAATGGTATAGTGCGTAACACGTCATGGCTGCGAATTTAGAAAAATTGCTAAAATAGCGTTAATTGATGGTACCTACCATCACAACCACGTCTTTGTCACGAATAAAATAGAGAACAGTTTCAACAAAAGTCTTGAAAACAGACACGAGAATACTTAGCCATATAAAACTCGTTAGCTAAAATGACTTTCCATGTACACTCACAAACTTTTACATTAATATTTATTTATATATTTTTATTAGATACTAGCGACCCGCTCTCGGCTTCGCCCGGGGTGCATTTTTTTACGCAAAAACCTTCCCTGATTATCCCTCTATCCATGAGTGAAGACAGAATTAAAATCGGTCCAGCCGTTCTCGAGTTTTGCGCTTAGCGACACATTTAGGGATTAATTTTTATTTATATAGATATAATGACAATTGACTAATAATAACTTATAGAGTAGATAAGTATCAATAAGTATGTTGTTGACATGTTATTGTAATATTGAAAGCACTTCCTATTTTAGTATATGTAATTTTAGAAATTGTAGCCACTGACCCATGTATGATTTCGAGGCTTCATATTCATATCAAGAGGTCCGATCTCGGCAAAATTTGCTATGCCGCTCGCCGCGAGCCCTGGTCCTCCTTGTATCCAAATAACCAACGGTTTCTGCTCGGCGTCCTCGATGGTACCGTCGGCGTAATATAACCAGTAAAAGAGGAATGCACCGGGCCGTACTTCAATATATCCTTGTACACTGGTCCAATTATGTTCACGCAATGCGTCAAGATATGGATTCTCTGAAATATTGTTTTGAACCTAGGTTTCGTTACAGTAAATGATACAGTACTGAACACCACCGTTACTCCGTTTTACAGAAGAGCAAGGTAAGTATGTTTGCTATTGTTTTTTGGTGAGTGAGTGAGGGATGTCAAACCCAATTTCCTAACCCTTTTCAGTCCCTTATCTTTACCTAATTCTATACTATGGTCAGCAATTCACTATTAGTCGCTATTAGTGCAGCGACTATTAGTAGGTGCAGACCAGAGCAAACTTCGAAAAGTTCATTTTACCCTGTCAGCAATCGAACCCGGGAACCTTAAGACACCCTAACCACTCATCCAACGGGTTCGTCAAACCTTTACACAACCTATCACTGGACTCCCAAAGAATTTTTAAGCAGGCACTTGACGGATGAGAACGTCTCGAGCGCATGTTGCCATTTTGGGCTTGATAAGCATTTGTTTTTAATAAGTTCCCACATTCGGCTGTCCTGTTCCATTATTAACTTGGTCATATTTGTACCTACCTCCACACACCTTCGCTGCTACGTAAAGCACTGCAATCCAAATTAACAACGGATAATACATTTTTAAATTGGACGCCTGTAAAAAATTAACTTGAAATGGAAACACTAGGTCAGTCCATGGTATCAACAAGTTCACATCTGTGCCTTTCCACAGTTCTAAAACATTAACTCCGTGTCAAGAACGTACCGATGACATCACTAGATATTATTGGAGTAATTAACGATATAAATGAACAAAAATACATGTGTGAGAACGTTTCCTGACTCCTCGTTAGCCAGAGTCTGTCACGCGCTCCCCATTAGATAGGTACGTACCTACGTAAGTATTATACGTAGGTGTCGACAATCCTTCACTTGGATCATTTTAGCACTCCTGGCGAAGTCAATCTTCATTTAAAATAATATTTTCCGTATGCACCTCAGGATAACAATGGCTGCCGTCGACTGTTCTAAAGGTTATACATTGATATTTTCAAATGCACGAATATTACGTCACGATTGCTGAGACGAATAACGTGGTTATTACAAATAGGTGAAAGGTTTCTTAAATATTTTAATGAGATTATTTACAGGTTCTTTTTTGTCATGAATACGTCCTTAAATTTGCTTCCATATGGGAGGCAATTCAGAAAAGTGACGATAACAACAACTCCTGAAATCTGACGCCCTAGGGCGGCAGATCCTCCACTGAATATAATTAGATGCGTAAATGCTGACGCATCGCATGTACGATACTTGATCGTACAATTTTATACTATAAATTTATTAAATTTCTGTATGACATCTGCGGTACATCTGCGCCGTGGCTACTACATACTACGACAACATGCTGAGCGGAGGCCATTTCGATACATGTTTACTGCATTTTATTTTTGAAAATCAAACATGTTTTCTTTCAGGTAAACTGATAGTTAAAATAAATATAATATAGTATTTATTTAAATAATAAGTCTACAAACGACCCAATTATGCCATTATTATTATTATTATTATAACTATTTAAACGTCTAGGCCTACGGGTGCTTCGATAGGCAGTAGGTTGCGTTGGTCCATGTCCATATCGATTGGCAACGTACGATGCTTGAGTTGTAAATTCGGTATACGGATATCTCGTAGGTCTAACTGGAGAAACTCCCACGACATGTCCCAATGGTCCCCCAACTACCTCAGGCCGATATGTGGCTTGAGTTTCAAAATCGTTTTCATGCACTGGTTTGATGTTATCTATTGAAAAGAAATATTTTATGAAATTTACTTTTTAATTTTTTATAAAAAGATTAAAAACAAAAAGCAATCCAGCTAGTTTTATGTACTTTAAAAGCTAAAAAATGAGCTAGAAAATGAGTTACAATACCTGAGGGATATTGTATGACAGGGGGCCGATAGTGATTGTCGCTAAATTGTCCTCCAGATGCATACGGGGGCCTCGTAGCAGGATAAGGTGGCCTTGAAGTAGAATATGGAGGCCTTGTCGTCGGTCTGCTAGGAGATGGCTGAATATTCGGACTGGATCCGGATTGTCCATTGAATAGACCACCGAAGAAGAATCTGTTATCACTTTGTTGTCTTCGATTTAAGTTTGGTGTGACTGAAATACACGGTAAACAATTGCTAATAGGACCTATTAATTTATTATACCTAAATCCAGAAATTAAGGCCTATGAACACGATGTTTTATAAGCTACCTGGCGACGCGCGTTTTTTATTAGCGCGTCCTCTGCTCGTCGCAGCGTCAGCGCGTACTAACAGATTGTATGCAAAGCACTTATTAGTATGTCGCCCGAGAAGGAACACTAGCCGAACTCTCGGAACACAAAGCGACTTGCGTTCTCACTATTTAAAGCTTGTAGAGCAGTTGTTAAGGGACACGAAAGTCGCGCATGTTGCATGTGACATGTCCGTATGTAGATATACGTAAATTTCGTGTCAGACGACATTAAAATCCCCTAGTGAAAAGACTGCTTAACGATACATACGCGAGGATCGCCTGCAAACATCATAACTTGCCGACCTGTCTTGCGTTAAAAAACGTCGCCTCGTTAGCTCGTTTAAAAGACATCGTATGCAAAGGTCGTATGAAAACATATTTTGATGATTCAACGTGGCCTAATTCGCTTAACTAAGCACTTACTAGAACTTAGATCATTTTCATCATAATCCTCTATTTCTCGACAATCATCAGGATCATCCTCTTGTGGCTTCTCTTGTAAACTACTAGGATCATTTTGTGAATTATCAGGTGTAAAGAAGTCGTAGTATGCTCCAAATGTTCGCGGTCTTGAGCGATCCCAATTCACAGCTCTCCTGTGAGGTGCAATTTTGTTTGTTGGACAGAGTGCTGGATTTACTGTGACTGCTTCTGCAAATAACAGCCTCCATATCTGAAAACAAATCTTTATTACAATTTACGTAATGTGACAGTATTGAAGAGTAGCGTAGGGAGTTAGTCCAAAACATTGAAAACTGAGCTTACTGTCATTTAAGATCCATTTGACCTGATACATACATTATTGGTTTTTTAGTCACGCTTGTCATCTTTATTGCTGTTATAGTTTTGCGTTGGATTTTTATTTTTACAATCCCCCGGGAATATATTTTTTTTGTGGGAAACTGAGCCTAGGACTCTTTTTTAGATGAAAGGTAGCTTAGGTAGGTATCATCTTAGCTTAGTATCATCATCATAGCTAGTAAACGATCATATAAATAAATGATAAATTATAATGATTTTGATAAATGATAAATGTATATATTAAATTATATTAAATGAAATCAAATTGTATTTATGTATGTTTTTATTTATATACCTATACCATTTATACATATTATATAATTATATACACTACATATTTATAAAATAAATTTATATATTTACTTATTTGATAGAGGTACTTTTAGGGAACTTTCATAATATAGTTGTGTTTTGTAAGCACCACGATTGTATTCACAAGGTATTCACAGACTCATGAGATACGGGTGTCCAACCTAGTTCGGGAGTTAGAGAACTATGGTTTGCCTCTCAAAATTGCTTCATGTCATATTGTGTTTCATTCATGTAAAAATGTGTTTTGTACAAATAAAAGATTATTATTATTATTTCTATTATTATATAGAATAGGACATCTATTATCTATTCTATATGATCATAATTTATGATCGTTTGAGTTGATAAGAAGGGGTGAAAATGTAACAGACCGACAGACAGAGTTACTTCAGAAATTCGAGAAATTAAAAATAAATTCAAACTCTACAACCGTTTTATTGAAAATCGGCCATAGATGTAGATATTTAATTTAAATAATAAGTAATTTAAGATATTATTCTGTACTTTATGTTTAAATTACAATAATTTTTATATGTACATAATATATTACATATTCAACAAATAGGACAAGTAAGTAAATATTATTTTTTAATAAAAAAATTTCAAAAAAAAAATATATTGAATTCTTAATTATAATTAATTTATATACTAAGTAATTGTTTCACAAATAAAAAAACGGTTTAAATGCTTACCAAAAATAAAGTTGTATAATATTTATTTCTCATTTCTGTATTTCAAAAATTGATTTTTGATTAAATATTTTAAACTAAGCCCAATATAGTTTAAAGTTCCTAGAAACTGTATTGAAATATTTGATCACTATCAATAATCAATATCTAGTATAAGGTGCACATCTGCGATGCCTACATTCGATCAATTCTGAATGGTGTCTGGTTGAAGAAATGCAACGCCATTGTTACCACAACTCGGGATCTCCCACGCACACGTGAAACGAATGCGTAAATCCTTGGGCAATGACCGACCCATAAATGGAAAATGAATGTTTGCAATACATAAATAACGCAATCAACAAAATATACGACATTTAATCGGGTCACATCGATGCGATGTCTTTATTACTTTGTGTCTAAATATCCCTATTATTATTTTTTATCTTAAAAATCTTTCAAATTTGTTTCATAGTCGTCTGATTAGGGTGACATATATATCTAAATGTGTTACAGTTTTTGAGAAGTCATATTTTCTTATGTTATTACTTAGTTGGCGGAAAAAATGAAATGATGGCGACATTTTAGCTTTGACCTAGATTTTATCACATTTTTTTTTCTCTACAAGGATTATCCAGGGAGAAAACAGGGGATTTGTATGGAAAAACGCTGCTAGCGTTCCCTGTTAATGTTAAGGATTAAGATGAGTGACAGAGGCAGACTTGACGAGAGGTGACGACTGTTTAGGTAATAGGTATTTTTTGAATTTTCGACCAATCGGATACTTAGTAGAGATAGTAGGTGTCTTTGTCTAGAAAAAGCATATATTTTCCAACCCTTCAAAGCATAAGAACAAGAGGTGAAGGTAGAAAAATATACTAAAGGTGATTATCTCACAGATAACAGTAGAAGCAGTAAGTACTTACAGGTGATTCTATTTTGCGGAAATCTATAAGAATTAAGAATATTATAAATGCGAAAATAAGTTTGTTAGTTTATTTGTTACGCTTTCACACCTTAATTACTCAACCAATCATCGTGAAATTTTGCAGCAATGCATATTATGTCAAGCGTTATATTAGGTACTTCATTGTCTGTTATATTTCTTACTTTTCGCGGGCTAGTATTTTTTGTTTTATCAATACTAGGTATAAACTATTTTAGAATGTATGTCCTGTTTTCCTGACTCAGTAAACATAATTGGGACACAACTTTCATCCGCGCGTCCAATTCTACAGGTAAAAATGGGAATACTTCTAGTGGTACAACGGTATGAACTCAAATGACCTTGCGCGGCCCATCACGCATTACATCACAGTATATATTTTATTTTTATAACTCTGCAGTAGGTTCAGTGTAAGTACCTAACATTTGTATCCTAGAATTTACATTTGTCTAACTTTCTTCACTCGAATATCTAGGAGACGTCAGACTCAGACTTTCCGCAAAGTGTTCGTAATCTTTTTATATCTTATATCTACATATATCTAAATATATATGTAATTATGTCTTACTTACTTACAGATCGCGCGGCGAGAGTTTGGCTTTGACCTTCGGGTGGAGGGGATTACTGCGCATGGGTACTGTCACGCACACAATACTTTTCCTTTTTTATGTACCAGGTTGGATATTTGAGTGGGTCAAAATTCATGTACAGTGGTAATAATGCTAGAAAATAATACGAAATAGATAAACTTCTTCATTTATTAAAACTATTGATAGTTATTTTACTTATATAAAATGTTTATTTCCTTTTAAAGTTTACAGAGACAGCGATGAAAATTCTAAATAATTGTTTTTTAATAAAATTATTGAATAAAACTTCAATGAATCGATACATTCGTCAGCTTCTTTCTTTAAAAAGCAATTCACGTCATATATCATTTTCCGTGCTTGCCTTTTTAAAACTATGTTTTTTTTACGCATTTTCAAATCACTTTTTACTGACTTAAACTTAAACAACTTAACTTAACTTAACTGACAAACTTAAACAAACAAACTCAACAAATAATAACAATCGACAACAATAAACAATTAACGAAAATAGCAATTCACTTGTGAACGTGATTGTACAACAGGAGTGCGTATCGATGCGAGAGGCAGGGAACGACTGGAGCGCCAATCAGAGCACCGCGTGCGCCTACACACCTGCCCCGCACCCCGCTAATTGCCCGTTGATACCCAATTTCTGATTTCTGCGCAATAACGGTCAAAGCCAAACTCTCGCCGCGCGATCTGTACCTAATTGCGAAAATTTGTGAGAATGCATGTAATGGATGTTTTCTCTCACGCAAAAACGGCTCAACAGATGAATTTTGGCACACATATTATAGTATATTACCTGGATTAAAATATAGGATATTTTTTATCCTGAAAATGTAAGATTTAGGCTAGATATAGGCTTCCCACTAATTTTCCAATAGGACCGGTCAAGAGCAGCCTATGGATCCACGATCCACTGTCGATCCACTTCATAGATTACAATTTACAATACTCGCAAGATACGATACTTCGGTCGCATGCCAAAAGAATACTTGTTTGCTACCTGAGGTTCATACATTACGATACTGAAAACAAGGAAAATCTCGTCATTTGTGTTCAGTGTCACATCGAGTAAGTACGTTTTTAATTGTGTCGAGAGTACTCGAGAGGTTCAAGTGATGAAAAAGCACTTGCAGTGTATCTTTTTTTCAGAAATAGAAACAGAAGAAAATACTGGAGTCATCCTTCTATTACCAGAAACTTATGTAACATAAGAGCTTATGTTCTCTTGAACTGGAACAAAATGATAGATTTTTTTTATCATGGATACCTTTCTATTGTTTGAGTTTGGTACCCATGTACTACCGTAGAGTGGACCGTCAGCCTGTCTAAAAACCTTTACATATAAAATCATTTTTTTAAATTTACTATCGAAATTATATCAAAAATTATATTAGTTGCCATACTGTTTTCTGATCTTCCAATATTGTTAGATATAAGTCATGCGTTTTACGTGCTTTGATTTATAATTTTTATTTTTTCTGTTTTTTTAGTCCAAGTTGTTTTTTCTTTTGTTTTTAGGGCGCGCAGCATGTCCCAGATTTCACTTGGGAGTTTGGGTGACACCGGGGCTCAAATGAGTTATTAAAAGACGACAAGCACGTTCGTTACTTACTAAAACTTTTGGCTTTTCTTACCATTTTTCTTCACAGAATCTGAATCGCCGAACTGGTGGAAAATTTAAGAGAATTGACTGAATTGGAAAATTTAATCCTATTTATGTGATGACCTATTTTTGGGATTATGATAAATGATAAATGAAAAGTTTTAGCGTGGCTGTTTACAAGTCGGAACGACTATATGTATTTAAGCGAAACAAATCATTTTTACTTCATTAAGGGGCATTTTCCCCGGTATGCAACAGGAAATCATATGTATAATTATTGGTCTGTGGATTACGGTCTATGAAGCTTCTGTGTTTTCAATCTAATCTGTGACTGAACGACCGATTGTGGACTGTGGACTGACACTGATAGATTCGGGTTCGGACTCAACTCATCCATTCATAATTTGTTGATTTGATTGATTGATTGATATTGAAATTGAATTGAGTAAGGAGGAATTGAGTTTGTTTTTGATTTTGTGAATGCGCTCTGATTTTGGAGTGGTTTATTTTATTGCAATCGAAGTTATTATTACTACATTATTAAGTGATCATGAATTAAAATGGCCAAGCTAACAGCTACGGTTTATTTAGGCTATGAGGAAGAAGTTATTGGAGATAAAAATCAATCACAAACTGATTATACTGTGAATAAAATTGGAGGTTTCCCCGTGAGTTACATGCTGTTATCATTACATGTATTAAAAGTTTGTTTGTTTGATAATTTTCTAATATAACTGCTTTCGATTCAGGACTGGCCGTATAAAGAAAATATACAGTTCTCATCCAAATGTCCCTTATGTGGATTGCACAGACTATTGATCGTGCAGTGTTATGCACCACTCGAGAAGAGTATTTTTCATCGCACGTTATATGTTTTTGCGTGCATAAATCCCAATTGCTGGAATCAATCTGAAAGGTATCTAGAAAATGTTTAACTTTTGTAAAAAATTATCACTTCTTTTTGTTGTTATTAAATTTATAAAATACTAACATGCAATTTTTTCTGCAAATTACATTTTAACAAACCTTTCTCGTTGCATCTTTCTTTCTATTAGGCAATTTCAAAATTGGTTTAGTGGTTTCTATTAACGGTGAAATAGATGGAGGCGGACTGTATTGTATCGTAACTTCATTTTATAATAATAGATAGATATGGAAGTTGATTAACTTTAGAATATCGATTCTCATTGATTTATTTATTTAACTTAGGTATTTTATGACATCATATCTTGATCTGCCTAGGCACATCACAAATTGCTGGATTATACTATTGGCCACCGACATAATATAACCTAAAAGGCTATCTATTATTTATATTATATAAATCTTGCGATCAGCCCTGTCGGCTATAAGCAGATGTTATGGAGCTGGTTACATTCGAAAAATCAATCAAATCAAAATATTTATTTATCAATTAGATTTCTACAGGAAACTCTTATGACAGTGATTTTTTTTTTTTCAAATTTATATGGGACCATCCTCGGGGTAAACCCTTTCCAATAAAAAAAGAATTGGTTCATAAACGACGAAGTTATCCCTGAACACTCATAAAATATATACAGTTGAATTGAGTTTTTCGTTTTCCTCCGTTTTTCGTTTTCAACGGTTAAAAAGAGCAGAAGAAAATAAGTATGCCTATGTATCTAACTAATTTTCGTTAAATAAATTTTGCACTTATTTGGTTCTGCTAGAATACCCTTGATTAGTTTTAAAGATAAAAATAATCAACCATTTAAAAAAACCTTTTCATTTGATTACTTATAAATTTATTGTAGCTGGTTGTGCCTTCGGAGTCAGGTGCAAGATAATTCAGCAAATGAAAGTGGTACTGTGGTGGCTGTGCCGACTCAAGACTCAAATCTGACTTGGTGCAATGGTGCGGATGAATGGGATGAAAATGACAATGGAGACACTGCCAACGGCAACATTATGATGGTTGATAATGCTCCTAGTCCTATTAATGGTATGCTAAGGTAAGTTTTTTAAATAAATTGGTCCAATAATTTCATGTGTACGACCAATAACTAATGTGTAGTCATGGAATTACGGAGTATGGGATTGGTAAGCCGCTCGAGTTTGAAAGTGGCCTCTTAACAGAATAGTCCATGATTTTTTGGTGCATGTAAAAAATATATGGACAGAATTTTCTTTTATGCATACACTACATAAACTTTGTCATTGTGTAATAATATTTATATGCAATGACAATAACCGGTAGAATTCTGTCATTGCTCCAAGATGATTTTTCAAATTATGTAGAATGAAAGAATTGGAAATCTAATGAGGATATATTATTTCAGTACAAAATAAAAATACTTAACAGATTTCAAAACCAACTTCAATTCAACTTCAACTGTCTACAGATACTTTTTTTTTTAATATTCCAGAAATTCAGATGAAGATGAAGAGAGTAATTCATTTGAAGTTGAATCTGTTGAGCAAGCGCTTGGCAACCTTCAAGTGTTTGATGCTCATAATGCCAACATGTCTCCTGTCCAAGGTAGAGATGAAATTTAAATACTAAAAAAACCATGTAGACACTTTTAACACATTGAAAATCTATTTAAATCTTTGGCTTGGATGTATAAATGGTTTGCTTAATAGTTTTGTGGTGATATTTGTGGTCGTTTCAGGAGCAATAGGTGCTATTGGGGTGCCAACCGCAGCAGCCGAGTTGGAAGGCGGAGATGAACCTGGTCTCGTAACAATAGACACGCCCACCGCGATTAACAATGACCTGCAAGCCTTACTGCATCAGGTTATCATTTTCTCATCTTTTTTTTTTTAAATTAAGATTGCCAGACAGGCTGACGTTCAACTTGATGGTAGGTGGATACAGTCAAGCAAACGCCACAGGTGCTGCAAAAGACGTAGGATACTATTTGTCTTTGAGTGTAGTAATGTGTGAAGGGCCTTATATTATTGAAATGGTGTGCAGACGGCGGAATTGAGTGCGGACATTCGCCAGCGGCTGTCGTGCGGTCCGATGCAATTCGTGGCGAAATACTTGGTCGTGGAGGAGGAGAGGCGGCAGGCGGTGGCGAGAGATCTCCGCGTCACCGAACTGCTCAACAAGTACACCAGAGATAATGGTCAGTCTTTTCTCATCTTTGAATATTTTTAAATAATTCTGTACCACTGTACAAAAAATCCTGTACCACTGTAGTCGGCAGCGCACTTTCAGCACCAGTGGCGTTGCTTGTCTTATAGGCGACGGTAGCTACCTATCATCCAGTGGACAGTCAGCCTGTCGAGTTTAACATTTTTTTAAAAATGTACTATTTTCGCATGCTCTAGTCAAGTGGAATCTGTCGCAAAACCGACTTAGCGTGAGAGAGGTTTTTCACATAAAGCAAACTGTTACATTAAATACAAGTTTTCTGTTGCACTAGATATGTTTTCTATTTATTGACATGTTTAAGAACTGAAGTTAATGACTTCGACAAAAAGGTAGTTTCAAGATAAGAGCTCTCCTGACGTCGGTCCTGACGATATGCAGACCGACCGCGGTAGCAATAAACGCGTGCGTACGGTCGGTCGAGCTCTGTAACGATTTCGAATTTTCATACGAATGACAAGCGCGACCGACGTACCTACCGACCGTCCGGAGAGCTCTAAAACCGGCCTTAGGCCGCTTCGGTTGTCTTTTGAAACCGACTGTACAGTATTGAAAGTGAAATCATAATGGTTGTGAACTGTCGCAGAGGCGGAAGGAGTGGCGGGCGGTGTTGGGGGTGGAGGAGGGTGCGGGGGTCCTGGGGAGGAGGAGGAGTCGTACGAGGAGAGCGCCCCGCTGCACGGCGATCGACTCTTCCACAACTTCCTCTCGCGGCTGCGCGAATCCCCCGAACAGATACTCAGGTATGACCGCCATTTCTTTTTACGCCAGACCCTTTTACACTTGGTATTGATCTAATTTTCATCTTCTGAACATTCTGTGGCTGCACACAGCAATTTAATGTATAGTATATGTTAAGGCCCAAAGACCGGAAACACTCACAGCGCGTTGTGGTTTCTTTTAAACGATCACGTCGCAAAATTCGCGTCGTGCCCCTTTAAAAAACGGCCAGAATGCGGTTTTGGCAAATAGGAAAATGCCATATAGGGAAATTCGTGTGGTTGCTCTCATAATTATAAAGTTCGACTACAACGCGTTGTGATAATATAGAGAAACCCTGACGCGTTCTAAGCCGTGACTGATGCAATTTGCAATATAAAAACAAACAAATGAAGCATTTCCTTCAGCCACCTCTTCTAAAATTAAAGACGATGTGTGTGTGTGTGTGTGTGTGTGTGTGTGTGTGTGTCGCTGAACCGACTTCGAGGAAACTTTCAAACAATCTTCAGATTAGCCGAGCGGGTAATCCTTTGAAGTTTGGTAGCGATCGGACGCGGCTGAAGCCGAGAGCGGGTCGCTAGTAGCCAATATAAGTTTCATTAGCTTATTCGCTTTATTGCGTTGTAGCCCGTTCATATTGCAAAGTACTGTAGTCGACCGTAATGCGGTCGTAACCTGCTAAATTACTAAAGTAGTCCGAACAAGGCTTAAACGAGGCTCTCAGTGATAATATATGTTGACAGGTATTCCCGTGAAGTGCCCCCAGTGTTGGGCGCACCGATCGGCTGGGCGGGTACCCCGGAGTCCCCGCAGGGACCCCACGCGTGCACGCGCTGCGGGTCCCCGCTCATCTGCGAGTTACAGCTGGTACCCCACTTTGCAGACGCACTTCTCCTATCCCCCGGCAACAATCGCCTCTCCCATCTGCACTTCCTCTCCGTCCTTGTGTTCACTTGTTCGCAAAGCTGTTGGGAGCCCTCCGACACACTCGTCAAAGAAACTGTCGTGTTCCAACCCGAGCTATAGTACTCTTAAGTAGCACTCACTGCTCAGATTGTATGAGCTCTTCCATATTATATAGACACCCCAGGTGTATTCCAGTTATAGAAAACCAGGATAGCATTTATTTCATTATTTTGACAAACGAGAAATAAGCCTTTTAGTTAGATTTCTCGAGAACTCGATTTAACAGTAGACTTGTGGCTGAATGATGTCCACAAGAATATTATCACATTTATGATAAAAAAACGTATAATGTAAACAGTAAAGATCAGTTTACACAACAGAGTTGTTGCGGGTGCGGAATTATCAACTTCCGCAGATGGCGATATGAATAGTTTTTTTTAATATATATATTTTTATGCAGAAAATTTAAATTGATAATTTTAATATTTTTTTATTGATCCGAGCTCTTATTAATAGAAAATTGAAACCATTTTATAATTCATCCTGGGAAAATTTGCCAGTCTTAGCTCCATATCCGCATCCTCAAAAAATTAGCATTATTGCGGATATCCGCAACACCCCTAGTGCACAATGTCTACGAAGGGGTAAATGCTTTGTATTTAATAATCTTGTAATGTGTTCGAAAATGAATTGCTGCCAAAGCGGCTGAAGTTGTTTCAATTTAGATTTAAAAATAAAAATATTTTCTAGGCTGTAAGCTGAAAGCGATTAACGTTTTTTTTTTTGTTTAATCAATATTAAATAAGTTACATTTGTTTGACAATTGATTGGCGTAAAGGGAGGTCTCATACGATAACTTTCAGTGACCGAAATTACGAGAACATAATATTTTATGTTGTAATCACTGAATTTTTTAAAAATCTATTATTACGAAAGAAAATATTCGACTCCTAGATTTATATATATATTATTATGGAGCTTTATTTCATATAACTAATGACATTCTACAATCGTCTTGAAACTTAAAACGATCGGTAACTCTGATTTTTAAAGTAGTCTTTTTGCATTTTGGTAGGTAGTATCGAGTAAGGGAATGCACACAACCTTTCTCATTCCGTTGCCCATCCTAGTGGTTTATTAACCCTTCATATGCCGGAACCCGGATCCGCGTAGCGCATACTGTATGTATTGACAAGTGGCATTTGAGATTATTGACTTTACGCTCAGCATTCAACGGTAATTCGGCGGCTCGCCGGCGTTCGGCACACGAAGGGTTAACATTAAAACATCGTGTGCACCATCCGTAATTATCTTAAGAAAAGTCAATATTAGCCAATGATTCTGTCCTTTTTGATCTATAAATTTAGATGTTCTTATATTGCCTTAGTACCGTGACAGGTGTGGTTTTAATAGAGTAGTCGACTGTTTAAAATATAGAAAGTACATACATAGGTATTTAAGTGCCATATTATAATTGCTGTGGAATATTTTAAATACAATTGGGTATTTGCCTATTTCTCCAAAAAGTGTATTAGCTTATTAATTATTATGAAACAATGTTAAACTATACATTTTTTGTTTTGTTAACCGGATAACAAAAGAGCATAAATTTACAAAATTTATCTGGTAAAAATTTATAGCTTAAAATTTATCAATAATAATTAAGTTTACAGTTTTTGAAAAATAGGCAAATATCCTAATTTATATAGATAAACACGATAACCGGATTGCAGCAGTCCAAACCGTTCACGGGCCCACTCTTAACAGTCAAAAAGTCATCAAAATCGGTCCAGCCGTTTAAAGAGTTCAGTTACAGTTACATAGGTACACACGGACAGAACAAATTTATATTAATAAAATATGGTAGGTATGGAGATGTTCATATATTTTGGTCTTTTGATAAAATATTATAGCATCGTTTTAATAACTTTTAATAACTTGCCATCGTCTGTAGTACAGATTCAAAATGTTATGCTTATACCTAGGCCCTAGGTACTAGGATACCATCATGCTCTACGCAATACATCTTTTTAAAATATTTAGTAATAATTATTGTGATGATCTCTATGTCAAAGTTTTCCGTATTCGGTTGTTATTATATGTAGGGTGTTAATAAAAAAAAAAAAAAAAAAAGACTTGTTTTATTTCTTAAATCTTTCATTAATCATTATTTGCTATTACCCTATACTTAAATGTCTAAAGAACCAAAGAGGGACTGTCCTTCATATATCTATCCTGGCGCAATTTTTATATATGTCGCTGCCAAATTTTAAAAATAATATGTTTCAATCCTAACATAAAAGTGGGATGGAAGTCATGGAAGAATACCTACATTGTAAAAATGAAATTTATAACAATCATTTATTCAGTGTGAATTTCAACTCGAGCTTTGTTTTTTTCGAATTGGCTATCATTACTGGAACCGTTTCATTTTTATGTTTTTAAAATGTTATCTATCAAGGCCATCTATCATTATCTTTAAATTGTACCTAACTACCTACTATACTGTAGTCTATACTAGTGTACTATGCTCATTGGTACAAAGTACATACAAACACAGAATATTAAATATAGTAGAATTGACAAACAATACTCAGAAATTTTGACTATTTATGTGTGTCATACTAGAACCACCAATATTAATATTAAGAAAAATGTTTCATGACACAATTAAAGGAAAATAAAAATAAATAACAGGTAAATATGTAATTGAAGCTACACTTGCACAGAACTAGGAAAATATATTTTTATTACCCCGCCATCACACTAATCGCGAAGTTAGGCGAGGCGAATACGTGAGTGTGGACGGGCACCTCGCCTTACTTCGAACGAGTGTTTAACTTCATACTTCGGTCAACTTTCCCGAATACTTCGTCGAGCAATTTCGCGAGTAGTGTGGTGGCGGGGTTAGGACGTCCGGCAAAAATCTGGGAGTACTGGGACGAGAACAACCGTGCACATGCCGCATCCAAAGCCCCGGCAGTCGGACGGACGCGTCCCAAGTTTGTTTGCACCTTTATGAATGAATGTTTGGACCGGACGCCAGACCAGACATAGACTAAAATTGACTAAATGCAGCGGTCGGTCTCGCTCGGTCGGTCCGGTCGTTAAGTCAATCAATCAATCGTCATTCATTTTTTCATAGCGATTATCGTGATATTCGTGATTAAATAAATGTGGTTTTCCAGATAATTCGTAGGTTGAATTACTAATTAGTGTTCTCTAAACAGTTCAACTATTTTTAAAACGCTTTTAAATTGACAGTTCTTATTTGATCAATAATTTTTCAAATCGGCTTTGTCGCTTGTGTCATCTGAAGTGAAAATGTCCAAAGAAACTGCTACTCCTACTCCTCCGCCCGTACTGTGGGCTCAGAACAAGGAAGAGATTTTCCTAACATTCAGCATCGAATCAAAAGACCCAATCATAAAAATTGAAAACGATTCGGTATATTTTAAAGGTAACAACGTGCCCGACAATAAAGAACACGAGGTAACAATTTTACTGCACGCTCAGGTATTACCCGATAAAAGCGGTTTTGTAAATAAAGGAAGATGCATAGAAATGGTTCTACGCAAGGATAAGAAGGACGCTAAGTTCTGGCCATCGTTGACTAGGAATAAGAAGCCGCACTATCTCAAAATAGATTTTAATAAATGGAGAGATGAGGATGACGAAGAGGAAGAAGTGGCAGGCGGCGGAGACTACGAATTTGAGAAAATGTTAAAATCAATGGGAGCCGGATTGAACGCGGGTCCTGGCGACAAGCCTTACAAACCCTCGTTCGACGATCTCGAAACTGATTCAGATGATGAAAATTTGCCAGATCTTGAATAAGAGCTCATTGATTGTCGTCACTTCAGTAGTCAGTACATTATGTATTAAGATTTTTACAGTTAAATAAAATTTGATTATTTCATAATTAGAACGGTTTTTCATTCACAAGAAACTTACCATATAGAAAATGTTTTGTAATATTTATTATGGAATTAAATTTACACAGAATTAACAAATTTTAGCAACTGTGCCATGCTTAAACTAATTTTATTGATTCAATTGATTGTAGACTAGCTGGTGCTCGTGACTTCATCCGCATTGAAAAGTATAAAACTCCATCTACCGTAGTGGATCGGTGTCATGTCACCAAACATGTTAGTCGCTTCACCCTCAGGGCCAAGCCGCTAGTATTTACTTTTATTTTAGATTTCCCGTAGGAATGGAAGCATTTTCCCTCGGTAAAAAGTAGCCTATATTCATCATGGATAATGTTGGCTTCTAATGGAAATAGGATTTTTCAAATCGGTCCAGTAGTTTCAGAGCCTATTTTATACAAACAAACAATCAAATCTTTCCTCTTTATAATATTAGTATAGATAATTACCATCACCTATATAAAAGCCTATGGGGTTTTGAGAGCACATTTACCTACAATAAAGCTCTGCTTATTGTTAAGTTTGTGCAGACTTTGGACTCAATTTTAATTATTCATGATTATTCCATTTAGAGAATCAATAAAATGACCCTTCATTCCTATTCAAAAAATGTCACTTCCTGTGTAACAAACTAATGGGTTTTATTCTCAAGGGAGCACTCAACTCATTAAACTACCAATTACTACTTACTGTATGTAAATATTGTCCTCCCAATCGTTCAAATAAATACCTAATGTACTTATAAATGCGAAAATAACTTCTGTCTGTCTGCTATCTTTTCACGCCTTAACTACTCAACCAATCATCATGAAATTTTGCATAGGTACACGTTTTTAGGGATATAAGAAAGGTCATAGGGTACCTTTTTATCCAGAAAAAAGTACTTACTGTTCTCGAGGGATAATCTAAAAATAAAAATCAAAGCCCTGGCAAAAGCACAACAATAATATTGACGAGCCCGTTGGACGAGTGGCAAAGGTGCTTGCCTAACCTTTCAGGGGCCCCGGGTTCGATTCCCGGCGGGATCAACTTTGGAAATTTTAATATAATTTTCAAAATTGTCTGGTCTGGATTTGAAAAGTAGTGGTAAGGCACACTGTGTTTCGCAGTCATTTGATCAGCCCGTCTGGCGGCAGTAACCACCACCTTACAGTACAGAATACCACCGTGAAATAACAGCATTATGTGCCGTTGTGTTTCGGCGAGTGAGTAAGGGATGCCAGAGCCCATTACCCCAAACCCTCCCTTATCTCTTATCCTTCTATGGTCGGCAGCGCACTTTAGCACTTATGGCGTTGCTTGTGTTATAGGTGACGGTAGCCACCTGCCATCAAGTGGACCGTCAGCTTGTCTGTTGACCTTAACATTAAAAAAAAAGATGTCAGGCGTTATATATATAGCTCAAAAACTACTGGATCGATTTTGAAAATTCTTTCACCTCATAACGAGCGTTACATAGCGAGTAACATAGGCTATTATTTTACGCAGGTGAAGTCGCGTGCAACAGATAGTGTCTTAATAAGTTGAATAGAAAAAATAGGAATGAAATATATATTCTTGGCATTTTTGCGAATTGTAACTGTAGGTATAAATTAAAAACAGTTAAATTTTGATACAAATTTATGCAATTCGTTTTATTTCGACCTTTCGGTGAGACTTATGGTTACACTGTACAAATGAAACTGTTGTCCATGTCTTCTTATGTTTAGGGTAACAGCAATGCAATAAATTAACCTATTGAGGCTCTCACATTTAAGCACATATGAGGCGCCTTGACCGGGGCAGAACATCGGAGCTCCCTCACTCTGACAATCGAACATAAAGTACGAAGCACCTATTCTCCCAAACGCCAAATTTTTATTAGGACTAGTCAATATGCCCGTCTTGTATTTTTCAAAGAAATACGACAACGCCTTGCTCAAGTTGAATCTATCCGGAAGTAAATTGTATACAAAACCAAATATTACTTTTTCAAATTTAACAGAAAACGAATAGGGGAACATGTCGTCGAATTTACTATCCAAATCTTCTACGCCGATCTCGTGGTTAGTTCTCTGGCCTATTTTGGCGCGACATTTCGTATGATATCGATCGCCGGCCTCAACGATACCGTCCAAAAGGCTAGAAGTCCAAGCGCTCATACTGCACGCCTGTGTCATGGCTACGGCCACCACACAAGTAGCCAGATACTGTTGCCCGCGATTCTCCTCTTGGAAACGAACGTCCTTGGGGTGTACCGAGCCCCATAGCGAATACAAGTCACCGGGAAATTCAATGTCCCAGTCCCTCCACATCGCTTTTGGTGTCTTCCGTTCAAGGCCCACGTCGTTCGTGTGGATCATACGCGACCAAGGCACTGCCTCGATGTTCAACCAGTACATTTTCTCATCGACCGTTGGCCGTACTCTTCTACGTTTTAGGTACGGAAGGTTCGGATTGTCGTCGGGCTTAAACAGCGGACTCAGTCTGTAGTTGATTGCCGAGTGGCGAGGTGCCGTCTTCATGGATGTCAACTCGAATGTGTAAAACTCTGGATTGTCGACCGCTTGCTTCGATACATTTTTCTTTATCCGATGCATTAGTGCGTCTATGGATCGGTAGAGAGTCCACGTGGCCACCGGACTAGCCTTTTTAGAATCCTTCGTAACGTCTCTTTTCTTTTTCTTCTTCTCATCTTTATCGCTCTTGTCACTTTTGTCTTTCCCCTTGTCTGTGTCATCGCTCTGCTCCGAGTGCGGAGGCTCGCTCGAAGGAGCCGGATACGGATCGAACAGGTGATAATAACCTTCGGTGTGACAAATCACATTACTACACTCCGGATATCTTATTATCACGTAACGGAGTCTTCTCAAAACCGCCCTCAGATACTGATCGAGCCTCTTCTCCTCGTTCTCGTTGATCACAATTATCTTTTTTATGTTTATATTTATAAATTTCCCGTCCAATATTATGTTCTTTATGACTCTCTTTTCGCACACGTTGAAATTTGTCGCCTTCTCGAATATTTCCATGCCCTTCTCTATGCATGTGTCCACCATGACCTGGTCCCAGGTTCTGAGGGGATGCATGGAGGCCATCAACATGGCTATTAAGCAGACGAAGTGGCACGCCTTGACTTCCGCACAGCATTTCCTGTTCTTGAGGGCAGTCGTGCCCTCGATCCTGTAAACTCCGGAGACCAGCTGGTAGCCGAGTGCGGTCTGGCTCTTCGGCTCCGCGGTCTCGATGGAGCTCCGCTTGTCTGAGCTCTTGGAGGTGACGATGGACGGTCTGGACTTCTTGGACTTGGTCGACCTGGTCAGGTAGTCGTAGTCCTCTGGCAGTTTAGTGCGCGGCTCCGTTAGGAGTCTTCTCACCACTATTCTACTCAAAATGAACTGCTGCTCCTCCTTCTTTCCGTCTCTGTTGAAGTTAATTCTGTAAGAAAACAATATAACAATGTTTATAGCTTTACTTTTTAAAATTAGTCAGTCTGTCTGTCAACCTTAACATAAAATAAAGGTCACTAACCAAATAGTGCCATCTTTTTATAATTTGTTGAATTAGTACATATTTTGTCTATTTGTTACGTATAGTAAGTGTAGGTACACTTTTTACACGAGAGCTAATCGAAAAAAAAAAATGGTCTATTTTTTTCTTATTAAATATATATCAAATATATTATACATCGTTAGAAGCTTATTTTCAAGTAGCATTAAATGTTTTCCATAAGTCTTTTTGCATCCCTACAAGGATAGCGATTGTATTTTTCAATAAAAACATTTTTGATTTTTTTTGTTTTATGGCCCTTTAGTTTTTAAGCAGCGAGATGTTAAAGAAGGAATAGTCTTAGCGCCTCTTTCATAAACGTCAAGTAGGCCAAACTGTCATTTAAAGTCACCGGTAACCGGGGATAATGGAGCTGATATACCTTTGTTTGTACGGTAAACGTCAAAAACATTGAATAGAAAATAATAAAAAAAAATTCGGCTATCGATGGATGCACTAAACCGAGTGAATAATTCAATAAAACAGAAAATGATTTCAAAAAGTAACTGATCAACACTTTACTTGACGTTTGTGAAACAGGCCTTTACTCGCCGAAATACAACAGCACAAGAGTGACGTTGTTGGTATTGTTTCGCGTGGATGGCAGCTCACGAGATAGTTAATTATTTTCTAGTGTATAAGTGTTATTGTGGGATTGTTGATTACCTGGTGACCAGGTCGTGCAAGCTCCTGAAGCGCAGAAAGCAAGCCTTGCCCTTATTCTGCGGGTCCCTGAGGCCCATCGGCGAGCAAGGGCTGCCGTCGTACAGGTAGAAGAGGCCGCACCTTTGGAACACGGCGCAACTGTACGTGGCCGTTGTGACCATACCGCGATCGAATCTGCTGAACAATTTGCGCGACAACACTTCCTCCAGCCGCCACGTGGGGCCCTCACCCGCCACGTCTATGCTGGCGTGGAAGGCCTGCAAAATATACAAAATGCGACCTTATCGCCTTGGTTCCTAGAGTCTAGAGTGGTTTAACCCAACCCCAAGTTAAATGAATGTTAATGTGGTTACATATCCTTACATATTATAAAATAAAGTCCTCCGCCATGTCTCTGTCTGTCTGTTCTCGATAAACTCAAAAACTACTGCACCGATTGCCCAATGGATAGAGTGGTTATCGAGGAAGGTATTATTAGTATAAAATTTACAAAGTTACGCGGGCGAAGTCGCAAGCAGCAGCCAGTATATGATTAAAATGTAATAAAAGGATGCTGTTGATTTAATAACAACGCATATCTGTACCTATCCTATATGTATATAATCTCTCAAAAAAAACCGGAAAACTAGCCAACGTATTGACTTTAAATTATTACACAACATGCAACGGCATCGATAACCGCTGTCACATTTAAAGTGGAAGTTAGCCGTTGTCATGGCAGCCGCTGAGTGTCAAAGAAAACCACAGCTAAGTGTGGTCGGGCTCAGCTAGTATTAACGCAAAGAGAGAGAGAGAGAGAGAGAGAAAGAGAGCAGATTTAGTTAGCTTATTTACATTTGGAGAATAATCTCCACTACCACTGTACCTATAACCTATTTGCAAAATCTTGAATTGAAAGATACATTAGGGATGGGATGTAATATTATAAATGTGAAAGTAACTTCAGGACTGTCAATCAGAAGTATAATAAAATTGTTAATTTGAGAAATCCCAGTCTCACGCATACCTGATGTCCGATTGCAATCTTTGGTATGATGTGGACTGGAGCCAATTGGAACTTTTGCAGCTTACTGTTGTGCAGTTTCTTCGCAGTGTCTACAACAAAGTTGACCAGTCCGCTTGTCCACGTGTTTATTGAATACTTGTAGGAAGTGACGATCGCCATTATGGCGGTGAAGGGCAGTATGTCGTTCATGTTGCTATCAGTTATGGCGGTCGTGCCTCGCACAATCTGCGTGCCGTCGGGCAGACTCCTGAAATTGCTCGGCTTTGCCAACTCCTGCGACGGAGTCATCTCCAATTGGTCTTCTGTCAGAGGCGCTGTCATCTTCATGCGGATCTTTCTCAGCTTGAATCTGTACCTGGCGTCTTCCGTTAGGAGAACGCGTCGGTCTACGTTAACCGGCGGTTCCAATGTTTGCACTTCGTCTTCCGCCATTTCTACCGGCGCGAGCTAAAATTCAAATGAAATTCAGCAAATAATCTTTTTTTTTTTTATAATTTAATTTTAACAAATAATAACACATTTTCACGTTTATATTTTTTTTAATTTTAATTTTAAATTTAATTTTTAAATAATTTCTGCTAAGTGAATAAAGCAAGAGCTTTATATCATAAAAAAAATTATCCTAAGATCCTAAGATAATGTTTTTTATGTTTAGGTCGACAAGACAGGCTAACGGACCACTTGATAGTAGGTGGCTACCGTCGCCTATAACACAAGCAACGCCATAAGTGCTACAAGTGCGCTGCCGACCATACAAGGATTAAGGATAAGGGATAAGGGAGTAATGATGCCGGGAGGTAATGGGCTCTGGCATTCCTTATTCACTCTCCGAAACACAAAAGCACATAATCTGTACTGTAAGGTGGTGGTTACTGCCGCCCGACGGGCTGCCCAAAAATGACTGCGAAACGCAGTGTGCCCTACCACTACTTTTACTTTTCAAATACAAACCAGTCAATTTTGAAAATTACATTAAAATTCTCAAAGTTGACCTCGCCGGCAATCGAACCCAGGCCTCTGAAACGTTTAGGCAAGTTATAATATAACAACATGTTATAATCAAAGAATTAAAAGGTAAAATAGTAAGATGGCATATTGTATACGATTTGTGATAAGTGTTAAGTAATTACCTCGTCCTCGGGCTCGGGCTGCGGCGATGGGGGCGGCGGGGGGAGGGGCGGCGGCAGCTCCTCCGCTTTCCTCCGCGCCTCCTCCTCCTCAGCCTTCCTCTGAGCCTCTTCCTCTTTCCTCTTCTTTGCTGTTTCTTCATCTTCCTCCTCCTCGGCGGCCTCCTCCTATTCATTTTCGCATTTAACGTTTATTAAAATTATAAATCTAACGTCTAGCTAGTCCTGAACCTGATTGTATACGTGCGAGGAAGTTTGCGTATGGAGAGCTTTTTTTTTCAGGAAAGGTATTTTAGACTTGGGTGGATATCCGCCACCTGGTACACTATCCAGTCATCGTGACTTGATCTAATTGTTGTATGAAAATTTTGTTTATTCTCCAGAAACCTATTGAGTGGGGTATCATCATATTATAGGGCTTCATGAGTTGATTCCAAAAACATACCACACCATTACATTGCAGTCACTTGTTTCGTAAATAATAATAATAATATGGACATAATAATAAATAATAACGTAATATAATACCTCTTCCACACCGCCTTCTGGTGGCTGAAAATAACAGAAGAAAAAAATTAAAAACTATAATAAAGGTCTAATTATGTAATGAAATTTGGAATTTATGACTTCACAATGAAACAATTATATGTTTCTTTATGTTAAGGTCTTTATGTTATGAAAGGGATGGGATAATAGGCTCTTGCTTCCCTTACTCACTCACCAAAACACAACAGCACATACGCTGTTATTTCTCGTTGTGGGGTTACTGCCGTCAAATCTGGCAACCCAAGTGACTGTGAAACGCAGTGTGGCCTGCCACTATTTTCTAGATTTTCTTTATTTTCTAGACCAGAGTCAACTTTGAAAAGTTCGAGTTGGACCTGCCGAGAATAGAACCCGAGGCAGAGCAAATTACTTGTCCAAATGAAGTGAATAATATGTGTTGTAGAAATGAATAAGTGTTGTTGTAATTAATAAGTTTTTTGAGATAAATAAATAGCTGTTGTTGAAATGAATTGGTGTCATTGAAATGAGTAGCTGTTGTTGAGATGAATAATTGGTGTTGATGTCGGTAAACACACGTTGTGTTGTTGAAATGGATTGGTGTTGTTGAAATGAATTGGTGTTGTTGAATTGGATAGGTGTCGTTGAATTGGATAGGTGTTGATGAAATGAATTAGTCTTGTTGAAATGAATAGGTGTCGTTGGATTGGGTAGGTGTTGTTGAAATGAATTACCGGCAATGGAGGCGGCGTGGGGGGCGGAGTTGGCTCTGGATCCGGGTCAGGCTCTGGGGGCTCGTTGGTCTTGTCGCGGGGCTTAGGCCACGGCGGAACCACCTGAGTCACCGACACGGTCGGCGAATCCAAATTCACTAAACAAACAACCATTATTTGTTAAATTCAACCTCCTTTAAACCCCTGATTTAGACACAGTTGTTGATTCCCCTGATTCAGTACAGTTTTCATACAATTAATGTCGTTGGTAGGTACTCATCTGAGGTGAAATACGCAGTAGCTTCAATTAAAGCTTTTTAACCTATTCACTTTTATTCCCATATTGTTGACGTTTGACACAAGACACGTTGACACAGCTCCCAAACAGATGGACCGATTTTCATCCGTTTTTTTTTTGCTTAAAAGCTTACGTGATCAGTATTGTTCTTAGCTATAAATTTATGAAGTTCAGGTGTTTTAAGACCATCAGCCCATGTCTTAGTTATCGAAAGGATTTCATTTACTAACTTAAACTTGTTCAACTGATGTGAAGTTTGGTATACTGTTACTTCGGTGGTATTTCCATAACATGGTGTTGCAGTATCAAATAGTCTGCGGACTAACCAACTCCTCAGAAAGTTTTAGTAGATATAGATATTTGACGAGCCCGTTGGACGAGTGGCAAGGGTGCTTGCCTAACGTTTCAGGGGCCCCGGGTTCGATTCCCGGCGGGGTCAACTTTGGAAATTTTAATATAATTTTCAAAATTGACTCTGGTCTGGATTTGAAAAGTATTTGAAAAGGATTTGAAAGAAAAGATTTGATTGGATTTGGTAGGGCACACTGCGTTTCGCAGTCATTTGGGCAGCCCATCTGGCGGCAGTAACCACCACCTTATAGAATACCACCGTGAAATAACAGCATTATGTGCTGTTGTGTTTCGGTGAGTGAGTAAGGGATGCCAGAGCCTATTACCCCTTTCCTTCCTTATCCCTTATCCTTAATCCTTCTATGGTCGGCAGCGCACTTGTAGCACTTATGGCGTTGCTTGTGTTATAGGCGACGGTAGCCACCTACCATCAAGTGGACCGTCAGCCTGTCTGTCGACCTTAACATAAAAAAAAAAAAAAAAAAAAAAAAAAAAAAAGCCTGTTTGGGCTCAATAGAAAGTTGGGGGTTATAATTTTAATTTAAGGGAGTTATAAGGGCTTGATAACGGTGTTAATAAACTAACGGTTTTATCATTAAAACTAACCAATTTTTGGCTCCAACGGTTCTGGAGCCATGTTTTTATACCGCAGAGGTATAGGAGGTAAATAATCTTCTTGAATACTGTCGACCAACGATATTATTTCGCCCATTTTTTCCTCGTCAATTTGAGGCTAAAAATACATTAAAAATCATATATGTATTTGATAGGGAAAGAAGAAAACAAACAAAGAGTCTAGGTAGATTCTTTCAATAAAATTGTGTTAGTTAGGACAATTGGACATATTATTAGGCTTTTAAGTACCTATAATGTTAATTGGTCTTACATAACTAATAAGTACATAACCTGAACAATTATTTTTACCTCCTCCATTTTCTCGTCTAAGGTTTCATCGGGCATAACATCGTGAATTATTTCTTTTCCATCACCTCTGGCCTGACTCATTTCTAGCACTTTTCTTTTGGGTTTCCCCTTCGCACCGGGCACTTGTTCATCACTCAGAGTGCAAACTAATGCCATCTAAAACATTATTTCATTTGTATAATATATACTAGCCGTTGCACGCAACTTCATCCGCGTAACTTATCCGTTCAGCCGTTTAGAAGTTATGTGAAAAAGATGAGTACGGAAGGATAATTCTTACTAGCCGTTGTCCTATTACCCGTTTTTCCCGGGGTAAAAAGTATCCTATGTTTATCACAGATTATGTCGGCTTCAATCAATTGGTACAAATCAAATCAAAATATTTATTTATCAATATAAAATTTGTTAATCAATATTTAACAAACCTTCCTCGTTTATCGCTCATTATATTAGTGCAACCGTATCAAATCATAAATTTACTTTTTTTTTATCGTTTGTATAAATAACATAATATATTTAATACTCCAAAATTTCTGAAATTCTTCAGTGCACTTATGATCTTCCGGTACAGCTTGTGTGTTATGTATTGGCGACGGCAGCCACTACTATCAACTGGTGACCCGTTAGTTTACCTATCGCCATATACGAGAAGCGTGACTAAATAATATGTTTAGCAAACTTTACCTTGGGTCCCTTTTTCTTTATCTTTAGCACTTTGAAGGCGTGTATTTGGAATTGCGTGGTGGCCGGCAAATAGTCCCAGTTGTTTGTGAAGACGGCTGCCATTGCTGCAGGATTTAGCAGCATCATGCAACAGGCTCGCCCTACTTGAACCGAACGCAGGCCGTCGTTAGTCCGTGGGTACGGATCGAACAAATAGAACATTTCCTTTTGCCTCCAAATCGCAAGAGCGTAGTTGTTAAATTCCAGTATACCACTATTATACTCGTGACCGAAAAACTCTTCCAAGCCACTCTTTATATTGAATATGCATTCTTTTGTAGTGAAAAGTTGACCTTTCGTTCTCTCCCTGTAAATGATAATTTCACACGCGTACGGACCTATTACGATTTCGTTTGGAATGTTGTCTATGGTGATGTCTATCATGACTTTTGGGTGTATGCAGTCGACGAACAATTTGTTACCGAGCCGTAAAATCTTATCCAACGTTTTAGTGTACCAAGTGTTGGGAGGAGAAATTTTCGCGTAAGTCATTGCGATAACCGTCACCGTCAGAGCTTGACGGAACTTTGCATCTTCGAAACATCGATCGCCCAGATGCATGTTAGCGTTAACTATGGCACAGTTCTCGTTTAGTATCCTGTATCCCATCATTGCTTTTTCGGCCTGAGTGAGCTCTTTATCCGATTCGAAATCCTCATCCGCTTGCTCGTCTATCATTCTCAACACCTTCAGAGGCGCCAGAACAAACTTTTGGTCTTCTACCAAACTACGTGCGAGCAGAACTTCTGCCACCGCCGGTAAGTCGTGTACGTTTATAAGTGCGGCGCAACCGTTTGAAAAATTCGAATGTGCCCTAGAGTCTCTGCCGGCCGGATCGAAAATGTAATAGCATATTTTATCCCTCCATATCACCACCTTTAATACTCTGAAAACACGATTGAATCGTACCATTAAAACCTTGCTTATTATTGAGAAAACACGATTAAATCGTACCATTAAAACCTTGCTTATTATTGAGAAAACATGATTAAATCTAACCGTTAAAAGCATTCTTATTCTTATATCGAAAGCATAAATAAGCATGAGCTTTCATGACAAGGTGCTCACCTTGTCATCATTACACCGGCACGGTTATCCCTGAAGAAAGCCTTTAATCCTCTGCAAAGGTTATATACCGTAGGATCTAGAGACATGGTGTACCCCACGATGTCTGGTTCGCACAAGAGAACTTGCATCCGTTTTCCATTTAACACCAAAGCCTGCTTTTTGCCGAAAGGTAAAACTTCGCACATGCCCTGTACTGCAGAATGGTCGTGGACTTTTTCTAAACATTGTAAATACCTGAGAATAATCGAAAAATGAGTACTATTTTGGTACAAAATAGATTTAGTTGGTGTCCATATACTTAATAAAATTATAAATGTGAAAGTAAATTTGTCTGTATGTTACCTTTTCACGCACTAATATGCAAAATTTCACGATGATCACTACTCAACCGATCATCGTGAAATTTTGCATACACATTCTCAGAGATACAGAAAAGGACATGGGATACTTTTCATTAAGAAAGAAATTACTGTATCCGAGGGATCATCTAAAAATAAAAACCCAACGCTTTGCAAAGCTAAAACAGCAATAAAGATGTCAACCGTTCTCTTGCTCATATATTTTGTCAGGCGTTATTATTTTAATTTTTAACGCGGTCGACGCACCAGCAAGTAGTTGAATAATATAAAAATATTACAAACCATTGATCACCAGCATCGACAAGATTATCCACCAGCTTCATAGTCCACTGTTTCGGATGATAATGAAATGCGAGGCAATATGCCATTACGCTCATTGTTAGAGCTTGTTTACCTTTTGACCTTCCGCCTGTTATAAAAATAACCATTAGTACCTACTGGCAATAAAAAGGATTATACGATAAATAATATTTAAAAAAAAAAACAACTTACTAAATTTTCCATCGTACATGTTGAAAGATCCAGTCAAAATACCATAATGAATGTTGGGTTTCTTGTCTTTGGTGCACGGTAGTACAGTTAATGAATGCGTTTGCAACGTGCCCTTTTTTAAGTGCGAAGGTATTCGGACCTAGAAATATAAAAAGGGTTTTTAACAAGCAATCCAAGACAGCACGATATTATAATTTCGAGTTTCAATAGCACACGCAAATGGATCTAAATATGTTTCTTTTATAAGATGTACTTCGGAGAGTGTGCTCAGGGGAGCTGCACGAGCTCATACCACCTTTTCTCAATTCTTTCATCGGAAATTCAGACTTATGGCTGGTTACCATCTTGTCTTGTCCAAAAGAGGGCTTTTTCGAAGCAAGCTCTTTAAAACATCCTTTAGAATGCGCACTGCCAAGGTTTGGAACTCCCTGTCAGTGTTTTCAAGCTCATATAACCCAAATCTTTTCAAAGTTCGAATGAATGGGCATCTTCTGGATGAGCTCGCTCTATCATAGGCCTCATATTCGCTATACGGCTACATGCTGGCCAAGAGACAACTCATCTATACTAATATTATAAAGAGGAGAGATTTGATTGTTTGTTTGTATAGAATAGGCTCCGAAACTACTGGACCGATTTGAAAAATTCTTTTACCATTAGAAGCCGACATTATCCGTGATGAATATAGGCTACTTTTTACCTAGGGAAAATGCTTCATTCCTACGGGAAATCTAAAATAAAAGTAAATACAAGCGGCTTCGCCCTGAAGGTGAAGCGACTAACATGACAAGTGCTTGGTGATATTTTTAGCAATCCACTACGGTGGATGACGTTTTATACTTTTCAATGCGGACGAAGTCGCGAGCACCAGCTAGTCTTAAATAAAATAAAAAATAAAGAAAATGCAAATAGTTCTAACATGTTCAGGTCTCGGTATATCATCCATTCCACAGGGATCGTCATCTGCGCCGAGATATTTCTGTGTACCTCTCGCCCTCGGCTTACCGTCCCCCACTCCGAGTGTCGTGTATGCTATGTTCCCACCCCTAATAAAAACGTTTCAAAATTCAACAAATTGAGCTTGGAGAAATTAAACAAATAGGAACACGAGCAGTTACATTAAATAGTATTGTACATAACGTTTCAGTCCATACTTGTTATAAGCTGGATTATAATTCTGGTCATATGAGCAATATGACCAGAAATTTGTTGCACAGGCCGTCAAAAAGCGCAAAATTGAATATTTGGGGCGTGTGTTACGCAACAACAGATATTCAGTTGATAATAACGGTTAAAATAGAGACATTAGAGGGTGGACTGAGATCTCCATGGAGAACATCAGAAAGAAAGAAAGAAGAAAGAAAGAAAGGACTTCTGTCTGACCCAGGACTAGCACAAGTTTTCAGAGCTGACAACCAACCATAAAATCATTGTAAAATCCATAATTGGTGTGTTTTTGTTTTTGTCAGTAATTTTTTTGTTGAGAGCTGTGGATTTTGAATAAATAAATAAATAAACCTCCAGTAATGGAAAAAATACTTTATTTGCTTATCAAATTTTACTGTAGAATATTGATATTAAGTTTGTAACAAATAGGAAAACTGAAGATAAAGATCATGTAGTACAGTGGATTGCATGTATTGTTTTAATTTAAATAATTTGTTTAAATATGATGAAACACTAGAAAAAAAGTCTCACCTTCGTTGTCGCATTAAACGTTTCTGTCTTCTGGCCGCGTATTTTCTGAAAAGGACCAAATCACTTTTTAACACGTTTCAATGTGGATTTATGGCATCTAATTAAACATGGCATAGAAAATACTTGCCGACATTTTGCTCTGTTGCAAGTCTTCCTATGACATCTCCTATAAAAAAAATTAAAATTGAGAAATCTACAACCACTTTACGGTGCACTTAAACTTAAAATGCATAATATTATTGTTAGTATTCATCAAAAATAACAATAATATTTTCAGGTTATATACAGGAATTTCAGGAGCCAAAACTGGCTCAGAAAAATTATATATAATTCATACAAATTATGAGCAAATTAACTTACCCTCCTTTGTGACATGGTTTCGGTCTTGACGCTCTGTAAAAATATGTGAAAAATGTTAAATTGTTATGTAAGTGCAAAAGTTCTAGAAAACATTGGCTACACAAATAATGTGTGGTAAAATGTATGTATTTTATTTGTTTTGTTATCTTTAGATGTATTCGTGTGTGTCCTGTGTATGCAAATAAATGTTTTCTATTCTATTCTATTCTATTCTTGGGGCACCAGAGGCAAATGTTTTAAGTAATTATTTATTGATGCCCAATAGTTATATAAGAAAAAAATTATACCCCCTCGAAAAAGCATTTTCGCTGTCTTAGAGATTTCTATTCCTCTTTTATGTAAGCAAATGTTTTTTTTTTTTGGAGCAATAATAATTACTGATGACGACTTTATGAAAAACGACAAACTGAGCATAACATAACACTGTGTGTATCGAAATCAATATAGTTTTTTTTTTTGTTATTTGGCATACTTAATTATAATAAAATTATTTACCTGGGCAATTTGCTCGGACCTGGAATGTGTACAACGTCGGGAGCAAAGTCCTTGTCCTTGTTTATTATTATTCCACTGTGAGGCTTAAACAACCTGCGGTGAACCAAGCAATGTATGCATTTACAAATTGTCTCAATTACCTATATATTTGAAATAATCAACAACAGTCAATAATACGAACTCGTGAGCTGATTTTGGAGGCAATGGTGGCTTCATTTGTCCCGGCTTGGCTACTGCTCTTTCCGCTTGAATCACATCTCCGCTTGTTTTGGGGCTGCTCACCTAAACATTAAATTTATTATATATCAAAACCTTCCTCGAGAACCACTCTATCCATTGGTGAAAACAGCATGAAAATCGGTGCAGTACTTTTTGAGTTTATCGCGAACAGACAGACAGACATACGCGGCGGAGGACTTCGTGTTATAATGTGTAAGGATTATCAACCGACTTCCAAAAAAGGAGGTTTCATTTTTATGTTTGTTACCTCAGAACTTTCGTCTGGGTGAAACTGTTTGGATGATTCTTTTTTTTATTTTAAAAGCTGTTGCTTCCCGTGTGGTCCCATTTCAATTTGGTCCAGTTCTGACAATGGCATCCATGAGAAAATCGGTTTGATGTAGATTTTTTTTTTGTTAAAAAGTTATAGAAATTACAAAGAACTTCTTAACGCAAGTCATGAACCGCAAGCCGGGTTCTTCTAAAATTCTACTAATTCTTTTTAAAACAGCGTATTATGAGATTTTATAGTTCTTTTTTTTTGCGTTAAAGCAGACAAGCAGGCGGACGGTCTACTTGATGGTACGTGGCTACCGTCGCCCAAAACATAAGCAACTCTGGTAGTCCTTACTCGCTCACTAAAACATACATTACACATGCTGGTTTTATTTTCATTTCACTATATTCATAGTGTGGTTCCTGACGCCACTTCTTTCCAGGTCCGGACTAGAGACAACATTGAAAAGACGGACCTTTTCATAGTTCAAACCTGTCAGGAATCAAACCCGGGACCCCCGAGACAGACAATTCATTGATCGTAATGGTTAAGGTCTCTGAATCAAGAGTCGAAAGTTCTAATCCTGGCAAGATTACCTTAGGAAAGAAAACTTTTCAAGGGATGAATTTTTTACCTATAAGTCATTATTCATCATTTATACTCACATTTAAAATGGATTTATCAGAAGCCGTATGTTTGACTACAGGATTTGGCGCTGGTAATAAAATGTCTCCGGGTAACAAGTCAAAGTATCGCACTCTTTTTTTGAATTTCTCTTTTTTCCTTCTTTTTCTCAGTATGCCACTGGTCTCCTCGTCAGACGTTGACGGAAAATCAAAATCGGCGTATTCCCTATTGGTAAAAAAAATTATTGAGACTAACTTGGAGTCTCTAATATGTTAAAATCCACATAAAAGCGAAAGCCATTTGCTATCTGGCATTATACACAACGACTTAATCTAATATATATCTTTCTATATCTATACTATATTATAAAGATAAGATTTGTACTTTTGTTTGTATGTAATGCTTAAACTCAAAAACTACAGGACCAGGATTTTTTTAAATTCTCTTACCTATAGAAAGCTACATAATCAGCGAGTAACATAACATAGGCTATATTTTATAAAGTTACGCGGACGAAGTCGCGTACAACCGCTAGTATTGTATAAAGTTATGGTAACAATTAAAACAGTGTTAAAACAAACCTTGCGTCGGATTTCTTTGGGGGTTCAAGTGAACAGTGTCCAATATACTTCAGCCTGTAACACAAATTGTTTAATATATAATATAATAATATTATATAACGATTAGTCCTAATTAATATTATAAATGCTACAGTGAGTTTGTTTGTTACGCTTTCACGCCTTAACAACTCAGCCGACCATAATGAAATTTTATGTTACAGAAAAGGACATAGTGGGGTACCTTTCACCCAGAAAAACGAATTTAAACACCTGAGGATTAATCCATGGCGTAACTTGTGTTATATTAGGCGAAGGTAGCCACCTACCATCAAGTGAACGGTCAGTCTGTCTCATTCACTTAAAAAAAATATCACTAAAGATTTTTTGAACCTTTAAAATATTCGTTTAAAATTTTCAATTCATGCAACGAGTGTAATACGTCTTTAACAAAGAACCAAGACTTGGAAAAAAAGCCTTGAAAAGCAAGCATTTTCTCAATTAAACCGTCAATCAACAAGTTGTATATGTCGTCAGCGGATCCTTTAACTGGGCCGATCGAGATCTGCCTCGGCACATTACGATTCGGCGGCATTGTTAGAAGGGCTAGAAGGGCAAATCGACGAATAGGTTGCTTTCATCCATCAGCCCAACTTTATACTGGGCACATCATGAAATAATCAGTCAAATCAAGAAATGCCGCTGTAACATGATGTGCCGAGGCAAATATCGATGGGCCCAGTTAAACGATGGAGCGACGACATATGGATATTTGCCTAAGATAACTAATAGTCCAGTATCCCTCAAAGGATTTTTTTTTTCTGATTACTAACAGGCTGAATCTTCCCGAGTAGCTTCAGTTTGCCGAGACGAACAACTTTTACCTCTGCGAAAATTCGCGGTAGAAGTAGCTAAAGGAGTTAGCAGCCGTAAAAAACTTCCAAGCGTAGGACTGGGAAAACTTACCACTCAATCTGTAGGACTATGCGGCCATTTCATTATACCTACAATTGTTTACTAAGCTGCAGACAAAAAATCAGCTGGTTGGTTGCACCATAAATAACCCACCTTGTATGCATCGCTGGCGACATTGGTACACATGGTTCCCTCGTAAAAAGAGGTTTAAATTGCTTCGTCTTAAATTTTGGCGGTTTTGGAGTTTCCCTCTTCTGTTTTCCTGTAAGTAGACACATATTTGCAACTGTGTTACAATTTATAATAAGTTATTATAATAAGGTATATTTAAAACAAGTAAATATGTCCCCATAAAGGGCAATGTAAACAGCGAAACAATAATCATTTAATTACTTAGATCTATAAGAAATCAATTTTACGAAAGCCTTTTTCGGCGCCGCCAGTGTCGCCAATTTTATTATATTTTTAGACAATCCCTCGGGAACCTAACATTTTTCTAGAATAAAAAGTATCATCATATTATATGTTAATCCAGGTAATAAACTCTCTGTGTGCCAAATATTTATCAAAATTCATTGTGCCGTTTTTGCGTGAAAGAGTAACAAACATATATCTCAACAAACTTTCGCTTTTATAATATTGGTAGGATGAGTTTGCGGGCAAAGGATAGTTACTAAAAATAAAAAATGTGGGTACACGACACTTTTTGTATCTTCTTGAAGGTGTCACAACTCTCCATAGGCAATTGTTATCCTCTCTGGTACAATATTGTATTTAAAAAATTTAATTATGTACTAACTTTCCGCCTCAAATGTAAGCGCCTCAATAATTTCAGAAACATCTTTACAGTCTGTGCTCTGTGGTTTACAATTCTTTTTTATCTTCGGAGGACATTTGCAAGCTCTGAAACATTTAAATTTATATTACGTAAATTGAGTATATACTAAAACCTTCGAGAACGAGTCTATCCATTGGTGAAAACAGCTTGAAAATCGGTGCAGTAGTTTTTGAGTTTATCGCGAACAGATAGACGCAGCAGAGGACTTTGTTTTATAGTATGTAAGGATAATAATAATAAAAATTTATTATTATTTTTGTAAAAAATTTAAAACTAAGAATTAAATAAATATGTGGTAATATATCTATTTTACAATAATAAAAGTAAAAGAGCCAATTAACCATTCTGCGCACGGATGCAATTTTTTCTGCAAATTATACAGGCACAATAAACTGTAATAAACATACCTTCCTTTGTTTATCACTGTTTTCATTAGTGAAAACCAAATCAAAATTCTTTGATTGGTTTATAGTTAGCGGGGAAACAGACAGAAGCGGACAAATGATTACCTATACTAATATTATAAAGAGAAAAGGGAATAAACTCAAAAACTACTGAACCTATTTTGAAAATGTTTTCACCTATATAAAGCTACATTAACAGCTAGTAAAATAAGCTATATTTATAAAGTTAACAATTTTAAA
The DNA here is from genome assembly GCA_918317495.1 of Synanthedon vespiformis. Classification (NCBI taxonomy): domain Eukaryota; kingdom Metazoa; phylum Arthropoda; class Insecta; order Lepidoptera; family Sesiidae; genus Synanthedon; species Synanthedon vespiformis. The sequence continues at coordinate 5,062,319 of OU906954.1, read as the reverse complement.
CTTAAACTTAAAACAAACTTTCACACGTAAACAGCTAAAGACTAACATGAAAGACGGCTATGGCTATGTTCAAAATCTAGGTTCAAGGGCAAAATCTAGAACATAATTATAAACTGTAAGTTTACTACACTTACTACATATTGGCTGTACCGCTTATAAAAACACTGAAACATCCGAAAATAATTAAATACTTACGCTTTCCTTGCACACATATTGGTAAATTAATTTGTTTATTTTTTTAAAATATTTTAATAATATTTATCAACTAACAATTTTGAAATTGACAAATCCTTTCATGACGATGTTGATGACGTTTCAAATCCAAATTTAAAATTTTCATCTGACTAAAACAGGGAGGTTAGCATTCTGAATGATATAGACAAAAATGTTGATAAGTGAGGGTTTCTTCACTTATCAATATAAAGCTGTCTTAAAATATAAAGCTAAAGACGTTTGTTTGTTTGTTTGTTTGGTTGTACGCGCTAATCTCAAGAACTTCTGGTTCGAATTGAAAAAATATTTTTGTGTTGGATAGGATAGTCCATTTATCGAGGAACAATATTTGGAACGCGGACGAAGTCGCGGGGACCAGCTAGTAAATATTTTTTTTAGCTAGTAGTTATTTTCCATTTAACGTTAACCTGCACTCATAAGTACCTACCTATACAATTGAGTTAAATTGATTTTATGTAAAATAAAAAAACATATTTTAGCATCAGCTATTTATTGAAAGTAACCCCTTCACCGTTATGTTTGATTCGCTCAAATGCATTTAGTTTTAACTAAACATAGAATTGTGTAATTCGCGTATATTTTCTTCCCTCTGTTCGGCGCGATCCTTTTCTTTTTTAAACGCTTCATAGTCCTCATTGTCTGTGGGTAGTTCATATCGACAGAATGGACATGAGTTTGTCTGAAAATTAAATTTAACATGTTTGTATTTACTACTAGCGACGCGCTTCCGGCTTCGCCCAGAGTGCATTTTGTTTTACGTAAAAACCTTCCCTAATTATCACTCTATCCATGAGTGAAGACAAAATTAAAATCGGTCCAGCCGTTCTCGAGTTTTGCACTTAGCAACATATTTAGTGAATCATTTTTATTTATAAAGAAGATTAAAGTATTTACTTAATATGCAATTTCTTTTCTTTTGTTTCTATATTAATCGAATAAATAAAATACAGTTAATGGATGTTTTAAAACTGTCTTAATGGTCATGACTAATTTGATTATGAGTATTCTACATATGTATGTATTATGTTCTTTTAATTCGTTCGTGGGCATTGGAAAATGCCTTTTCAAAAATGCAAACGCCCCCGTGAGTCAACCGTAAATCACGTCTGCTAATGCGTTTGCCAAATAAGTAAATTCAATAACAATAAAATTAGTATACCTTATTCAACCATGTCAATATACAAGTGTCGTGAAACATGTGTTGGCATGGCATTTTCTTTGGTTTATCTCCAACTTTAAACTTATTTAAACATATTGGACATTTACTATCGTCCGATTCTTGTTCAATTGTGATCTCCTCTAAATTTTCCACTGCTTCTCTTGATGCTGGTGGGGGTAATCTGTTCAATGAAAATAAACAACGTTAGTAAATCATAATCATACCAAAACCTTGGCAAGTAGGAACACAAACCATGGCTTAAATTATGTTTAAAAATGTTTATTGTCATTTTGTTTTTGTTGTTTCTGTTTCTTATGTAATGTCATGTCCTTCGTGCAATGAATAAATGTCTTCCGTTGTGTGGTTTAGGAGTTAGAGGATATGCAGACCAACAGATGTGGGCAGCGACTAATTGCATGTGACTATGTCAAAGTTTGAAACTTAAGGGATGATTTATATTAGACCGTGGTGTGTCCAGGCCGTGCTGCTTACGGGACAGGCCCGTCTGTGCTGCATGTTTATATTACAAGGAGTGTCAACTGGGTCAGTAAGCCGTAACAGTCACTTCAATATTGACATAGTGATGTGAATTGTAATTTAATAATAATGGAGATTTCTTACTAGAGCTATTGCGATAGCCCTTGATGAAGAGGTACAAGCAAGGGTAAGAAAGAAGTTAAAAGAAAATGGGGTGTGCATCTTCTTTGAAGAATGCGACAATATGATGGAGAATTTAGTACCCTATGTAAATACTTACCACATGATGAAGACTTAAAGAAAACTTCGACAATTTACTAAATGAACTAAAGCCTTCGCTTACAAGACAGCAAACGAGATTCAAGTCACCAATAGAACCTAAAGAACGATTAGCAACCTATCTAATATAAAAATATAAATTTAAATACTAACCTGTCTCATTTATTTAATTTCCTATTTTACTGCATATAGAAGTTTTATAAACTTCGTATCCGTGTATTTAGAATGAGACATGTCATAAAGTACAGGGTGTTTTACGCACATGTTCAACCAATTTTTCGTCATCCATTTTAATACAAAAAGTATGTGGTCCATCACTAAAGACTCGTCACTCACTACCCATACACAGCACGGAACAGCGTTCATATTACAACGGGGCGTGTTGGGGACAGGGAAGAACCATGCACCAAGCGCGGCATGGCCGAACGTCATCCGGGCCCGGATGAGACACGGATCATGCATGGTGCAATATAAACATCTTCATACAAATTATTTGTAACATGCCAAACGTGTGCCACATCCGGACCACATACGAGGCACGGCCCAGACATCCCACGTTCTATTATAAATCATCCCTAACGCAAAAACGGCTAAACGAATTTGGATTAAACTTGTCGCACCAATAGTGGTGGGCTAGTTATTTGTAAGTAGGGCTAGTCTATATATAGTCTATTATCAAGTCAGCATGGATTTATGGCCCCATAAACATAATGTAAGATCTAATATTTATAAATTTAAGATTTGGTGAGAACATATACAAAAATTTAGAGTACCTTATTATTTATTTTAGCATCTCACACCATACATTGTGTACATTGCTGTATAATATCCACAATTTGACATATTATTGGATATTATGACCACGACTGTGGTAAGCTTTAAAGTGTAAAAAATATATATATTACCTTGGCCATTCTCTAGGGCCATATATACCATAATCCCGCAGAAATCTAGCCAATTCTAAAAAATCTGGTCGTTGACCATCTTCTAGCTCACGCCAGCCCATTTCTTCAAAATAGCCAGCCATCTAAGAATACATGCCGATTCAGGAGTTATAAATGTTAAACATTGAAAGTTATAAAAGGAAATTTTTAGATATTTAAAAATATATTAATTAGGTACCTTTTAAATAAAGTGTTATATATATTGAACAATTAGAACTCAATAATAAAATTTGTCACAAGATACTAGTTATTTTAATTTCATTAGCAATTTTATTTTAATATAATAAAAAAGTTTCTAAAAAGGAAAGAAACTAAGAAGTAATCTCTAATCTGTTTTTATTTATGTACATCCATCCGATTCCGATCATGTCATCATGACGTTGGTCAAAATATGATTTGATTTTCATTTTATGTCAATTGATTGTCATGTCATAAACATGTCATAAACCATAGACACTAGTATACTACGTAATAGACGCACAGACTCCCCGTTTTCCGCGTGACGAAAACTGAAATGTCTACGAGTGCGTGATTATATAAGTGTGTAAGTGAGTTTTAGAGATGTCCCTTCGTTATCGACAAGTAACAAAGTTAGTTATAATGTTTTTTTATTGATACATATCTATTATTTCACTAGACAACTCGTTCACAATAGGTGATTCTGTTCAGTTGAACATAAAAACTTAAAGTGGAAACTAGATGTTGCTTTGAAATGAAACAAGTTGTTGGTATAAATTGCTTTATTAAAAATCAATAACATTTATATTAACAAAAATGAAATATCACATTAGAAAAATATTACTTATGCCACCAAGTGAAATTGAAATTTTGATAAGTACTATCTAAGCCACAACATTAGTATAGGTACACAAATGATCTGGTTTACCGTTTAAGTTATTAGGCGCCATTCATTTATCACGTAAGATGATTTTTGACAAGTATACCCCCTTCCACACCATATTTATTACGCAAGTCTAAAGTAAAAAACATTTACACGTTTGGATTGTTTTAATTTTTATGTTTCTAAGAAAAAAATTTAGGAACGATTATTTGTACAAAGGTACTAGTGATTTTTATTTTTTGGTAATAATCAAATTATTATTCTATAACAATTTAAATGTACCTGCCAAAGCTAAAAGAAAATAAACTAAAACACTATTAGTTTTTTTCTCTATAAAACAGCTAAACCAAGCATTAATCAACGACATTATAGTAAATCATATGAGCTACGTTTATATATTAAAATTTTAAGAGATATAATTTTAGTGCGAATAATTAGTGCGAATAGTATTTGAATCATCGATATCGATTAAATTAATAGGTTATTACCTATTAATTTAATCGATATCGATGATTCAAATACTCAATCACTACGTAAATTGTGGCAATTTTCACAGACACAATATCTTTTTTTTTTATTTATGAAAGTGAGAAATATATATAAAACACAAAACTACGTGATATCTTACATTTATTACACAATTTACCATATTCCTTAAACTTAATTTTCATTGAAAATAAGGCGTTTAAAATTGATAGTATGTGGATCATATTTAACTGTAAAATGTCTCATTATTTGGATTATTCCTGTGATTCACTTCACAACCAGGCACTGAACAACACCCCATGTTGATTTTAACAATAATTTTAGGAAATTTAAAAGGATTTCTTGAGAAATTACACAAAAACTGAAAGACGCCATTCGCAGCGTTCTTATATGTTACTCTAGCTCTCTCAAAACCAGTCATATTTTCTCATTATTTCCTGTCTCTTTCGCACTCGTATTCGTGTCATAAGAGACTGCCTTCTCGCTTGCACGCTCTGTGGGTCTATTACGTAGTATACTAGTGTCTATGTCATAAACATTGATCACAGAGCATAAAACTAAAGTCACAGATAACTAGACACCACTTGCTGGCGCAAACTTGCGTCTAAATGGCGTCTAGCAACGGCTCTTGTGACGTCATCCACTTAGCGCGGGCGAACTTGAATTTAAATAGCGACCGAAGTTTCGGTGTCAATAACTTCGGAAATCTGCATCGATTTTAATAAAACAAAAATTATTCAAATGTACATAACACCTCTTGTGTTTTATAGTCATTTTCAAACCCATCAGTCAGACCTATTATATACTCTCCTGTACTAGACCCACCGGTGTGAACTAACCATAATACAAAATGAATTTGCTTAAAAAGTAATTTTAAGCATATCAATTTAAATTACTTGTGGTAGTTATATACTTAGTATCAATACTATATTCATTCAAAGCCGGATTTTCCTTTGTACCATCCCACCGTGGCGCAGGACGTCCATCCACCGTGGCGGGGCATCGAAGTCGTGCATAACGTCCCCGCGCCCGTACCCATCAACGGCCGCACTAAAATCCGGCATAACCCCACCTACCACCTACACTGCCGAGTATCCAAGAGGATTTCCCAACGTTAAAAAAAGGACGTCCATCCACAAGGTGGACAAACATCTGAGAAGGGTCGCGGGTCAACGGTGGATCCAGGCTGCTTCTAACCGGTTATATTAAAAAACTATAGGGGAGACCTATGTCCAGCAGTGGAAGTCCTGCGGCTGAGATTATGATGCTAATAAATTTTAAACGAATTTTTTAAAATTAATTTATGTAGTATGTATGTACTAATGTAATGCTTGTTTGTGGATGTTTTATTTTTTAGATTGTTCAGAATAAAAAGATCATTATTAACGTACCCAATAAAAGTAATTATACATACCAGCTACTTATATATAACATCAATTTACGAGATACTTTGCAATACTTTGTTTTACGTTACTTAAATAAGTAGGTATAGCAAGTATAACGTTATAGCAAAGAAGCAAGACAAAATAAAAAAACTAAACTGATAACAAATAAGATTTAATAACAACAATAACATGCAAATAAACACAAATCATGCATAATTAATAGTTATACAACTACTTTAACTAATTTATTCGATTAAATATATTCGATTTAAGTATATTACATTATAGGTAATCTAGGCTAGGTAGGTATATAAAAACAAAAAATCTAGATATGGCACGAAGCTAAGTACTACTGAAATTTTAATTTTTGTACATTTTGCTTGGTTCTAAAAATATTAGTACAAATTTTGCCTAAAATTACAATTGTTAGGTAGGTACCCACAAAATTATATGGGTTACCTAGTAAATAATATCCTTTTCGATTGTAAATATTCTTTGACTTCTTACAAATTCTTTTGAAAATTAGATTTTTCTAGGCAGTCTCTCATTTTGTGACTATTAATTAGGTACTTGGGTGGTTACCTTACGTAAAATAGGTAAGTAGAGGTAGTTAAGTAATACAATACATTCAGTGTACCTAGGTAAGTATTGGGTAAGTTTTTAAATTTTTTGTTAGCACTATAATAACTAATATGTTAGCACGATTAAAAACAAAAAAATTCGATTTGTTAATTTTTGGTACATAGGGCAAGGCCAGTTAGAAAAGAGTGGTACTTGAAATTGGTATATTTTATTAGGCATTTAAAATTAAAGTGTCCGGTCCGGTGACTACTTTGATTGGATCTGGCTTGTTTCCTTAGCCACATACCTATCATCAAGTGGACCGTTCGAAATGCGAGCCTGGCCTGGCACCTGGCACATTACCTACTGCGGTGCGTCAAATAGGAATATAGTACGTACCCATTTTTATAAACTTTAAAATATACCAGTTTCAAGATCAAGTGCAGTAGTTTGGTAAGCGCCCTTGAATCAATTTAAAATGACTTGTTTTTGGTCTGATCTGACAAAGTCGTCATTTTAAATTGTCAAGGAAACCTTTTAGGCTACAACTTTTAACTGTCTCTGATAGTTTAAAGCTCTCAAAAATTGTATGCTGTTAGCAACACCGAGGCTGAAATTGCAGAGAGACAATGCATAGTTTATCGGTTTAATAACAAGGCAATAGCGAGTCCAAATGAGGCCTGTAAGACCCAATGTTGCCGACTGCGATGTCGACACTTGATCGAGTGGGCGACGAAATTGATCGACTGATGTCAAGACTAAAGCCTGAAATATAGATATAACGAAAAGTTTTTTAATATCAACAGCAGTAGCTATATAATATATTTCTATATACTCGTAGTTCTTAAGATACTTAATACGATTTTTGACCTGGATATAACAAGAACATGTAGGTGTCTACCTACTTACTGTTAAGTTCAGTGTACGAGTGGTTTCAGTAGCACTACCATGAGTTTATGATGAGCGAAATCGCTAGCGAGAGATGAGCGAGAGCGTAAAATATTTGTATGAAAAATTGTACGTTCTCGCTCTCTCTCGCTAGCGAGATCGCTAGCGATTTCGCTCGTCATAAACTCATGGTAGTGCTACAGAGCCCATGCTCCCCTAACCCCACCTTTTCCCATACATAGTGCATTGTCTATTGCATACTTACTATCCCTTTTTCTTGCATTCATAGACGACGGTAACCATGAAGATAATTTAGTCACTGTCGCTTGCCCAATACGTATCTTATTGGATATCTATCTAAATTTATGTGAGAAATAAAATCATGGTGACATTACGTGTACATACAGTAAAATTTTATTGCGTAAATAATTTTATCAATACCTATTACATAAGATTACACTGTCTTATGTAAATATTCATGATAATTCCATGAATAAGTGTAGATAACTACCTAGGTATAATAAGTCTAAAACATTTTGATTACCTACCTAATGATTTAGTTAATTCCTTTTATTTAAACTAGCTAGTGCCAGCGACTTTTTTCGCGTTGAGAGAAAATAAATGCCAGACATCTTTATCGCTTCACCATGTCGACAGTGGCGTCATTCCACCCTTATTAGGGTATCCTAAACTGAACCTTTCATGCACGGTCGTTTCTGAAAAGTCCATCAATGATACGTTTATCAATTCATGCATCAAGACGTAAATGGCTAAAGGAGGACCATTACGGGTAAAATGTACTACCAAAAAATTAAGATTTTTATATTTCTTATAGCTAGATAGTTCTCGCGGATCAATAAAGAAAAACTTCTTTACACAGGTAGTAGTCTATAGTACTAGTAGTTTCCTGTTGTCATGCAAGAATTACATAATTATTATGTGTAACCCGTGCATTAATCATTTAACTGTGTTTAAGGTATACTTATAGGTTTTCCCATGCTTTATCAAAATTAAAACACAATGCTTAAAAACAAACAGATCAAATGTTAAGTAATAATGATGGGTTAGAAAATGAATAATGAATATTTCAGATCAAGAACAAGTAGAACACAAAAAGAAAACTGTATTAGATAAGGGAAAAGAAGGCCATTAAATAATAGATAAAATGTCAAAAAATATATATTTCAAACAGTAAAAATGGTCTTACAAAAATAGACATGATATTTATAACATTTTTTAATATTCCCATTACTAAGTATATAACAATGTATAACGTATGATTAAGTATGGTGTATATAATGATGGTAAAATATATCTTTTCATTCATTCATTGTTATCACAGCTTTCCCATGTGTAAACACATTTTTTAAAGTAGATTGGAATGCGCTTATTAAATTCAAATAAAAAAATAATTTTGATGCAGCAATCTATCAAGCTCATTGTGTGTATGATTGATGCATTAAAAAAATAATATCTTTAACTTAATTTATTATCTAGATTGCTGACAGCGTTAATTCTTCAATATTAAAAAAAAACTATGAAAACTTATATACTTACAGTAAAAATGATTCAAATCCAATTTTCTGACGTTATATTAAGCGCACCATATAATTTGCTGGTCTCTATCATTATCTTAAGACTTTATTGCAAATCTGTCTTTTAAATAAAATTCAATTTGAATATATAAAAAAAAATATATAACATTTTTAGATAAGATTATAATCAATAATATGGGAAGTCAACTTTCCATTTAACATTCTCTATCATAGATTCCAATGGTTTTATTTAATGTGAAAACTTCAACCATTGCTGTTGGCAATTATTTAGCACCTTGTATTACGTATATCAGAAGCATTCATGAATATCTAAGCCTAGATTGCAGATTTTGCAATCTAGATTTTCATTGTCTTTACCCATTTCTTTTCAATTGATGATTTAAATTATACAAGTGTCTATGATTGATCTACAACTGCAACCATTATTTGATTATTTCCATTTAGATATTTAAAATATTAAACAAGTAAAGTGTCAATTACTTTAAGTAACAACTATTACTTGATTAATTTTTTTTCTTTTAGAGATTTTCTATGACATTTGAGAATACATTAAGAAATTCTAGGTAATTATTGAAAAGTTGAGCGAAAATTTCATCTACCTACCTACTAGAATAAATAACTAAATTACCCACTGAGATTATGAACCCATTTGTGAACCTACTTTATTTTTGGATTAGATTTATTTTTTCTTTGCCTGTTCGTGCTTAATAGCTCTACCTATCTGGTATAGACTTGTACACGCAACAAACACATTTACTGCGAACAAACTGTAGTTCTTAGGTATGATTACAAGAGAATATCTGGACCATATGAGACCAGTGGCCGCCAGTGATGCGGATTGTGGAATGGACAGTGTTTCAACAGGCCGATTCAAATCACCCAAACCAGCTAACACCAAACCCTGAAAGTGTTAAATTGAAGCATGAAGACAAGACAGATGATATGACAAGAGTGAGTGAAGATCCTATATGTATAAGTATTACTAGGTGGACAGATTCTTATTACAATCTGTCATGGAGCTTACATAGAAATGTTTCATAATGGGTAATGGCTGGATGTGTTGCAAGTCACATTTGACTTAATGAGTGGCATAGTATTGCTATAAACTAATGCATGGGGCGTTATTACATTATATTGATAGACTCAAGTATGATGAGTTCAATACTATGAGCTACAATTGAATTTACAATGAAGCAAAATTTCACTTATGCTCAAAACCTCTAAGCTAGGCCCTAAACTCGCTATAAATTTCTGTAATCTAGTTAAAAAAATTATTCATTTGTAGTTACACTGAATTTCAATTATTAAACTCTTTAAAAACGCAATGGATTGAAAAAAAAAACATCAAGTTAAGCACTGTTCTCATACAAATTTCAGGGGATTAAATCTCGATAAATAAATGTTGTTTTGTCTCACACAAGAATGATTATTTAAACATAATATGCTTACAAGTCAACCAATCTGATCAATAAATGTTTATGAGAGATGTAGGGTTTAACTTGAAAACTGGCATCAAATTTTTGAATCTATTATAAAAATAAAGATTAAGGTCTTTACAAAATTCCCCACAACCTACAGTAAAAAGAAGGATCCTTGCACATATAATTTTCATGCTGAATTTATTAATTATAATTAAAAATAAATAGTGAATTCTCCTGATACAAGTATTGTTACGCAAGGTGTTTAGAAAAGGTCTAGGGGTCTCACTAAACCATTGCTATTTTGTATGGAACAGATTTTTATAAGGTAAGAAGTTCGCCATGTCAGCTAGTATCTTATAAAAAGTTAGATGGACAAATTTTAACATTTCATATTATGAAAACATTTATGTGCCTGTTTGTCAGATTATATTATTTAAACACATAAGAAATTCAACGTCTTTGCTGGAGGACAATTATATTTTTGTATAAGAAATGAAATATAACTTTAATAATTATGTTAGGGAAATACAAATTTTTTAAATTTGATCAAATTAAAGAACAGTGCTTGAATAACTTGTCATTTCATTTTCTACTCATCATTTGAGTTTACATAACAATCAGATTAAAATAATTTCATTTCAGTGTACTATCTGAAGAGTTTTTCTTATCAGTGAATGACATTGACGTCAGAACCAGTAGTATACGAGATAACGAACAAAACTACTGACTACTCAACTAATCTCATGGACTAATCTAATGATAATGTTATATGGAAATCTGATTTTTAATTATTCATGCGCAGATTTAAATATCAATAAATGAACTGACATCGCAAAACTTCAACGTGTAACCCTGGACAAGGTTTCAGAATATTAATAGCTTAACCTTGACTCAATATACATCCGTAAACAAAATGAACGTACCCATTTAAAAGCTGGGGCCCAGAAGAAAATTGTTTTGGGACCTGTGAAATAATTAAAAAAAAACTCAAGTCTTTTTTATCAAAGAGCGAGGAATTTAAACGGACTGTAGAGCAATTACCAGCTGGATGTTCCCACAGCGGACGAAGTTTCGCTGGCACAAATGGCTCCGCTGTTTTCACAATAACTTTGTATAATTTAGACATGTTTATTAACTGTAGGTGTACTTTGGGAGGTAGGAAACTAAATACGGGGTTATGGGTTTAACTGTGCGGGACAACTACCATTGGCCACGGTTTGAAAATTAACTAATAACTATGAATATGAATGATCATGATAACTTGAAGCTTGAAGTCGCCACTTCGCCAGTGGAGCGACCTTCAAAACAAGTCGTTGCGTTGATAAAGACGGCAGGTGGAGGGAGGTAGAAGGTTGGCCATGGATTCAGCTGATTGGCTCATATTAATGTCTAAAACTGTCATATTTTTGACATTGACATATTTGTGATAGCTCTATTTTTTTATTGTAATGGCAATTGTACACGCTCAGTAAGCGCTTAGTCCATCGAAATAGCATTATATTAAGCATAGAGTAATTATTACTGATATGTAATTATTATGATATGTATTTATTATTTATATGTCAAATGTCATTACGCTTGTTTTGTATTTTTCATTTTTTGCTATATCAAGACATGGTAAAAAAAATCTTACTGCCATATCTCCGGAAATTTAATCAGAATCAGAATTTGCGTTAAAACCATAAACTAAATAGAAAACACAAAAGGAAAAAGGCGGGAAATTTCAAGTAGGCTTTCGCATCTTTTCTATCAAATTGTTTTGCAAATTAAATTTATCATAAAGGTACGTCACAGAATTTTTCAAGCACTGAAAAACCCTTTTTTGTAATTGCTTACTTATTCATAATTAGTGTATTTATATTTGTAATTTCCGTGGTAAGTTTTTATTAACTATTAAGTTTATTATGAACAAAATATATATCTCACCCAGAGGGCACGTTGTCTCCTTTTGCCTAGTTCAGCATGTTACTGAATCCGATACAGACTGCCTTCTCCACATAATTTCTCTCCCTCAAAAGACAGTGTGAGCACAATATAAATATTGTGATTAAGTATATTAAAGTTATATAAACGTGCAACCTACGTCTTCAGCATAAAGTTCCTAACGTATTCACTCGGAGGCACTGAATACTTTGAAAGCGACGATAACAACTTACCATACCACAATATGGGCCGTCAGCCTGCCAACCCACATTTATCATAAAAAAAGTATGTAACACGAGTAATTACGGTGTAGGTATATAAAGACTTTGGCCTTTCTCCTTAAGCCCTTATGCCCCTGGGCGGTAGTGATAAGGGAGACTACCGCCCGTCGTGAGGTTCTCACAGTTGACCGGCGTATCTCCACTTTTGGATACGCTGAGGTTCTGACAGGGAACAGTTTAAGTCCTCGCCCCGCTGAAGAGCCTTGATGAGTAGCGGATGTCGTGTCATAAAGCTCCTGTGATCCCGCCCATCTATGGCTGCGCTAGAAAGTCGTCAGGTTTTGTAGTGATGTGTCGGACCATTAAAAATGTAGATCCGCGGTTACGGATACGGATATTCGGTGTCAAGATCCGCGGATACGGATACCGATCTTAACTTTCTTACTTCATCGGTGTCGGTGCGCGTGACCTTGAAACGATAGTTGACGCCCGCCACTTGGCATTAAGAAATTAAAAAATAAACTGAATGGAATTTAATAGTTTTTCATTGCTTCATTCTATATATATAATTGATATATATATATCATAGAATTTCATCTATGAATTAAAAATTAATACGGTAAAAGATCCGTAAAAAGAAATGAACCGCCAAAAAGTAACGGATACGGATACGTATCTTTCTTTTCCGTCGGATATCCGCGGGTACGGATACAGATATCCGGTACATCACTAGGTTTAAGCGGGATTTCCCAACGTTAAAAAGGTATATAAAATCTTATAATACCGTTATTAATGTTTCGGAGATAGAGTTCAAAACAAATGCTCCAATTCAAAACGATGCACAAACAATGTGTCCGTGGAACTATTAAATAATGATGTCACGTATACTTGTGCTATTTGATTATTCTAATAAGAGTGGCTGGAGTATAAATAGTTCTGCAGGTGCCTTTTCTATTATAATCTTATAATCTTTGAGCATTATTTTGATTCGTTTCTTGATTTGAAACTTCAAAATGAGATCTACTAGCTGGCGCCTACGACTTGGTCTGCGTGAAAAAAAAAAAATAAGCAATATAATCTTTATTGTAGTTATAGATGATCCCTCGAGAACAGTCTAGGCTCAGATTATTAAAACAGAAGTCTAGGGCTGTTTCAGTTTCAAAATGTGTGGGTACGTAATATGCTTATATTCCTAGATTTAAGCCAGTATTACATATTTATTATTACTATTGATGATTGATAATATAAAAATTCCTTGCCCATTCATCATACTTATATAGTTATTATAAAAAGATATCAACCTCAACGTGGATTTAGGCAAGTGTAGCGAGAATTACCTACCTATCTATTCTAATGATGCATTATTTGAGTAATGTTAGGAATCATACGTTACGATAAATGTTATGTTAGGCGAGCTATGAGTAAAACGGTAAATACAACATTCCGCCACCCGATAAGGTTGTGTGTGAGGTAAGAAATATTTTTTTACGAAGCATTCGTCTCTCGGCAGGCAACAAGCAAAGTTCTATAAAAAAGCAATCCCAAGTGCAGCGAGCGCGACCAGACGCGGAGTCATTTTGGTGCAGTGTCTTGTGTTGTGCATTTGTTTGAAAAGTTAAAACGAAACGGTGAGAGAGATGTTTATTTTATAATCTAATTTTAACTTCACACAAGCCATGTTTGTTCTCGCGTACGTAGCGTAAAAATTGCCCAGTTATTATCATATCGTTTCACATTACCTGCGTGTTTGCTTACACGAGTAGTACCTATAAGTAGGTATCGTAAATAAATTCCGTTATCAAAATTATCTAAATCCTTCATAAACGCCGTCCGTCCATCGACTATAGACCGCCTTAAAAATCCATCAAGTGCTTTACAAAAATATGTCCTATTCCGGCCTAGTTTCAATTTTATCTTTTAGTGTTGAAACTAATACTATTTAATCCCAGTCCTACTAAAATTATAATAACTGTGAAAATTCTATATCCCTCAATAGCGCAAAGACAGATTTGGTTAAACAGGTTTGGATGAAATTTGACACACAAATAGTTACTTTTTATCCTGGATAAATGTAAGGTTCCTGAGGGATCGTCTAAAAATATTTAAAAAATCGGCGCCAGTACCTAGTCAACAGCGTCACCGTCGTCACGGCGATAAAGATGTGAGGTGTTATAATATTTAATAGTAATTAGTTACCTATAGTCAATTATTTTTTTGATGTTATATTTTTCATTGTTTAAATATAATAAAAAAAAAATATTTTTCTTATAATAGTTTGTATGGAAGTCAGCACCGCAAGGAGTGAGACAAGCAAATTATACGTAGTAAAGTAGTAACTAATAAGGTCTATAAGTCCTATATAAGTAAGATGCTTTATGTTTTATGTTTAACACAACTATACTTGCTTATATGTTTTATGTTACTATTGATAGTAAATTATCCTAATTTACAGATGATTAGATATTGCTGATATTAAGTCATGCTACTCGTATACAATAACACGTTCGACTTGTATTATTTGAATTATTATGATGTAATAAGTATGTAGGTGTATTAGAAGGTGGATGTTGCAATTTAACTGTAGTTATAGTTAACAACCGAAAAGCATACCTATATATGAATGTATTAACCAAGTCTATACCATTTACCTTATTACCTAATACCATGCTGTAATGAGACCTCACTACGGTAACAATATAAACATAAAATAATAACACATACATACAAAAATTATATCCCAAAATAATATAGGTCACAGCTCTATTAATTTCTCTAAACGCTAAAAAATGACCAAGCTACCTAAATAAAAAATATATAAGTAAAACTACGCCACAAGAAATTATTACCTACTAGCTGGCGTCCGCCACTTCGTCCGCGTTGAAAAAGAAAAAGTGGCCTATCATGTTTCCTGTAAATGTTAAACTAAATGTTTATCTACCAAGTTTCATGAAAATCAGTTAATTCGTTTAAGAGTTATGGACGAACATACATACATACAATACCTACACTTACAGATTTATTATTAGTATTGATACGAAATATTAGCAAATTTATTGAATCTTTATTGCTCATACATTTTCGTCAGGCGTTGATTTTTTATTTTTAGATGATACTTACCTCGGTAACAGTAATTTTTTTCTGGACGAAAAACATCACCCTCTGTCCTTTTCTTTATCCCGAATTTCTGTGTGTGCAAATTATTATGTATTGTCAAAACAAAAAATAGCTGTACCTACCTATAAAATTAATATTCTCGTTATGCCGCTCAGCTCAGTTCATTTGAATACCTACAGTAAACTAGGTAGTCTATTGTGTAAGACCAATCTAGCAGGTACTTAGGTAATTAAAAAACTCGTAAAACGTCGTATCTTAGGTATATTAAATTCTTACTTAATATAACCCAATGCATTGTGACTTGTGAGTTATTAATTGTCTCCAACTCGAGATGGGTATGGTTCAGTCCTGAGGTTATTAATTGTATGATGACTAAGTACTAATTCATATGATGCAGGTTTTCCTTTCACAAAAGTCCCAAATAATTCCATTAGTAATTCCTCACGCAAAAACAAGATGTTATAGGTTAAAGTTTGATATTTTTTGTTTGAAAGCTGACGTGATGTTTGAAAGTTTATGAATATCTGTTCAGACGTTTGAAGATCAAAAGCCCATTTCCTAGTTGACAAAGAGATTTCAACTATAACTTCCAAGGGTTCAATTGATGTGAAATTTGGACGTTGTCTATACTAATAAAGAGGAAAGATTTGATTGTTTGTTTGTGTAGAATAGGCTCCGAAACTACTTAACCGATTTGAAAAATTCTTTTACATTAGAAGCCGACATTATCCATGACGAACATAGGATACTTTTCCCCCGGGAAAATGCTTCATTCCTACGGGCAATCTAAAATAAAAGTAAATACTAGCGGCTTGGCCCGGGAGATAGCGCCATCTATCCAAAATACGGTAGATGGCGTTTTATACTTTTCTACGCGGACGAAGTCGCGAGCACCAGCTAGTAATGAATAAACTCAAAAACTACAGGGCCGATTTTGAAAATTCTTTCACCTATAGAAAGCTACATTATCAGCGAAGTCGCGTGCAACAGCGAGTATTATAAAATAAGTAGTTAGGAAATGATTTTTTAGATTTAATAGGCTGCAAAGGTTTTCTTAACACTCGTATGTGTCGCTACAAAATCTATCTTACTTATATTTCTCGTAAGCACATCAATCACATAAACCAGTCATTATCGCCTATCACACTTCTTATCTAAGTTGGTGCAAATGGGAAGTGATCCTTCACCGGAATTTTCGCAGACATACGCACGCCAGTAGAATTTGGAGTGACATCCGAACCATATACCAATAGACATATAAAATTGAAAAGTTTGTTTGTTTGGTTGTAGGTACGCGCTAATTTCTTATATTTTTCCAGGTAACTCTCTGCACTAACTAAGTAATGATTGATTTATCCGACTAAGCAGATAACAAGCAAAAATAATAAATTTAAAACGCTAAAACTATAACTAAAACAAAATGCTCCATTGAGTGAGTCTTAACGTGAAACAACATTTAGCACAGTTCCCAAACAAACCTCATTGTATTTAATTTCAAGAAATGCTTGCCTAATGCATTGTCTTACATTGTTTTTTATTTACATTTAGATAGTTATTTGTAGGTTCAACAACCAATACAACCCAGTTATTGAAAACAGATAGAGCTGAATAAAATATATAAAACTACTTTGGAGTTTAAAAAGAAATGTTTACATATTCGCCGGGCAAAAAATGGGGATAAGATTATATTTTTACGTTTTAAAACAATAAACTGATCAAGAGAACGTGTAATTTATGATTCTTAACTCGAAAGAATTTGTTTCTGTTGAAGAACTTCAGAATCTCAGAAAATGATCGCACATATTAAGAACCTCAGCTTATCACATCTTAAACGTGGGATTGCTTTTTCTTACCTACTGTTAACTACTCTTTTTTTACTACTACTTCTACACAGCGATTCCTACTAATATTATACGTAAATGCGAAAGTTTATGAGGATGGACGGATGTTTGCTCTTTTACGCAAAACGGCTGAACTGGTTTGGATAAATTTTAATAAGTACACAGAGAGTTTATTATTTATTACCTGGATTACCACATTTAGGATACATTTATCCTGAAAAAAAAAAAATGTTAGGTACTCGAGGGATCACCTTAAATTATAAAAAAATCGCACCGTCTTCAGAGCATAAAGATCAGATATTTTCTGAGGTGTTATATTTTCAACGCGGATAAATTCGCGGGCACCACAGCCACAGCTATGGCGTTTGTATTGTATAGAGTATTTGATCGCAAGTATTCTAGAAACATCAGTGCGCTTTAAATTGTTTATTTTTTCTTAAGTACTCGTCAAAAACATAGAGATGTACATTACTAGTACCTACCATTTGTATTGCACATTACTAGTAGATTTGAAATAGCAACAGCAATAGAAGAGGCACCAGGGCACCAGCCAGTTGTGTGATTTTTTTTTTAATATACAACACGTAATAATAAAATTAATAAGATAAGATACCTATTCCAAGAACATTAAAAAATGGAGCGCTCTTATCTTCTAACTAAATAAAAGGAAAAATAGACGAATTTACATTAATGGGTCTTACCATGTCTTACCGATATACATTAGAATTATTATAATAATAGATATAAATATTTATACTTAATTTATGTACATACAGTCAAATTAAAAATAAGACTAATGTTTATTTTTTTATGGGAAAAATATATAATAAATAAAATATTGTTGACAGATAATGGGCAACGTGCTATTTTCGGTTCTTTGGCTCATCATTCTCATATTCGTCGGTTTTTGGGTGGCAGGATTTGCTGCTGGTTTCTACATTTTACTGATTCCGTTCACAGTATGCATAGAGCCTTTAACGGTAAGTTTTAAACTTGGCACTCGAACCTACATACCTACTTATTCTGTCTGTCTCCACAAGGCATGACCTCAAATCAATTTCCTGTGTGTAATCTTATTAGACACGGTTTTGCTAGAGAATCTTTTCTATCCTAAATAGGTACCTATCTATAGTTAATATTATAAAAAGAGTAAATTTGTATTTTTATATGTTTGTAATGAATAAACTCAAAAACTACTGGAGCAATTTTGAAAATTCTTTCAACTATTGAAAGCTACATTATCAACGAATGTTACTCGTTGATAATGTAGCTTTTACAATATCTGGATATAATATGTTTTGTAGTTGGCGCCAAATTTTTAATTTTTTTTTTTATATAAAACACAAGTAGATAGTCCTTTTTTGTAAACTGAAAAAAAAAAATACACAAACGAATCCACCAATAAATTTGTCATCCCTTTTTTGTGAAGGTTCCATACTTTTTGTGACGCGTCCTGACCTTTTTTTTACCTTACCTATCTACGCAATATCCGCTTCACATTCGCCAGCTTCACAACTTTGTATCAAAGCATCTTCACAGAGCTCGCGTCTTATCAATTTAGTAAATATTTTGTCACTTTCATTGCACATGAGTCACGCATTCGTTTACATAAAAAATTGGTTTTACCTCTGAGGTTTTATCCTATAAAAAAAATATATCACTTCGTTTATCGCTCTGTCCATTAGTGAAAACCGTATCAAAATCGGTTGGGTGATTTAGAAGAAAGGCGAACATCGACTTTATCTATAGGTAATTAAATCGGAAACAAGCGACGTCTGTACATTAAATATTTTTTTCAATTTTTTGAATGTGTAACCTACTTATGTAACCGAAGTCAAAAGAAATATTTTTTAGAATTTTTGTCTGTTGGTGCACGTTAATCTTAGAAATGGTTTAATCATTAATGTATTTAGATGAAAGGCACACAGATTACCTGGACCTGGATTAACATATACCTAATAGGATACTTTTTATTGTGTAAGAATGTTAGGTTCCTGTGGGATTTTCATAAAAATGGTCTATCGAGGTACAGCGCGTACGAAGTTTCGAGCACAGCTAAATAATTTTAGAATTTATGTATAGATATAAATACCTACGTTTTATTATTATAATTTTTAATAGTAAGAAAGTCGTTAAGTCTACCACTATTATAAATTTAAAGTGACATAATTATAGTATACATGCGATATGTGTTCACATCACACGTCCAGTATTAAATACAGTCACGTTCCAGTAATAAATGGTAGGTATCAAATGATGTCATTATTTATTACCTACATAGTAGGTACAATACAAGGGCAACTATGACAAAGTTCTGCATAGGTAAATATCGTTGCGCCTACATGCGAGAGTGACTGTACGCTATGTCTTAAATCTAATAGGCTCTTAAGGTCGATTAAATTCACGCATAGTTCTCACAACAGTATCTAAATTATGTTAAATGTGTAATATAAACGTGTTCATATAATTATTTCCATTATTGTATATTTCTCAACGCAATGTTAAGGTCGATAGACAGGCTGACGGTCCACTTGATGGTAGGTGGGACAGATGCTGCTATAAGTGCAAGTAGGATTAAGGAAAAGGGCAATGGGCAATATTTATTTATTAGAACAAATGGGATTTCTTTCCATTTTATTCTCTAACTAAATGCGCCCGTAATTACTAACTCCATCTACCGTATTTTGGATAGATCCCGGGCTATCTCCCGGGCCAAGCCGCTAGTATTAACTTTTATTTTAGATTTCCCGTAGGAATAAAGCATTTTCCTGCGGTAAAAAGTAGCCTATGTTCATCACGGATAATGTCTGCTTCTAATGGTAAAAGAATTTTTCAAATCAGTACAGTAGTTTCGGAGCCTATTCTATACAAACAAACAATCAAATCTTTCCTCTTTATAATATTAGTATAGACTTGGTCATATTGATAGAACAGATGGGAATTTAAATAAGTACCAATAAGTTTTTCTTGTTGTCCTGTTCGTGTTCTGCACATTTGCATAAATATAATTAAATGTAATTTTTATATTTTTAAAATATATTTTTCAGGGTCTCACCGATTTCCTGCTGACAGTTATACAGTTTCCTAAGTACTGTGCGCAGGCGATGATGGACGGCAAAGGATTCTAATTAATTGTGTTTTAACTAGTCATTTTTTCCTCTAATTTATACAACGAGTACCTGCTAGGTGAAGAATGAAGATTGCTATGGACAGCAAAGACATGGAATGGAATATTTTATAACGTTTACAATTAATGAACAAAATATCCCGAACAAATCTCTCCAAATAAAATAGTAAATACAAATCTATAGACAAAGTCTTCCATTATGTAATTAATATTTTTTATTATACTATAACTAACTAAACAACTATTTTAGGAAGTATGTTTAATTGGTGAAACTTCCTTTCTTTACAATTACATAATTGTTTAGGTACTTACTTGTTACTTGAGTATAAAGTATATATACTATACTTATGTAAGTATGTACTTAGTTTTCTTGATAATTGTGCCAAAACCTATACATACGACTGTGTGTTTGAAATTTTGATCTATTCCCACTATTGGTACTTTTTAGTCTCAGTAAATATTATTGACATAATATTAAATTCTGAAATTTTATTTTTATACCCATAGATAAATGATTGGTATCGCTGCACTCGACTAGATACGACAGCCCTACCTAAAAGCAATTACATAGCTCTGTGACTGCGGCAAAATATTATCAATTAAATAAAACATTGTGTTCATTAACTTACTTACTTTTAACCCATAGATAATAAATAATAGGTATGAATAATGTAAGTGCCATAATGTTTGATACAATGCGAGTTGTGTACTTTTGAAATGTTTGTATGTAATGATAAATCTGAATAAAATCATGATAAAAGTTAATATCACCTTCGTTGCTTTTAATTTAAAACTACCGATGTTTTTGATCACCACATTAAAGTCTGTATTAATTTAACATTAATTAGCCTATGGAAAAATTGATTTTATCTGCATGTTTACCAGAAATATTTAAAAAAAAAACGATACTTGTGATACTTTAGCTGGCAAAAGTTCAATACTTTTATCTCTAATGTGTAGGTCAGCTTTAGGTTTTTTAATTTTAGTTCAATGATCTTTTATCTGTCCGTCTCCTCCCTTACAACAACCCCTTTGACCTCCAACCCACCCGTTATACATTAATCAAACTAGCTGGTGCCCGTGATTCCACCCTGTAAAATAGGTGGAAAAAAAACAAGTGTTTTTTGAGTTTGAGATAAATATTTTACAATTTAATTTTACATAAAAATGTTTATACATTTTTTTTCAATAATTAACAGTTGGGGAAGTCCCTGTGATTTTTGAAAAATTTACCTATAAAATTCACGCATGCAGGGGAAAAATAGGGCAGTAGAGACGCAATACGGGCAGAGGACGTATAGGTCGCGCGTAAGGTCAGAAGTCGAAACTAGTGGGGGGCAATCGGTGCATGTGTACAATCGCGCACAAAATTGCGAAGGGAAATTAATTAATTGTTTTTTCTTATTTAGTATTTCTTGCATCTTACTAACTAAACATTACAGGCAGTGTTGATATTCCTTACATTAAATGATCGTGCGATGTCGAAGAAGAACTTTTTTTGAGGCATTTATTCACCATGACGTATTACTAATACGATAAAATAATCTGTACGCAACAGTACCCAAGAGACTCGAGACGCGCGAACGAAGTGCGGGAGGGGAAGAGCGACCGAGTCTAGTATAGGTGAATTATTATATTAAGATTTGAAGGCGACACTTGTAGTGTTTCTTCACTTAATATTAGTTCTCTGTGTCCTCATTCGTTCTGTTTGTTTACGAGCGTGTGACGTCACACGTATCAAAGACCAGCGCCATTACAGAAACAGCGTTTATGGCGCGGTTTTGGAAATTTAAACTTTAACATTGATTTTTATTAATAAATACAGTAGATCTCCCGGAAATATCAATGTAGTGTGCTTATTATGTAATATAGAATAATTTAAAACGATTTTCTGAAATTAGTCAAATAGCTGATTTGTGAATGAATAAAATAGCCAACCTCCGGTAAAAGATGAAAACAAGATAAGTTTAAAAAACTGTAGAAACAACGTTTATATTTAATTCATTTAAAATAATTTACAAAATTAAGATCTCAAAAGGAATCTTTAACATAAATAAGTATAGTAGACCTTTTCTATTAAAAGATTGGACAAATAATAAAATTTTCGGTTGATAAATACCCCTTTTAACTATTAAAAAAATATAAGCAATCGTTACGTGGATACTCTTAACAGTTCTTCTATAGTCTCACTGAGAATATTCGCTTGATTCATACACATTTCAACAGCTCGCCTGAAACAAAGTCAATGTTTGGTGGCACTGTCATTGGCTAACGGTACATTCGATGGCAGGTGGTTACCGTCGCCACAAGAAGCTGTAATTTTTGTAAACAAAGTACTTCTATTTTACCAAGCTTAACGTAGCGACAATTCATTCGACAACAAATAATCCCAAATTCACTCAACTCAAAAGTAACGTACGTGTCATTTGAAACTAAAGAGAAACTTAACTTGGTCGGCTTATATTTTTTAGCGATATAAAGCTATTGTATCTTGTAAAAATAAAAATCATTGCAAAACATTTTTTTTATTTGATCCAAAGGTTGCGTACCCCTGAATGTGTGTTTACAGACTTTACACCTTCCCGTAACGGGGACTTTACAACCACAATAATGTGGGAGGGAGAGCGCAGCTGTGATGCGGCGGACCCTGTTAGTTACCATGTCACGGAAATACCACCGAAGCACAGTATAATAATGAATACTAGCGTACAGTATGGTCACTCCCTGCCTCCCGTTGAAAGTGCCCCCACCCGCTCTCAGTTACCTCACAGTTATCGGCTGGCAAGGACGTCTTATCTCATGGATGTTTTATCTCACTCACACAAGCATGGTACGCGTTCACCTACACGAGCTTAGAACGTGTGCGTAGCAACGCGTTTTTTTCATACATTTGATCGCCAGTGACCGGGGTGTGACCGAAGTATACCTAGTCCGTTAAAAAAGTGTAGAAATTAAAAAGTGGCAATACTATATAGTGTTGTCTCTTTCTTATCAACCACATGGTTAGAACGGGACGACACTACAGTATTGCCACTTGGTAATTTCTACACTTTTTTAACAGACTGTAACAGTACACTGTGCAAGTAAGAGTAAAAACTATTATATGCGTCAAACTTAACAAACAATTCAACGCGAAAACACCCAGTTTTTGCGTTAAGGGCGTTAAAAATGGAATAGTGTATTTTAAGTATTTTATAGTTTTAATTTTAAAATTGAAAATATTACCTGTACTTTTTGATCTGTTCTTCGTTTGGCAAAAAGTTGCTTAATCCTGCTAATTCCAACTCGGCTTTAAATTGAGTGATGTTTCTTTCAAATATACTGAAATTTTAACAAAACAATTTTCTTATCATCTTATCTTATCGTTAAGTTGGTTTGTGTGCGCTTCAATAACTCGAGAATGGGTAGACCAATTTTAATTCGGTTTTCACTTATGGAAAGAGGGATAAGCGGGGAAGATTTTAACTTATTACAACGACGTGAGGGGCCGGATATTTTTAAAAATTATAAAGAAAATGAACAATATCAAAATAAACAAATTGTTCAGAGATCAGAACAAATCAGAGATCAATTTAAAAAGATAACTGAGCGTATTGAGTTCCACTAAATCTAGCTTTAATATAAATCCCTTAGTTAGTTGGCATCCCTTAACCAAATAACAAGAAAAAAAAACCAATATTTACCTTTTCAGACTACTTAAACTTTGGACCTCTATTTTATACAATTTAAGATCCTTTTGAATCTCATTCATTCTGGTGGATGTTCTGTCTTTTGCATTATTATTCAGTTCCTCTACAACTTTACAACTGAAAATGAAAATTACAAAAACACTAGCATTTGTAAATGATATCTCCTAATAGTTTTTATATATATTTTTTATTAATACATAATAGATATTATGCTCTTGGCCAGCCTCTAGCAAGACGAGTTTGACAATGGAGCGAACTAACCCAGAAAGGGCCTATTCACTCGAACTTTAAAAAGATTTATAGTATAAAGTTAACATATTATAAACACAAATTCATCAAAATTTTCAAAATATCTTTAAAATTTAATGAGTTTAGGATTAAGAAAAACTGGTGACTTTACACTACACTTAATTACACAAATTACATAATAATTTACTTTCAATAGACGATAATACGTGTATATATTCATGCTCACCAGAAATCGTATAAGATCCTTAAAGTATTTTTTGTTTCCCTGATGAAACTCTTGAAAAAATCATCTAGTAATTCTTTCGAATCGTCAATACTGGAGGACGAGTTGTGTTCATACGAATCATCAGACATGTATTCGTCACCATTATTAACCGGCGAGTGTAATTGTTCTTTTGCGTAAATATTTTCCGATTGTAAACCATTTTGCTTCAATTTTTCTTCAAACTCCGGACACTTGTTGAATGTTCTTGTTATTTTAAAAACAATTTTCTCTTTAGTGACAGTATCGTTGTTGTCATTTGTTTTAGTATTATTACCTATAACCTCATTATTATTTGTACCCTGTTCCAAGTGGGAAGTATTTGTTTCAGATTCATCGGGAATGACCAAACCATTAGTTTTAATAATAGGCGAATCATTGATTGCTTCTCTAGACAATGGTTCGCACGTGGACGGTGGTGCATTTTCTCTCAAATTTAAAATAGAAAAAAATAATTCACTTTTTTCCTTCTCTATAGAAGTAATATAATCATTGACTACCTGAAATTGAGGATTAGGAAAGTTAGTAGTTACAGAAAAGACGAAAAGTGTAAATTATGCTAATATTATAATTTGGTTCAAAATGCTGATGCTTATTACATATGTCCCAAAAAAGTGCCCAATTGAAGATATTATGTGAAAGTTGACACAATTTCATTGCAGTTTCAGTCCCATTACTATTTGGTCCAGTTCTGACAATGGCATCCACGACTTAATTAATTGATTAATTCGTGATTATTACGTACCTTTCGTACTTCCTGAATGTTTTTCGTGCTCTTATAGTTTTGATTATTATTTGCAGGTGGTAATCCGAGAAATTTTTCACTTGAACCGTATCCGCGACTGCGATTGTTTACTGCAATAAGAAATATAATATATATGGGCAATAAATAAATTTTTTTGGGAGTCAAATTAGTACACATTTTAAACTATATTTTCAGAACAATATTTTTTTTGACTCAATTTAAAAAATAAAAACAATATATGGTTTTTTTTTAATTACGTCGTTAGGAGATAAATGTTGGGGGAAAGTTTATTATTTTTCTTAATCACCTTTTCTTTGACAAAAAAATAAGCCACACAAAACTTAAGAAGTAACGATAAAATTAAATAATTCATCTCCCAAGGTTCTACAAAGCATTTTTACATACCTGATAAACGTGTGGCCGACTTTTGATCACGCGATTTGTCGCACCGATGAGGAAAATCGCGTTTGGGGCTTTCAATGTCGTACAACAGCTTGGCTAGCGACAACGCCGCGTTTTGCAGATCTTCGTCTTTATCAAAATGCGTCTATTAATTTGAAAATACAAAAGTACATTTTGATATTACCATATTAGTTTTTTTTTTAATAATTGTTTTTAGTGTTAATAGTTACAAAAGTTACAATTGTATAAAAAAAAACAAAATAAATCACATTTGCAGATATCTCTTATACCTAACTTTAAATTTGTTGTAATTTAAAATCTGTAGACGATCCCTCGGTAACCTAACATTTTTCCAGGATAATCTATGTTATCTATAAGGATATCTTATGTTAATCCATGTAAAACACTATCTGTCTGCCAAATTTCATCTAAATCCATTCAGCCTTTTTTGCGTAAACGAGACCAAGATGTCGATCGTTATAATACTCATTATATTTTCTCAGATGTTATATTATTCCTTATCCAAAGCGGACTAAGACGTTGGCACCAGCTTGTATATGGAATATAAAAGACTAAACTGTAAAGAAATTTTAGTGCTATACATATTTTATGGTTCAATTGGCCTTTTAAACAGATTTTATTAACATACTCTGTCAAAATGTTCAGTTAAAATTAAAAAAGCTCGCCATACAAACCTGTAATGTGTCAATTAGATAAACTCCGTAGCTGTACATTTTCATAAAATCGGTGGGCGTCATATTGACATCAATTTTGCCTGTAAAGTGTAAATTAATTATTACGACAATTCTGTAATAGCAACACTGTTTTAATTTTAATTAATACAACCTACCTTTATAATCGCTGACATTATGTACGTGGTCAACTAATTTTTTAGCTGCATTCATTATATCGGTTTGCCCTTTAAACTTTCTAGAGATGCAAGTAGCGGCCTCGTGAAGCAACCATGGCGGAGGCATGGACTCTTCAAAAAATTGAGGATCTTTTTCTAAGACTTGCGTTAAAACTTCCTCCATTATTTGCACAAATTGTGACAGCCACTCTTCCCTTCCGGTCCTCAAATGCTCCTCCATGAAGGTGTCCTTAATTTCGAACAAAACAAAATCTAAATTCGTTCCGTTTTCTTCGAAACACCGTTCGCTATCTGAATCCATGTTGCTAATGCTATTCGATATTACACCTGACGTTGAGGATTCTTCCACGATAACATTTTCATCTGATTTTTTTTGGGAGACGTTAATAGACTCTCTGCTGTCCATATTATCGTCCATACGAGTGTCTATTTCGAGAGAAGAAAAGTCGACACTATTTCTTTGAACGATCTCTTCATCACATTGCTGACTTTGTGAGCTCTTCTCAAAAACTAGCTTATTGTTATGTTCACAGTCTTGTTGTGTTTGAGTGCACATGTCTTTGAATTGTTTCTCCATTTCTTTGCTATTGTTGTTAACCGACCTTTTAGATCTCCATCTGAAAATCCTTGTTTCAACGCTATTCGAGGGTTTTAAGTGTGTTATTGTATTTCTATTTAAACGGATCGTTCTTTTTTTCGGTGAGGGTTCTGTATTTTTTACATTTTCACTCGCGTCTTTTACGTTATCAATTGTTTTTGTCTTAACGGGGGACTTAACATCCATTACTTTCAAACAAGAATTTTGTTTGGGCTGGTCATCTTTATTTTTTAATTTTCTTGTACTGTCCACCATATTATCAACTGTTAAACAGTTTCTCTCCACAGATACTCCACTATGAACATCATTTAAATCTTGTTTCGAATGTTTTTTTAAGTTTATAGGGTTAGTGTTACGTGCCACGTTATCAATAGTTAAACTATTCTTCACTATTGACATCTTACGTGCAAAATTATGCAAATATAAACTTATGTCTTTCTTCGGCTGGGTGGCTGTAATTTTTAGGTTTTCAGAGTCACTGTTATGTGCAACAGTACCTAAAGTTAAAACATTTGTGGCCATAGGTATCTTATTGGTAATATCATTATTTGACTGGGTATATGCAGTTCTAATGATCTTAGCGTTACTGTTATCTACTACGTTACTAACTGCATAACTGTTCAATTCCACAGGTATCTTATCGGTAAGATGACGCTTACTTAAATTTATATCATGGTTCAGATGGGTATCTGTTTTGTTTAAGACATTAAGATTTCTGTTATCCACCACATTACTAACTGCATAACTATTCAATTCGACAGGTATCTCATCCGTAAGATTCATAAAATCATTTGCATAATTTTTCTTATTTGAAGTATCAGCACTTAGGAATTCCTTAATTTTTTGCATAGAAAATATGGGTATAAGTGAGGTTTGTTCTATAGTATTTGTTTCTTCAGTTAAAAGTATCTAAAAATATATATATTATATTTTAAAATCCTTATTTCAGAACAACATGTCATTCGCAAAGTTTTTATCACTTACCACAGGCAAATTTTCTTCGTACAATTTTAGGCAGCATCTAATAATATGTGTTTTATTTGGATCGTTATTCTCAGTAGGTTCGGGGCCTGCAAAAATAATACACGTTCATAAATATCACCTATTATTATATATTTCATTTAGATTGTTGTACAATATCACCATGTTTTTAACAAACGCGTCGAAAAAAAAAATTGCCCATACACTTTACGAGTGCGTTTTTGTTTAGTCAAAGTGTATTGGAGTCATTAAAATATAATTGTAGAAATAGCATAACACGAACCTCTCAAGCAAGCAGTCATCGTCAACTCTGCTTGAGCAGTTGCTTGGCAACTTCTGTAGCAGTCGTTTTCAGTTGCCGAGACAGCAAGAAAATAACTCCAACAGAACGACTGCTGCAGCAGTTGACTATGAAGATGTTTAATGATTAACTGTCGCAATATCTCCTAATAAGGAAGCTCACCTATGAAAGCGATGCCTTGATCGAGCAGCCGGTTGAGATAGCGATTGGCGCGATAGGCCAGCGAGGCCAGCCGCGTGGCGCCCCCTGCCGCCGCCTCGCGCACTTCCATGAGCACGTGACGCGGCACCACCACCCGACATCTCTCGTCTGACCCGTCACCACAACAGAACCGACACTCATGTAAGCCACATTTACCAAACGACCAGCTTAACGTCAACATCATTTCTCCAAGTGAATCCCTTAGGAAACGTATCCATACTACACTACGTAACCCATTTTATACAATTTGTCACCCACTAGTTTTCGCGTAGTAATTCATAATATGGTTTTAGATCATTGTTTGCAAACAAAAAGTACAAATAGAGAATTTGGCTCAATGTGCAATGTGTATTGTGTACCAATGTAAAATTTCATGATGATCGGTTGAGTAGTAGTGTTGAGATAAATTTCTACTATTTTTTTCTACTATTCTACTATTAGTGAACATAATGCTTTCCGAAATTATAAAATGGACAGTCTGTCTGTGGTCTTCTGTTCACTTCCACAGAAGATCACAGTGAAACAGAGTTTTGTTTCAATGACTAAGGGAGTCTATTATCTATACTAATATTATAAAGAGGAAAAATTTGATTGTTTGTTTGTATAGAATTAGCTCCGAAACTACTGGATCGATTTAAAAAATTCTTTTACCATTAGAAGCCGACATTATCCGTGATGAACATGGGATACTTTTTATCGCGGGAAATTGCTTCATTCCTACGGGAAATCTAAAATAAAACTAAATACTAGAGCGGCTTGGCCCGGAAGATAGAGCCATCTATCCAAAATACGCTACAAATATTTTATATTTTATAAAGCTACGCGGACGAAGTCGCGTGCAACAGCTAGTAATGTATAATCCTACTGTCGGCAACGCAGTTGCAGCACACGTGACGTCGCTCATGTTATAGGCGACGGTGGCCACCCACCATCAAGTATACCACTGATAGCCTATCTGACGGCTTTAACATAAAAAGGTATAACAAATTAAATAAAATATTTAAAGAGAGAAATAAACTCACCCGAACTAAGAAGCAATTGTATAAAATCAATGTGTGTGACATCATAATGTAGCAAAACACTGGAGTCGAGAACCATAAACCAAGTACTAAACATGGCGCCAGCCAGTAAAGTTAGTCTAGTTATGTCCAATTTAAATTTTTCAAAGGTTTTATGTTCCTGAAATAGAGCAATATTCACTACTATATAATATGGAGACGTTGTGAACGGATTTGTTCCCGATTGTATGGATGGAATGAGAAATTTTTTAATCATCATTTATGTGTTAATTAATGAATATATTGTTTAACTACATTTCGCGAGTTTTCACGGATTGTGATCACGGATAAACACGTGTTTGCGCAAATAAAGATACTCACCTCAAACATTATATTCTTATGTATGTTGCAATTGCTTTCTGCAGGATATTTTATTGGCTCTACATTAGCTTTGATGCAGTTATCTACAAAACAAATCAATATTGTAAAAATTTTTGTTATAATTTTTCTAATTAAAAACTATAAAGTAAGTCAGGGGGACTTTCTATTGAATCCAAATATGCTGTATCTGCTATAAATCTATACCAATATGTATATAAATCTGAAGAGTTTGTTTGTTTGTTTGGTTATAAATGCTAATCTCAGGAACTATTGGTTCGAATTGAAAAATTCTTTTGGTGTTGGATAGTCCATTTATCAAGGAAGGCTATAAAGCTATGGAGAACGCGGACGAAGTCGCGGACACCAGCTAGTATGTTATATAAGTCGCCGAGGAGTTGGGTATCCCGCAGACTACCTACTTGATGCTGCAGCATCAGGTCAACTTTACCATATTGTCATGTAAATAACACCCAAGTAACAGTACCTACACCAAATTTCAAATCAATCGAACCTGTGGAAGTTAAATGAGATTCCTTTGTTAAATTTATAGGAAATGGGCTGACGATCTTCAAATGCCTGAACAGATCCTCGTCAATTATAGCTAAGACCCATCTCGCTTACGTCAGCTGTCAAACCAAACAAAAACCGAATCAAAATCGGTACATCCATTTGGGAGCTACGCAGCCACAGACAGACACACAACATATAACACCCTATTTTGCATTAGCCTTTAGTTATTTAAAATGTTTACCTTCATTTATCCTTAAACATTTCCTTTTAAATATCACCTCCCTTAAATCTCTATATCCTTCATTATTTCTTTGCTGTTCCATATTAATTTTGTTTTTGATTAAATGATTATTCTTGGCACTGCAAGAGCAATGATCCGCTGTGTACACCGTATTTGACATTTGATTATGAGTTAGAGAAGATAAAATCGAACTTTCATTAGGAGTCACTGTGTGACTAGAATTTGGATTAAGTGACTGCAATACGTTTATGGGTGGTCCCAATGGCTCTGGGAACTCATGATGTCTTGATTCTAGGAAGCCCTTTTGTTGATCATTTATTTGGGTCGTTTGTTTCGCTTTCTGAATCTGCAATTAAATAATAATATGCTAAGAGACAATTTAGATGATATTTATTTACTATACCATTAAAAGACAAATTAGATTATACTATATTTTATTTTAGATTTCCCGTAAGAATGAAGTATTTTCCCGCGGTAAAAAGTATCCTATGTTCATCACGGATAATGTCGTCTTCTAATGGTAAAAGAATTTTTCAAATCGGTCCAGTAGTTTCGGAGCCTATTCTATACAAACAATCAAATCTTTCCTCTTTATAATATTAGTATAGATAGATTATACTAGCTGCTGCCCGCGACTTTGCCGGCGTAACTTTGTAAATTATATACTAAAACCTTCCTCGAGAACCGCCCTATCCATTGGTGAAAACAGCATGAAAATCGGTGCAGTAGATAGCGTACAGAGAGACAGACATGGGGGAGGACTTTGTTTTATAATATGTAAAGGATTCGTTCTTATTTCAACAACTAGCAACACACTCCCAGCTTCGAACAGAATGAAATTTTAATGTACATAAACCATTCTAGTTTATCCCTCTTTCCATTAGTGAAAACCTGACCTACTAACTGATTACCCCATCCCTCCCTTATCCCTTATCCTTCTATGGTCGGCAGCGCACTTGTAGCACTTATGGCGTTTCTTGTGTTATAGGCGACAGTAGCTACCTACCATCAAGTGGACCGTCAGCCTGTCTGTCGACCCTAACATAAAAAAAAACTTTGAAAGAAATTACCTCTTGTTCACTTAAATTCCACAAAGACTGTCCAGTCAAAGTATTGAAATAATAAATCTGATTAGGATGTCTTTTGGATTTGCATATAACCCAAGAGTTACTTGCAGATTGCACATTCATGAAGTTTGCTTTATTTATCCTATTCTCATCTTCCATCACTGAAAAATAATTTGTATAAAGGGTATATATAATATATATATACCAATATATAAAGCTAAAGTGTTTGTTTGTACGCGCTAATCTCAGGAACACTCAGGAATAATTGACGGTGACGCCAAAGTTAATTTATATATGTACTTTACTGTTTACAGAACTTTTATGATTTATTTATAACCTTACTTCTTTATTTTTATTTTCTGTTTGCATCAGATCAGACCACAGAATATAAGAACATATACTTTGTTGGCATATGTACATAAACAGTTTACATATGCCACAGACAAAGTAAATGGTTAATTACTCGACATATTGTGCGTAAAACACGCAACAAGTTAAAAACACTAATTTCTAAGAAGGTTTAATTGACTACAATACATTAACGTTATCCTCCATTTCCAGATTATAATACTCTTTGATTTCCAGTTTGTACATTTTATCGATATCGATAAAAACAAGCGCATAGTGTCGACTATTTTGATATTATGACAATTAAACTGAAAAAATGGTCCTCTCCAACAAATATAGGATACTATTAAATTAAACTATAATAGTGGCCAGAATGGCGCTAGTGTAGCATCTCCTATATATTTCTATCTTTTGTCTCATTTATTTCTCAATGCTACACTAGCGCCATCTTAATTTACTGGCATTCTGGGACCATTTTTTTTAATACATAACATACATAGTCAATCCGTCCTACTAACAGTCCTAACTCCTAACACAAAAGTATTATATGTTCCCTGTCCTAACACCTCTACGCTACGTACATGTTTGTTTTAGCATGCCATGTAAGCGCAGTACCCTCTATATAAGTATACAAATTGTATTGTAGGCCGCCGCTTCTCACCCTTGAGGCGCGACCTGGATACAGCGTCTGGGAGGGACCTCTTGGCCCTGGGACCACTTGTACCTACCTGCCGTGGCTTACGCCCACCGCTGCTGTCGCAAGTGGCTCTACAGGGCCAAGCGGTCCCTCATAATTAAGTTAGTTTAAGTACTTTTTCATTGTAAGGGGTGGGCGCCTCTAACTCATTGAAGGCTGTTACATGAGTAAAAATCAGCAAGTTTTAGTTTGTTACTTACTTATTACTAAAAATAAATAAAAAATACAGTTTAATAAAAAAATTATAGTATATGGTAAAGCGAGAAGTCCATAAAAACTCAGTCTTAGAAAATAATAAATAAACTACTCTAATTCCTTTTATTAAGACAAAGATCAAATGTTCTAATACAATAAGAAACATTAAAATTTCGTGCTATGTGACAAATAGTGTTTTATAACAACATTCAAACAAGTTTTCCTTAAATAGATTATGTACATTATACAAATAAATATTTAAAAGTTTGGTTAAAAACGGGGGTATATAATTTGAAAATATATGTACTATTACTTTTTAGTTATTCTCAACAATATAATGTCTGGGCTTCTATAATTGACATGTTGTTCATCTTCCGGGATCTTTTGTACCAAAAAATCATCTTCCAGTTTCTCATAAAATGTATCCCATAACTGTTTTTGTGAGTCGGTGTCACGTATCTCTTGTGTCAAGTAGATTGTTGGTTTTTTCATTATTGTGTTGGTTAAACTTTGTAGTGTTTTAATGAGTGACTCAACTGCCTAAAAGAAAATAATTATATAATTATGTATGCATATTGCATATAAATTATAATATAGAAAATATGTACATATTATTATTAAGATTATTATTGTCAATATACCTCTTCATAGTATACACAGTCAGCCATTAAAACCATACTGAACTCATCCTTGAGTATATCAGAACTTTTATCTCCCCAAACCAATGATTCTGCTATAGCATAGCCACCCATACTAGAAATCTTGCTTTTATTTTCAGATATATTTAATCGAAGAAGTGGTAACGCTTCGGGTAAATCTGTAAGAGTCACTTGGGCACTGCAACAAAAACAAGCGACATGTATTCACACAATAGGGCACTTAGCAGTTTCTTTATACGATAGATAAATCAGTGAACTATTCAGAATTGTCAAAATGTTGGAATAACAGTGTCTCGGCAAAGAGAACTGCATGAGTGTAACCATGTATTAACATCGCAACACTTAATGGGCTCTGACCTTGAGTGTTGCGTATGTGTTGGCGAACAATACAGCTGGCTTGCTGTCTACTATACAAATGTTATCTTTGCATCTCGCTCATTCCGTGGCTCCCCCATCCCCGAGTCGCAAAACCTCACGAACAGTGCCAAAATCAGTTACTGCACATATTTGACATGTGATATTGCCAGAGTCCATTATGTTTGCGCTGATTATACACTCTTATGAATTACAGTAACACACTCACTGTACACAAGGAGCTGTGTCCCTTTGATTCGGACACAAAAATCGACACACTGAGACAACGTGAGACACAGCAAGAGCGACCATGTACAATCTTGCATTCGGCTTGGCTATAGGTATTTTGGTGATAGTGTATTAGTCACCTTATAATATTTTGAATTGGTTGCTTATCAACCTAGCATTCCAGGCAATGTACGAGTAATAGAATTTTATTAAGCACAGTGTTTCATTTAATCAACAATAGTACTGAATTTTTTCTAATAAAATTACTAAATAAAGATTACCCCAAAGTAGCAGCTGTAAGTCCGACAACACCTAGTCCAGAGCCAAGTTCCAATACTTTTACACCACTTAGAAACTCAGGTTTGTCACGACATATTGTTTCCAGATATTTAGCTAGAACCAGGGAGGCATCCCATACCACACAGTTTACGTCTCCCTCTAATTTTTGATATATTTTTAATGTTTTCAAACATACTTCGATATCGATTTCTCTAGGAAATAAATCACTGTTTTGTACACTTTGTCTTCTGGACATTTTTAAAGGATAAATAGCATAACAATTGGATTATAAGATTAACATTCTTCAAAACGCACGTAAAAGTTTCATCTTATTTAAAATGAATATATAATTATTCATCTTAATTAACGTATTTCATCTATCGCAAGTTAACCAATTTAATCAGTTAACATAACAAATACGACTATAATCTTCAACAAAGATAGAGGGATTTATTATTATATTAAAAATAAATAAATAATTTACATAAACATTAATTTTATGTTTTTGATTTGATTTGATATAAATAACATGGATAGATATTATAAGTCTATGTCACAGACCATGCATTTAGAAAAAAAAATATTCCATACCCACATAGACTATTATGTTATGGACTTAGAACATAGATGGACAACAATGAGGCAGTGAGGCTAAATGTTTATGGAATTTTTTTGAAATAGAAACATTTGGATCATATGACTGACAGACGAAAACGATCAGGCAATTTTTTTTCGTATTTCATTAATTCTTGAAAATGGCTGTAAAGATGGGTCTATTTTGGATTACTCTTATTTTATCAGTGTTTGGTATGTATAAATTAACATAATATATTGTTAATGCTAATTAAACGTTTTCCTTTATTTATATTTTTAACATTTATTAATCGATTATAGGCTTAAACGCTGAAGGAGAATTCAGTGTCCTATACAGCCCTTCTTCCTTAAAGTTTTCTGGATCAAGTAAAATTCAAGAGAGCTTGCTGAAAGAAGTACTGTCTGCATCTTTAGGATTATCTGTGGAGGAGGTACATGATATCAAGTTTATTAATATTTTATTTAAATGTGTCTTGTAAATATTCATCTTGAATTATTTTTTCAGAACTCTGAATGGAACGGCTTGACCATTTCTGATCCGTTTAATACCCCAGAGGCAGTAGTTGAGGTGTATATTGATGGAGTCACTAACCTTGGCCCTTCGGTTGGTATTTGCTTATTTTACTGTACTTTAAACAGGCAATGCAAAAACAGGGTGTTATAAGTTTGATGTGTGTGTCTGAGGAATCGTAGTTCCAAACCTGATGGACCGATTTTAGTCCTGTTTTTTTGTTTGAAAGATGACATTATTGGGGTAGTCCATTTCCTAGTTGACTATCTTCTATAAGTTTGATTAGTGTGAAATTTAGTCGCATTTCCATAACATAATAACCTTGACCTGATACTGCTGAATAAAGTAGTCTGCAAGATACCAAACTCCTTAGCAACTTTATGTACAGCTTACAGCAACTTACAGCAGATTTATGTGTCTTTGAATTTAATAGTCAATAGAAATTCAGGGTTAGTTTTAATTTTCAATTATAGCTTGCTAAATCAGCTAAAAATCCTGAGTTTAGTTATTACTAGCTGGTTCGCCGCGACTTCGCCCGCGTATCTTTTTAAATTATATACTAAAACCTTCCTCGAGAACCACTCTATCCATTGTTGAAGAGTATGAAAATCGGTGCAGTACTTTTTGAATTTATCACGAACAGACAGACAGACATGCAGTGGTGGACTTTGTTTTGTAATATAACATAAATTTGTTTTTTCAACTAAGGCCCAAGTTCATTTTTAGCCAAATTATATGTGATCTATAATTATTTTCAGGCCAACGTTAAAGGTACACATTTTCGTCTTGTAGTGGACGAGTATGAACCAGACACATACTACGCAGTGAAGCACAGGATTCTTCAGCGTTCCGCTAATAGAGGCAACAAACTTGTTAACGTCAGATTGTCTGATATTGATGATGTATGTATTGGTATATAATTATCACATTACCCTATTATTTTATAACTTGCACACTATATTA
This sequence comes from Synanthedon vespiformis, assembly GCA_918317495.1. NCBI lineage: Eukaryota > Metazoa > Arthropoda > Insecta > Lepidoptera > Sesiidae > Synanthedon > Synanthedon vespiformis. The sequence goes on along the minus strand of OU906954.1, from coordinate 5,025,538 downwards.
ACCCTATAGCTGCCAGAGTCGGACGGATCTATCCGACAATTATTTTCGTGTCTATTTCGTCAGAGCCAGATGGATAAAAAAGATTACCCTACTTGTATTATTTTTAAATCGTTGAGTCACTATCTCTTAAAAAAAATTTTTAAAAGAATCCGATTCTGATACGGTTCAAACAAGGATTTTATTAACTTATCAATGAAACTAAATATTTTTATTTGAAAGGAATAATTAAACTGATACAATAATTGTTTCATTGAAGCATGCAAAAATGATGTTAAACAAAAAAAATCTTCAGTTTTTAAAACATACTTATTTTTAAATTTTTTTATAGATCGCGTCATATTCCAATGTGTTTGGTAACATTAAACCCTCTCCTACCAAATTGACGTTAGAGCATTTGAAGTACTCTGTGGAGGAAGACTATAATTTCCTGACTGAACTGCAAACTTTGAAAACTATTACTGAACGAGTAAGTGGTTTTAAATCTTAATATTATTTCATGGTGGTCTTTCTGTTGTGAGGGAATTGCTATTGTTATGTAGCCTTGGTTTTTCAGTCCTGTAATGTGATCATTTATTGTGCGGTTATTATCTATTGTGTATTGTATTTATTATCATAGTTTTAAGTTAATGTTGTTACTAACCATTACGGATCTGTGTAATCCGAAATAAATAAATTATTATTATTATTATTATATTGACTAAAGGATAAAAGTCTCCCTTGTAAACAGACTGTAACTGCCAATGCCAAGGCTTACACAAGACAAATTTTCTAAGATTTGACTAATCATATGAAATAGTTATCATAAGCGCATTTGTGACGCTACTAAACATTGTGGGAATTAATTATTATTAGATATTCATTGGAGTTACGCGTGTAATCCTTTTACTTGTGTATTTATAGTTTATTAAGTAGTTTTTAAACGTCGCATAGATCATGTAAATAGGTGAAATAGCACACACATCCTTCTTCGGAGATTTAGTTATTCCTTATTAATGGGCTGTTGGTGAAACCAGGTGCAGTCGGGCTCAGTGAGTGCAGACAATGTAGTGGATCTATACAACTTCCGGTTCCGTTCCCTTCACGCACTCTCGGACTACCACGGACCTAACTCCCTGCAAACAAAGGAAGCCAAGAAACTTTTAGGTGAGCCCCATTTCTATTCATTAGTTAGTTAGACCATGAAAGATTCTAGTCGGTTAAACCACTGTTGAATTCGACTTAATATACTGAAAGTTTCATTAATTTTTTTTGTTTTTTTTAGTAAAATTAACACTTAGATCATATGATTAACAGATAAAAGCAGCCTGATGATTTTCATCTATCTTTTCAACCGACTATTCTCAATTCGACCATTTTTTTTTAGGTTTGTTTGTAACTTTCGACTGGATGAACCGATTTTGATAATTCTTTTTTTGTTTGAAAACTGCTGCTTCCCGTGTGGTCCCATTTCAATTTGGGTCCAGTTGTGACAATGGCATCCATGAGTTAAGACCGTGAGACTGTTTGAAGTCGGTTTATTTTTTTGTTAAAAAGAGTTATTCCTTGGCCAATTTCTTTATTATGAAAAATAAACAGGCATTTCTCTAAATCATAAAAAATTACAAACAAGTCCCGCTCCACAATTTTTTGAACAGAGGTAAATTATACCTCATTTGAAATCTGGAGGCTTCCAATTCTATTAGAAATAATATTATGATACATTATTAAAAAATTTAAAATTATGTAGTAAATTATTTCATTGGCCTATCAGACCAGCAGATAATGAATGTAAACAATCAATCATAGGGGATTCGTAATGGCGTAGAATAAGAGGCGTACTTTTAATTTGTGCGTGTGCGAGTAGGTGGTGCTTTGGATGAGTTGGCGAAGGCTTTCGAGAAGGCTTACGAGGGCTCGGTGCTGGTGGTGGCCGTCACCACGGACATTGCGCACACGCGTCGTACTGCTCGCGATGCGCCCGCGCCGCCCACGACACCTGCCGCAGTAGTCGCGGTTCGTATACTGACCAAATTCATTTCAGAAAAAGGACCTAATTCCACACATGTAATATGTAACTAGATGGTTTATGACGATTCTCACCTAGCACAAATATAAATTACCAACGACCCGCCCTCTGCTTCGTACGAAGTTTTCCATTTGTTATTTCAACACGACAACCATCGACCTTAACATTTAAAAAAAAATGTTACGTTTTATTTTGATACTATTGAAAAAAAGTTATCGTAACGATTTTGTCACTCGTGTTTTGAGAAAGTCTGAGCCCTTTACCTACTAAAACATGATAATAATTATTAATATATGAAAAAAAAAATGTTTTTTGTAGGCCGAGGACAATTACTCTCCGGACTTTGCGCCCATGTTCAACATCATCCTGTGGTTCAGTCTTGTGTTCGCTTTCGCCCTGATAGCCATCGTATACGCCATCATGGACATGGACCCTGGCCGCGACTCCATCATCTACCGCATGACCAGCACCAGGATGAAGAAGGACAATTAACTCCTTTTTACTTCTTTCATTTCTTTACAACTCTACAATTTTTTTTATTTTCAATCGAAAGTGACTTCGAAATATTTTTTCAAACTTCAGTAGAGAGAACGCTCAGGTGGACCCACGTCGAATCACACTAATGACGTCACATACTCAGTCTTTTTTTAAATTATTTTTTGGACCACATCCTCAGTTGTGGAACATACAGTTATTGTGAATTATTCAATTGACATGCCGGGAATCATACTTCCCTATATTTATAATATTTTATTCTATTTAAATGGTCTATTTTATTGGTCGCCAAGTTAATACCAAATGTATTGAAAATTTTCTCTTTAATTGTCTTTTCACTTTGACATATTTTTTTTTGAGTCTCCACCTGTTCTTATTATTATTGAAACTGCACATAAAAATGGTACCTCGGTAGTTCATAATAAAGTTCAAAATCAAATGACACAGTCATCGAGTCCACGATTCGTTCTATAGATACTTTTTTAACATTTGTGTAGCCGGCCTTTGGCACATAAATATTTGTAAATACACAAATAATATTGTTGTAATGTACTCTAGACCTGATAGAGGCGATTTTGATAATTTTAATTTCGAAAAAAATATATCGCTTGTAGATGTCGCTTTTCTTCGGCGTTCTATTGCTCATAAAGTGTAGACCTACTTTTTGTGCGCATGAGTGTAAGTGTATAAATAGTGTTAGTTAGAAGTAAATAATTTGTTGAAACTTTAAAATATTTACTTTAATTATTTATTATGAATAAGATTAATAGTATTGTTGTAATTTTCACTGTATAATATGATTAAACTGTTCTTGCATTTGTTCCGATTTTAATGTATTTGTCGAATTATCCTAAAAATATACCTATGTTAATTTATTTGACCTCAGTATTAGCAGAAGGTTTGTAAACAAAAATTAATAAACACATTCCCAATACATAAGTTTGTTTTTATTCTTTAATCCCCGACGCAAAAACGGGATGTTTTATAAGTGACGTATATGTCTGTCTATGGAATCACAGCTCCCAAACGGATGGAATCATAACATCTGTATAATAAATATCTTTTATCAGATGATCCTATTTTGTACTTCCTTTCGTTATATGTAACCGAAACATTAAAAATAAAACGCAAACAAAATTTGTTAGTATTTGTTTATTCTTTAAAATATTTAATATAATGCTTACACTGATAAAAAAATATAATTAAGGCACTTACTTCTTTATTACAATTATTAATTAAAAAAAAAAACAACATTAAAATAAAATTAATTGTTTATAAAGGTACTACAAAGAAAATAGCAAACGCATCATACTTCACATTAGTAGGTAAATTAAATATTAATATTCCATTAATTATATAATTAATAATTTGTATTACTCTTATAACGTATTTACTATAAGGCAGTGTTCACATGTAAATATTACAAAATAACATTTTGCTTGGAGTGATTCTAGTTAAATATTATTTGTGAACCGGAAGAGATTTTTGAATTGATGCGGTTAAATGTGGTTAATATAGAGTAGAATATTCGAGATATAACTGAGAAAAGTAAATTGCCGCTTGGAAAAAAGTACTTTTATAACTAACTTTTATACAGATCGTATAAATATGTGATATATTTTATAAATTATATATTTTCATTGATACTTTAAGTAACTATTTCTATTGTTTTTAGATTTTTATCTATCTATTGCGTTATATATTTATTTTTATAACATATATTTTAAAAATAATATTATTATTTTCTATTTGGTCGATTTTCATCGAATTTTGCGATTAAATCAAAAGACTTCATTAAAATAGCAGCCAAACGTATGGCCAGCAAGATTATGTATGACGATTACTCACATAGAAAAGAAATCAGTAACTTGTGGAACTTTACATTGAAATCATTTTTATTTTAAGGCACATAATATTATTTTTTTGTGTTTCAACGTTGCAAACTATAATAATGATAATAAAAAATAACACAAACATAACATAATTTAGCACAAGATGTAGTTTCAAATTGTTACAAATCTGTGACAGATATATTATTATTGCACATAAGTGCGCTTATACTTTGATATGCGCTCAAAAATTGAGATTAGACAGTTTTGAAAATGCTTATTCAAAGTTTGAACAAATCGCCTGTGGTGCCCGCAAGTAAAAATAAAATTATAATGCCTGACAAAATACTCTCGAGAGCAAAAAAATCGACTCAAGTCGCAGGCTCGCAATGAAAAGTACTATATGGGACAAAAATTAAAACTTTACTTTTTTTTAAAATAACATGTAGTTACCAGCTTTAGCTTTAAGAAAATATCAAATTTGTTAACCTTGAAAAATAAGGTAAGCTAAAAATGTGCTACAATTGAAAGCGCGTAGCTCGGACTTCAATAAAATTTAACCCCATTGAACATTTGTGAAACCGTCCGAGCTAGAAATTCTGCACTAGTCACGAAATCTGACCTTTAAGTGACAATTTCTGAAAGAAAGGGTATTATTGGATGACGTCATACAATAATACAGCATGACGTCGTAAAAAAAATGGATTGGATTCTTAAAAAAAGGGTTAGGTTACCCTGCAAAGTCAGAAATTTCTGTAACTGAAAGTGGAGCCACAGTTAGACTTCAAGCATTGCCAAGTCATACAGCTGAAAGCATATTAACGGTACAACTACAACAGGACTATTGACTATTGGAATTCTTCCTCAAAATAAACTTGGTAATTTAGAATTGATATGCAAGTGGGGATGCGATGGAACTTCTCGCAGACGGCAATAAAACGGATTCCGACATTTTCTTTATTTCACTTTAGTTCCCTTGAAAATATTTGATGAAGTAAATTCACACGTGAATATTTGGAAAAATCCACGTCCTTCGCCAAGATGTTTGTCGCTCAATTAAAATTGAACTCTTTCATGAAACTGCCGAAGCAACTAGGGCAGAAGTTGATTGTATCGAAGCGCAAAGAGAGAAACCTCGTGCCCTTTGAAAGTGTAATTGGCGGCAAAAAAATTAACATACATTATCAAGTATACGTTAATGTTGCAAAGACCGATTAATGAAGATCACTTCAAATTCGCAATATCGTCGCTGCATGCTTTGATACGGTTTTTTGAATGTTGCTTACATGTAGCTTACAAATTAGAAATAAAAAAGTGGCAAGGGCGCAGACGATAATGGAAATGTTGATACATATAAGAAAAAATATATACAACAAGGTTTTCGTGTCGTGACAGATTAGGGCTTGTCGTTGATCAACCAAAACCAGACTATGGAAGTTCTAATGACGGAAATAGGGCTTGGAGCTTTTTCGAAAATTCTAAAATTTCCGCTTCAATAAAGGGAATTGATGAAGAATGAAGAATCCGTGGTACTTCATGCCAAAACAAGTACACAAAAGTCTTATTCACGGTCACAGAATCGTGGAACATTCGTTACTTATCGGACAAAGCTCAGGAATCATGTAACAAGTATATTAAAATTCAGTCGCATTGATTGTTATATGAGAACATACATATTACAAGATATTTTTTCTTATGTCGGATAAAACATGCGCATACTAGTCATTTTGTCAGCTGCATGTTTGATGTCGTGTCTACACAAGACTATGCAAACAATTGTATTGTGGGTACAGACTGAGGATAAGACGTCTTACATGAATGTGTATGGATAAATCAGACAAGACATTTTTCTTGTCTAATGTGTGCAAAAGGCCTAACAGTGTCACCCCTTGGCACTGGCGTAAAAATGTAACGGACAGAGTTAATTTCGTTTTTATAATTTAGTATAGATTGTTATTAAAATAGGTCAGTTACGACGTAGCGTGTAGTGGTGCGCGCGGCGTAGGCGGCGGCGTAGCTCCGGCGGGAAGCGCTCGTAGCAGCGGCGACAGGCCGGCCGCTCGTCGTACTCGTAGAACTTGCTGCGCGTGCTCAGCGCCGCGTCGCACACGGCGCACGCGAAGTGGTGCACGCACCACGCCTTGTTCAGCGCCGTGAACACTGCAATCATCAATTGCAAATGGGTTGCTGATATCCACTTCTTTTTTTTTTCGAGGAGAAATCCGTTTACAGATTCCCTACCGCTGGCTAGACGGTAGGGGTATGTGGGTCAGCCGGCGCACCGCGCTATGTTAGTCAGCGGGCCCGGCCACTACCCACTAAAACTCCCCTGTACCTCCTTTGCCCTTTGTGCGGGGATTGGACCGGGCTCTGTCGAGGCAACAACTCCGATCATCCCCCATTGCTGATATCCACTAAAGTCTAATAATAATTTCTAAGACTCCCCACTAAACTTTCTTAAAAAAATTCTCGGGTATTAAATTAGCTTTAGCTAATTTAATATTAAATCAGCTGATTGGGATGGTTTTTAAGTCTGTTTCTGCATGTGAGGCAACCAAAGTTCCAATTTCTTTCCTGATTATATTCACTCTAAATATGTTATGTTAGTAATTGGATGTCTTCTAACAGTCTTGGAGCCTCACAGTTTTAAAAAATTTAAAATTATAATATTATGAAGTAACATTTCTATTAATTAGTACGATATACAGACCATAAATAGATTAGCTGAAACTGGAATTTAAGAACTAAATCATGCATCCCACTAAAATACTCACCATCTCCAGAGATGACCTGGTTGCAGACATAACACAAGTTGCCAAATAGCTGATGGTAATGCTGCTCACAATATGCTAAACCTTTTTTCTCATAGTGACGGTGACCGTGGAAAGGTTTCTCACATTTGGCGCACACGAAATGCTGAAAAGTAATAATGAAAGATAATAATATAGTGTTACTACGGCCTCTTGAAGAAGTGTGAGTACTAAAATCATTGCAATAAGATTGAAAGTGTATAAGGCAGTCAGCACCGGCCTCACTGAACTGTATACCTTTTTTTTTGTGTAGTAATTTGGTTCTATATTGTCGCGTTTGGGTGTGAACTGACGTTTAACCAACAATAGTGTTATAACAAGAGGATGTAGAGGCCTTACCTCGACGTGCCAGTGCTTGCCGAGAGCGGTGACGATCCGCTCCTCTATGGGGCGGCGACAGGCCCCGCAGATGGGGATGCCCATCTTGTCATGGCAGCGCAGACAGAAGAGGTTGTTGACGTCGTTGGCGGCGTACCCGGGCCGGTTCTTCACCTCGCGCGCCGAGTGGTCCAACTCGACGCCGCACGTGGCGCAGGTGAAGTGGTAGCCGTGGTAGACCTCGCCTCGGTAACGCAGCGGTTCGCCGTCGATGACGCCGTGGCACTTGTGGCACATGTAATTCTGAAGGCCGTCGGCCTTGATGCGCGCGTTGCACCCGTGGCAGAGGGCGCGCCCCGCGTGCTTTATGAACCCGGCGTCGGCCAGCTCCAGGTTGCACTCCTCGCAGCGGAAGCACGCCGGGTGCCAGTTCGCGTTCATCGCCTTTATCACGCGACCGATAATAAACTCGCCTAGTGATCAAAAAATAATAATAATCAATAGTCAGCTACAACTGAATATTCTTTTTGTTATATATGTTGTTTTTGTTATGCAAACAGGTTGATGGACCAAAGCCTAAGGACATAAAAAATACCAGAGGAAGAAAAATAAAAAATCTAAAATGTTAACTGCATCATACCCATTAAATTCCACTTATAAAAATAAACTTACCGCATTTGTTGCAGCATGGAGCAAATAATACTTGGAAGTCATGTTCACAATATTTACGCCCCTCAAACTCATAGAATACTCCATCAGGGAATACACGGAAACATTGAGCACACCTAAAAATTACAAATTAATATTGAAATAAAAGACATTTTAATTTCGAAAAGACAATAAATGATGTTTATATTTGCAGTGTAAGTACTTACACAAAACAGTTGGTGTGCCAGAGTTCCCCGTTAGAATTGACAATCTTCTCATTTGGTTCGAAACCATCCCCACACCGAGTGCAGAACATATTGTCCAGAGACATTGTTGCTATGCTAAATAAAAATTATAAAATTATATAGAAATAAATGCAATAATATTATAATTGCCTTAGCAATACTGTCATATGCTGTGATAATACACTACAGTGTTACTTATGTATTGGCGATAGTATAATTTTTAAGTGCAAGAGTGAGAATCTCACATCCTACTGACTATAGACTGGTTTCTCCTTAAGATTGGTTAGTGTTTGGATTTAAAAAACGTATTTTTTTGAATTATTTTCCTGCAATGCAATCTAAACAGGATAACTTTATACCTTTAATTACTATGACTCTTAACAACTCTATGCTTGACTAAACAATTGACCTTCTAACATATTATACAAAATAATAATTATATAATAGGTACATAATAATTTCTACTTGCAACAATTGTTTATAACAATTTAGCACATTATGTGGGACTACATTTTATATGAGTGAGTAAGTATATAATTAATTGTTATGTTACTATTTAGTTGAGATTATTAAGTTGGTAATGTATGTAGCAATAAAAGCAAATCTCAATTACATATCAATAAAATCAAATTGTTAGTGTTGTTACAATGTTTTGTAAAAAAAATAATATTATTATGTAGGTGTGAATGAGTAATCCAGTGGTATTAAAGTGAGTGAAGTAGGTTAGCCACTCCCACATTACCAAATGCTTCTTACCCTGGCATTTTCTTTGAAATTCAAAATAATATATGAATAAGACGTCGCTCACAAAATTCGTCTGTTAAAAATAAAGAATATTCGTAAATTTATTTGTTGTCATTACTTACTAACTTTTGAAAAGCTTCATTCAACTTTCAGAAATGATGTAATGTAATAAAAATAGAAACATCATAAGTATGAAATCATAAGCACACTTACATTTATTTTCAAACACAATTATTAATGGTTATTTTAAGTAAAGTTATGTTCGGTTAGAACATTTTTGACTTGCACATAAACTAAAAAACTAAGATAATAATATAAGTAAAATTATGGAATAATAATCTAGTGTTTGTCCACAGAATACTATATTATATTGTCCACAGAAAAAACAATATATTCTGAAAAAAAATTGTAGAATTTTTAATAGTTCTTGGTATTCTTAAAGATCTTAAGTATTTCAAAAAACTAAGATTTTAACACGAAATAAAATGCCAAGTTCTTTAAATGTTTTTGCATTTCACTATTAGTTTGATCAATATTTGTTTCTCCTCTGTTCTATGTTCCACACCTGGCAACTCTAACAATTTGTCAAAGTCAAGTCGTATGTCAGAAAAGAAAATTTGAAATCAGGGACGATTTTATTTTTTTGTGATTAAATTGATTACAGTTTACCGCCAATAGTTTTATTAAGCTTTGTGTTTTAGCCTACTATTATAATAATAATAATAAATAGTGTAATTGCTGCTAATGTACAAAGAAAACTAAAGCGCTTATCACACTATTCAATTTGAACGTATCCAATTTAGGAAATCGAAAGATGTGATCGCAGTTAGAACAGATTGGATTCAATTGAGAGTTTATCCATTTTCAACTCTATATCTTCGATTTAGAAATCAATTTAGCGTAGTGTGATCACGAGCTCTACTTAGATTTCCTAAATAGGAAACGTTCAAATTGTATGGTGTGATTGCCGTTTAAGTCAACAAGAACATAAAAATGGATGGAGGAACATCTTTTAATTTGGTAAAAGAAATGATTTTAGACGAAAAAAAATTGGTAACTTATACTTCTGTAAGTAGAGAATTGTGTATACATGTAAATGAAAGCAAAAGAATACTAAATCAAGTGAATAAAAATATAAAAGAATCACACCCAGACATTGATTTGAATGTGAATTATATTATTTCTGGGTTGACCAGTGATAATAAGGTTCTCATAAGCGTTTGTCCAGAAAAAGAGCTTTCAAACATTAGAGACAATTTTAAAAACATTTTTTTCGAACACATTTATAGTTTGAGCAAAGGTCTTAACATTACTGATCATGTTGCCTCGGTAGGTGTTAATAAATTTGCAGATTTTAATCTGTGTAGAGGACTAATAAAAGGTGATGTTTGCATCAAGCGAAGTTCTGATGAAATTGGAAAGCTCAAGGCAGCTAGTCAAGATGTCTTAGATTCTGTACAGGAAAAGAAAATTATTCCAATGAAAAAGAAAGAAGATAAGAAAATAGAGACTCCTATCAGTAATGGAGGTGTTGATAAGATTTCTGAAATTAAAACAGAACCGGCTGCAAAACTTGAGTTATCACCACCGAAAAAAGATTTGAGCAGTAATAATAAATCAAAAGCTATAAACAAGACACAGAAAGGTATTGCAGGATTTTTCATGAAAACTAGCAATGCACCTGCCCAAAAAGCAAATAAAGAAAACAACATTGACAATAAAACACCAATTAAAACTGTGATAAAAATTGAAAAAGATGAGAAAATGGAGATTGATGATGATAACGTGGAAGTTGAAGAAAAGATTGTGAATAATAAAAAGGAATGTAAAAGTAAAAGCACTACACCAAAATCAACAGAATACATTAAAAAGAGTGCAAAACTTCAGAAGAAACGTAAGAGAGTACTTCAAGTTTCCGATAGTGACAGTGATACAGATCCTTTTGCAAGTGAACAGACAACTAATGATCATGAGTCCGATGAGGAAATCCCACCTACGCCTACTGTTAATACTGTCAAAATTACATCTGGTATAAATAATCCTAGAAAGATAAGAAAGATTGTGGACAAAACTTACATGGATGAAGATGGTTATGTTTTAACTAAAAAAGAAGTAGTCTATGAAAATTGTTCGGACATTGAACCAGAAGGAAAAATGGAGATACCAATGTGTAATGAAGAAAAAGTTGAAGAGGAAAAAAAACACTCCTCAGTTCTTTCTAAAAAGAAGAAAAATTTGTCAAAGAATGAGGAAGCAACAAGTGAGAAATCAATAAAAAATGAAGAACAAATTAATGAGGAAAAAAGCTCAACAAAGATTTCCCAAAAGAAGCAAAACGGTACAAATAATGGAAAGAAAAAAGCCTCCTCACCACAAAAGGGAAAACAACAAATTATGACGAATTTTTTCAAAAAATTATGAGATATTTTACATTCTTACTTACCAATTATGTCACTTCGCTTATATATCATGTTTGTGTAAAAACCAAAACAAATTCACAGTATTTTACTGTCAAAATTCATTGTGAATTAAAGGTTAAAATAAATAATAATAAAAAAATTTTAACATCAAAGTTTATTTCATTTTTTTACATTTTTTTAAATCTTACAATATTTTTATTATATTGGAAACTTTACAGCACTATATATACAAATTATAATAACTAATTTAAAATTAAACCGGATTTCAATTGTATATTATATATTCGTAATCAATTTTATTTCTTAATGCTTTTCAAAACATAATTTTGTTTAATGTTGTCAACATTCTAACGTTAGAATCAGAATTGTATGTGGTTGGTTTTTATATTATATTTTGAAGATTTCGAATTAAGTATACTTAAGTAGTTATTCTAGTGCATTTTTAATGATGACTTTTTTGAAGTAAATTTCAGGATAATTCATGTTGTTAAATATTAAGAGCACATTACTTTTGTCAAGGATGACATGACATCAGTAATGTGTATCTCTTGGTTCTTAATGATCTATCATCTCTTGGTTCCAATGGCGACTATCCAATCTGGATGCACTTGGACATCCACCAAGTATGAGCACTTCGTGTTAAACGTAGATGTGTACACATCTTGGGTTGATATTTGCCTGTAAATTAAAAAAAAAAAGTATTTATTTGCATTCCACTGAATACTGTTTAAAGTTTTCTGTGTATAAATTGATACAATGGCGCATGGTGTTTAAATATTGGCGTAGTTTTGAATTCAACAGTATTTATATTTTATTTTAGCACTATACTATTCTTAAAAAAACTCAATTGGAACTAACTTTCAAGAAATGTGGGTTACTTTATTTACTCAGATGCAAACACATCGAGATCGGCCTAGTCACATCACGATACAGTGGCATTTCTTGATTTGACTGATTATTTCATGATGTGCCTACTATAAAGTTGGGCTGATCGATGAAAGCAACCTATTCGTCGATTTGCCCTTTTAGTCACTTCGTCACATCGAGATATGGCTTAGCGCATCGTAATGTAGTTCCGCTTCGCGATGCTTGTGGCGCTATTTACGCTCTGTCAGCTGTGTGTTTACGTGCGAATAAGATGGCGGCGTCACAAGAAATCGATAAATACGACAATAAAAGTGATAACAGTGAGACGATTGAAGAAAAAAGTTATTTTCAATTAAATTATGAGTGTTAGTTAAGGATATTTTATGAGAGTCACGCTAATTCTACATATAATGTAAAAAGACCATGGACTTCTGACTGGATTTCACAGGTTAGTTTTTATTTATACACTTAAACTAATATCTTATGTTTATTATAACAATAAATCATGATTAAACATTATACACTAATATCTTCAATTCAATTCAATTATTATTTATTGCGAAACCATAATGTATTAAAATGTTATAATATAAAAACAAAGACCAGTATTATGGACCCTGTTGGGCATGCAACTTAGGATTATTAGGGATGCACAAGATTATATCCTAATCTTGTGTTAATTATAACAATAAATCATGATAAAAGGTGAGAGATTTATAACAAAATGCTTTATTGTTTTAGGTTATGGAGCATATAAAAAAGTAGGGTGTCCCTGCTTCGTGATTCCTCGGCCATTGACATCTAAGAGGGCTGCGGAAGTGACTTATAAGTTTGTTTATAAAACATTTACTTAATTACTTACTTAAATATTAATTTAAGATTTTTTAAGCCATTGTTATTTATAAGTATGCAAAATACAGTAAACAAATGGGATTTCTTTTTTAATCTTGTATGTGATTTTTATGGTGTTTTAAAGCTAAATTAGTTAGTAATGGTTGTTAGCTTTATAAAAATATAGTTTTTATGTCTAGGAAATCCATTCACAATTAATTTTATAACATTACATTACGTTTTATAACATATTTTGAAATGAACCAGAGTCATAAACATTACAAAATCTAACCTATTTTGTTACCAGTCGTACTGCTACAACCAGTATTACGGGTGGGCTCGGTCCGCTGCGCTCCGCTCGCATTAATTTTCATAACATTCCGGAACCTAACCTAACCAATTTGTTTCCAGTGCAAGTAAGTATTGTAATACATTTTGTAATAAGCGCACAATTGTTATGTTATTTAAGTTTTAAAATGTTTATAAAAATAATTGTGAATGGATTTCCTAGGCATAAAAACTGTATTTTAATAAAATTAACAAGCATTCTTAACTTATTTAGTTTAAAGACACTGTAAAAATTGTAAAAAGATTCAAAAGCCAACCCAAACAAATAATTCTGATTAATGTGTCTTTTAAGAGTCTGCTTTTATTATCTGATTAATACTAGAATGTAACCATTTTAAGAAACGCTTTTAAGAAACGTAATTAAAAATATATTTTATATAATTATATAATTTTTTTATTTACCTATACTTTGATCACCCTACAGACTCTGTCCGAGCATGGCTGGGTAAATTTTTAATACCTAAACGCCCTTTTAATCTAGTAAAAAAATCAAAGCTTCATTTCATTTGCTTGGTCACCCTACAAATCGATTTGCTCAAACATGCCCAGGCAAAACGTCAAACGTTATGCTTTGAACGATATGACGGTTTTTAGAGCGGCATATCAAGAAATGTCGCCGTTTCGTGATGTGACAAGGCCGATCTCGATGAGACTAGTTAAAGGATCCGCCGACGACATATGTCAATCGATTAAGTAGCAATCAACTTATACCCTAAAACAGTATACTGCTAAATGATAAATGTTACCATTGAGTTTATGAAGAAATTTGTTTCAATCTAAGTTCCACTAGGATTTTCAAGTACTTAGACTTGGGATTTTTATGACTCCAGTTTGAGCCAACAGTCTCTAATTAGCCCAATGGACAAATTCTAAATAAAATTTGTTAACTTGTAATTAATAATAAATATTGTAGACAAGATCAATGTAAACAAAAAATTATATATCTATCTATATAAATTAATTATCATCAATCAATATTAATAATAAGTCTGTAAGTGTAGGTATTATATGTATGATCCTCCATAACTCTTAAACGAATTAACTGATTTTCATGAAAATTGGTAGATAAACATTTAGACGTACGGGACACAGGATAGGCTACTTTTTTTTCTTTTTCAACGCGGACCAAGTCGCAGGCACCAGCTAGTATATCATAAAGAATTTGAGTTCTTCAAAATCCTATTGGACTCACTAGTGGAATGAAACAGCGGATGTAATTAATGCAACTGGTTAAAACTAACATTTAATAGAATTCTAGACTTGGTTGAATGAAGATTGTAAGGCTACGTTTAGGGACAGTCCATGGAATAATAGATTCTAACATAACAGAAAAACTTTTACTTACTTATTCTTGGCTTGATGATCCCACACAACTTTAACAATCCCATCCATCCCGGCCGAACATAGTAGAGAATTATCAATGGACGATCCAGTAGGATCCGACACCACTCTGTTAGTCAGTGAGGACTTGCCAACTGCGGACCAGTCTAGGCTGGTGATTGTCCCATGGTGACCTCTGTATTCTTGAATGCAAGTGCTAGCTGCCAGATCCCAAACTTTTATCTTTTTGTCGTCGCCTGCAGAAGAAAACAATATAGTAATTACGCATTAATTAATAATCTACCAAACGAATAATGTAAAGTGGCGTGCCAACTATTTTCGCGCACCACGCATCTGCAAATGCCTCAGTAGTGTGTACTAAAAATTTGAAAGAAGACGCCTCGGTAGAAATAGGAAGAATCCTCCGCGGTAGCTACTACATAAATCCGAGGACGACATTTTCGCTCAATGTTCGCCCGAAAACTGTGGAGCACTCTATTCACCAGTACCGTCTACACTTGAGCAGTTGCAGGTGCGCGGTGCACGATTGATGCGCGAACATATTGGGTACGCATAGCAGCTTAAGAAGATACTGGCCTGCAGTGGCGAGGTATTGGCCGTCGGGCGCCAACGCCAGCGATCTGACTGGGGCTCGATGCAACAGCACTCGAACGAGGCGGGCGTCGCAAACCGCCCAAAGACGCACGCTGCGGTCTGCGCTACCGCTTGCCACGTACGCCTCGTTCGGATGGAACTGCACGCACTGCCCAATCAATCAACCAATTGTTAAAAAATTAAATGAGCAAAGCATTAAAAAAAGTATTGGTAGCACCAACGGGAGCGACCGCCACGTTGGTGACACTTATTTAACAAATAAATAAGTGTTCCTACAGAGTATTATTACTATTATTATATACCGTAATTCTAAAACATCTTCAACAAAGAGGCTGAAAGATATCTTCTGATCATACCTTTCGGTAACAAAAATTATTTGCTTGCTAACTAAGAATCAGCGTATTTGGCACAAAAATTTTCGAGTATCGCAAGTTATCGCATTTTTAAATTTAAAACTTTAGTTTCAGTTATAAAGGTTTAATAATTGAAACTGTATTATAGAAATACAAATGTTCGTACCGTTACGTCAGCTGTATGTCCGACAAAAACTCTGATTGGAAATTTCCTGTCCAATGACCACAATTTTGCAGTTTTATCGTGTGAACCGGTCACAATGAAGAGACCATTCTTAGACATATCCATACACCAGATCGGGTAATTATGTCCTCTGTAAGAGATATGATTTCGCTTATTCGTGTGTACCTTATTAGACATTAGTTTCACTTATTTCTTAAGGAAAAAAAGCTTTTCGTTAATATTCTTCATATGTAAAATGTAATAATGAATATAAGAAACTAATAATAGAAGTATAATTTGGTACACAAATGGCATATCTGTATAAGTTACAGTCACTGATCTGTAATAAAGCACTGGATAGGCTGCTGTCAAATGCTTTTTATGTCTATTTGAAAATCGCCATTTGGGCGCTGTAGGCTGTGGAGCCTATGGAGTGTAAGTACATGTAACTAAAACTAACTACATAGTGATGTCTGCATGATGGGGACATTTACAGAATACAAATTTCTTCATGTTTCAAAACTCAAGCGGACACAAATAAACTTAAACAGTCCCTAAGCAAAGATATCAACAAATAGAACAAAACGACACTATTATACTTATCTGTGGATTAAAAATACGCTAACGTCAAAATTAGCTCCCGTACTTTCGTACGGCGGCGGTTCAAAATGATACACGAAAGTATACATGTGTAATTTATATCCCATCCAGTACTTCATTAGAGATCAGTGGTTACAGTTGAATGGTATTTGAGTAGTATAATAACCTGTAGATGGCGGCGCAAGAGCAGTCGCGCAGTGACCAGGCGCGCATAGTGGCGTCGTGCGAGACGGACAAGAGCAACTGCTCCTTGGGCAACACGCGCAGTGACGTCACTGCGCCCGAGTGCCCGCGCAGAGCCACGCCGGCCCCCACCTGTCTGTTCGTTTAAAATATAAATCTGTGATTCAACACTCCTTTTAAGCTCTTTTATACATGACTAAGTTCACATGACCGCGTGTAAAACTACTAATTTTACCAATTTATTTATTTACACATAAAAAACAATAGGTCGTACTCGTACACAGTTGAGGTGTACTATAAACTCAATTAAGTTTCTAGCGTACACCTGAGTTGTCCACAATAACAATAACGAAAAGGTAATCGTACCTGTTCACTTTGATCCGCGCGGTCATGTGAACTTAGCCTTCATTTGGAATATTTTAAGGTTGATTTTTTTGGACTATTTCCAATGTGTTTAAAAAGAAATTATATTTTGATTATTCATAATATTATTATACGAATAATTTCTATTTATTTCAAACTTTTTCCCAATCAAAATAAGAAAACGCATAAATAAATGTGAATGTATCCTGTGATATGACTTAAATAAAATTCCGTTTTTCTAAGATCAAAACAATCGTTTTCATGACTCACAAGGTATTGTCGACAAACACATCCGGTTCCGGTTGGATATTGCATGCGAGCTCAATTTCTGAAATGTTTCGGTTCATTTTTCTCTTTACATTGTTCTGTCCCAGATCCCATAATCTGATCTCGGAATTACTAAATCCACCGCACAAGACATTGCAACATGGATCCGTTTTTGCACACACTAAACTGAAAAAATAATGATAAGTCTAAGAACTGTAGATATAAAGTGTTATCAAAGTGCATCTTATTTTAAGGGTTCTATATATAGCAAAAGAAAAAAATGTCTGTCAGTCCATCTCGGTCTTATTTTATCACAAATGGATCACATGATTTCAAATTTCTATTAATTTGAAATCCTGTTTATATTCTCAGAAATCTTTCACTTATTACCTAAAACCTTTAAAATTACAACCTAGTCATGAGAATATGTAACAAAAAATCTCATATTTAAAAAGTAATGAAAAAGGGAAATCTTAACAACCACAAAATAAAGCTTACTTGAGAACTGTTAAAGCTTAGTTAGTTAGAGCATTTGAAATTAATTAATAGTAATGAAAGGTCAAAGAATTTTTTATATATATGGTATATATTCAAATTCATTGGACATAATTATAATTAAGGAAAATATTACTCGTAAATTCATGTAAAAAAATGACCATGTGTCCACGACATAGCCAACACCTCTCTCTTATTAACTTGCTCATTGCAATACTTACATAATTTCATAAATTAAAAAGAAACAACTCACTAAGAGTCAGGTGCTGCAACTTTGTAGAGTTTTAACGGTGCCGTGGATTCCTTTACGCCCCTTATGGCGTCTTGTAGATCTCGCAACTCCTTATCGACACTCTGATATTCTGCATGACCGTTACACTTGGAGAAAATGTCTAAAAAATAAATTAACATATAAAAACCGGTGTTTAGAAAAACATTCTATCCTTCCTAGAGAAGTCTTAATATTAATTGTTAACCTTTACTACTCCTCATTAGTAATAATATTAAACTATCATTGTTGCTTTAGCGAAATTAATTACATTAATGAAGTTGCTTCCAAAAATGTTTACAAGATTTTGTATGTACTTACCATTTGTTTCTGTTGGTTTTTCTTTACAATTATTCTCATTAACATTTACTCCTTGTTCCACTTGATCTTCTTCATCCTCCTGTTCAAATAATAGATTTTTTTAAATAAAATACTAAAACAAATAGATTATCAAATTATCAAGCATAGGATGGTGAGCTCAAAAGTAATGGCCAAACACTGCCACATGTTTGGCATCATAAAATTACATTAAAAAAAAAGTAAGATACTGAAAAACAGAAAGAATAAAACGAATAATTATCAAGGAAGGCTATAGGCTATAGAGAACGCGGACGAAGTCGCCGGCACCAGCTAGTAGTAAGATAAAACAGAAGAATTGACATGTTCCTACACAACTTAGTTTTAACTGTTATGTCACCACATATCAAAAAAATAACCAAAAAGTCCAGGCTACATAGAAATATATGTAGATTAGTGTTACAAATAAAGCAAAATATTCAAATGAAACTCACATCTTCCTTTTTGCTAGCATCATTATTGACGTCAATGTGGAACCAGGTTTGCAACACCTGCATCAGTAGTGCATGTCCATGTCTGGCCAGATAGGCCTTCAACATGTTTAGAGCATCTTGTGACAGATATACGTCATATTTACATGATCTGTTGAATATAGACACAAATATTTTGCCATACTAAGTAATAAATAGTGGTCAGACAAAGCGAAATTTTCAGCAACAAACTTATGTGTCCTCAACAAATAAAGGCAAAGCTTTTTTTTAATTTTTTTTATTACATATGGGCTTGCTCTTGGCCAACAACCAGCTGTGTAGCAAGGATGACGCCTATGATGGAGCAAGCTCACCCAGAAGATGCCTATTCACTCGAACTTTGAAAAGATTAGGGTTATAATATGAGCTCGGAAATACAGACTCCGGCAGGGAGTTCCAAACCCTGGCAGTGCGCATTGTAAAGGATATTTCAAAGCGCTTGGTCCAAAAAGGAGGGATTCCGACAAGATGAGGATGGTACGTACCAGCCGTACGTCTGTATGTCCGATGGAAGAAAGGGGAAGACGGTATGAGCTCATGCAGCTTCTGAGCACACTTTGTGAAGTACATCATATAAAACTTCCGAAGACACATAGACTGACAATTTTGCTTCTTGCCGAAATTCAAGTTTAGTGAGGCAAAGTTTATTGTGATTTTCTGTATCTTTTAGTAATCAGATTATTAACAGATATTTATCTTTAAAACATTCTAATTAAAATTATCTGAATACAAATATTCTGTTAAAAAAAACAATATTATGTGGAATAAATAAATAAGTTTACCTAAATGCTGCTATTGAAGGCCTCATTTCCACATCTTGCAGAGTATATATAGAACCAATGTCGTCCAGAATTTGATTCATAAAATCTTTGTCGGGTGTGTCATTATCTATTGTACCATTTTGTAAAGAATTGAACAGTTGTTCAAGACTATTAGGTCTGTAGAGAGCCGATGGTAAGTTTCCATCAATGGGTTGGTGGTAGGACAGATCTTTTTGTGGCAAAGAAACTGAATGCCTTTTGAGAAACATTTGAGCGGGACCACTGTTTCCCCCGCGTAACATTTCTAGATACAAATGGCAGAGTAGCGGGCTGATCAGTCCGAGCAATTCATTCTTGATATTTTCAACGGTGATATCTTTTATAAAATTTACTAATCTGAAAATTCAATAGTAGTCAATTAGTATATTGCAGTATTAGTTTTTCTCTATGGTTTGTTCTAAATATGATATAATGTATATTTACAAAGCCACACATCAAACCACAGAAGTCTTAGTTTCTATCACCAGTCTATAAAATATTTAGAAATAAAGCCTTTACATTTGACATTTAACATTCACATTAAATTGAATACATGATTTCTTTTTAAAGGTAGAGAAAAAGCCTTTACAAAAAGGCCTTGCCTAGAGCTCGTTATAAAAAACATTGTCAATTGTCATCAATTTATACAGAAATAAAAAAGTCTTTTGTTAGTTATAAATTTTAGTTATGTTTTGTGAGTTATGTTCACCCAAACACAAATACCAAAATAAAGATTTAAATCGCAGATGCGCCCTTGCCATACTTCAGGCTGCCGAAAATGTGTCATCGTTGGGAAGAGCGAACTCACTCTTCCCGCCTCAGTCGCTTCTAGAAAGCAGTGAGAGGTTCCGTTGCATACACTTCCTTTATTTTGTTAATTAGATTTGTTTACCTTTAAAAATGCCTTCAGAAAGTGTTCTCATAATTAAAGAAACGAACGAACGTGTGAGACATATTACATGACAGTATTCAGAAACACAGGGTGCATCTGTGTTTTAAATCTTTGTACCAAAACATATAAATAAATTATACTTCAACAAGTGTGCAGACATTGTGTTGTATTAATAATGAAATAAATAAATTTGAGGTATACCTGGTGTATTGGACGTCATATTGGCTTGGGTCATTGTTAATACATGAAAACAATATAGAGTTAGAACGGCTCGCCTCACATTGTACCAAAGTAGTAACAGCCATTTGTTCGGCGCTTAGACTCATTGTGTTGCCGTTATTAGCTATGTCCATATCCTGAAAAAAAAAATATAAAATGTAGGTAGGTACGTTCTAAATACATAATTAATTTTAAATACATTTTAAGCTTACCGGATAGTTACGTCGTTCTAAGTAAGAAGTGACAGCTGCTTTAATATCATTTCGAGTTTTTTTCATTAAAGACATTACTGTATTAATATTTAGTGTGGTAGACACCCAATTCTATATTATATTTATATATCACAAGTGTAGATTTCACTTAAATTTATCAATTTAATTATATTATAATTTCAAAATTGAATATGATTATTCAACATGATAACAAATGATATTGATTATAATTAGTCTATTTTATTTTAAAACATTTTGATTTTACTTATACTTAATTTTAATGCCCTTGCCTTTGCAAGTTTGCTATCGAAAACTGAAATGAAATGAAATATAATATAACCTTTTGGTTTGATGTTTGATAGAAATTATAAAATAAACACATAAATAAATCACAGAACAGAATAATACTATTTATACAACTTGACAACCAAAGAATTGCTCAGTATATATAAGTTACTCTTACTCTATGATAACACACACTCACTGGTGGCAATGCATCTGCAATGCAAATAATGCAATGCAATACAATTTTCTTGCAGTCTGTAGGTTATTATTAAACAAAACACTGTATATAATCCAATATTATTAACAATATACTTAATTACTAAAAAAATCTAAAAGAAACATGCCAGTGCCACTAACAATAAATTAAATTGAAAGCCGATGTTGCTAATAATCAGCTGTCACAAGTGACACTGCCTGATAGTCTTCTTGAAAAACCGCACGCAAAGAACGCAAAGAAAAAAAATCTATTAGGTACACTATGAACCTCCTATGAACTAATTAATTACAATTGATTAGTATAATAATTAAATAATAATATCTAGATAATAAATAGTGGTTGTTGACGAGTACATTCTACTTGGGACAAACAGACTAGTCCAGTTAGGTAGAGCCAACTTCGAGAGGGGGGTCAATCGTCGAATCCATCAGGGCAGCGTTCGGGAAGCTCCGAGACATCTTCTCGTCCAAAATTCCTCAGTGTCTCAAGACAAAAGTCTTAGACCAATGTGACTATGGGCTCTAACTATGGGCCTCGCAAGGAGGCTCAATTTCACTCAACGAGCTATGGAAAGGGTTATGCTCGGGGCTACATTGTGACATCAAATCAGAAATGAGGAGATCCGTAGACGTACGAAAGTTACCGACATAAGCCGGCGGATCAGTAAGTTGAACTGGTAGTGGGCAGGGCATATAATATGGAGAGCCGACGGCCGCTGGGGCCGGAAGGTTCTCGAGTGGAGGCCACGGATCATCAAGTGCAGCGTAGGACGTCCACCCACAAGGTGGACAGACGACCTAATAAAGGCCGCAGGTCAACGGTGGATCCAGGCTGCTACTGACCGGTCCTATTGGTAAATTATGGGGGAGCCTATGTACAGCAGTCGTTTATAAATTGACCAGAATGGCGCGTGTAGCATTGGTTTTAGTTATCGCCCTCAGAACAACGCCTACTTGTCGCTAATAAAAAAAAAACAGTTTTTTGATGAAAACATTATTTTACCTAATCAAGTTTTACTTATCGCACGGAAAAACCAAGTTCGTGTATCTTGTTACGGTGACGTTCCCGATCCAGTGCATGTCATATATTATTTACATATGAGTCTACTTTAATTGATGATAACCCCAACATCTCAAGTCTTAACTAATTACGAAGTCGTCAGATAAGTAGGTACTTAATGTGGCTCTTTATTTATATACTTACTATAAATATTCAAAGAACTTGGCTTCGCACATTGTATAATACGCTATATTCTGTTAATTTAATATATTCATGCAAATATGATGAAATATTTAGTAACTCTAATCATAATTGCTTTAATTATTAATAGTGGCGCTGAAAGTTTGAACAATATTCTCTTCGATAACGGCGAATTCGATTTTTTTGACTTAACACACAATTATGATGTTGAGAAGGAATCTTTAAGTTATTTACTCCGTGACGAGGCATGGTACGTAAGTACATATATATATTTATTAACCACTGCTTGATAATCAAGTGTTGTTTCAAAAGTAAAGGATACGTTACCACTTTACATACAATACAAAGTTCGCCTGAATTAATCCTAAAAACTATATGATTCATACTATTATATTGGATGAGCTCATGGGATGAGTGATTAGCACTCTGTTCAGGTTCAATTCCCGGTAGTGATGGTGTCTACTTTAGAAATAAACTTTTTCTAATTTGGCCTGGGTCTGGATCTGGTACCTAGTAGTGGCAGGGCACATTGCGTTTTGGACGGTTTTGGAGTCTGTGGTGGTCTTCTGTAATCCAGACCAAAGCCAACTTTAAAGTGTTAATTTACAAAGTTTCGGGAATCGTACCCGGGATCCCTGAAACACAGTTTTAATTAAGATAAGCAAGCACCCTAACCATCACCATAACCTATTTGTAGTCTACTTAAATTACAGTAGAACTTTACAGGTACGACGAAGAAAGTGACACGTGTAAAAATGAGCGCTACAGCACACGTCTAGATGTTCGTTTCATCTTTTCCACTCAAGGTTATTTTGCGGATGCTATACCAACTACAAAACTCATTTTACCTTGTAAGTTTAATAGAAAATTACCTAGCATACAATCGCAATAGTATAACGCCACCCAATTTGCTTTTCCTGCAGTTTGTCTGAGTTTAAAATTGAACTGTCGTCAATCGTCATGCAGTCTATGGACCATTCAATAGTTATGGCCTGGACCTTGCCGCGAAAATATTTTTTTCGCATTTTGCCAACCAAGTTAACTGCAGCATAATATATTATGCATACTAGCTGGCGCCCGCGTTGAAAAAGAAAAAGTAGCCTATCTACCACTATCTACTTTATCTACCAAGTATATGAAATGAAAATCAGTTAATTCGTTTAAGAGTTATGGAGGAACATAATTATATACATACAATACCTACACTTACCAGATTTATTTTTAGCATTGCTTATATGCATATGTTTTGTATTATGCTTATGCAAATGTTTTACAGTTTACAGTTCAATGCCCTACAAAAATATTTGAGTAGGTAATGATAATTATTTAATTTTTATTTCTGTATAAGTAGGTTAAGCAAATATATTTGAGAAAATTAATGTGTAACTACTTCATCATCACCTCCATAATTATCCAATAAGACCCAGTCAGAAGCAGCTTGGATCCCGCGGTTTGTCCAACTTGTAAGTAATTTCACTACATACTTAGTAAAAAAATATTTTGTTTCAGTGATAATAGCCGATATAAGTGATCAAGTAAATGGAAAAGGGGATTTCGTTTTATATCCAAGGCATCTTGACTTTATGTTAAACAATTATTTTAACCGTTTGAACCAGCCTTGTCTCATAATATTTAAATTTGGTTGGTCTAAATATTATAATAGCGATACTGAGCGGTATTATGGAAACGGGAATTATACATCATATCCAGGTAAGGACTCCTTACTAAGGAGTTTTATAGCTACGCAACTAGCTACGGTTGCCTAAATATTGCCTACCCAAAATGTAATAATCCGTACTATTTACTAATATTATAAACGCGAAAGTTTGTACGGATGTTAGTCACTCTTTCACGCAAAAACTACTGAACCGATCACCATGAAATTTAGCACACACTTTGTCCAGAGATACCAAAAAGGGTATCAATCATCAAATACTAATAATAAATCTGTAAGTGTAGGTATTGTATGTATGTTCCTCCATAACTCTTAAACGAATTAACTGATTTTCATGAAACTTGGTAGATAAACATTCAGACGTACAGGATATAAGATAGGTCACTTTTTCATTTTCAACGCGGCCGAAGCCGCGGGCGCCAGCTAGTAGTATGGAATAAAATTATACTAGAGTTCGTACTGAAAGTTTTTTGAACTAGCCAAAAGTAGAACTGTAAGGTTTTTGGTAAGTATAATTTTACTTTGTTTATGTTAAGGTCAACAGGCAAGCTGACAATACACTTGCTGGTAGGTGGCCTATTACACAAGCAACGCCATAGGGTGCCGCAAGTGCGCAAGTGATTAAGGATAAGGGATAAGGATGGATGGGTCATGGGTGGTCATGGGGTAATGGGCATTGTATCACACCTCGAACTTGTAGCATTTTTGATTATTTTTTGATGCAACGATAACGACCCTTAATTTTCTTGACATTTTTATATATGGAGGTTTATATCAACCATCTATCCCATACCTAATATCTTTGTACCATTGCAGGATTAAGTGATGAATTGGCAAAACTGATAACCACATCATACAAAAATGTAGTTGGTGTGGGCGTGGATCTCCCTTCAGTGGATACCAACTCTGTCCCGACCTTCCCAGCTACGGATGTTTTGTTTAAAGCTGGTCTATATGTTTTAACTAATGTAAAATTAGATGATGCCATACCTGGTACGTATATTCTGCGAAATTCGAGAGATTATAATCTAAAAATAAATACTTAAGCCCGGCTGCAACCGAAAATAAAATGAATAACTCGTCATTAAGTATGGGGTTTACTTAATCTTATATACTTACCAATAAGTATATAAGATTTGTTTGTTTGGTTATCGAGGAAGGCTGGCTATAGAGAACGCTGACGAAGTCGCGGGCATCAGCTAGTGTCTTTATGTTACGGTACTAGTCACTAGACTTCCGGTAAAATAACAAAAGACAAGGGTCACTACACTATGAAAAGAACCTTCACTCTCGGGGTTATCTATATAAAATGTATTGTATTGTAAATATTGTACTCCGGCAAATAAGTAAGTGAGAGGTGCAATACACACTATTTCCTGTATTGGCATTAATTTTGTGTTTACAACTAGCTGGTGCTCGCGACTTCGTCCGCGTTGAAAAGTATAAAATTATAACACTTACCGGTAGATACCGTAGAACGGATAGCTAAAAATATCACCGCTAGTATTTACTTTTATTTTAGATTTCCCGTAGGAATAAAGCATTTTTCCACGGTAAAAAGTAGCCTATGTTCATCACGGATAATGTCGGCTTCTATTGGTAAAAGAATTTTTCAAATCGGTCCAGTAGTTTCGGAGCCTATTCAATACAAACAAACAAATATTTCCTCTTTATAATATTAGTATAAGTAGATAGTATAGATGTAAGTAAGCACATTGACCATTTTTTTCATTATTAGGTGGATATTAAAAATCATTATTAACATAATTCAATTTGTATTTTTACAGAAGCCAAATGTACAGGCCTGGTGATGCCTCTGAAGGTAAAAAGAGGTATAGGTTCACCAGTTCGTTTAATGGCCATCTGCCCTAAGGTTCAACGTCATTGAGGTTTCCACGAAGTTCCTACATACCTAAGTGACTGTATAATCAGTACCTACTGGTTTAAAGAATGAAAATAAAGTTTAAAATCTGTTTTTCTTTTAATTTAAATATAAAATCATTGTCTATATATACTATATAGTGGTCCTATACAAATAAGTATAAAATCTATTCAAATACAACTGAGATGTAGGAACACGTCGCTCATTATTATCTACAGAATACCTACAGACCGCGGTCAACCTTGCAGGTATCGAACCTAGGACCCTAGACATAAGACAAGACCTATATTAGCCACTCAACCAAAAGGCACGTTCTCCCTGTATCGTTCTTGTATCATTTCGAAATATTAATTAAGTATACTTAACTTGAAGGAAACTAGTAACTAATTTCAATGATTTCAATTCTACTAGCTACCCGCTCCCGGCTTTGCACGAACTGTTTTCGGATATTATTTCCAAATTTTCTCTTTATAGGAAAATAAATAAATAGCTGATTTGGTACAGCCGCTCCCGAATTTTACGCTTAGCATTACAGTTTAGCGATTCATTGTTATTTATATAGATATCTTGTATACATATTAACTGTGGAATTAATTTTCAAAAAACATGTCAATATATGACTGTATTTTATAACTCATATTATGCTGACTCAGTATCAAGTTAAACTTTTATCTTCAAAAATTGTATGCTTCCGATAAATTCTTAACAATGTAGGTACCTCTATACTTATAATAATGTTGGGCACGTAGTTGAGGTTTCTATTGATACGAATACTATATATTAAGTAAATTAAATTCATTAAGGTCAGTGATATTGTACAATGGCGGAGCGCGCGGTTGTGATTGTGTTACTATCGTTGGCTACAATTGTCAATTGCAGCTTCAATTTAAATAATATTATCTTTAATGGAGAATATGAGTTTATTGATTTAACACACCCTTTCGACAACAACACTCAATATTGGCCGACACAAGAAAAATTCAGATTTACTTCAAAGGATGCTCTATTTAGGAGCGACGGAACATGGTAAGATTTTTATTAATTGTACCTGTGAATTGGTAAGAAGTATTATTAATATTCTGCGATTCCTCTCTTCTTCATTTTTTTAATTTTAGGCAAAAAATACAGGTATTGAATATGTAGTTATACAATATAATTATGTAAACATATATACTTTTAAGGAGTATCAGTAAATTCAGTAATATAGTACACTGACTAAGAAATGCAGACGGACTCGTCTTACGGCACTAAACAGTAAACACACCCTTACAGAATACCACCGTGAAATAACAGCATAATATGTGATATTGTGTTTAGGTGAGTGAGTAAGGGATGCCAGTGCCCATTACTCCATCCCTTCCTTATCCTTAATCCTACTGTCAGCACACTCACAGCACCCTATAGCGTTGCTTGTGTTATAGGCCACGGTAGCCACCTACCATCAAGTGAACTGTCAGCCTGTCTAATATAAAAATCAGTCTGTCTACCTTAATATAAAAAGCGAAGATTGACAGCTAGAATAGTCTTAAAATGTGATGTAGGTCTAATGATAGTTTCGGCAATTCTTGTATTGTGAAAAATTTATGTGAATATTCATATAAGTACATACTTATTACAAAAAGTTGGAAAGTACCTAAGTAGTTAGTTGTAAATTGGTGCTGTAAATAAATATTATCTTTATAATCAAAATATTTATTTATCAATTACAAGAAACTCTTTACCAGGGTTTCGGAAAAAAGCAAAGATGACCAACTATTCTTTTTATCTTTAAAATATAAAAGAATATAT
This sequence comes from Synanthedon vespiformis, assembly GCA_918317495.1. NCBI lineage: Eukaryota > Metazoa > Arthropoda > Insecta > Lepidoptera > Sesiidae > Synanthedon > Synanthedon vespiformis. Next base: position 4,997,354 of record OU906954.1, on the reverse strand, counting down.
TAGTTTTTCTCTGCGTATTATTGAGTTAAATAAATCAATATGGATAGATATTATTTTAAATATTGTTTCAGGTATGCGGCAAATAATTTTGCTGCAGGCGAACACGGTGGTACCCATATGGATGCACCATATCATTTTTCATCATACGGAAAATATGTCGGAGAATTACCATTGGAGACACTTATAGTTCCTTGTATGTACATAATCTTACATTTTTTAAATTTAGAAATTGCGGCAGGCAGACAAACGGTCCAACTACTGAAACTAAAAACATTCCCAATAGGTCAATCAATTGAACTAGTGGGAATAGATCATTGCCAGTGTTCTTATAACGCTTTGTCGTAAGTCAATCCAATAAACCTCTAACTTTATTTACAGTGATAACAATAGACTTAAGGTCAAAAGTGAAAGATGACCCGAATTACATTTTGTACAATTACGATTTGGACTATCAATTATTGAGTGAAAATACGGCACAGCCGTGTATTATTGTTTTTAACTTTGGATGGAGCAAATATTTCAACGATAGATTAAAATATATGGGAGTCAATCAAGTGACCGGCTCGTTCAATTTTCCAGGTAAAATAAAATAACATACTAATTGACATTATTATTTCTGCATACATAATTATGAAATATACTTACAAAGGTTAATTTTTATTGAAGGCATCAGTCGCGAAGTGATTGAACTGTTGACGACTTCTTATAAAAATGTCGTTGGAATTGGAGTAGACACTGCTTCTGTAGATTACGGCTCCAACAAAGAAGGGGACGTTCACAAAATTGGCACAGCGGCGGGGATGTTTTTTATAGAGAATGTTAATCTCTATCGTTCGGTTCTAGGTAAGTTACTTAATTATCTATACTAATATTATAAAGAGGAAAGATTTGATTGTTTGTATGTATTGAATATCCTCCGAAACTACTGGACCGATTTGAAAAATTCTTTTACCATTAGAAGCCGACATTATCCCTGATGAACATAGGCTACTTTTTACGGCGGGAAAATGCTTCATTCCTACGGGAAATCGGGTAGTAAGCATTATCCTTCCGTACTTATCTATTTCACATAACTTCTAAACGGCTGAACCGATTGGGTTGAAATTTTGTATGGGTATTTCGATGATTTCCTGGATGATTTAAAAATACAATTGGACCCAGTAGGTGGCGTTGCAGTCGGTATGTCAACTACTAAACGACTTGACTGATTGGGTTGTATTTCCATGGTTTCACAGACAAGAATGTATATTTTATAAAGTTACGCGTATGTTATGTTATGTTAACAGCTAGTGTTATGTATACCTACATCAGATTTAGATCCGCTGTTTGGTGTTGGTACAGTTGACGTCATGGTTCAGGATATTTTCCTAATTCTGAAGTAATAAAAATAAAATGAATTTATTTCCAGCATCCGGTTGTACTGCACTCGCTTTGCCAATGAAGATAGCTGAAGGCTCAGGCGCGCCAGTCAGATTCGTGGCATTATGTCCCAAACTAAGATTAACAAGAAATTCATATGGAGGATACTTTTTGCGACACTGAGCGGATATTCATTCTTATTATAAATTAAACATAATCTAAAAAGTGCATACCAAAAACCTTCTTTGTGTTATATATACATTAATGCAATCGTGGTGTGAAAATAAGAATATTATTATATTGCAATTTGTGAGTAGTGTTGTTAGCAGAAGATCGCGCGGTGTATGAGCACTTTTTATTGCAGTCATTTTAGCAAACATTAGTATGGTAACAGTCAATTCCTCAATTTACTTGATTTTTTAATTCAAGTAACAAAATTTTTAAGTTATTATAAATAAATAATAATCGAAAATAAGTTAAGAATCCTATGTGATAAGTATTATATGACTATTTTCCTTATACGCTTAAATAATTATACCTACAATAGATATTATTATAAATGCGCGTAATATTCATTATTTAATTATTATAATAAGTATAGTTTATTAAATTTTCCTCCACATAAGTACTTTTTTTATGTTAAGGTCTACAGACAGGCTGACGGTCCACTTGATGGTAGGTGGCTACCGTCGGTGGTTACACAAGCAAGTGCGCTGCCGAACATAGAATAGTAAGGATAAGGGATAAGGGAGGAATAGTGGCGATGTTTTATACAAACTCTACAACTCTACAATAAAAAGTTGCCACATTCACGGAGTACTTTTAGGTAGGGACGTATCTAGTCGAGCGTAGCGAAACCAATCATTTATCTATGGCACTCCTGCACTCCATTATAATTAAGATTGACGAATCTGTGCAAAAACGAATCTGATGAATACAGAAACAACGAAATTAACCAATTTTGACAAAGTTAACAATAGCGAGGAAGCAGACAAAAAAAATCTATAAATGGTAATTTTAGTTTCAGTATCATGTATAGAGCCTATAAACACGATATCTCTGAAAATAAAGTAACTTACTCTATGACCAACCTTTACAGATATATTAGTATTGATATCTGAATAGATTACAGATTACTTCCGAATATTATTAATTATATGGGGGTAGTTTCTCTTATAAATAAATACACAAGAGTTACAACATAAGGTTTATTTGGAATGCAATCACAATGACAAATACATGTAATTGTAACGGTGAATATAATTATTAACGATTCTAATATTATACTTGTCTGATTTTGTTTATTTGAAACACAGAAACATTTACAATAACTCGAAGATAATCAGCGTATCCCAAGAGTAATTAACTAATATGAAAAGCGCCTTGAAAACAGCTAACATACAAAAAAATCTAATATCCTTAAAATTACAACAAAAAAAGTATAGTATTAAACTTTAGTTTCTTTTGACATTTAACTCACGCTTCTAAGTGGAGATAAAATGTCAAAATTAATGTTTTTGGTTCTGAATGCAACCAAATAAATCGTATAAAATAACGGGACTTTTGCGATCTGAAGATTATTGGTAAAACTGTTCTTAAACTTATTTGCCAGCGAGTTAAACATGTACATAGTTGCAAGCTCTGTACAGTTGTAGGCGATAAAGATTGAACATCAACTTTTGTTGATGGCCGAAACTAGCCATTCATCTACATATTTCTAAAAGTCGACGTGCATCTTTATCGTCCTTAATATCGTATGGTAAATATTGGCTCAGTTTTTGACAAGCAAGCACAATCATCATTGATGTAACGTAAAACTAACGTAAAACTATCGTAATTATCACAACATCAGTCACGTTTATGTAAAAGAAAACATAAATTTAAAGTAAAATAATCCATCACACTGGTTATTTAGGTTCGGTGGGTTCGATGGGTTCGGTGGGCTCATCAGCATCACACATCACATACGAACCGTCATCGATGAGAGATTGATAGGCGAGTGCGCCCGCGGCGTCCGTGAGCCTAACGCGCGGTACACCCTCCTTCGTACTGTCCACTACTGTGGCGCGTAACGGCGCCTTCTCCACTAGAGTTTCGTAGAGGTTGCGCAACACAGCCGTCCGTCCGTCGCGATCGCTCTCGGGACACTGAATGCGCACACCGTGCAGAGCGACGCGTCGCGCCGCCCCCTCCATCTCGGCCCATTCCAAGCGTGCCTCCCTCAAATCGGACTCTGGCAGCACTCGCACGTCACCGTAGTCCACAAATCTCACCTTCGCCTTGCGCTTCTCCTCACTGTGCTGCAGTATGGACGCCCTGTACCACTTGCCGTCGTCCCGGAGCAGAGCCACGCAGCCCTTGTTCTGGTACACACCGTCCAGTGGCGGCCTGCCGGCTGCCTCCGCTTTTATCTCCTCGAAGAGCAGCCGATAAGCGGGATCCTCGTCCGCATCGAGCAGGGCCAACTCGATCCAGTCCTCGCCGTGTATCGACGTCACGTTGCACACGAACTCGTCGTCCTTGTTGTCCGCGTAAATGAAGAAGCTTATGAATTCCTCCTCCTCGTCGTTCTCTTCGTCCATGCATTTCACCCAATCGTCGCCAGGACCAATCGCATTCTCATCCTCTATGTAGTAATCGGGGTCGGAGTCCGCGGTGGAGGCGGCAGCTTCCGCGTCGGAGCTCTTCACAAACTTTCGTGTAATCGCCTGCGAGCCGTCCGTGTAAACGGAGAGGTCAAACTCGACCAAATGGTCGTTAATGCACAGCTTGTCGAACTTTAAATCGACCATCATGATCTCGTTCATTTCACCTGTCACTTTTAGCATACACCTTTTCTCTACAATCATTTTGTGAACGTAATCGAGAGTGGACGTCTGCCAAATTCCCGAGGGTGGTCGTACGCGGTCCAGCATACATTTGAGCGCTTGACAAGGCAGCTCGTGGAGGGCGATGCTCTTTCGCATGTTTTCAAAGCTGCACACTTCCTCGTTGCCGTAGTCTATATAGTAAACGGTACAGGAGGAGGCCTCGTAGTCGACGGCCATGACGGTTCCCCTGTAGAAGCGGCTGTCCAGGTAGTACATGGCGATGCAAGGCTCGCCCACCGTCCACTTTTGAAACTTGGACTTTGGGTCCGGTTTGCCGAAGTGCATGTTCAACGTATTGCGGATAACCTCGAGGATGGTCTCTTGACTTATCTGGTGGAAGTAGATGATACCTTTGTTGTCTATATGTCTGCAACGAATAAAGGAGTGTGAGCGCTAAAATCATTGCAATAAGGTTAAAAATAATACGTTTAGATAAAATTATCTGCTGTGTCGTGCCCTACCACTCTCACTCGTGAATAATGTTCTTTCCCATTATTCAGTATTGCCAAAGTGCGCTACTACGAGCACACGCTGTTTTACCGAAACGTTTTAAAAGACAAAAGTGATCTTACGTGGGCATAACTTCGATTTCGACTTCGGTCGAACAGATCGGCTCCGGCGGCAGCCAATCTGTGACAAGGATCATTCTCGACGAAGAGGTCCCATCGACGGACTTCAAATGCTGCGTTGAGACCAGTTCCGCTACTGGGTCCAGTTGCAGCCAATCGCTTATCGAACCTTGCATGTTCAAAAACGATAGCGAAATGTCGTCCGTCACTTCTTTCTTTTTTGACGCGGCGCCCATCTGAAATTTATTAAAAAATAAATAAATATGACATAACAGGCTTTCATCATTAAAAGTTATAAACTAAAACCCCCGACTTTCTATTTAACCCAAACACGCTATATTAATATATTTGCTGAAAGTTGCCGCGACGAGTTGGGTATCCCGCAAACTATTTGATGCTGTAGCAACCTGATCAAGGTTATCGTGTCATGAAAATACCACTGAAACACACACAAACCAAACCTATAACACCAAGTTTTTGCGTCGGGCGTTAAAAAATAAATAGTCGTTCCACTCTATGTTAGGAATTGCACATTTCAACTTTTAAGACATATATTGATTTAGGGCACAATTGATTTTGACAACCTCGAGACCCTTATGTAATGAAAAATGGAACATACCTCGAGAGACTTGTCGGGCATGCCGAGTCCCTGCTCGACGATCCGCCAGTTGAGACAACGCCATTCGGAGATGTTCGGCTCTAGAGCGCCTCCCTCCGTAGTGTGGTACACCCACAGTTGCACCGGCATACTCTTGTCCTTGAACTCGCCCACCTTCATGATGAACAGCTGCTGGTAAGCGTCCAGCATGTCCTTCAGGTACTCTTTGGTTATTGAGGGCCAGTCGTCGGCGCCGGCCGGCACCACGCCGCTTATGTGACATTTTATGGCGGCATCTCCCAGCTTGGCGAACGGCTCCGCTAACACTTGCAGCGAACTCGTCTGCACTAGCTCCGTACACGCGAAGTCCGTGAAGAACAGTTTCGCTTTGTCTTCGTCCATTTCTAAGATGACGGCACGCCGCCAAGTGCCACTCTCCGCGCACAGCGCGCTACAGCGATCGCCCACCTTCCAGTCGCTCCTCTCGTGGCTCTTCTGCTTTGAATAGTACTTCTGCATATTATCGAACAGCTCGTTGAAAGCTTTCTGTTGGCACACCATCGACAAGTACATCAGAGACGGCGATTGGTAATTCAAAAGTTTCGCTTCCAACCTGTATGGACCCTTGTCTTTCGCATCGAGCTCATCGTCTTCAGCTTTGGAGGACTGCTGTACTGCTGTTGCTGGTCTTTGTAGGATTTTTATTTGGTTCTTGTTCTTTGGTCGGGGCTTGGGTATGTCCAGGGGTGATCTTTTTATTTTCACTTGGTTCTCAAAGTCCCGTTTGAAATTGAACAGTCTGAAATTGAGATGAAAATTCTTACACCCAAAATAAATGAGCTGAATCTCCTTAGCGAGCTTTAGTAAACACAAAGTGGTTTTAATTAATGTACCCCAAGTAGAGAGTGCTTTTAGAAGATTTGTGCAGAAAGGGTGAGCGGATATGGGGATCCGTTCACCTACCAACCCGGCCTTGGTGAAAGACGTGCTCGTGTTTCGGCACGTCTTCCCCAACACTACCATCCTCCTACCGATGACTTCACTGAGGTGCCCGATTCGGGCTAACGCAGGCGGGAGAGCAAGACGAAATACTCGCGTTGACACCTCTCTCCCGCCCAATGTGCGTGTGTGGCCAAGGAACACCGTGGGGTTTTAGCGGGTAGAAATCCCGCATATCCTGCCAGCGCCCCATTGCTCGCAGTGAATCAGGATCGCAGATTTCCCCACGAAAAAAAAAAAAGGTTTGTGCAGAAAAAAATTGAATGTTAGGGAATGAGCTAGTAACCTGAAAATTATTATTCTACTCGCGGTACTCAGTTGAGCTGGAGCCCTAGCCAAGCGTAGAACGCACTGCTTTCCACAGTCGTTCTTTCTTTCGTTTCGGAAGTACGTAACGAAGCGTTTGCATCTTGGTGATTGAGATCAAGTACAAAGGACTCACCCAAAGGTGACTGCAAACTTGTGCTCGACCATAAGGTCGTTTAGGCAAACGGGTGTGGGGTCGTCGAGAGTGGTGAGCGCCACGCCGATGGACCCTCGACGGCCTTCTTCTTCCACCACCAACTCCAGCGGGCGGTCTTCGAACTGCTGCAGCAGCGTCACTGAGCCAGGGTGCCACTTCTTCTTTAGGGGCGTGATCCCGGCTAGGTGGCACTCGTTCGCCTACATTCACCATGTATTAATTAGGCCTACTACACTCACAAGTTACACTACAGGCGCAGGAAGGGGATTAGGGAATGGGCTTTGTCATCCCTTACTCACTCACCGAAACACAATAGAAAATGTGCCGTCAGTTTGGCAGCCCAAGTGACTGCGAAACGCAGTGTGTATCTTGCCACTACTTCCCAGATCTAACTCGGGATCCGTCAATGGACTGGAAATATACGGGAGTGGTAGAGCTGTACCGAATGGCACAGGGGCCGAAAACTGATAAGACACTTTGAGAAGAATTGGGTGTTTACGTACAAGACTTTACTTGTTAAGACATAATATTGATTGAAGTTGAAGAGGCGCTAGTTACCAAGGCGCTGAACCGGGTGAATGGCTCGGAGATGTAACGCAGACGCGAGTAGTGCAGCACGTGCTCCTCGCCGCAGTCGGGCAGGAAGAGAGTGACGCGCTGGTGGCCGGGCAGCCCGCGCACCACGCAGCGCTCCCAGCGCGCGCTCTCGCCGCCCAGTTGCGCCACGCACGACATACCTACCAACGTACCAACGCGTAGAATAGAATAGAAAACATTTATTTGCATACACATGACACTCAAGAACACATCTAAAAATAACAAAACAAATAAAATACATACATTTTTTTTTTACATTTAAAAGAGAATACATACTGAAATAACATCCCATTAAGTGAGTGCCATGGCAGCAAAAAGGTATCTGGCTCAGCATAAGCTGATGCAAAGCACAGCGCTGATTTTACGCCAGTCCTAACTTTATATTGCATTTCTATGTCGAGGGTATTCTGGCAGAAGCGGATAAGTACACAAAATGTCAAAATGACAAAAGAGCATTTAAAGTTTGAGGGCATAATAAACCATCAAACCGTTAATTAAAGCTAATTCAGTTATACTATTTTGCTAGATAAAAAGAGCAGAAAAAAATAAGTACGACTGTATCTCAATCGGTTCTGCCAGAATAGCCTCGATGTACTATTTCCCAATAACACATACAAATTGTACAACTGTCTTACCGATTTCAGGTAAATAAATCTTGGAAACGCTTTTTCCATATTCATTTTCTAAATCTTCACACATTTTCTCGTAAACGTTTTGCAGACAGTTCTGAAATAATAATAATAAACATTAATACTAAATTGGCATAACAAACTTTGTTCAAACTACTTTATGAGTGATCAATCAATACTAATAATAAATCTGCAAGTGTAGGTATTGTATGTATGAATGTATTGTCCAGTGGGAGTGTAAAACAAGAATCTCAACCATTCTTAAGGAGAGCTATGCCAGTTATCGTGATATTAAGGGGTAACACATATTCGTTTATACAAAATACAAAATATTTGTTGCACATTTGATTTGATTGAAACACCAATGAAAGAGACAATAGCAGAACCTAAGGAGTTGGTTCATTTTATTTGATTTCGATTGAAAATACATATAAACTAATCTATTGAATAGATTATATTGAATTACTAAGTAATATTTTATTAACAACTTCCTAGCTAATTTCGCTTTAACAATATTTTAATTTAAGTTTATGTTATATTAATTGTTTAACTTCCATGCCTATGTCACAATATCTATTTTGTAATTTATCTGTGTATACCTTAAAATTGCCTTGTATTACCTATACCTATTATAAGTTTTTTGTTTGTACTGTTTGTGTACCTTTTGAAAAATAAATAAATAAATAAACAAGCAGAGTAAAAAAATAAGTATCCACATAGTAAATAAAATCAATGCGATACGATGGGACTGGCAGCGCCATCTGTCGATTAAACAGGCGCAGATTTGTTTATTGGCTTACCCGTCTTACAAAGAATTTATCAGGATTTACGACGTAGGTTAAGACTACATTCTCTTTCATCTTGAGCTTGTAATCATTATTGTTAATGAATATCTTGCATTTTTCCCTGCGAGTTACAATGTCCGGGTACTGAAAAATAAATTAAACATTAAAGAATCGCATGCAACTGTTTGAGAAAATTAAAGTATTTTTAAAACTTTTCACTTAGGGAGATACACGCATTTATGTGCATGTGTTATAATTGTTTAGTGAACAAATGACAAATGATTTTAGTCTTAAAATTAAAAGTAAATTTAAATAATAAATAAATAAAAGTGACTTGTAAATAAATAACATCAATACTAATAATAAACCTGTAAGTGTAGATATTGTATGTATGTATGTATGTATGTATGTATGTATTCATAACTCTTAAACGAATTAATTGATTTTCATGAAACTTATTATTAGTATTGATATTTTGTGAAAACCTTTTCGAAACTGCGCGTGACAGCGTAAACAAGTATGTACTCACAAGTACAACAAGTACTTGTGAGTACTTGTGAGTACATACTTGTTTACAAGTACAACAAGTAGGGAACAAAATACCTTGAGGCGGTGGGGCATACGCGATCGTTCGTGGAATAGGAGAGCGTGTGCGAGACTGGTGCCGTCCTCGTAGGCGGTCAAGTCGCACTCGAGCGTCGTCGTGCCAAGCTCTTTCGACGGCAGGATTCGTCGGATGTTCATCACGGCCTGCTTACTGCGGAACACGTTACTGGCATTACTACATGTACAGAAATGCTACCCTACACGTCACTCCCCCATCTGTTTGCCAGACGAAAAGTAGGTATATTTTATCAGTTATGAGAAAATAAAATGTTCATTAATATATAAGTTAATTTTTATCATAAATTTTTCCATATTATTTAGTGAATCATCCTCTATTGTCTTAAATCTGTTTGATAAGCTAAATTTCTTAACATACTTTTTATCCCGACGTTTCTCCATTAATATCACATCTATTATATATCTCTCTATTACGTGTAAAAATTACGTGTCACGTTGTTTGACGCCAATTAACTCCTAAACTACTGAACCGATTTTGATAAAACTTCGTAACTATGTGTAATTTAGTCCAACTTAAAAAACAGGATACTTTTTATTTTGATCCCGGGCGAAGCCGGGAGCGTGTAGCTAGGTATTAACATATATTCTGGAAAACTTGTAAGGGATCTCAAATTTAGATTTGTTTTAAATTTTCCTTTACTATTTCAGAAGTTCAGTGAAGTTACTTGTTTATGATGGTCTGTATGAATTTGGCGTCGTCGTCGGTCCAGGCGCCGGAGATTGGCTCGCAGTTGGCCAGACGGCAATTGAATGCGAGCGGCGGCGGACTGTGCGCGAACTTCGGCGGCATCAGGCGGAGCCTAAAAACATTCATTTGTGTGTCATCGACCATCACCCTTTCGAATTAACATAAATTTATTTTATTTTTACTTTTGCATTATACATGCATATAAATTATGACATTTTTAAAATATTAAAATTAAATTGTGGGGTTAGTGTTTCATGCAGATGTATACATTACAAATACATTTTACCATTAATTAGTTTTAAACCATTACTGTTTGGAGCAACGCAACCGAACAGTGTCGCGCTACCATTTTCATGCTTTGCATGCAGTTTTCATTTACTGCTAATTAAATGCACGCTTAACACCAGTACGCGCCCAACTACCATAGCTACCACAAGTACGCGTTCCGCAACCATACCGTTTGTACTACATTTACCGGTTTTAACCACATTTTAGCGCGTGCTCTAATACATACCAGTTTACCATTAACCAAAACTGTAATAAACCAGTGTTTAGAATAATATAAAGTTTGTGAGTTAGAGTTAAGTAGTGTAAATAAATAATATATGTAAACACTTTATAAACATTTCTATATCGGTCCCTTCGAACCAATGGTAAACCAGCACCACCATAGCGTGCACACCGTTCCAACGGTAGACCAGCACCACCATAGAGTGCGCACCGTTACAATTACAAATACATTTGAAAAGTAAGAGTAGCTTTATAAATTATTTGTATACAATTTTACACGGCTTTACAATTTTGATTTGGATGAAATTTGGCACACAGATAGTTTATTGTCTGGATTAACATATAGGATAATTTTTATCCTCAAAAAACGTTAGTTTCCCGAGGCATCGTCTAAAATATATAAAAATTTAGGCGCCACTTTCTCAGATGTTAGTACATATTTTTAATATTTCAACGTAATCAGTAGTTAAATATGATAATGCAATATGGAAATAGAAAAAAAAGACATACTCTTTGATAGAAATGGTCTCGATGCTTCCAAAGTCATAGCAGAACACTCTGTAGTTGTTTCCTTCGACGGAGAGCACTCGGCATCTTTGCCACACGCTGTCAGCCTTTTGGAACATTAGGTACGACTTTCCTGTTCACAATATAAATTATACATTATTTCTATCCCCAACATACCAGAAATACATATCACCGTTGTCAAACCACAATCTGCTATGGGCAAAAAGTTGAGATATTGACAAAAAGATTTTTTGAAAAATTTTACATGAAGGGCTATTTAAAAAAAAGTATTTCATTTTAACCAATTATTAAAATATTAGGGTATCCCAAACTTATCCCTAATCTTGTTACTAGACGATAGTCATTTAACATCCATCAAGTGGACCAACAGCATTTTTTATGAACTTTATCATAGATATTTTAGCGTAGCGTATATACATAAATTCATGTCTCTTAGTTGTTAGTCAAATATAGTCAAGACATAAGCCTAAGTTGGCTAAAATTTTGGGCTATTTATTTTTATATGATAAAATGTTTTCTCAGTCACCAAACGCCACATGAAAACGATACAAATCTATTCATTTATCTAGAAAATTCATAATAATTGCAATTAGTTATTATTAGATAGGCATTATTCTAAGTTAGCTACAAATGTTGACAAATTGCTATGTAAATTTATACAGCTTTTATTGCTTCCGTATCGTACATTTGATGAGAGATATTATATCATCGACTTACCCGGTCCTATGCGTGATGCGGAGGGTCTTGCTCCGTCATTAGCCTTGGAGTTTCCGAATTCACACAACAACATCTTCACCAATCCCTGGTGACTTGATTTCTGGACGAAAAAATTGTGTGGGTTCACAATGTGAGAGATGTAAATCAATTCTTGGGTATCTGAAATGTTAAATAAATAGGAAAATATAGCTTTTTGCTTAAAAAACGGTCGAACTAATCGGAAAAAATAACACAACATATACCAGAGATAATAATATATACTTTAATTTATGTAAATAACAACAGTTGGCGCTAAACAAATTGTAGTGTTTATAAAGAAAATTTACGGATATATGTGATGTGAATTCTTCATAAGTAAGAAGTAAAGTATTTTTCATAAGTTCATAAGTAAACTATTAAAGTATTAGTAGCTTTACAAAGCAAATAATTCTGTGAAGCGTACTAAAAAAATATATTGAAAACTAACCTTCTTTCAGTGCAAAAGATTCATCGTCAGCCACTGGAAATACTTGTTGTTGCACAGCTTTTTTATGTCTCTTCCTTTCACCTATTAAACAATTTCAAATGGTTAATATTATTTGTAGCTAAATGGCTAACACAGTGGTCAAAAGTTGGTTTTGTCTCAAAAATTTAAATGGTATCACTAGAAGCAACCTACTAAAAGTGCCTCAATTGAAGGCGTGGGACACACCTACTATTCCTTTTCTCAATAATAAGGATCCTGAAAATTTGGTTTAAAATAAAGTGTGTAACCGATATGATTGCCAACCACCTTTTTGTCTATATACCGGAGTAAACTCTTGTCAGAAATTGAATTTCTTGATGTCTTACACAAGCTATTGTAAATAAAAGCATTAAAAAAGCTACCTTTCGGCGCCAACGCAGTATAGAATGGAGTGCTGCTGGTTTCAGTCCGACCTGAGCTAAGGGATGATTGTGAGCCATGTTTAGAACGGTAATTTGGTACATCCTTGTAGTAGGTGAAGGGTTTTGATGCAGACTTCACTGTTGGCTTTTTATTTTGCCGAACATCTGAAAAGAGCGTTAACCCAAACATTTAACATTGTAACAAAAACAGAAAATTATATTGCTAAGTTTTTTGACCATCGTGACACAGACTTATTGATACTGTGTATTATTATTACCAATTTTAATTTTGGTTTATTTCTTCAGACGTTTTAGAGAAATTTAATTTACAGAAATATTTAACAGTGGCTAAATAGTACTAAATACTTACTCAAGTTCTTAAAAATTTAACTCATAACATTGAATTGTTTAGAGTGGCCCTCTTTTAAAATATAACTTTGATCTTTGTTTTGTCATGTGCTAAAAATGTGACTTGTTTATAATTCGAAATAACAGTAATTTCATAGAATACAAACCATTCAAATGAAATTAGTGCCGTAGCTATTTCGTTGCTAAACTAAACAAATTTCGTGGCTAAATATTATAACATAGCGAAACATTTTAGTCGCAATCCGAGTAGCGGAACTTCAGGTGAGTTAAACTAAAAAACGGCCGAAATTCCCCACATAGTTTTAAAGACTGATTTCATTATATTTTCTCACTATTTTTCAAAATGCAATATAGAGACTAATTAATGATGGTTACCATTTGGCAACTCCGGTGGGTATACGGGTGCAGACGGTGGCTGCGGTATGGCGTCCGGGGGCAGCTCACCAGTGGTGACTAACTGGAACGTGCAACCCGCGTTTCCCTCTATTTGCACATAGTCGTTGGTTACCGTGTACAGCTCCGTCTTTATGTTCGCCCTACACAGATATCAAATATTGGCTACGTGCACGACAGTAGCGCCACCTAGCATGCGCAAAAATTCGGGCCTATGTCAAATAATAACAATAAATAGATCCCTGATTATGTTAGGGGGTACGGGTATCCCCTCTCCACCCTCAAATATAAAATTGGCTATTATCATATTAAAAATAATAATAATAATAATTAATGATATTAATGTAGATAATATTGTATTAAAAGTTTGTTAAAATTTTTATTATTGTAAAACAAAATGAATGAAAATAAACTATTCTTGAGTGTGGTGTAACCTTTAGGGGAAAACTATAAAAAAAAAAAAAATGTTTTATTGTTTTCAAATGAATAAAGTAATTAAATGATACATAGAAAGACGACAAATAGTATTTTTTAGAGGAATTTGTTAAAAACAGTAAATAGAAAAATGGATATTATTATTGAAAATGGATAATGTTGAAGAGCTACGAAATACTGGCAATAGTTATTTAATACGAGCCCACATCATTCGTCAAACATCTGTGACATTAACACCCTATACCTAAAACAAGTTTAAACGTAATAAAGCACATACTTAATTTAGTATTTTACGGTAGGTAAAGTACTTTAATTAACATTATAATTTATTTAATACAGATCAATGATTGTCACTGGAGTAAAATTAGGTAGTAAATTTAGATCACTGGAGTGATTGTTTATGATGACGAAATCTATAGCTTCTTCTTCTACTATAACTAAATCCACCACATTTTAATTGAGAGAACTCGTTTTTAAAATGTGGAGATTTGTTAAGAAATGTTCAATCTAACGCCTTCTATTTTAACATTAGTACTAAATTATATTTTTTTTCAAATTACTGTTGTATTATGAGTTTATGTTTCCTTTATCAGCATGGCGTATTAAATATAGTATTCGGTAGGTCTATTGTTCTTTCTACTATACGACTTACTTTAGATCTTTATCGCTAGATTCCTTTGTCTGCAGATACCAGGGTCCATCAATTATTTCTTTGCCCTCAATGCACAGTGCTGGAAAACATATCTGGAATATTAAATTTATGGTATCAATCAATACTAATAATAAACCTGTAAGGGTTGGTCATGGAGTGAGTTACTTTGTTTTCAGAGATATCGTGTTTATATTTATAGGCTCTATACATGATACTGAAACTAAATTTACCATTTTTAGGTCCTAAAAAGGACTTATGGGAAACAGGCAATTTGGGATTTGGTTGTTATGGACCGGAAGCGTATATTAACAATCTCATTCTTACCTCTTTACTGTTGCTTGCCGTGACAGAATTTATTTTGTTGAGATATTTTTTAGCTTTCAATATATATTCTTGAATTTGATTTTTAGCAACCACCAAAGACTCCTTTTTTGTATTTTTTATCTTATAAATGCCATTGATGGCCTCCATTCTTTGCTTTTGTAAAGATGCTGTTAACTTGGAGTAACTTTGATCTACTTCTTCAATTATTTTTGAATATTCAGATGATGTATCTTCACAACTATTTTTATATAAGAGATTACCGATATCCTAAAAAAATATATCTTAATTTATATGGGCATTAAGAGGTTGTAATTGTTTCAACGCTTACTGGCGCCTACACTCGCGGCACGAAAGCAGTGAAACGCGAGTGTATGGTTTCGCGCCTTCGCGTTCGCGCTGTTCCCCGATCGATGTCGGTTTTTTGTCCCGCGACAAAGATTTCGCGCTCCATCGACGGCGCGCGAACGTGGACGCATCTACCCTCGCGATTTCCCTAAGTAGTCCGCGAGTCATAGTGAGGATTAATCGTTTAGATGTAATATAAAGGAGTGCGACTACGTGGAACATTGACCTTGAACTGACATTGATATAACTCTTTTTTTAAATATGAGATAATTGTAGTACGCTACAGCACACTGCGTCACAGCCGCAGCCGCAGCAGCAGCAAAATCGTCGTCCATTTCACTTGGAATCGCGAACAAAACTGCGAAAGGTTGCGTATGAAAGGGCACGCACGCGGAGTTCACGGCTAAAATCGCGCACGAGTGTAGAGTTCGTAACATGATTGTGATTCACGTTAGAATAATACAAACAAAAAAAAAATAGAACAGGAGAGGACCATTCTATTCCATTTTTGCTGCTATTAAAAAATCGGTTTTTAGCGACTCGTATTTTCCTAAATTTTACTAATTTCAAGTCACTTTTGGTCATTAATTATTTACCCTAAAAAATAGTAAAATAGCATGTATTTAAAAAAAATATACAAATTACTAAAATATTTTCAACTTTTATTTGTTGTAATCGATTTTTAGAAGCATTGAAAAATAATGAAATGTTGCATTTTGTACTATTTCTACAAATTCAGTCAGTTTCTTAGTTGAAGAAACTTATACGTGTATGTGAAATAGCAATACTACTTACGACAGCAGACTTTGTAAGTCGTCTATACATTTCATCAACCTTGGGAATTATTCCAGACAGCTCCTCCATAAATTTTTCCTGCTGTAATGTTAAATACAATTCTATAGTGTCAGAATACCATAAAAAAACATGACATGGTAAAATTTAGAAATTACTTACCACTTCTTGAAATGGAGTATTATCGTGATTCTTGCAAGTACCAAAACACATACAATCCATGCAAATTGGTTTACTGCATGTAAAACAATAATAGCTTAAAACTTTGCCTGTGTGAGTCTTGCAGTTTTCTGGTTTTATTTGCGTTACTGGAATAATCATTAAAAATCATTTCCGTAAAATCATTACTTTTAGAGCCGAACTCGTGAAGCGGAGTGGAGCGGAAACGCATACTAGTTCGAGGAGCGGAAGTGTGTATTAGCTCAAGCGGAGCGGAGACGCGGACTAGCGCGATCCAAGCGGAGGGGACACTAACTCGAGCGGAGCGGAGCGGAGACGCGAACTAGTTCGAGAAACGGAGGTGTATACTAGCTCATCAGAGCGGAGACGCGTACTAGCGCGATCCGAGCAGAGGGACACTAACTCGAGCGGAGCGGAGATGCGTACTAGTTTGAGGAGCGGCGGTGTATACTAGCTCAAGCGGAGCGGAGACGCGTACTAGCGCGATCTGAGCGGAGTTGCATACCAGCTCGATCCGAGCCAAGTGCTAAATCATTACTGTAGGTACTAAAACACCATGAACCAGTTAGAGGCGTTTGACATGAGAGAATGCAATGGTCATACAAGAGAATGCTCCGTATCTCATGGACTGAAAGGGTCTCCAATATGGAAATTCGAAGAATACTAACTTGGCGAATATTAGGGTTTGTAAAGTTGCATATTATCTGGTTGTAAGTCTTGGGGGGGGGTGAAAAATAACATTTGCTCCACTTTGTTATAGTGGGTAAGATTGAGGGGCGAAGAGGAGTGGGCAGAAGGACAGAAGAAATGACAGTTAGCCTACTTAACAGATGTAGAAAGAGGCGCTTATTATTAAATTATTACTAAACTATTGAGATTTTATACTTGAAAAACTTACCCATGTCTTGCAAAATATGATCTGCGAAAACTACGCAACTAGAATGTGTTTTTTTGAAACAATGTTCACAAAGTATCTTTACACACTGTTGACAAATTTTCGATGAAAGTGAGTGACATACAATGCATTTATCTGTAAGCAAAATTAAAAATTTGTTTATTTATGTACAGTTTTGGTCATACTGGGCACAGAAGAAACGAAACTACTGCTACTTTTGGTCAGACAACTTTCAGAGTATTTTCTATTTCTCAGTGAATCAGAAAGTTGTTGGTTCATCCAATATCTTGGAGAATTTAATCACCCTAACACACACTAGTTTGTAATATATTTATTACATGATAATAATTACCTTGAGGGCAGTCTAATTTACTAATTATTTCTTTGAGATTTATGTAATGATCCTCTTCATTTTGCTTGTTAGCAGGTTTCTGGAATATAATGAACATGTTACTTTTATACATGAATCATTGACATTGAATGCTGCAATTGGTTAAGTGTTTCACAATTTTACAGTAATCTTATAAAATCCACTTAAGAATTAATTAACACAGAGAATTGAGAAATCAGCATTTAATTTTTAAAATCAATAAAAATTGTTCTCAACTAACCTGCATTACGCCAAGGACTATTTCACCAAGGAAGGCACAATTTACTGGAAAATGTTTACATATTTGTTCTGCGCCTTCAGTTATCTTGATAGATGTGGTATCCGCAAGAGTTTGGCATACACAGCATTCTAAAGGTTCCTCACATTTTATAGTAGTTACGACACACTTTTCGCACATAGAGTGTCCACATGGTAGAAATAAGGGTAGATTGGCATTTTTAGGTGATAATGCTATAACAATCAATCAATGATGTTTAGACATGAAATATTAGAGATTACACTGAGTAAAAAAACAAAATATTCATCTAATAATAAAATATAGCCAACATTTCTTTGAATAGGGTAGTTGATTATTTTTTTATTGTTTTAATTTATGTTATTTAAAATCTGATATGTAGCAAATACTTTATAAATCTATTCATAAACTTAAGTTGTCAGGATCATTTAGAGGTGTTGTTAAGTAAAATTGGATCAATGATAACTAGACAAGACACAAACTATAGAAAGAATGAGACTTGCAATAAACCAATTTGATTTCAACAAAATAAGTGACAAGATGTTTATCCTCCAATATTGATACGGATAAACATATTGAGTGTTTAAACACAACTTCACATCGTGTACTTGTGCAACAATAATATGAACATTTTGTAAATGTTTTCAAATTGTATCCACTAGCACAAACATGGCGTGTTACTGTGGTGAACATGCGCAGCACACCAGTTTTCTGTATGTAACTATGTTTTTTTACATAACTAAGTTTTATTTATGATCAACAAACAGGCTATGGTTCACTTGATGGTAGCTGGCAACCATCGCCTATAAAACCACTATCACACTATTCATTTTGAAGGCAACCAATTTAGGAAAACGGAAGGTGTAATGTTGAACTCTATATCTTCGTCTTAGAAAGCAATTTAGTGTAGTGTGGCCCATTGAAAATGGATACCAAATGTAAACAAAGTTACCGCAAGGTCATTTTTTTATGCAGGGATTTAGCATGGTTGTCCTTGAATATTATTATCAAATGCAAGCTTGTATGCTACATTGTTTTTTTCTATCTTGTGTCAATTAGATACAACATAGAAAGAGTTAATAGATTGTCAGTTCATAGTAGGGTGAATAAACTTTTGTAGACTTGACCTGACTGCTTTGGACTTGAAGGACCTGTTTTGGAAAACTAAGAAAAATTATAGACTTGACTTGACTGACTAGTCTCGGGATCTGCTATTTTTGATTTTTAATTTCAATTTTGACTTTTTTGTTTAAAAAAAGGCTATTACAAATTGCTATTTTTACTAATGACATTGGCAAAATCATCGGAGAAGATCTGATGGAGCCAAGACATTAAAAGAGAAGAAGAAACTTTTGTATCGCTTCATGACGGCCCTACAGGTCCTACTTTAGTTCACTGCTTAGGTTCCTAAATTGGTTTCCTTCAAATTGAATAGTGTGATAAATGCTACACCACAGGTGCTACAAGTGTGCTGCCTGACCATATTTGGAAGGGAAATAGGCTCTAGCATCCTTTATTATTTTGTTTTATGAGACACTTATTTTATGATGGTCATTAGTTTGCTCTCCCACTGTTCATGAAACAAGAAAATTTTATACAAAATAGGTTTAACTACTTGCACACCTGCTAATGGTGTTTAGCATGTATAAAGTTGGTACCTACCTGACATGTGCATGAACCTGTATTGTACAGGCACTTGTAATTAACAGTGTTTAATATGTTTTTAAGCTAAATTTCAAAAGATACATAGTAATTGTGTGTATGACGACTAAGTGGTTTGGATTTGAAATTGGATATTATCAACGAAAAAAAGAATACTTACACTTCACAAAATATGGTTGACTGCAATTTGGACAAACGATTTTATGTTCGTCCATTATAAATACCGATTTAAACCAACTGAATGGAAAAAAGTCTTACGATTGTCATTTGCACCGGCCGGCACCTGTAACCTGTAACCTTATCTTCGAATGTTTCTATATTTGCTGTAAAAAATGAGATACATAAATAACTACGAAAACTTCTACTAGGTCTAGGTATTGTTTAAAGCAGCTAACTATTCAAAAGATTAAGTAAGTATTTTTTTATACCTTTTTTTGCGTGCGTCGTGAAACAAAACAAGGGAAATTGAGGGAAACAATTGAAATGATAAATATGAAAATATTTGGAATCAGTGTTGCCAGATCTTAAAACCAGTTATCCGTAATTTTAATTACCAAATTCCGTATAAAATCCGAATGGGAGGTTTCAAATAAAATCAGTATAAAAAATCAAAACTCATTTTATTTTTGATTGATTTTAGAGCACTTTTATGAACAATTTTAACGAACTTACTTCAATCAGTATGTCACTCAAAGAAAAAAAAGTCTGATTTGTAGCCAAATTGACTTGATTGTTTATTGAAAAATTAAAAGAAAATGAAACAAACAATTTTATTTGTAAATATCTTTAGTCATTTTTGCAAACAATTTCTAGTCTGTAGCATTGCTTAAGTAAGGCGAGCTGCCCGTTCACACTCACGTATTCGCCTCGCCTCGCCCAACTTCGCGAGTAGTGTGGTTGTGGTGGCGGGGTTATAGTTATAACCAACAAGAATCAAGGGGATTCCCCAAAGCCATAATCATAATCTGTTCTATATAATAGAACAGATTATGGCCTCAGTAATACAAATTGCTGCTTCAGATAAAATGTTACGTTCTGTTTTATTAATAATTTTCTTAGAAATATAAAAAAGAAACTACTCATTGTATTTGCCTGAAAATTCTGTATAATAGATACGGACAAATCCGTAAATATGGCAACACTGGATGGAATAATAAAACCACAGCAGATTAAGTGAATAAAACACAGAGTATAGTCTGTGGCCGAATCGACGCAACAAAATATAAAATATACTAATATTTTATCTTATTAAATTATTACAGCTTGGCAAAAAAGATAAGAAATTAAAGAATCGTCTTATATCTTATATCAACAAGATGGTTACAACGGGACAACACATTGAACAACAGTACAGTATTGCCACTTTTTTAAATATTTTAATTATTAATTAATTAATTAATTTAATTATATTTCATTTACTCCTCATCAAATTTATCAATTTTATCCTGATTCTCATTTATAGTCTCATTTTACAGATAATTTTTAAGGCGGACCAATCGGACCATAGACATTTAATAATAATATTGTGAAATGTTTACGATTGCGCAATATCATTGACTGTCTATAGAGAGTATATTATGTTCCTTGCTGTCTATAGTGGTCTATACATATTCGTACGTACAACCGAAGGGATATGAAAATTCATGACCAAAGCCGATTCGGAAACAAATGCTTGCTGTTACCGACTACAATAAAATTATTAAAACCCATGAGAATACGCATCAATTTTGTATATTTACGGTACAACTAATATTATTATTACAAGATAAACAGAATTTCTCGTTTTATTTTGAATAAAATTTTCCCGATTTTTGTTGGTTACTTTACAGATTTTTAATATTTCATTTTTGCAACACCGTCGTCCACCACTCACCGTTTCGTCCGCGCGCGCTCATTGGTCAATTCAAATAGCGCGTGTTTTAGAATCCACAAATCACAAACATACAAATTAAAGTTGTCACTGGAAAGGGGCGGTATATTTAAATCATAGAGGTATAATTCCAACAAATACTCTTTATATAATTCAAGACGTGAGTGGATGAAGGTGTTATGTCGCATTTTTGGGTTTTATTGCGTTGATGAAGGTTAAGATCGTCGATTTAAGACATTTTTGGAAAATAAAAAGTTAAAAAAGGTGTTATGTACAGATAATTTTAAAAAGCAAAGAGTGCAGAAAAGTTTACTTTTGTTAATAAAAGAGGAAGCTTCTTCACTTTTTTAAAAAAAATTAATAATAGAACTGTTTAATTGCTATCATACCATTAATATTTTAGGTTGTTTATGCAACTTTGCATCATAATTTTGTACAAAAATCAGTTCCGTGGCGACTTATTTCAAAAATTAAAAGTAAAACTTTAACCTCGATTTATTTAAAATTGGAATTATGCGACATACCACCTTCATCCACTCACCTCTTCTTCACTTGTGTTTGCGTCCGGTGATCCGGTCCAATACAACCAATTCCCAAATTTTCGCTTAATAATTAGATACAAGTTACCGTTTTTACGAAATTCGACTACGTCCACACTGGCAGGCGCCTAAACTTTCAAAGATATATTTAAAAATGATGTACTCCGAGATGACATAATATTATCTGCTACGGTTAACTGATTGTAAACGTTTCTTTCATATACTTAAGTGAGATGCAAATATCCTTATACATATTATAAAACCAAGTCCTCCGCCGCGTCTATCTGTCTGTTCGCGATAAACTCAAAAACTACTGCACCGATTTTCATGCTGTTTATACTAATGGATAGAGTGGTTCTCGAGGAAGGTTTTAGTAAATAATTTACAAAGTTACGCGGGCGAAGTTGCGGGAAGCAGCTAGTTGTTTATAAAGAAGTTTTAAAATCACCATAGCGTAACTTCACACTTTCCACCGATTTTTTTTCTAAATTATAACAGTGCGAAGCCGGGGCGGGTCGTTCGTTTTAAATAAGTCATCTTCTATCTTCTTATCCGAAGTTTAATAGAAGCACGTAATCTATACTTCTATACTAATATTATAAAGAGGAAAGATTTGTTTGTATGTATAGAATAGGCTCCGAAACTACTGGACCGATTTGTAAAAATCTTTTACCATTAGAAGCCGACATTTTCCGTGATGAACATAGGATACTTTTTACTGCGGGAAAATGCTTCATTCCTACGGGAAATCTAAAATAAAAGTAAATAGGTACTAGCGGCTTGGTCCGGGAGATAGCGCCATCTATCCAAATCAGGTGAAATCTCGCAGAGATATATTATTTCGATGGGTGAAACGACTAACATGACAACTGCTTGGTGATATTCCACGGTAGATGGCGTTTTATACTTTTCATTGCGGACGAAGTCGCGAGCACCAGCTAGTGAGTGGGCTTATGTATAAGAAACTAATTGTAGAACCTATGTTGCCATAAGGGCATTATTGCACTATTGCCATAAGGGTTTTAATCTTTATAATGATTCATTTACTTATTCAGGGTTATTGATTGCACTTTTGAGGGCAAGTAGTGGATTGAGTCGTACCGCAACGGAGCCGATGAACATTGTAGTCATAGTCTGTAGCATTACGCGCCCGTTTGCTACGACCGGCGCACGCGAGTACCGATGCCGCGACGCGATTACGAAACCCGCACATTTGCCAAAGACCAGTGCGGCGACTTGTCCGACACAATAACCAAAGCCATAAGTCACATTGCGACATCCAACAGTCCCGTGAAGTGCTTGGGGCCTTCAAATGATCTTCAATGCCGACTGAAAAAAAAATCGAGCGTATAACTAACCGTAGTTGAGTTATGTTTATTGTGTTTGAATGTAAACTTTGAAACATTATGTACAACAGGAGGGATGTGTGTACAATATGTACGATATTGTACATATTGTTTTCTATTGCTGGTAAGCGTATTTTTACTTACTATAACGAAAGGTAGAAAAAAACTATTTCTTTATTTTTTATTGGTAGATAAAATTAAAGGTCGCCATAATTTATTAAATAATAACTCTTTTTAACAAAAAAAAAACCGACTTCAAACCTTTTTCTCATGGATGCCGTTGTCAGAACTGGACCAAATTTAAATGGAACAATACAAATTTTGTGATAATGGTGATTTTGTTTTCATTAATCAACTACGGATCTAATCGAAGTTGTTACCTAAATAAGGTCTTATAATGAGAATGCCTGCCGATGGTCCGACAGAAGGCGCATTAAATAGGGATGTCGCTTACATACAAAAACAAACGGTTGTTTAGGCGCATTTTTTTTTTATGTCAAGTTCTACAGGCAGGCTGACGGTCCACTTGATGGTAGGTGGCCACCGTCGCCTATAACACAAGCACGACATGTGGTGTTGCAAGTGCGCTGCCCAGTAGGAACATTTACTACGCCGCATTGTAGGATAAGGATAGAAAAGGATAGGGAAATGGGCTCTGGCATGCCTTACTCACTCACCGAAACATAAATGCACACATGTTGTTCAGTACATTACTACAGACAATTTTTTTTTATGTTTGTTACCTCATAATTCGACTGCGTGAAACAATTTTGAAGATTCTTTTTTTATTTGTATGCTTACCGTGTGGTCCCATTTCAATTTGGTCCATGAGACGCTTTGATGTCGGTTTATTTTTAATTATTTTTAAATAGGTTCAGTATCACGTATATCACATAAATGTACAAAATCCTTACAAATTCGGCGGAAGTGCCGCCATTTTGACAATAACCGTTTCGACAATATCTCCGTAAACGTGTACTTGAGGCCAAAAATGGTAAAACCTTTATTGCAGATAAATAAATTTCCTATCTTTCGTGTCCAATAACTTTTTTTTCTATCACTTACCGTTTACTACTTATTCGACTTTTACGATTTCTTTATGGCCATTAAACAAATCATAATAGTCGTAATACGTGATACTGAACCTATTTAAAAAAAATAAGAGTAGTAATTTAGTGCATTATGGATAAGAGTAACCGGCTACTCTATTGACACTAGTACATGGTCTTCAGCAGTGTCCCCTAGCCGATACTTAAAATTGCGAAAAGGTGTACCTACAGATGAAAAAAAATGCTCTTTTTTGCGTCTTCTGACATGGTCGATGTCCTCAGGTAGTGCAGAAGAAGGGGCCCGAGTGAAACGGGTTCGAGCTGGAGACAGTGCAGCGGTTGCCCGCGAACCTGCACAGGCGTTGGATGCACCAGAACCGGAGCATGCCGTGGCTAACGCACCGTCAGCTTTCCTTAGCCCATCGGTTAAGGAATACCTGGAGCTGGGCATGGCGATACCCGGTAAGATGGTCGTGTCATTATTTTATTAATAGCTGGCGCCCGCGTATTCGTCCGCGTTGAAAAATAAATATATATCTCTTTTTAACAAAAAATAAACAGACTTCAAACCGTCTCATGGTCTTTTCTCATGGATGCCATTGTCAGAACTGGACCAAATTGAAATGGAACTACACGGGAAGCCACCAGCTTTCAAATAAAAAAAGAATCATCAAAATCGTGTCACCCAGTCGAAAGTTATGAGGTAACAAACATAAAAAAAAACGTACGCGACGAATTGAGATCCTCCTCCTTTTTTGAAAGTCGGTTGAAAAGTAGCCTGTCCTGTGTCCTGAAGGTCTAAATGTTTATCTACCAAGTTTTATGAAAATCAGTTAATTCGTTTAAGAGGTTTGGAGGAACATACGTAAATACAATGCCTACACTTACAGATTTATTATTAATATTAATATTGAATATTGATATTGATTGATTGATTACATTTTGCCGGCGTGAACAATTTAAAATTGGCTTATTTCTGCGTTTCATTAGGCAGATAAATTGGTAGATAGTTTACTTTTGCATTTCATCTATATCTACTTCTATACTGATATTATAAAGAGAGAAGATTTATATGTTTGTAATGAATAAACTCAAAAACTACTGGACCGATATTGAAAATTCTTTCACCTATAGAAAGCTAAGGCTAAGAATAACAAAGGCTATACTTTATAAAGTTACGCGGGCGAAGTCACGTGCAACAGGTAGCATAAGACTTAAGTAAGACTTAAGTTTTCTTTTTATTGCTCTAATATATTTTTATTTAGATAAAATCCCTCGAAATGAGTATTTGTATGTCTATGTCTATATATTATGTCCTATGCAAATGTTCCGTCTTTAATGGTCTTTTTGTTTAGAAAAAATAAAAGAGTCTACTTTCCGACAGTAATGTATGATTCTTGACTTAGGTAATAGATTATTACTTACCTACTTATTTAATACTTAGTGCCTCTCAGCCTTTGTATTGCACTTAAATGTTATGTAGGTACACGAAGTTAAGAGTTAAGAGGTAAATCAATAGCTTACTGGCAGTTGCATCACAGGTAGGTACTTACCTACACTAGATTATAAACTTTCTCTCATTACGTTCTTAGACTCTAACGAATCAACGAACGTTACTAAAATAAAAACCGTCTTGCACGCTAACAAATTAAGCTAACAAAATGGTTTTGTAATAATTTTCCTTGTTGATTTAATCCTACTATGTGAAAGTGAGGCTTTGTCAAGGGTACTAAGTATAATAAAGTACCTTATTTATCATGAAAAGTACTCCCTCCGAAGAAAAGTCAGGAAAGTGTTCCCAAGAAACGTGAACAAAGCCAATGGCAAAAGAAATATTATATAAAACGATTGTATGTGAGTAATTGAGGATGTATGGTGGATGTTTGTTTGTCTTTTACGTATAAACTGACTGGATTTTAATCAAATTTTACAGTAGGTATATAAATTATAACCTACCCATTTGCTATACCTAATAACCCATAGTATACCTAATTAGTAAACCTATTATAATTTTGACAGCTTGGAAAGAATATTGAGATCTTTGTTATTTCAATTAATCAATATTTTAAAGTAATAATTATTTTGTCTATTCACAGCGATTAATATTCCCAAAAATTACTGTAAAGGTCACTCCGAACTGTTTCCGTATTATTATTAAAATCGAAATTACTCATTTATGGGTGTTATTTGACCTTAAGTTTTTTTATATTCTTGATATATTTTTTTTATATTTGTGTATATTCTGCAGTACATCGCTTGGCGCTGCATCATAATAATATCATCGAATTTAAAAGGTTATATTTATATCATGGGTTATTAATATATCTAGTCCACCTAACCGAACCATTCACCGAGGACTGGCAAACTTGTCCTCGGAGCTTTTAAACGCAACTAAACGTATAAATTATTACCATCCTTTATTAATCCTAATAATAATATAATATCCTTCTTGAGTTCTCCAAGATAATTACTTTATTATTTAACTAGCTGGCGCCCCCAACTTCGTCCGCGTTGAAAAAGAAAAAAGTAGGCTATCTTGTGTCCTGTAAATCGTACATCTAAATGTTTATCTACCAAGTTTACATGAAAATCAGTTAATTCGTTTAAGAGTTATGGAGGAACATCATACCATAATACAAAACTTATTGTATTATGTATGTATGTATCAATAATAATAATAAATCCTTAAGTGTAGACTTACAATACAATAAGCAAATGATGTGGATGTGTAAATTAATACCTCGAAAACCTGAGGATTTTTCGAGATCAAAGAGATACATACCTACCTAAATAAATTTTTACTGGCTATGCACCAATCTAATAGGCTGTTATTATAAAAAAAATTTTTTTCGTAGAAACACTTAAAAACTGACCTAACATTGACCTCGACATTTCTTTTTATATTATTAGCAATTTATTAACTTGTTTACGGATCTTGCCCAAATATCTGTCTTATTATGTCTTCGGTAGCATAATTGATCAAATAACAAGTCGCTGTTATTTTAGTATATTCAAACTTCTTGTTATTTATAAAGTGATTCCTATAAAATAAATTTATCTTATTTCATAACAACAATAGATAAGTATTTAAAGGGATTTTTTAAAATATATTTTTATTATATTTGGCCGTGTGGCCCGATCGTTCTAAATATAATGATAAAGTAAAATGGGATTTTTAGGTATTTCCGTGCATTTTTCTAATTTACTTCAGACAAGGAAGGTTCTTGGTTAAAAGCCAACTTGGTAACATATTTAACGACTTATTTTTATTTATATATACATAGATTCAAAAATTACACTCGAGACCTACAGAATAAGATTTTACATATCATGAGTTTGTTATGTATGTATAAGTATATATGTAATTGAGTGTTCATACAGGCAGTACCTCGTAATTGAGGACAAGTATAAGGCAAGTATTTACACACCTCTAGATATGAATCTATGTATTTAGTTGACTTTAACTATGAATATGATGTTGTAACGAATACAGTCAGTATAATGCAATTTTGTTCCGTCCGAATGCATTTTGCATGCCAATATAGTGCAACAAATAATAATGATTACATGTGTTTTACAAATTTACTACTGGCTGGATGATAGATATATAATAGGCATATAATATTAATGTGTTCATTTCAGCTGCATGACGTCCTTTGCTGGACATAGGTCTCCCCAAAATTTTCAAATAGGACCGGCCAGAAGCAGCCTGGATTCACCGTTTCTCGTACAAGTATAATCTCGTAAAAGTATAAATTTAAAAAAATCATTTAAACTAGGTATTTAGGTACCTATACCTATGACTTCATATACATAGGTACGGTACATACTCTACACTAGAATGAAATGTATTTAATGTTCTACTCAAAGATAAATATAATGTCAGGGATGTTGGTGACTGCCACTTCAACTTACGATCCGTCACCTTACTGTCGGTAACTTTCGTACGTTTAAGGATCTTCTCATTTCTGACTCGATCTTGCAGTGTAACCCCGAGCGTTTTCCTGTACAACATAGGTATTTAGGCGATTGTCCATCTGAATGGGGTGTCGATTTAAGTATTTTGGACACAACGTATTGTTATAGCTTTATCGATAATTAATATAATTGGAAAACATATCTTCCGTGGTTGAAGCCTAATGTTCATTCAAGGCGTTCTATGAGGAACGCGTGCTGTACGCAGCCTTGCTCTCGGGTTTTGTTTCAGCATTTAATTGTACTAACAATCGCGCATTTTGAACGAGGCCGTAATCACGCTGCTTTGGGCAATGCACCCGGTGTAAGTAAGTCGGGCAGGTTGCGCAACTCATTAACATAGGTCATGGAAACGAGATGAAAGCTCATACGATTAATCATAATCGTTAACAATTGCGAACACACACACACATTAATTGTACTATCTAATCGTTTGAAATACGTTCATTTTATTACTCATACTAAAATCTGTTTGCATGAGCTGTAGAAAATTTCGTTTAGCGAATGTTTCGTGAACAACTAGGTACAGATTATAATAGATTTTGTTTATAAAGGTTAATTAGCTACAGCAACATAGAACTCTTGTATAAGCCCTGACATTACGTATATTTTATTTAAGGTCAATATGAAGGCAGTCATGTGTAGCTTACAAGTAAATCAGTGGTTTCGTAGAAGGCCTTTAGTTATTGTATGTTCTTACAGTAGTTTCTGACAGTGCTGTTATTAAAAAATATATTGAAAAGTCTTTAACGAAACAATTATATACTTATTTATTTATTTTTAATTTTTCTTTAATCGATCTCTCTTCATCAGTAAAGTTGAGTCTAGGAACTCATCAATCATCATCAATTCTCAATACTAATAATAAATCTGTAAGTATAGGTATTGTTCCTCCATAACTCTGAAACGAATTAACTGATTTTCATGAAACTTGGTAGATAAACATTTAGACGTACAGGACACAGGATAGGCTACTTTTTCTTTTTCAACGCCGACGAAGTCGCGGGCTCCAGCTAGTTCGCTATAAAAATGCGCCGGCGCAGCCACGTACTGCCATCGTCGTAATGTGAGTGGCCGGTCGTGGGGTTATTCTATAGACTTTATACTTAGTAACTATATAGGCTGGCTAGGAAATATTATTCGTTATATTAACCGCGGGATAATAATTTTAGAACTGTGACTTTTATACACTTACAACTGAAATCGTTCAAGCTTTCTTAGATTAAGATTTAAATATTAATGTAAGTTGGTTGTAAAATCATAAGTTGGTTTGTGTACGCTTCAAAACTCGAGAATAGGTAGACTGATTTTAACTCGGTTTTCACATATGCATAGTATTACATATTATTATTTCCTTCAAATACAACGTGTATTATTCTCAAGAGTTCGCAAATAAAAGTGTGTTGACAATAATATATTTGTATCTTACAGTTTCTAGGTCATGGTTGTCGTCGTAAAGTTAATACAAGTACGCCACACGCAATAGTAAACACATGAACAAAATTTGTTCCGGTCTTAAGTTAAGGCGATTAAAGTCGTTTATAGATTTCGAAAATTGGCAATTGTAAATACCTAATAACTAGTTTCCATAATAATTTCGTTTCAGTAAATGGGAAACAGAGATTTATGTTACTCGTTAGAGTAGATACTAATCAATACTAATAATAAACCTGTAAGGGTTGGTCATGGAGTATGTTACTATATTTTAAGAGATATCGTGTTTATATGCTCGATATATGATACTGAAACTAAATTGACGATCTTTAGATTTTTTTTCTGTATGTAGGTCTCCATAACTCTTAAACGAATTACTTAACTGATTTTCATGAAACTTAGTAGACAAACATTTAGACGTACAGGACACAGAATAGGCTACTTTTTTTTAACGCGGACGAAACTTTTAAAGAGATTCCAAAGAGACCATTACTCTATCCCTTCCTATTCCTTAATCGCTATGATAACGTAGTAAACATTACTTATCTAATCAAATCTTTAACATCGACTTCGACAGATTATGCGTCATAATTATTATTATATTTGTGTGACTCTTGACCTCTAGTAAAAGCTTATGTAAATGTTGGTTAATTTTATTTATTTATTCGAAAATATTTTTTAAAATATGCCGATATACGTATAAGTATTCACTCTTTTATTATTCTATTTTAATGAGAGTTTATACATATTTCTAACTCCAATCTATAAATTTAGTATATACACATATATTTTGAATTATTTATTGTTGTTATTCATAATAACTTCAATAAAGTGATATTCAAGAGATAAGCATCTACGTAATACTAATACAAGGAGAAAATTATTACAAAAGGAAAATTATTACCATTTTATGGTTTAAAATAGTTTCAAGATTCCATCAAAAACATAGTCGACAAATTTTTACGTATTTTTTCTCATGTCTTCAATCGATTCTCTCTTATATAGGATGAATAAAATGCATCAAAAAACGAATGGAATAATTGTCCTGAAAATGTTTTATACGACTGCATTGGTATAGGTAGTTCTTGGCTGCCTTTAATGATCCTGTATATTGTTAAATGTCAAATTAAATTATGCGTTGAACGACCTGGCAAGCGCACCAGCTTAGACAATGATCGGCTCGTACGCCAACGTATACCTATTGGTCAATGGTCATCCACCCTGCTTGGACTCTGATCGTAGAAAAGTATAGTACCTACTTTGCTTTCATTTGTATACTTGTGTAGTCTATAAACAATTTGTTTTTAAATAGGGTGGGGGGTGGTTTTAAATTGTAATTAGAGTTATATGTAAGCACTTACCTACACTTACCTATATGTTTAAGTGTAAATGCAGTGCATGTGAATATAAATGGAGTTTATATTGATTTTCAATTATTTTTTATGACTTTTAATTATTTGGTCTAAATCTAAGTTAATATTGAAATTCGCTAAATAAAATTTATTTAACTTAAGTCAATAGGTATAGGTACATAAAGTCCAATATAACGTAGAATGGATGAGGTCGTCTTCTAAAAATAATAATGCGATATCACTTTTTTCAGTAAAAAAATCAAACGAGTCTAGAGATCAAGTTCTTTAAACAGCTGCCATTTTAGCGTAAATCAAATGACTCCTTACTTTATTTTATTTATGTGGCCTTTTTAGTTGGGAACGAGTTTTCTGCGAATAGACTAGCAACTTGCCTGATCTGGAAAATAGTATGTGGATGATGTGTTATATGTATTTGCTAATAAGTATGGTAGTCAAATAAAGTTATTAGAATTCGGGAGTTTGTCGGAAATTCAAAAGGTTTGGCATACTTAAAGACTATCTATACGTGATCGCTCCCATTCATTTAAAAGCTACGATTCTTTTGTACACATTTATTTTATAACTAGCTGGTGCCCACGACTTCGACCGCGTTCTCTATAGCCTTCCTCGACAAATGGACAATTCAACACAAAAATAATTGTTCAATTCGAACCAGTAGTTCCTGAGATGCGTCCGGTCCAATATAACCAATTCCCAAATTGCCTGAAATGTCAATACGCCTGAATCTCAAATAGACTGAAGTTTAAATCGACTGAATCTTAAATCGACTGAATCTCAAATCGACTAAATATAGATATGGATATACGTGATGACCATGACGTGTCATCTCAGAACAAAAAATTATATTACTGCCATACGTTTGAATCGTAGCAAGTGGGTATGGAGTTATAAGTTACTCTAAGGTATGGAGTATGGTCACCGAGTATAGTATGGTGTAAGTTTTACCACGCGACAACGTAATACCCTCGCTGTGTTGCAATACCCATTTGAAAATCCTCATATAAATATTATTAGGCAAAGATAACACTCAACGGAAGCCTAGTCTATCAATGGTGATTACCTACTATTGTGATTTATTGTTATAATCTACCAACCCATTGTTTTGAAAGTTCACGATAAAGTAATTAAGGTATTTAATGGGCACATGATTTATAATTCTTTTGGTATTCTAATAACAATGAAATTTAATATAGCATTATGTTAATTTTATATTTCCCAGTGTCGACCATTTGAGACGTGTGTACAAATGTGATCAAACCGGTTTTAAATTAGGAATAAGTACACAATCTGCTATTCAGTTTCTTTTAGTGGTAAAGCATGGGGTCTAAATAAAACATGACAGTTAGATATCCCCTATTTACTTACTATGTCGTTATTACCTCACGTTTGTTCCTTTAAGAAAATAAAATATCAATATATCAATATAATATTGTTGAAGAGTTTGTTTGTTTTAAAGACTTTAATTATATACCCGTTAGGTGGTTTAGAAAAATTTAGCAGAGAACACGGCGACAGTGGCGCTTATTTTTTAAAATATTTTATAAATGATCCCTGGGCAGGGAATCTAACATTTTTACACGATAAAAGTATTCTATACTTATGTCAATTCAGGTAATCTGTTAATACTCAGATATCATCTATGTGCCAAAATTCATCCGAATCTGTTGAGCCGTTTTTGCATGAAAGACGATCTATAAACATCCATCCTTACAAACTTGCATTTGTATATTATGTATACTCGTAGTAGGATTTAACTATACGTATTATAAAATAAAGTAGATTTTACGTAGAAGATTAACCTACTAACAGTCCACGACAAATAATGAAATGTGTTTTTCAGACATCTTCAAGTCTATTTTGACCGCTATCATAATTCAAAAACATAAATAGAATCGTTGCAATTTAAAACACATTATTAAAGTAAGTTTCGCAATGTAAGAATTTATTTCTTTAATCGTCCGTGAGTTTTGAATACGAAAACGTTTTCTTTGTGTGTCAATCGAAATGATATATCGTATTGTCACAAGGTTGAAATTGCCTTTAAATGCCTGTACTTGAACAATATTACTTACCTACAGACCTACCTATGTCCACGTAGGTTGTAGATGGACGGATAATCAATCAATATTTATACTTTTCATTGCCAATGCTGTACATTCATCGCTTTAAATGTACTGTGTGCGTTCATCTTTACGAAATCATTATTATGTAAAGTTTTGACCTTGTTTCTGTCTGTTTTACTGACCTTACGTGTTGTTTGGGTCAAATTATTTTGTTTGCTCTTAGTCGCGAAGTTCAGATGACATCAGTTTACTATAGCAATATAAATCAATAGTGTCAATAAAATTATACCATATAAATCATAGAAATAATATATCTACACTAATATTATAAAGAGGAAAGATTTGATTGTTTGTTTGTATAGAATAGACTCCGAAACTACTACGAACTACGAAATTAGAAGCCGACATTATCCGTGATGAACATAGGATACTTTTACCGCGGAAAAATGCTTCATTCCTACGGGAAATCTAAAATAAAAGTAAATACTAGCGGCTTGACCCGGGAGAGAGCGCCATCTATCCAAAATACGGTAGATGGCGATTTATACTTTTCTTCGCGGACGAAGTCACGAGCACCAGCTAGTCTTTGATAAAAAATAACTTCCATCAAGTGGACTTTCAGTACTGCCCTTTATAATATAAAACACTTCCTCTTTTAGTAAGATGAAACAAAATTCATCGTTTGGAGAATTTGGTAATCAAAGTCCAATAAAAATTTCTGATTTTGTAAATGGGGATAACATTCGAAATTTAAAAAAAGACTTTTTATACTTTCAAAACTTTCATATCTATAAAACCCGCTTATCAAATTATTACACAATATTTTTCGTTTCAAGTTTCAATCTTTAAAACGAAAACAATAAATCCCAGTTAGTATTAGAAATATTATTTAAACTATACATCTATTGCGGTAACATAATATTTTCATTTTATAACATAAGAACTTTAAGTTCGCAACCGATGAACCGATGCTTTATTAACCTATGCAATTAAAAACTTTCACTTTGTCGTAAACACAAATTAAATGTAGGTATATTATATTAATAAATCTCCTTAAAGAACAGAAGACCACCAGTAAATAATTATCTTATAATAATAATAATTTTATGGAGCGAAGAACTTACTACTTATGAAAATTAAAGAGCATTATTAAATCAGTAGTTTACATAACATGGAGTTACATAAAGATCTGTGAGATGCTTTACCGTAAAACGATGCCTCGAATTACGACTTTATGCCTTATATATAATTATATGTGAACCTATACATATATGGGAACCATAAAAATAAACCTTACATGCACCTACTTCTGCATCACTTTATTCATTCATCCATTTACATTTGCGTTTACAGATTTGAACACATGTAATATATCTAATATATAAAATTCTCGTGTCACAGTGTCAGTTGCCATACTCCTCCGAAACGGCTGACATTTTATATGTATGTGTACACTTGGTAGGTCTGAGAATAGGTTTTTATCTATTTTTATACGCAGGTGTATATATTTTTATAAATTATATAGTTTGGAGATTTTCAGGATCGATAGGAGGGTGCATTATGAGCATTTCAATTTGAGGGGTTCTCCGAAGGTCAGCTCTAGGTCATTTCGATAAAAACGCATTTAGTTCGATATCTCGAAAACGGTTAGTGGTAGACAAAAAATTTTAAGGATCTTTTCCCTTCTAAATTAAATTTACTAACATTTTTACCTGAAACTTTTTTTTCCAACATCAATACTTTTCAACTTATTACTTCTGAAAGGCAATTGCAAAGGCAAGGCAAAAGAACAAAGAAATTTGTTGCGCTAAATGAAAATATTCAATCAGTCTGCGAGTATCTATAATGATTTAGGTTTGACTAACTAGGAAATGTAATTATGCGATTTCGAAATAGGCATTGCAACCTGTTATAAAATGTTTTCTCCCATTGTAAGCAGAACTAGTTTGGGTACCTTACCCACTATGAAAGTTGCAATAAATAATAGGGGCTAAAGGTGGTCGCTAGAGGCAAGCCGGCCGCTCTCAGATGCCCGATGCTGTCTATTACAAATCTAGAACCTTTTAATTGAATTCGAAGTAAGTTATAGTACCACTGTAACGTACCAAGAACTAATCTGAGATTTCGTTTGTAAATTGCTACACTCGGAAATATATTACGAAGAGTTTATAATGTAATTTTTTTGGGTTTTTAATATCAATGACAGGCTAACTGTACCTAAGTACACTTGAATATTTGTCATTGCCGGAATTCTCCGAAGACCGTACTAACATTTCTCGGTTCTTTCAGTGAAAGCGGTTATTGCGAATATAGTTTCGTGTATTGAAATTATTATGGGTTAGTCAGTCGTGCCTTCTTTGGCACGATTTTCTAACTTTGTTTTCTGTTTAATAAATTTAAAAGGAAGCTAGATTTTGAACACTAAAAGAATTTCGTATAAAAGAGATAATACCAGTGAAATAAGTACTAAAAAACGCAAAAGCAATAAGAACGGTATTCTTGAAATTGAAACTAATTTTTAAATTGCATTAGGTTTAATACAATTTTTGGACATGATATATTTTTCAAAGTATTACTCCAAAACTTTTCCAGATGAATAGTTATTGTTATTTTACAGCATCGATGTATTTACATATCTATACTTAATGAATTTATTTTTTCTTTATACCGATTCTATATATTTTTTTTGACATATCACGTTTTTATATACCTACCTATAATATACTTACGCTGGTGCCCGCGACTTCGTCCGCGTTCTCTATAGCCTTTCTCGATAAATGGACATCTAACACCAAAAATAATTTTTCACTTCGAACCATTACTTCCTGAGATTAGCGCGTATATACAATCAAACAAACAAACAAACTTTTCAGCTTTATATATTCGTATAGATTCCAACATCTTAGTTTTTTGAAAAAAAAAAGACAATATCATCAGAATGTTAACAATTGTTTTATGATAATTTCGTAAATACAAGGTTTTCATAAGTGATTTCTAACTTTCCAGGAAAACCGGGCACCGACTATCCGGTTCTTGGTGCAGTTCCTTACACAAACTTCTACTGTGACGACCAACCATATCCTGGTTTCTTTGCCGATATGGAAACTCGTTGCCAAGGTAAATTTTACGCTTATGGTCAAGTAAAAATTAATAGTCATTTTATAATCCTTACTTATACATTATCTTACCTAATTTATATATTATCTATTCCTTCTGATGTGTTCTCACCAATCTACAATGTGGGCTTCTTCAAGGGCACCTAAGTTGCTTGTGTCCTTAAGCGACTTACTTATCTTCTTCACGCCTTTGCATACACTTTATTAGGGATACAGAAAATGACATAGGTTAATTTTTATCACTAATCCCGCCGAGGGTTTCTGTAGAAATAAAAATTTCAACACCTGTCAAAAATGTATAAGAAATACAGATAGAACAAACAATTGCTATTTTAACACCTTAGGATAAAGGTGTGCGGATGATTTCTTGGGAAAAATTTAGTGAAAATATAAGTGTATAAACGATTCATAAGCCTTTGTTTTGTTCATAAGCTCTGCTAGCGTCACAAGGGCATACTTTTACACAAGTAGAGTTCTAAATCCAGTCAAGCTTTTATTTCCACCCACCAATAATCATACATTGTAGTAAACGCATTCGCATACAAATAGTAATAGAGATACAAGCACGAAATAATTTTTATTGTTAATTTTGTGTAGGATGTATGTCACCATTATTATTTTGAATTGCTCGGTTGCCATATTTGGAAGTCCAATAATTACAACAGCGACCTTGCCTGTTTGTGTTGTGATGATGATTAACACAACAACGACCTTTTAATCCTGAAAAATAGATCCGTATAGACTCTTTAAATTGTGTTAGAACAAAAACGTGAGATCCGCCATTTGAGATAATTCTAATCGTCTTGTAAAGGTCAGTATTCTTTAACAAAGCAAAATCGATGTTAAATGGGCACCGTATTATAATTATTGCTATGGCGTGAAGCTTTTGTGTTAACTATCAGATAAAATAATGTATATTGTTTCCGTGAAAACTTACACACATTTTAATCTAATACTAATATTAAAAGCATTGGTACTTTTGTTTGTATGTAATCAAAATCTATTAGAGCGATTTAAAAAAACTTTCACCTATAGAAAATTAAACGGACGAAGACGCATGCAAGAGCTAGTATTTTATATTTTTGGTAACTATGATAGGTATTTTTGAATTATATCATTACTATATTATCCACCCGCTTCCGGCTTCGTTCAGTTCCATTTTTTTTTTGGAAATTATGTACTCATACACCTTCTTCGTTTATCTTTCTTTTAGTGAATACTTATTCAATAAGAATTTGTTCTGAGAAAAATGCATTGGTAAAGGTAGTTAAAGGTTGTGAATATTAATAACGATCTTTGATAATTGTTTATGAGATTAGGTCATCATAACATATGTAAGAACATTCTCCGGTCTCCTATATTGCATAAGATATAGTATGGTTAGTCGGAGTAACTACAAGATGCTCGCAAAAAATTGCCAAGATACATTTAACATTTCAGCGACAATCCTCACGCCATAAAAGACACGAGTTGCTTCATTTTAACGTAATATTTACACTATTACATGGGTGCACATGAATTTTAATTTTGCATGTGTAATCGCTA
Organism: Synanthedon vespiformis; assembly: GCA_918317495.1. NCBI lineage: Eukaryota > Metazoa > Arthropoda > Insecta > Lepidoptera > Sesiidae > Synanthedon > Synanthedon vespiformis. The sequence continues at coordinate 4,959,568 of OU906954.1, read as the reverse complement.
TTTTATTTTATGATTTCCTAATAAGGACTGCTTAGAACGCTTGAAATTTTTATGACGAAAAAGTTTCATCGCACTAAAGTTTATATGGAGTGGTGTTCAAAGTAGTGAATTTATCGTTACTTTAAGTCTTAGATTTAGAGCACTACAGTCATCGATGTTATTACGGTCCATAACGAAACCGCTACACACGAGTAAACCGATGTAGAGTTTAATTAAAGAAATAAGTGAAAATAATATCAACACGGATCAGGGACTTTTATATAAACTTTTTAATTTCACGTTTTATTGTACTTTGTATTTTAATGTGGGCAATTCTTTTATTAGTTTAATTAAAACGAGTACAATATCTCATAGTTCCTTTAAATACGTGCATGTGTAATCGTCATAATGCTGCTGAATATGCTCCATATAATTTTCCAATAGGGCCGGGTAATGAATGATATCTATTTTGTTAATTTTCAGCTTGGCACTACTGCGATATAGACGGTCGTCAAGCGTCGTTCCTCTGCCCGAACGGGACAGTGTTCTCGCAAGGTGTGGCGTCTTGCGACTGGTGGTTCAACGTACGCTGCGAGCTGTCGCCAGCCTTGTACCCGCTCAACGCGCGACTCTACAGGCGGCGAAGAAAGCAAACGCGTCCCAAGCCGCATAGGCTCATAGATAAACAACTCATTGATGAGATATTTTTGTAACATAACTGTAAATATTCTTGTACGTAATTAAAATACTACGCTTATACACATCTGTTTTGATAAATACTTATGTTTAATTCGTTTGATATTTCGTGATATTCGAGTAGGTACTTATGTCGAGTACTTATGTCCATGTGATAGATTTTTTAATTTTTGAAAGCCTATAGACGCTCACCCCACCGCTGAAATGAAAAACTTCATATACCTAATCTTTTTTCCTTCTTACCATCCAATCTTCAAAATCCAATAGATCCACACGACGCTCGAGTAACTTAATCTAAAACGTCATTTAGCATCGTGGGCCCTACCATAAAGGAGATTGTACAAAAACCGATAACGCTGAAAGCTATGGTTGCGCAAAATCTGCAACTGTTTCGGTATTTGTATTCCGGTTTCCGGTACCGTTTCTTTGCATCACATTGGATGTTATAAGCTTCAATGGAAGCTCAGCCTTCATCTAAGGTCTCTCCGCTGTACAACTCACTGGAATGAATCCATTGTATTCCTAAGGTATAAATTTGATAAGAAAAGGCCCCCTATTTTGAGTGCAAAGACAAATTATTGATCTAAAAATTAGCATAGATTAAATAGAGGATTGTTAGAATGAATGTGTACCCTTGATTGATGAATAATATTGTTATTCCTAAAAAATTTCATAGTGCCATCTGTTAATAAAGTAGTTAAATATAATATGTAGCGCCATCTAGTTTGAAATGCCAGTTTCATTTCATACAAAAAAAGCACAGAAAAGCCGAGAAAAGCTATCTCTTTAGTGACTCGTAATAAATTTATTCGTTCACCCAAGCTTTTTTTATCTTTTTGTCTGCTCCTGCTCCTAAAATCCTGCTCTGCTAAGATTTTCAAGACTGTAAAACTATTATAATACTAGTTGCTGCACGCGACTTCGCCCGCGTAACTTAATAAAATATACCCTATGTCCTTTCTGGTCCCAGACAAAGTGTATGCAAAATTTCATGGTGATCGATTCAGTAGTTTTTGCGTGAAAAAGTAACAAAGATCATCTAAACGTTCGCATTTATATTAGTGAATTGGGTAGTAGTTGGTATCATACCGATTTCATTCATGAAATTTTATAGATATGTTTTTTATATAAAGGTCGTCAGACAAGCTGACCAGACCTTAATGGCAGGTGGTTATCGTTTCCTATAGCACAACGACACCATAGATACTGCATGTGCGCTGCCGATCATAAGATTAAGGATATGTGATTATGAAGGGAAAGGGAAATGGGCTCTGGCACCCGTCATTCACCGAAACGTGCTGTTTTTTTACTAAGGGTATCCCTTTAGTTGGGTACTGGCGCCAGACGTGTTGCCTAAATGCCCTACCATTACTTGCGAGATGCAGACCAAAACCTACCTTGAAAAGTTCATTTCCAAAGTTGGCTTTGCCGGGAATTGAATCCGGAACTCCTAAGGCTGAGCGTTATAGTCTCATTAATACTTTGATCGTTATAATTATGCTTTGAGGAAAGAAAGACTAGCAAATTAAAATTTGGCAAAAAAGGAAGAAATCCAAAAGAAGTGAAGTTAAACTGTGTTATTTTGAGTTGGTCTATAAAAAAAGCTTCGTATAATTAGACGAGCTTTGGAACCTGTGTTCCGAAAAGCCTAACTAAACCCCTGTTGAGGATTTTAAATTGTTATAGCGCCATCTGATAATAAAGCAGTTAAGTATAATTTGTAGCGCCATCTACTCCACTAAGATTTTATAACCTCGAGTTGTACCAATATACGTGTAGTCAGTATTATATCGATTTAATTGTTATATCAGGCGTTGTCAAATTACCACTACGAAAAGCGAATAAATTGTTTCGTTGAGATTCGGCAACAGATGGCGCTGAAGAAATCAAGAAACTTTTGAACTTTGATAAATAAGCTTTTGTGAAAATCTAGAATTAATTAATTGTGTAATCTATATATTATGTAAAAGGCAATGTGTGTATGTAAGTATGTATGTTCCATATCCCTATGGACTCCAAAACCGCTGAACCGATTTTGATGAAATTTTCAGACAATCTTCAGATTAGTTTGGTAACGACCGGACGCGAGCGAAGCGAAGCGATACGCTCTGAGTAAAATGGTATGGAGAGCAATTAATTTTGCTATGAAACAACATGTAACGAGTGTGAACTGTATTACGAATACAGTTCCCAAGCACGAAAACTACACAAGTATAAGTTCACCTAACCATGCGTACGCAGCGCGATCATCACCGCAATTTGCGGTGAAGTGGCACTGGCAGTATAATCATTAGTATCTTATAATCCGTATAATAAGAATGCCACGACGATCTCACAAATTACTTTTAACAAAAATCTAGGGTTAGGGAATTTTTTAGGTCTAGAAATCGATTTGTTTTTTGCTTGTTTTATAATATTTTGAATTATTAATTAAAGTAAGTATTCCTGACTTTTTTTTTCTATAATGTTTCATAGACCTTTCTTACATGTAAAAAACTTTAAACTTGTCATTGGCCCGAGCGAGTCTAGTTCTCATCCAGTCTAGTTTCTTTCAATACTCCATTATTCTTAAAATAAATACATCATATTTTTCCTTTATGCATAAGTAAGTATTTGTAGCATCAATAAGCCATAGGAACCATATGAATTTTATTGGCTACAATCTAGGTACATTGATCCGGGTTTGGCGATTAAAATGTACCGTGTTGTGATGATTATGGACTCACCAGCAGTTACTGAAGTATTATTAATACTACTGTATTATTATTAATACAAATGTAACGCTAGTACTAAACTACTATAAACCAAGGTAATATCTTGTCCTATGCTATTAAACATTCAACAACTTAACCTTTGCCTTAACAATTCAAAGGTCTAAGTTGTCAACTATAACTTGAATTAACGATGCCTAAATTTTGCTATAGAACTATTAAATAGGAATTGAGACCAATAAAATAATATTTAAAAATAAATTAAAACTTTCAAAAATTGGAATCCTCTGCTGGATAAGTATAGGCCATCCACAAAATTTTCCAAAAGGACTGGCCATAAGCAGCCTGAATGTGCATAGGTGGCACATAGTGGCAGTAGCTACATGAGGTTGTACCAAACTAATAAGAACTGGTACACATTGACCCATGTTACTTGTAAATAAATTATTTGAATTTAAATATGACGTCCTACGTTGTGCGGTCGAATAACGTTGCTCCAGCCGGCCATAAGCTCCCCATTCTATATGTCCTGCCTATTGCTACTTCAATTTATTAATCCGCCGTATATCCTCATTACCGCCTTCACCTCTCACAGTTATCCCGAGCATAGTATTCTCTAATGTATTGAGAGACATTGAGGCCAATAATTAGAGAACAGGATCAGCGCCATATATCATCACTGGCAATACAGTTCGGTCGAAAATCACTGAGATATTTTGGATAAGAAGATGTCTTGAATATGACTAGAAGTGCCAAGACGTCTTCACATGCCTGTCAATTTGAGAAGCTGGATGGAGCTGGAGAAAATCGTTTATAAAATTATCTACAAGACAGTCAAGCCCCAAACTAAAACACAATAGACACTGTACTTATGTGACGTCAGATAACAACAAAAATTCTTCATATCTACATAATATAAGGGTCGCTGATATCAATTGGCTGCCGTGTGCTAAGTGTTAGCCGTGGGAAATTTTCGGTGACCATGCTTTAACTGTTTCTTATGCATTGTACATTGTACGCAAATTGCTTATATGTATATGCAGAGACCATATTAGAGGACTTTTCTTGTCCGAACATCGTTTCCCCAGCCAGTTTGTATGAGGCCGTTTTTACGTTTCTTGGTCATTCTGTCGCGATACGCGCCGAAAGCACGCGCGAGTTGAATGCGATTACGGTGAAAAAATATTAATCGAACAAATGACAGTGCGTGCACATATAAAATAAGTAATTGTGAGAATTATCGGATTATATAACTTTATTTAACGTATAAAAAATTATAGAATATAAGATGAATCCCTTATTTCTATTTATTTGCGGTAAGTAAATTTTATTACTTATATTATTCAGTGAAATAATTTTTAAATATTATATTATTATTTTTAATTAGAAGGGTCTTCTAATTAAAAATTAATTGAGATAATAATACTATCAATGAATTTTAATGAAATATTCTAACTACAATAAATATTACAAAAGATTTTTTATAAAGTTATTGTTATTCTATAAAAATATTTTAAAATATTTGCGAATTTAATTTATTTTACAAAATCCAGTCGTACCTATGTTTATCAATAATGCGCTGTTTAAAAAAAATTAAAATACAACGTAATATTTTAGTATGTAGGTTAATATAAGTTGGAGACCGGAATCACGGCTGAAGCAACCTTACATTCCTGTCCATCTTTTATTATTGCAGCTAATTACGATTTTTTCGTGTTATATTTCTTAACAAAAGTGTAAAAAAAAAACAAAGGCGCTAAAAAGACTGTTGCAAGTGAGGTTGCACTCAATGCCAATGTCTCGAAGAAAAACTGTGTAGTGGCAAATAGAGGTAATAACAGCTTTGATTACGTGCTTTGCGTTTCTGTCGCGTAAATATATATATTTATGGTCCAGTTGTCTCGTTTAAAAACCTTTATAAAATTCAAACGTGGTCTTACATAATACTGGTAAAGTATCCATACATTAACATAGTTCATGTTAATGTACTATAAGTATAAATAGTGTGAATAATAATTTAAATTCTTATATTTATCTAGTTTTCACAGATCCAAGACCATAAAAGGTAATTAATAAAACTGAATTATAATAAAAACTAGCTGGTGCCCGCGACTTCGTCCGCGTTGGTCCCTATGTCCTTTCTAGTGTCCCAGACAACGTGTATGCAAAATTTCATTGTGATCGGTTCAGTAGTTTTTACGTGAAAGAGTAACAAACATCCTTACATCCATACAAACTTTCGCATTTATAATAGTAGTGCTTATTATTAATATCTATATAGATGTCAATGTTATACTTTCAAAATTATTCACCTTTTTATTCAGTGGCTTGTTTTACACAATGATTTTTACCTTGACGACAGATGCGTAAGCCTAATTAAGAATCTTTGACGAAACACAAATTCTTTTATCAAGTCTAGACATTGACTTTTATACCAGAATACTAATAAGCTATTCTTATGAAATATCTTAAGATTTCGCAATCCACCTATTAGTTTCTCTTTGAAATTGATCCATTCAATAAGTTTGATGTAACGGTTCAATTTTTTTAACGATCTTTTTCTGTTTACCTGAGAACTTTATCGAAGGCTTGATCGGATGTCTTTAACCGCCATATAGAGAGCGGTGATACACGATTGAGAACGGTGTTGCTCGCTGCAGTCCATATCCATAAAATATGCAACCGTCAACTCCAAACTATGGCGACTGTCGCCTTAGTTTATGGAGTTATAACTACTTGTGTCCTTCGTCACTTACTTGTGTAGTCGTGTCTGAGTCTCTACCCCATTATTGTAGGTTTGACGACGCGTTGTGTTATATTGCCCTATAAGTTATTCAATCTATGTTACCATACCAGTGATGACATAATATGGCGCTGAATCGTGGTCTCTTTATGGGCCTCGTAAGAAACTTCAACGCGGCTTAATGAACTATACCTATTACACTGCGTGATCAAACCAGGAATGAGGAGATCCGTGGACGTACGAAAGTTACCGACATAAGCCGGTAGTAAGTTGAAGTGGCAGCGGCCGTCGCGTTGGCTCTCCGTACTCTCCTGCGGTTGTTATGCCAAGTGAATATATCGCACCTTCGGCAAGACAAGGGCATAACTGCACTTTTTGTATTTTTACAGGAGAGCCATTTAAAGTTACCGTTCTCGAGATATCGAACTAAACGCGTTCTCATCGAAATGAGGCACAGCTGACCTTCGGAGAAACCCTCAAATTGAAATTTATGCTCAGAATGCACCCTATCGATCCTGAAAATTTCCAAACTATATAATTTAATGTTTGAAGATTTCGTAATTTTATTGGGCTATAATAGGAAAAGACACTTTGGACTCATAATTATGGTTGTAATAATTCTTGACTCATCATTTGTTGCTTTCTCTTGTAGGTAAGCTCTAAGTAATGCGCAGTTCCGCAATTAGGAATAGTGAAGAACAGAGGATGTATGAGCTAAAAAAAATGCGCTTTCCTCTATTGCACATTGATGATTGACTTAGCACTTATCTTCTGATTGTTTTCTCGTGGTAACGAGCCATAATGTTGACATTACGAGTAAATCGAATGCAATTATGCTTACTTTGTTTCTATAGAGTAAATATTATAGGTTCGAAAAGTTCTTTGTTTTAAATTTGCTTTGATTTTTGAAATCTAGCACACCTTGAGGTAAAAATTTTTAGGTAAAGAATTTATTTAAATCAATTTAAATACGTAGGGGCTCTTTCACCAACTACAAGTAAAGTGTTGATTAGTTACTTTTAGAAATTATTTTATGTTTTATTAAATTATGCACTCGGTTTAGTTCATCCTTCGATAGGCGATTTTTTGTTATTATTTTATTTTTAATGTTTGTGACTGTTACTGTACAAACAAAGGGAGGTATATCAGACTTTAAATGACGGTTAGCCTACTTGACAGATGGTGAAAGAGGCCCTTAAACTTAGTGATGTTTAAGTTGTAATCTATACTTACCAATATATAAAGCTGTATGAAGAGTTTGTTTGTTTGATTGTACGCGCTAATCTCAAGAACTACTGGTTCGAATTGAAAAATTATATTTGTGTTGGATAGTCCATTTATCGAGGAATGTAGTTTTATATATAAAACTATATATAATGTTTTATATGTAGTTTTACTCAGATAATTTTTTTAACTTACAGTAGGTGGCCATATTATTAGGGACAGAGCTACTGAGACTTTTTAATTTTCTTATCTAATTGGATTTCTCTAAAAAATCATTGGTCTGTTATGTTTTTTTTATTTGTATCTGCATTTTATTGGGACCATAAAAACAACAAACATTTATACTGATATCAATATTTAGTGATGACCTTCTATTCGTCGGGGCTGCTCTCAATACAAGTTTTTACTATTTCTTGGAGTGTGTAGTTATGATTCCAATCTCTGATGGGAATTTCAATGAATTGGCGCTTGGTGGTAATCAGTTCTTTCGGCATCGCCCGTTTAGTGAATTAACATGTGTTCGATGGGTCATGTCTGGTGAATTTCCTGGCCAAGTCAATAAAAATGTTTCAGCCAAGAGACTTCTTCTGTCTTTGTGACACGGTGCAGAGTCATGCATAAAAATGTAGTTGTCATTACCAGGGAATCATTCATTGATTACATGAATATGGTAATTTTAAAAATTATTTGAAAACAGAAATAAAACCTATTCCAAATCTTTTCAAATGAAGAATCGTGGCATTTGGTATGTGCTAATAGTACCTCTAGTTATTAACAGCATGTAATAAGACAGTTATTAGCCTAATAAACTATATTCGGTTACTTCAGCGTAGAAAAGTATATAATTCCAATAGTTGAGCCGTTTGTTACGTTGCCTGATGTAATAATTCTATTATATCACAGTTAAGGTGAATTTACATGATACAAACAGTTAGAAGTCCAACTCTTGGTTGCCAGTGAACCGTTCAATGTTAACTCACGCAACTGCTAATCATTTTACGATGTAGGAAATTAAAACACTGGCTTTTCTAATATCATCAGTAGATTCTTTAGTGAATAGATATGAAGAGTTATTAAGAGCGGGTATAAAGGCACACTAGCGCCACTCACTTAAAAAAATATTATCTCGTGACTGAGAAGGTAATAATAAGGTAATAACGGCTACTCAAAGCCCTCGCCCAGGCAACACAGATAATCGCCCAGTACATAACATAACAGTATGAAATTCACAAATTATTCAGTTTAAAGCTTTGTTATAAGGGTATTAGAGCTGACAAGATAGGCAAATGCTGTATTGAATGATTTTTTGGCTATTATGGGCTTCTTGTTGCTTATTCAGCTATTATGTTGCTACTATACAGCTTAAAGAATTTATTTTGTGCCCAAATTGCTTGGATAACGGCTGATAACGGCAAAGAATATTCAGCCATTCTGTGTTGCTTGGGCGGTAAGTATGTCTACAATACCTTTTATAAAGTTTCATATTTAGACACGAAGCAATAAAAATCGATCTAAAGAAAATTCTTCCTTCTCCTTCCTTCTCAGTCACGAGATAATATTTTTTTTAAATGAGTGGCGCTAGTGTACCTTTATACGCGCTCTTAAGTAAAACATGCGTCAATACGTATTATACTTAAAGTATACATAAGGTATTATATTGGATAGGTATTGGTTGTAATTTAATTCGTAATTCATTTATTCACTCCGCATAAATTTAAGAAACATTAATCTTCTTTAATACCATTAATCTAGTGCAATTTTAGCTGCATTACCTACATTAAATGCTATGTTACAATTTTACTCTACATACATACTCTCAAGGTTGCTTATCGGATTTACAATCTCATAATATTGAGTAATAGATGTTAAAAAAGTTGTTAATTATTATTGATTGGAAAATTGAGACTGATTTTTTAGGTAACCTTCCATTTTGATAGAACAGCAATTGCATCTATTAGCACCAATTAGCACTTATTAGTAAACTAGCTGGTGCCTGCGACTTCGCTCGCGTTGAAAATTATATACTAAAACCTCCCTCTTATGAATCACTCTATCTATTAAAAAAACCGCATCACAATCCGTTGCGTAGTTTTAAAGATCTAAGCATACATAGGGATAGACAGACGGGAAGCGGGGATGTTTTTACTATGTAATATCATCAATCAATACTAATAATAAATCTGTAAGTATTGTATGAAAAACGAATTTACTTATTTTTACATGAAACTTGGTAGATAAACATTTAGACGTAATAGGACACAGGATAGGTTACTTTTTTCTTTTTCAACGTAGACGTAGTCGCGGGCGCCAGCTAATTCTATATATAAGTTTTGGTTCCTATATAAATATAGCCTATGTTACGGTGTTACCTACTACCTATTAGCTTTCTAGATAAAAAAATTTTCAAAATCGATACAGTAGTTTTTGCAGTTTATTACAAACATATAAATCCTCTCTTTTTATAATATTAGTTAATTATACAATTTGCTATTTCTCACACTACGTTTATGGGGAACTTAACGTTTTATACCATATTTAAGACATAATATAGGTATCTACAAACAGAAATCATGACAATTTTTCTAATTGGCTATTAAAATTATTTTGAAAGGTGTTAGCCTAAACTTGAGCCTGCCGTGTTCAAAGAGAAGTAAGTATAGGCCCCACTGTCCAGTTTGTGGTCATATTATAAACAAACAGTTACCGCAACAACCGACGCGACGTCCGCTTGTACTTCGTACTTTCACCAACAAATGATCGCGTCATGACCTTACCGACACCGCGTCGATAAATGCACCGTGCACACACACGGTGTGTGCAGATAAACTAAAAGAAATCTTGCAAATTTAATATCCTACTAGCAACGTGTTGTTGATAAAAAATATATATACTTAATTAATTTTATATTTATTGCTTCTATGAATATTTATTTCTAAAGCATGCTTCCTTAAGTTTTATATTCTCAAACTATTCAATTAGAAGACTACACATGATTTACAATATAGATATAATTTTATGAATTGATTAAGTAGGTACCTACCTATTAGAAAACTTTTTTTATCGACTCCGCTTCTTTGTTTTTGTATTGCATTTCCTGGTTAAATGGATTTTGCCAACATAAGCATGTGACACCAATGATTCCCATTTCCATAGTTGCCAAAATATTTTTGTACTTGGGTCTTAGATGTCTTACACGTCAAGAACTTTATCTTAAAATAATTTATTTATATTGAGCTTAATAATTATTGTGCCTTTTTAAAAAGTCAGGAAGGGATGTGTTAACTACTTTTAAAAGTTAGGAAGCTTTTAAATTCTCTGAGAAGTTCTATCTACTTTTATATTTTCTCAGACTTAGCAATTTGTATTTAGCTCTATTGAAAGGCCGATTTCATTAAACTATTTCAGTATGTTGGAAGAATAAAGATCTTACAAGAGTGCAGGTTATTTAAACAAACCATCCAAATAAACTTACCTAATTGTTAAAGAAAAATAGTATAAAGCAAATTATGATTTATCAAATTCATTTCTACAAAGGCGATCAAATCGATGTCTAATTGATTTTATTAGATACGATCTTTAGCGCTACAATTTTGCACGTTCAAATTGCTTCCGCGACTCAAACGAGTTTGCGTTATGTAACGATTGAATACCACTCAAATTACGAATTTGGATCACATCTATATAAACAAAAATCAATTGCCACATTTATGAAGGATCACTTGAGAATAGCACGATCGATTTTGTGTTTGAAATGTAGTAATTTTTTTTAATTATATTATATATACCTTTCTTAAAATCCACAGGAAAAGTCGGGGAAATTTGGATGGTATTTTTATATGAATTTGACAGGACAAAGACAAAGTCATTGGGTCAGCCAGAAAAAAAAATATATGTGATAATACATTATTATAACAGGGGAATGCTACAATGGCTCATATTTTGCTTTAAGAGGAAAGAAAGTACATACATGCCCATAAATAAAAAAATTCAACAACTTAACAACTTATAAGGGTTTATCGATTTCATTAAAATTAGTCAACAATTGTCCATTTTGTAATTGTACAACAGATAATTGAAGTAATTAAGAGTAAGCGGCACAGTTAGCAATGGAATTACTTGCAAATATGGAGCCGTATTAAGTTGCAACATCTTTCGATCTCCGGTTGCCTATTATGTGCGAACTTAAAACCAGCTAGGCCTGTTTGTGGAGTTACTATCGCGCTTTTTTTTTATTGGAAATTTTACATGAAATATTTATTTTAAGTGCCGCAGTTTCACCCGCAAAAAAATATAAATAAAAAAATAATTAAACTCGAGATTTCCGACATTTCGGAGATTAGGATGAATATATATGTTCTGGACATACAATTGCAAAATGCCTATGTTTACTCGCTTTCTATAAAGTATAAGTTAAAATCAGTTAGCTAGTTTTTGAGAATATCGATTACAAACAAACATACAAAAGTAAAATCCTTTTCCTTAACAATATTAGTGTAGTATGAATTTAATTAGTGTAGAAAGAGCAATGTGTTAAGTCTTACTGATTGGTCAACCAACCTGCTAAATCTTTTATTGGTTAATGTTTTAATAACGTAATATTACGATTGCAGGAGAGAACGGTTTAGTTGTCATCTCGCATGAAATGTGCGAAAATCCAACATTAAAATTAACACGTCAACAGCGCGGCGTTTTCAGAAAGAGTTGTTAAAACTCAATCGAGTTGTTAACTCAGTAGTTATCTAGTTGCACAAATTGAGGTGGTATTGGATATTAGAAGTATCTATTATGCTTAGGGCCTCTTTCACCAAAGTTTTTACAAGTAAAGTATTGATTAGTTACTTTTCAAGTAATGCTAATTGGCGAGTAAATGTTAATGTTAGTATCTAGTTTCAATTTCATTGAAATTACCCTTGAGTAATGCTACTCGAAGGTGGTGAAACTTGCACGCTTTCTTACAGGTGACTTTAAATGGCGGTTTAAAATTTAACGTGAATCACGTGTAATTATTACTTGAGCTTCTCTAGAACATTTTCTTCTTTCATTAACAACATACCTAGTAAGTTAAATATAATTAGGATTTTAAAGTCACATCTCGTGTACCTTGAACCACATTCATGTAATAATTAATTAAAACAGAGCATGACACGTATCACGTGTCTTCGTTTGCACATAACTGAGTTGTGCCAACAATGTAATTTGCACATTTAAAACTCACGTGTGTACACAATATCTTGTGTACATCTTTTACACACAATATCAAAAGATACAGTAAGGCCTAAATATTATAATTAATAAGGTTAAACGATGTATACTAGTGTGTTGTAATTCTGTATAAATAATTTATTATAATTTAAATATTGTAGTACAAGTTTAAAAGTCTATATTGTAATGGCCTTGTTGGCTGTCAACAAAGCGAAGGCCTATTGGTATTTTTTGAAAAAACCTATAAGTGATACTTGGCCGGAGTATTGTGACCGTTAATTGTTTCAGATTTAATATTAATTAAATTCATCAGCCTGTCTATCGATGTTAATATGAAAAAAAATGCATTTAAAAATTGCAGACTAAATTCAGCTCGTCTAAAAAGACCATTAGCTTTTGCTGCTGTATGGTATGGCTGGAGTACAAGATCGTTGTTTCGAGCCACCGCTTCAAGGGTAAGGATAGGATAGGATATAGCCTAGTCACCATGTTAGCTGACCTACAATAGGATATGGTACTAACAGAAGAGAAGAAGATGTAATCCTATAGATATAGAATCAAGTCAAAATAGAAAAATTAAAATGAATATTTTACACAAGTGATTGTTAAGATTTGTATATTAAGTGTCAGTTGATACTTATTGTATACCTACTAAATGAAGTAACCTACCTACGTACCTCATCGAATTAATATAAACTCTGCGAGCAGTACCTACACTTAATTTCAATTTAATTCAACTTTCACAAGGAAACCTGTCAGTATTTCAAAGTGAATCGTTAAAAGTAAGATATAAAAGCGCAATAATTTTTATACCAATAATAAAACCCAATTAATTTTGTTATATATTTTTTAACTAGCTGTTGCCCGCGTTTTGGTCGGCGTTAAAAAATAAAAAATGTGACGCCTGACACCTGAAGTTATTAATACTGGCGACCTGCCCCGGCTTCGCACGAGTGCATTTTTTTTTCTACAAATTATATGAAAAAACTTTCCTCTCGTATATTTTTTCTATTAGTGAAACCCGTATCAAAATCCATTGGGTGAATTAGGAGATAAAAATTGAAGCAACTTTCAAAATTTCATTTCTAAAGTCGGCCCTGGCAGAAAGAATCGGACCCGGAACCCGCGAGACTGACCGTTAAGGCAAGCACCTTAACCACTCAATCAATGGGCTCGTCAATCTATAAAACAATAAGTAATCATTTTCCATTTTTTCTACTCGTGCTAATGAGAGTGTTTCTTGTCGATTCACTATTCTACATGAACAGGAAGTAGGTAATCCATAGAAAGGCATTTAACTAATTGAGCATGAAACTAAAATTTTAACAATATTTATTTCATGCGAAAGCTTTTCATATTAAGATAATAATTTATGTGTAATAAATATGATTATAATTGTTATTAACTAATTTTATTAAATGGTAATTTATTTGATAGATTAACATTCACTCCGATATAGCAATCGGCCTCTTTCTATACGTACTATCAATTAAAACATTTTAATGACTTTTCGAGTATTAAATAATCATACAACATAAATTGTCGTATAGTGTATGATTGTTTTGATCTTATCTGTTGATTGTGTTGGTAACGGAGGTTGATTTTTTAACGGTCTGGTAGGTCGGATCGAAAATATACTCAAATCTGATGTTGGTTTGCCTGGCGTTTTTAAATAAGACCATCGTATAATAACAGCACTTCTGCTTATATGTATTGATTAGTAAATAATTGTTGTCAGAGCTCATCCCCCTACCCTTACTTGTTATCCTAAGAGAGTCCTAGAAAAATGCAAAACTTGCACTTGCATTTTTCTATGTGCCTCTGGCCATTGGGACACTTAAAAACATCTGAATTCTTTTAAAAACGTTGAGAAACATAAAATATATATGTATATTCATATGTTCGGAATTTTAATAAAAAAAAAAAATGTATGGCAAACGAAGCGATAATTTTGAGATTCATCATCAGCCTGTGTCCCTTACTGCTGGATGTAGACCTCCCCTGAGGCTCGCCACCACGCACGGTCTTCTATTTTTCACACCCTGCCGCTTCAGGTGGTCTGTCCACCTGGTCCCAGGGCATCCCACTCTGCGCTTCCTAATTAATAATTTTGCTATTAAACTATAAATATTGTTGTGTGATTTTTTTTTCATAATTTTTATTATAACAATTCAAGTACATACTTTACTTAGGTATTACGATATTGAAGTCACGATTAACGGCGGTCGGGAAGTGCAAACCGTGTGGATCAGATAAACGTGGGCCAAGCTATTCTGTGTAGTGACAGCGCATGTTTGCCCCACTTTGGTTGGTGTTCGCAATTGCAACATTTGCAACGGAGTCCAGTGCCCAGTTAACGCTGCAGTTGCCAGTCGCCAGCAATAAATTACCATTGTCGATACCATAAATCTCTTTTTCCGTATTTACAGGAAGATTAGTCAAGCATTGATAAAAAATTACCATTGTCTTTTCTCTAAAACTTACTAGAGGTCCGAGGTACTTGAAACTTTATAAGAAAATGAGATTTTTCTTAGGAAAATTCGTTCAGTAGTTTTTAATATTATCGCATCTGACATACAGATCGACAGACAGACAAGGTGGGGAGGTTTTGTTTTATAATATGCGGATTCTGGCGATCCCCGGGTTACGCCCGGATGTATTTATTTTCTGCAAATTATATGTAATTATATCCTACTAAAAAGAAACCTAAACGCCATTGAAAGGAAATTGACATTATTATGTTATCATATTTTTTTTGCATACGACTGTAGCATTAACAGATACCTCAACTTACTAAAGTTAACATAATCACTAAAAAAATCATAATAGTTCAGTTTTAATAGCAGATGGTTCCTATAAGAGAAAAACTGGTTCCTTACACTCTGGGTTATTACTTACAGGAATTTTATGCAACGTATTATTGCAACTTGTTTGTTGTGTATCTATTATGTAAGCGTCGGAATGTCTTAAGTGAGAATCTCAATTGTAACGGGTGTCTATACGGTCCGTTTGTTGCTAAGAGAGTGCGGATGTGTCACTTTATCGGATGTTTCACGCTCCGGTGTTCTCTTGCAGAAATAATGACACAATAAGTTATCTATTGTTGACAAGAGTCAACGTAAGAACGTTGGCAAGTGTCTGATGCTTCCTTACTTGCCCTATCAGTTCGCTAAGGCTTACTTCGAATTGGTCCTCTCTAAACTCTCACCTGGGTGTACCACGATCTTGTTCGCGTTTTATAATTAAATGAAAATAATATGGGTATTCCTTGAAAACCCAATATTTTTACAGCATTCCATGCAAATCGGGTTACCCTATGTGTCAAATTTCATCTAAATCCTTTCGATTTTTGCAAACATACAAACATACGTATTTCGATTAGTTGCAGGGTTTAGAAGAATTTAGGGTGGTAAGATAGAGACGGACAGAGATTTAACTTTTTTAATATGTATATTAAAAAATAAAGTTTAAAAGTAATTAATATAATAATTATATTATTTAATATAGATAATTCTATATCTAGACAAATCTAGTTGTTAATGTAGCGTTAAAAGCCCAAATTCAGATCCTTCTAAAGATTTTTTTGTATCTAAAAATACACCTAATCTATTTTTAGATGTGGCCGGTTCTAAGTACATACCTATTACGAAATTAAGAACATATTTGGCACTTGTTGCATATGTTATTTATCTTATCTCGTTTTGAATTGCTCTCAATCACGCGCCATAACATTATGGAAGCTGAACGATCTGCTAATGTTAAGTTAAAAAGAATAGCAAAACGTTTCACCATGCCTCCACAACAATGGATGAGAGTAGTGAAGAAATATTGGTCCACGTATTGTTGGACCACCAGTAGCCGTTAATTAAAAATAATAAATGCTACTCGAAGCAATGCCACGCTATGATAGGTGGGAATATAAAAGACCTACATTAGAACTGCTTATTAAAATCAAGATAAGACCATTTATCAAATTTTGGTGAATTGGTATCTGAAAATCTCATTCTAAACCGCGTCAATTAAGTCTTTTATGTGAAAAAATCCTTGATCCACATACAAACATTGCAAAGAGAACATAAAAAATTTAGGATTACAGAATACAGTACATACTTACCTACTATAGGTTAGTTATTTTAACGAATCCATTGGACAAGTGGTTCAAGTGCTCGCCTTAACGCGCTGTCTCAGGGGACCCAAGCTTCGAATCCAGGCAGGGCCAATTTTGTTAATGAACTTTTCAAATCTCATTTGTAATCCTCAACCCTACATTAAAAAATATATATTACATTTTCTTTAAATGCGAAACAACAAGCAACAAAATTAAGCAATGAAAAATTTTTTGGAGGCATGTGCTAATATTGAATTCTTATAGATATATTGATTACCTCCTAATTTAGTGTCTTAAAATCTTAAAAGAGTGACCATATGAGAATAAATTTACATTGTATTAGATAATAAATAAAATATTACCTTACAATTATTTTTTTTTCCATTGTAATTAAGTAATGCTAATTCTGGCAATGAAGGCTTAGAAATTATGAATTATTTATTTAATTTAATTTACATAAATAGTCGAGTTAGTTTTCGTTAAAATTTTCCTTTCATTAGTAGTGACTCATTCTATTGGCGTCTTTACGGTAGACATCTCTAGTTTTCTGTAATGCATATTATTATATTTTTTGAAGATTATGTACAGTTAGTATCCCAACCTGGTAGTTTTGTTTGGATATGTTTCAAAAACTAGGGTCGTAAAACGACCCTAGATTCACCGAGTTATTTATAATTTTTATATCATAAATCTAGTTGTCGCTTATTACAACCTGTAAAAGATATGATTAATATAATTGTTCTTTATGCAAATGTACATAAGAACACTTTTTGATACTGCCTTAAAACTGCGAAACGGTTCTCAATGAGCAGCAATTAACGGACAACTGTATAAATTTATTGACAAAATATAGTTAAAAACGCGCACATATTTTACAGTAAGATATAATTTGTAGATACTGCAGTATAATGATCACCTTAGGTAACCAAAGTTTTTAATCACGTTGAATTATTAGTAGGTCCAAGCTCTTACGAGTAGTTATAGGGGTATATACTATAGGGCTACATCAGGTGCCAAAGGTGAATTATACGAGTATATACTGCTTTACATCTCATTCATACGTACCTACTTGCATACCTATCTACTTTCTTTGAGTCTCCATTTGCAAGGTGTGTCGTCAAATAGAACCGCCATTCGTTATTAACAAACATCTAAAATATGAATAATAGAATTTAGTACAGCTTATTTTAATAATCATCATTACCATCTCCAGAGGTCATCTGGACTTAGGGCTCTTCCATAATTTCATGATTTTCCATTAGAACTGGTCGCAAGATAGATCCAGTTCTTGTTTATAGTCATTACTAATGGCTCTTACCAGTTCGTGGTCTCCACTCGAGAACTTTCCAGATTTACTGTATAAAATACTTATTTATTGTATACCTATTTCAATACAGCATTTTCATAATATTTCAGAGAGCCTTTAGTTTCAATATACCTACTCGCATTATCATAGTATGAGAATGAGAAGTATGAGAATTACACATGAGTTCCTTAGAATTTGTTCATTGTTAGAACAAAATGATGATAGTATATTTCTAATACTTTTAGATAGGTGTGTACCTACAGGTACCTGTATCCATTTACACATTAAATCGAAAACTAATGTTTCTTATATGAATTCTGATTTAGTGCTTAGATTAAGCTGGCAAGTCTAAAGAGATTAATATACATTATTATTTTGAATAGGTAAATAATTTATGTAGATTACATATTTTCCTAATTTAAGTATAAACTTTGTTGTTGTTTTTGGTGTTATATATTTTTAAGTATAAGTCTTTAATTTTCCTAAGTAATGAATAAATTTTACCGGTTATGTAATTAAAACAAATAAAAGTTCGCATTCGCAAGTAATCGAAAATTAAACAAGAAACCGAATGTCACGTTTGTCACACACACAACACAATCTCACCTAATCGGTAAACATGATGCGATTTATGTAATGCCTTTTGGCGCTGGACCCACACTTTGTGGTCGCATTTCGCTTTCACTGCAATAATAAGTCACTTTCTCGAACTTTGGGTGAATCCATGTGGAACTTAATCGTGTCACGAGACACGCCACGGTGCTCGGAACCATGGCATAGCACTTTACCTTGATATCCTATAAACAAAGCCCCAATTATCATATCCAACGAAGCAACGCTCTCATTTGTTTAGTAATTGTTCTTCCGAGGAACCTACTTAGGTACTATTTAGAAAAATTACCTATTCTCTTTTCAATATGACTTTCTTTGAATTATTCACTCGCGTCTACAACTAAATTTTTATTATTTGTAATTAAATTAAAATAAACCGAACTTTCGGATAAGAATCATAATTAATATTTTAAATGAAAAAATTGACTTTGACTGTTACGCTTTTTACGCATTAACTAATCTCAATCGATCATCATGAAATTTTGCATAGATACACATTGTTTTAGGAATACAGAAAAGGACATAGTGTACTGGGTACTTTTCATGTAGAAAAAATAAGTAACGTTCCCGAGGGATCATATAAAAAAAATCAACGCCGGACAAAATTATAAAATATTTAAAAAATATTACTGCTCATCAGGCTCATATATTTTGTCAGGCGTTATAATTTTTTAAATCTTATATTATTGTCATATGAGTGCTGTGTGACTATGTTTCAATAAAATAAAAAAAAAAAATAAAAAAAAATAAAAGGAACGCGGACGAAGTCGCGGGCACCACCTAGTTGTGTCAGAAAATATCATAATGATAATAACATTGATTTAAATCAAGAGCTGTTGGTCATACATTTCCAGATCTTCATATTCTTCGCCTAGAAAGTGTTAAATATCCTCTTCCGTTTGTGACACACGATTTCCTTTGATGAAATAGTCACATAGAAAGCTCTACTTATTAATAAACGAATTGATAAATTGACACTTCCGCAGCTTATCAATATTAAAAAATACTTTAGCAATCTCATAACTTGTTTGACTTTAGTTAAAGGTTTTCGAACGACACTTTGGGCATAACTTTCACGTGACCATATTCTAATGTAAAAAATATTTTATTATTAAGATAATATTTTTTAATAAATTAAATACTAAAACTTAAAACGGAGTTATCATAAGTGAGTGGATGCTATTATTTCTTAAAATAAATAAAACAATTAATTTATATTATAAAATCTCACTAATACAGAATATTAATACCACAGGTAATGTTGTAGGTACAAATATAAGATTGAATAATTTATTTATCACATATTTTTACCACGTATTTATTTAATATTTTGGATACATAATTTTCAGTATTTATTCAGATTTTCTTATTGCAAGTTCTTATGTACACTTAAAGATAAAATAGTACTTTGTATAATTTATTTAATTTAATTACAAATATCTAAATTTAAAACAGTTATATGCTTGGGAACTATGCATACGACGTTATGAGCAATGCGTATGAAGATAAGAAGATAACATGGATTGCTATGAGCGCTCGTGTAGCGTGACTGCGACGACTGTTTTGTCTGTCATTGCTTCTTAAGATGGTACACTCTTGCACAACTTTTTCAATGATACTTTACTACAATATTGTTTTTAAAACGCAACTCACAAGGTGGTTTTCAACAAGTATATGAACGTATTTATATGTATAACAGGAAGTGCTTTACTTCAATACTGTTTTGCGTTCAGATTTTATTAGAGTTTCGTGACTCCAAAATTCGTTGCTCAATTCTTAAGATGCAAATCTGGTTCCCATAACGTTCAGAAAGTGAGACAAGATTAATTAGCAAAAACCAAAATGACTGGGTATAAGTATTTTACTGACAATAACTTAGGTAATAATGCTTATTGAATGTAAGGCAATAACTTCTTATGTGGAGTTCGATAATTCGTGACTGATACGAAGACAATCGAATGTATTAAACCTTATGGTTAGGTGAATAATCTTGAACCTCCATCACATACCATTCTAAAGGTATGTGGATTTATTTCATTGTTTGCTGACGCAAATAAATCTAAAGTATCCTTGACAGCATATGTGATTGGAAAACGAGCAAATAGAGTTGAGTCTGTATTTAAAATTTATTTTTATTATATTGGTGTGACCTTCGTGAACCCTCAGTACGTAATACGCTCTCAATTCCGCCATTCACAAGACAAAAATTAAATCACTCTTACTTTATGCGTCGCCGTCCGGCTGTCGGATATAAAATCGTGTTAAATATTGATTGATCTAGCCAATCTCACGTTTTCGAGGTCACGGTGATATTGGCATTGTATTTAAAAACAATGGTAGCAAAATATGCAATTATATCCTATTCGAACAACACTAGTTCCGTCTGGACCTATAAATAGGACTAGACAGAGTTCGAAAACAAACTTAACACAAGTAATGTGTTACTAAGAGGAAAAAAAGTTTTATGTTTTTCATTTTATGAATATTTTAGTTTAGCAAGGCTTGCTATTTTCGAATTAGTGTACTGTCATAAGAGGTCATATACTTAATAAATCAATAGGTACCTACTATAAATCTGATTACTATATTTACAAGTTTTTGGAGTAAGTTTTTCGAGAATACTTATTACACTCTAATGAGCTTAACCGTGGTCTCCGATTACTTTAAAAAAAGGAGACACGGCCAAGTCATTCGTCATTTGGCAAATGTTGTACCTATGGCGATATTTACAGGTGATTGGTGTTATTAAAGTATAACGCCGCGGTTTCAAATCACAAATTACTTGAGGGCAGTTACTGAGCAATTGAACTTTGAAGTCGTGTAACGAGTACAGGGCAGTTACCCGTTTGTCATGAATTAAATAGAAGGCAGGGTCCTATACCCGCACGAAGTCTATTATCGTTTTAAATGTCAAATTAGGTACAAGTTAAGTAGGTATATAGTTTTTTTAAATATCAGTTGATATAGTTTTTTAACATCTACTAGTTGTATTTGTAGCTGTTAAAACTCTACATTTTGAGGAAGGGCGGCTAATATTTGACCCTCTACTTACGTGGTAACCAAACCACGGTCATGGGATAAAAGGATTCATTTTCCATTGCGTTTGTTTTCGCATAACGTACGTTATGTTATTTCAAGGTATACCTAATAGTTTTCTGTAGGAGAGTGGTTGTGGTTATTGTTGCCAGATATATTGATCAGTTTGTAACTGTAGACCGTAATTGACCATTTGTTCAAATTAACAGAGGGGTGGTAAAATAAATTAATCATTAAAATTGTTATGAGTCATTTTCCTAATTCAGTGAGTCTCGACGAATTAGTATCAATAAGTATTTTAGTTATAGCCTAATTATGTCAAAAGCTCATTTAAGTAGCGAATGTTAAATTTATATATTTAGAAACTTGGCCTGCAGTACTTTTATAGTTCCCACAGCTCGCGCAAACGACTAGGTAATCCAATTTGGGCTAATGCAATGTATTTGTTTGAATATTAATCAAAACCAGCTTGAACGTACCATAAAAGTTGTCAAAGACTTTTAGTTAGTACAATTTTGCCGAGTCTGTGTGAGATTAATAGAAAATTAAGTAGTTAGGACTCATATTTCTTTTTCTGAGGACGTTGGCCGCATGATTTTTTAGAATGAGGCATAAAGTAACATTCACGTCTGAGTTTCCAACAAACGTTTAGCTGTCGGTGGTTGGACATTTTAATTCAACAGCGATACCAGTATAGACATTTATAAAATTGGTCCTTAATATAGGTAGTAAACCTCCTGCCAACCTTAGTTGGTTACTAAGGTTGGCCACCGCATTTGTAGCGTTACTCGTGCTTGTGTTATAGGCGAGGGTATAGCCAGCTATCATCAAGTACTTGTTTCGTCAGCTTTTCTGCCTTCTAGCAAAAATGCATTTGCGCTACGTTAGCGGAGTCTTCTGTAATGAAGTGGCTATTACTATAACTTGCATAGACTTAAGTTTTCCATTTTATTGTTAAAGAAAAAAAATCATTTAGGTGTGTATATATGTACCTATGTAATACATATAGTAGTGATGAAATTTACTTGTAGGTACAGATAGTGTATAGTTAGTTAGCTTGTTCACGTTTGCCGACGACACGGAGTCAGGATACGGATCTGCCAGTCACTTCTCCAAGGCTTTGCCCGTGTTTAGTAACTGAATACACGCGTTTTATGCTCACTAAATAAGGTGTTTATAAGGAGCAATGATTCATACAAACGAGACAGTTAAACAGTGAGTAGGCACCTACTACACATTGACTTTAAATCAATCTATATCTGTACCTTCATATCATATCAATACTAATAACAAATCTGTAAGTGTAGGTATTTTATGTATGTTCCTTCATAACTCTTAAACGAATTACTTAACTGATTTTCATGAAACTTGGTAGATATCTAAACATTTAGACATACAGGACATAAGCTATTTCTTTTCTTTTTCAACGTTCTTTTTTTTGTTTCTTTTCCAGCTAGTTATTATATAAAGTCGCTTTCCGCGTCTCACGTCTGTGTGTTTTTTCTAAACCACCCAAAATAACTCCCAACAAAAAATATATGAGCAATAAATTTATTCAATCGTCATTGCTCACATATTTTTCCAGGCGTTGAATTTTCATTTTTGATGATCCATCGGGAACACAACTGTAGGTATATTTGCGTAACAAACAAACAAATACAGTTTCGAAGTTATAATATTAGTTATATAATATTTTCATATATTTCTCTTTCAACGCGGACGAAGTCGTGGGCACCGGATAGTTTGATTTATCCCCGAGACCGCGTGGTCCGAGACTATACAAGTCCTATACACAGACATAAAATATGGTCCTACATAAGATTTTCGAAATATTGTCATTTCTAAAGCTTGTTCTGAAACACAAGTATCAAAGCGAACGTGATTTAAATTGTTCACGAGATTCTGTTGTCTGTAAATCGCTCGCATTAACTATGAATTATGATGCATATTCATATCCGACACTTATATTGAATATTATGAAGATAATAAATAACTCACTGATCACGAAGAGATTCTATAAAATCATTTAGTTAAGGCATTCAGATTAGGAAGGTATCTATCTATATTTGGAGCGCTCTATACTTTACTAGCTGGTGCCTGCGAGTTCGTCCGCGTTCTCTATAGCCTTCCTCGATAAATGGACTATCCAATACAAAAGAAATTTTCTATTCGAACCAGTGGTTCCTAGATTAGCGCGTACAACCAAACAGTTAAACAAACTCTTCAGCTTTATGTATTGGTATAGATGCGTTATAAATCATATTAATTAAAAATTAACAGTTATCCGTAGTAGGTAAAATCAGCTTGAAAACAGAAACTCTATAATATATTGACTACATTAAGTATGATCTGTTGGTACAAGCAACACCTATCCATCAGCCATCTTAAACTGTCAGCAACTAGAACGTGTTATTTCATAACTCAAGAATCCAGACACTGAAGATAAAATATCGTCCATCCACAACGCGTACATCAAGAATTTAGAACGTGAAAGTAAATGCACCGCGATGGTGTTGGGCCTACATTTATTACTTAACAGAGACCTCGATAGTGTAGGTAAAATATAGATCAGATTGATTAATGTTTGTATGGCCATATTAAATGTATTAGTTAGATGATTGTTTCAACATAATTGTGAAAGTGATGCCACTTGTTTAGGTAGAGGTGGACTTCTTCATAATTGGAATTTGGTTTATATTGCATAAAAAATTGTATTGAAAGTAAATTTAGATATAGCAAATTATTCATTAATAATTTGCTATATATTTAAATTATATTCATTAACTATAGAAGTGTATTAAGTGAAAGTGGATATACAATACTAAACAATATTTGTGATGTATTTTGCACTCGTGAAACGACTGAAACCAGAACCATCATAGATCATGTCTGTTCCAACTTAAAAGAAAAGGATTTTCGTTTAGCAATTATAGACTCATCCCTCTCAGATCATAAGCAGATATATTTTGAAGTTGAAAAGTACACACCCATAACAATAAAGAAAATAAAATTTCAGTCTATAAATTACCAGGTACTACATAGACTCATTCAAGAAGATATCACTCCAAATAATGAAAATGATTATAGTATATTGAATAATAAATTGATAACGTGTATTACAAAAAGCAAAATAAGTAAAACAAAAATCATTAATCAACCAAAACGGGACTGGATAAATAAAGAAATTATAGAAGGTATAAATGAAAGAAATTTACTTTGGCGACAAATGAAAAATAATCCTAATAAAGAAATATTTGAACAGCAATTTCTGAAGAAAAGAGGTGAGGTTGCAAGGAACATAAATAATGCAAAAAAGAAATTCTATCTTGATGAGTTTACGAATTGCACGAATAAACCGGCAAAAATGTGGTCCTTAATTAATAGTCTAGCTTCAAACAGAAACAAAGAGGCGTCGGTCCCCACTCAGCTTTTAACAAGAGGTAGGATTACCGCGGATCAACTTGAAATATGTGAATGTTTCAATGAATATTTCACTAGTATCGCACAAAAATTAGCTGACGAAATCCCTAATAAGTGCAATATCGGTAAGGCTGATGTTAATTTGTGTAAAAATACTACAGAAAGACTTTCGGAATTGACTCCTACTACGCCTATCGAAGTTAACGATATAATAAATAATCTAAAATTAAACACTAGCTCCGGATTAGACGGCATCAGTGTAAACGTTATTAAAAGTGTAAAAGATTTAATTATTATTGAACTTGTCAGTTGCATAAATAAATGTATGGAAACAGGATCTCTTCCTGAGAGCCTAAAAATGGCCAAAGTTAGCCCTATTTACAAAAAAGGGAGCAAGTTGGAACCGGGTAATTATAGACCTATCTCTGTGCTGCCAATCATATCTAAGATCTTTGATAAAATACTTTATAGTCGTCCTTACCTCAATAAAATTTCTAAATGAAAGGCAGTACGGTTTTAGATGTAAGTCAAATACTTTATCAGCAACAATTGATCTGGTAAGCAAAATAAATGTAAATATTGACCCAAAGAAAGTTGTACTGGGAGTTTTCATAGATTTAAAAAAGGCCTTTGATACTGTCAGCCACCAATTGTTGCTGAATAAGTTAAGTAATATAAATATAACGGGAAGTGCTTACGATATTTTTGAATCTTACTTGCAAAATCGCTATCAGGTGGTAAAAATAGGAGATCATACAAGTAGTCCCAAATCTGTCACATGCGGTGTCCCTCAGGGATCGACCCTGGGGCTATTATTGTTCCTTATATATATAAATAATATTAATGAAATTGGTTTAAAAGGGGACATCACTTTGTATGCAGATGACACTAGTCCATTCTACTTTGATAATTCTATAACTAAAATTATAGCAGACGCACAATATGACCTCACTTTGCTCAATGAGTGGTTTGAGACCAACTTATTGACTATAAATATCGAAAAAACTAATTACCTAATATTTGCGGCCAAAAATAAAAAAGTTCCATCTTTTGATCCCCTCCGAATAAATGCAAAATTTATAAATCAAGTAGTTAAAGAAAAATACCTTGGCCTTATTTTGGATAAAAGTCTTACTTGGAAGCCGCATATCGAGAAAATTAGATCTAAATTATCTTCCCTAACAGGAGCAATACGACCCATCGCGGGATGTCTACCTGAGCAAGTGCGATATGTTATTTATAACACGCTCATTAAGCCTCATATAGACTACCTAATCGAAATCTGGGGTTCAGCTGCTAAAACTAATCTAAATTTAATCCAAATTGCACAAAATAAATTAATTAAATCACTATTTCACTATGATTTCTTGGCACCTACTAGCAAAATCTACAAAGAGACTAAAATAATGAATGTCAATCATACATATATATATTTTACTTGTCTATTAATTCGGAAAATACTTAATAAAGAAATATTTACAAATATTAGTTTTACAAAAAAGGGAAGTGTACAAAAAATTAAACTGAGAAATGCGGATAAACTGACATTGCGAATACCTAGAACTAATTATGGAAAGAAATGTATACTTTATGGGGGTGCGCAGCTGTATAACAAACTTCCAAAAAATATTAAAGATGCTAAATCTACTAATATTTTCAAAAAACTTATTAAAATATACCTTCTAAAATGATATTCATATGCATGTACATTAAAAATAATAATTAAATAAATAATAATAATTTCCTAATACACGATGTCCCTTCCAGTGTTGTATATCAATGTTTCGTTTGACTACTGCTTATTTTGTTCTCTGTAAATTCTACCCACTTTTATTTTATTTTTTAAATTATGTATTTTATTTGTTATAGGTTTTGTAGTATATAATTATAAGCGTTTTCTTCATGTTTTCTTACTTTTGTTATTAATTTTTTTTTTTTACTATGTTGCTTGCAATGTGAATTATTTTGTTATCTAAGTATTTATTTAAGTTCTCACGTAAGTGAATTGTAATTCTTTGTGAGAATAAATATATTTCTAAACCTAAATATTTATTTACCAGTCTGTTGTTTTTACTTGAAATCGTTAATAATCCACACGCCAATGCACAACCAGTACAACAACATATGGGGGGGGGGGGGGGTTTAGACTGTCGCCATATCTACTACTACTTTTAAGACTGTGGAAGGCAATGCTATATAATTAAGTACAAAGTTACAAACAGTGAAGAACATGAAAGTCATGGGTCGCCCACCCACTAAACTAAATACTAGTAAAATAACATGTTATAAAATAGTTATAGTAGGTAACTAGGTATAGAAAAGTGTTTCTCTTGTTTACATTTTCTTAAATGTTGCTTTCTGAAAATTGTGTTTTTGAAAGGTCATGCGTCACTATCTCACGGTCTAACTAATGATGATGAGGTGTAAAAAACATTTGGTATAAAATATTATCTTCTTTATTATTAATGACTTGTTCTTAGTATTAATTAATAAATCGGAACTAGATAATCGATTATAGGTAGTTATTTTAAAGTACTAAATTCATTTTAGTTTGGTTTTCAATACCCTCGGGCGACAACGAGATGAGCTACGAGCATAACGCTGACATTGAAGGAGTGTTGAGACAATGCATATATTTTAAAGAGAGTGACGGGATTTTGTAAGTTTTTTTATATAGGCGAGTAATCTTTAAAATCACTACACCAATTTAAAAGTTTTTCACTATACTTAAAAGGAGCATTATTCCAAATGGAAATATCTGGAATTTATTCAACCAATCGAATTATTCCACCTATACTAAGTCTAAGTCCACCAATAGAACCCGCGGGCGAAGCTAGAGCGTATCGATCCAGTTATTAATAAAGGTTAAAATCGTGTTTAACAAACGGTAATTATGAAAGGTTGTTAAAAAATAAATAAGTAATGTGCCAGGATAACTGCTATTAAATAATGAGTAGGAAGCTCCATATACCATATACTTACAAAACTCATTGTATTTTTTTTGTTTCAGTAATGCCAACCTTGGCGAATTCAATAACAATTTCATCAAATGGGAATAGTCCAGGAATAAAAATGGCAAGAGGGATGACAGTTGATTTAGAGAAAGACTTCGTTCCAATTACCAGTAAGCCAGAAGTAACAATTGCAAAGAAAAATAATGAAAAGAACAGAATACTTAATGTTAATTCAACAAAACTGTCAATAAACGAAAGATATAGAAGGCTAATACCTTATATGACGTTTTACTACGCGAATGATTTAGTAACGCCAACGACAGAGACGTATAGTGCAAAAAACATTGAAGTTGAAAAAGCTCAGATAGTTGAAGCTAGTTCGTTAGATCACATGAATCAGCGTCAACCAAAGAAAATTGTGTATTCAACGTACAGAAATATTCCTAGATATCAAGGAAATAGATTAACACAGTACAATATAGCTTCTGCTAATCCAACGAAAATATACAAGGAAATAGTTCCTACTTATCAAACAAAAGTACCACCCAATTACAATCCATTATTACAAGAACAAAACTATCTGGCTAATCATGATTTTGAGAGATTAGTTCATAAACAGGTGGTAAAAACACCGAGTGCTCCTTTTATACATACGACCACAAAACCCTACTTAGATATCTATAGGAACTCCCCAAACGTGCAATATTATCTGGGTGAAAAAGAAGAGGCACCAAAGTATAAATTGGTTCCTTATGAGCAAACTCCCCCTGTTAGAATAGCGCCACAATACGAAGTACCGAAGAAACTATTGCCAGTGCCAGTTTTAATACGTAAAGAACAAATATATGTCAAACCCAGACCTTTACAATCTCAATATTATTACGACAACGGTAACATTGAGCAAGTTACATCAAGAAAACCTGTAACAATTTCTGAGAGTTATTTTGAAAAACGACGCCCGGAAATAAACGAACCAGTTATAGAGGGAGGATTCAGACCTATGATTTATAATCACATGACAGAAACTCCAATAACACCGTCACCTTTTTCTATAGAAAGTAACAAACACTCTACTGGACAAGTTATTGAAAATGCACCTGTTGATGCAGATGGCAATGAAAATTATACACCAGAAAATTATTATCAATATGTAGTGGAAAAGCCAGCATACAAACCACCGCAGCAAGTTCCGTCTAATATAGTATCTTTGGGAAGTCTTCTCAACAGTTTACAGATAAACAAATCCATTCCGAAACCTATCACAAGAGACAACGTTAGTTCGTCTATACGTACGCTACTTCAAGTTTTGAATGCTCTAAAAGCCATGCCACCACAGAATACTGGTGATTTACCAGTTCTAAGTTCGCCCAAGCCGTTTGTTGCTTCGAAAGGTGTTTCTGTTGAAGTGACCAGTAAACCTATATTAAAAGACTCCGTAAATCCTGTCGTTGATGAGCCAGAATTTCACGAAGAACCTTATCTCGCCCCTGTCAATACTCCATCTCAACATTTAGACGGTAAGTTTTTTTTTTGTTTTTTTCTTATTCAAAATAAGACCTGGAAATAGTATAAGGTTCAATACATATATGAGCAAAACATGTAATGTATAATATTTTAAGCTGGATTGGTTTGGTAGCATTAGTAAGTAGTCATATAACCCTAATCTTTTCAAAGTTCGAGTGAATAGGCATATTCTGGGTGAGCTCGCTCGATCATAGGCCTCATCCTTGCTACTCAGCTGGTTGTTGGCCAAGAGCAAACCCATCTCTAATAAAAAAAAAGATATCTTTTCATTTTGTTCAGAATATTCAAGCAACGGTGGTACAACGCAGCAATTTCCATTGCCCATAACTTCAGATGACGAAGGCGGTACTCCAGGTCG
The DNA here is from genome assembly GCA_918317495.1 of Synanthedon vespiformis. NCBI lineage: Eukaryota > Metazoa > Arthropoda > Insecta > Lepidoptera > Sesiidae > Synanthedon > Synanthedon vespiformis. The sequence continues at coordinate 4,929,695 of OU906954.1, read as the reverse complement.
GCCGGGTGCGGATTATCCAATTCTTACAACTATCCCACAAACAAAATTCGATTGCAAGACACAACGTTACAAAGGGTTCTTTGCTGATCCTGAAACAAGATGTCAGGTGAGTTTTTATGTATATTATTACATGACATGCCAACTTATTAATACATCAAGCGAATGGAAAGATGCCTTTAACAAAAACAATGGACTGTTTTTATGCAAACTGAATTAATTAAGTTTTTGATTGAAATTGATCATTTTAATATATTTTTATTAAGTAATCAAGCTTTTAGTAGAAAATTCGTTCAAACAATTTAAATCAAAAAACCTGAATCAATTTCCCGGGATTATTTAATCCCCCCGGGAATATCTGCCAGCTTTAGGAATCTCTTCAAATCCGTAACAAGATTCGCATTAATTATTGCGGATGTGGATACGGTTGCGCATGTCTATATTGATGCGGAAGTTCAATATTTACGGATGCAGATGCGAATATCCGCAACTACTCGGCTCTAGACCGCCTGAACTGACTTCTCAACCTAATATAGACCTTTCAGAAGCCTCAGCATAATTTGGCAAAAATAATTCTGGAAGCCATTACCATAGATAGTAAAATAAACTTGTGCTAATTTAAAAAAAATGTACGCTTGCAGGTGTGGCATTACTGCGATTTGAACGGGGGCCAGGCGTCATTCCTGTGTCCGAACGGTACAATCTTCTCTCAGGCGGCGCTGACTTGTGACTGGTGGTTCAACGTTCGATGTGCATCTACAACTCAATTATACGTCCTCAATGAGAGTCTGTATAAATATATTCTACCGCATTCGCCTAAGTTTCCTGAGGACTACAGCGGTCCTCTAGTGGATAAGTAAGTATATGGAAAAAATTGTAAAACCAATAAGTATTTAAGCCTAAAATAATAACCCACATAGGTAGGTACAGTCTAGAGTGGCAGTGGGTAGAGGTTTCTAATAGTTTTAATTTTATAAAATTTATTAGTTTCTTTGATGTGTTATTTGAAGCTTTTGGTTCTATAAAAGAACCATGATTTAGAGGAAAAGACGCAAATTTTTTGAATATCCCAAATGCAGACATAAAAACGTTTTAATCTTGCAATTTAATATATATTTTTATTTTAGCTAGTATTTTGTATTTTATAAGATATCTACTCCCTTGCATTGGTAGAAAGTAGATGTGATATTTAACCTATACCTAATAACAGTTACTCGAAAGCACATCTCAATTTACGATTTTTTTACAGGTATTTAACCTTGAAATTTAAAGAGATGGAAGAACAATTTAAAAAGAATAAACACAAGACTGCTTCGGACAAGATTGATTCTGATGAAAAATCAAGCGAAGAAGACACTGACGGAGAAACTACAAAGGAAGTTGATAGTAGCAAAACCGATGTCAGTTCAGTCAGCGAGGCCAGTGTTGTTGTACAATCTCCTGGAACTAGTGGAAATGTTCAAAGACTACAAGATTAGAAATTCCTTTTACTCGTACCTATATGAAGGTGTTAAAATTAGACATAATTTTACTCTGCTGTACCTATTCGTTTTATGAAATCCGTCGTTCAAAAAATTTGATTTAATTTTAACAATTGAACGGTGCATATCATCTCAGGAGAATCTAAAAAAATGTCTACAAATACTTAATTGATAGAAGTATCTACATATTATGTAATCATAAGACCACAACTGTGATACCTAAATAATGCTCTGAATTAGTTTGTTTTGGCCTTTAAATATAGATAAATTTTGGTCAATCAAGTTTATTAATATCCACAATTAGTAACAATATTTATATAATTGAATGTGAAAATATAGTACGTAGGTACATAGGTGTAACTAAATAATTTTAACATTTCTCTTTGTCATTGCTATCCACTAGTTTGTTAATATATTAATAAACTCGACTGTACCTACCAGTCATAAAGGAGTTAAATAAAAAGAAACAAACTGTGTACTCTACTTACTTATAAATACTTGTTAATTAAATATAAGAATAAGTAAATACTTATTTAATATTTATAAAGTATCTCCTATATATACTGGACCGCAAAGAAAAAGGGTCGGTTCGGTTAGAAAATCATTATCTTCAAAAGTACCTGACCTAGCTTTTATAAAATAAAGACTAAATTAAAGCTAAACTAAATAAATTTTATTTTGATTTAAGCACATTAAAATATTAACTTTAATTTAGTCTTTATTTCACAAAGCTAGGTCAGGTAATTTTGAAGATATTGAAGATTTTCTAACCGACCTTTTTTCTTTACGGTCCAGTATATATAGGAGATACTTTATAAATATTAAATAAGTATTTACTTATTCTTTTCGATAGTAAAATTATTTAAGTAATTTCTTACGTCTTTATGTGTTTCTAAAATTTATTCATTTCTAGTTTTATAACTTATACAATTTATAATAGGCATAAAAATAGATTTCAAGTGTGACGTTCTCATTATTTACTTTGTATGTAGCTAAGGAATTAAACTTGCCATATCTCGCCATGTTTAATTCAGTAAATTAATTAACTTACCGTATTAGTTTAAGAAACAATGTAATTTCTAAGTGATATTTAAGTAATTCTCAAGTCTGTTCGCATAGAGCCGACAATTCTGATCCGCAGATAAACGCAGATTCAACTATATAGGAAACATAGCACTTATATTTCGCAGTTTTGTAAATATTTGAAGAGAAGCAAAATCTATTTAGTTACACCGACAGCATTTGCAGCCTTAATTCAACACTTAAGTGAAATAGGACCTATTTTTTTTTTTCATTACAATCAATTGGTAGATATTTTTCATTCGTAAGTACAAAATTAAAGTCAATTAATTAAAGTACATATATCATTAACTACCTACTTCTTAGAATTTGGTCCTTATTTGAGTAACTTAAATAAGATAGGTGATCAATAATCAAGGTGATTAGGGCCTTCGGTTGCAACTGATAGTCATCTAGTTTGTGTATGCCCTAGAACAGAATAGATACAAAAAAGCAAAGTTCACTTGCAGTTATGTCACAATCTAAAAAGGGTGCATAATATGTATCCACTTTAACCTAAATGTTAGCACTAAGTTGTTAGAGTGTAACTTGTGATATTTTGTGCAATCTGGAATATTTTGTTTGCCATTAGCGTCCAAATTGTTAAAAGTGCAATAAATTATTTAATTTTATAACTTCGGACTTTAGTATTCATTGATTTTCCCATTGGTATTGATCCTATTAAGAGTTTTGCTTGATTGACGCATTCGAATTAATTTTGTAAACGCCTCAACTTCGCTAAAGCTTTTAATCCACTGCTTGGACGTGTGATTATTACTCGCCAGTGAGTAAAATAGCGTGTGGGGTGGGTGCTTCATTGCTAAAGGTAATAATGCCTGCTCTGAAATGTCTTGGAGGCATCGACCACCACCTGTTTCCATTCCACCCTGTCCTCAGCCTCAGCCAAAATGTCATAAAATGTTTAAATGTAAATACTGTGTTGTAACGAAGAGCGTATTATATTTAACTGCTTCCCTATAAATTATTGCTCATATATATTTAGTCAGGTGTAGATTTTTGTAGATTTTCGAACGCTTAAGAAAATGGGGCGCGGATGAAGTCGCGGTCAAAAAGCTAGTCTCTTGCTTCGCTACATTTCGGTTCTCCATTCACACACATTAGAATCTGCCGTGAGAATAAGAGGTGGAAAACAAATGAATCTAAATAAAGTTCAATAAAACCAATACGTTCAGTGACTGTATTTCATGATTTATTTACAGCTTCAAAGGAGTTTTAAATTACCATCAATTTAAAAAAGAATTTCATATACACTTAAAACAACTGTTGTCATAGCAACTAAAACATCCTAATAACAATTCGAATATCAAATACTATTTAGGTATCTTTATTGATTTATTTTATAGTCATGAAAATATTGAAATTTTTACACTCCTCTTTGATTAGGTACATTCTTGGATTGGGACTGAATAACATCAATGCACTTAATACCTAGTTTGATTGATAATACTGCAAATTACAGATGGTTTATCCACACAGAGATAGATGTACGATTAAGCATATTTTATGTAGTTAAATGGTTTACATTTACACATTTGGGAACAAATTTGGACCATTAAAAGCTAAATTACCTAACTAGTTTTAAAATATGACGCACTGCATCAATGCTCGATTAGTTATACAAAAATACAATTTCAGAATTGGACGCTCCACAGTCCGTTCCAAATTTTAAAAGCATTTTTACATTGAACACACCTTAACTCAAGTTCCGAGACAAGGTTAAACCTACCTACGATTAATTAAAATATTTATCTAATAAAAATTCATAATTATATGCACAAATTCAAGTCACGTCTTTAAATGCACCAATCACAAGTTGTTGCCGTTTCAGTCTTTTTCTTTCTCATACCTTCTTAAATCTAAAACGAAATACGAAATGAAACTAAATTAAATTAAATTGGAACAAGGAAAAAGTAACATTGCGCTTATATTTTTAACATTAAATCCCTGTACATACATACATAGACATGTATTTCTTCATTTTCTTTGCTATTTCTGACATTAAAACATACAATATCTAATAACAGGTAACTACCGCTATTAATATTGTTAACGCGGAGGAATCCTTTGCGTTATTATTTATTAATTATGAATAAAATTAGAGTTGTGTTCCTTATGCAAAAGTGCTTAGATATTTCATTACTTCTTAATACCATAGACGGTAACCAATGTACCTACAGAAAACGAAGGAGTTCTTCTTTAACGATTAAAAATATGTACATATGAAATATCATTGAAATTTTCGAGAAGTAACAAATTCAAGATCAACATTAGTAGGTACATTCTTTCATATATAAACTCCATTAGATCCAATCTTAGGAAATTTGCGTTGACACTGTTTGTTATCTGTTCAAACGAACATCGAGCATACAGCATTCAAGCATACAATCGACATCGAGCCAAAAGTTGCCTACTTACAAAAAACATACCCTTCAGCTTAGACGTTAAAGTCGTTTCGTTGCCATAGATGGCGCTGAACAAACTAGAGTTTAAACAGAAAAGAACAGTTTAAAACAACGCACAATATGCGGGACTAGATCGAATGAGGTTTGTTTACGACATATTACTAATGTTTGAGCTTAAAGTTAATAAAATATAAAAAAAATAGTTTCAAAGTTACAACTAATGAGTTCGAATAGCCTAGAGTCCCTTTCATATTACCCTGTTACAAAAGTTTCCAACTAAAAAGTAAAAATCCATTGCGCATTAGGTGGTGCGTCGGGCTCCCGTATTATTTCCGTTGGAGTGGAACCCTTAATAGGTATGTGGGGGGTGGTAAGTGCAGGCCGGGGTCGGGCGGCGTCTGTTGGCGTTTAGTGTTTGAGCAGCAGCGCGGCGTGTTTGAGCCGCAGATGGGAGCGGAGCGTGTCGATGCGGCTGTAAGTGGCCGGGCAGTAGGGGCAGACGGAGCGCTGCGCTGTGTGCGAGTGGAAGTGATGCCAGCGGTTGGAGACCTCCTTGCCGCACGACTTGCAGCGCCACAGCGCCGCGCTCTCGGCGGCCGCCACGAACATACTGTGGTACGAGTACTGCGGCGCGGGGGGCGCGTGCGCGTGCGCAGCCACGCGCTCTGCAACAACCGCACCCCCTCTATTGATTCGCCAAGCATCGCCCGCAACACTCAAAGAGTGCCCAACATTCCAGACTAACCCCTGGGTTACTACCAACGCTCGAGGGGAAATCGCTTTGAGCTTCAAGCATCAAAACCAAATTGTTGTAGTTCATGTAAGAGGCTACAAAACGGCGCTGCAAATTGCATCGAAAGTTTTGACGCTTGACACTGACAGCGCTAAACAAATTCGCTTCGCCGTTGGTTTCATTGCCCAGGCATAAGGGTCAGCTCACACCGAGTCGCGATGCTGAGCGAATATTTCAAGGCAGAAATTCATTTGTATAGTGAATCCACTACACAAAAAGGTATAAAGTTAAGTGAGTAGGTACTCATTTAACTGCGTACTCTTCTGCGTAGCAAACAAGCTCCATATTTGCATAGTTAAATCAAAACGAGCTGCACCCGCTCTAGGTGTGAGCTGTTGCTTAGACCCGGTCCAGAATCTTTCGAATACACCTAGACACGAAATTCGCGACTTAAGACTCAAGCTCCTTGGATAATTTAAAGCGAGGACATGGAGACAACGAAAAGATTGTAAACAAACTTTCTGAGGTTCATAATATTTTTTTAATAAAACAAATAGTTAACACGTATTTTTACTAATAGCGCAACCATCCAAAAAGCAGGATAATTAATATTGATATTATAAAAAGTTGTCAATATAATATCGTTTTTCTGTACCATGAAACAAATAGTGCCGGCCTGTTTTGACATTTTTACGAGCAAGGGAAAAGGACAGAGACATGACCACTCGATGTTGTAAAACTCAGATTGATCGGGTTTGTTTACATTGTTTGCGTTCTCTCCGTGGCTTTACTTTATTTCACTTACAAACTTCATAGCGAACAGATAAAAAAATTGATATAGGTATCATCTCGCGATATAGATCTAGACACGTATACTTGCGCATAATACGACTCTCTCTGGATAAGGTGTATGTAGTAGTAGTGTTATACAATAGTAGACGAAATTTGATATATTATTATAATTTATGTACTGCACTCAAATCGCTTTGTGAATTTTGTTACGTATTTGTATGTATGGGCGCAAAAATTAAAGTGCTAAGCTTCAAATAGTTGTTTATAATAAATAACAGCGAGATAGCACTATGCATTGCGTCTGCTATTGTATGTAAGTCTGTGCTAAAACTTTAGACCTCTCTATTAGTGGGAATAGAACCCTCGTTGATTTTCAATTTTTAAATGCAGTCTTTACACCATCGTATTCATGTTATGCCTAATTCTCCATACTCGATGAGGCGATAACAATCCAATAAATCTTTATAAAGCTAATTTGTATGCAACATAATAAATATGCTTTGTAATGTGTGGGGTGTGTGATACGCAAAAACTGAAACTACACGAATTGTAACATACCACAATTTAATGTAAAAATTAGTAATAAATACAACAGATAAATGCAGGAGTTTGCAACATGTTAAAATTGCATTACATAACATCAAACAATGTGAAATAAAAAAATTGCATTAACTGCTTGCATAAAACAAAAATATTTAAATTAAACTTTAACGGAGGCATCAAACCAAGACATAAAACAAAATCAATAAACATAAAACAACGAGTAATTGATAAAATTTCATGTAAAAATATAACAAGAGTGATTTGTGATGATCTGTTAGGTACACGATTTGACACCCCCTTTCCCTATTAGTATTATACACTATTGTGATACACGATACTAAAATAACAAAATTGGCTAATGTTAAAAGAAATAAAAATAAACATAACTAGACCATTGCTATCCTGACATTAAACAGAGCTCATCCTGCAATCCATTGATTCGAAAGCGACATTCGCATCACTTTATACACATATTATATAAATTTAAAAATATACAATAAATTGGAATATTCAAATAGATTGGCCAAACAAGTGACTAGGTCCACGGGACCCCGATTTGATATCTCTAAATTTAGTAATTCGTTAACCTTATGTATAAAATTCCATATGGCGTAAAGTTAGCTTTCATTAAGTCCAATAAAGAATGCCGTATTATAATTATTTATATTATTATATATTAAGTTGCACACTTTCTGAAAGCTGAAAAGAGATCAAAGGGTGATATTTTCTGAGCCAAACGATGTGATACTCCCAAGTTGTGTTATGGCCAGACACTATCAATGTATCCTAACCTACAACTAAAATAAAAATTATTATGCTTCCAATCAAAACACTTGCCATGGCAAATATAAAATTTATTCAAAATTGGTCTCGATCGATAGTATTTAGTATACGAAAATGCATTTTACGATTAGTTTAGTTGAGAGTGGAGTGGAGATCAACACGACAATGGACTCACGCGACGACGCGTCAATGGGGGAACCCCCCGTTCCCCGCTTTGGGATAGCTATGATCTATTTCAACAATAGAATTTAACTTTAATCTTGCGCGACAATAAATTATTAAATAGTACGATTGGCAGAGGTAAACAAGCTAACCTTAAAAATATTACCAGCTACAAAACCAAACTGCTTTTACGCAGACTGAAATAGAAGTTACGAGTGGTTTCACTTATACAAATAGGTATTATACTCTCTTTATAGCTTTTAAAATATCCTTAGTTTGGTTACGTAATTAAATAACTAGCAATATTGCACTGAGTATGAAACGCTATTAAACAATGAGCGGCCACATTCAACTCTAGGTATAACATAAAGGTTTTCAAAAGTGAAAACAATGGAAGAGAGAGATTTGGAGAGACTTTATATGTTGAGTGGGCCCCCATGTTTAATAGACCTTTGTTTAAACTAGCTATGAATTATGACTATGTTGAAAATTGCACAAGTGAAATTGCATGTTCACAGCTATGCTAACGCCTGCGATGCGGTCGTTGACAATGATTTTTGTTTGTGGAGCAGGGTACAATCGAGTCCTATAATTCTACGTACATTTTTAATATATTTTCAAAGATCTCTGGAAAAAATGATTAATGTAAAAACGTCGAGTGATACTGTAATCTCTAGTTGTGAACAATCCATTGACCAGGTAGATGCGACCTCATCGGATGCTAGATGCCTTATTCATATAATGCAAAGTAACTAATGATTAAAAGGTTAATAATATTACAATAGTAGTCGAATCGTAGCGTGTTAACACTCTTGGTTCTAGCACCATTCCATTTTATCACATTTCAGTTACCGTACCACTCTAAATGTTTAGCTAAAAATTGTAACAACCTTAAATCTTAATTGAAAAATACACAATACATGCTAGGTTAGTCCCAATCGTAGAATGCCAATATTAGTTACTAAATGCGCAACCACGAAACGTTCGTATCTTAAAGTAATTGAAAGGTCTTCCGACCCCAAGCACCGATCACACGTACGCCGGGACTCGGCGGCGCGATACGTCACGTTACGTCACGTGACACGCGTCACGGCACGTCACGTCACGTCAACTAAACACCTACCAACGATAAAATCATAAAATATAATCAATCATGTTAACATCTCAAATTCAATTACGCTACTACATCTAACCGTCAACTGAACGTAAACGATGTCAGTTATACATTTTAAATCATTAAAAACAAACAACACTAATATAGTAAAATCATAATAGTTATAATATGTATGTGTATAAATATAAAAAGTATATTAATTAAATCAGGCAATAGAAATCTACATATCAAAAACAATCTCCGTAAATAGTTCCAACTAGTTTCTAGTATAAAAATTTTTCTCGTATGTATCCTTAGGCGCTATCCGTTAATACATCACAAAACCTTATTAATATCCATCTTGCGAAGGCCTCGTGGATTAAAATGCATCTACACTGAGATTCAGTCAATATTTATATGTCGCTGACCGACGACAGATCACAATCTCTTCCCAGTTCAGTCCTGCTCCTTCCAGATGTAGTTCCGCACCGATTACAGGATGTCATAACGTAAATACAATTAGCTATCAGGAAACTCATAATTTCCTATCTAATCAATAAATATAACAAGAAAACGTTAGGCCCTCGTTGGGGCTTCTGTTACTAGCCAGCATCACTTCGCGGTCGCACCGCTACTCAATATAACTCTTAATTATCTTAAGATCCCTATCGATACAATATAAAAAAATAATATGGTAATAAAAAATTAACATCATATTATTGCTTTTGCCCGTTCCCGTATAGCGATTGGTATAGAAAAAAAAGTTAAATTTGCTTATCTACAACATTACATTACATACGCTCAGTAACATCGACGAATTAGGTGAATTCCTCCTCGGAGGAAGTAACAAAACGGTGACACCGGGGCAAGTGAAACGCACAACCGAGACAATACTAAAACAACGCCCGCTTAAGTAATAGCACTTTCAGCTTAAACCTAAATAGGAAGTTCCACACTAGTCCCTGGCGCCTGGCTCGAGTTGCGCTCAAAGAGCGTCGAGGCCCAGCCAGTACATGGACAATCAATCGAAGCCGGCGTCCATGTGGTTGGCGAACAGCGGCGCGGACGCCTGTGGCGGGTTCATTGCAGGCGCTCCTTCGAACTTGCGCGTGTCCGGATTGTAAGCGGGATGCTTGAACTTGCAGTGCGTACGCAAGTTGTCCGACCGCGTGTATGTGGCGCGGCACAGCGGACACTCGAACCGGCCCGGGAAGTGAACATGGTAGTGGTTCCGTATGTGCGTCACCACTTTGCCGCACAGCTTGCACCGATGCAGGTTGAGCGCGCCCGCCACCCGCTCGAACGTCAGCCGCATGTGCCAGCCCTTCGAGCCTGCAACTTGCAACCAGCGCCCGTCACTCGCCTCTCGCTCACACGCTCGCACACACACCACACCTCACTCGCACGCAATGCCACAGAACTCTAGCCGCCTGCACCATAGACATAGCGAATAAACTGACTACTTTTTGTCTATATTCTATATACTTCATTTGAAAAAGAGATTTTATGTAAACAAAAATTACCAAAATGCACCTTAAGCTTATTATTATAAAGTTATACCCAAAAGTATAGTTTCTAACCAAAAAACTTATAAATGTTTGAAAATCAATGTTTTGTGAAAAATGTTATAAATTTGCTTACATAAAATCTCTCGCTCAAATGCATAGAATATAGTAACTTGAGGACCAATCAAAATTCTAGTAAAAGACAACTTCTGTCCGCACGATCGTTTCGTCTCTCTCACACTTTATATCTGTATTTACTGTAATTACAGGTGGGTAGGGAACTCTCAGTCCATTCTCTATGTCTATGGCTGCACTATATGCACACCGCTTTCTCCGGATTTAACCAATACCTCACACACAATTACATATCGTCGTTGTCAAATCATGTGCAAAAAGTATATACACACCTTTTTCAAATATTTATAAAAAAGTGTTTCTTGGCAAATTTCACATAAGATTTATTAAAAAGAAAGTATTTTATTTGAAATTCTTATACGTAAACTTATTTGTCTTTTAAACATGACAAACTAACATTTGTCTTATCTTTTTTATCTTTATCTTTTTTATTATTTTGATAATAAAGTAAATTTTGCACATCAGCTGCTGCATATAGCATATTTTATTAGGAAGTCGTAGTTCGACAAATTGTGCTCATAAATAAGCATTTAGCAGTTTTTATAGGATAGATAAAGAGCAGTTAAAACCATTCACTAAGGGCAAAATGTTATAATCTCAAAAAAGTGCACATAGCTGACATGGCAAAGACGATATTGCAACTGTTACAATACATTTTTAATCAAAACATATGAACTTAAATGTATTTCCGATTACCAAAGAGGCATTAGGGATATTTTTTTTTCAAATGACGAACTTCGATGAGGGCGAAAAATTTAATGGATTAATTATTTGACATAACTAAGATACAATTTAGACGGCACGTGGATACAAATTGAAAGCTTTTGCAGCAGATTTAATAGAATGTTCAAACTCGAGCATATAGCGAACTTCATATGAGGTAAATTGGACCGGTTTCTAATTCGAGAAAGTAACCGCGCCTAGCAGTCTATGCATGTAACATAGTTTAAAGAAAGTCTAAAACACGATACTTAAGAATTTGCATAAATTTATGTAAGAGTTAGCGGTATACATATTTTGCAAACGACTTAACCATTGGCGCCTTCAAGTTGATTCTGTAGCATTTTGATGGAGTGCGATGGATCTCAAGACAAGGACCGTTCTCGTTTAAAATAATCATAGCAAAACAATAATTATATCTTGCAAAATAGACTGGAATTAAACAATATTTATAAAATTTAGCACTATTTAAAGCTTTGATATCGGTTACACGCTGTACTATGCTTTTCCTAGCACTAGAAAAAAAAGCGGTAATAACGAATATGAAAAAAAAATTCTATGTATATAGTATAATAATTCAACCAAAATAACTAAAGTTGTTTATATATTTTAATAAAATAACAAAATTATTATCCGATGGAGATCCATGCAGAAATGAATCGATGATTGAAGAAATGGTGTTTGTTATTATCTGTGTTGTAATTGCATGAAATGTTAATTGGCCACTGTCACCAAGCCTGTTTAGAAAAGGCGATTTATAGAGAGATATAGGTCTGCTATATATAAAAAGAAAAAAGTGATATAAATAAAAGAATATATTTGCAACAAACATACACAATTAATGAGAATCTTACAATACAAGAGAAATAAATTAAAAATTAAAGAGGTAGGTTCCTAAACAAAATCAGTCTTCAACACCATCCGTCATTAGGTCCTTAACAACTACTAGAGATCATTTCAACAATTTTTTTTTACAAAAATTTCATTGTTATTTACTGTAACGCATGACATACAATACATTTTGTTAACAGTTCATGTTAAAATGATGAGTATTTTTTTGGTACAGATTCACATTTCATTAAAAAACGGAAATAAAAGCAAATATCTGGTAAAAGAAAAAAAATCGTGTAACAAGTTCAACAGGGTACAAAGTCTTTTACAGATTTTTGCTTACATTTCATAATTTAGTATTAAAAGTAATTGTGTAAATTACTATTTAAAAAAAATCACACCACACCTTATATCTAATTACAAAATGTTAGTATAGTACATAATTTAATGACAAAAGTGCATTTTAGGTTACCTTAACTATGATTTGATTAGTATTGAAGAGAACGTTTAGTAATAATAACTTTACGTTGCATTATTGTTTTTTTAATCAAAATTGATGGAACAATGAAAATCGAATGGCGTCCCAATATCGGGCTTGTGTTACTATAATAATATGTACATATGATCGTAATAAATAGAATTAAGTAAGGGGAAAACAGAGCTGGCCCAGTATTTTGTCCAAATCAAGCCTTTAAAAAATAATAACTTATTTTTTTTTTTATTACTCCTTCTACGGTAGTCAATCGCTTTAAGAAGAAAAAAAAACTATGATTATTAAACGATTTGACAAGTCTGCAATTCTAAATTTATATTTCATTTGCACATTGATCATTTGTGCGTAAGAAAACTAAATAAATATATCAACTTTAAATCAACACTGAGTTTGTATATTAGCTACGTTGGCAGAGCCCAGAACAGAGCAATGCTTCATACGAAGGTGCCTCTTTAGATTATCGGCCCGCGTGAGGACTATGGGGCAAAACGGACATTGGTGACGTTTCGGATTGTGCATTTTCATATGTTTTTTAATATTAATCACAATTTTCCCACAAACTACACACGGCGTGGAAACAGCGTTCGGTCTGTGATTCAGCGCCGTTCTAAACGTATTCACTAAGTTCTCTAAATTGGCTAATTTGTAGTTGATATTGTCCTGCGGTTTTACATTTTCATCAACTCCACTCATTTCACCTGCAATACATTTTAATTCTTTGATTGCTGATTTAAAAATCAGGCATGCTTTTTTCACATCACTCAACATGTTTGAACCCTATATTGTATTCTCCGATAACCTAAATTCTCACACCACTGTCATGCAAAAAAACCTTTGCACAATTCTATTTTTTATAGAACGAAAAACAATTTCGTATCATAATTATACACAACCCAATTTTAAAATTACAGTAACCAGCACGACCTATGTCCCTCGGGGGCGCCAAATCATTGTCATAAAGTATCTCCACACCAATTTCTTCTTAAGCATAGATTGAATAAAAAAACTACATAGGCATTTCAAATGAATAAATTAAAAAGCGTTATGGAAGTGCAAACTGTGTTTCAAATGACAAGCGACAATGTATGACATGCCGGGTGCAAGTAAGGGGGTCATCACATGCGTATAGTTAATCACGCCCAACAATATCCAGAAGTTGCCAACCCTTAACCACAACTAACAAACGTTTCTAGATATTTCTGAGCAGTCAAAGAAGCAACACATAATTATTTAAAAAGGCAGTTTTTGCGGCAGTCTTTGCGCAACCTTGGGTGTAAAATCTTTGCCAAATCCTCGTTATAGTTTATAAGATGAGTAATCAACTGATTAAAATTTATCCATATTGAGTCTCAATGACTGCATATAAAACTTCTTTGAACCTAACATTAAATTGGAAGCGTCGTTTCATACTGTTATTTATTTAGACATATCAATCCGGGTGTTGCCAATCGGTACTTATGGAACATGCATCCTAAAACTTGCGACTGAAAACTCTCTCACTCATAAATCTACAATAGCTAATCAAATAAAAGCGTTCCATTATGAATTATGGTATTCGACCAGTTTATTCAAATAATAAGTGGATCAACCAATACATCATTTAGACAACTCTAGCTTTAACAAACATTTTAGGCCACTGGTAAATAATTTTAGCTTATTTACCAGTGATGTTTTTGGTAATAAAATTTAGCTTAAATCCGATCATTGAAGACAAAAATTGAAAATCTGTACTAGTATTTTTAAGTTAATCTTAGTTAAACTCCCCGCAAAATCGACACAAGGCGCCAACAAAATTATATCAAAGAATTGGCAAAGATTTGACGACCACAAATTGATGATATCGTCACTCACAGTTGACAAGTAGTGTTATAGACTTACCGTCAATGGTGTCTGTGTGATCAGGATGCGGCTGAAGCGAGGGCTCGTTCTCGTTGGACTCGTTTCCAAGTTGATGTGAACTTAACATTGATGTCATATCTGTCACGCCCATACCCTGTAAATATTTTAAAATCATTGTTAATTTTCAAATATTTGCACCAGGCTCACATTGAAATAACCCGAAGCAAAGTTCGTTGCTTGCTCGACTTTTCATTTGTTCACGTGAAAAAGAAATGGGTACATCATCTATACATTATTTTTCTACTATACATACTTTTTATTACAATTCAAAAGAAATCAATTAAATAAATAAACAATTTCAGATTAGTTTAGTTACCATGTACTTATACACTTAAGTAGCAGTAAAGTGAAACCAAAAGCTGTTTTAGTAGATTTTATCTCGTAATGTAATGTGTATGTGGGCGTATATCAATTAGTAGAATAGGCGTGACAATTGTTTTAATTATAGTTTAAATTTTCAATTAATAATCTAGAAATATTATCATATATTGAGAGAGCATTTCCGACGAAATAACGGTTAAATGTTGAAGAAATATTAGAACAAGTTAGATTCATTGAAGTTCACTAGTCGCACTGTGAACTAACCAGAGGATGGTGATCGTAGATCGCGGCGGGGTGCGGGTGAGGCGCGGGGAGGTGCGGCTGGTAGTGAGCGGGCGATTCGGGCTCCTGCTTGACGAGCGGAGCGGACGCGGGAGCGGACGCGGGCGCGTGCGCGGGCGAGCGAACGGCGCGCACGGGCGTGTGCGCGGGCGGCGGTGGCGTCGACGGCTCCGACCCCGACCCCGTCGACCCGCATTTCGAAGACTTTATATGAGCCTGTACACAATCATACAATATGTAATATGCATTTTGAAGCGAAAACTTCTTTAGGCACGTTTTTGTTGAGGAGCGAACGCAAGCGAACCGTCACTCTTGGGTTGGTGACGCATTGAACTTAAATAAGTAAGGGCTCTAAAATAATTACCTCGTAGTGCCTGTAGGTCAAGTCAATGTCGTCCCTGGGCAGTGCGGAGTTCTTCCTGCGCCGCTTCTCGGGCGGCACGACGTGTGGATGTGCGGGGTGCGCGGGGGGCGCGGGCGGGAGAGGGGTGAGAGGCGCGGGAGGCGCGTGCGCCACGGGCGGCGTCGCGAACGACTCCGCTCGCGACGACAGATTCTCCGCCCCCACGGACGGCGTTGAACGCTCCTCACACTGAGAACCACATTTAGTTAGATAGTTTAGTGATTGAAATAATCATAATTACATTTAGAATGTGATTGAAAATGAAATAATTTATTGTGATGTCAGAGAAAAATTGGAATTAGATCAGTTAGATAGTTTTCCTGGAAGGTTTATATATATAATAAAACCTAATTCAGTTTTACGTAAATAGAATCGTAGTTTTACTAAAATCACACAGGGACCATCACTTCAATTAAAACTTTAAGACTCTGTCTGTTTCTTCGCTCTACTTCTAGAACATCCAACTGATTTTGATATGGTTTACAATAATGGAGAGAGTGATCAATGACGAAGGTTTGTGTACACAATTTGCAGAAAAAATCCGTGCAAAGCCGGAGGGCGCGCCTTTAGGTTATAATAATCAAGTTTAATAATCTTTAGGTCCTGGAAATCTTAACAATTCTTTTAAAAAAAATTAATAATGATGATAAAAAAATTAAAAGTGATGCAGAGCTAGTTTATAGTAAAGTTGTTGCTAAAAAATTAGGGGCAATTATTGTCACAAGTGGAACAATAGCACTTATAGGCGCGCAGATATATTAGGTCATATAATAATATCAATATGTACTTTAAAAAATCGCTTGCTGATATAGATGTCTTCTTTCTGTACAAGCCAATCATATTTTATGAACTAGCGATCAGTTCCCGGCTTCGTCCTATGCAATTTTTTATATAGCTACACAAACTTTCCTCGTTTATCCGTCTTTTCATTAGTGAACACCGTATAAAAATCCGTTCGTTGGTTTAGAAGTAGTTAGCGGAGAAGACTAACAGCTTAATTAGGTTTTTCGTAAACCTTCCGTAAAAAAACACCTGATTGATGGTGAAACCTGCATCAAAATCCTTTGCGTGGCTTAGGATATACAGACAGACGCGCAACGCGACTTCAAATTATACTATGTAAGAATGTTGCATTTGTTATAACTGTTTATAAAATGTATAAATTGTTAGAAATTAAATAGGTTCGCGTTTAAATTATTATATTATATTAGTGGGTCTAGGTATATAAAAGGAATTGTTACTATGGTTACTTCAAGACTATTATTAATAAAGTACGAGTACATTAATTTTTGCTATTTAGAGAAAAATCAACAAATTACAGCTTTGTACACGATAAACTAGCATAAAAGCCCACAATTTTTTAACGCATAGATTTCCAAATCCTACACAGTATGCTTCTCTAATTACGACATCAACTAGTATACTTTTTTTCTATCAGTATCAAAAAAAGTTAATAAAAAATATCTTACATAGAAATCAGATTGAAATTTCAATGTTAGGTATCATCCTTATACATGTTATAAAACAAAGTCCTCCGCCGCGTCTGTCTGTCTGTTCGTGATAAACTCAAAAACTACTGCAACAATTTTCATGCTGTTTTCACCAATGGATAGAGAGTGGTTCTCGAGGGGTTTTAGTAAATAATTTACAAAGTTACGCGGGCGAAGTCGGGGCCAGCGGCTAGTTATAAATAAAATATTAAGCACGCACATAGTACATATGTATATAGATTTTATCAGTGAGTGTAGTGAGTGAGCGTTTATGGGGCGGCCGCCTGGACCGTAAGATGTGCCGCTAACGGCCAGAGGCACAACCGACGCTAAGGTCGTCCTACTTCATTTACTCAAGAGAAATACGCTAACGTCATTATTTAAAACACTAGCAGTGTCCGCGACTTCGTATGCGTTGTTCTAGAATAACGTGTATTATTTCAATTAATATTTTTTTGTTGGTAAGCCGATTGGAATGAAACAAACATTAAACATTACGAGAACTTTGCTGAAATACATAAGGTGAAAAGCGCAATCAAATCGGTGAAGCCGTTTTTGAGATTAGCGTACACAAACGCACAAGCCGCATAGACAAACAGAAAATAACTCTAAAATAAATTTTTTTCAACATAAAAAGTACGTGTACAAATTTTTTTTTAAATATTTAAAGTATCAATACGTAAGTATATGTATTTATGTTAGGTACTACAATTATTATTTTTTATACCAGAAATAGTCAAAGTGATGTAACATCAACGGAAATATAAAACTTGGACACACCTAATATAATCGTAATTAATTACGATTTATTAGTTAAGGATCCCGAAAATACATATATACTAACTAATGTAAACATTAACCTTAAAAGTTAAATATTAAAAGTTTAAAAAAATCTGTTATTAGTATTGATTGAACTTACACTGGAAGCGTCGTTAAAGTGGGCATAACATTCAAAAATTTAAACAGACTTTTTTATACTTAATATTTTGCTAATACTTTCAAACTTAAATATATTATATCTACTAGCTGGCGCCCGAGACTTCGTCCGCGTTGAAAAAGAAAAAAAGTAGCCTATCCCGTGTCATGTACGTTTACCATGAAAATCAGTTAATTCGTTTAAGACTTTTATTTTATTTATTTACAACATACATGATACACCATGTTATGGAGGAACATACATACATACAATACCTACACTTACAGATTTATTATTAGTATTGATGAAACCTTATTAACAAAAATACACTATATTTTCCCAGTAAAATCTTATAATTTATTCTTACCATTTGGTACAAGTTTCCACCTTTAAATTGAAAATGATAAAAAACCTGATCTCCATACAAAACAGATTGATCCTTTATCCTTTATTAAAAATTTCTTTAAAATTTTATTTGTTTATAAATTTAAAAAACTTAATTTTTTCAGTTTTTTTAACTAGTTTTTTTTTTTTTTTTTTTAAATTTTTAACGTATTAAAAACTCACGATTATGCATCATTTATTGTCACAGAAAAAGTCAACTGTCCTCTTCTGTATAGGCCAAACGAAAGTATTCCAATGGGTAGGTATCTTTTTTTTGTCTAGGTTTTCTACAAGTAGGTACATGTGGCGCATCATTTGTATTATATGGTTACGCAATGTGAATTAAAATTTTTAATTCAGAGGTCGTTGCGCAAAGCTATCGAAATTTCAAGGTCGACAGGCTTTGGCACTAATAAACGATGAATCCAACAAAAATATCCTATTATTTAGGTACACATTTGTGAGAGACTGAATGTTATCTACACATCTATCTAAAATTCAGTGAATTTTAAAATTATTGAGTGACTCACCTTGGGATGCAATGCATTGTTTTCCGTTAAACCTCTAACTTGTAAACTTTCAGCAGTTTTTAGGAACATTGGGAGCATATTTTGGCCAACATTTACCTCGCCCTGAAAATTTAATACGAAATTGAATACAAGAATTTTTAAAGAAACACTCAAAATAATTTGTTTCATTAAGAACACTTTTTAAAATACTCTAACTACATTTTGATGAAGTCTAATAGACAGTTAAATTATATTTTAACTTATAATTTATATTATACTAGGTGTTGCACGCGACTTCACCGGCGTAACTTTTTATAAAATACTAGCACGCGACTATGTCCGCGTAACTTTTTAAAATATAAGCTATGTTACTCGCTGATAATATAGCTTCACAACAGTGTGAAAGAATTTTTCAAATCGGTCCAGTAGCTTAGGAGCCTATTCAATGTAAACAAACAAACAAACAAATCTTACCTCTTTATAATATTAGTAAAGATAGCATAATAATATGTTACTCAGTGATTTTGTTTAAGATTTAATAAAAAATAATTTGACTGTATCTGTGTAGTAGTTGTGAACATAGTCAAGTGATAAACAAAATAACAATAATAAAAATAACATGCATGTTTGGTACCTTATACATAAAGTCCAATAGTGACTTCATTTCTGAAAATTTTACATCTTTCAGAAATATAATCGGATGTGGGTGTGAATTTTGCAGAAAAATACTTTCAAAATATGGTGAACAAGCCGAGAGTATTGTCTGGTGTGCCTAGAACAAAACAACAAGATTATTATTCCAATAATTTAACATATTAAATTCAAAATTTTCGATGTAATATGTTAAAAGTCTTAAGTAAAATGTTTTTGGCATTTTTATAAATGTCTTTCATAACAGAATTAATGTTTAATATAGAATTAATGTTATGCTACTTTAAATCTTCTTAGCATTATTTTTTAAGATTAACATTTGGAAACAGAAAGGTTTGAGATTGATTTGTGTGAAGTGTCTTTGATTATTATTCAAAACGAACCAAGAAATAAAACATTGCATAGCAAGTTTTAGTTATTGCTGCGCGAAAAGGTAAAACCAGTTTAGTATTGGTGCCAAAAACTGTTGTTTATAATTTAAACAGTCAACCATCTAAATATAAAACTAGGCAAAATACATTAACCTGTCTGTGTCTAAACCCTAAAACTTGCTTAACAACAAAAAATTAGAAAGTATTAAAAACTTGGTGATCATCTACAGACTCCTACCTATCTACCTAAACTGTTCACTTTCGACCTACAAAACAAATTGCATTTTATTAACATAAAACTTTCATAATTGTTGAATTTAAAATGGCAGACCAAGGAAGTGTCTAGTCAATAATGTCAATGACCCACGGTGTACATATAGATGCACTCTTTCATAAATTAGACTCAAATCAAAATTAATAACGCAAAGTATACACATATTTTATCTTTACTAACATACACAAATTGTCTAATATACATAACTAGCTAGTGCCTGTGACTTCGTCTGCGTTGAAAAAGAAGAAAGTAGCCTTGTGTCCCATACGTCTTAATGTTTATCTACCAAGTTTCATAAAAATCAGTTAATTAATTTAAGAGTTATGGAGGAACATACATACATACACTTACAGATTAATTATTAGTATCGATAACTGATAGTAAATTGGCTGTTTCTTATTTGCCATGTCTTACCTATACCTAGTTAATAAGGAATAGCATTATGTAAATGGTAATTCATAATAACATAGAACACTGACATTTATGTAAATTTTTAATAACATTTAAAATTAATACAATACTGATAATATCAATATATTAATTCTACAGTAAAAACCGTGCAATTTGTTAGTTTCTTTTAGAGGTAATTTTTAAAAATAATAGTTATCAAGATAAATACAATGTTTTCGTATGAATTAAATGTAGCTATTTTCCTATAATCCATATGATCCTAATAATCAGCAGTGCACTTACAACACTGCTCGTGTTATAGGCAAATGTAGCCACCTAATCAAGTGGACCGTCAGCCTGTATGTCGAGCTTTATTTAAAAAGAAAGTGAAATAAATGGACACTTGAATCAAGTGAAATAAAGTATTTATTTATTACTTTGAATATTATGAAATGAATGATTCATTTGCATTCAATGTTTATTATGTAATGTTTTGACATAATAATGAATAATTCAACTAATATGTCAATATTTATATAATCACATTACTACAGTAAACAATGTTGACAACAATTTAATCTAGTAAACAAAATTTATTCATGGCAATGAAATGTATTGGAAAATTTCAGAATCTCAATTATATACCCGTTTTTTTTTTTGTAAATTTTGAATGAAACACTTATAAATAAATGAATAAGAACATTATAATAATATATACTCAAAACTAGAGTATGAAAAGTGAACAAACCTTGACTGTTTCTCCGTCACAGGCCAGTGTAACATCACATAGCGCCTCTCTTTGCAGCAAACTCGCAAGCACATCAGTCAGGTTGTGTGGATGGTTGTTCCAGCGCAAGCAGAACTGCTGGTCCATTGTGGGTGATAATGTCAGTGACCGTGCTGCAAATAATACTGGCCATGTCAAGAACATCACTAATATTTAGGTATATTTCGCAGGCACGTCTAGATGTATGTATAAATAATCAAGACACGTTACAATAAAACCAAAACTGAGATCTGTGTTTTAATTGGAGACGTGTTACGGTTATCAAATTTACATTAAGATACGTACTATGCGCGAAATTAGCGGGCATAGGGCCTAGATAGGAGAGCGGTGATAAGTGACATCAGCGGTACGAATTAATGAGGGCCGCGAGCCACGAGCTTACTGTATACCAAATTGACAGTTAGGCCGCCGGTTGTCGACGCATGTCTACTTGTTGCATGCTCCAAACACTACCCATACATTATGTAATTTAAGTCCAGAAGACGAGCGCGGGGCCAGCGACCCTACGGGACGCGGAAGCCTCTAGCCGCATCTATAAACGAGTTATAAAAAAGTAGTACCGCTCGCCAAAAAAATCGCAACATGCTGACACCGTTATAATCGCCAACTTGGATGTCCCAGTTGCGAAAACCACACGCGCGAAACCAGGATTTTTTGGATGCACCACTATTTGTTGATATCACAGATCGTATACCGCGTGCCTAGAAATAGGCTAATGAAGATGTGCCGTGTATTCTAGGCGCGTAGTTGTGTCAACTTTGACTATTCGTTCGTAGCGCCATTTGCCGATCTCGTATTTTAGAATTTAAACATTTTACTATCAATCGACACCGAAAATTTCATAAAACACAAAACAAATTCACTAACACCGAACAAAAACATGTCCAGAACACACAATAAGTCAATATTTCCTAACTCACCGTTTGCAAAAATTTTGCCATCACAAACGCCACCCGACCCCTACCTTGCACTGTCTTTTTGACCACACACACATCTCGATTTCCGCAATGTCGGCCTTCGGAATATCTTTCACATCATAATCGGCCAGTATTCGCAACACGAACTTCACACGTTTCATACTAAAAGGCGCCAAATTTGAATTTTGCAATCTTTCAGTGGATTATTCAAGGTAATTATAAAAAGTTTAGGTTAAATAAACAGTTTAATAAAAATTTAGACTTTAGATTTAATAATTTAAGATAAAAACAATTTGTAAGTCGTCATAATTATGTTTTGAACGAAAGAAATGACGACATAATAGGTATGGCCATAGATAAATGAGGTTATGTGGCTATCAAACATTGAAAGTAATATAAATACTTGTAATGAAAGACATCAACAATTATTATGATTAATTTTAATATTGTTTTTAAGGACCTCTTTGTTTGCAATTTAACCAAAGTTTATTATTTTAATAAAATAATAACAATGGCCTTGACATTCAATGCAACACGAAATCGCAATTCGCAAGTCTAGTGCGTAGTGTGGCGCCATCTACATAACCTTTGCTTGCAAAAGTAGATAGAATGGAGTAGTACAGTACCGTTTGGTGAGATGGCGCTATTTACCTTCTAAGGTACAATGACCTTTACATTATCTATAAAAAACAAATCGGTCAAGACCTAATTATTAGGAATTAAATTTTTTGTTTGTTCATGACAATAATAAAGTATTTTAAAGGACGGTACAGTCAGAGGCTATTATATTTTACTATTTATATTTAGACTATCCTCATCCATGATCTGTTCTATTGTAGAACTAATGGTAGAAGTTGGATTAACCAATGCAATCGAATTAACTATATGGTGAAATATAATAAATAAATATTGTACCCGTTTCTTGTAAATATTTCTTCTTTGAAAAATAACATTCGTTAAATAAAAGGTGAAATGGATGAAACCTTAATTTCACCGTATCTATGCTATGTGAAAAATACTATAATACCAGCATGTTAGAATTAGAAATTATCCTACTACTTGGAGTCGATGTCGAAGTAAGTACCTACAACTTTGTATTGGCGAGTCTTGGGGGCGTCTAGCTGTTCATTACTGGGATGAGATGAGAGTGGCTCTTCGTGTCAATCGGTAATGTAATGCAGTGCAAATGAGTCAATCTCCACGGGGCCGGGTGGTCACACACTGCCATTAGGAAATCGATTCATTCACATACCATCTCTACCAACGACGAAGCGTTACGATCGGTATTTCTCTAACTCCATGTGTTAACCAATGCACATCATTATGTAGGTAAAATTTTATTGTTCTAGTCTCGAAACCCCTGATTTAAAAATATAGTCTTGAGGTAAAAATGTGTTTTACGCTGTTGTTTGCGCTACCCCTAAGGGAATGTAATTTCATCTTTAAGGAGGCTAAATATTATAAGTATCTAAAGATTATTTTGTCTATCCATTTATTAACAAAAACTTCGTTGGAATGGAAAAATCTTGAACAATACATTAAAGATTAAAATACACATTTTTGTCTCTGTCAGCGGACTAGATTGAACTAATTGAAAATTTCTAATTTCTAATAATAATGGTCAATACACTAGTAAAATGTCTCGCTAAGCCGATTCGTACTTAAAAAAACCTGCCTTTTCATCTCCTTATCCAATTGCGAACGGCTTGAGCATGATTGTCACGACACCTGCAATCGAGTGGTGACGTGAGAGGAAACTCGACCGCATCGCCAGCTCACTTAGTTTTCCAATCTAAACAATAGAAATTCAACGGGTGCACGGCCCGCGGGACGCTGATCTATCTCTATGTAAATTATGCCACAAATAACAACGACTTCAGCTCATCAGACACGTGGTACAAAACCAACACAACTACTTGACACGGCACACTTTTTATATTATTTTGTTCGATGATAGTGAATACCTATGCATTTTTTATAAAGATACATTACAGATAAGATTAGACTGATTTAAAAATTGCATTTACAAGGTATCTCTTATGGAATAAGAAAATTAATAATTAAACTATATTTGATTTGGGTAAGTATATAGAGAACGTTTTTTTATAAATATACCAAGATAACAGTGAAGTGTTTATTTTAAACGGATGTATATTAGGTACCTATTTATTTAAAATCTTGAGTTGGCTGTAATGGATTTTATTCATGTGTATCCATCGATGTATGTATGTATCACGTTGGTATGACCGAATAATTCATTTTTTGTAACATTATTCGAGAGTCCTTCGAATTATTCGAGTTTACAAACAAACATATTTACGACACTTTATATTATGTAAAGAGGTTTTTATAAGTAATAAGATGGTAGGTAAGTATTAAGTTTTTATGTATAATTTGATCTATTTTCAATGCTGTAAGGAAAATGAAGTCGTGACTAAATAACATACGAGTATGTAGCTTGCTTTTAAAAAGATAGAAAATAGAATAGGTAGATTTACTTAAATATTTTTGTATTTTTTTTTATGAAAGCATAGGTACCATCAAACGTGGTTACTTTGACTTCCAGGGGAACATTGACACATTTTGGGGCTAAATTGACCATGGGTTAAACAGAAGCGCGGAGTCAATAAAAAAAGAATTATCAAAATCGGAATACTCTGTAATAAGTTATGCGTGATCATCATGTGATCATACATTAAAAAAAAAATACGCGTCAACTTGAGAACCTCCTTTTTTGTTTTTTCGTCGGTTCTAAATGATGAATATTGCTTCTTATTTTTGTAGAAAGCTTATTAATGTAAACATTTAAGCGATTACTTTGACTTTCACAACATTTCAATTCTATTGTCAAAATAGTCCTCAATCTGGGTTTGAGCATTGGACTGTATAGCCAAAGGGCTAATTGTATTATAGAGATAAAAAAAAAAAATATCAAATATGGCAGGAAAAAACTCTCAAAACCCTGTCAAATTATCCTCGTTTGACGGTTGTAGTAAGTATAATAATATTATTTGACTATAAGTACCTACTATTGATGAAACTTTATCTAACAAGTATAGGTGTTAGGTGAGTTTAAAATAACGACTTACCAAAGCATCGTCAGCATGAACAGAAGCAGTTTACATTCGCAACAAGAGCGTGGGGCGCATAGCGAAAAAGGTGTTCCGGATGTATTCATTTGTTGTGACGGAGCCGAGGGGTTAATCCAATTATCCATTTTCCAAACTCCTTATATGTTCTTCTGACTCAGGTTTGCACAAAGAAATGCTATTACACAACATTTCGCTTTGCATTTATAAAAAGTTTTCAGGAAATGAAAATGTTTGGTGTCTGTCTATGTATGAGTTAAGACTTCTTAATAGAAATAGTGAAGGTAAAAAGGTTTGCAAAAAATCTATGAAAATAATTACTTTTATTATGTCAGTAGGTAGGTATGAATAAGAAATATTAAACATACCTACCAATGAAAATAATAATATATTACTAACAATGTCTTATCAGTTCTGATAAAATAAGGTGACAAAACTTGTAGGTCAACTAAGACTTTTTAAGTAAGTATATGTATCTATAATAAGTTTTTTTTTTGAGTATTTTTCTTATATTTGAATACTAGTTTACATACAAAAACAAATATTTTCACAATAAGTTACTTTTCCCGAAACAATTCGAACCGAGAATAATATGACTGTGCTGTGTGTAAATGTTGTGAAATCGTAATTCGCGAGAGCAGTAGAGTATTTTTCGCCAGCATCTCCTGTAAACATACAAAAAACACGTTGAATTATAAGTGGAAATAAAATGAACGGCAGACAATAACAAATTGCAATAAGTACTTGTCTATTCGATGTCTAAGAATAGTTTAACATATTTCAATGAGATATTACGACAGGTACCTACTATAAAGTTTTAGTTAGAATATTTTTCGTAATCCTTTCAATACATAATATGAATATACATATAGTATAAAATTACGAATTCTATAAAATATATATAAAAAAAATAGAAACGAAGTAATAAAAATTACAACACCTGAGAAAATATATGAGTAATTAATAAATAATTTAAATATATAACTTCGTTCCGGTGACGACAGTGGCGCCGTCAACAGCGACGGATGATTCCTCGGGTATTTTAAAATATTTTTAGACGATCCCTTGGAAGAAGTAAGTATCTACTTTTTCTAGAAAAAAGGTACCCTATGTTCTTTCGTGTATTCCTGACAATGTATGCAAAATTTTATGATAATCGGTTGAGTAGTTTGGGCGTGAAAAGTTAACAGACAGACAGAGTGCCTTTCACATTTACTACATTAGTATGGATCGGTATTAAAATAATTATAAAGTATTGCTTCGAGTATATATTGGCGTTAACCAAACGGTCGCGGGTTCGAATCATGGATGTTTTGTATTTATAAATGTATTGTATGTGTATTGTATACGACAAAAAAGTAATACAAGCATTAGTTGCTTAGTGTGGGACTAGATGGTGCTGTGTGGAATGTATGGAGATATTTATTTATTTATTTTATTTATTACTAGCTGGCGCCCGCGACTTCGTCCGTGTTGAAAAAGGAAAAAGTAGCCTATTCTGTGTCCTGTACGTCTAAAGGTTCATCTACCAAGTTTCATGAAAATCAGTTAATTCGTTTAAGAGTTATGGAGGAACATACATACATACAATACCTACACTTGCAGATTTATAATTAGTATTGATGATTTATATTTATTTGCAACATACATTCTATGTGGATAAATTTTTGTCTGTGCTGTGCGTTAGATGATCCACAGAACGTCACACTTTATACCGATGCTTTATACCTAACTAGCTGTTGCACGCGACTTCGCCCGCGTAACTTTATAAAATATAATACATTCGTGTCTGTGAAACCATGGAAATACACATATAAAATTTCAACCCAATCGGTCAAGCCGTTTAGTAGTTGACATACCGACAGCAGCGCCACCTACTGGGTCCAATTGTATTTTTAAAAAATCATCCACGAAACCGTCGAAATACCCATATAAAATTTCAACCCAATCGGTTTAGCCGTTTAGAAGTTATGTGAAAAAATAAGTACGGAAGGATAATTCTTACTACCCCTTGTCCTATTAAACGTTTTCCCGTAGGAATGAAGCATTACAAAAAGTATCCTATGTTCATCACGGATAATGTCGGCTTCTAATAGTAAAAGAATTTTTCAAATCGGTCCAGTAGTTTCGGTGCCTATTCAATACAAACAAACAATCAAATCTTTCCTCTTTATAATATTAGTATAGATAAATAATTCAGTCAAGAATTATACAAGTTAAGATAACTTATGTAGTTCTTACTGAGAAAATAAATTTATTTGTCTAAATAAAGTTAACTTGAACTTAATTAGTCGACCGACCCAGAATTCAATAACTATCTTGCACATCGGGCCTACATTGAAATAAGAACGAATTGATTAGCCATTTTAAGTTGAGCTATCCGAACGATCTGTCGCTATGTATTAGCAGGCCCAACTTAACAAGGCCCAATTTTTGCTAAGTCTCCAAATTAAGAAAGGATCTTCGTAATATTCTTGTAATCTCTTACAAAAACCTTTGTTCGAGCTACCACCTCATTATTTCAGAGGTAAATGAACAGAGGCATGAATTAAAAAGTAGCCATTTTGTTTTACAAAGATGAAAGTTAAATAATTGCAAAATCATTCTCGATTTTGGAGAAGCAAATATATTTTTCAAATGAAATTTTAAATTTATTTTATGGGCTTATCGTTCTAAAATATATATTCTAGCTCATACTTACTCGTATTATAATGTCATTATAGTAACAATAGTAATTGCAACAAACAAAAACAGCAAAGACAAAAATTATATAGGTATACAAAAAATAATACCTAAGTACTAATTAAACGAGCTCAAACTTGCAATTTTCACAGCAAATCAAGGTCTGTCTGTCTGTTACCATTGCAATTATTTTGAATACACGTCAGGGATACCGGAAAGGACAATTGGTTACCTTTCATCCAGAAAGAAAGTATATACTGTTCCTGAGGGATAATTTAAAATTATATTATAAGAAAAGTACAGCCTGGCTTAAAGTGTAATAGCAATAGGTAAATATGTCAGGCGTTATGTAAAATATAAAAGCTTATGTGATTTTTATCTTTCAACAATCTTTTTTCAGAAAAAATTTGCACCCGTGCGAAGCCTAGCCTAGATAAATCACATAATTTGCAATAGAAAAAGTGATAGCAGAATATAATTTCCTATCTAAAATATAAAAAAAACACAGTAAATATTTATATCAATACAAAGACTTCTTCTCAAGTGATGCGCTATAACCTAATAAACTAGTAATAAAAATAAAAAGTACTTCTTTTAGTGTTCGCAATAAGTAATACCGTTGACGTCTCTCAAGTGTATAAAATATTGGAGATTGTAAAAACGCAGGAAAAGATTCAATCTCATACATAGAATACGTGCACCCTGTACATTAGGTTTGAATTCACGCTCAAACTACCAATTTCGCACCTGTGACAGTCGCGTAAACATGGTGGGTTCCCAGAATTTATCAATATGATGCTGTTTATTTTTACAAAGTTTTTAAAAAATACACACGTTGATAGGATGTGCAATTTCTTTTGAAGAGGGCACTTTCAACTCGAATTATGTAATTCCAGGAATATTTGATTTATTGGTCGCAGCAAGACATAACGATATTGACGAGCCCGTTGGACGAGTGGCAAGAGTGCTTGCCTAACGTTTCAGGGGCTCCGGGTTCGATTCCCGGCGGGGTCAACTTTGGAATTTTTAATATAATTTTCAAAAATTGACTGGTCTGGATTTCAAAAAGTAGTAGTAGGGCACACTGCGTTTCGCAGTCATTTGGGCAGCCCGTCTGGCGGCAGTAACCACCACCTTACAAAATACCACCGTGAAATAACAGCATATTCGGTGAGTGAGTAAGTGATGCCAGAGCCATCCGTCCTTTATCCCTTATCCTTAATCCTTTTATGGTCGGCAGCGCACTTGTAGCACTTATGGTGTTGCTTGTGTTATAGGCGAGTATAGCCATCTACCATCAAGTGGACCGTCAGCCTGTCTGTCGACCTTAACATAAAAAAAACCATAATATTTCTGAGACAGGCTTTCAGGTTTGGATGAAAACAAAAACTGAAATTAATTTCGTATCTATATAGTATAATTAATTTCTAAAATGTGTAAAATTTGTGCATTTACTGACTAAAAACCAAAATTGTTTTTCATTGGAAACATGCTAGTTATCAAATTGGGTTGCCAAACATATAAAGGTTTTTCTAAAATATTGGAGTAAATATGTTTAGGTCAAAATATTTGAATAGATATTTACCAATGCTTAAAAATAATCTTGTCAGTTTAAATTTATTTGTAACCTACAGTTTATAACTGCAAAACCAAACACACACACCTGTCTGCTACTCTACTCTATATGAAGTAAGTTTGGTTAACAACATTAATTTGTTTATTTCGGATTGGCAGAACTTCAAATGACTTCAAATATCACTGAAAAACAAATTTTTTTCATAGCGATATTTTCATTAAATAAAAAAGTTATTTATTGTATATTCAAATAGTTTTTCCTTGCTACCTTAACAACACACATTTGCATTACTTCTCTTTGTTAACATTTTAATTTTTTTACAGTTTACAACGTGCATCTCATTTTTTTTCTAGAAATAAACGTCCTATTTCCATGAATAGAATGCAACCTTGGGTACATAATGCTACGCTATTTCCATGCTCGTCTGACCAGCCCTTTATGCAATGAAAGGCATTGGAATTCTCACTTATCTAACACTGACTTAAAACTAAAGAAGGATAAATGCGTCGTTTAATGTATGCGTCGCTTTGCATGCTGTTAGCATCAAATCTGTGATTCATCTTGACAATAGCTTGTTTTGCTTGACAGCATGTGCGAAATAGGTTAATGCCAACTTACTAAGTATGAATGAGGTCAATGATTAATAATTTTAAATAGGTTTTATAGTAGCCACAAGATAGAATCTTGATTTTTTTTTATATAAAGAACATTGTAAACTATAGTTAAAATTAAATATGAGACAAAAAATCTTTGTAGTCTCGCCAAGGAATACAAAAAATATACTATGATGCTTATTCATTCAAAGACATTTTGTATGAATATTCTTTTTAATAATTAAATCTAAATAATTAGACTGATTTTATGGTTTATTAGTTTTAATTGAAAAAAATATACCTATAGATAGGGCAACGTTTTTGTAAAAGGATTTATGATATAGCCATACATATTATGTAAGAAAATCGTTCTCCGCTTCTGTCTGTTTTTCCCCTCACTTTTTCTATAAACGATAAACGAGGAAGGTTTTGTACATTATATAATTTGCATGCATGCTTTGCGAAGTCGAAGGCATTACAAATACCTACATAAGGGTCGTAACGCAGAGATATATTATTTCGTTGGGTCGTAAAAGCAATCCAATAGTTCCAATTGTGCAGTAGTAAATTCATACTTACAGCTCAAACTATTCCGTGCCAGCAATTTTACGAGTTCATATTCCAAGATTAGCTAAAATAGCTAAAATAATTTTGAAATTCGAAGAGCAAGCCATAATGAAATCGAACCTAATTATTTTACTAAATGCCCGACGTCCTATTGTGACGAATACGGTATATCTGCTGTAAGTTTCTGAGGAGTTAGGTACCTCGCAGACTTCTTGATGCTGCAGCATAAGGTCAAAGTTACCATGGCATGGAAATACCACCAAAGTAACAGTAGACCAAATTTCAAACAAATCACACATGTGTGAAAAATAAATAAATAGTATTTTATCAGGGTCGGCAGCACAATTGAGCAAGTTCTGGTTTTTATAGTGATACAGTATCCACCCATCGTCGAGTAGACCATCAACTTATCCATCGGTAAGTTACGTAGTTAGTAGACGGTAAGTATAGGTGAATTATTATGTTAAGGTTTGAAGGCGGGACTTGTGGGAAAATCGGCGCATGTGTACAATTGCGCACAAAATTGCTAAGAAAAATGACATTTTTCTTTCTTATTTCGTAATTATTCACCTCACTAACTTAACATTACAGGCAGTGTTGATATTCCGTCCATAAAATCATCGTGCGATGTCAAAGAAGAACGTTTTTTTAGGCATTTATTCACCATGACGTATTTACTAATACGATAAAACAATCTGTACGCTACAGTACCCAAGAGACTCGAGACGCGCGAACGAAGTGCGGGAGGGAAAGAGCGACTGAGTCTGTCTACCAATAACGTGTCGGCACACCGACGCGTAACCCCCCCCCCCCCTTTCCTCTGCCCCCTCAAAGACCTAAAAATAGGATTCTGCGCACATTTGCAACTACTACCTAAAAAGATCCCCTATTTCTATTCGATTTCGTAATAATCCTTCAAAGCTAAAAAGTGACGGAAAACCTCTTAAATAATATATTTATTTAATTATTTTATAAAATATATTAATAATATATTTAATAATTAAATAAACCTTTCCATCTTTAATATTTAATAAGGTTTAATTTTACTTTGGACAACAGTTTCCAAATTAACATAACACAAGAGTTAGTGGAATATACTCGTATATTGAGATAACCATATAAGTAGGTACATACAGCAGAATTTAAGACATCTGGAAACATTTTAGAAATTCTTTTACAAAAATATTCTCAAGTGTTTCCAGGTGGTAAGCGCGATATGAAAATCTTAAATACAATCGTTTCGTTTCATAACTTTACTCGAAGTCAGATTCTTTTAAGGACCCAGTTATATTATTTTTCTTGTTTCTTTCCGGTTTACTTGCGTTCAAGGACTTCTTTGCTTACAAAAATATATTTTGTTGTTATGGGCGAAAGCATTATTCAGTCACTGATTGGAAGTGATATTTCACATTCTATATTTACTATATTACCATCCTATTAATATTATAAATGCCAAAGCGTGTGAGTCTAGATTTATTTCTGTTTTTAATATTTTGATTTTCATTTCGATGTAACTTTACAGCAATATAGTTTACACATAACTTATGTACGCGGACGAAGTCGCGGGCAAAACATAATATATTATCTATGTGACATTAATGGCGTAGAAAACTTCTATGCCGTAGCTGTCGCCATCACGAGTATACTCTGATATATTGTTTTTGTATTTTGTTGAGACTGCATGGCAAATCGTTATGCCCATTTTATTTCTATTCTATTAATGAAATACATACGAGTAGTATAGTATTATTCCTCGTTTATCACTCTTTTCTAATGAAGTGAACAATAGTTGTCCATTAACTCGTCAGTTGGCTGCTGTGATTTAGTTTTAAAAGGTTGAAAATTAAAGAAGGTTTTCGTACTCCGACTGTATATTGAGTTACCTCCTCTGACGTGAAGGTATCCAAGCGAGAATACATTCCCTTATATGTTTACGCTTACTTATTAAAGTTTCTAAAATCTGAAACTTTAGGCGTAATGACAAATATGCTTTGCCATTAAAACGTGCTAAGTAAAACTAATGTTTGCCCAAACTCATTGTAAGTCCACAATAATTATAAAGTCTACTGATTTTAGGCATATTTTGTCCGCATGAACATAATCTATAACATGTTCTATGAGAGAGTAGGTTTCTTCTAAAAATCTCTCACACTCTCTCACTTCATACTCAGAACTCAGAAGTAATGTCTGAGGACATGTGAATAGTTTCCACTATTTATATCAAGCAATTAGATTACGGTGAATGCGTTATTAATCACTTTGATTTTGTCAAGGATGTACACAGTTGGAACTATCAAATCTATTGTTACGTCATCAATTATGCATTGAGTTTATTGTGCGCCAATGACGCGGAATGATGTTTGGAAATGATTGTAAATGTAAATTTATGCCAATAGCGTTATTGTATGTTACTTTCATATCACATTGTTTGTACGTGATTTTATTTTGTTTATTTACTTGCTACATGTGCTAATGTGTTGTTAGGCTGCTAATATTATATAATTAAGTATTATACATACCTATATCTATTCTATCTATTATAGAAAACTAGCTGCTGCCCGCGACTTCACCCGTGTAACTTTGTAAATTATAATAATATACCTTCATCAAGAAATACTCTATCCATTGGTGAACAGCTGAAAATCGGTGCAGTAGTTTTTGAGTTTATCGCGAACAGAAAGACAGACAGACGCGGCGGAGGACTTTGATTGAAGGATTTTTCAAAGGATTTTTCAAAAGGAGTTTTCAAGCTTACTTTTTAGTATGAAAGGCAATAAAAAAATGTTAATTGTTGAGGATGACTAACGAGTAAATGATTATGAATACAATGGCTATAAGTATAGGTAATGCAAGTGGATCTTCTAGTTAAATGGACATTGCACAAATATCCTATATTGTGGACATGCAATTGCTCAAAATAGACGCAGAACTCGAGTTACGTATTTAGCGATTTATTCGGGCCTCTCGCAGAATTATTCGTATATTGTGTGAGCAATGCAAGATGATGAAGAAATTGATGCGAAGTCGCGGGCAGCAGTTAGTAAGTATTCAATAAAACAGAATTGAATTTTTTGAGTAAGAATTATGCACCATCCGAATATTCCCAATTCCAATACTTTTTGATAGTAATGAACCTATAGATCGATACCAGTTTTAAATGGTTATTTGCTTAGTTCCTTAAGATGTAAAGAGATGGCGCTGCCAGTCTCCTTTGTTATTCATATTATTATGGGTGACATATGAATCCTTATTAAAAATAGCATGAAAAGAAGTAGTTATTTCAAATTATATATTATATTATATATTATGTGTTTTAATAAATATTACATTAAGTAGAACAGAGATAAAACAAATCCGTATTAGTTTTTAAACATTAAATTGACTCTTCAAAATTTCACATTTTATGTCCTTAATTGAATGCTTTATAAAGTCCTCTCTTTCATTGTTTCCAAATGTGCATTTTTGGCTTGAATAACTAATTTAATTACGTTTTGTTATTGAAGGTAAGCTTTCAGAGGCTTTGAATTGTTTTCTGGCGTAATAAAAGTGAAATATCACTTTACATTAAGTACTCTATTACCATAAACACGTAAATATGAAAGAAGACTATGGGGAGATTTTATCTTTTTAATGGTCGTCAATGATTTAATAAAAAATCAATTTCTTTTTAGTTATTTTGAAAAACTCAAGAATTTTTTGCTTATGTTATAGGCGACGATAGCCAATTGGAATATAAGTCTCTTTGTTGACCTTAACACCTGTAGAAACTTTGTTTTTGTTTTTTAAAATAACATAGCAGCACATATTTTTATAATAGGTTTTTAATATTTATATTTAAAACCTATTTAATTTTAACATGTATAGGTTAATTTGATTCTTTAAATCGACAGTCATGGCGGGAAGATCAATATATACAATGGTAAATTTGGCCATTACACGCACAATGGAACTGAGCTTGATTTACTACAATTAGCTTAATTACCACAAAACTAGTATCAGTCTGTAGTACATATAATAAACAGTTAGGTACATCGTGTAAATATATTAAATTACCAACATACAGCTATCAAAAACTGATATGAGATAAAAAATTTAAAAAAAAATGCGTTCTTTTGTATATATAATAGTCGCGGGCACCAGCGAGTTTAACTAAAGCTTGCTACAATTTATAATTTATGTGTTACCAAATGAGCTCTTACTATACATATTATAGGTAAATGTAACAAAGAACCTTTATCCAATGTATGTATGTTCCTCCATAACTCTTAAATGAAACTGATTTTCATTAAACTTGGTAGATAAACATTTAGACGTACGGGACATAGGATAGGCTACTTTTTTCCTTTTCAACGCGGACGAAGTCGCGGGCGTCAGCTAGTATTATAATAAATTACTAAAGAAAAGTGTAACTTAATTGCATCTGTGCGCTAAAGGAGCTCATTATATGCTGGCAAACTGAGTAATTGCAGTGCTGATTTTCAGCTGTAAAGCTTGTAAGAAGGTAAGTTACAATAAAACCAAAAATAAAATTTTAATACGATCTAAAAAATACTAAATATAGTGAAATCGTCATTTTTACTATCTGTATGTAAACAACAATTTGTAATAAGTAAGGAGTAAGTTTTTTTGTTTTCACAGATATTGTGTTCATAGGCTCTATACGTGAGAGTATAATTTTTTTCTGTATGTATGTATGTATGTATGTATGTATGTATGTATGTATGTATGTATGTATGTATGTATGTATGTATGTATGTATGTATGTATGTATGTATGTATGTATGTATGTATGTATGTATGTATGTATGTATGTATGTATGTATGTATGTGTGTATGTATGTATGTATGTGTGTATGTATGTATGTATGTATGTATGTATGTATGTATGTGTGTATGTTCCTCCATAACTCTTAAACGGATTAATTGATTTTCATGAAACTTGGTAGATAAACATTTAGACGTAATATGTTTTACAAAAAGATGTATAACTGAAAAAAAATTAGTTCTCAATGTAGGAATTATTAGAAAAACTTTTCCATTTAGTCAGCTTTCCAAAGAAAGTATAAATTTTATTGTAAAAGCATGTCATTCATAAAATAGGAACTTATTAAATACTTAGTGAGTTGTTAAAATAATTAATATAAATATATTAGCTATTAAATTTTATATTTTTTTCTAAGTTCTAGCTGCGTTCACAAATATGTAAGTAAAGTTCTATTTCATTCAATCTATAGATTAGAAATGAGGGGTTAGCCAAAAACTAACTCTGTGGTGACGTTAAACTTCAAAGAGACACGAGATAAAGATCGCCACGATGTTTCAGTTTTCACGCACGCTTCCTACTGTAACTTTTCTTTCAAAGTGACATTTATTTTATATGACACAATCGTTTCAAAAGTAAAGTTCAATTGTAAAGTTTTGGGTTTGGACCAATTTTAATATTGTAAAAGTTTCAAAGGGATTATGTACCGAAAAAAGTGTGCAATTATGTTGAAAATACAATGAACTCACAACGTATATTTAATAAATTCTAAGCCTATTTCTAGCCTTAATTTGCAACGTTCGTTCATACGCAGAGAGCCTTGTAAAGTGAACCTCTGCTGAATGGGTGGCGTATATATGATACTTTACACTTAATTTGACATCACATGCACGCCTGTGGTTACCAGGCGTTAATTGCGCACACGTTTGTTTTAATTAATTACATGCAGTTACAATTATAATTCAGTTTGAATAGCCTTTTGTAACTGTTGGTGTACCATTGCGCAACGTCAATTGTTATGTAAAATATTTTTCTAAAAAACATTCAGTATGACTTTAAATATTATTTGAGGAATAAAATTTAGGAAGAGATAGGGAACACAACAGTAGTCCTGCTGTTTGCTCTGCCACTGTTCATACATACCAGACTAGAGCCAACTTTGAAAAGTTCATTTCCAAAGAATTAAACACCAGGGACACTTGAACCCTCCTCGACCAACGGACTTTAACAAAATTTTCTTACAACGCGATTGATGAGCCATCACTTATGCTCTTTTAGATGTAAGTTAAGTTTCTCTTACCTATCCCTAATCTTTTAGTTTAGATAATATATTTTTATTAAAAAATAGATTAGTTTAACTGCATAAAAAAAAGTTGTGTCTACCTAAAAATAACAACTATGTAATGATTAAAACAGGCATCGTGGTTGTATTGCTTTGTGGTTCCGCTCATTAATGTACGCGGTAAAATATTCTTAAAGCGGAAGTCAAAAGGGTTGAGGGGATGATTATAATTTAATTAAAAAAAACTATATCTATATAAGAATTCGCTTAGATGCCCTAACTAAATCAATGAACTAAGTACTCACCCTTAGTAGTTAAATTCATCCGTCCTCTTCAGTGTTTCTGTTTCTGACCAATCAGCTTCGATACGGGCTGGATTCGAGCTTATTAATTTTGGTATGTCTGCTAATTATCCTGTGAATTTGCGAAGTACGGTTAAGGGTCATGAATTAGCTAATATATGTGTGTATAGTGTGGAAGCAGTATATGTGCGTGTTTGATTATTGGTTCAAGGGGTTCGGGTGGTGGGGAGAAGGGGTTGGATTGTGGGTGTTGTTTCAACGTAACCGAGACATACTTGACTCGATTGCGCCACCTCTTCGTTACATCTAATACTAGGCGAACAGGACGCCGCAAGAGCGCTATTCTGTTATCTACTAAGCGAATTTTGTATTACGCACGCATATGGGAAGCGTTGACACGCGGCACCTTGTTGAAAAGTATGTGTTAGGCGGAGATACTACAAGTATGTGTTGAATTTCTATTCAATAGGCCTCTTCACTTTGTAATGACACTTAATTATCATACCACTGCATATAATATGTAGCACGTACTTATAATAATACAATTTAAATATTTTAATATAGTGTTTGTACAAAATCATCATCCATTGAAGACAAAGTACATATATTATGCAGGTTTATTGTCTATTTTCTTTGGGGAATAGGTATACGAACGAGTTCATTAGTTTTGTGGTGTAAGCAAACACCTGTGTAAGAATGAGCCCTTAAAAGTGGCACGCAGATGCCGAGTAGGTAATTGTTACATTTATACTACAATATTTTATATGGAATTTTGTTATAATTAATATCTTTAATACTGATAAATTTGCAAAAAAAATATTATTGTTTTTACTCAGTGCATTGAATGTAATTATTTAGGTTTTAAATACAATAGTGGCATTTTTGTTTAAAGTGTAAATTATAATGCAAACAAGGTTTGGTTGGTTTGTGTTGCAAGTTACCATGATGAAACTTGAAATTAATGTAATTCAGCCAACAGTATTCTGCATCTGGTGATATTCGGACGTTGAAATTGATAAATATCTTTGCAAATATTTTCAAAGATGTTTGTGCACTGCGGATTATCTGAAACAAAAAAACTTTTATTAACAACTTCTTACTAATATATTTTTTATGTCGACGTAACTTAAGATCGTCACTGCATTTATTCTACTGAATGTAAGCCAATAGTAACAATGTAATTGGAACATATTCGTATTCATAATATAGCGCCATCTCAGAAAAAAAAAAACAAATTCACTTTTGCATTCATGTTATTTAGGTCTAGCTGGCGTCCACGACTTCGTCCGCGTTAAAAAAGAAAAAAAGTATCCTATCCTGTGTCCCGTACGTCTAAATGTTTATCTACCAATTACATGCATATGTGGGGCGCCTGTATAGAGGGCTCCCCAGCTGTGGGATGGTTAGATAAGGTTCCCACGTATGTACATATATTGGTATGCAAGCTGCAGACTATCCCCGACTTCCACCAGAATGATTAACAACCCTCAACTTAGTCAGCAGCCAATGAAACTCAAAATACATTTGCATTAGCACAGAAAAAGTCAGGTTGAAAAGCAATAGCAGAATGTTTATTTACAAATTTTGGCAGCCCTTATATATTTTCATTTTGACAAGACATTCTATTTCAAATTCAAATCAATCATGGAATTATATTTTAAATGTTCGTTCGAATTTTTCATGTTGACGTTTTCGAATCTTCGCTGCCAGCGTTCTATGAAGAGGTTGTATATGCGTGTTTTGTAATGTGGAGTATCGCCACACATACATACATACATACAATACCTACACTTAAGATTTAGTATTGAACATTAATTAACCCTCATGCACTTTTTAATAGCGAACAATATTCATTTCATTAAGCTCAATCAAAGCTGCGGGCAGGTGTTTGTAATAAAATTATCAGGCTGCTATGACCACACGTCGCATTAGTGATGCGCTCCACGTACCTCCGACGTGGGGCTTGTTACATCAATTTGCTAGAATCGACTCAACCACACTACCCTCTGTCAAATTTAATACTATCACCAAGATTTGCATGTCACAGAACATCACAGAATGCCACTCGAGGGCAGATGCAGTTACTTAAGGGGGTGACAAATTGTATTGTATGTCAATACAGCATCTGTATAAATTAATATCTCTATAACTACTATAATTATTATTCAAAATCAAAGAGCAATAACATAAACACCGCGACTTCGTATTCGTAAAACCGTCTCTGAGATTAGCGTGCACAAACGCAGTAGACAAAAATAATACCTATGAAAAAAATATTTCACTAGGTAACATTTTCCAGTTTATGATTGCAAACAGTGAGCGCCTCTTTACCCATCTGTCAAGTATAAAGTCACCGGTAACCGGGAATAATGGAGCTGATAATATACCTTTGTTTGTACAGTAAAAGTCCCAAACCTTAAAAAAAAATAAAATAAAAAAAAATCGCCTTTCGAAAGATGCAGTAAACCGAGTGCATAATTTAATAAAACATAAAATTATTTTTAAAAGTAACTAATCAGCACATTACTTGTAGTCCATTTATCGAGGAAGGCTTGAGGGTATATAACATTCAGAACGCGGACGAAGTCGAGGGAAAAAGTTTGTGTTTGACAAATGTCGTCAAAGTACAACAACTAATGTACTAAAAAGAAAAAAAAATCTGTCGTCTCTAATATCAATATTGTGTTCATTTCCTGCTTCACCAACGGCCCGTGGTGTAACAAAGCCCAAAAGAATTTTTGGATAGTTTCCAGATTCTCATTTTATAAAATAAAACCGTATAAACTTTACAAAAATCGCTGAAGCTTTCGCTGTTCAGGAATATAAGGGATATATTCCCAGCTACATATTAACTGAAGCTTTGTCATATTTTTTTAAGTTACCAAGTGATTAAGTTTGATTTATACAGAAATATATACTTAATTAATTCGACGAATATATAAGACTACACATTATTGCTCATAGAAAAATATGCGTCCGGTCCATTACAACCAATTCCCAAATTGCCTGATTTCCATTTCGCCCGAAATGCAAATTGCCTTTCCCATTACAACCAAATCTCAAATTGCCTGATTCCCATTTCGCCTGAAATTCGAAATGTCTTAGTACCAAATTGCCTGAAAATTTGAAAATTGAAAATATTATTAGATATTATGCATGTTTATTGTTTAGCAGAGCCAATTTTGTTATTTTCAAAGTTGCAATTGCAAAAAAGTTTATTTGCAGTTTACCCATTTTTTGAGGTTATTTTGTCCAAAAAAACACACACTTGAAAATACTGTAAGTCGTTGTTGTAGCAGATATTAAATTTATAAACTAATTCGCGACTTCGTACGCGCTGTAGTTCGCGTTTTGAAAACCCCACAGTAGCATAACATTTTTCTATGATAAAAATCTGTGAGCCAAATTTAATGCAAATTTCATTCAGCCGTTTTTGTGTAGATAATAGAAAAACTTTCGCATTTATAATGTAACTAGCTGTTGCACGCGATTTTTCCCGCGATACTCCTGATATTGTAGCTTTTAACAGGCGAAAACATTTTTAAAATCGGCTCATATAGATTTTGAGTTTATTCATAAATATAAAAATATTGGTATATATTTTAATTTATACTTTACTTGGACTGATTGTTGAAATTCTTGTCGTTAATATTTAGCATTTATATTATTTTGATTAAGTGATTACACATGTATGTATGAATTCATTTCCAAAATCCATTCGCAAATAAGGAAATTTGATTTGGTTATGATTGATTAGAACGTGGTATTGTTTTATTCGAGTAGAAATGGATGAGAGGAAAAGCCCCCTAATTGACCGTTTAGCTTTTAGTTAGTTACAGGTAACAGATAGATAGCCGTAAGCGGTACGACGCGCACAGTCCGGACATGAACGAAGGGGACACGTTCATACATTTCCATAACAAAGAAAGCACCTATATTGAGTCTGGTGCCCAGGTTTGCTAATAGTTATTTTGATTCACCGGCAAACTTCAATAGACATTTAACCGACTAGGCACAATGAACAAATACTAGGGGAAACGTTGATGTATCTATACTCGTTCTGGAGAAGAAATATTATTTTAAGGGCCTCTTTCACCATCTGTCAAGTAGGCTAACTGTCATTTAAAGTCACCGTAGCTGATATACCTATCTTTGTTTGTACGGTAAAAGTCTCAACCGCCTATAATAGAAGAATGCACTAAACCGAGTACATAATTCAATAAAACATAAAATTATTTCTAAAAGTAACTAATCAACACTTCACTTGTAGTTGGTAAAAGAGGCCCTAAAACTATAAAACTTTCACTTTTGAACGGGAGCTTATCATTTCCATACTACGTAATTCCATGATTTATTTATTAGTCATAGCAATATATAAAAAAAATTACTTTTCTGAGAAATATAAATATGAAGGTTATGATGAAAAAAATGGTAAAATTAATTTGATATCAAGTACAACACTGTAATTTCTTAAATGTGCAGAATTTGTGAAATACTCGAGGGTTGAATTCTTGTAATTTTTGTAAAGTGACTAATAGACATTGTCAGAAACAGAAATGTGGAAGAAGCTGTTATTATTAATAAGTAGCTGACGCCCTCGACTTCGTCCGCGATGAAAAAGAAATAAGCAGCCTATCCTCTGTCCTGTACGTTTAAATGTTTATTTACCAAGTTTCATAAAAATGAGTTAATTCGTTTAAGAGTTATGGAGAAACATAGGTACATACAATACCTACACTTACAGATTTATTATTATTATTAGTATTGATATCTACAACGAAATTATTAGAACAGTAACTTATGGAAAAGAAATGAAGCAACCTGTACTTTATTTTTCTGTTGTAACTTGAAAATTGTTTTGAACAGTTTCCAAAATGAGAAGTTTGCTTGGCGCAGTTTGCTAAACCGGTCAGCGTTATTTCGATGTAACTAACTAACCTACGTGACCTCGCATTAGCACTAACTAGACCTAGGCCTCAATTCGTTT
This sequence comes from Synanthedon vespiformis, assembly GCA_918317495.1. Classification (NCBI taxonomy): domain Eukaryota; kingdom Metazoa; phylum Arthropoda; class Insecta; order Lepidoptera; family Sesiidae; genus Synanthedon; species Synanthedon vespiformis. The sequence goes on along the minus strand of OU906954.1, from coordinate 4,887,511 downwards.
ACTATCCAACAAATAATGTGATTTAGTTGATTCGGAGCTGTTTCTGAAAATGAAACAACTTTTATTTTTCTTGTATTTGTACGGTAAATATTTCAGCAGGTAAGCTGACAACAGCTAAAGGTAGGAATGTGGCTAAGGCTAAGGTAGCAGGTAAATTTAAATTTATAATGACGATTATAAGAGTTTCTTGGAGAAACCTAATTGACAAATAAATAAATTCAAAACTCTTTATAAGAGTTTTCTAAGATTATATCTTAGAAAGTTCTTAAGTTTTTATAATAAGATACGTAGATGTGTCACATAGGAATGCAAAATTGTCATTCATTTTAGAAAAATTACTGTTACTGGAGACTATAAAATATGGGTGGTTTAAATTCTTATAGAAATAAGAGTAAAGTTATAGAGCATGTGGTAGCCTGATGAGCCACACGTTCCATTTGGCTATAGACCAAACGAGTTCAGAATGTAAGAGAAAGGAAGTGAGATCAACTTGTGTTCTTTTACAATTGATGTCTCCTGCAAACAAAAGGTTGACGATGATTTTGTTGAATTTATTGGCACTGCACTTCGACAGAAAAATATCTGTGATGGAGAATCATTACATTACTCTTAATAGTACTCTTTTTTATTTACACGTACAATATTTTTTTCTTCTCTAGAGTACTAATTTTTGACCGTTACTTAACGGGATCTTAAGTAAAGAAAGAATAATCTAAACCGACAATGATCCCAATAATTAACAAGGGTTTCTGCATTATAATAAAAAAGCTGTTAAATGTAATAAAAACAATAATATGAATTTTGTTATATCGTTAAATAAATTTTGGAAACAATTTTGAGCGTTATCCTTTATCTTATGTAACTATCGATAGAGAAACTGGAACATTCATTTTAAGCTTCGAAAACGGAACAGACTTAAAGGTAATACTCGTAAGATGCGACTGTAGCCAGCCGACTTACTCCGCTAGCTTATGCAGCCTTTAAATCTGTAACTAGATAATTAAGAGTGATCTACTTCGGCGATGTTATACCGCTTACATTCAAAACATCGTTAGCAATATTTACTCTCCGAAAGTATTGATACCATGTTAATTGATGTTAGAAAATAAAATAAAAAAATGTTTTTTAAATTGGTATAAAAAATTGTATACCTAATACAAAAAAATCGCGTCATTCGAATAATTAGTTATAGGAAAACCTTCGAAGAATATTTTAAAATATTAGGTCTAATAATAAAAGGTGTTTATGACGATTGCGATAATTATTTACTACATTTATTTATAAAACGCTAGTGAACCGCACCCGGCTTCGCACTGATTTGCAATTTTTCATAAGAACCTTCTTCAGACTTTTTCATAAGAAAAAGAACGTGAAACTTCTTTGGCGATCAAATATAAGTGTAGAAGTGTCGCCATGGAATTTTACCCTGACCGCGCGCAAAGAACTTTAAAAAAGAAACGAAATCGCCTTTCGCGAGTTTTGCGCGAATATTTAGTGATTTTTTCTATTTATTCATATAAATAAGTGTTCTTCTTCTTCTAAAAAATAAGAGTTGTATCAATTATAACAAGACTTTGATACCATTCCATCTTCTGATAAATGACGTCATAAATTAATACCCTCCTGTCCACTTGTTTTCTCATTTTATGTCCTTTAAAAATTAGCTCGGATCATAGCGTCAGATGTGTCCAAAACATGCTTGAGTATGAATGGTCTTTCTTTAGTAGGGGCTTGACTCAATCGTTTTGGCGCTTCAAACGTGACAAAGAGCTCGTATAAAAAGTGCAAGAACATTTCGAAAGCTACAAAATGAATAGAGTGTCTTCAAAATTAAATTTTCTTTTACTTTATTCACAGCAATTATAATGACTATGAAAAATTCAAGAAATAATTAATAATTCAATAAATAGTTAATAACTATTATAATTAATTCAATAATATTTAATATTTTATTTAGTAAATTTCGTCGCCAAATATGCAAGCAACGCCACATATAGTGTCAACCTTAGTAGGATTAAGAATAAGGAATCAGGAAGTGATAAGAAAATGGTTTCGGGCATCCCTTACACACTCACCGAAACACTGCACTGCAAAACTCAGTACCACTATACAGAGAGTAAATTTGTAGCAACTAATTGTGGTATTAAAATATCGTCTATCTCATCGGTACCCACTTATAAATTGTATCGTATAAATCCTATAAATACCTACTTACCTGCAGAAAAACTATGTAACATCAAAGAATTAAATTAGTATGTTTTCGTTCCCAATTTACAATTTGTGCGTGTGTGTTGTAACAATGCGACAAATTGACCGTGTGCTACGGATATTGAAACAATAGACACAATCATGCCGTATCCACTCGTGTTCCTTCACATCGCACCGGTAACAATTACATTATATTTATTTCGAAAAATAAAGATATTTTTTCACCAAATACACCCCAAAACCCGTGAATTTTTAGTGTACTTGGTGATTTCTGCAAATCATATTGCAAGGTAATTCAAAATTAAAATTTTCAACATGGATTCCAAAAAGAAAACATAAAATTTTTAACATTAACTCTTACTATAGACCTCGTAAAAACATGCAGGTTATGCTCAGATTACCAAGTTGAAACAATAAAAGGAACGGGTCTTGGTACCTAATTATAGAACTATAAAATCATTGCTTACTCAGCCAAACCTTATTCCATGAGGTCTTGTAAGTTACAACTTACAGATTGTCTTAAATGCAATTTGTATAATTTATTTTTTTAATTAAATTAAGAAGATGTATGTAAGTAACGTATGAAGTCATTAGCGAGGTTTGTTGTAAGCTCACTATAAGACGCACAGAACAAAGATCTACACATATAATGACGTCGTACGAATGAATATGATGAGAGTTGAATGGAGACATGTGTAAACATTAGACATGAATAATTATGCTGAGTAAGGAGTAAGTAAAAAATCAGATGAAGTTCCTGTAAGGGGATCATGAGTTATAGTGCGTATGTCATTAGGTAGACTACCGAAGTGCGCATAAAATTGTAATTATATACAAAAACATTTCATTACTTAATTCAGTATAAAATTTATTAGTTATCTTGTGATCAAAAGAGCTAAGATCTTGTAAGTAGGACGACAGCTGGTTGCAAAGACGTTTTTTAACTCCACCGACGACGACGCAAAAACTTTCAATTAGGCATACTTAGTTAGGTATAACTACTCGCAATAATATATAAAGTACTTATTTCTAAAGAATGAGCTGCTCTTGTAATGCAATAAACAGATTAATTCAAAAGATATAACGGATATCTGCCTGTAAAAGTTTAGCAATTCGACGAAATAATACCAGACTAAACATTGGATAGACTGACTTTAATGTTTTTGTAGTCGACTTTTCTGAAAAGAATTTATTGGAATTTCATTTTACTAATAGCCATAATTACAATTACAAGTAAAATACATTTCTTCCAATATCTGAGTTGCTGCAAAAACCAAGCGATAAAATGCTAATTGACGCTATCGCTATGCTAACTGCGTTTGACCCTAAGGCCAATGATATACTTAAGTACAAACATTTTTTGAAAAGTTAATTCGATATAAAATCGCTGATTGTTCAAGCAATACCTAATGAAGCCTGGATTTAAAAGATTCTGAGCTCATACTATGTGTAGTATTGTATAACTTTAATCTTGTGTATAATTATATAATTAATTGACACCTAAATAAATATAAATATTTTAAGATTTTTTTTATTTTAGTCGTCTTAATTAACTTTAAGTCCCCTTAAATACACTTTAGGTATTTTTTTTATAAACCAATTTTGTTTCGATAACTCCCTTCGAGGAAGAACGAGTAATAACATTCCAATTTCACTAATTAGACGGCAAAGAGGCAAACGAGGGGCAAACATTGATTTTACGCTAGTACTTACTGTTACTATGTCGGATGTAAAAAGGTTTACGGGCAACCCTCGTTCTTAAAGATCCTTGTATACGCTAATGAGCGACGAATGTAGATATTAGTCACGACTGTGATCCCCGTGCAGACGACACAAAGTATGGCAACTCAGTGAATTTAAAAAATAAGAAATTAATGTTTTTACGAGGAGAGAAATCTTCAAAAATGTTATGTATTAATATGTGGGATTTCTACCCAGTACTGAGCGAACCTTGGAAAATAATTTTCATTTTAATTTTTGCAAAAATGCGTAGCCCGATTTTAATTCGGTTTACACATATGGGATGAGGGATAAACTGGGGAGATTTTTGTATATAAAAATTGCACACCGGGTGACGCCGGGAGCGGGTTACTGTTATCTAATATACCAATATAATCAATATCAATCATCAATATCATCAATCAATACTAATAATAAATCTGGAGTAATATACTTTGTTGTCAGAAATATCGTGTATATAGGCTCTATACATGATACTGAAACTAAATTGACGATTTTTAGAATTTTTTTCTGTATGTATGTATGTATGTTCCTCCATCACTCTTAAACGAATTAACTGATTTTCATGAAACTTGGTAGATAAAGGCTACTTTTTATCTTTTTTAACGCGGACGAAGTCGCGTTCAATAGCTAGTTCTTTAATAAAGTTTCGACACAATGTTGAAACTTTTGACATGATATACCTAATATATAGGATAATATGATAGGACAGGATAGGACACACACTATAACGTCCTCTGTCATAAACCGGCTTCAACTCAGCATAATGCAAGAAGACCTACGCGGAACTCTGACGCTACTAAAATTAAATTGATTTCTTACTGGTCTTAGGTTTGACGTGGCGTGCGTAATGAACCTTGCGAGGGTGTCACGAGTAAGCGCATATTGAGCGGTTCACGAGGCAGAGCATTACATTGACATGTACATAATTTGCTCTGACGCATGATGGTTTACACTAGACCCTTTACACGTCTCCCGGGCACAGCTTCCAGTGCGTGAACTCACTACATAATTTCATATTGTAGATGTCTAAGGTTCATACGAACGTTTTCGCTATTTAAATACTTACTAAAGAATACTTCATATTTCATAAGTTAAATTTTTCTCGTACATGAACTCAGTCATTAATTTAATATTGAATACAAGTGTATTTTTAAGTAAATTAATATTTTTAAATATATAGGTCACATATTCTTTCTTAATAGATCAAGAATATTTCAATATACTTATAAATTACATACATTATAAAATATATTTATAAAGAAAACTATACTTTATCTCGTGCGTGAACTCGGTACATTTCATATTTGACATTTTATATAGGCTCACCTACTTTTGAACTTTTATTTTTCATTCGAACATTATTTGAACAACGAAGAATTCTAAACTCGTATTAACTTAAATTATTTCATAATAAATTACACATTTCCAGGTTTACATTATTTATACCTATGTGGAATTACCATGCCGGCTTTGGGTTCCAAATTCTCAATTTTCCATAGTACCTTTATTGTTCTTATTGCGTATGATACGGACTTACCAAAGTTTTCTTAATTTTCTACAATATTAATTTCTCTAATTTTTTTTATATGTTCTCATATACATCTATGTTTCGTTTTTTATATAGAAACATAGTCGATGTTTCAATGACTTAAAAATTATAGGAAAGTGTTTATAGGTATGTATGTATATTATTTTAAGATAAAATAAAAACATTTGTCAGTGTAACGCATGATAATATAACGCTCGGTTCTCTGTCTGGAGCTCTAGAGAAACGAGAGAAAAGCTTCATAGTAAATAAAAGAATACTCTCCATGGCAACCCCCTTTTTCTAAACTAAGATGGGTATGCAGTGAAACGTAATTTCATGCATGTCCTTCTAGAGGGGGTTGACTTTTATCTCCTGCGTCATAGATCTGTAAACCCTCCAACGAAATCAGACCTCACCCTATTCTCATGCATAATAATAATAATAAATCATTTATTAGACGTAAGTTTTTACAAAACATTTATCTTCGTCAACATTCTTTACAAACTACCACCGGTTCGGAAAGCTGTTTCTAGGAGGAAGAACTCGGCAAGAAACCCCCTAGTTGCTCTTTTCATAAATAAATTACAAAGTAATACGTAACAATACATAGCAATCTACATAACACAATAATCAACTATATTTGACTCCAAGGACAGTCATCATTTATACAATCTAATATCCTATAATAACCCTTTTTGCACAGGGTTTTCTTAATATAAACTTTAAATTTAGTTATAGATAATTGTTGTATATTAGCTGGAAGCCTGTTGTAGAAGCGCACACATTGTCCCATAAAAGAGTTGCTAACCCTGTGGAGACGAGTTTTATTCGGTTGAAGCCTATGCTTGTTTCTAGTATTCAAATTAGGAACATCACTATTTCTACTAAAAGTGCTAATATTTTTGTGAGCAAACAAAAGATTTTCAAAAATGTATTGTGATGCTACAGTAAGTACATTTATTTCTTTAAATTTTTTTAGCGAGACTCTGGGACCGAGCTTGGAGATGGCACGAATAGCACTTTTCTGTAACACAAATATAGTGTTTATATCCGCAGCATTACCCCAAAGTAAAATACCGTACGTCATTACACTAGATTACAAATCGTTGTCATATCTGAGAAACTTACACAGGTTATTAAATTTAGGAAAGCTATAATAATCCTATAGCTTATAACTTTTAACATCTTTGTACAAATTGTTAGTACCATGTAGAGAACACAGTACTGATATCTATTAGAGGCGACTCGTTTGAAGGAAAAAGCCTGCTTTTTGTACAAGTAAAAATTGAGTAGTAAAAAACGAAAGAAATTTCTTATTTTTAGAAATTCTACCAGAATTTCTAAAAGTAAGAACTTACTTTCAGGAGAATCTTGTTGCAGAACCATTCCATGACATTTGGAAGGAGCCTCTACGATCTGTACTATTCTAGAGGCGACTCAATTGAAGCAACAAGGACTTGCTTTTTATACAAATAAAAATGAAAATTCTTAATTTTAGACATATTCTGGTAACCTATTCATGAAAATCTTGTTTGGAAGTAGCCTCTCACTTTAACCGTGATATAACAAAGTGTTTTTTTATAAGTCTAATTTTACTATAAACACTGTTTCTATTTGAGCTATTCTAGTGAGACGAGTGAGACGACCAATTTAATACATATTTTACAATATTTATGAGGGCTTTTGTTCATAACGCTGTAGTTTACACGGCAGATGGTGTGCGCGGGACCGACGTCCAGTCGCTGTTTACAGATTATTCGGCAGCCTGGCTTACTTTAGAGAATATAGTACATCGCTATCTTTCAAGCACTCCGGCCTACGAGCTTTTCACACGTTCCCTCTGCCTGCTAGTTGCGGTCAAGTGCCCGATGACAGATTGCAGAATGAAAACGCACCACTTCTAGATGCAAGCTTAGGATGTAGAGCATAGAGTTAGCAACTAAAGTAAAAGAAACTAAAAGAACTAGGAAGGCAGCTTATACGAATACCTACCACATTGCAATTAAATTATCTCGATATACTTCTAACTAGACTGCATGTCGCAGTAGTCGCAGGGCCCACTGCATTTCGCAGTCATAAATTAGACAGCACGTCTAGCAGCAGTAACAGCATGTGTGCTGTTTGTTTTTCGGTTAATGTTTTGATAAATGATTAAGTGATGCCAGAGCATATTTCCTTATCTCCTAATCTTTTATTCTGCTAAAGTTGGTAGCGTATTTGTAGTAGCTAGCAACCTACCATTTACCAGAGGACCTGCCTGCCTTTACATAAAAAATACATTAATAACTCTTATTAACAAAAAATAAACCGACTTCAAACCGTCTCATGGTCTTTTCTCATGGATGCCATTGTCAGTACTGGACTAAATTGAAATGGGACCACACGGGAAGCACTGGCTTTCAAATAAAAAAAAGTATCATCAAAAACGCTCCATCCAGTCGAAAGTTATGAGGTGACAAACATAAAAAAATACAGTCGAATTGAGAATCACCTTCTTTTTGGAAGTCGGTTGAAAAAATTGTCTCGCTAAAGCCGGCAGCAAGTCGTCTCCTTTGAAAGCTCATCCTACAATTAAGTACTAATTGCTTGCTGCCTTCTCTACCTATCAGTAGATATCTATATCAAATATATACAAGGTCATTGCAGTTATATATTATTTATGTGTTTATTTATTATCGTTCTTTATTTACAAGGTACCTTTAAGTACGTTATCAAACATTACAATACATCACAATGTTTAACAAAATTTATAAATATGAATGTAGGTAAAATAAAAGAATAAAGAATATAATAATAACAATTAGGTATTTATTGTATTAACTGCTTGAAAACTGTCAATTTAACTGCTTAAAGTTGCTGAACATTTTTTTATTAAAAAAATCCCAAATCATTACGATTAGTCGAACAGATTTATCATCAGATGATCACCGGACAATGTTTAGGACAATGCATCAATTCTAATGTCAAATGTTAGAAAACGTGCTATAGTCACGCTAGTCACAGCCCTGCGTAATAGCATCAATTTATCATGCCAACACGTGAAGGCTCTATCTAACTATGGGTTTATATCTCTGATACCTCACTGCTACACTCGTAATTTAATTTAACTTAAGATTTCAGTCATCAGGTTTTGTCTATATTGTGGCTGCACGTGTGTGTGCATATAAGACAAGGATCTCATTAACTTTATGCAATCAATTCTTGTCTTATATAATTTGATTTTCGGTAATCGCTATTTTTTAAAAAAAAATTTAAATGTCGATAGGAAAAGATTTTACAACTTTTTTCTAAAGCCATATCACGGTTTATATCCTAGGTACAACGATATTATAGAATATCGTTACTTTAGTACTAATAAAATTTAAAAAATAATTAATGCTCTTGAGGCCTTAGTTTTAAAGTATGTAATAACAATTTTTTCAGAACATACTGTTTTCATTTATAATGTAGGTGAAGTCTGCTATACGGTGATTTAGTATTTAATTATTAGTACATAATTAATAGTATTATTAATGTATCCACATCTATACATATTATAAACTAAAAATTGTATCTATACAAAGCCGGAGTCGCTGTAGTATATAATATAGAATAATATAGAATAACTTTATTACGTGATAAAAATTTCAGAGAAGCTCAGTAGTAGAATAGTAATAGAATATAAAAATATTCTGCAAAATATTCACAATTTATATCCCTGGTTATACAGAACTTGGAATATAAAAAGTGTGTTAGACTCAATCCGTGTTAACTGTTAACTGGTACAGAGTTCCGCGAAGTTTAAAAATAATTCATAAATCAAATAATAATGGAATCTACTTATATTTTAAACATCATACGTATTTGTCGGTGTGACGACGGTGGCGAGGCCACGACGACAGTGGCGCACTCTTTTTTATATATTTAGACAATCCTTCGGGAACCTAAAACTTTTCTAGAGTAATAAGTATTCTATATGTTAGGTATTAACTATCTGTGTGATTGAGTAACAAACATTATTGTATACTAGGTACATACAATTATATTCTATCTATATCTATGCTAATATTATAAGGAAAAAAGATTTGTATGTAATAAATGAATTTCAACGAAAGTTATTGTTAAGTACAGTCTCATATAAAGTTTAGATTTTAAATTAAATTCTATTCAAAAATCTCCGTATATCAACAATTCAGAATCACTAAGTGAGTGAGAGAACATAATTATTATCTTTATTTTAGTCGACGCGTGTATTTATTTTGTTTCACAAATTTCAATATAAACATCGAACTCGGTTCAAAAAGCGTTCAATTTTAGGTCGATTAGAACTACAAGTGCCGGCGTGTGTACCGACACCGCAATCAGTTAGGAGTGAGAGGCTATAGATGTGAAGTATAGAGTTAGATATATGTGAATACAGGCTCTGTTACATATTACACGTAGACAGCTGTTAGGCGGTAGTCTATAGGCAGTGTAACGGGGAGCTATTACGTAACGGTCCGCATCAGATTCTATTTTCTCCCCTACTCTATCTCATTGCTATTCACGTACCCGTCTCTGTCTAAAGTCTTCACCGATTCATTAAATCACAGACTCGGAAGTGTGCGTCCTCTATTGACCACAACACAATGTACATTAGTACACGTATTCGTTGCATCGCAGCTACGAGCGAAGTGACACATTTTTCTTGCGGCTTGATGAATTTTAGAAAAAAATGTGTTGTAGTTTTTTTTACAGCCGCCAGCTAGATATTAATTAAAAATGTAATGTAAATATTAAAATACAACACCTATACTTTTTTTGTACCTGGCTTAAGAAAGTTAATAAATTATTTTGTATTTATATTGTACAATCGTGTAAAATACTTGTGCTAAGTAAGTGATATTACTAACTTATAATACAATTATAAACTTATAATATATTTATTAATTACTGAACACAAGTAAATTAGAAATTGTAATTATAACTATTTAAACTTGAACATATTTTATGTTGCTAAAGTTTTCATTATTTATTGTTTTCAATATTTTACAAAATGCTCTTTTCATACGAGGTTTATCTACTCACTTGTATACCTACTCCTGGTGAAGCTTATATATATAGGCGATGGTAATCACATAAATAATATCAAGTGAATCCATCACCTTGAATGTGGCTACCGATGCATATAAAGAATACGAATGTTTTGCGTGATTTGATACGATGAAAATAAAGCACAATTCGATATGATCTGCCCTGGCATCCCTTACTCATTTCACTGGACACAAAAGCAGGCATCCTGATATTTCTTTTCTAAAGTCATAACGGAACGCAGTGTAACTTTTCACTATATGTTTAAGTTTATTTTAAGAATGGCACAATATTTTAGCTTTATATATAATGACTGGTGAGACCTTTCATTATATTTTTGTCATAAATACTTGACCGATTATCATAAAATTTTGCATACATGTTAAATGTCAGAGATATAGAAAAGAACATTAGATACCTTTCATCCAGAAAGGTAGTATTTTTATTTTTCATAGCTTAAGAAAAAAGAGCGCGGTTGAAGTCGCAGCTAAAAAGCTAGTATATAATATGGAATTTATGTGTTCAGGATATGTAGTAAGGTCGAATAAGTCAATTAATCTGTGCTGGAATTTGATAGAAGGCTGGAATGAACACTGAGAGCCCTTGAACGAAGAGATTCAGAAAACGGTTATATTAGCTGGCAGGAATATAAAGAGAGATTTGATTGCATTTTTTGAGAACATTCATTTAAGTAGTTAATCTCTATTTTTGATACTCTATTTTTCTACCCTTTGTTACTGCAATAGTCAAGTGGTTTTCTGGTATAACTAGGCTTGGGCTCGCGACTTCAACCGCGTTGACATCGCATTTCTATTACTCTTTTGCCAGGTGTTGTTTTTAATTTTAGATGGTCCCACGCGAATTTTTTTCCTGTATCCTTGAGAGCGTGTATGCAAAATTTTATAACGATTGATTAATTAGTTGAGGCGTGAGTTGAGGTTGACTGGTTGAGTTAGTTATAAATAATAGTGACATTTTATCTATCTGACTGTTTATTGATTCACTTTTTCTAAACTATATAACATAGTAATGCGACTTTCACTATAAATTCGAATTAGTGTCTTAAAATACAAGAGTCTGAGATTGAAAGAAAACAGATTCAGGACAGGCGTAGTTGTGGACATAGTATTTAATACCAAGTAAAAACATGTAACAATTAAAATAATACTTTTTCCTCAAAGTTGTAATATGTTTGCCAGTAAACGTTTTTGCATTGTAAGTACGAATGCCATTTACATAAACTGTAAGCTGTCCTACGGTTGGCTACTTCCTTATCTCTGAGACTATTCTAGTAACGTCTAGTTACATAAACGTTATCATGAACATAAATAATATAATCTATTCAGGTTTAAAGAGAACAAATAAGAGATTAATTAGATAATATAAACTTTATAGAATTGTATCAGTAAATTATATGTTTATAAGTAGTATAAATTGTACAATTATCTACCAAATGTTACGTAAATTGTTTACTAGGTTATCATAAGTTAGTTGGTGGCATGCAGACCGTGAACACTCAAAGTCACATATTTTCTGGAGTTCAGAATAGTGAAGGTTTCTTTAGTGTGAAGCTGATTCTACTGTTAAAGTTTTCAAATTCTACATATTTTACACTCTTCCTTAATACCGCTTAATTTTTTATTTTGTGACAACGGCCATGGAAGAACATCGAATTTTTTTTACATACATACTATACTCATTTTCTTGATATACTTATATAATTTTTCGGTATTCCTTTTATTTTTTCTAGAGCGAAATTTCTGCAGCTGAAAGTACTTAGTGGTAGACAAGCTGCCAGTCTACTTGTTAATAAATAGATGTCTCTGAACATGAACAATACCAGGGAATTCATACGCGCTGCTTAGTATGGATTAAGAGGCTTGATCAATTTTCCACACACAAATTAAAATATTAGTTATGATTAGAAATAGTAATTAATTTGCTGTAACGGAGGAGTCATAACTTCTTTACTGTACCTGTTACCATGTTTATACAGTAATGTAATATGAGTACATTATTGATGTAAACCTTGTAAGCAGGTATATTGAAAATGATACAAAACAAAAGTTCGTGGTTATAGTTCCATTAACATAATTATATCGAAAGTATCATATCTATCTTTGATAATAGGAATATACTTAAATAGAACGCAATGAATCTTTAAAAAGAGATTAAGTCTAAAAGTGTATTCTTTTGAGCTAAGAATTTTTTAGTTTGTTGTATTTTGTTTGACGTAACATCCCCTGTACGACCTTACGTAATGTGACTTTGAGGGAGGGATTCTTAACTTTACAGACGAAGAAGTGTACGTAACTCGGTATTTTGTATACGTTTTTATTTTATGTTGGCGGTTCTGAAGTTACCTAATGCTACGTTAGGTAGTAATATTAACATTGAAGTATTAGCTTTTGGTTTTTGTTTTTTACTAATATTATTATATATAAACAAAAAATATAGTGAATATATATTATATATGTAATCAGTGTGTTTTCTCAAACTTATAGTTTGGAATTTCTTAAATATTGCACATAATAGATTTTGCTAAGTTTCCCACTTATGGAAAGAGCGATGAAGTTAGGTGTAAATAAATTACATCAGTATGAAGCCGAAGAGGTTGTTAGTATAAGCTATAAAAATATAAATATAAACAGACTAAGTAATTTGTACCAAAAAAATGTGTAGGTATATTTTTTGGTGTCTTTAATATCAACCAGCAATCGTTACTAATCAAATGATGTTGTAAAGCTGTGACTATAATTACTTATAGTTTTATTAAATTAAATATGCATAGATATTGTTCGAAAACTTAAATGATTAAGTTTTGTTTTTAAGATCTTAATCTTATCTTTAAACTTGAGTATCGCAATTCTAAAATGCATCAAATCTTTACCTTGACTGTGGTTGCTTAAAATGATTTATTACATTTCAAATAAATCCTTGTAATGGCCGGAAATATTATAAAATTATCCACTTTGAATGTTTAAAGTAGTGAGTAGATATCTTTTATTCACCATGCGTGTTGTAAAGTTACATAGTTTTTGGCTCTATGTCAACTGGCGTCGATTCAAGAAATCAACCCGAGGGTTTACACTCTTACAATGATCTCAAAATTAAAGAACGTCTATTGAATTTTATATTTCACAAACGAATGTTTCAATCATTTAATCCACTGCGGTGTTATTATTGGCTAACAAAAAAATCGTAATTAAAATGACAACTAAGCTCGAGACAATTATAAAATTAATTATATGCAGGCTCACAGTAAGTGCACGGGGCTATTAATAAAATCGCATAATGTAAATTAATTCATAATTAGCTGTGTTCGCGACTTCGTACGCGCTGCACTTCGTTTTTTGAAAATCCTACAGGAACTGAAAATTTTTATAGGATAAAAAGTGTTCTATATGCTAATCCAGGCAATAAGCTTTCTGTGTGCCAAATTTCATCCAAATCCGTCAAGCCGTTTCTGAGATTAGCGTGCACAAACACACAGACAAAAAGAGCGACAAACAAACAGACAAAAATCTAAAAACTATTTTTAGACCTCGATAACGTGGTAGTAAAACGATTTTATCTTATATTAACCATTAATAATACTTCGAATAAACAATAACTTATTAACTGAAAGCTTTTAAGAAATGTAAGTTACATTAGTTACCTGAGATTAAATAAGAGTTACTGTCGCAATTTCTATTACTAAGGTGTAACAAATTCTTAGTAATTGTGAGCAAAGGTTAATGAAAAAGGAGGTTAAGTTGTATAATAGGTATAGTTACAAGCGCAGTCTAATCTTTTCCAGTAGGGTTTTTACTGCTTATGATAATCGGTAAAAATATATATTTTTTAAATAATTACTTTTATAAATTGAGATGTTACATTAAGAAATTCTTAATATGCTCCTGGTCCCTCACCTTAATCCAACTAAGATCAGCCTGTCGCCGACGTTAACATAAAAGAAAAATGTTTTTAACGGTATAATATTAAATATTAATTAGCTTGATAATAGTGATATAGCTTTTTAAATATTAATTTTAATAATAAATAGGTAGTTCACTTACAGCCCTAAGAAATACATGTGTTCAATCAAACGTAACCAGAGCCACATTCTGCCAACGATGCTACGATGACCGCCGTTCGATGGCAGCCAGAACTGAAAGCCTACATTAGTTTAACTATGTATAATAGTATGACTATGAATAATAACAGTTGAATTTGTATAATTTCCTCTCCCGCACAATTTTCCTACAATAATTAAATGCTAAAACACTCTAATGGTGTAACAATTTCAAATGGAGTTTGTAACACTTTTAACAGTTTTGTAAAAAGTTTGTAACAGCAAATGATTTAATCGTCTACATGAATAATTATGATATTGAATTATAAAATAAAAACAAGTAGGCAAATACTTTTAATTTTGTTAATTGTTTTATAGAATCAATTCATGTATCAATTTATGCGTAGGACGTCCACAAGTGCTGGGAATAAGCCTCCTCCATAATATTCTAGTAGAATCCATCCATTAATAATTTATTTAAATGATCTCATTGATCAAAAAGCATTTTAGTTGTTACTACATTGAAACATGTGCAGTATTGCTTTGTGTCTAGGGTCTAGTTTTGATTGAGATTACTTCCGCAAGTTTGAACCCTCGCGATACCTGCCAATATACTTCAAAAATATTACAATTTTAGACTGCAATGAAAAAACACAGCATTCACATGATACGAGTATCTGGCGCTTGTAGGTATAATCATTCCTCATCAGGTGAAACCGGCTATTCCCAGGCTTTTGCAATAAAAGAAAATGAAAATGTTTCCGAACCCGTGGTCCCTCAAACGTTCGCATTCAACATCCAATAACTGATACAATCGATTGCATTAATTGAACACTCGACTATTACACGCATTACATAACAATGCACAGAAGCTCACCAATATATGAACTTTCATTTTTGCTCTTATAAATATCTCACTTACACGGTCCAAGTAAGCTGGTATGAGAAAATTATTTATTGTACATACTCAGTTTTTATTGGTTTTAAAAAATAATACTGGCTAGTTGTAATCTAAATTTAAATATAGAATGTGTAAGTGTTTGATTAGCCTGTAACCCTGATAGGGATTGTACTGTTACTGACGTATCAATTTTATATTGGCCTCCCCAAACTCGAAGAGTTTAAGCAAAAATTCATAAAATTTTAACAATAATTTTACTTAAATTTAAATTTTAGGCCTTAAGCTTTCTGTAATATAGAATTTAGCGTACGGCTAGCGAGTTAAGCGTTTAAAAGTTTAGAGTCTAAATGCATCGCGTCTAAAAACATGGGAGCTTTTTGTTTCTTTTGTAAAAAATGTTTACGGGCTTCGCCAGTCAGGGAGGACGGCCACTCGACACAATTTTATACAGGGCCTACCTAGGGATCCCTGTAAAATCAATTTACTAATAATAAATCTGTAAGGGTTGGTCATGGAGTTAGTTACTTTGTTTTCAGAGATATCTTGTTTATTAGGCTTTATACATGATACTGAAACTAAATTGACGATTTTTAGAATTTTTTTCTGTATGTATATATATAGGTATGTATGTATATTCCTCCATAACTCCTAAACGAATTAACTGATTTTCATGAAACTTGGTAGATAAATTTTTTGATGTATAGGACACAGGATAGGCTACTTTTTCTCCTTTCCAACGCGGACGAAGTCGCGAGCGCCAACTAGTATAAAATAATTTTACAAGTTATTTTCTATTTTAGGCCTACAATTCTTCAGTACTGCACTATTATCCATTTTCCGCAGTCATAAACTATACAGCCTATAATGGCTGCATTGGGTAATGTTGTATTTGTTAGGACCCGTTTTCTTATTCCCTCCTTATTTCTTGTATCTGTCCTATCAAGATAGAAGTAGAGACATTTTGAATTCCTTTTTAGTGTTGTTTGTGCTTATTATTACGAAGCCACTTACTGTAAAGAGAATCGTCAGCCTTAACAAACACCGACCTTAATAAGAAAGTAGCCAAATTGGTAACAGATTTAACAATTTATTTATATTTATATTATAGACTAGCGACCCCGCTTCGCACGGACGTTTTCTGGGTAATCCAATTTTTCTCTTTATAACAACTAAGTAACGATCTTTCTCGAACTTTAACAAATATTAAAAAAATGCATTTAGCGATTTATAAGATTTTTATAAAAAATAAATGAAATGCTTTTCTATTTAAAAAGCATCTAATTGTTATCTTTAGTATACAATGTTAACTAAAATAAGGTAATTTTAAACCAACTTTTAGTATGCATGCAACTCATCCCAGGATATGACATTCCAATTAATGCTATAATAACAATTACCGTTAATGGCAAATAATAGTGAATCCCGACCCACTGTTACGCAAAAACAGATGTATATTGCCGGACGCGATACAAAGCTGGCCGTGAATGTGATGTATTTTAAATTGGGACGTAGCGCTACGAATAGACGACGGACGTAGCGAGCCGTAGCGGTCCCAGTTTGACCTGCTTTATCGCGCAGCCCGCTGTAACAGCCGCCCGCCCGGTTCACGGTCATCCTGCCCTCGCTCAACAGACTCGATTGCATAACACAACTACATATCAACACACAGAATGCAACTACTCCCTTTAAACCTTGGTTAAACCCTTGGTCCCGTGATGTTATCCTAATGCCAATTAATATTATTACAAACGCGAATTGAGTTGGTATATTTATTTATTAGGCTCTCGCGCCTTAACAACTTGACAGATCATAATACAATTTTGCATACAACTAGTATGCAAGGTATCCTTGATAGATTGTCAGGGATTAAGAATAAGACTCATCCAGAAAAAAATACCTACTAACGGACTGTCATGAGCCCTACTCCATACATGTGGGGTCGTAAGGAAATGTATGGTGTTCTACAGAGTACAATGTGGGCGAACGATGTAGTGCTACAACTAAATTGAAATGGGGACGAAGACATGCGGGCGATGTCGGGCGACATGTCTAGCGACACATGTCGCGGAACATTTGTCCCCTAGTGAATACGAGGTTTTATATTAAAGTCAGCTATAGCTGTAGATGTTCGTTCTCAACATTAAATTGAGTTTTTTTCATTATGTATGTGATATTGAGGCATAAAGTTCCCTTTTGCGTTACAGTTGACAGTTACAGTAAATTAAGTAGAACACAGGACAATTTCACTCGTACACAGGAAACAACGCAGGAAATTTGTGGAACACTGACCAAAAGGCTCATTATTAACCGAGCGAATTAACAACAAATTCGAATGCATTAAATTATACTGAAATATCTCCTCTTTGCGACATAACATTTTTGTTGCGACTAGAGACAAAATGTATGCTAGTGATGTTTATGTAGTTTTTTTTTTATTATTTAACACAACAAAATAAATTTAATTACAAATTTTGAATTCCAAACAGTTGATGGTATATCAAATTTGAAATAACATTTTGGTCTTTCTATCTACCTACTCTTAATTAAAGTAACTTCTTAACGTAATGCGATCTTAACTGTTATGCAAGGTGCATATTAACAAGATAAAAGTCAAGACTCAACTCAATAGGCACCGTAATAACTCTAGTTAGCGATTGAAAAGTCTTAATATTTAGTTATAAATATCTTCATCATTAGAAAGATAAAATTGATGTCTGCTTTTACACTTGGCTTAACTGTGTCAGATAAATTTTCCGCTTCAAAGTCCTCGCAAACTAGATCGTTTACAGCGCCGGGAGCGTGGCACTAGGAGCGCAGCGATCGGAGGCAAGCTTCGTTTACACGTGCACACTCACACTCCCCCGCCCAGGTAGCATGCATGTATTTGTACATGCCATGCCGCATTCTATACAACAATTATTACAGACGTGGCAGACTGGAAAACGCATTTAGCCGGAAAAGATGGAACAGATCAATACCGCATCTATTTTATTATCAACTAGCGACCCGCTTTGGTTTCGCACGGGTACAGTATAGGATGTTATACAACTATATTTTCATAGTCTTAATGAAAGTTATGTTAAACTTTAAACCTGGGACATAAATTTGATAACACTCTTGGGTTGTAAATAAATATGTACACGAAATGAGTTTTTAATAATCGTCCAAATAACGCAAAAAAAAATATTACAGTAGCGAACCGCAAATATCATTATATTCCCTAGGTTCTAATGATTTGAAATTTGATATACTATTACTTCGGTTGTTTTTCCATAGCATGGTTACCTTGGCCTGATGCTGCAGCATCAAGTAGTCAGCGGGACTCCTCAGCAACTCACAGTAGATATAGCATGTTTAGACTAAATAGAAACTCCAGGGTTAGTTTATAGTTTTCTTAAGAGGGAAGTATAGCTTTGCGATAGGTATTTAGGAAAACACATTCTATCGCTTGTGCGCTCTAGCCCTGGGGCAGTCGTGCGATAGAGAGCGTTGCAGCTTCCGACTGACAATAGTCCTTTTTTTAATGAAATTTCATTTCGGGAGAAAACAGTTTCCACTAACTAAATCTTAACAAATCTCTTTGATTTTCATGTCGATTGTTTCAGCATGATATATTCTAGGTTTATAGTTTCGCTTTTTATAAAAAAATAGATGGTTTTTATAAAACAAACGGTTCAATTCGACAAAGTTTTAATTATCAAAAATAGTTATTTGAGGTGCCTATAAGTTTGAATTTAATGCAAATTTTAAAAAAAGGAAACCCTATAAACTTAGTCTTTCACTGTGTCAATAACATGCAAAAAAATCATGGAGATTGAAAAATATTTAGAAGTGGAAAAACGTTTTCTTTTTTTGTATGAACGAGTGCGTGCTATTCTTCCCTCTTAAGTAATTCGTATGTATTAACCAAAGCAAAATTATATTGGAACCAGTTTTGTAAGAAGCCATTTAAAGCGACTTTTATTATTAAGATAAAACATACGTTTTCTTTGGGGCAACTTCTGCAACGAATAAGAGCGCACTTACAAAAGCAACCTCACTTCAATCGCAAAGAAAACCTCTACTCTATTTCAATGGTAAGCGCAGTTGACGACTTTTAACCGCGTTCTTGGTTTTGTAAACTGAGTCGGTGACACGTGACAAATAAATTACTCATGATTAGTACTTTTTTGTGTTGCCCTCTGTAATTTTTCAATGCGAATTTTTTTGGCAGATACATAAGACAGTTCATTTCGCGGTAATATTTACCGACTTCTTCCGTACTGGATATACGAGGAGGGTGGCCGGCGTTTTGCCAAACTTTATAAGATCTGATGACTCTCCACACTGTTATTGGCGCTATCTACAATTAAAACATATATACATAGTTATACATAACATATATTTGTATATATACATAGTTTAGCTATGAAAGCTAGTAAATTGTTCATAAATTTTTATGTAAGGTCGACAGACGACCTGACGGTCCACTTGATGGTAATGATGGTAGGTGGCTACTGTCGCCGGTGACATAAGCAACGGCACATGTGTTGCAAGAGCACTGCCGATAAAGGATTAGATAAAATACACACGGCATTTGTTGTTCAATAATTGTTGTTATACAAGTAACTTCTTCAAGTTTTACTTAACGATATATTTGTGTGTAAATGCTACTATACAAGTATATTCACCATATAGTTACAAATTGGATCGTAATAGTGTATTAAATCACGTAATAACTTAAGTGTTATACTAATGGAGCGTGTGACATTGCAGTATCCTATTTACGTCCTGACACATTTAGCTATAAGTATAGGTATAAGATTACATAGGAAGTAGGCATCGGAAAATTGTCGTCAGAGTTGACTAATTGCCGGACCGGTCCGGGCGCAGTCTATTTAATTACGCGTCTGTCCTAGAACTTTCAGTTTTATCTCCCTCACACCTCCCTATGTAAATGGAATGCGAGGGGTGGGGGGAACAACATCGTCCCACATTTGAATAACTTTTGACTGCACTTCGACAGTTCGGTAAAGTTTGACCGCGGCGTCCAACTAACTTGGCCAATAACAAAAAATATTTTCCTAAAAACAAAATCATTATGGTCGGACTTCGGTATTAATGATTGTATTGATTTTTGGCAGATAATGTAAAATTTATTTATGATAACCAGCATTTGGTTATTATTGGTTATTATTATTTGGTAATTAGGTGTTGAAACATTTAAAATTACTATTAGCTACAGGTTTAGATATAGCAAAATAATTTCTACTAATTTATGTATGTAATACCATTATTTTTTTGATTCAATATAATACTTTTGTGTTTTCTGCTTTACATAATGATAGTGTAAACAATTATTGTAACTGGATTCATGCCAAATTGTTTCAGCTGTAAACTACGGCCCAACTTGAATTGCCTTAAAAATTAATGAGTGTCTATTTTTTGGTTAAGGTCCAATTGCTTTTTTTAAACATTTTTTAAAGTAATTTGTTGTAAGTACGTTCAGTTGTGGCACTTAAAGCAATTAAAGCGTTATATATGCAAAATTACAATGAGAATTATTAAAAATAATATTTCTATTATTTATAATCTTATAACTTTTGGATCATGGGCAAATTAGTATGGAGTCTGGACCAATGCTCAACAGTGATAAAACTCATGCCAATTGAAAGCTTTTGGGGTTTTATTTAATTTATACTATGGCAGCCAAGTCGAAATCTAGCGCAATTATTGTGTTTTGGAGCTCTCAATAATATAAAAGTACTTTTGGAGCTAGTAGCATAATATTGTGTTTTATATTTTAAAAAATGTTTATAAAAAATTGATTTATCATGTGATTTTGATGTACATAGATTTTTTAAACATTTTTTATTTCAATACTCATAACTACAATAATATTTTAATAATATACAAACCGCTACGTCATCCAAATCAAATGATAAAAGTATTACATTTATAGATCAATATGAACATAAAAAAGAACTGTTACATTTGTTTTAGTATCTATATAAATAAAAATCAATAGGCGAATGTATGTCAACACAAAGAAAGGGTCAAATACTTGATTTTTTTTTTAATTATATGAATAATTTAAATTTTTTTAGTTTTAAAATCCACGAAAACACTAAGTTTGCGTTTGATTTCAACTTAGCTGCCGTAGTATAAAATGAATTATAGCCTAAAAGCAATAATTTAGCATAGGTTCCATCACTGTTGAGAAGTTGGTCCAAAATGTCCCATTGTCCTTTGTTTGTTACATATTAATATACAATTTATTAACCACTTTAGTCTAATCTTTACATAATACAAATCAAACACCGCGATGTCTGCGATGGCATATCTCTATCTGTTACGGTTGACTGACAGTAAACTTTAATATTTCTGTTTCTCCGCTAGCTTCTTCTAAACTACGCTAACTTCTTTTCGATATAGGGTATGATAATTTGCGTAGTACAAACTAAGCAACTGTTACGGTGAATTAAACAAGTTTGCAGCTGTGTTTCAGTGGGTAATTAAGGAATGCCCATTTCCCTACCACACATTATCATTTACCATGTAACCTAACCTAGTATTGTTTGTCGTTATAGTATAGGAGAAGGTATCATGCCTGTTATACCTACCTATCATCACCTATCTACCATAACGATTCTCATAAAAATCTCAAAGTCGACATTAAATTGATCAACTATCAGAGCAACTTTTGAAAAGTATCTAAACGCTGAGATAATGTGTGATGACGAAGTAATATGCGTGTTTCGTATTTTTTATTTATAAAGAAGCTTACACACTATAAGCTCTATTATCTGAAAATTAGGTAGAGGTTTCACAGTAGGTGAAATTTGTATAATAACTTAATTTCCTTAAGTAAGTATATAAGAATAATATATTTTTTTTTAATTACTAAAGTATGTAAATTAAAGATTTTCTTAATTTTTTATTAATAGGTATTTTATTTTATTTATTTATTTTTATTTTTTAGAATTGGTTTTTTATTACTGAAAAAATATTCTAGTAAAAAATTACTAAAGTAACAAATAAATACTTACTTTTATTTTCATTATATGGAATTCATTGATTTCATAGTTTAATAATAAATAAATTTGAAAGTAAAATAAATTAACATTATTGTTAAACGGTAAACATTTTTCATACAATTTTATTGTATCCAATACAGGCACTTAGAGCAAAGTAAATGTCGCGTTCGGAACGTTTAATGCAAGGATTGAATGTTTGAAAACATTTTAATATAATAGTTGAAGGAATATATTCACATTTCACAAACTTACATGGAAAAGTATATCTGGGAAAAATCTCAACAGAAATACGGCACGGGCTTATCGACTGGCACAAACGAAACCCTTCCGCATTTCGCAACGCTCGATAACTTTTAAGAGAGAGATATTGTGACTGTACCTATTGGAGTTCGTAAGTGATATGTTTCTGTAAACAAAACATGGTTCCCGAGTTAAATTTACATAAATAAATACAATTTACATACGTAATTGTATTCATATAATAATGTTTACGCCGTCGAATTCATCGTTTTCCACCACCCCGGTTTTCATTTTAATTCTATTAAGTTTATTAACTTTGCGGCCGCATTATACGTATCTGCTTGGATCCATCTGCAAAGCAGTACTAAAATAAATAAGTAATAACGAGTTTGTTTGCTATTTCATATAATTATTACAGTTGCTACGCGGAATCAAAATAAAATTTGCATTTTTCCTACTGAAACAAAATAGAATACCGTATTTAATTTATTTTAAAACCTAGAGTACATCTTACTTTTTTCTAATTTTAAATGAAATGTGGGGGCGCGGTGAAACCCCTCTTAAGGGGTGGACGAAATCTAAATTTCGTTGCGGCGGGATTGCGACAGAATCACGCCATGAATCCCTATTAGCGATTTTAGTGGACTGTATTCTGGTTGCGGCTGTGCGAACAGTATGACTGTCTGAAGGACAGGATAGGTAGCAGAAGGAAATGCACGTACCTTATACCGGTGCTCTGGTGCGCGCTCCTGCAGGAACCACTAAATGTCCAAACTGGCAGACACCGCTGTTCACACGTATGTCGACTTTCTTCGACAAGACGCGGATGTATTCCTTCACCTTCGAAAGCTAATTAAGGCGCGGATAGCTCACAAAAGGCGCGGAAAACTTCATATACTCGAAAACACCGTTCAAGCGCGGGCGCGGTTTTCTTCGCTTCTTTCACCTCTTCTCGAGACGCGGTCATCGGTGATAGTGCATTATTTTGGTAAGCGGGTAAAGGGAAAAATGTGTGAGGGCTAATTATTTAGGAAAGTGGGTACACACATGAAGGACAAATAAAGGTCTAGACAGACTGTTCGATCACGGCGCAACCATCTCCCCCGGCCTTAAAGGGTCCCCTTTAAAGATCTCACACAGCGAATGCGAAATAGATGCGGTTCCTAATAAATAATCCTAAGAACTAGATGAATATAAATGCGGTTTCTAATAACTAATTACTATCTACTACTAAACGTACTATACTAAACTATAACTAATCTTATTTCCTAATTATTGAGACGAGTAGAAATGCTACTCTGCCTACTTAAACGCGGTTATTGACTCGGCAAAGGACAAAGTCTAACTACTGGACGCACGAAGCTTCCCTTACTTGTCCTAACAGTAACTACGCGCGTTGTTCCGTCCTTCGAAGGGTGAACAGCCTCCACCACACCCAGCGGCCATGCAAGCGGTGGCGCATTGTCCATAATGATGATCACAACTGACCCTAATGGAATGGGAGTGGAAGGCGTAGTCCACTTGGAGCGAGCTTGTAATTTATGCAAATATTCGATTCTCCAACGTTTCCAGAAGGACTGGACCATTTTATCGAGCAACGAATGTCTCTCGCGTAAGCTAGAGGAGTCGAGTTGAGGTGCGGGTAGTGACAATAGCGGCGCGGTATGCAAAAAGTGAGCTGGCGTTAAGGCTGACGGCTCAGCGGGATCGCCACTCAAAGCAGTTAGTGGACGCGAGTTTACAAGTGCCTCGACCTGAGTAAGCACTGTTAATAATTCTTCATACGAGAGTATCTGCTTTCCTATGACCTTGAACAAATGAGACTTAACTATCTTTACCATAGATTCCCAACATCCTCCCCAGTGAGGACTGGCTGGCGGGATCTGCTTAAATTCGATGCGATCTTCTGCTAGCTCATGTTCAAGTTGAGGGCGCAATTCGTCAAGAAACTTATAAAGATCTCGCAAGTATGAGCGACATCCCACAAAGTTCGTGCCGTTGTCTGAGTAAAGACACTGAATCGGGCCGCGGCGAGAAAGAAAACGCTTTAATGCTGCGAGGAAAGCGACTGTGCTCAAATCTGTTGCCAATTCAATATGTAGACAACGCGTTGTAAGACACGTAAAAATACAGATCCATGCCTTACGGCTCTTAACACCTCTGCCACGTACGGGCGTGTACTGCAATGGACCTGCATAATCGCAGCCTGTATGCAAAAATGGTTTGCTAACTTTATTAACGCGATACGCGGGTAAATCTGCCATTAAAGGAAAAGACGGACGCGGTTTAGCTCTAAAGCAAATATTACATTTGTGTATGCGGCATCGAATAATATTTCGTGCTGCAATTATCCAGTACTTATGCCTAAGTATGGACATAAGAAGCTCTGGACCGGCATGAAAATGCGTTTTATGATAATAATCTATTATCAGATCTATAACGTGATCGCGTCGCGGGAGTACAGATGGATATCTATGCGAATAACTAACGTCAGCATTTGATAGCCGACCGCCAACACGTATAATACCATTTTCGTCAAAAAATGGGTGCAATTTTTGCAATGCATTCGAACAGCTTTGATTACATTTTAACTTATTTATGTCATCTGCAAAATATATGTTTTGAAGTACGAGTATTATTTTATTTTCTGCGAAATTCAAATCAGAACCCGTTATATACTCTCTGCGCGGTAACAATTTCAAAAAGCGATAAATATACACAATTATGCGTAGTAACTTCGACCATGAAGAGGTACGAGTAGCGAGCGTATAAATTAAAGAATTAGTCGAAGTAGCGGTCACTATGTGTGTAAGCGTCTTTAGATCAGGTACTTCACCAATATCTCCATCATCAAATTTTGCGATAGGCCACTCCTTTGGATCCTTAGATGCCCATGGCGGTCCCGAAAACCATAGAGGATGATCTATGAGCAATGCAGGAGACAGGCCACGTGATAGGCAATCTGCGGGATTATCGATTCCTGCTATATGATGAAAACAGGTAGCAGAAATATTTTCCACTATCTTTACTACGCGGTTCGCGACAAACGTCTGCCATCGATGCGGAGAGGAGTTAATCCAACAAAGGACGACCCTCGAGTCTGTAAAGGCATATACATTCGAGATCTTGTATCGCGGTTCAAAAATATCAAGCACTTTGCGTAGCAGTTTAGACATTAAAAGCGCGGCGCATAACTCCAACCTAGCGATCGAGATTGATTTAAGCGGCGAAACTTTGGACTTAGAACAAACAAGTCGTATTGTTCTACTATCGCCAACAGTAACATGAAGGTATATGACTGCACCGTACGCACGCTCGCTGGCGTCAGAGAACCCCACCAGGTTAGCGAGGCAGCCCTGAACTACACCTAGATGTCGCGGTATACGCACGTTATTAAGCGCAGGCAATTCGCGGCAAAATTTCGACCACAGCGATATAATGCGTTGAGGCGGGACGTCATCCCAATCACATTTCAGCAACCAAAGCTCTTGTATAAGTAGCTTGGCGTGCAGTACGACTGGAGCCACCAAACCTAAATTATCCCATAAACGAGCGACAACGGATAATATTATTCGTTTAGTGCATCCTAGCTCAGGTGTGACAATCTTGAAGTAGAAGACATCGTCTGACCTGTCCCAACACGTACCCAATATTTTTTGGGGTGTGGAACCCTTATCTATCTCTAACTCCGAGGAGGCGCGATGTGATGCGGGAATAGCGCGTAGTACGGCGGGTGAGTTAGTGGTCCACTTGACGAGGTCAAATTGGCCACACTTGAAGAGCTCGATGAGCTGCGTACACGCGGCTATAGCCTCGGCTTCGTCCTTTCTCCTTTCGTCCTTGGCCATAATACTGAAGCACACGTCATCCATGTATGTTGAGCTGGATGCTATCGCGGCAGCTATGGGGAATCTATGTCCCTCATCTTCAATTAGCTGACGCACAACGCGAACAGCGTGAAATACGCTCGACTTCATGCCAAAACAAACCCTATTAAATTCATAAACCGATATTGGGTCTTGCGGATGGAACCTATATAAGATCCGTTGAAATTTGCGATCAGCTTCGCGCATGCCAATCTGCAAGAACATCTGACGACAGTCTGCAGCAATCGCGATATTAAATAGTCGAAAATTTAAAATAATATTATTTAAATCACCCTGTATATTTGGGCCGGAGTGCAATAACTCGTTAAGTGACAACCCTGTGGTTGTTTTGCTACTTGCATCTAAAACCATACGTACTTTCGTGGTTATTTTATCGTCGCGTAATACACAGTGATGCGGTACAAAATAGGATACGGCGGGTACTGTTAAATCAATAAATCCTAATTTTGATAAATAACCCTTATCAACATATTCACGAATGATGTCGTTATAGGCGGGGCGCAACATACGCGAACATTCTAACTTGCGTTCCAAGCACAGAAATCTTAAGAAGAGAAGAGTAAGAATCTCCTAATTTATATATGTCGTCTCTAAACGGCAACGCAACGATGTATCTCCCATTCTCCTCGCGCGTAGTGGTAGTACGAAAATGCATCTCACATTCAAGATCGTCTTGACTGTGGGCGGGTGGAGCAGAAATCTCTTCTAACTCCCAAAACCTTTTAAGGAGGTTGTCCAATGAAGACTGTTGCACGACGGTACAACAGGCGGATGCGGTTTTTAACAATGACCTATTTCGAGTCATCAGGACCGGAGCTGATCCCATAATTATATATCCCATAACAGTTTCTACGGCTCGCGGCATTCCACTAATATTACCCTGAACTGTGCCCGGTAATAATAGGTGTGGAAATATATTAGCTCCAATGAGGACTTGTACTTCCGAAGGAGTCGCGAAAGTACTATCCGCAAGCGGCAATCCTCTTATGTACGCGAGCGTGGATTGATCGACCGGCATAGAAGGCAGCTTGTCCGTGATCCGATCGACAATGAACGCCGATACGTCATAATGAACGTTATCCGAATAACGAGAAAATATTTTAAAATCCGTTGCGCCTCTAATAGATTTCTCTGTACCACCGAAACCGCGAACAATCGTTTGTATATTTTTATTATAATTCAAACCTAAGCGCGCGCAACATTCACTAGTTATAAAGTTGCTCTGTGAACCCGAATCAAGCAAACATTTTACGACGTGCGATCGCCCCTTACTATCATAAATAATTACTTGAGCGGTTGATAGTAATACAGTAGTGTGTTGCATACATTGCGCGTTCAAACCGGTACCGTTAGCGGCACTCTCAACCGGCGCAGCGATGAATGTATGCATCGACGCGACATTCATATCACGCGCATCAGTAGGCGATCTAGCTCGAGGCGTCTGTCTCGTGTTAAATGTCGGCGGAGAGCGAGTCGGCTCGTCCGTTTTCGATGCGGTTTGCACCTTGAAATTATGATTTTCAAAATGTAACGCGGAATGATGTTTTTGATGACAACTACGACATCTCACACTCGAAGCACAATCGCGCGATGTATGTTTTAAACTAAGACAATTTATGCACGCGTTACGTTCTTTAACTAATTTAAAACGTAAAGAAGGCGTTAAATCGTTAAACTTCGGACATTTATAAAAGTGATCGTGCACAATGTCTTCACAGAGACATTTTTTACGAGCAGGTAATACTGCTACATAAGCGTGCGGATTCGGTACACGATTTCGCGGTTTGTATGTACTATTATTATTATATGTAGGCGGGGTCTGCGCGTTATGGAATATTTTATGCTGACCCCTAATAAAGTCAGTTAGTTGAATGAAAGTAGGTATCTTATTTTCGCGACAATGTGATTCAAAGGCGCGGACGGTATCCAAATCAAATTTCTTTAATGCTATGTGCAACATAATAAAATCTGACAGATCTGCGAGTTTCAAATTTTTCAAAGCGTTCGCGGCAGTTACAAACTGATCTATAAATAATTGGAACTTAGACTCCGAGGCGGGACCGTTTAACTTAACATTCATCATCTGTTCCAAGTAGGTATTTGCAATAGTACGAATATCCTGATATCTATCAATGAGACACTCTAATATTGTATCATAATTATCTGCGCATGGTGTAATACCCGAAAATACAGATTGAGCCTTACTAGAAAGCTTGCCCATCAGATAATATAATTTTTCCGATTTGTTTAAATTCGGATTGTCATGTACCATGGACTTAAACCCTGCATAGAACAAAGGCCAGGTACGTATGTCACCATCAAATGACATAATTTCTATAGGCGGGAGGGCAGGCATCCTATATCTCATATCTACGCGGTCCGTTGAACCCTTCTGGTCGTGGTCAGCGCTGTCCACCCTCGACGGTACGGACTCGATACGCTTCAATACGCGTTTAATTCGACAGTAAAGGTCTTCGAAGGCATTCAAACATTTATAACTCGGTACGCTTTCCGGGTCTACCATGAGTGATGTTTTATTTAAACGATCAACAGTTTCCTTAAAGTCAGAACGCGTATCTTCTATCGTTTCTACGGAACACAAAAACTCCTCTTTATGTTCATCGTTAATATGAACCTTCTTAGATAAATCATACACTCGTTGTATATTTTCAAAAAGTGTATCGCGTTTCGATTGTAGCAGCACAACCTCATTCCGTTTAGCATCGGTTACCTTAGACATTTTGTATAAAGCGTTATAATAATAATTAATATTACAAGTAGGTAGCCTAGAAACGACGACGTTCGAACAAAGCGCGCGCGATACAAATTACTAAATGAATGTAGGTAAATGAATGGATGCGTACAAATAAATCGAATAATGCGCGGTACAAATAAATAATGCGGATTAATTATAAAAATGTAACTAAATTATATAAAATATGAATTTTTCGCGGGAATATATGAAATATAAAAATTTCATAAATATGAATTTTATTAAATAGGTGTTCGCGGAATTTATTTAATGAATAACTATTCGCGGGAAATAATAAAACTATGGATATAATAAAAATCTATAAACTTCCGAGCCGATAGACCAACAAATGGTCCGAGGAAACGTCGGGCTCGCGAGGACCAACAATGGTCCGAAGAAAGATCCGGCTCGATAGGATCAACAAATGGGGGCGCGGTGAAACCCCTCTTAAGGGGTGGACGAAATCTAAATTTCGTTGCGGCGGGATTGCGACAGAATCACGCCATGAATCCCTATTAGCGATTTTAGTGGACTGTATTCTGGTTGCGGCTGTGCGAACAGTATGACTGTCTGAAGGACAGGATAGGTAGCAGAAGGAAATGCACGTACCTTATACCGGTGCTCTGGTGCGCGCTCCTGCAGGAACCACTAAATGTCCAAACTGGCAGACACCGCTGTTCACACGTATGTCGACTTTCTTCGACAAGACGCGGATGTATTCCTTCACCTTCGAAAGCTAATTAAGGCGCGGATAGCTCACAAAAGGCGCGGAAAACTTCATATACTCGAAAACACCGTTCAAGCGCGGGCGCGGTTTTCTTCGCTTCTTTCACCTCTTCTCGAGACGCGGTCATCGGTGATAGTGCATTATTTTGGTAAGCGGGTAAAGGGAAAAATGTGTGAGGGCTAATTATTTAGGAAAGTGGGTACACACATGAAGGACAAATAAAGGTCTAGACAGACTGTTCGATCACGGCGCAACCAAAATGAAAACACTTCAAAGGGGTGCTTTAAACAAACAAAAGGTTGGGTAATATCCTATTGTTGAATACCGTAGATATAATTACCTTTGTAGGAATTCTAAGAACGGTTTTAATATATCTAACCATTTTTAATGTAAGACAATATTTGGTGTCAGTTAAAGGAAGGTAAATTTAAGTCAAAAGAACTTCAAAATCTAAAGAGAATTAATATTCTTTAGATACATAGGTTTTTTGATGTTTGACAGGATCATTTGTAGTGCGTAACATAGATAAAATTGTTGTTTACAACCCTGTCAATATTTACAACTTGCATTGTTCCGCATATAGGCTCAATGAAATAGGGTTTCGTGTGTTTTCGTTACTTTTAAAAAATTACAAACTACATATGTATATATATATATATTATGTTATACCAATTCACGGATCTTCTTTACATGTGTAAAGTCTTCTTTACAATGTCGCTGCCTTTTTCTTGCACTCCGTTCGCACAGTGCGAAAGGATGATATATTTTTGAAGCAAATAATAAATTATCATACGGAAACCCATACCGGAATTAAACGCATTCTATCTGTTAACCCAGGAACTGGTCTATTTTTGTGCCAAGTTTCATCCTAATCTGTTTAAAAATTTTTAGTAACCTTTATCCCTATGATATTGCGTAAAATCTAGACATATTCTACATTTTACGCATTACGTTATGATAATACTTAAGTTCTAAAAAGAAGCGAGAAAATAAAGTTGTGACAATAATCCCTTAGAATTTATTATATATCTGATAGTTTTAGACTAGTTAGTTAGTTAGTTTTAGTTTTAGATATCCACTATTCATTTGTCAATTTTCATCCCAATCCGTTGAGCGTTGAGTAAGGACTAATAGTTATTGAACAATCCCAACATCCAAGAATAGCCCAGAATCCAATAACAGTCATTTAGTAGTGGCAGAACACACTAGCCACATAAGCTGGGCAGACTTTCTGGTGATAATGATTTTCTAGCGCGGCCGTAGATTGCTAGCGTCGCGGGGGCGTTATGACACGACATTGGTGCCCCACCAAGTCTATATAGCGCTAAGAAGGCTAGCTCCCTATCGTAACCTCGGCGTACACTAAATTGGAGGTACGCTAGCCATCTCGGGAGACCTCACGAAATGCGGCAGTCTCCTCCAAGAAACGAAAGTTACATATACCATCAAGTGGATGATCAGTCTATTCGCCGACATTTACATTGGAAAAACAAATCCAAACATCTTTATCCAACTTTTGGATTGTTAGCATTTAAGAAATAAAAGGGAAACTATATGGCAACGTGAACTCCAGAAAACAAAAGCAACGTTTTCACAGAAGTTTTGGAAAACAAGGTGTCGGGCAATATGCTCCAACTTCAACTAGTGTTTGGATTTCGGTTTGTATGGCTATGCCTGAGTGTCAGTTACCGTACGCTGGTTATTCTGTCAGGGTCGCGATTGTGACAAACGGGTAGCGAAGTGAATATAACAAGTTACAGTTAACAGTTAACAAATTTCCCGCCGTTTGTGCAAACTCCACTAACTAGCTGGTTTTTAGGGTTCCATTTAAATGGAGACCTTGTTAGTGCAGACTTTTGTTTAGAAAATACTGAGGTGGAAACAGAATACGTGAGAGGTAATTATTATATATTTCAAATAATAAATGTAAATAGAATTGTTATCAATTTATTTATATTCACGTGCTTTGTACACTGTACTTATTCATTATATAATGTCTTTTCATAAGTGTGAGCCTTCATAAGATTTGCACTTCTTTCTCGAGGTGTATCATCATTTTGCGATCACTAGGGAACCTAAATTGATTGATATTGTCTGCTCTTGTATACGCCGATAATGCAAATTTATTTTATTCCTCACTAGTTGGTGCCTGCGGCTTCGCCTATCCTGTGTCCTGTACGTCTAAATGTTTACCTACCAAGTTTCATGAAAATCAGTCAATTCGTTTAAAAGTTATGGAGGAACCTACACTTACAGATTTATTATTAGTATTGATTGATGATTTATATTGATTGCGACTTATTAGACACTGAGTAGAAGGTGCTAAGTATTTAACAATTCTATAAAACCAACAATTTTTTTATATTGAAAACAAAGCGAAAGCACTAATTATAACCATTCCATTTTCTAATTCTCCAAATGCTTAAGTGCTCCTAGAAGCCTTCGGTCGGGCTAAGCTTGCATTTTTAAGTGGTCAAATATTTTTTTACATTTTTGATTATCTCCTCCTAAGTTCAGCTTCGCAATTACTGTAGGTACCTATAGTGTTGCTTGTGTTAGTAGTAGTTGCCTACTATCAAGTGGAACATCACTCCACCCGTTGACATTTGATTAAAAAATATCTTCCACTACTTTTCATATCAATTTACATTGTTCACTAGTCCACAATATCAAAATAAAAATTAAACATCTAAAGTTATTAATAACATAGTTACAGTTTACGTGTTCCATATCACCTCTTTAGGCTAATAAAAATATCCAACGATTATATAGAGAGGGTGGGAAAATTGAAAAATGCTTACGTTGCAAACAAAGTTAAGGAGTCCGCAACATATTTACAGCTGCAGTAAGCTAGTTGTGCGGACGTGATCATGCCGTGAGGCGGTCAACTCGCGCGCACAATTAACACCTCCCGCTAACGAGGACGTGCTTGCAAGCGTTCAAACGAAAACAATATTCTATCTCACAACATACAACCGTTTTATACTCCTCAATTTGAGGCTGAAAATATTGCGGGTTTGCTTTATCGGTTTGTCAGAAATATTTGACGTATTCGCCCGGCTGCAACAATTTCGAACAGATAAATATGTTTGGCCAACCTTTGTTGCCGTTAACCAATGGAAACTTATTGTTGACTCATGCGATTCTCTTCTTTTGTAAGCATCTTTTTTTTAATTAAAAAAGACCACCGTTATGGTAACGCTATGAAAAAGGAAAGGTGTAATGTGGTATGTACAAAATGTAAGTACCTAATGTATGAACGTTATAAAATAAATAAGTTAATAGTATGAAACGAAATCGTTATCTCCATGTAGATTTGTCTGCTGAATACTTCCAAACAAATGAATCCATGAGATTTTTTATATCATTTAAAAAAGTTAAACAAATAAGTAGATTTTTATTGTGTTTCCGTTAAATTATCTTAGACACTAAATAATGTACTCATAAGAAATAGCCAGCAAAAGCTAATAAATAAATAAATCTAATAAGTAACTTTATTTGAATTGCAACGAAAAAAAAAAAGAAATGAAGAATAACCGCTGTGCGTACTATTAAAAAACTTTCCTTTCATGACTTAATATTTCACGGTATCGTAGAGCGATAGCGCGTCATTGGTACAAAAACAATGAAATAAAGGCCCGGTTGGAGGATATTGCAAAAATGAGGTCGTCTATTAATCTGTTTCGCAATCAGATTAATTGCGACCCCGCATGCGGTTTCGCCAGTTAGCGTTGCAGATTACAGAGGGTGCTTTACACTGGAGGCGCAATTCTAAACCGAGCACCGACTGAAAGGAAGCACACTATCACCAACAGCGCCGACAGCTGAAAGGATCATCCGCGCCTTTATTTTTTGTTTCCACACTTTTCTGGCATTTGATTTCGTTGCGTGTTGCGTAATTAAAAGACTTGCTGCTAATCACATAATTATACCAGTACTAGAAACCTGTTCCAGGCCCAGGATGCATTTTTTTAAATATTCACAAGCCTTCATCGTTTATCCTTCTCTAAAAAATACATTTCTAAAAAATTAAAACCGAACTAAAATCCAGAAGAAGTTAGAGGAGAGACAGACATGAAGGATTTATAACATTTCGTTGACTTTACAGTTTTAATGAACGAAATCGTTACTGTGAGTCAATCGTAACAAATATAGGCTAGGCGCCATCGCCATCGAGGAGATTTCTTTAGGATTTTGTAGAACTACAAATCGCTGCTTAAAAACTAAAGTAAAACAAAAAAAATCCAAAAATGTTTTTATTGCAAAAATACAATAACAATATTGTATGTTGCAAAAAGACTTATGGTTGTTTCATTCAATATTTAGTATATTCTGATCCTTTTTTATAGATTCAAAATCAACTTATATGCTTATATCTCCTCTAGTATTCAGTTTGTTATAAAAGTACTTAAAACATTTATACGCTTCTAACGCTTTAAAAATACGCTTCTAACGATCTATAATATG
Organism: Synanthedon vespiformis; assembly: GCA_918317495.1. Taxonomy (NCBI): domain Eukaryota; kingdom Metazoa; phylum Arthropoda; class Insecta; order Lepidoptera; family Sesiidae; genus Synanthedon; species Synanthedon vespiformis. The sequence continues at coordinate 4,852,939 of OU906954.1, read as the reverse complement.
CATATATTTGATATATATCTAATAAGAAAAAAGTAAACACAAAAATTTTTATTTTTTCGATTAGCTCTCCTGTAAAAAGCGTAATTTTGATTTGTGGCCCTTTAGTTTTTAAGTAGCGATCTCTATACTAAAATCTCTATAGTAGGTCAATTTTATGTATCTCAAGGTTAGCCAAGTAAGTAAATATGCTTTTCGCGACTTGGTTGCAAAATATTGTTTTTTTTTTCTACTTACATAAAAACTTGATCAGGTTTTATTATATTTATAAAATCCATTGCGTGGAGCGAGCGAGGAGCGCTGAGAAGTTAGCGGCCATACAGATAGACATACGTGGAAAGCGACTTCAAATTATACTATGTTTATATAAAGATATCTGTCAGTTCGTCTGTGGCACGGCTCGATTCGCAGAATAAACACTAATAGGTAATTAGGTCAGGTGTTACGCGCTAAAGCTGTTTTCTAATGTCAAAGAGTATAATTGTCAACATATGAAAGTACTCGCTTTGTACTGTAAAAGGGTAAAAGGGCTTATTTCTCAGCCCGTTTAAGTGCTTTGTCGGCTTACAACGTAAGCCGTGGAAAACTGTTCTCTTTTTTATTTCATGCGAAACTATACCTTCTCGATCGCTTTGTAGAATTATGTCTGTTTATAATCTCAAAGGTTCTTTGGAAGACTTAAAAACTATCAGAACTCTTATCTGGTTCCTTGGTTCGCGAACGACTTTGGTTCAAACGGAAGATTTCGATTTAAGTTGAAGACAAAATAACTTGCAGAAATGTCTTAGTTGTGGTCCAGAAATGTCTCAAGGTGTTAGGGTTAACCTACATCTTTATATGTAACTGCTTTAAAGATAAAACTCACACAGAGGCTTTTAAGTAATTAAGCTCCCAACGTATTTAATGTCAGTTCAGGTGCAGTAATTAATACTACTCTCCTTAAAAGTAACAACTAAAAATGAAACATTATTTTGGATTACAGTTGAAATAAATAGTTCTTAGTAAATTAAGTACACATGTAAAAAAATGTAATTTTATTTGTTTGTTACTTCATCACACTATAATATTATGTAATATGACTAATAATATGATATCTGTATGATATAAATTAGATATGGTCAATGTCGTGTGCCATGTTAAACTATAGAATACTTCTGATCCCGATAAGTATACTGATGTACTTATGACATACGTCTCTCCCATAATTTTCCAGTAGTATAGAGATTCATATAACAGTAGTGGTACTTGGACGACTAGATTTAGCTTTAAATTTTTTATCAATACTAATAATAATAAATGTGTAAGTGTAGGTATTGTATGTATGTACTTAAACGCATTAACGAATAAACATGGGTAGTTGAGTGGGCAAACATTTTTTTTGTAAACGGTACTCCGTTGCTCTTAAAAAACTCTCAGTAGGTATATTTAACAAACTTCGAAAGGGTTTACTTTAACTATTCATATTTTTATTGCGCACTTGTTACGCTTTACATAATTGTGAAACAGGGTACTAGGTTAAATGAAAGATTGAAATTGAGAGTCGGTTTTTACGGGAACGTTTAGCAAACGGCTGATGCATTTACCTCCATTAATTGCGCTACAAAATTAGTCAAAGCAGTTAATGTAACGGGCCATTACAATCTCCGGTGTTAATTTTAATTCGAGTGCTTGATTGCCAGTTGGCAACCGACGTAGAGGCGAATGGTCCCTCGAATCTTGTGCGGTTTTGGGTGTAAATGGTCGTTTATATAGACACGTACCTACTACACTATTGATATCAGACGTCGACATAGCAATGTGCATGTCACCACCGGAACCTTAAGGCGTGCATGTTAACTACACCTGTAATTATGATGTCTTTACTGCTAAGACGCCTTGTCGTCATCTGTTCACGGGCCTTTGTCTTTGTCGGAATATTAACTAGTACAAGTCTATTTTAATTGCAGTATACAGGTTATTGCAATTTTTAACGCCACGGGAGGGAAAGTTCTCTAAATACTGAAGATAGAAAATTACACAAAGTAAACATTCTTCTATTTAAAAAAAAAAAAACTGTATTCAAATATTTTTTAAAATACGCTTGTCACGTCCGGGAATCGAACCAGCTAAAATACAAAAAATAACATCATGTACTTTCATGGCATCTTTCGATAGGGTCAATCATAAAGTTCAAATCATTTAAGTGAATAGATCACGTTAAAGATAAATTGTTAATTACTAACATAATTAACCATTGAGTAAAAGTATTTATCTCGTGAATTTAAAATTTTAATTAATTTACCATTTTGTTAGAGAGTTTTGATTTAGAGAGATGGTTAGAAGGTGACTGTCGCCTATAACACTCCGAATCATGTCCTGCTATGCCACATTCAGACCAAAGTCAACCATAGAGTTCCAAAGTTGTCCTGCCGGGCATTGAATCCAGGTTCCCTGAAATGGAGCAGTAAAGCATGCACCTTAACCACCTGACGATGGGGCTCGTCAATTATAATTAAATTTTAATTTGAATCAATTGAAATTAAACAAATTTTGAATATATGTTTTGTCTAAAATTAAACAGGTTCTTCTTAATTAAAGTAAGTAAGTAAAACATTCTACACACTTTCAAGGGATATTATACCTACTATGGGACCCAAGCGACTAGTTAAAATTTAAATAAAAAAATAAGATAAAAGTGAAATAGTAAAAATGAACTTTCAAATTTGCTATCGTTTGCTACGAATTGTTACGATTTCTCTGTGTTCTGTATCAACACGTGATTTTTTCTGACAAACATACACAAATGTAATTCAAATACATTTATTAAATTATCAGCAACAGCAGACGGTTTTTATACAAGGAATTTTAGTGCTATGTACTAAATGTTTCATTTGCGTTAGTGTATTTTCGTTAAGACTGTTTATATTTTGCGAATACATTACCTCTTTACACGTCAAGAGATTATTTAGAAATTCAAGCTACATGCTACAGCTGCAATGACCACTTTGACTCTACACTAATCAAGTAATATGAACGTAATTCTACCATTCGTAAGTACTCCTCGTGAGCCTAAAAACCTTAATTAAAATTTAGGTCACTAATTAAAAGTAAAGGTAAATTAAAAAGGCAATTTTCCGAAGTGTTCTGAAAGCCTTATTCAATGGTTCATGAAATGACCGACGAATGGATTTCTTAGCTGTGTAATTTGAAGGTGTATGAGCCGTACACTCAAAACGACCATTACCTCAATTAGTAGCCCTATTTCTGCATAATATCACTCCATATTTATGAAAGATTTTTTTAATGTTTATGAAAACACGGAGAACTTATAATGACTGCATTAATTTTCTTTGGCAATGAATTAATATATTTTTTAAATATGCGCTTTAAGCCCAGCACTGACGTAGCTATAATATATATTATATTAATATACTTTACAGCAATGCATATTAGTATATATTTTTATATATTTTTTCGAATGAACTCACACGCAGCTATAAATCTATTATATATATATATTATATATTTTTATTGAGTTGCATATTATAGCAACATGAACTTAGTAGTAACAGTGATATTAATGACAGCAGTTTGAAGTATTACTACCGTTCCGTTAGGTTTTAACTATACAATCGACAGTTGTGAAGGCAAAATGTATATTTTAGCTTTTCTATAATATATACTAAAATTTTATATTGGTGTTTTTTATTTGTTAGGATAGATTAAAAGTAATAATCATAGAAGCCTGTGAAATCGTGGCTTACGGTCGGTGCAACGAATGAGGGACCACCACAACTTGTCTTTACAGTCCACGTGTAAAGCGAATTGTGTGTGGTAAAAGCGAGATAGCTGATTCGCCCTTTTAAGATAATAGAATGAAATGCAAAACTGTCTCAGTCTGCTGTTATGAAGTCTGTTAAACAAAACTAAACGGTGTTAACCGCTATGAAGCTTAAATGGTCATGAAGTTTCATAATTACTGTCGCAAGCCGCAGTAACATATTACGGAACTTGGAAAACTGTGATTTACGAAAACTATCTGGCACTCTGTAATTGGAAGCTAATTGTTAGAAATGGAAAATGTAATGCTTTATGTAATTATATAAAACAGTTGTAGTTATACTTAATTACTTATTACCATGTGTTTGCCAAATGTCTCCTGAAGAAACGGCATGACAGCCTAAGACATTTGTTTGATTTGACTAACTTGACTATTTGACTAATTTGGTAAACTATCTACATAATATAAAAGCTTCTGTATGTTTCTCCGCTAACTTCTTTAAACTTCACAACGGATTTTCATAAATAGAACGAGTGATAAACGAGGAATAGTTTTTATTTATTTATCTAACATTAGGTTTTATTTTTTAAATGTAAAACTAGTATTGGATTAGTATCCAGTAATGAACCTTATAAGTATATATTATGTACTATATCGTAATTTAAATATAGGATATAATTTGTTACTAGAGAGAAAGAGCTCACCAAAGCTGTCTGTTGCAACGAATCCGTATTTCCTTGTTTTAGCTACATTTTAACTCACAACCCGACTACGACGAAACTTTTGACCAAAACGATTAAAACAAGTTTTCTATACGAAAAGAATCGGTTTATCTGAGGTACAAAAACTTTCACTGTATTAGTAGTACCCCACATTTTATATCTTTTGACTTCGCTTTGGCGTAGTTAATTAACTATGGTTACATCACCACAAATATTACCTAACTACGGTAAAAGCGTCGATTTCAGTGGCGAACACAAGTTCGTTCTGTTTGGCCTCCGAGTCAATTTGGAACACTTGTCAACTTAAAATATAATTATAATAATCCACATTTTTGCATTTTTATTACTGTTTTCTTAACTACTTACTTAGTTGTGAACAGAGAAAAATTAAGGTAATTTTAAGTATTCAAGAGTACGTGATTTTGAATAATATTATACACCTTAACAACAATTTCCGTGGGAAAAAGCGGGAATTAGGATCATAAGCTAACGTTTATCAATAAAAGACACTAAGTTAGTTTGCCTAAATCAGTTCCATTTAATATTTCCAAAATTTAAAATTGGAAGTTATTGTTAAAACTAAATTCTATTCTTAAAGTCCGTTTAATTCAGAATCACTAAGTTAGTGAGAGAATATGACCTTATGTACATCAAAAATCTATTTACCGAAAATTCGAAAGGAACTATCTTTATTCCCAGTTGTATCTTTAAAGTCCCTTCTTGAAACACGTCACAGGTTTCTTTGCCGCACGTATAAATTTCCACAATAGATTTCATATTCAATTCGAAGGTGCTACCGACAAAATCGACATCTAGCTTTGAAATAAAGAGAGAAACTATTTTTTTTTTATTTTGACATTTTAATATTTTATTTTACCTCGGTATGCGCAGAATGCATGTGACAGATTTAAACAGATGCTCTGGTTTCGTCACTGTCACACCGTTTACAAAAATATTACATACTGCGACATTTTTGTGGAACACATCTCGATTTTGGCTATTTGATACTTTTTATTTTTATTTATGTTAAAACATTAATGTTCCCTTAGATTTTTCTAGCTCAGTAAATTTTCTACATAGAATATACTTTATGGTTCCATTAAACAAAATACAAATGATTTACTTAATAAGTAAAAATTTGTATTTATAATAACTACGAACAAGTAGTGCTTCCCGCACATTGCGTTTCGCAGTCATAAGGCAGCCCGTTTGGAGACAACCTCCTTACAGAAGACCGCCGCCATCAAATATCAGCATGTCTACGTGCTATTGTATTTCCCTGAGTAATTAAGGGATTCTAATCCCATCTCGGCAACGCACTTGCAGTAGGTACTTATTGCGTTGCTTAATTTTAATAAGTGACAGGATCAAGACTACTTGATCTAATACTGAAATTGTTAGCATTTATTCAATAACAAACGAAACCAGCGACTTCGTACGCTTGGTTCTCAAGTAAAGCGTATTATTTTAATAAACTTAACTTTTTTGCTTGTAAACCGATTGAAATGTTACAAAAACTAAATGTTATGAGAAGCTTGCTACAAGAACAACATTCAAATCGCTTAAGCCGTTTCTGAGATTGTCGTACACAAGCGTACAGTTAGAGACAACAATTTTAAAAATTATTTATTTTTAAACTCGGTAATTAGTACAACGTGTACAAATAGTTCTTTTTTAATATATCAACGTACAGACACGGCTCATTTACGACTTTATTATATATACCCAAGGATGATTATTATCTCCTGCTCATTAAGTCTTTGTTTTGCTTTTTTTGTTACTTTTTCTACATCTTCGTAGAGGCTCCTTTTTTTGAAAACTGCTTTTGGTCCGACATCCGAGACTACTTATGCAGTTTCATGATTCTGTTTTTTTTAAGCGTAAATTTATTAATATATGCCTATAAATTATCCAGTCCATTGAACGCAATACCGTAGGCGACTCCATTATAATATCTACTTCAATGGGGGGATTTCAAGTGAGAGTTTCGAATTAATAGCAAATGCGTCACACCATTCAAGGCTATTGTGCTTACAAGATATAAAGTTACCGACGTGACATTGTTCAGCAGCAGCCCTTCCAATAAATATCTAGTTTCCATGGGCAATCGATATTGATGTAAAAGCGTTATGAGATGGCCTCGGTTCTCGGACAGCTGGCTTCCACAATGTCGATATTCGATTATTTGCGGAGTAACTCGCATCGGACGCAGCTCCAGGCGAATAATTATGTATCGAGTGTGCGTCCATTGCAGCGGGTACTTTTCACGGTGCTCTGAGCCGAGTCGATACGTTAGATTCCGATACGTTTCTCACAGAAAAATCGTCACTAGTCACTTTTGAAAATAATATGTCAGACTTTTTTTTCTACAATTTCGTGAACAATGACTCCTTAGACTTAATATAGACAAACACATTTTAAGATATTGCGTAAAGATATTCACAAATGAGATTGAAAATCTAATGCTAATAAGAAAATTAGAACAATTCAAAGCTGCGAAATAGCGTTTTAAAATTTTATTAAGTAGTCTTTTAAAGTAAAAAAAAATATTCATTTATTGGTTATTTAAAAAGTAGGTATAACACAGTTTTTTGTTTGTAATCAATTTTTAATTAAACTCAAAAACGACTGATTTTACAAATTCTTTTAACCAAGAAAGCTACATTATCAGCGGGTAATAAAGGCTATATTATATAAAAGTACGGGGACGAAGTCATATTGCAACAACTATTACATAAAATACAGAAACATATGTATGTGCAATATAGGCTACATGAAGGCTACATGGCCAACATAAGCTTACAAGCGCACCACCTAGCGTTCCTGATGAATGCACTCACTGGCGGTGACGCAACTTAAGGTACCACAGCGTCATGTACGCAAACTCACTTAGATTTCACTAGTAACTAACTTGTACCTTTTCTAGTTAGTTTAACACAGAATGAGGAACAGTGTGTAGTGCAGTACCAACTAAAACGGTGAAGTCAGTATATATTAAGTGAATTTTCAACGTATGACACTGTTAAAAGTTGAGTGGTTGTTTGGTATAAAATTTACAGTACAACTTACAGGCTCCGCTTTCTAGAAACTTGTTAACATAAAAGATGAAATTGTTTAGTGTTTATTATAAAGCACATGCCAAGGATGATAACGAGTGCTTGCAGTACCTATATTAAATTCAAAGTTGCTTTATCGTGAACTATCACATATTGTTTTGAAAAATTTGGCACACTATTAAGAAAAATATTTGTGTTTGAAAATATGAAAAAATAAAAATATTTTATTTTTTAGTATAATCTCCTAGCCAAAACCCCGCCACACTTCGTTACGAATGCGTGCTGGGGCACTATATTCATGCTGGGTTTCATGGACATTATACGCAGAGTAAAATTTTATACACAAAGATCAAAACGTCGGTATCACAAAAAGAACGTGGTGTCTTTCATTGGAAAGTTTCGTGAACTATAGAATTGCAAACACGAACTTCTGTTTTCGCCCCTATTTCCCTTTAGTTGGCAAAGTAACTAGTCTTTACAGTATTGTAAAAAAAAACCTAGCAATCGATAGTTTTTTAGTCGACCCGGAAAATATCTAGCTGGAGTTTGGGATTTAATAGGCTGTGAATAAAGCTTCATCGCTCGTTGGAGAGCGCTTCGTGGAAATAAATTTCACGTAAGAAAATATCAACAGTTTTGTGTAAAAACATCGCATGGCAAAATTGTAAATAAAAAAATTAAGTACCCCTTCACCGTTCCACCGTAATTTTTCAAATCAAACTTTAGCAAGGAGACCACTCATCTATATTTTGGATTACTTGTCAAGTTGGACAGGATCTGCTTTATCCGGCATCATTTAATGCTAATTTGCGTACAACTTCGTCCTTCGCTTAAGTGTTACCAAAAATATCCGTGTTTTAATTAAAACAAAATATCAACTACACAAATAATTATTTTCTTGTATATTTTATTGTGGCTAATTTTGTTGACTACTCGCGCAGCAGAGGAGCAATGTAGTAGGGTCCTTCATTTTAAAAACAGATTTCAATATAAGATAAAAGCACTAGAGCTTTCGTTTCGAAATATATCGAGCCTTCGCCCCTTATAACAGATTTTTTAATACACCACTTATCTACTTCTCTTTACGGTTTTTTCTTCATAGTAAGGCCACAATATCTCCCTATTTTACTTATATTGTCTTTATTATGTTGTAATTTATTATTATGTTATAGTTATTATACTATGTTACTATGCTATAATGTCTACTTTGTATTTTATCTGAGTTCACCTTAAAATTTCCTTGTGTTACCTATACTTATTGTAAGTTTTTTGTTTGTGCTGTTGATGTACCTTTTTGAAAAATAAATCAATAACTACATTATATATAATTGGAATAACCAGCTACTATCCAGTGTACATTTAACTCGTATATAAGAACAAACAAATGTCTCGTTAAGTTGAAGCCAGTTAAACTTACACATATTTCGTGTCATGGTTCTCGGAAAATGGTTGCTTACCGGAAGTTATCGGAAGTTTGCGGTTATCAGCACGTTACGAAGATTGTCCTAGGCGCATGTTTGAGAAAGTTTTGTTGCCGTTATATTATCTTCAAGAAGGAAGTATGTGATGCAAGTATGACATTACAGAAAATGGGAAATTATAACTGTCGAATTTCTGGGAATTCTTTGCAATTATAAAAGTAACAGATAGGGGAAAATATTTGTAATTATTAAAGTCATAAATGACTTTATTGCAAATTATTTGGCGAATTAAAATCTATGTTGATGAAAAGACGAACTCTCTAAGAAAATTAGCTTAGTCTCATTGATTAAAAAGAAAACTCATTGCACACTGTAGTGAAAGCAAACCAATATTACGTTTAATTATAATTTATTTAAATATTACGTTTAAGAGAAGTAATTTAGATTTACATCCTCTTAAGTTTTTTATGAACAAGGTATAGGTTAAATAGGTATAACTATTTCGGTGATCCATCATTAGGTATCTGATCACTGTTATCACGTTCATCATTACCAGCCTACTAGCGACCAATATTCGCTATAATAGACCTTTACATTTAATTAAGAGCGCCCTGCATTAGATAATCATTAGTTTCCAATTACTCACACTCATTTTTTTGAGGTAATCGGTTCAGCCAGATGATGGTTAACCTATGGGGCATTTTGACCATATTGACCTACAAAACTAGGAAATCAACCAAACATTTATTCAATGATGAACTCATTCAAAATTTGGTTTAACGTAGTGTTTTAAAGTCACAAATTAGGCAGTTCGTCTTTTGGTAGTAACCACCTCCTTATAGAAGACTACTGTAACATAACATAAAGTATGCTGGTAGTATTTAACTGGGTGAGTAAAGGGTGCCACACTATTTCCCTTTCCGCTAACCTTAATTATATTTGATAACCTCCGCTTATATTTGATAAACCTTCTAATATTGTGCCATAACTATTGATAATTTCGTGGCTTAATGCAAAGGGCAGAGGACTGTGTCTGGTGGAGAGTCTTGGGAGGATACAACAGTATAGGCCTCCCCCAAGACTCTCTACCAAACATATACAACAACAAAGAGACAGGCTGATGGTAATAATAATGATGAAATATTGAGAGCTTAGAAAATTCTTTATTTGTTATACCTATGTATATTTTATTTTATTGATTGTGATACTAATGATATAATGGATATGATGATAGTTGAAGACTTAACAATAAGAGAGAACAGATAGTTGACAGTAGGAGACAACTTAAGTCTTATAATAATTTTAATAGGCAAGGTTTATTGCATACACTGCGTTTAGTCACAACATTAGTTGAGAGATTGTTTGCGTATTTATGTCAATAGTTTTCGTACGTCCGCACGAGAGGGGCATGACTAGACTAGACCGCGATGTTCACAACAATGCTACGTTTGCTTTATATAGTTGGTGGCAAACTTCTTCGGACCTAATGACTTGATCGGAAATTAGTGTAACCTCGGCGGAAACTTGTGAACTAAGTACTTGATTGCAATGTTAAAAACGAAGAACTTTTACTTTGTGTTTTACAGTACGACAAAGTGTAGTCTACTTTAGTGGAAAATAAAGATTGAAAATAAATATTTAATCTCTAAGTAATATGAAAACAAATACAGTTTCTAAACTATGCAAGGAATTTAGAATCGCTAAATGTGTTACCTACTAAGTGTTACTCGAGAATAGCAGGGTCAATTCGCCTACTTTTTTTTCAAATATTCATTCAAGTCTGAGGAAGGTACTTATGAAGAGAAAATATTGGAAAAATCCCGAAAAAACGTAATTTTTGCCCATCCAAAATTCCTAACATGTTGAATGACAATTCAAATATTTCAATTAAATATTGAAACCAAAGATAACAATTAAAGGGATCATTATTTCAAAAATTCTTTCACTCTCTGAAGGATAGACTATTCCAAATAGTTATATGACACATATTATGAATAATGTAAAATTTTTCATATATATAAATTACATTCTAGGAGACTGTCTGAGACCAACCCGGAAAAGTTGGGTCGCTGATGGTGATTATAAATCAATCATTCCAGTTTTGAGCCAACTTGAGTTTTTTGTCAAAAATAATTTCTTAAATGGAATCAATAAATTTAATCTAAGAGATACTTAGATAGCCCTTATGTTATAAACACTCCAAACATTTGTATTTGCGTACGTATGATTTATTTCATATTTAAACACTACCCAAGGTAAAACAAAGTTTATAGGTAAATATTTGCTACAATTTGGTATAGTTTCCTTTCCTTTGTAATGTTTTCCGCTTCATGCATATTTGTCGGTTTATAGTACTACAAACTAGGTATGTTTCCCTTTGGCACAATCTTAGAACACATATTTCCGATGTTACAAACTATCTAGTAAAAGCAGTTGGAATACTTGAAGTAAAAGAAAAGCCGAGAACAAAGCTTCAGTGTCAAGACAGTTTGTGAACGCTTAAATAATATTATTTTCATTTTTATAAATATAAGTATATAAATATGAAAATATTATTTTCAGTTACATTATAAAAACTTTATATGATTAATCGGTGATAAATATTCATTCAATTCAGAAAGTAAACAGAACCAGAAGCAAGTAAGTTAAAAGCCTTTCTTAGATTTAATTCAACTTAGATCAACTGAAATTCATTTAAATTTATTTCATTTTTTTTTTTTTTTTTTTTATGTTAAGGTCGACAGACAGACAGACAGGCTGACGGTCCACTTGATGGTAGGTGGCTACCGTCGCCTATAACACAAGCAACGCCATAAGTGCTACAAGTGCGCTGCCGACCATAGAAGGATTAAGGATAAGGGATAAGGGGGGGATGGGGTAATAGGCTCTGGCATCCCTTGCTCACTCACCGAAACACAACAGCACATAATGCTGTTATATTAAATATTATTATTAGCATTTTGAGGGTTATATTAAAGAAAAACATAGAAAAATCAATCAATATACTTAAAATAAATCTGTAAGTGTACGTATTGCATGTATGTATGTTCCTCCATAACTCTTAAACGAATTGAATGATTTTCTAGAAACTTAATTAATTAATTAAAAAATAATAAAAAATAACTGATCAAAAATAAAACCATAAAATAAAAATAGCACATTTACTTCATGCCCTTTAGCAAATTGCACCCTAATGCGTGCTATTGATAAAGCTATAAAATTACTAGTTTTTCTACCCTACAGCTAGACGCTACGCAGCTACGCAGCTACAAAATAGCCACAATTTGCCAATTAATGGCGATGTTGATTTAAAAATTATATTTATTCGTTTGCTTCTGACGTAAAGTCTACGCTTTGCTATTATTATTCCGACAGTGTGAACGGGAGTTTATCTACTGTTGTCTGATACCTAATGACGTCACACGTAATCCAGTAACTGTACAAATGTGAAAAAAATTGAAAAGAGTTAGAACCAGCGACAAAGCCGCCACCCACGCACCAGTCGTCTCTGCATCATCTGTCTGCATCATAGACAATTAATGCTCGGCGCCCTATAACATTTTTGTCTCGCGTACCACATTATAATCAATAGATCATTGACGATGGTAACTAACTGTAGACCTTACTACAAGGTAAAACAGTCTGAATTCTCGTGTCGCGTCATAAATAGCATTTAATCCCTTATTAAAAGCCTCTAACAATGTAACGTTGGAGTTGTTTTAGTACGTAAACACAAACGTGTTCAAAGTTAGTTTTGTACCTACATTAACGATTTTCTCCAACAAAGCGCCGGCATTTTTTTAATCCTTGCTTTTCACTCTCAATGTTACTCTTTTTACAGGTAGGTATTGTAATGTAATGTATTTTTTCATATAAAGTAGGCACAGTAAATGCAGTAGATAAGTGCGTTTTAATTTGTGCCAAACTTTGCTATTCTCTATGGGACACGAAGGGTTTTACCTATAAAAATTCCCTATTTCATTTATTTATTGAATATATTTGTTAAATGTAGTCAGTTGAGCTGTCATTGAGGTGTATAAATACTATATAAGTTTATACAAATGTCTAGTAAATATCGTCAATCAAAACTAATAATAAAACTGTAAGTGTAGGTATTGTATGTACATATGTATGTTCCTCCGTAACTTTTAAACGAATTAACTGATTTTCATGAAACTTGGTAGATAAATATTTAGACGTACAGGATACAGGATAGGCTACTTTTTTCTTTTTCAACGCAAACGAAGTCGCAGGCACCAGTTACTATTTGTATAAGACTATAGAAGTTGCCTATTAATTTATTATTACGACCATTGCTGTATACATACAGGCCTCTATACTGTGTGACGAGATGAATGGCCTATATTTGATCTAGGTTAGAGTAATTACTAACCGAATGGGTGTTGTCAGGATTTCTAATAATTAGTAAAATTGCAACAATTACCTAGAAATGTTCTTATACACGCAGGTTACTATAATACGTTATCATCTATAGTTGTTGTGTTATCACTTGTTCTAAGTGACCATAATTTATATAATTATAATATAATATTAAAAAGTCTCAGAGATATAGACGCGAAGCCAGGAGCGGTTCGCTAGTTCTAAAAACTATTTAATAAAAAAAACTTATATTTTTATTTACGACAAACTTATACAAAGCTCTAGGTAACACGTAATATATAGGTAATTTGATTCCACTTAATTCTGGAAAGATTTTTATAGATAAAATGTATAATAAAAAACATAGCACTGTTTGCAAATATAATAAAAGTTGACTTCCATTTATATGCATTGCTGTTAATAAAGCAGATCGTATGTTTTGTCAAATCAATACTGATAACTTTATTAAATAAACTGAGTATAATTTCATCTTTAATAACAATTTTCCGAGTAGTTATGGACGCTTTAAATAAACGCTACTTAATGAGAAAAGCAATGTTCTGTCATCGTCTGCTTCATAAATATTTAATATAGGCCGTATGATACATGGCTAACTGTACAATTATTGTGAATCCAATGATTTTATTCGTTTTTAACATTAATTATTCATATCTTCCCCTCGTCAACTGGCCTGTCATTATTATATTACGTTCGACGTGGTTGACATGAGAAATGGATTACTATTGGCCAGCCACGGTAATTTTAAATAAAGAAATAATTGATCTAATACTATAAACATTAGTCGTTAACAAATAGTAGCAATTCAACTTTACTCAGACTCAATTACACTCAGCTATTGGTTAATTAGAGGAACGGTACGTATAATTTGTTTTAACTGTTACTTTAAATTTATTGTTGAAATATATTCGTCTATTTAATAATTTTTTAAATGTATATATATCATTGTTTATTCTAATTTAGCACTATTAAGTATGCTTTTTTTAAATTTTAGTCTATTTGAAAGTTAAAACAAAGTATAAATTTCTTGTTGTAAAAAATGATGGACGAGAAACTGATTTTGTCTATATAAAGTATTTTTTTATACTGTATTTCTTATAAATCAATAAATGTATTAACTGTATTTTCACAGTATAAGGAAAATGTCTTAAATAATAATATTGATGTATTTATTATGTAGTATTTAATGACTTCCACAATTTAAACTTGAGAAATACTTTTCATTCTTAGTTCGGTTCCATAAAATACTTAAGTACCTAATACTTTTAAAAGCCAATGTGTGCGGTAAACAATAATGTCAAGACTATAAGTTACTAAACGGTAACATAATAATGTTTCTGTGCGTATGATGTATGCTATAAGTATGCAGTTCATCTGATAAGCCCATAGTTAGTCAAAATATTTTCTTTCACCGTTAGAGCAGAATGTTTAATACTTCTAATCAATTATTCATGAAATCGAAAAAAAGTCAGTAGTTTCAGCCTGGCTGGGATTTTAAAGAGCATCTGTCGTGCATTTCAAGTGTGTACAATGGAACTTTGCTTTAACTACATGCTACGAGTGCTAACTCGTAGGCATCCCTTGTCGTTCTGAACATTACAAGGTAACCTTGTAACCTTAACCTTAAGGTAACCTTTAGCCTAAACACGCTATATCTGCTGTAAGTTGCTGAGGAGTTAGGTATCCCGCAGAATTATACTTGATGGTGGAGCATCAGGTCAAAGATACCACGTCATTGAAATATCACCGAAGTAACAGTGTATCAAATTTCACATCATATTAGTGAGATCCCTTCGTCAACTAACAAAATGAGCTGACGATCAACGCCTGAATAGATCTTCTTAAATTAGTTAAAGACCATTTTATTCACGTCAATTTTCAAACAACAAAAATAATTGATCAAAATCGGGCCATACCGTTTGATATCTCCATATACACAGATACACGGGTCAAACTTATTATAATACGCCGTTTTGCGTCAGACATCGGGGGTTAAAAAGTACTTAATACTGCGTTAATTTAATATCGTAATCTTTGTAAATAAAAATGAATCCCTAAATGTGTTGCTAAGCGCAAAACTCGATTTTAAGGAATTAAAATTAAAACGTCTTCACTAATGGATAAAGGGATAATCAGGGAAGGGTTTTACGTAAAAAAAAAAATGCACACCGGGCAAAGCCAGGAGCGGGTCGCTAGTAACAAATGAAATATACTTCCTAAGATTACAATCACTAAATTGAGTTCAAGAGTCTCCTGGAAGGAAACAATTAGTTTGTACAGTAATCGATAGTTTATAAAATGTAATGCTCTGCTATAAGGTCGGGAGAAGGTAGTTATAGGTACAAGAGGTACGAAACAAAGTTTACTGTAACTTGATAAACTTGAGCGAAGTTCGTTCTCTACTGTTCACAAAACGTTTATATCAATTTACCTCAGAAATATTGGATAAATACAACGTTGTCATTAACTTTAAAGGGTGAAATAAAAGTAATTAAATATTAAACTATGTAAAAAATATATATAAAAACTTTTGGATATGAAATTAAAAATGTAGTCCTTGTGGCTTATAAGCCACAACATTATGTTACATATATATGTTACAATATGTAACATACTCAAATTAAAAATATCTCGGTATTTTTAATAAAAAAATGGAAAAATCACATTTAAAAATATAGTTCCTTTAAAAATTTTAAAATACGGTTCCTTAATTAAGCTCCCTAGCTTTATTAGAGTTACCTCTTTTTTATTACTTTATTAGGGTAGAATACTCTTTAATTTAAACTGTCTTTATTAGGATTCACTATATGATAATGTACCAAATTAATGTAATAATTATGTCCATTTCGATTTGGCCACCAAACGTTTTAAACACAAATATCGTGCCTATTACAACAGTAATTGGCTCTAATTAGATCATTATCTTTATTAGTACTGTTATATTTTCTAAATTAACGGTTAGATAGTACATTTTGTATACTATTGAAATTCTGTGAAATGTCTTTTATAACTAACTAGCTGGTGCCCGCGACTTCATCCGCGTTGGAAAATAAAAGTAATAACGCCTGACATACGCTGACGACTACAGAGAAACACAAATTTTAATATAAGTCCTCTTTATATCCTCTGTATGGCTGCATAATTTTTTTTCAAATTTTATTTATTATTTATGAACTCGCATGCTTTTTATATAGGTTATTGAATTATATATATAAGGCACGCTTTTGTATGCCTTAAGGGTGCAGACGGTAAGAGAGTGTGTCTGCAAAGGTTCTATGAGTAGGTAAAGCGGCTATTAATAAACTCCATATATATGAGCTTTTATCCGGAACGACCCCACTGTTTTATAGAAAAAAAAACTCTTCAATTGCGGAATTCATTTTGTAAACCGCAAACTGAGCTTAAAGCGTGAGAGCTTCAATCCAATTCACCCACAAATTACGGAAAGCCTCAAAGCTTCTGACTTCTAACCACTACACGCACATGCACGGCGTGTAAACGAGTGCAGCCTTCACCGGTGCAATGTAACTATGCATTTGTGTGGGTGCATATAACTATCGAGGCACGTGTAAGATCAGGGCCTCCCGTCGCGCTTGTCTCCCGCCCATGTTCCCCTAGTACTTGCACTACCTTTAACGCTTCTCTTTGTCAGTCAGCTTTTAATTAAAAATAATATTTACAAGATTCTAGCGAAACAACTACTGACACGTAACATACTGCTGACGTTTTGTAACGGTGGCTGAAGTGCCAGAACGCGTTCGGAACCTAAAACCTCTGGGTTTAATATATTCGTAGATAGGTTAAACTTAAAAATTAACACATGCAAAAATTCATTTAATGATAAAATTTTAGAGAGATGCATTCCAAATACTTATTTATGATCATTACATTACAGGACAACCAACAAGTGGCAAAGATTTTAGCGAAACAACTACTGACACGTAACAGACTGCTGACGATTTGTAACGGTGTCTGAAGTTCCAAAACGCGTTCGGAACCTGAAACCTCTGGGTTTCATATATTATTCGTAGATAGGTTAAATTTAAAAAATAACAGATGCAAAAATTCATTTAATGCATAAAATTTTAGAGAGATGCATTCCTAATACTTATTTATGATCATTACAGGCCAACCAACAAGTGGCAAAAAAGTAGGTCTATAAGCGCTCTTACAGTTTTGTCAACGTTTCGGTTATAATCCTTGAATACCTTTAACAAGTCCAAAAGTTATAAAACGACCATTTTCACACTTATCTCAAATTTTCTTTTATACATAAATTAGTTTTCCTACAATCCGATTACTACAGAGTTTGCTCACAATCCTATGCAAGTACTAACTGATACAGGAAATTAAAATTATTGTTTGTTTTTTAACTGTTTGTGAACCCTTCATTTTTTTTGTTTCGTATATTAACAATATTGGAGCTTTGGTGTTACTAATAAAAAAAAGAATAAGTTAGTTTTTTCCCTGCAATTTCGACCAGAGTCCAATCTGTCATACTGTGCAGTAGAACTAGTTGGAATATTTTTGTCCAAACTGTTCTATCGTAGAACTAATAGTAGAACTGTTAGGAACAACCCGTAAATACTAATATTATAAATGTGAATGTGAGTTTGTTTGTTACGCTTTCACGCAAAAACTACTGAGCCGATCACCATGAAATTTTGCATACATTTGTTGTCTGGGGCACCAGAAAGGACATAGGGTACCTTTCATCGTTCAACGCGGACGAAGTCGCGGGCACCATCTAGTAATTAATATGTCATTATTTGGAGATTATACATAATAATAAAAAATAAGGAAGAGGAAATAATATGAAGTAAACAGCTGCAAAATGATAAATTCAACAACATATTCAAAGCTTTTGTTCAAAATATTGTGTCTACTTATGACATGTGGTCTACAAAAGCTTAGTGCGTGTTTTTAGAACAATATTAGAGTACAGCCTTAGTGTTTCGCTGTTTGAAACTGCATTGAATAGAGGTGGCAACCGCTGGTAGTCGTATCACCTGCGGCGGAGAGAGGCGACTAAAGCCGATTACATACAGACTACATTTCTCTCTGAGAGTATTTTCTCCCCATTGTACAGGTAACCAACTAAGTTCATTGAAATATTTCGTCCGAAGTGTTTAGAGAGGCTACTACTTTTTTTTTTATAAGACTAACGATCGCACGGTACTCTACCGTAAAGATTTCACTTTTGATCCCAAAACATCTCAATCTCAATTTATCGGAGACCCAGTCTTTCTGTGAGGATGTCATCTTGCGGAAGGAAGCGGCCGAATGAGATCAGGAGGTATCTCATACATGTGTACTTGTATGTGTACTCATATGTGTACAGCGAAGCAGCAGACTTATATCAGCCACCTTTCCAAGTAACACAGACTAATAGGGATTGGATTCTGGCGTGCCTTGGGTGGTAGCAAAGTTTAATTTGGGTGCGCCGTCGAGCTGGTAGCAGAGTCTCCCAATGAAACCGTGCAGACGGAGTTTCAACAGCGTGCAAGTTTAATCTTGCGTCTTCGCACAATACAGCAAAGGGAATAGTCGGTAAGAATATGACATAACCCCCAATCATCTTGTACAAAAAATATGATCAACAATCTACATTCTCTCTAGTCACCAAAGAAATTCTTTCAAAACCAGATGAGCTGTTTCAAAACTTAATCGAGTACACAAACAAAATGACGTACCTATAAAGTTAACAGTGTTTGTGTTTTTATATAATGAAACATATAACAAGCCTTTATTTTGAAATCAAAGACATGACTTTAATTTGATGAATTGATGAACAGGAAAAAATATATATTGAAAAATATCTGTTCAGTTCACGATATTTAATATCAATTTCAAAGGCGTCTTATAACTTCCTGGAAGTCGCTTATTAATTGGGGACCGCCTACATAGTATCAGATAATTGTGGCGTTCACGGTCAAAGTGTTACGGCAATGCAAATATACACTGAGCGGGTAATCCTAATAGTCGCTTTTATTTATTGTTGACTACCAATTTCTGTAAAGGCAAGTAACACTGTATGGGTTGCTAAACCGCTGCCATCCTGGATAGGATAAAGTATAAAGAAAGGGATGATGGGTGCTTACTTACTTGCTTACTTGCTAACAGTAGAAAAGAGCTTTTTGTTTGGTTACCTTTCATAGAGCATTTTGAACTAAGTAGTAGATAGATGTTATTACAATAACATTATTTAGAAAATAACCACAATAAAATCTTTCTCCATAAAAATACATGCGTTTGCTAAGTTTCATTGTGATCGGTCAATCGGTATTTAGTGATTTCTTTTTTAGGTAATTATACAAGATCAGTTAGGTGGCCTTATGCATTTTTTGAGATTAAGTATGATCGTAAGTGTATAAGTACTCCCTGGTGATGATTATAAGAGACA
Organism: Synanthedon vespiformis; assembly: GCA_918317495.1. Lineage (NCBI taxonomy): Eukaryota > Metazoa > Arthropoda > Insecta > Lepidoptera > Sesiidae > Synanthedon > Synanthedon vespiformis. The sequence continues at coordinate 4,833,182 of OU906954.1, read as the reverse complement.
TTAACAGGGAGTATTCAAAGACACTTCAAGACATAGGTTAAAAATGTAGGCATAAGAATTTAGGTGAAAATACTTGAATCTGTTTAAAAAAATCTTACTTTTAACTTTTACATTTAGGCCTAAATCTTTTAAAAATAAAAGATTCATACATAGTTCAAACAACGGCTACGGAAAGGCTGTCAAAGTTAAAAAAAAAAACAGTTCTCCAGATTGCAATATTCCGCAATCGAATCGAAAAAGGGCTCTTCGTTCATATGCTTTGCTAGCTCGTTTTTCTTCTCTGAGGGTTGTTGATTTGAAACTAATAAACTTTTGACGTAGTCTGTGTTCAGTGGTACTGCAAACAAATATGTGGAAAGAATGATTTAACTTTCCACTTTTTTAAAAGTTACGTATGGAATCCGCGTCTTTTCAGTGCGTTTAGCAATTACATAGACGTGATTCTCTCAAATGTGTTAGTTAATAAAATAATAAAGAATTTGCTTTAAGTACAAAAGGAAAATGAATGACTTTATTAACAGTGCCAAATTTTTTAATTACTTTTGAAATAGTCACAATTAACATATAATTTAAAGAAACATACAAGTTCAACTGAAAGATTGATCCTGTAAGGTGTTTTCTCTATCATTATTATAAAAAAATATATAATGTATGGTTAAAATAGACCTTACAACCCTAACCTTAACAAATTCACACAAAGATACAAATACATCGATGGGACAAAAACAAAATATCAATTAAAAAATGGAACTTTTACGACGGGATTATTATTCAAGCGATGTTTTTACTCATAAAAATGTAAGTATCTGCAAACAAACTTCATAGTCTTCATAGTTATTGTCGTCACTCATTTAGGAGGATCGATTTAATAGTTGCAAACTCTCAGAGTGGTGAATGCTTTCGCTGTAAAACTTCTTCCTATTCAAGTATTGTGATGACAACAACAATTACAACGAAATCAACGTAAAGTGCATTTAAATCTTGCATAACTTTGGTGTTGAACGGTGTATTTTATTTAGTTTTCCCCTAGAAAATAGTTCTAGAGATATGAACAAGTTCTAAATGGACTCTGAGAAGAACTGGTAAAAACGGTAAACAAAACAAAGTGCCCCTACATAAAGTGTGTCCTTCTTAATGTATGTTTGCGATTATCTCAAAAATTAATACTCAACGGTTTTTCATGCGGTTTTCCAACTAAATATGACGATGATTAATTGAGGACGTTGAAAAAAATCAAGCCGTCTAAGAGCTTTTCCGGCCTAATCCGTTTGAGTTATATCAAAACAATATACAGTGGGATTGTTACTCATACTACAAGAAAGTCCACGATTGCATATATCTATCTTTTAAGGATAGCTTACTATACTCTGTCCAACTGTTGAAAAAAAAAATATCATATACTTATATTATAATTATTTACACAGTTACAGTATTAATCATTACCAAATTAAATACGTTAGTTACCTCAAGCATTTCATACACATTATAAGGCTTAGGAGTTATAAATGAAAAATGCGCGGGAGAAAATAAATTCAAGCGGTCTTGTACCGACGCGACGTGACGGTAAACTGACGCAAAAACTACATTTTTGCATAATTATTTATTTGCTTACGCACATATTACTTATATGCGCTACTACCCATTAGTAGCCGGGGCGGGTCGCTAGTATAATAATAATAATAATAATCAGGTTTATTTCAGATAGAAGTCCATTGATAAAATATTAAAGCTTTGTTAGTAAAGATATTTATGAAATGAAAGCGTAATTCGTGTCCCCCATCTTATTTAAATCTTCATAAACAAAATTATTGTTCAGGAGGCTGTTCGAGCTGCCCAGCGTTTGTTCCATCAACCTCTTACGCACTACAGCCTGGAAACTGTCCGTCCTCGGTCGCTTTCGCAATCATCCCCAAAAAATCCCCTTCATCTATTGCTGTATGACTCTTAGAGCACTTTCACTATCAGCATCCATAGACCGCACATGTACAGAGATCGACAATATGCAAATCTGTGGACCAACATGTTGCATCTGACAGCCAACGCTCTACGCTCCGTTTCAATGTCCTCATCGTCACTTAGTGACTCAGAGACCCAGTGCTTTAGGTATTTAAATTTAGCAACTAATTTTAATGGAGTGCCTCTTATTGCTACAGGGGGAAACGTGCTTGTATTTTTTTCCATGCTTTGAAAATAAGCAAAGCAACTTGCTTTGAAAATACCTAAAACCGTGGTGTGGGTCTCGGCATATCTTTCAAAGATAGAGATAAGTTATCTTAGAGCACCGTCTGAGGGACTCATGCAGCCGATCTTGGATCCACTGAACTCCGCAATCAGTTTGTTTCTATCATCGCCTCATGACAGGTTTCTTCTTTCGTCGCGCGTGTTATACAGGCTGAAGATGCCATTCTAGTTCAGTCTTCACACTCCAGCCGTCCACAATATTTAAAAACATTGATTATGTCTTCAGAAAATTTGTTTCATTTGCCAGATTATCCCAAAATTTCTCATAATAATGATACTAAGTCAAATGCTTTCGAAAGGTCCAAAAAGCAGGCATATATATAAAAAAATATGTACCTGTAATCTGGATACTCGTATCTATAAATGATTGAGGTGTTTTTCTTTATTGTTTTGTGTAATAATGTAATATATTTTTGTTCAAATTACACTACGAAACCTCATTTCGATAATAAAATAAATATTGTAATATTAATGAAATAAATTGTTAATGTAATTTCTTTTTGCATGGAAAAATATTTTCTCTATTTGTATATTGTCAGCATCGCAGTACGGGACGGCGAAGCGTGCCGACGGCATACAGGCGGTACCATGTAAAGATCTAGTGGTTACCACAGACACGACACTTAGCGCAATGTGGGTTTCTCAGGAAGTTGAAAGGCAAGTTAGTTCTGAAAGGGATCTAAAGAGTTCTAACGCTGACAAGCCAGCCAGTAAGCGCTGTTTATATTCGGATCTTTGTAAACATACGTGTGTGCTTTTGTGATATTTTTTATAATTTTCTTTTTAGCAATTCTCTTCTTTCAAAAAGAGAGCCGTAAAAGTGTATACATAGTTGCTGAACCGGTGTCGTAAAGGTATCCGTACCGTAGGTCGAGATTGGATCTAGACTAAAAATATGGGGGTCAGTGTTGATGCTGAGATTGAAGAGTTAATGTTGATACATAATACTGTTTAAGATATATTTAATATTATTTTTATATTATTTAGCTAATTAATCTTAATTGACATAGACATACCTACACATACACAGAAGAGTGCATTTTAATTATTAATGTTGTATTTTTAAAACAAAATTAGCCCACAAATTAATACTCCCGAACCAAAATTGTCTTTCATTTACTCAGTACTGAATATCAGCGGTTATCAATTTCATTAAAAGCTCGCATTATTATCAGACGAACCGATCACAACAATCGCATCAGGATTAAATAAATTAAATTGCAAAGTAATAACATTATGCGTGGCAAAAATTAAGTGTTAACCGCACTCGGAATGACATTAAATTTAAACATTTTTTATTGACGGGTGTGGGAGAAACTGATTGTGATTGGAACCGCGGTTAGGGGGTGAGGGTGGAAATAGGTGACAGTGAGTTGAGTGGGCACGGGTAACGGGGCCCGCTCACGCGTCGCTGTAACTCTGCCTTCGCCTCGTCTATGAACGCCTGGTACTATTTGGCATTGACTTGAGAAGACGTTTTATACTTGAGTGGAACGCACGCTTAACACAACTAATAAAAATTATCTCCGTAATAAACCATTAAGTTTCTAAACACCGAAAAAAGCTGTTTATGAAATAAATCGTTTTAATTAATTGGATTTTTGTTAATTCATTTTACTTTTAAATATACCTAATCAATTTTTAAACGAAACATGAGTTTATAAACTCACAATAATATTTATTGTTGGTGTTTCACAATGCCCTTGTAATTTATGAATTATCTTATATGTCGTTATGATCTCCTCTGTTTGGATTTTTAAAAGATTGAATGTCATAATATATTAGTATAGGTATGGTGGCGCCCGCGACTTCGTCCGCGTTGAAAAAGAAAAAAGTAGCCTAACATCCTGTATCCCATATGTCTAAATGTTTTACCAAGTTTAGTGAAAAACAGTTAATTCGTTTAAGAGTTATGGAGGAACATACATACATACTATACCTACACTTACAGATTTATTATTAATATTGATTGATGATGTAATAGATGATGATTGAAAATATAGGTTCTTTAGGCCTATGTAGGCCATATGTAGTTTGGGGATAAGAATATAATGACTTAATTAAATAAATTCGTCCGTATTTCCATAATAAAATAGTTAGTGCACTTATTTATATAAAAAATACTTAATTAAAAATATACTGTAAAAATAATATCAGGTCGAAGGTATATATTGAGATACAAAAGGATGACGTGAAAGCGCCGTGAACTTAATAACTTTTTAAAAATAGTGGAGAGACGTGACCGTCGGTTGACGCAGAAATCCATTTTTTATTTACAGCTGTTAGAGGCAGTTTACTTATTTATGCACTAAGTGAACGCCGGTCGTCGCAGTTGTAAACTGATTGGCGGTTACAGATTTTAAATTGCTTTTAAAGACAATTTGCTCACTGAAAATCAATATCAATGCCATTTTTGCTTCAAAGTGAAATTTGCTTTTTGCTTTGATATTTTTAAATTATTACAATTAAGATTTAAACATTTTTTGGTATTCTAGTGTATTACAGAATTACTTAATTAGTACTACTACATTAAATATTTTGGAACATAATATTTTACAAGTTACCAATACTTTGACTTTTCGTAATCGATGAAATTTTTTTATAAAATAAATTAAAATATTTCGAAAATTAACTAATTTTGGTACAATTCTGGATATAAGTTTAAAAATCACACGTGCACATTTGATAGAAAACTAAGTTGAAAAGCACACAATCAGTTATTTCGTTACATTTCGAAAGAGAGAGTTGGGACACCAAAACCCGCTTTCCCACATTCCAACGATAAAAGGGAAAACCATTTAAACTTAACAGTGGCGAAGAAGACAGGGACGCGAAGATTGTAGCTATTGAAGTGGGAAGGGGTGGAACATACAAATGTAAGGGCGACTCACCTCTCCGCTGGTCCTGATATCCTGGTAACTAGTTACAGGTCGCGTAAAACCGGACCGGCCCGATAGGAGCCAGGAACGAGCGTTTGCAACGAGTCGACGGCGCGAACTGCATTCGCATCACATTTTGCCGGGGGTGGTGCATTAAGTGCAAGCGAGACTGCAACGCCCGCCCATTTGCCTCGTGCCTCACTTTCCCGCCCTATACGGAACTTTATTTCAACTTACAGAACTTAGCGATACTTGAGACACTTCACTGCTTAACACACGATATTTTTGGCCACTTCAAACACTAACAGTCTTCAGAGTAAAGGTTACTAAAATAAAATCCTATCAAAATTTTACAGCGACATAATTCTATAGCGTATTCAATGTAGCGTAGTTGAGAAGCAAATAATGAGTTTAAACGTACAAAGTTATCAATTTTTCTTTTCGGAGAAAAGCGCGCAGAGTCTTCGTCAGAGCTCGTACCCGATCGGTTCTGGGCGGGCACGCCTTCGGTCGCCGTGGTGACCGCCCGTCTCGACGCTCCCCACGTGTTTCAATGGTATGTTCTCTTGTAAAATAAAATTGTTTTTATTATCCAAGTAATTTTGTCATACTCAAGGTTCAAGAATTTAATAATTTTTATGATTTATTGGGAGTGGTTTTTGAGAGGGATGGGTATATTAACCAGCTGATTTTTTGTCTGCAGCTTAGTAAACATTTGTATAATAAAATGACCCCATAGTCCTACAAATTGAGTGGCACGTTTTCCCAGTCCTACGCTTGGAAATTTTTTACGGCTGCTAACTCCTTTAGCTAGTAATCTCTATCGAGAATTTTCGCACAGGAAAAAGTTCGTCTCGGCAAACTGAAGCTACTCGCGAAGATTCAGCCTGTTAGTAATCAGAAAAAAATTCCTTTGAGGGACTTTGAGGACCTTTACTGGACTAAAAGCGAACAGAAGCTATGAAAATGTTCAAAAATTTATCTATTAAAGATTTATTACGTGAGTAGAGAGAAGTGATCAGGTATGTTTTTTATTTTTATCAGAGATGGATTTGCTCTTGGGCAGCAAGTATGAGGCCTAAGAAGTACGTGAATATATCTTTCGTTCTAAGGGCAAGGGACCAGGTCTACAAGGTCTACAAGGTATAGAAATGTATAGATACATTTCATTCTGTTATTTTTCTGTAACGTTTATTAACGGAGAACTAAGATGGCGGAGGGTCATTTCTAACCCCAAGTTGTTATCTCACAGGCTCTATTAACCAAATTCAAGTCATAAATTTAATTTTTATGACTGTTAAATAAAAACATCGCAATAAATAATTTCACGTTAAACTGTCAATGGATGTGTTTAAACTGTAACGTATTAATGTCCCATATTTCACAAAGATAGTAAGCAGTTTGCGAGAAAAATGTGGTAAATAAAATGTGTATTGTAAAAGTAATTTGCAAGGAAAGTTCTTTGTGTAATATTATTCAGTTTGGAGTGTTGATTCCAAATTAAGTATTATTTTTAAATCCTGCAATTTCACCACTCCTCTAGCTCAAATTCGCATGGATTTAAAGCCATATTTTTTGTGCTCCTAATACATTTTCCTTTACAAAAAAAAAACAGGGCGATATCTCGGGCATCAGCTAGTTTACAATAAAAAATACGGTTTTGCCGTAGGGTTTACCTTATGTTTCATTCATATATATTCGATTTTATATGTGGAAGTGGAGTTCGTAAGAATGTAAGTTTTCTTAACTTTGTTACTCCCACATTGTTCCGACTTTATGTCCTACACTTAACAATACTACGTTTTAAGTAAATTTAAAATACTAAGTTAAAATCGAAGTATCATAGACTATCGTCGTGTTGTGGCAACATTGGCCAAACTAATTTGTATTATGTAACATTTATTTAATAACTACCTGGAGAAAAATATCATATAACACATGAGATAAGATATAAGGCCTGACATCTTTATCACTGTAATGACGATGGCGCCATTTTTTTCATATTTTTAGACGAACCCTCGAGAACCTGACATCGAGTGCGCCAAATTTCATCCAAATCCATTCAGCCGTTTTTACGAAATAAACATCTAAGAGTACATCTAACAAATAATTAAGAACTACGGAATTCCTTCATTTGATAAACCGTAAAAATCCACAATACTTTCTGCTATCTTTTGCTAATAATACAGATAATTTTCAGTGATCAATTTTATTACGTTTGAATTTAATAGTAAATTATCTCTAAATATGTATCTATTTTAGTGTATGTATATATTTAGTTACTTTAAGTTGTTTTAAGAAATTTAAAAATTAAGTTGTATGTAATATTTTACATCGAAGATTTTTTGTTATTTTTCTTAATATTATACAATCACTTTGTAACTTTTACTGTTACAGTAAGAAAAGAAGAAAAAACTTAATTTTTTTGTGTTCAACTGTTTGAACAAACTTTTTTGTGTCTACTTTTTACGGAAAATTAAGCATTGCCTACTAATAAAACACAATAATATATTTGTAAGAAGATATTGTCGAGTTCGTAGCGCGTAGCGGATTCGTAGCATGCGTCGTAGCATATCGTAGAAAACTTGTAGCATATTTTATCCGTTTTATATAAAAGCGTCGTAGTACATCGTAGCATATCGTAGAACACTTGTAGCATATTTTATCCGCCTTATATAAAACTTGTTTGCATTTATTTTGTTTTAATTTACTTCTGCAAACATAACGGCATATTTTGTAATTAAGTTAGCGAAATATTTATTTTATTCGCTCAATAAACAAGAGAAAATCAAAGGAACATTAAAAAAATCAATGTAATCTCAGTTTACAAGTGTTCGAGACCACGTTTCGACTTGATAGTGCATCTGTTTCCAATATACGTATAGATAGTAATCCTAAATTCGTTCACTGGTCTTATCTGTTATTGTTATTATTATTATTGGGACGTGGTTACTCGAACCAGGAAATCTTCGTATCACTGCATTTATGGCTAATCTATTATGGTCGTCCCTGGAATTTTCTACTAGACATTTTCATTTTATGATTATCTTTGAATTACTGTTAAGATGACAGTATATGTTCTTTTGTTAGAAAATACTATTAGAGAAAATACTCTAATTCAATAATTCAAAATTCAACTCAAACTTGCAAAAGTCTCACCATGTCACGGATATTTTTTGCTTAGGTATCTCATACATCAAATTTCAACCCACTCACCTGTCTGCCCTTCAAATATGTTCTTATAAAAAGACTCTTTATTTCTTTAGAAATTAGATTTATGTTAACGTTGTTCTACAAATAATTCTATTGAGCAAGGTCACTTAAAAAATTTACTGTCGCCGATTTAGGGAAATAATTACAAAAACGATTGTCGGTTTTTTCCTAGAAAAATATAATTTACTGGCCGCGTATTACACGCGACTTTGCCCGCGTAACTTTATAAAACATAGCCTATGTTACTCGCTGATGATGTAGCTTTCTACAGGTGAAAGAATTTTCAAAATCGGTACAGTAGTTATTGAGTTTATTCATTAAAAACATACAAATCTTCTTTAGAAGTGTATCCTTTATCAAAGGTATAGAAGTATAGATTAGACAGGCCTATCCACTTGGTGGTAAGTGCTTAAGTGTCACCTATAACACTTACAACGCTAGTAGAATGAGGCTTTGTCCATTACTTACACTCAACCGTTGATCAATACCTATCTGTTATAGATTACAACTACATGTACAATTTAATTAAGTACAGGAACATCAATTTGCCGCTTAATATGGATTTGTGCTCAGCGTTCGGTCGAAGATTACACGGATGGCATCATACAAAAGCCCAATTTAACGTGGACTTCAATTTCAGGCTTTAGAAATAAACCATGCAGTCGTCATGTCTTTGAGTTAATATGTAGCTAACTACTTATCTATTTACTTTGATTAAAGCTGAGATATATCACGTAATCTATAATTTCATTAAAGCTGAGCAATGTTACTAAATCATCTTTAGTGTTACATAAATATGTGCAAGACCATAAATTGTTATACAACGACAAGTCATAGTCCGAAAGCTTTTTTCCTTGATGTGGTCAATCTTCGATTTAGAGCTTTCCGATTAAGCTGGGGTCAAAGTGGACGTTATTTTATTTATTAAATATCGTTATTTTAAAAATAATAACGATATCTATTTTGCCTTTAGCATAAAGTTTTTGACTGATATTTTAGGCATGGTTGAGAATTGTATACTATATAGAATGTATAATACTATATGTATACATACTTTTTCAACCATTCCATACGTAAAATGTTAATACTTACATGGAAATACTAACCGGATTTAATTTACATAAGGTGAACAGACAACTGGGAATTCTGAACAGTGAGCAGAAAATATCTTGATGACGTCATATCTTTAGGAGTGAATATAAGAGAGGTGTTTATTTAAGGCGAGGCATATTTTGCCGGAAAAACAAACAGTGTTTCTTTACAAAGTTATTCCTTTATATAAATTGCTTCGGATTATTAAAAATGATCAAAAAAAATATCAAAAAAGTGTATCATCTCAAAGTGCTAATGCTACAAAAAAGGAAATTGCAAATTATACAGAGCTCCCATAAATGAAACTAAATAACAAATATTTCATATTCTATTTAGCGCAATATTTATTTCAATAAATAAAAGTAATTATTCTTGAAACGAAGTTTTAAAATATAAGGTAATACAACATCGCATCTCTAATGGTAACATCGTATACAAACATTTACATTATTACTTCCTAGAATAGATTGTGAAAAAAATGGATAATTTTGAGCTTAGGAAGCGATGTAAAGATTATTAGATAAATAAACGTTTAAAAATAAAATATTTCAGCATTAGCGTGCCACCAATCCCATCGAGATCCCTAGATAGATACAGATCTTGCACTAATGGGGCTCAAGATACTCTGGTACATTGAGTACACGTACTTCAATTACAGCACAAGTTGCTGGACGACGGCATCTTTTCTCTCGGCCTCCTAACACCGATTTGTCACTTACAACTAGTATTTACTCGAGTGTTCGATGAAGTTACGTTGTACTGTTTGTTACTCTATGTAAGAGTATCATGTTTTCTGACAGATTAAAAAACCATAGCATGTAAAAAGTATAGATAGTAAAAAGTATATTCGCTAAGAATTAGCCGAAACACTCTAGCGAGCGAGTGGAGTCACGAGTGAAGTAACTTGTTGGATATTTTAAGCTTTGTCATTGATTTCGATTAAGGATTTTGCACTGCATTAATTTTATGTTTTAGTAGGGTTGACAATGTAAGTACGTGATTTAAATATCAATTTAAATGTTTATGTTGTCATAGTATATAACGTTTAAGATAGGTGTACCTAAAGCTTGGAGGGAACGAGTTGCGGTCGGTTTTTTTTTCATGGACTTAAGGTCGTCAAAATAACTGCATTGTCACTACAGGTCATATTTACTTAGATTTTATTGAGTTCATTATATTACACTATCTATAGGTATAGTTCGTCACAAGCTCACCATGCTCAATTATAGGGAATACATACACAACAATTAGTGCTATCTTATTGCATACTTGGGCCACCTACGTAACATATCATATTAGCTGAGAGAGAAACACTGTTTATCCGTTTACATAATTTGTTTTGAAAATTGGTAGTGTTATACCTTGCAATATATTAATTTTTTACTCTACTTACTTAGGAGCTCAATACTTTAGGAGCTATAACAGGCTGTGTAACTTAACAGAGAGTTAAGTTGGGAAGATGTTGATTTAGTAGTTCCTTCTAAGGCTTGGCTCTATCACGACCAGCAAATTTACCTTGTCAAGCCCGGAAAAGGGAAAGTAGAAACCAAGATATTTTCGTCACAAGAACTCATGTGACGGACCTCATGCGGCTGATGATGATGATGCATAAGACATGTCTTTACTTTTATAATTATCTTTACAACTAATAACTAATAGCTTTAGTTATAATTAAGTATTTTTGTCATTTAAATAGCAACCCTCACGTCACACGTCATTTCAGTAATAGATGCACATCGGCGTGTTCCCACAAAGATCGGTCAGGTGATGTTCATTGATAACCGAGTAAAATTATGGAGGGGACTGTGTATTTATTGATGACATCCGATGCTGGGAGGTTTAAGCCCGGGGCACTCGAGCCAACGCACACCGCTCAAACAAGGTATTGTTTATAGTGTGTTTATTTATGAATATTTTTTAAGAATTTGAAGAAATATTTTGGGAATTTCATTTTTCTGTAGATAATTAATTATAAAAACAGGGAGATTGAATTTGATTTTATTTAAATGAGATTTAATAGTAATGTAAAAGAAAAGTGTAAGTGTGCAATTATTTATCCAAATACTCAAACCGCTAAAAAGATAAGACAAGCAATATATTATACAATGTAGCAAGAATAGAGATAGACGGGAATCTCACCGTAACGGTGTGGATGAGTGATGAATGATAGAAAGAAATAGTATGAAGAATAAAAGTACGAGAGGAAAGAAAGCGAGAAATTGAATGAATGAGTAGCAAACATAGGCTTCAGCGCATAGTGCTGGAGAGGTTTAAGAAAAAAAAAAAAAAAAAGAAAGTTATGTAATGTTATCTTTTTCTGTAATCATATGATGCGAGTATAGTCAAAAGGTACCTAATGATAATAATTAATTGTAACACTCAATAATTTTGTAATTTTGACAATGTGTGCCATCATCATCACCCCGTGTCTCTCCAGTGGCCTCTTCCAACCCAAGACTCATAAATGCACGGTCCTCTGCACTCCGCATCCAGCCGATTCCACTCGTGGTCTCTATTCGAGAAATCTTCAACTCTATCGGTTATCCGCTCTGCGGCAAATGTGATCACTTGATCAGTTTGCCACATAAACTTACTAATTCTTTCGGCTATGTCGACGACTTTGGTTCTTCGGCGAATTTCAGACTAATATTATCCAGCTAGGAAACTCTGAGCATATAGTCCACTTCATAGCGCGCTGAGCGACATTAAACCTTTGGACCAGCCTGCAGTGAGAAGCTACGTTTCGACACTATACGTAATTATTGGCAGTACGCATTGATTGTAGACCTTGGTATTCAGACATAACGGCAGTGTTGACGATAAGAGATGACGTAGCTTCCCGAAAGCCGAATGCTTGTTGGACATGACCATTGTCTTGTCCAAATTCTGAATATTAGGTTTAAAAACAATAATATTTCTATTATGAACGCGCCTTTATTTCCACAGTGCTGATTCACTATCACAGTTCATTATTTAGACAAAGCCGATTAAAGGTAACACGCTTGCAGATTGATTGTTACCTCGAAATGTTTGTGGATATCATCTTGGTCGTTTTCGATAAATTCAGAAATGAAATTCAAAATAACTGTAATATTTCGTGCGACGATGTAAGTAGGAACTTACGGATGTGCCATCTTTCGTATTGAACCAGCGGCACCGTTCGCAATTGTGTGATTTTATAGGGTACAATTTTCGAATTTTATCTAACGGAACCATCTCGTGTTACGGCGCTTACAACTTTGAATTTGAATTTTGGACACATTTTGTATATACAATATGATTGGATGTCAGCTAAAGGGCGCAACGGAACTTAAAAATCGTTACTATCGAAATAAAAATAGCTACATAAATTTTATTTGTGTATGAGAATAATAATATTTGCTAATAACATATAATAAATATTAGCAAATAACATAAAGAAGATAGTTTTTAAGTGACGTGATTTTGTTGATCGAAGATAATAGTATAAGAAATTTATAAATTTTTATAATTTTTTAGAAATTAGTAACTTATATATGGTATATATTTATATACTAATTAGTAACAAAAAAGGTTAATATTGTAACTTTCTCTATAGTAAAATAACTAGCTGCCTCGACAGACTTCGCTCCGAGGAAAGAAAGCTACATGACTATTAGGACTGTTTTTTTTTTTTAAATTTTCATTACATATTATAAATGCTGAGTATATTAACTGGTGCATAAAGTGTAAATTCTGCTCGACTGTAAACATATCAATGAATAAATAAATGATATTTTAGTAAGGTAGTATTCATAAAATCTCATTTGCGTATTCTACTAATAATACGTTATGAATTACCAAATCAAAAGTGTCAGTAGGCACATTTTACAAAGAGAAGAAAAATTTGCTCAATAATGGCTCGAAAGTCTCAAAAGTTTAAAGTCAACGCAGTTGTAAATACGAGTGAACTTTTAATACGAGCAGCTGTCGTCGATGCGGTCTCGTCAAAGGGAAATCGTTGGTGGAGGCTAAACAATGCTTTACTAAGCTAGCAGCCCTTTAGTAGCTTTACTACATCTCGTTAGACTGTTCAATACTGATCACGGGGCAAAGTAAAATATAACTAATTGTACACTCTTTAAGTCTATAATTAAAAAAACACAGGTTTAAGTTCATGCCTGGGTATCGGCCCGATTGTGTAACCAACTATCATCAAGCGGATGGTTAATAGCCTGTTTGATGATCTTTACATAAAAAATACATAGATAATCGAACTATATAATTTGTAAGTAGCCGTACAAATTCTTAACACAGATATTTTTATTCAAGGATTCTTTAGAAAACTGATCTTCGTAACGATAAAAAATATTTTATTAAATAACTTCACCTGTGGCATATATTACGTGATTGAAATGTAATTCCATAGAGACAGTGCAATGAGGACAATGAAATATATGTATTGCTATATCCTTTACATCTATAAAACAAAGTCCTCGCCGCGTTTGTCTGTTCGCGATAAACTCAAAAACTTCTGCACCGATTTTCATACTGTTTCCACCAATGGATAAAGTTGTTCTCGAGGACGGTTTTAGTATATAATTTACAATGTTACGCGGACGAAGTCGCAGGCAGCAGCTAGTAATATATTATTTTCTATGTTGCTAATGTGACAATGTAGTGTTTCTGAACTAATTTGAAATAATGAGATTTCTCTAATGTCGAGAGAGCGTAGGTGTTAATCGAAATATTAAATTGTCAATTCATCGCATAAAATCATACCTGTCCTCGGCGCAGTCGAAAGGGTGCGAACACATCACAACCTATAGTGTCAGACGACACATCGCTAATTGGAAAACGACAATCCCATCTCCACTACACTGATTAACGCTTTACGTCCAACTCATTCCTCGCGTGGGAGATGTAAGCGATTATCGATTCATTTATTTGGGCGACTTTATTCTAAGATGTTATCTATTCAAATATTCCTTCAAATGATTATGTATTCAATTATTTGAATAGGTAAACATCCAAGATTGAATTTGAATAGGTAAACATCTAAGATTAAATCTACCATTGAATTTGGTTAATAATTCCTTGTAAATTGTAATTAGATAATTACATTTTCTACTTATTTGTTGAATAAATAGGAAATTAACTCTGTTTCTCTGATAAAATTTAAGACATGAATTAGTTTATAATTTTATTTAAAATTGTTTATAAATATAGAGACTCTCTATTATGAAATATTAAAATTTACTCATAAATTACTAAACATTAATCGCTTAAACTTTCCAAATCATTACCTACTAGTTAAAAAACCGTTCTTTGAGCGAATCTTTGAGTATTTATCGTTCAAATTTATTTGGAGCGCTGAACGTTCGTTTAGTCCTTTTGTCGAGTCATACTAAATGCGTTTAAATGAATTTCTAGTTTGTATTTCACTGTTGCGCCTGTAGCCTTAATGGTACATTGATCGTGAGAAGGTAAATTCACTCATGGCAAGGGTATGCATGTAAACACAACGTTGATTGTACGTACTAGAGAAGAATACCTTCGCTAATTATGCAAGTACACGCTTTCGTGTGATGGTATGTTGATTGGCAATGAGATCATAAACAGGCATTGCAAATCATAGGTGGATTCCGCCCGAGGCTCTGTGATCTGGTCAAGCCTAATTACCATCCACAATGGACTAGTACAATCGATGGCCAATCACAGCACTAAAGCCGAACTCCGAAACATTGCGCCGCATTATATTGAACATTCCCAAAATTAAGTTCCAAACTACTTCGCAATTAAAGCTAAAGCTTTCATAAGCGTAAGTACGTTTATTGAAGTTTGAAAGCAAATTTTTTAATGCAATCTGAAAGTAGAACACATGTTCGGTCTATTGAATCTTTGGCCATTGACTAATTAAAAGCTAAATCGCGTAAAACGTCGTATTTGTTGTTGTACTTTTATGTATGAACATGAGGAAGTCAAATATTATATTGGCATAAAACACAAAATAAACTTTAATGACATATATTTACAGGCATTTTTTGGTCATTTTTGAAAAGGTACAACATCAATACTAATAAAATAAAACTGTAAGTGTAGGTATTGTATGTATGTATGTTCCTCCATAACTCTTAAACGAATTAACTGATTTTCCTGAAACTTTTGGCTCATGAACCCCGAAGTCGCGGGGGCCAGCTAGTAATTAATAATGAAAAATAATACATACTTTTAATAGACATCCGTACTAACTCTGTCTGTTACCTTCAAGCGATCATTATTAAATTTTAAATACACGTTTTCAGGGATGCACAAAAGGACATAGGGTACCTTTCCCTTTCATCTAGAAAAAAAGTACCTACTAATCCTAAGGGACCATCTCAAATAAAAATAAAGGGTAGAACATATTTTTGTACTGTAACCTCTCCATATGAATTAATTATAAGTTCATAATTCTATATTATAGAGCAATTTACTTATATGAATTTATATGAACACATGATTATGTGTTCCTGCAAATAAAAATGTATTTACTTAATATCTGAATATATTAAATATTTTAATATATTCTGAATATATTTTGATGACGATTCGGACACCTGTCCGAACTGTCGCTTTTTAATTTTACATCCATGTAAGCAACGAAAAAAATCATGATGATGGCATCAAAGATGACGGAAAACACAACTCGACCTTTTGATATGAGAAATATCTACAAAAAAAAAACCATGCATGTAAAAAAGAAAGTATACAGAGCCCGTTCCCCTATCCGAATCTGCGGTTGCTTTGAAAGAGGCAATATCACGCTATAAAATTTTAAATTCAAAACGTAATATGTAACTACCGAAATAATACAGTTTATAAATAGAAAAATAAATTAACTTACTTATATTTTCGTTTTAAAGTAGATAGAAAATTTTCTAATATATTAAAATTTAATCAACAGCTTTTAATTAATCAAAAGTTAAATTTTTATATAACATTATAAATATGTTAAGTTGGTTTGTGTGTGCTTCAAAAACTCGAGAATGGGTAGACCAATTTTGATTACGTTTTCATACATGGAAAAAGTGATAAACGGTGAATATTTTTATACAAAAACTGCACCCCAGGCGAAGCCACAAGCGAGTTTTAATTTATTTATATGTTACTAGCGTAACATATAAATAAATTAAAACAAAGGTGTAATATTTACGTGTATAAAAAGCAATTTTAACAATAGATAAATGAACTTTTACTTGACACAGTTGCAAAGTCACATTAATGTAGAGATAGAAATACAAAAAAATAGTATGTGCTCGTTAATGGAGCAATAAAAGCATTAAATGTACATTAAAATGTGCATTAAATGTAATAAATGTTACATATTTTATATTTTTTTCATATACACAAATAGTATCCGCAGTGCGGGGTTATCGTAAACAAGGCACAAGTGAAAGCGTTATTTTTGTGTAGTGAAATCCTAAAGGTTAAATTTTTTTGAGAAAAAGGAGTATTCTCTAATTCATGAATTAACGTTTCCCTTAGGTTTGAGCAACGTTTTCTTTGACTTTTAAATAAACTTTTTCTGGCAAGAGTAAACACCTCCTTAGAGAATACCACCGTGAAATAACAATATAATGTGCAGGTTGTGTTTCGGTGAGTGAGTAAGGGATGCCGGAGCCCATTCCTTATCCTTCCTTATCCCTTGTCCTTAATCGTTCTTTGATAACTTTAAGACCATAAAAACCCGAACAACTAATACGATATTTTCTTAATTGCTCTGGCTCTGTTGGCTCTGTGTTTTAGCTGTGGAGGGCAGACATAGCATATTTTTCAATTATGATACAAGTAAAAAGTTGAAAAAGTACACGTGATGTAAACATAAAGGTTTTTTATATAAAAAAAAACTTGTGCTCGCGACTTCGTCCGCATATTATGTATTTATTGCTTTTACCAGACGTTGTATTTATATTTTTAGATAAATAATCGGGAAAGTTTTTTTTGTGGATAAAATGTCTTTTTCTGTACCCCTGACTATGTGTACCCAAAATTTCATAATGATTCAATAGAGTAATTAAATGGTAGCAGACAGACAGCTATTTTTACATTTTAAATATAGTATGGATATGGACGACAAGATATAAATATCAGTTTATGGATTACGGGTATAAATGGTGTCTGTGCCTATCCTGAAAGGGAATAGGCGTTAACGATTGACGGTGAATTTTATATTTAATATATATAATTTGTGAAACCGATTGGATGAATACATTTTAAGCGCTCATACCAATCGCAACCACATGTTGTTTTGGCTACGAGAGCTATGTTGGTTTAATTTGACATAATGACCTAATTTAATATGGGTAGGTACTTAAATCAAAAGCTGTATTTTCGGTATTGTAATTGCGGTTAATGTGCTTATTAGCGAAATAGTTAAAAGTGGAACAAATATAATTATATCATGAGTAAATTTAAAACAAATGTAAACTTAGAGTTCAATAACTAATATGTTGTCTATTTGTAGACAAATCAAACCTATGATCATATAAAATAGGATGCCGGATTCCATTTCTCCATTCTCATTTTCTTTTCTTTTTCATATACTCTCAAGGTAAGTGGTGCACTTACCATCTACTAACATCAAGAATACTTAAAGTTCGCCTTCCACCCTTGAAAACTATTTGAAGATTTTGTAGTTGTACTTTAAATAATTTAAACAATACATCATAACACATATTTATTCTGCGCGCACACACACACAAATACACATTAACCATAGTAGACAATGTATAGGGAATAAATTTTATGAAGGTCGGAAGTGGATCAACAACCGATCAACTACTCGTATGTATATATTTTAGGTAAAGGCTTTGTTGACGCGTACGTGCATTATTTAGTTAAGTAAAAAAAAAATTAAACTTGAATTCGCTTAAAATTTGAAGTTTCAAGTACATGAAAAACCATGTCCTTAATACTTGTAGGTATGTGTAGGTACTGCCAATACAAACTAGCACAAAATAGCACAATAGAAAATTTGTTGAGCGTATTTTTTATGATAAGGTATTTTTATGTTAAGTGGACTGTCAGCCCACTTGATGGTATGTGGCTACCGTCGCCTATAACACAAGCAACGCCACAGGTTCTCCAAATGTTCGCTGACTGTAGTAGGATTAGAGATAAGGGAATGGGAAGAGGTAGGGAAATGGTCTCTGGAAACACCAACAGCACACGTGCTTTTTACGGTAGTCTTCTGTAAAGGAGTGGTTACTGCCACCAGGTCACTATTAAAATAATTGTTAATTAAATTTATGAGCTTGTGACGAATCAAAAGCAAGCGTATCAACAATGTCCCTTACGAAACAATAAGTAAAATACATGAATATGTATTCAATGTTTAATGAATAAATGAGGGATTGTAACGTATGCTGTAATTATTGAGTTACACGTATGCCAATTAGTGAAATGCGAAAATTGGATTGATGTGCATACGAAGTTAATTTTATACTTATCTTTATATCATCATCTCCTTTGTATAGGTAAACGATAAAGTCCTGCGACTTCGCTGATGATACATTTACATACTTAGTATACTTAATATAAAACAAAGTCGTTTCCCGCCGTCTTTTTTGGATATTTTTTTAATCTTTCCAATAGTGTAATTTTTAAAAATTTTAAATTAAAAAGTAAATAGTGAATTTTGTGTGTGATTTTATTATAATTATGTAGATTTAACTTCATATGTAGTGGTGTAAATTGCTTAATCCTGAATGTACCCCGTAGTACTTATTGATACTCATGTTGCTTGCTGCATTGTTTGTAATGCTACTCAGACAATCACATGACGATATCAAATGGCCCCTATTCGGATAGTCGAATACTGATTTCAAATTGTATATCGGTCGTCTCTTGTACGTACGTTGGGAGTCAAGAGAGTGCGTCTAGTACATCTCCAATTTGCTCGCAAATCTGTCGCCAATTAGGAATAAATTTATAGCTAATGTTGTAGTCGTTAGTATCTTTGAAATCCACATGCACTTGTCCTTAATGAGATAATTTTTAAGCAGTGACTGAGAGGGAAGGTTTTAAAATTCTTTTTCTAAAATCATCATTTAACTTTAGAGTTTGAACACGCCAGCGACGAATAGTTTAGAGACTATGTAAATTATAACCAGTTAATTTAATTAACCAGTTAATTTAGTTGGACTTCATACAATAAATTTTACACAAGAAAAATCGTTAATTGGCAATAAATTTCCTAAGTGCCTCCTTTTGTTTTGTACCTATTCGAGTACAAAAACTAATTAACGTGTATAGAAATTAAAAGGGTGGAGTGGCAAATAGATTTTTAAGTAATAATTCATTTCCTCGCACGAGAAAAATATTATGTCAAAACCAGAAATCACAAGTTACCGGGTAAAGTTTCGTTCAATATTATTTTTAATAAACTAATCCTCACTTCTAAAATAGTTCTCCGATCAAAGGATCCCGAGGGCTCTCTTGTCGATAGCTGGAATAGGATTTTCGCTTTCCAATTAACAAACGCAGCGGCTGCGGACGGCTCGGCGAAAGTAAACCAACAACGACGGACGCTTCAACTGTAAATGAAACTGTGCTGAAACAGATTACATATCGCTGCCACAACCGATGCTCGCTTATAAGCTTGTATTACACATTGTTTACACGCTCATTCAACAATCGCTTTCACAGCTCAACGCGCGCATATGCGGTCTGATGCCAGCAGTAGATATTCATTGGAGTTTCAAGTTGTTTGTAAAGATAAATACATTCATGATAACTTCATCATTAATTTACAACTGATATACGCTAGTTCACTGCTGATTATAAACAGCCAAAGTTGTAGTGTCCATAGGGCAATGACCGCCTTTCGAAGTCACATATTATCCAACTGTGGTCGGTTCTATTGTCAGCTTGCTAATTCTAAGAATATTAATTGTCATTAATTTTAATCTACAAATTGCCTCATTAAGGATGCAGCCCAGTATCCTGGGCAATCTCCCTTCTCATGAGGCTTGAGCATTTAGGGCTACTACATCTACATTTAGGACTTAACTCATTGACAGGCAAACCTTAACTCATCATCAGCAACATACATTGCTTAAAAAGTGTCTATATTATTATAACTTTCTATGAACATATCTATATTCTTTATTTTATATCATAAAATTGTGATACTTTCTGGAAATGAACAAATTAATTTAGTAAAATTATATAAAAATGTTTTATCCATTTCCTTTTATAAAAATATTAGTTAATTTAATCATATATACTCTTTAACATACTTTTAGATATAGGATTTTTCGCTTTTTGAATACATATAAAAATTACATTAAAGAGATTACTATTGAAAAGTTAATTGGCATTAATTAAGTATGAAACACAAGTGTACGTGTTCCTGACCCTTAAAAAGCTTGTGTTTGTTGCGTTCGAAATGCAGATGCACAAATCAACTTTGATAAAATATTAATGAATATAAAAAGTTGTTCCGTATTCCGACAAATTATACACGTTGCAGGCTAATTCGGTTGAGGCGGGGCGTCTGGACGAACAAAGGCTGGCGCTACATTGGATTCTAATTTGACTTTATTAGATTTGACCGACATTTAAAATACCGGTTTAACTTGAACAAGGAAATTGGATTGCTTAGCACTAGAAGAGACTAATACCAATGTAGTTAACAACTTTTGAATCAAATCAGTGTTGTGTTCCAACCGTAGTTATTATACTATATAATAAGCTATTGTTTCCGGACGTGTTTCAGTGAGCGACTATTATTCGGGCGCGACAAAATAGTTGCGCTGGCTGTAGGTGTCGCGATTCGTCGCCTGTCTACGACCCGGTTCTAGACGGTGCAATTAAAAGTTTACAGCAGAAGGAGTAATCCGGTCGAGTGATCGTGTAAACGTCCTATGTATGTAAGCTTCTAATTAGATAAGACGAAGACATCTTCATATTGAATACCTTTAAGACTACAAGTGAAACTTCGTAATTGCATGTCGAATTAACACCTTTTAACATTTTAATTAAAACGTCTTAATTGTGCAAAGATTTCTGTTTACATGTTTTCTTTTATGATATAGGACGACAAGGGTTTACGTGGTGGTCGAATTGGAACACAGTTAATTTTAAAATTTAGAGAAGTGAAGTCGCTGTGGCCTCTATACCATCATAAAAAAGTGAGCTGCTTTCTCTAGTAATAACTTTGTACTAAATTTATAAAAAGGTGCATATTAATTTAATGTATTTATATTAAATGTTATTAATATATTAGTGTTAGACTATAGTTTTGAAGTAAACGTACTCATAAATAACCTCAGACCATACCAGAATTAAGGAAAAGATATAGGGAAATTTCTTCACATTAAAAGGTAGGTATGAATGGTTATCAGTTTTGTTTGTTATCTATCTATATAATTGAATTTCTAAACATATTGCTCAGCTCATAACTCCAGGACGTCTAGTCCGAGGAAGATTTATATGAAGAGAAAAATTAGAAAATTGCATCCGTGCGAAGCCGAGGGCGGGTTGATAGTAATAAAAGAGTAAAACATGGCAACAAATTTAAAAAAAAAAGAACTCAATACAAAACTAATTTACCACATTCGTTTTGAAAGAGAATTAGCGCAATCTGTCACACATTGTTCAAACAGGAAACGTGTACACAAAATTTTTATTATAACTCAATATTTTTATTTTGTGGCAAATATTTTTACAAGTTTGCGTAATAAATAAAATGTTCCATGCTTCCTAATGAAATTGAATATTGCGAATATTAGATTTACTTAAAACAGGACATTAGAAAATAATATAACAAATATAGTCATGGCGCGAATGAAAACCTTATTTTATCAGTGACCGAGTGCTCTCAAATAACTAATTTTATTACATACCAGTTTTCTTTCAACAGTAGGTATAGGTACATTTGTATCAAAATTCCCGAAGCATTCGTTTAACAGTGGCTTAAACAAAGATCATAAAGAGAGAATAGTTTCCTTAAAACAGCCACTAGGAAGAATGCATAAGGTTTATGGCGCTCGGTTCAAATTTTGCCCCGTCAGAAATAATTAAAAGTCTTTACGATGGACGAAAACGACGCTGTAAAGTAAGAAGGAAAATTATACGGAAACCGTGCTGGCGTCACATAATGTCGTAAATGTGTATGTGGCTATCTATCTCTCAAGTTATGTGAACTTCTCTATTTTTTTTTATTTTTTTTTTTTATTTTTTACTATTTCTTCTACTCGTTCTTTTTTTTCTAAAATTCTTTCTTTCTTTTTTTTTATTAGAGATGAACTCTTGGCCAGCATCTAGCCGTGTATCGAAGATGAGCGAGCTCACCCAGAAGATACCTATTCACTTGACCTTTGAAAAGATTTGGGTTACACAACGCCTCCAGCAGGGAGTTCCAAACTCCAGTACTTTTCTTTTGGCTTTTTGGCAGCTCATGGCTGGAAGAAGCCAAAAGAAAGCTACATTATCAGCGAGTGACATCTTTTATAAAGTTACGCGGACGAAGTCGCGTACATCAGTTAGTAGCTTATATTTACCTTCAAAATTCCTATAAAAATCATGTATACATAATTTACGTCAGGAACATTTTATATGTGCCAACAGCTCAATGTATATCATTGAGTAGGAAAAGGTTAAAGTTAATATTTGTATGCAATCGCGAAGTAGAAAATTGTCGAAAAATATAGATAGGATTTAACATGCAAATATCAAACGTCCATTATTAAATATGGCGCGTAAATATGCATAGAGGAGGCAGGTTATTTTTACGCATGTGAACATGAGTTGATATCAATTTCGCCGTCGGTTTTTGCCAAAGACCCGCCATTTTAAACATTCAAACGACGTTAATAGTTAGTTTATCATGCAGAGTATACGCGCGACGAGGCAGTGACACCTCACACCACCTGCGAAAAGTATACCTACATTTAATACTTAACAAATATTGGCCGAGCACACAGTCTCAATATTTATTGCGTACACATTCGAAAGGGTTAAGCTAAACTGTTGTGCATTTTACAATATCAAGTTTATTAAGCAACTATATTATGATCCGGTGAACTTCTTGACATAAAATTGATTTGGTTTGTAACTCATCGTAGGGTTATAATAAACTGTTGTGCACTTTACACTTTATTAAGTAACTAGATGACGTGAACTTTAATACCACCATGTTAGACTTTAAACGATGTTAAACTCAAGTGTGCATTTTACAGTTATAAAACAAACGTCTTTTACTATCTTTATCGTCTTTTTTGTCAATAAAAGACGTAGTAAAATTGAAAGTAAATTTTTAGTTACTTAATTAAATTTGTTTCTGTGGTTGTCTACAACTGTATTCTCACTGACCAAGTCGAAACCCTTATAGCCATTGCTAGTAAATTTAATATGAAATAATATTTTCTTGATTGGGTGTGTTTTACAAAACACTACTATAAAATAACAATATGAGTATGAAAATAACAGCTGTATCATTTAAATCGTATTATTATCCTGTCTATTTCCCCTCCTATTTCTGAGCACTATTTTTGAGTTCCCTTTGGTATTGGAATCAACTTGTATAGGCTCTCATACATTACATTCTACTTGTAAAATAACAGTTTATTGAAAGCGAAGTCGTCCGCGTATGTTTATAAATTATTTTACAATTAAGTAATTTGCATACAAATGCAGTGCGTTTCTTTATTTCAAATTCAATTTATTTATTGTTTACCTTTTTGACAACGTAAAAAATAAATAAATTACATTTATATATTTTATCAAATTCGTATTTTATTTGATATTGTTACACAAAAGACTGTTATCTATTCTGTTTTTCAAGAACCATCTATCAAAAGACGTGTGTATAGTTTGAACTTTTGTAATTTTAATCTGAATAAATTTTAATGCGGTCATAAGTAACTACCTATATAAATGCTTTTGCTAACGTCATAACAAGCTATTCCGTGTCACATAGTAAACGATTTCATTTGACGTGCACTGACCAAGCAATAAACCCAGGGTGCGTTCTTGTTTCGGTAGCAAATTTCCTCGTCAAACGTTAGATTGAAAAGGCCCAATCATAGTCAACAATGTGATGACGTCACCACCACGTTGGACAACTATTGGTGAGCCGCAATCAACATGAATGTTCGCCGCAATCACTCGATAAGTACCGACATTTAAATAACCTATAGGTCGCATAATTGTTTGGTTGCTAGTCCACAAATTGTTACAATCTAACAAAATAATCCTACACCTGTGCCACTGAACTTAATTTAAATGGTGTATAACATTTCTATTGTGTTCAAATTGTTTTGTTTTGCCAATTAAATATAACTTACGCACCTTTGATGTCCAATTTGTATAGTGCTTTCCATTTTAATAATAGCAAATGAAATATTTGTATCAAAAATATGATTTAAATGTAGCTGTATAAAAATTGCTATTACTTACAGTACCTATAGTTTATTCTACATCTAGCTAGTGCCCGCGACTTCATACGCGTTGAAAAATAAAAATAAAATATTACGCCTGACAAAATATGTGGGCAACAATTTATTCAAACTTTATTGCTTTTATATTTTTGCCAAGCGTTTGATTTTTATATTTATAAGATCTCTCGCGAACAGATTCTCCTGGTTGAAAGGATTTTTTTATGTCCTTTTTTGTATCCCTGACTTTTTTGTATACAAAATTTCATGATGATCAGCAGATTAGTTAAAGCGTGAATAAAGGTAAATTAGAAAGACACAGTTACTTTCACATTTATAACATTAGTAATTCCTCCACACTAATGTTATAGACACAATGTAAGGTCTTGCAAAAAATCTGCAATGCATATGTAACTCCTTGCATTCGGCGCTATACTACTTACATACTTACTTCAACGGTGCTGTTTGGCTCTACATAAGTAGGTTCAGGTATAGGTATGTATAGGGCAAGGCGATGTTTTTTTTCCATTGAGTACATGAGTTATAATTAAATTACACATTAAAGTAATGTATATATTTGCATAATATATAAAGTGAAGTTATATGCACATACTACTGTAATAATTTTATCTAAAATCGAAAATTATAAATATTACTTACTTATGTATGTACTTTGAATTACATTTTTCCGAAACATGAACGTTAACTAGCTACACAATAAGCTACATTTAATATAAGTATACATTTTTTCAAAGAAGTTTCTAATGATACGTATACTTACCTATTGCAAAAGGCGAGACGTAATTTTATCATAAAAATAATAGATGTGTCGGTGCAGTCCTATTGGATGATAGAGTTTCAATGTATATTATAACTGTGCATAATTAATCCATTCGCCGTCTAATTTTGATTGCAGCCGGTTGAAATTTTTACCAAAGTGCCCACAATCGGAGTGCCAATGCCTGTCTCTCCAGCGTCAATCAATTATTAATATCATGCCCGAGGGGTTAGAATATCTATAAAAATCCGCCACTTACCAATCATAAAATCCATTTTAATTATTACCTAGAAGTAATACCTAAACGGATTAGTCTATAGTAATAAATAAAATTGAAGTGTCTGTTTGTAATGTCAAAAAAAATCATCATTTCTCTCTCTCTACTGCTGCATGTAGGTCTCTCCCAAGGCTCGTCACCACTCACGATGGTGAGCTATTCTTTGCATCCAGCTGCTTCTCGCGAAGCCTTGTATGTTCCCGTTACGTTTTCCAATTCGAGAACTGGCTTCCATTCGAGAACTCCTCTACCCAAACGGTTATCTGCTCTACGACAGTGTGACCGGTCCGTTGTCACTTCAAGTTACTAATTCTCAAGACTATTACACAGTCCATAGCCTTGGTTCTTTAGCTAAATTTTCTAATCCTATCTACTGATCTTGAGAATCAGTCATGTCGTGAGATGCCAATTTATATAAATAATCAGTGCATTTTGCCTGTGATGACGTATGGTGCCGAAACGTGACCACTCACTGCAGGACTGGTCAAAATAACAGCTTTTTACTAAAAGCATATCAAAGTATATACAGTAGATAACTTAATTTTAAATTTTTGACTGTTTGCTTTGGCTAATTTCCGAAACAGCTGGAACTAGACTTTTACTGGCAGATAGCTGATGTTATAATAACTTAGATAATTTTTATTATAGAAAAATAACAGAGTCAGTACCCTACGCGTCCTACGCACGCAGCGGTGAAGCATTGCCGGGTTCTTCTAGTATTAGAATATAGCGTGAAATTCGAAAGTTGTTTAATATTGAATTGAGTTCATTAAAAAGTAGTAAAATACTAATAGTCGCAATAAAAATGGCAACAAACTACAACTCGTGGAGTGAACTCGAAATTATAAAGTTGCTGAGAGATTGCCAGCATACAAAACTGTAGGAAACTTTGCAATAGCTTTCAGATAAGTAACTAGCTCGTGTTAATGTTTCTCTCTTTGTGATTCCGCTTGCTGCGAAACTGTGTGCATGACGGGTGTGTGTCGAACTCCTTTTATAAGTTAATTCCTGTCGCATGCACAATCCATAAACTTTCGAGTGCTATCTCGCAACGCCTGACACGAATTAATTTTTTTTTTTACTTCAACATTTCTAAAAGCAGTCACAATATTTCACCTCCCACTTTTACTGCTTACTTATTCAAAAAGTTACCATTAGTATCCGCGCTCGGCAGTCAACACAAGGCAGGCAAAACATAAAAGAGTCAGAATTAAACACTGTTCAGATGATTACAAATGGGTGTGTATTGAAAGAAACGTTAACGCTACGGTTTAAATTTTAGGGTTGTAAGAGCCTTAAACACATTTTAAATAATTTATTATTCTGTTTTTATTAAATATAATTAGTGTGATTATGATGTTATTTATTGTTAATGGTTTTTTTTTTCATTCATTAGGATGAAAAAATTAAAGAACTATTAAAGAAACTTAATAGGATTAAGAAGGATATAGACATTTACTCAGATATAGGCACCGAAACACAAATGCTATTATTCGGCCTTTTCTACCACCCAGACCCAGACCAAGAGTTTTGCTTTCGAAACAACAATTTAAATACCAATAAATTTCTAGATTAATATTATAAACTTTAAGCACGTAAATATTCATTCAGAAATCGAATATACAGTCAAAGAAATTCTAGATAGTAAAAACATTAACTATTATATTTATGTTAAGAATCCAATACGCTTTTTGTTTTACAGACTCGATAGGACGTAATGAAATGATGCCTTCTCGATTCAGTTCGCTTATCCGGACTAAGTCGAGCGCCTGTAACCTGTCCTGTCGTTTGAATTCTTATTAACTTTGCTCATACAAATGCATTTCCCGAAGACTAGATAAGAACTTCTCTCCATATTATAAAGGTAAAAAGTAAATAAGATTCTACTCGTTTAAACGCACCTTCGCCGTACGTTGGTCGTAGAATATAATGTTTAGCTTATCAAAATTTGATAGAGTTTTGCATAGAGATAAGCCCGATCAAAGTATTCCTTTCAAAGTGGTTTACCTCGCGAGCATATTTAAGTTTCCATGGAGTGAGGAAATGGAAAATAAATTGCATTCATATAACTTTCTTATGAGCAACATGATAACATAGGTATTTACTTTGTTAAAGTGATTCGTGCTTTTTTTTTCTTCAGTTCAAACCTTCTTCGTTTGATGTTGATTTTAGAAATATTATTTGGTGTCTTGATGTTGAGATATTAAGTGTTACTTGGAGAAAAAAAAGAAATCTCCAACATCTAAGTAATATATTGAAGTTTGCATTTTTACCTGTCGTTTTATGAGATGTAGGTTCGACTTTCAGTAGGGCTTGCATCGGGTTTTTTTTAATTTTTTTTCGCTTTTAGCGATTATACAAATCTTTTTGCTATATAAACATACATACATGTACATTAATATTATAATGACAGAGAATAAGAGCATTTTTATGCTTCCATAATGTTTATTTTAGTAATTCCCAATTATGCGTATTTTGTGGAATATAAAGCTAATGAGGCGTCAGCTTAGTAAGACATACCTCTTAGTTGCATCCATCTACCATCAAAATATCGGCTTACCGCTTTCCTTTATTACAAAAAAAATATTACAAACAATATGTTTGAGAAATCTATTTACGAAAAACCAGGGTGCATACAAAATAAATAAAAAATAAACGCCCTGAGAGGCATTAAAGTACGCATTATAATGAGCAGACAGTTCCGATACAAAGAGCAAATACATTAACATAGCCACTTTAGCCAACGCGCGGGGGAGTTTGAAACATTTCCACCGAAACTTTTCTATATGCGAAACGGTATTGAAAGCCTTTCATGGAGATTAACACGTGCCGTGAAAATACGCGCTCAAAGATTACCCCCTCCACCCCTCTTCTACAATGTGAGTATGAAGTTGTCTTATTATAATGCACCGAGCAACAACCAGATTTCAGATATTAACACATCTCGTCCAGTTCACTGTTGTTTTAATTACTTTTTGCTTAAGATAACGATGTTGTGTTTTATATATTTTTAAGGTATAATGAATTTCTTCATAACATGTCTTGTCACCAAATTTAACATCAATGGTAGGTGGCTACCATCAAGGACAAGGGATAAGGAAGGAATGGGAATGCTCTGGCATCCCTTATTCACTCACCGGAACAGAACAGCACATAAATGCTTTTATTTCACAAATTTAATAAATTTGAGAAAAAGTTGTTCTAGAGTTCTGTCTAAGCGAAATTAATAATATTCACAAAAAGCATTTGTTAGTTCCTCGCATAATCAAGACAGCAATTTTGTCGACGAGTGAAGTGAAATGCCTTCCAAGTTCCATAACTCGACAACACCTAGCCAGACGTGATACACAACAATACAAACTCGTATGTACAAAAATGTATACATTATACAAGTTGTATAGAAGAACGCGAATCCCGAAGTGGCTTCAATTAATTTATCTGCAACTGTTGGCGTGTATTAAATAAAATTACATTTGGAACAATTGCAACGAATCTTGCGGAACAATCCGTGTCAGCGTGTGAACGCGTTCTTAACCACGTCGGCAAACAGCAAAACATAGCAATGAACAGTAGTCATCCCCACAGCTAACTAGATCTTTGAGCGTAGTTTGTACTTCGGTTTGATCGTGTTTGCTCGCTGCTCACTAGTTAGACTAGTGAGATGGCTTCTTTGTGTTTTGAATTCACAACTTTGCTAACTATCACCCGATAACTGATACTGAATAAGACAATCATCTACTACTTTATAAGTGCTATGGAATAGGCTTTACTTTGAAATTGTATTGTAAATTAATTAAAACCACAATTATATTTTACTGTAAACACACAGAAATTTATAGACTACAGGAAAATAAAAATTGAAAAGGTAAGCAAATGACAGAAACAAAAATATTTTTTTAAACATTAATAGATTTTGAATCCATAGTTTTTAGGTGCCATTAAATTTGTTAATGGGTTAATTAAGAAATTCATTTTATCAAGTGGTGGTCTAGTTTTCAAAAGTGGTTCAATGTTGTAACAATGTCTGCAATTGCCCAGTGGTAACTTTGGAGGTATTAATAGTTGTCTCAAATTTGGTACATTGGGAAAACTACGAAAGTTTTCTGATATTTTTATAATTTCTCTTTCATTTTCCTCTTTGTGTTCAGCGTTATTTAAATTATGAAGTAATGAATAATCAAATAAATTTTGTGCTCCTGCAGTAAGTTCTAACTTACTCTTTATTGTTGGCATAATTGATGGGCCTACTGCCATTTTACTTGTTCCAAATAAAAGATCTTCGTTTATATCGTCTCTATTTTGCGGCTTAGGATCGTGAGACGCAACACGCTCTTTTTGAAGTAAATAATGTAATATCATTTCTGAAGGAGTTACTACAATATAATTATCATTATCTGTAGGAACCAATGGGTATGAATTAAAATCTTGTCTGGAAGGATCAACTTTTGAAGTTAAATTATCGTCATTACTTATACTCTCTTCGATTTTTGTAGGTGTTTCTTTGGGCGTGGGACTTAATGGTTTTTTGATAAGGTTCATGCCGGATCGATATGATGGTGTTTCTGGTTTAATCTCGGTGATATTTTGTTTATTCAGTTGTACTGGTTCATTATTCCTTGTTTTCGGTCCTATGTCATCATTGCTTGTATCATTTACTGGAGAAGCTTTTCTTAATTCATCACCCTTATTAGAACGAAATACAATAGACGGATTCACTTTAGTAGTTACATAGTATATGTTCGATTCTTTAGTGGAAGAGTCAGTATTGTTGACAACTTTTAAATTAGTAATATTTAATTTTGTATTGGCATTGACTTGCTCCGGTACGATCTCATCTATAAGCAAGTCTATTTCCTCATTTTTACCTTGTGTCAATTCACTGCTTTTTAATATTTTATTTATAATTTTATATAACTCTTCATCGGTAACTTGTGGTAGTGACATTGATTTAATAGATAATGCTAATACAACTGTAAATATTACAATATCTGAAAAGACAAATTTATAATGGGGTTTATTACAGGAAAATTTTCCAAGTTTCAATAGTATTTCATACAGTAAAAACTATTCACACATTATTATTTTTTTTTCACTTAAACACATAGGTACTTACAATATTTTAGCTGCATGTCGACTGCCATAGTTTAGTAAATCAAATGGAATGGAGTTTATATTAGCAACACTATGCTCGGTTGGTTATTAATTACGCATTATCGCTTTAATCTTTCGACTTAATTAACACCTCATTGATTGTTATGAATGTTAACATGTAAATGAATTAATTAATTTATGATGCAGAGTCCGTCAATTTGACTCGTATATTATAAAAGTACGTTTTGTATGATTTTCAAATTTGTTTCCGGCATACACTACGAGTAGCGTAGATGAAAGATTGGCGTTTTTAATTTACGCAATAACAATTTACAAGTGATTGGAAAAGGGAAAAGCAATCTTGGGTATCGATGGACGGCATCGAAACGGCATCAAGTAAACAGCTCGGCTCTTCCTGCATTTCAATCGACACTGTTTGTATTTTATTGGAGGCGACCGGGGCCAAGACTCACCGTCAACGACTGCTTTATGCTTTATGTATTGAATTCTTTTTTATGTTCCACTCAATAATAGCCAACGATATTAAAAAACGGTATCGTTTAATTAGCTCTTTCATGAAAGAAATGGGTCATATTTTTGTTGAAAATCTCTCAATGTTATTAAAAATATTGATTGCTTTTCTCAACAATTTTTTATTTGGTAAGTATAAAACTATAAATGCTATAAAAAAAAATCGAAGAAAAATAATCCGTTGTGTAGCTTCGTAAAAACATTGCTGTTAGTTTTGAGTAAAATGGAGTGTGTCTACTGCTTCGTTTTTATTTATTTACAAGGTAAAAATTCAAAATACTGATAGACTTCATCATAAGCCCGTGTCTCTGTTCTGCTGGATATAGGCCCCCCTTAAGGCTCGCCACCACACACACACACACAGTCCTCTTCGCTTCGCATCCAGCCACTTTCTACGATGCCTTTCCGGTCGTCTGCCACGTTGCGTTTCTTCTCGCGTTTCCCAGTCCAGCGTTTTGAATTTCATCTTCCAACGCGTTGGTAACAATTTTGGGGATATCACACCCCCTGCCGAACTCTTCTTCGCAATTGGATCAATTTCGTCTGGTGGCCCTGAACTTGCACGCTCATCGTCGCGGTTTTGTACAGAGAGGCTTATACTTCCACATAACGATTCTCTACAGGACACTGTTGCATGGATTCCAGAACGGGCCAGTTTTCTACTGAGTCGAAGGCTTTCTGATAGTCCACAAAAGCTACGCACAGAAACTGATATATACTCGATTTTTTTCTATAATCTGTCTCAGGGTATGTGTGGTCCACGGTTCTAAATCCCCAATGAAAATTCTGCCTGCTACGGTGCCTTAATTCCGTAATTTTTTTTTAATATTTTTCTTACGGAATATTGTGATTGAATGCAATAGCAAGTGTGTAGAGTGCCTTAAATATTTAATACCTATTAAAATCAAATAAAATTAATTGAATTAATAATATTACCACACGACAGGCTACATGAGGTATTATCGGTAATTAATTAATGAGATGAGATGTAGTTACTTTGAAAATTAACATCGAGATTAAGAGAATTTTATAACTAGTAAAACTCATTTCATTTCACATTTAATTATGGCTGGAAGTTTCTTTGTATACAACAGCGAATAACTATATTGATATCAGTAAGCATTAATATCTAAATGTGAGTAATTAATTAAATTTTATAACAAGTTACTTGCATAGCATACTGCGTTCTGGAGTCGTAAATCTAAGCAGCCCGTCTAGCGGAGACCGCCTCGGAATAAATGCTCGTAGGTATAGGTATGTTTAGATACGTGTGGAATCTTATCTTACATCTTATCCCTTATGCTATGAGCTCCATAAGGCCTGATCTTATGCATCTATGTAGTTCGGGACGCTTCCACATAGAAAAATTCACATGTTCCAAAAAATTTTAGGTATATCAAATTTTCCAGTTATGATTAACTTTATAGATGTACCTAATGCAAAAGTTTAAAATGAGTTTTTGGTCGATTGGTTTTGTACACAAATTTAAGCTAAAACACGTCGCCTGCCGACACAATATTACCATCGAACAAGTTGACACATGGATATTTGTCCTCGCGCCGCTGTTGGAATAATTGAGGTGTACATTTTCACTTTGTTCCGTTTCCATTCGATTAAAATCGTTGTACCTCACTTGTACAACCTATTCGGTGTTTACTAAACGATTTGAACGGTTCGACGGTTTGCGCAACCAAGCGCGCCATTTTTTGTATCATTTTTATACAAATTATTTTCGCAGAAGCATCATTGACATTCAAGCGTAATGGTTTCGCTTACACAACTATAAAATGATTGTATGTTTTTATCATATATGAACTTTTAATTGTTTTAAACATTGTTTAATGTAGGCCCAATTTGCGTAAGGCTAAGGCCACACTTTCTTTTTTTTTCCGAGGAGAAATCCGTTTACAGATTCCCTACCGCTGGCTAGACGGTAGGGGTATATGGGGGTCAGCCGGCGCACTGCGCTATGTTAGTCATAGCGGGCCCGGCCACTACCCACTAAAACTCCCCGGTGCCTCCTTTGTCCTTTGTGCGGGGGTGGACCGGGCTCTGCCGAGGCAACAACTCCGATCCACCCCCAGGGCTGCCTAGCCATTACTGGCTAGGCTGACGCCGATGGGGGATTGCCCGGAGACACCTGAGCAATCCCCAGACGGGGGAGCCTTGTGCAGCCTTAGCCAGCTGTGCGTGCAGGTCCCCTAGGACATTTGAAGATGTGCTAGATATGCCCGCCTTCTCCAAGGCCACACCAAGGTAAGTTGCGTAAGGGTAAAGTTGAGGTTGTGCTCAAACCTCAACTTGGGCACTTCTATCGAGTCCAAAGCCCGTCCATACAGCGACCAAAAAGCTCATTGGAAGCTCATTGACGGCAGTACACTTTTAGGAAAATAGCCTGGCACATAGACGCAAAATCGCCTGTCTGTGCGTCTTCTATAAGATGTACATCGGAGAGTGTGCTCAGGAGTTGCATGAGCTCATACCACCTTCCCCTTTCTTCCATCGGACATTCAGACGTACGACAGGTTACCATCCTCAACTTGACAAAATTCGTCTTTTTCGGAACAATACTCTTTTACTGAATACTTAAAAACTCTTTCACAATACGCGGATTGGAACTCCCTTTCGGCGTCTGTGTTTCCGATCTCATGTAGGTAACCCAAATTTTTTTTAAAGTTCAAGTGAATAGTCAGATGGCTAGTTACTAATAAAGTATATTTAAAAAAGTATTTTATAATGTATGAGTGTGAAAATCTTGATTTACAAGCGATGAGACTCAGACGATTGATGCATCGGCATTACTAGTAAGGGTTATGCTAAATTTATCTTAGAATACATAAACGTCGGTTACAGTGGCTTTATATTGGTAGTAACCAATGGTTACTGGGTCTGTAGTCGTTCGCGCTCACTTTATGGGCATCTAATAAAATTTTATCGTGTAATAGTAAAGAAGCAATCAGTCTGTTGGATATTGGCCCGCGGGGTCCGTAAACACGTGCACTTTTATGTTTTCAGTTTAGCGGACACCGCGATTTTCTATATTTATTGTTAGTAAACATGTTACCGCGACCAGTATACGTCTTTCATCCGTGGATTCGCTCGCATATGAGATAAACAGTTTACAAAACCCTAGAATTCGTTCTCAATATCTAATCTAATCTATCTAGGTGTGATAACAAAATATTATTTATAACTTTTCTTATTTTAATTCTTTCCTTTGGTTGTTTTCTAACACTATGGTGGTGTAGGCTGCTAGGTTTTGTGTTAACGTAGATTCTGTATAACTTTCTTAAATAGCCTAAAATTTTTTATAAACGAACGAAGAAACAATTTAAAAACTCTTAATTCCCGTGTGCAATATTGAGCATCGAAGTTTTATTGGAGCTTTGGTTTGATTTTAATTTCATCGACAATCAGCAAATCTGCGTAGGTTTTACAGTGTTTACACGAGTGAGTACGCTTCATACTCGTACATACATATATACGATTTTAAGTAGATATAATTATGTACCTTTGTAACTACAAAACGCTTATTCAGTTATTGATTCAGTGAATAAATTTACCTAAGTAATACACTGTTTACCTTTCCTGTGTTTATCTTCCAATTTACTTATTTAAATTCAATGCTGATTATTGTATATTTCAACGTATTTCATGTATTTCAATGTGTGATTTTGGGATTTACTCAGGAACCGTGATTTCTCAGGTTTTATATAATCCAGACTTATTTTTTTTGTTGAAAATATCCAATTAAGACAATAAAACGTAATATAATTATTATATATTTACATTAAAAGTTTAAGTTACATTCAAAGTACCTATATTTACAAAGTTTTCAATTTAATTTATTGTAACTTAACTTTAGAATCAAGGTAAAAATAAATTCGCAGATTAAATAACATAGGGAATTTATTTGTCTTTGAATCTTCTAGGACATACTTACCTCTTTCTCTCTTTATGTACCTTTTCAGTCCCGAAGACCTACCTACCTACCTACCTCATTTTAAATGCTATATTTTCAAATATATAATTTAAAAAAAAATACATTTTTTTTTATTTGCTAAACAGTGACATTCCAATAAAAGAGAACACTCATAAAAGTAAAAGTAATTTATTGAGCACTGAAAGTTTAATATAAATTATTTTGTCTGAATATTATTTACCATTTGACAAAAGCAGAGTAAATATAGAGAAAAATAGAGAATTATGCAACGAGAGCATTGCGTTGGCGGTTGAAGATCCAGCGGACACAGGGACGATCACGCACAGATTGGCGCTAGTTTGATGAGGATTTACCGCTGTATGCTAATATGTTTGTGAACTACATTGCACAGGCTGGACGAACAAAAAACTAAGTATACACAGTGGACTGTTTAGTTTGCGTTATCTTCTATATTTAGCTTAATTTATATTTCATCTAATTTATATTTCATTCAATGGAATTTTTATTTTCAGTTTGTATAGAAGAATTAAAACGTAGGTATTTGAAGAGAAATTCTTTCGTGAAATACGCTTTGTTTCTCTCTAAAATACAGACTTTCATAAAATCTTAAATTATAAAATACTAGCTGTTGCACGTGACTTCGCCGCGTTACTATATAAAATACCTATTGCTTATGTAGCTCTCTCTATAGGTGAAAGAATTTTCCAAATCGGTGTAGGAGTTTTTGAGTCTATTTTGCGTTATTTCGAATAATTATTTAATCATTAAATTTTAATGAACAATACAAATGAAGACGCAAAGTGGCGGGTCACGTGAGTACAGTGGATGAGGTAACACATTCCAACCTAACTATAATATTTTATGACTTTTTTTAAATTTAACATTTTAAAAAAAGGTGAAATATCTATTATTGAGCTCAAGTTAGACAGAATGCAACGATTTTTAATTTTTATAAAAAGAAAGGGAGTCAATCCATTAAGTATGTGGTATCTACTCGTAATATCTGGTATGTGGCTATCAACATATAGAAACGAAATGAGAGTATGAGAGTATGTTCCATGGTACCTCTTATTTTCATAATATGTTCTAGTTTCACACAAAATATGTGTCCTTTTTTTATAAATCTTCATAATCTTTAGCAATGTACCAACCGGATAAGTTATGACGACCTTTTGTTTTTCTTTCGACCTTCCTTACGGCAGTTTTGTTATGTCTATGTAACACTTAATATAGCTTCATGTGTTGAAACAGTATTTAGGAACTAATCTTAGCATATATTTGAAATATATAACCCTCCGGTAGTCGACAGAACATACCATTAATACCACTATTAATATGAATACATCTATACGGTTATATGGCATAGTCTGACACAATATTGCTTTCGAGTCCTCATTGTTCCTCATTATATCACTTCCTACATAAATATGCACACTTAATACACACATTACATGTCAGGTATTATCTATATTTATGCTCGAATCCCAAGGCTGTCCAAATTGCTAAAATAAATGTTTAGAAAGTTTCGCCAATTTTTTATTGGGAATCGTTTTGGAATTTAAACATTTTTGTTCCCATTTCGCGTGTTTGTTTCAATTTATTGCAATTAATATTAGCGCCTCTTTCACCAAACGTCATGTAAAGTGTTGATTAGTTACTTTTAGTAATCATTTTCTGTTTTATTGAATTATGCACTCGTTTTACTGATTCATTCGAATTTTTTTTTATTATTTTCTATTCAATATTTGGGACGTTTACCGTACAAACAAAGGTATACCAGCTCCATAATCCCCGGTTACCGGTGACTTTAAATGACAGTTACGTCAAGTAGGCCATACTTGACGTTTGTGAAACAGGCGCTTACAATAGTAAATTATGTATTATTTAATTTAATGTATAATAATGTAACATATGGGTCCAGATGTCTGAATATAAATGAATATTAATATATATTTTTTAATTTTAATTACTTATATGCAAGCGATGTTCAACTTTAAAAGTTGACGCGCATTTATTTTTATAATATTTTGTTTTATATATATATATTGTGCTTAAAAAATTATTAAAGTAAAAAATAAATTAAATATTTTTATCTAATGTTAAATTAAATATGAAATTAAAAAGAAACAGTAGTTATTAAAGCTTAAAACCGCTATCACACTATTTAATTTGAAGGAAACCAATTTAGGAACCTATTTGACCACACTACACTAAATTGTGTATTTCTAAATCGAAGATATAGATTTGAAAATAGATAATAGAATCTAAAATCTATATTAGATCCAATTGGTTCTAACTGCGGTTACACTTTCAGATTTCCTAAATTAGTTTGCTTCAAATTGAATAGCGGTTTATGTCTTAATAGCTTGAATGTTTTTTTATCAGGAACAAGAATTTTTCTAAATCGCCAATAAAATTATATACGGGCAAAATGCAATTTACTTAAGAGTTTGCATTTTTCGTAGTGGGACGCCCGATCGTGAACTTGTTAGTCAATGCAACTCCGTCCGAGTTATAAAAACGTTGGAAACAATAGCCCAACTTTAATAGTATGCTCGATGCAATTGGCAGCTAATTTCTTGCTTCAAAACAATGTTCTGTATGAACTGCGACAAAATTTTAATCAATTCTCTTTTCGTATAGTGTTAAAGTTTAGAAAATTATTAACTTCTTATTTACACTAATAATTTCATATTGTAGGCTGCTTTCCGATATATATATAGCTATGTTCGTTACCGTAGAATTAATTAAAAGTAGATTTATGTTTACAGACATTTGATACAAAAACAAAAACACTGCCTTCTTTGAATACCTGCGATACCTAGTATTAGACTAAAATAGGTACTTGCTTACTTGTAATTTAATTCGCTTCCATTTAAAACATGTTTTGCTATACTAAAACCGAATTAAATAAAACCAAGTTGCCAACTTGATATAAATATAACATTTCGGTATATTAAAATTATTTGTTAACTTAGGTCTAGGCGTAATAAAATATACGAGAGTTCCCGAATCCTTGGCTACGTACCTCTGTCCGTGGCGCAATAAAACTCTTACGACTACCTACATTTATCTCATAATATGCATATGTGATGAACTCGCGACTACGACGTGGATATGACTGTACTAAACTTAACTGAATCGGTACGCCACTTGAACGAAACTACATTAAACGCCGGTGCACGTAAAATGTGAAGATATTCCCAGGTAAGTATTAGTTAGTTATACTTGTGCACGAATGTATTGCTGTTTCGACTATCCTAATACATTTATGTACTAGTTTAATGAATGAGGGAACCAACCCAACTAGCAAAATATTGTCATATACAGGGTACATAAACGTTTTATAAATAACTGTCAGCCATATGAAAATGGTTTTGTAACAGTTTTTTATACGTAAATATAACGCAGGTTTGGGCGCAGATTATATAACATTTAAATCGTGTAAGGGTCGTTTTGCGGCCGCGTCACCGACAATTCCGTTGAGTAAAAATCACGTAGACATTGAAGTTTAAACTATTAAGGTTTGTAACAGTTTTTACTAATACGCTTACATAACTATATCATCGTACAGACGTGGTCGCGCAGTCAGTGGGACATTCAAGTTAAGACAGTTTTTGTGTTGTGAAAAAACCGGAAAAAAATTTATGAAGTTATAAAAAGGTGAGATTCAGATATATATCTTTATTATTTATTAATGTATTTTCTGACTGAAACGTTTACTCAACTTAACGTTGTATGACAATCATATAAATTATTGAGATGACGTTTACCTGACTCATTAATATGACTTAAATTATATATAACTAATGCGTCGAACTGAATACTACTTTACAACTGTTTAGTTGCTGCAAAACTGTTAAAAAGCCCTTACATGTCTGTTAGTTGTATAATTCTAATATTATATAACTTTTTTGCTAGTTGGGAACTCATTATTGGCAAATGATAATTCTTTCACTATACTTGACCTAATAATTTTATTAGATGAAACAAACTTTGGTCAAGAAAGGAATATCTTAATCCTTATTCTTCCTTCACTTTGTTACATGTTCGAAGGCATTCCTGAAATCACTTGTCTATAAAAACGCCAATTACTGTGAATAATAGAGCTGAAGCTCTAACTAACTAACTAAGAGAATAACTATAGAAATTGAAATCTCTTTTCTGCAATGGAACTGTAAGTAAATACCGTCTATTGTGAACGACTACTTAAAAATATGATTAATTATTCCACTCGCCAAGGCGCATTGGCCTAATTGATAGATAAATATAAAGAAGAGAAGGCACCATTCAAATTCCTTTCGCTGTCAATTTGATACACTACGAGAGGTTAGTATGAGCTTTTAATTGACCATAGTTTATGTATTTATAATACCCATACAGAAACTTTCCATAATATTATGATTAATTTATTAACTTCTACAAGTATATGCACTCAAGCAAAAGACTATTGCATCTAGTGCAGAAATGAGTTAGAGATTAAATTAGAATTAAATAGAACACTCCACAATTTCCAACGACAATAATAATTTTCGAAGTGGTTACAAAAGAGCTTTTATTTCATAGAAGGATTTTTATAAATGAACGGAAGCATGATAATGAAGGTGTTTAAAGTTTTTAAAGCCCTAATTGTCGAGCAATATGAATATTGCGATACATTTTAAATATTTACCATCGGGACTCGGATATGTTTGTAATGTGAACGATTCACCTTTTGCACTTGAACTTTTGATTGCGCAAGTATGAATGTAAAGTCAAAAGGGAGCACATCTCACCCCTCTCGCGATCGAGCGCCAAGGTTGCCAACTCGTTTCAAAATTGGGTTCGTACGTAAATTTACCCTAAAAATTCATTTTACTTTAAATTAAAACTTACTAATACATAATTTACTTCATATATATACGATTTGAATAAAGCTTTCGCATTTTGAAGTAGGTACTGTGCCTACTGTATACAAACACAGTATGTATATATAAATTTTTTATATGTGAAGTCGACAGGTTAAAATTTCACTTGATGGCAACTTGGCAACCACAGGTGCCAACAGTAGGATTGGCCATCCCTTACTCATTCACCGAAACTCAACTTATTAATATTACTTATTTTTGTATAAGAAATACAAAAATATGACTTAGGTACTTGAAAAATAGGATGAAAAATAAAGTTGGCAAGATCGCGGAGGACATGGCACTCCACAGCGGCGTGAGTGTTGGCTCACACATTTTGTTAGAATATGCCTCGATTAATAACACGATAATGAAATGAAGGTAGGCACTTTTGACT
This sequence comes from Synanthedon vespiformis, assembly GCA_918317495.1. Taxonomy (NCBI): domain Eukaryota; kingdom Metazoa; phylum Arthropoda; class Insecta; order Lepidoptera; family Sesiidae; genus Synanthedon; species Synanthedon vespiformis. The sequence goes on along the minus strand of OU906954.1, from coordinate 4,792,474 downwards.
CGATACATCGGTATCGGAATGTTTTTGCCAATGGAGTTAATTCATAAATAACAAATGGGGCCATATTCGGCACGAGCGAGTGTAGCAGATGGAAATGCACTCGGCAAATTGACTGAAAACCACAGTCGGGGAAAGGCTAAATACCTGCTAATGATAGCGTGATTGATGCTTTCAGCTTTACCGAGCCTTGTTTATCGCTGATAAAAGTATTAAAATTATTTCGAGCCGTCGCGTCGTCGTTAAGTGAGTAATGCGTTATGTCACCGAATGTACCTACATGACATGTAGTAAGAGTATTTTTTATTTGATTCAATTTAATTTGAAGGCATTGTTGTTAATATTAATTAATGATAAGTTATAATTTAGGTTATTTAGGATTATGTTTCTAATGGGTGTTATGTTTTACTCATGTATTTGTGGAATGCTTAATAGATATATTATGTCCCGTAACCAACACAAATCAATCGCGTAACAAGCACAATGTTTGATGATAGTCATACTCGTATTTACACATAGTCAGTGCTAATCAACACTTGTTAACGCACATTGATGTTCATTTTCAGCGTTACAATAATTATCATTCACATCTGACATTGTTAACAATAATTATTACCTTAATATAGTCTGATGAGTCTGTTCCATAATCACAGCAAGCGTTTGACAGATTAAATGTCAAACGTCAAAGTTATTCTGTTTCGTTGAGTACGCTCTAGTGCGAGTTTATAATGCCCACACTCGCTAGCGAGAGCGTAAAATTTTTATATGGATATTACAAATTTGCATACAAATATTTTATGCTCCCGCTTTCGAAAAAAGTTCATTTCTAAAGTTGACTCTGCCGCGAGATTCGAACTCGGAACCTCTTAGACAGAACGTTAAGACAAGCACCTTAACCACTCGTCCAAAGGTCTAGTAAAACCCATTCTCATCGAACTGGCCTAAACAATATTAAGTTTACAATTGTAGAGTATAACGCATTGCCCATGGAATAGACAGTTAAATTGAATGGGTGCGGACGCGGGGAAATTTGTTCAAACGAATTAACGCTAGGTGCGATTGGAAAGTACAAACAAACTAAACTGAACTAAATTAAAATGTTCATTCTGTTCATATTGAAAAATACAATCGATAGAAGCACTGTTAACAAATCTGTCCGAGTAGAATTGAATGTAATGGCTTTTGAGGGATTAAATAGGTAGTACTAGTTCTGTAGCATTTGAAACATTAGGATTTTGTTAAAGCTCATGATTGTTGCAAAGGGATAAAAGATTAAAAGACATTGCCTCATCAAATATAAATACTTAAAAGAGGCACACAACCCTCAAAGGCAAGTTAAAGAGGATTACAGGTATAAACAGAGACAGAAATGAACTAATCTAAATGTGAAACATTTCAGAAAAATTAATTCGTTTCGAGTATGAATGTGTAGTGAAACATTATGCAGCCAACGCGTGTTTTATAATCGAATTCGAGTTAGCCAAAAGAGAGTTCCGGAAAATGAGATATACGCCTGAAAACGTATTGTTGCACAAAGAAAAAAGTCTGAACCAAACTTTACCTTTCTGCGACGAAACGAGTGAGTTGGGAACAAAAACTATTAATGTAGAGAGAGGCTCTCACGGCCCGTTGAGTTGTCGGTGCGTTTCGTTTGATAATTTCCGTGTTGGGTTAAATCGAATGAACCCGTAGTACCCCCTCAGTCCACTCCGCAGCGGGCGGACCCGCGGGCGTAATAAAATTGCTCAGACCGATTATGGTGAGCGCTGGGAAGACTGGGATTGGAAAACACGTAAACATTGTCACGTCTTTTGCATTACAGTTGCATGATACTGATTTGAAGCAACCTATGCCTCAGACCAAATAAGAACTATGGACAGAATTTTGCGATTAGCACAGTGATGGTTTCATTAACATATAGACACTTAAATTAAAGTTTTCAGAATTTGTGTTCCAAGCTCTATAATCTCAATTTTTGTTTACTTTTATTTAAAATGTTGATTTTAAAATTTAATTATGATGTGAAATGTGATACCATACTTTTTATTTTTTTTAAAAACCTTATTTTTACACCCTTTCAATACGCAATTCGACATTTTAACTAGTAAATATTTTAATAAGGCGAGAGGCTACTTTTATTGAATTTGTGTGCATGTAACGCTTTTTGGGCTTCACTCTGCCGTCCACAGGGGTCTATTTTATCTGAGCCCTATGCTATGCATCCAACATATAAATAACCTTTTCCGCTTGTCAATGTTTACAGAGTCAGTATAAAACAATTAAAGCTGGTACACGTCAGCATCAAAATTAAGCCCTCCGGCTACGCCGCATCCGTCGCAATAAAACGCATGCAAAGTTTTTCTTTGCTAAGCGCGCGGAGTGGCCGCACCAAACGGAAGCGAAGCAACAGGCTTGATTAAAACACGTGTTTACAGAACGCATGTCCTCTCCGGACAAACACAATATGTAGGAAGGGGTCGATCTAACACTTGTGAGCAAATCTCCACAGCTTCCAACGAAGTTCCATCATTTAAATGTTACTATTGGCAAAAGTTACTCATTAGTACCTACAGTTACGACAACTCGTTATGCTATAGGACAACGACAACGCGTCGCTGTATAAGAGTACTTTTAAAATTCCCTCGTCTAATAAAGTTAGGGTGAAGCGTGTAGCAACACAAAGAACAAAAGTATCTCTGAGTTTATAATTACGTACGAATTCGTACACATTCTGTTTTCTTTACATAAAACAAACTGCTGCCCGCGACTTCGCCCGCGTAGCTTTGTAAATTATATTCTAAATATAATTCCTCGAGAACCACTCTATCCATTGGTGAAAACAGCATGAAAATCGATGTTTTTTTGAGTTTATCGCGAATTGACAGACAGACGCGGCGGAGGACTTTGATTTATAATATACACATAAGCACAATGCGTTTAAAAAATAGTTTCATTCAAAAATGAAGCTACCTATTTAAGCTATATTATTTAAGCACCCTAAGTCAAGTAAAAATTTTTCAACCTCTCTGCTCATATTTTGAATAGGTACTTATTGTAACAAAAATTTAAATTACATATTAGATATTACAAAAACAAAAAGACTTTTCATTACTACACATTTCAAGAATATTGGTGTGGTTAGGATCCCGGGTACGATTCCCGGCAGAGCCAACTTTAGAGTTCCGAGTTTCAATGTTAACTCTGGTCTGGACCTTGCAGCAGCCAGCCACCTACCGTCAAGTTGGACCGTCAACTTGTCTATCAATCTTCACATAAAAAAAAATAGTTTATCGATTGAATAGGTACTATCGATCTTCACCAGTTTCAGACAGTTCAGACAATATAAAAGCGCTTATTTGATCGAACAACTAAGTAAAAAGCTATTGTTATTGGTTTTGTAAACGACTATACGAATTAAATTGAAAAAATAAACATTTGTTTATTTAACATGGAGCCCATTACCCCATTCCTCCCTTATCACTTATCCTTAATCCTTCTATGGTCGGCAGCGCACTTGTAGCACTTATGGCGTTGCTTGTGTTAAAGGCGACGGTAGCCACCTATCATCAAGTGGACCGTCAGTCTGTCTGTCGACCTTAACATAAAAAAAAATAAAAAAAAACGTGAACTCAAATAAAGGGTGTAAAGGCCTTCGTAGGGTTACTCGTTTCGAATTTACTACGTAATGCAAACATTGCTAATCCCTCTCATGAGTAGGTACTTACCTCCGGTAACATATAACTCAGCGCATTTTTACGTCTGTAAATTATAGTTTTACGATCGAAAATCATTTTTATGTTTTCGAAGGAATTTAATATCACGCCAGCTATGCTCGGCACATTCGCTCTTTTATTGCGCTGTAATTTTATTGTTTTCTCAATTTTTATTAACTATCAACTACCTACTTAGGTTTCTGTTATACTACCTATATCAATATAATAAGTTTTTACTTCTCCACATAAAGAGATAATGCCGCTCTGAAAAATGTATTATAAAGTGGATGGTAGCTACATCTATAATTAAATTGGTAGGTATCTAACTAGCGGAAGGAATGGGTGATTTAACTCGAGATAAACTTACAAAGAACTAGAGATAATTGCTTAAAGAGTTTTCTCCCAGAAATGTACCTATTTGAAAATAAACCTCTTTAGAAAAATTATTCAAAGAGTTTTCATACTTTCATAAAGCTCACCGGTTAATTTGTTCTTCATAAAGAACCTTCTGCTCTATAACTTTCCAACTTAACTATGTAGTTTTTATTATAAATCAAAATTATTATAAATTCATAGTCGATTGTTCGCGGCGTAATATTAACTCAGGTTCAAGTCAAAAAATTTCGTTACACAAAACACATTTTGTGTGTGTACTGACATTTGAAACACACAATATATTGACACTATGGGAACGGAAAGCATTCTAATTTTTTTTATTTGTAATTAACTTTGTTTGGACTTATTTACTTTCTATTTCGTTTTTTTTTATTTTTTTAAATTTGTTGGAGTTCATGTACCAAATTGAATCATGTGCTCAGCTCTAATTGGCTTGCACACTGGACCTAGATGTTGAAAGATAAGTGTTAATGTTATGTGTGCTAGGGCTGTTGCTGTCTTAAATAAATAAATAAATAAACAATTAGAAGCGAATTAAACCTATCATTATGAAAACAAATAACTTCTATGTATAGACAATAAAAATCCTACGTTAATTCTACTATAGTCGGTAGCGCACTTGTAGCACCTGTAGCATTACTAATTACTCATATGATGCCTAATCTCTATTATATATAAAAATTAATTGTCACGTTGTTTGACCGATAGATAAAACCGATTGATTTGGTCCAATTTAAAGTTAGGATAGTTTATATTTTAAACCCGGGCGAAGTCGGGAGCGTGTAAGTAGGTAAGTACGTTAAAATATAAACTTGTCTGTGAATCGAATACTTAATTCAAATGAAACAAATCAAACAATCAACAACAAACAAATCAAAATTCAAAATGAAAATCTCCTAGCAACGGTTCCCCTACCCAAAACAAACATCTGTTCAATCCAATCGTTGTAGTAATGTCAATAAAGTGACATACATAACATGTAACAATTTTTTCTTGCAATTCATACTTTTTATCAATAATTTATTACATACAGTTTTTGTCAAACGTAGAATACAAATAAAGAGGTGTTTAGAAACTGTGCAAATGGAGATAAATAGAACAATAGGGATAGCGCCGAATGCTGAGTGTGTCAAAGGAGTAGTTGCGTGTCAATGCGAATTAGGTCGCGAGAAACTTTTGACTGCCCCACCATATAAAAACCTTACATCGAGAGAAACAGAAGATGCCAACACTCGTCACCAAACAGCGCCGTGTTCACGAGATTTAGAACAATACAAATGCCCCATAAGCCATATTTTAATAACTTTCAAATCGCCAATGCATCCCAAGGAAGTGTTCAGCAAGGTCTTCCCGGCAGACACGCCAGTGAAATTTGTCAAGCGTAAATTAGCCAAACTAATCTCTGTGTCAAACAGCAACCTTTTGCTCACTAAAAACAGAACAGTGTTGAAAGATACCAACCGGTTGTCGGAATTAAAGACTGATGCTGTCGGCAACTTACTTGTTGATGTATTTACTAAAGACTCCACAGAGTTTTCTTTAAATTCCATCCCGAAGGAAACCTATGTTCACGATCTATTGCATGCTGTTATGCCCAAAAAGAAATCGATGCCGTTTATTGCAATAAAATTTAGGGTGCGCAATCAAAACACAGTTTTTACAAGGTCGTATCATTCGATTATGAAAGTTCATGAAATCAAAAAGAACTTGGCGGGATTGTTTCAAATAGAAAGCGACAATATCGTATTTTTAAGAGGAGAGTATCCTCTCCAAGATCGCATGGCTTTGATGGACTTAGATTACGATAAGTATGGGATAGTAGACGTTGAGCTGATAACAAAAAATAATGTAAAATTAAATTTGGAGAAGCTCTACAATGAAATGCCTATGAATGATGTTTTAACTGTGACTGTGCCGTTTGGGGGAGCCAAGAAACAAATAAATGTGGAAATATTTTCAGATCCCATGAAGAAGCCTTATTTAGGCGGCTACAGAAATATCCACACAGGTAGGCAGTAAATTTTAAAAAATAATTAGGTATTGAATATGCTCTCAAAGCATAAATTTTTTTAATAATCTACGTAATTCGAAAGTGGCATGATATAACACACCGATTTGTTCGGTGTAACCAAATAATACCAAAGTAACCACCTTCTTATAGAATACTAGCTGCTGCCCGCGACTTCGCCCGCGTAACTTTGTATATTATATACTAAAACCTTCTCGAGAACCACTCTATCCATTGGTGAAAACAATATGAAAATCGGTGCAGTAGTTTTTAAGTTTATCGCGAACAGACAGACAGACAGACAGACAGACGCGGCGGAGGACTTTGTTTTGTAATATGTAAGGGTTCTCTATGAGTTAGGGAGTTCATCATCACTTGGCCTTAATTTCATTTCTAAGTCTGTACATCACGTATTATAACAAATATATTTAGGTAATATATATTTTTTCAATTGCGATCAAACATTACTTATATCATCCCAATAAGTTGTTATAAATAGTCGCAGTGTACAAATAGTTGTAAATGGCAATTTGTTAAAAATATTTTAATAAAGTTATAAACTAAAATGCAATTTTCTATGTCTCTCAATATAATGTTTAGATAAAATAATATTAAAGTAGGTTTTTTAACGTTGGGAAATTGTCTCAGCGTGGGTTTGCTGGCGGTGCCGGACTTACCGGTTAAAACCAAACTACTTTCTGCCCGATGCAGTTTGGGTGTACGTAAGCAAGGTAGCGGGAACATTGCACGAAATACGCGACCAATATTAAAATAGTTGATTGAGCAATAAAATTTACCTATACGATAAAAGTAGTGTATTTGAAGTCTTAAAAAATACTTTCATTAAGGTAAGGGTGTATTGTTTGCAGATACGGTCTATCATCATGCATTTACACAAACTCCACAAAAACCGGAGAAGCTGCGTTCTGACCAGAAAAATTGCAGAGACACGCAAACAGCTGAAGAAGTTGAAAAAATTTATGTAAGTTTATCTCAGTGATGTTATAAATGGGAAATATTGTGGTGATGGATGGATATTTCACGCAAAAACTACTAAATTAATTTTGATGAAACTTTACAGTAACATATTTAATACACCAGTTTTAAAGGTTAGGTATATAATATTAATTGACGAATTAATAAGCATGTAAATTTCAGAATGCGAATCAAGCCGCGAGTTACGTCAACTTAAAACTCAATGGATGCTTACTTTTGAGTTTTTTAAATTAATAGAGTCACTAATCTAGCATTGAGGCCCAAGCAATGCGTATTGGCAAGATGGCAAGCCAAGTGAACTTTCCAATTTTCTTATTTCAGGATACACCTTATAGTCGGGCAACACAAATGAATTGCGAACGAGCCTATATACCAAATGTGACTGACAGGATTATTGAGCCGAAACCTTATGAAACCTATGACGAAATGATAATCCGACTTAATCACAAACACTATGCATCTATTATACAACGAGCCTTCCGACATTACCAGTTTCGTCAGAAAGTTGCACGGTGGCTAACGGAATGCATGTGCGTATTATTATAAACACTTCTAGTTATACAATAGACTTAAAGCCTTATGCCTACTTATTACTAATATTTTTAATGGACCTAAATCTAACCTTAGGGAAAGGATAGCGCGGATGAAGGAAGAAGAAAGACTGGAAAATGAAGCTATAGAAAGGAGACTACGCAAAGACCTAATAACTAAAACTTTTCCAAAAACGCGTGAGGATTTCGATCAACTCTATGCCATGGTAATAAAGTAGTTCAATTTTAAAAGAATACCCATATTTTTTTATGCACCTTTAAATAAATGACGTAAATCAAAGCATTTACGTTACCAACATATTTACATTTGCATATCTACCAGTTAGAGGTAGGTATAATATGCAACTATATAACATTTAAATTAAAAATATATATATTTAATACTTTTTGAATATTGTTATAAATAAAACAATAAAGTAATAAAAAAATATGCTATATTATTTGTTAACCGATGAATTTCTGTTTAAAACAATTCAATCTATCATGTTAATGTCAACCTCCATATCAGCCAGTGAATAAAAATAATTACACGTTTAATTGGAGAAAATTTGCCTAATCTTGTAACGCGTTAAGTGTGTCATTAGAAAATACTTTAGATACCTATAGGATATCTGAAAACCACACAGTATCCTAGTTATTGTATTGGTATACCTAGGCTATGCAAATTTAACTGTACCTACTATTTTTAGTGGTTTAGATAACATAGGTGAACTTATTTAAAGATTCTTGGTATTTCAATTATTTTCCTAACAAAGTTTCCATAAAAATAATCATTAGAAATATTCTTCCAGGTGGACCGATGGAAACAAGCGGAAATAAAAAGAATTTCAAAGTTGCATTCTAAGGGGCCGAAAATAGCCGAATTCACATTACTCCTTGACAAAGAAGTGGAGTTACTGCGATGCATTGAATCTTATCGGATAAAAGTGAAGGAAGACAGTGAAAAAATTAAGAAAAAAAAATTCCTCGATGAAATCTCTAAGCCGATTGCCTGGTTTGGACGAGATGGAAAGTTGGTTCAAATGGAAACGGTTGAAATACAGAAAGCGCGAAAGCTAAAGGAACTTTACGACTCTTTTATACGTGACGATATGGAGGTTAAAGAAAGAATGGAACTATTGGTGGATATGAAATTCGCTTTACAAGACTTCAGACACTCCCTGGCCGAAGATATAATAACGCTTCTAGATAGAGAATGTGACCTCCTCGTGAGAAGGTATAACGATCACCAACTAGACTATCTGAGGCGTAGAACTGCTACAAGCCTATACCAATTAATAAAAACTTCCGACCTGAATTCGCATGTTACCAAATTAAAGGACATCAGAGACTATCGCAAAATGGAAAACACGAGACTTCATTATTGTGAAATGTGCAATCAAGTTAAGCACTACACAGAATTCCCTCTGAACTCTATGATGAGTTGGTTCGTGGTTTGTAAATCCTGTTCTTGGAAGGACGTGAGACAGCGTTGTTGGGTTGATATGACCCCATATAAGTTTATTTTGAGGGCTGTCCAACGCGATGAGAGACGTAGAAAATGCTGGGGTTCATTAGCGTTTGTTTTACAGGAAAAAGATATTTTCTTCCTTGTAGAAAAACTTTGGCACTCGCACTCTGCAATAAGCGAATGTCACGACATCTCCGAACTGAGGCTTTGCAGGTGGAACGTGAATGAGGATTGGTCTCCGTGGAACTGTTTCTTGGTGACAGTTCAAGAGATGAAAGCACATTTAAAATTAGAAGCTCCCGAAGAAGTGTACGATGAGGAATTAGTATTGAAGGTGCACAACAAACACAAGCTGGCTAAAGCCAATTTCGAGCAGGTTATGGTAGTGAATAAAAAGTTCACAGAAACAGGGGATTGGCAAAGTGTTAAGGCTCCGGCAGTCGCCTATGTGGACGCGGTAGAGAGGATATGATATAATCTTACAATGTTCAAATCAAAATGTCAATCGTGGTTGTATATTCTTAGTATTTATAATTTATTTCAGCTATTACTGCTCTAGTTACCTTTGTAGATTTATAAATTTTTCCAATTGGGATTTTTCATTATTGTATTTTAAAGTCGAAATCTACTAATATACTTTTAAATTGACATAATCGTTTTAATTTCCTCAATTCATTTATACCCAGTTTCAAATGGAAATGGTCAGTTTTAATAAGTATTCTAAGAGTGAATGATGACACTGAAAAAAGTAGATCTACCGGCCAGCTAGGCTCTGCGGTTGTGTCTTCGAGAAACTTAGTATAATAAAATTAAGTAAAATACTTAAACTAGTAGATATCTACTAATTTAATTTAGTGGGTATTGATTTATATGTATTGTTTTTAATAAGTGAATGTATTTTTTGGCTCAACAATAGTTCTGAACAAGTTCACTTATCCTGTCCAACTACAAAATTCTGTTTCAAGGATATTCTCTGCTACTTGCAATAGTATTTACTTTTTTTTCTAATCCAACTGAAGATAATTGAAATAAAACAACCAGATGTTTATTTAAATCGTCCCTCTTTTAATAATTACACAATACTTTTAACATAATTACACATTAGATAATTACAATAATTTCTCAAGATATCAAACTCTCGTGACAGTTAAAACGTAATATTATATTAAAAACACATTATGTGATAAAGGTGACAATTTCAATAACGAAATGCAATTAAAAGCTAAGCTTATTTATTATACATATATAGATCAATAAATTACGTAAATATATTTTTTATTATTTTAGGCAATAAGGATCATAAACGCTGTACAACACAAACACAGACTTCAGTTATTTAAAAAAGAAAATAATAGTATAAAAAACTGCTTATGCGGGGGTGTCCACATGCCATCAAATATCGCTATATATTTTTACCAATACGTAGCATCAGTGACACGGTACAAAAAAGGGATAAGCAGTACCTTCACTGCGCTGTAAAGGTGGAAACAAACTATCGACAGCCGCGGCTAACGGGTGATGTGTGTCGTTCACATCCAGTGCACCAGATTTCTATCGGAGGTCCGAACGCTCAAGGACGGTCCAAAGTCACGTCCGATAGTTTCCACAGCTTAGTAAATTTGTACTATCCAGATACCAGTCAATCGCGACCGTCGGACATGTCCGTTAGTTTCTTTCCACCTTTACAGCTTGCGTAGCAAAATCGATATAGGAACGTGTGACAAGATATGACGCGCATCCACAGATGTTTAAAAAGGCATAAATCGCCTCTATGTCTTATTTCGTTCCCATTCGTCCAATATTTAAGATGCAAAGTTTGACAGGTTGACAATTTTGACATGTCGTTGTCAAACCAAAACTTGCTACGTTTTTTTATCTATATATAGCAGCAGTTTTTTTATCTATCATTACAAAAAAAAACAGCTGCTAAGCTACGACCATTTAATAAAATATGCTGTGTGCAGCAATATTAACGAAATAATAGATAAACTATTAAAATTTCATGTTTAAAAGACAAACAAGTTTACGTACAAACCATCATGTGAAATTTTTAAGAAAACTTTTTTGTCTAATACTCAAAAGTATAGATTTTGCACATAACAGATTTTAGTTCGACAACAACGAAATACCAAACAGTTTTATATCACACTTCAAATCTCTTCCTAAGTGACTGAGAAGGCATACAACCATTCGGAAATAAATTGCAGTAGGCATTTTTTCCTCCAGAATTGGCAATAGTAATTTTGTCTTTAAATTTAACGCATCTTTTTGTAAATAATTTACTCTAAAAGACTATAATTATGTACTGTGTCACTGATGCGGTGACACAGTATGAAATATGAAAAAGGCTTACAAGTGTGGCTTAACTTACGCTTCTCATTGTTTTAATTTTGCTGAATTTTTATAGACGTTCTCACTGTTGACTCGTAAATTCATTGAGATAACGTTTTAAAAGTATACATGTGCCATTACCTGGTACATTGTTCATTTGGTTGACGATCCAATAAGCTTGTACCAGGTTAAGACAATATTAAACAATTGTCAATTGTCGACGATAAGACAATATCAATCGTAATGCCAATAAAAAAAAATTCAGCATTGCAGATATAATTTTATTACTAATAGTAAGGTATTATTGATACTATCAGTACACTTTAGCTTATAAAAATGTACCACGTCAGATTACTGGCGATTAAACACTATATAAAATTTTGTGTATCTCGAACTTTTTATTCCTAGCTTCGCTTTTCATAACAGAAAAAAAAATAAAAACTGAAAATTTACAAAAAAAAATATATTGTGTATTATTCACCCTCCATATAAGCGAAAGTTCATGTGTTATTATTATATTATACTTACTTAAAAAACAAATGAACCTACAAGTAAATAAAGCTGTTTAAAATGTCGATCATTCTTTTTAAATGATACTACACTAAAAAAACAATAATGTCGAAAACTAGTTCATTATCTACACAGTATTAGGTACTTTCGATAATATAAAATTTAAAGACACAAATGTTACAAATAAAATTTTTCGTGCATTTTTACTAAATCAATTTAGTGTTAGGGTAGTTTAAAAATTAAGTAATTAATGTGCCCTACAATTTCTACACGAATATTCTATAGTATTTATTTATGATGAATAAAACACGATCTTATTCCAAAAAAAAAAATGTAAGAAATATAATACATATAAATATACACAATTCATGATTTTGCTTCATATTATACCACCAAATCAAGGGAGAAATTAGAAATTGTCCTATAATTTGAATATCTACAGTAGGCCATCGAGAAGCGATACAAAAGTTTATTCACCCTACAATCTATTATCTCTTTCTATGTTGTATCTATTTGACACAAGATAGAAAGAGACAATGTAGCATACGAGCTTGCGTTTGATAATAATATTCAAGGACAACGCGGGACATCGCCGCGCTAAGACCCTGCATAAAAAAATGACCTTGCAGTAACTTTGTTTACATTTGGTATCGCTTCTCAATCTCTCATTTGTAAACAACAATCGACCTTAAGTGTTTGTACATTAAAGGGGAGAACACTTCGTAACGGCAGCGTCCTTACAAACCTACTTTAACTATTTGATCGTGCAAACTACCCTCACTCGATGGAAAAAAAAAACAATAGTATAACATTATTATTTAGCTACTCTATACCGTTTAACACGAGTCCCATACTAACTAGATTTTATGTACAAATACAGAAATTGTGCCTCATTCAAATAATTACTCTATTCACATAAATGGGGTACATATTATAACTATACACTTATCCGACTAATTTTTGCACTTTTATATTGCCAGTTCAGTGGCTTAAACTCGGAATTATCTCAATTTAATTAAGATATCATAACCCATTTCCAGTAAACTTAACTAACTACATCTTAACAGTCTGCGATATATATATTTACACGTTATTACAGTGAAGGAAGAGATATCGATAAATTGATTGAGGTATGATGGCCGGGTGTGGTGTGTTTCACTACCACATTATGGCTTTTATTATCGATCACGATAATCTCAAGTGCTTTTCGATACACGTATCTTCGCTTGCCCACCATAGTGTATCAAATATATGTCACTTCTACCCTTCACAGAAGTTGTGAGATCTCAGTTTCCTTTCCTTTCCAATCAAATAGATGATTTTCTGGGTGTCTCGCGAAATACGCTACAATATAACCAACAAAAGAAAGAATTCAATGTATGTATCAACTATTGAATTCCCACAAAATAACTGACAATACAAAAAATCTATTAATGGACACTGATTTTTTAAATGATACTCAAAAATGCTGCACAGTCAAATAAAATAACGACATAAAAGTTAATGTTATACGATACTAACTTCATGAAGAGGTTTGTACGATCGCGAAGGAATTCCCTTTACCAGTTTGAAAGTTTTTCCAAAAATTATCAAAAACAGTTGGATGATTGTTCAACGTAATGTTGAACAATAAACCGGTAAATATTTCCTTTTCGCCATACTACCCATAACCAAGATCAGAAAAAAAAAGTTTCATTTTATATAAATCAATTGGTGGCGTCAGTCTCGGCAATTAGTCTTAAAATTTGTACTGCTTTTTTTTTATTATATTTAAATCTCAATAAATTGAAGTTGAAAAGTTGATTGATAATAAATAATCACGTATGAAGAGTTACAATCAAATAAATTTTAAACAGTACGGAATTCAATGGGTCATCTAGTATCTTAATATCCATGAGAAATATTTTATTTCCTCACAACGGTTGTCTAAAAGTGATTTCTAGAACGATTTAGAAGTTTAATCTTTCATCACAAATTGGCTATTAGCAAAGTATTATTTCACTAAGAGTCACAAGAGGCCCATAAAAAGACAGATTATTAAAATTTTTTGGGCAAACATGTTGCCAAGATACATTTAAATAAAAATTATATATAAATATAACTTGAGATGTGCCAGATCTCAGATCATTTACACATCACTCTAGACGAGGATTTTGATTTCAATAATTTCTGTAAATATTTGTGGTTTGAGTTATATTTTTTAAACCGTCAATTGACATTTTCATTATTTTATAACTGACCTCGGGTATGTGAAATAGACTGACAATCTTTAAAATTGTTAGAATTCAATCAAATAAAAACATCAAATTTAATATTTTTCAAAAATAACTTGTTTGTTTTTACGTGTTGTTGTCGTCATTTAACATGCCCACAAACGTGTTCATTCAATAGTAGCAGTTATCTAGCTCCAGGCTCGCGGTAACAGACTATATTGTACGGGTAAGTGACATACGTGAAATACAGGATGTGGCTCAGGGCACGCACGAGGCGTGACTGAGGCCAGACAGCGACATGTCTTGCGGCACGTCGGAGGGCGACGAGTAGTACGAGTAAGGCGTAGCGTTTTCGTCTCCCGAACCCGCTTCCGCCTGCGCTTCCGCCGCCTCCTTGTCACAGTTCTCCATGAACTGGATGATACGATGCGTGGACTTCACGTGCGCCGCTACTGACGCCTCGCCCTGTGCATTCATTGCATGGTTAGGGGGTGCTGGATTATTGGAACTATTCATAATAAAATCAGGCGATTCATAAAGAGAATACCTACATATAAAGGTATTCATGTACAGCCATTCACTACCACTGCTAAAGTCACTGTATTAGTTCACAGGGGAAGATACTTACGCTGGCGGTGAGCTCGAGGAAGTGGTAGTACTTGTTGAGCGTGGGCAACAGGGGCGCGTAGGAAGGCACCCGCTGGCGCAGCGCGTGCTTGGCGCCGCCGCCGGCCGCCATGTGGCCGAGCAGTAGGGCGAGGTAGGCACCGGTCATGGTGTGCTCCATATGGGCGCCGGCGCGCGACAGCAGCTTTGCCACCGTCTCCTCGATGTCGTCCGGCTGCTTCTTTGTCTCCGACTCCTCCTCCTTCTTGCCATCTAGCAGCGCGTCCGTGTTCTCCTCCGCTCGCCTACTCACACCCATTTTATTAAGTAATAAATCAAAATCAAATATTTTTGAAGTAGTCTTACTTTTTGAAGTAAAAGAAACTTCTACCGTTTGGAAACAACAACCAACTCTCCAGCAATCACTTTTTAATCCAGTTTACTTTTCTGCTAAATAATCTTTCATTGTATACGCTCTTACGCGTTTCAGTTTTACAAAATGCTTAATTTAAACTGTTTTAATTTCAATTTACTTATTTCTTCGAAGATTTCGTTATAGAAACGTATACAAAATGTTTTAAATTATTTAGCAAGATGTCTATTTTTTTTTTTTAAACAATTAATATTTTATGAACATAAATTATATTATCAAAAAATATTTGTCTCCAATAAAACCTTTGTGATTAATTAACACTGTTATTTATTTGACACTGGCATTGGCGTAGGGAGATAGATATATTAGTCGTCATTGTCAAAACAAAATCGGCTATGTGCAAAAAGCGAGACTTTTTTTGAAGCATTTTATTTGAAGCTTAGAGTTGATATACATAAACTTTTGTTAATTTAATAGTTTATCATTTTGATAAACAAACTAATAAATTTTGCATATAGCATATTTTACCGAGGTCGTAGTTCGATAAAATGCCCATAGGCGGAACATAATTTGTCTGTCTATCTAATCTATATGGTAATAGAGTATATCTATATTGTAATAGTTTTTCAACTATTAACTTAACTTGAATATATAGAGCTACTGAAAACTGAAAGTCCAGCCTAGACAGACACACATACCTAGCAAGCTCGGCTCTCTTGTAGAATAGGTCGACGATGAGGTTGAGTGCGGGCTCACTCCGAGAGATGACGTCATCGTCGTGCTCGATGCGCACGCGCACGTTGAGCAGCCGCGTCGTGTTCACCTCGTTGTTCTGCACCAGGTTGATCAGCAGCATCAACACCTGGAATTCAGATAAATAACCACATTACATACACTTTATTTGTGGTAGAGCTCTCTAGCTTCGAATCTTGCGTTTTTCTATTTTCTTTTTCCTTTTCCTGCACATTATTTATAGTAGTTCTTCATGTGTACTTACACAAACAGTAAATTCAAAGTTTTTATTGTCTGGTATGAAATTCCCTTGATTGTACAGCATTATGAGACAGGTCTCCATAACTGATGGCTGCTCTCCGACCACCTGAGCACCAACCGAAGCTGTAATAAAACATAGGCACTTGTTAATGTTCTAATACCATAATATTATACATGTAAACATACAGTAAGTACAGTTCCATCTAGATAAAGACAAAAATCAATTCTAAATTAAAATATTCTTTTACTATTTGGTTATCAGTGGTAAGGATGTTCGGATTTGGTGTTAAACTGGTAGTAGCAATAACATTGTCTATTAGAATTTGATAAGCCCTTTGGAAATAATTAATTTGCGCAAGATTACTGTGACGTTATTCACGATTTTTTATCATGAACAATGTCACGTGGTGTAGTAGCATTTTATGGTTTCATGAACTACGAAATCAATATCATGTATTTAGGACCTTATCGATTACGTACCTGTGTTGCCGAAGGAGTGCGAGAGGTTGACTAGCACCTTGACGGCGGGAAGCGCGGCGTCAAGCAGGTCGGGCCTGAGGCGCTCACAGAGGCGCGCCTCGGCCACGCACAGGCGCAGCAGCTGCGCCAGAGTGCGCGCCGCTCCGCCGCCCGCACGCACCAGGTACGCCTGGTTGTCCTCGTTCTGCTGCGTCACGTTCTCCAGCACTCGCATGCAACGCGCCGCCTTGCGCAACTCGTCCGGCTGCGCAACTCCCCACTCGCTCGCCGGCGGCTGCAGGCGCGTCGAGCACTCTTCGATGGTGCGCACGATGTGCTCCACTCCGCCGAGCACACGCAGCTCCTCCTTGAACCACTCGCCCGCGCGCTTCGACGTCAGCGACAGCAGCGTCTCCATCGCCAGGTGCCCCACCTGCACGCGCACAACATCCAATGACTCCTTTAATATACTAGACTCGCTTAGCGCAATGCAAAAATTGAGCATTTAATTACTCGATTGCTCACCGTTATGTTGTCCAAATCGAGGTGCTTAGCTTTCCCTTGACTTTGGATTTCAGCACATAGCTCTCGAACCCTTTCTTGTGTCTTTGTAAGCTGAGCTGATGTGAGACCACAATCGTCCAGAGCATTTCTGAACAAAAAAGTGACACATTTATTAATAAGTCAACAATTTACTGACTTTAATCGAATAAATTACAATTATGAATGTTTGCGGAATATTTGTGTAAATAAGGAAAATAATATTGAATAATAGTAAAACATTAATTTTGGTCTCCAATGTATTTCAGTCTGACTCCACTTTCGTCACAGCTATCGTCTCTTATGTCAATTATAATTTCATTGTTTAATATCCATTTTCACACCTCTTCCATAAATAAAAACAGGAAATGTTGATGTTTACTTTGCCATATATCTGGTTTAGATTGAATCCCACTTAGAGCATACTATGGCTTTCTTCCTTCCTTCCTGTCTCCTGACAATAATTATTTTCAGTGCTAGTTATTCTACTACCTATATAATAACAAAGAGACGCGGGCGAAGTCGCGGGCAGCAGCTGGTTAAAATAATAATATGTATTCTTACTTGTGTGATGCGTCAGATTCGAGAAGATTCAACATGAGTTCGAGTGACTCACGATCAACATCCATATTGAGTCGATCCTGTGACAGTACAAACATCACAGTCGCTGTGCACAGGCCTAAACTCTGCAAGGAAAAATAATCACTTAAGTAGTATTGAAAGCACACGTACACTTTTTTAAAAGAATACAAAAGAGGCACCGGGGCAGGATATGATACAGGATTATTAGGAGATAGTTGATAACGAGGAGGATGATGACAATAATGAACAAGAGTCATACCTGGTCATTGGTAGCATCGTGTAGCGCGCTGAAAAACTTCTGCACGGTGCCGTGCGCCCGCAGGTGCATGCGGAACGCGGGCGCAGTGCATTTACTCGCCAGTGTTATCGCTGACAGACATCGCGTTGACATAGGATTGTTATCCTGAAAAAGCGATCATTTTTTATTTTTAACAGCCTTTTATATTAATACAAGGAAAAAACTATGACAGATTTCATTAATCATTATTATAGAAACTATTGATTGACAACCTGGGTTGTGAAAATATTGTGCAATTTCGCCAACCATTTCCAGAATTATATTAATGCTCTATTCTACTTTACACAGTTCTAAGATTTTATTAGGTGTTTTTCTCCAAACTGTCCTATCGTTCTCTGATTAGTAACAAACAGGCAGTCACTCAGTTAAATGTCTAATCTATTCTTAGTAAATGAACTCGAAGAACTAATTAAACTCACCTGCAATGCATCCAAAAGATACTCCACATCATCATTGAACTCTTGAAATTCACCGATCTCTTGTATTTGATGTGCCTTCTTTACGTTTCTGACCACAGTATAGTACTGAAGGAGGAAAATTATGATATAACATGAGAAAAACTCTTAATGCTTTCACTTTATGTTAATTATCACATTATAGATACGAGCAAGTGCTAAAATAAACAACTATTGGTGAAAGATTAGCCGTTTTGAAGATTACCTCCCACATACAAACTTTACCTCTTTATTATAATAGATTAGTAATGTGATGGGATAGCAAAAAAACTCTACTCTATTCATAGTTATTCATAAATAACTTCTTTTGGGCAAATTTATAACCCCAAAGCATGGATTTTTTAAACATCTATTTATTAAGGTACACAAACAGGAGACACTACACAATGGTGTTAAAGTACAAAAAATTATAAATTTAATCTGTTTATTTGTTAGAAAAATAAGTTGTTAAGTGTTGTTAAGTGAATGAATAGTTTGTATAAGCTTAATGCATTGAGTCATTACCTCTTTGGCCTCCTTGGCACATTTCACACTTGTATATGGCTTCATGACTTCAGTGGTCTCGGGGTCATCAACTATAGGGTCAGGAGCTCTATATCGTGTAATTCTTGTCAATTCTTCTGGCACTTGATTGGGAACAGTCGTAGTTTCCGCATTCTCTACTGGTTCCGGTCGAGGCGTCTCATTTCCTTTCTGTAAATTTACATATTTACTCTTTTTTAAATAAAATTGGAAGAGATTTCTCAGTTTTTCTAACAATATAAAAAAATATATAAAAATAACCATTTAAAACTTTAAAATGCAGTCGTCGCTGTTGTGTAGACCAGCCCTTAAACCCTTTTTTTTAATCATTTTGTCATTAGAATATGTATTTTACACTCTATTATATTTTAAGTTCTATAAAAAAAAGTCTATGCCTTAAAATATATGTGGCTTTGGAGGCAAAAAAAGCAGTTATTAATACTTACATCATTTGCCCATTCGTGTTTATACAAATGCCGTCTCTTCCTAGCTGGTAATGGGGATGGATTATCATTAACTAAGGATTTACTCTTAAAAATGGATCCTTTTTTCTTAGTTATTACTAATTTTACACTTGGTTTATCTTCGTTTTGTTCTTCCGAATCACACAATCTGCTTGGTGACTTGAAAACGTCTTCATGTTGACCTTTCTGTGACTCTTCTTCTGTGAACTCCGAAGAACTATATGCATCAGACACTTGGTTATCACCTTGTAAAACGGCAGTGTCATTTGTATTGCTAAACTCTGGACCAAATTGATCAACTGGATTCTCTTGTGATTGCAATTCCTGTTCACTGAGATTATTGAGTGCATTAACATCATCACTTGGTGTATCTTTAACACCTTCATCTGGACTTGAATGTTTAGAGTATTTATTTCTTTGCTTTTTGTGCGGTTTTCTATGAGAATCAATATCATTGCCAGCTGCGTCATGAGCACCTGACAATATGTTAATCAATTCATTCTTTTCCACTTGAGATTCAGAATTATTTTCATCTTGAACACACGGTGAAGTAATCGTGGAAGGAACATCAGCTGTTGTAGTATCCTGTTTTCTCCTTTTCCTTTCTTTCTTTATGTCACTTACCGTTTTAGTCCCATGCTTGACAACATGCCCAGAAGTTATACTGTCTAAATAATCGTCATTTTCACTGTAATTTATGTTCGGTCTGTTTCTTCTTGATCTCCCTGCAGTAGTTTCAGGTGGTTTAGGCTCTGGTGGTGATTCAGTAGGTTGTATTTCAATGTTAGGTGACTTAACAATATTAGAGTCTAGTTTAGCTAGTTGCATTTCTATATAATCTGGTGTCTGTTTGCTCTTACATTCTTTATCATTTTCTGACTTTGGCGAGGCAAGAGTTTTATAAAGCTCATATGCATCAGAACCTGGTATGGGTGAAGACACTTTCTTAGGTTCGTCATCTGAATGTTTATGATGCTTTTTATGTTTGTGTTCCTTACGCTCTTTTTTCTTGTCTTTTTTATTTTCTTGATTCAGACCTGCACATTTTATTGTGATTTTAAGTCCATCGTGTTTGGGGGAACAAATGGTTTCTACTGATGGACTCTTCTTATGATCCGAACCAAAATCTGAATGCATATCCATAGACGAATGTCTATCTGAACTCGGTGATGTGAAGCCTTCATTAGAATCTGTGCTTACTATTCTAGAAGTCCCTTTAGATATTCTAAGAACTATGGGTGGTGGCTTTTTCTCATCATTGGAGTCTTTACTGATAGATGGGCTGACATCAACTTTTGATGGCGTTGGACTTGCTACCAATGGACTTGTTTTAGGTGAAGGTATCTTAGGTGGGGTAGGTTCAAAACGACTTGTATAATCTGGAATAGGACTATTACTCCCATCTTCTGCATAATTTATAACCTTATTGCGATTCCTGACCAAATAGCGTTTATTAGGAGGTTGTGTATCAGCTGTAGGTGCTTCCTCCTTTTTAGAAGCTTTAGTTGCAACTGAATTTTTTCGTGACTTTGTTTTTTCAAAACTACGTCTTGGTAATTCAGGTGATGATGAGTCTCTATTATAAGCTCTACTCCTTTTGTTAGTTTTCTTTTCTTTACTGCTTGATGGATGTTCAGGGGAAAGGGATGCAGCTGGTACAGGGGGAGCATAAGTAATTTGAGGAACTGGAGGGTAAGGTTCTGCATTTCGAGATTTAAAAAATTTTTTGGGCTTTGGTGGTGGCTGCTCCGAATCAACTGCTGGTACTGTCAGTGGACTATTCTGGTCTTGGATTGGTTTCTTGAGGACATTATTTGTATATGCTGAAAGACAAAATGTAAGTGTTACTTTTGTAATGAAATTTAAAACAGATAAGTATACCAAACATAGCTTTTTTCTTAATCTATTAGGAAAAAATGATGAAAAAGGTTACTAAAACACATATAAACAAATAATAATCATTTATATGTACTGCCTTTCACCACTTGTATATCTTAACTGGTACTAGTTTTCATTGACAGTGATACTTTAAAATATCAGTTATATTACTGTTTTGGGTTTACAACACAAAATATCACTTAAAAACTTTAAATTTTAACTGAATTAGTAATTATATTCGTGTATATTCTTACCGTAAGGTGCGCTTCTAATTGACGTGAAGCTAGTGATACCCCATTTCCCAACTGTACCTGCAGAACGTGCTGCACTTGGGCAATTGCTATTTTCTCTAAATAGAGCACTGTCCAGCGGTACAGCAACGCTGCCGCCCCGGCCTCTGCCCCAGCGTGACATACTGATAATCTCATTAAAAACGCTGACACCTGCACTGTCTTACCCAAACCAAACACTTCTTCAAATGTCAAAATATCGTGCTGCACATTTCGTCATACGACGCGTGATAATCCTTGATATATAATAACTTATGAATGTATTGCCGTCACTTCCTACCAGAATCAAACTTTCTCCAAATGAAATGAAAACACAGGCCATAAAGATAACACACCCGCCATTTTTACAGGAGCTTAGCACGTACTTTACTTTACAGTTCGACACGAATACGTAACAAAATTAAGGACACGGGCATCAAGTCAATACAAATTCCATTACAATTATTAATATTCTTTGAACTTTTGAGGTAGATATTTTGTTTATAATACAATAAAATAGTGACAAATACGACACAAACTGCGATGTTGTCATCTCATAACACCAATGACGCCATATTGGCAAAACAAGGAGTAATAAATTTTTAACCAATCACTATCTAGGAATAGGACGACCTTCACATTTGTTCTTACCATAGACAAATTATTTCAGAATACATAGATAATTATTTTTAGTTAACTTTTCATACTCTTATAATTTGAATTTGTGTAACGAAGAAAAGCAATTAACTAACAAAGTTTCATAGTTATTGTTCACAAAATCAAATTAATGTGGTTCAAAGATGAAGAAGCAATAATACCTACTTTTACTTCATTTCGTGCTACCATGGTATAATAATAGTGTAGTATAGTATGCAGTGATTAGTAATTTTCTTCTATGTTTTATCATCTATTTTTTGTATACAAAATATAGTCTTATTTTCATATAATACATATATATAACTGGTTATGTTTATAAAATAAAACAATACCAAATGTTGAACAAAATAATATATCGATATGTTAACTCAATCAAAACTTATCAAAAGAAATAATATCGATTGTTAGAATCACTTAGAATACGTTGTAGTCTGTACCAACGCCTGCACAGCATAATCTGTGGCAGGTGGCAGCTTATGTAGTTAGCGCCTAGCGAGCTATGAACCAACTATGAGACTGAGCAACAATGAGCATTATGAGCTATAACAGCCTGGAGCCTGCCGAGTTTAGTTCCTCTTCCTTCCGTTCCTTCCTGCAAATGGCCATCGGACGGCGGAAGGTGGATAAAATGCAGAATTGCAGAGTGGAACACCACCAGACCTATATGTAACTGTCTGTGCTACAATTTCCTCTATGGTTCAAAACTGATCATCACTGATCATAAAGACTGAGTATAATATTTGATTATAATTAATTTTAAATTGTGATGTATAGTCCGCGCTAGCAAATAGTTTGTAATTGCGTTGTAATTGCATTGCAGAATGTTGTTTTATTAATCTTTGGCGCAAACTACAATCTTTTATGTCCAGATAATACACTTGTCTACTAATAGGTGGCGGTAGTAGGTTAGGCACTGTTTTTTTTTTTTTGCAAAGCAGCGCACTTGTAGCGTTGCTTGTGTTATAGGCGACGGTAGCCACCTACCATCAAGTGGACCGTCAGTCTGTCTGTCGACCTTCATATAAAAAAGCTGTATAATATTATTATACTAATATTATTTTTGAAACCCTGTAATTGGCGATGTAACATAGTAATAATGTGTCTATTGTATGTTATTTTGTTTTGCTGTTGGGTTTATGTTCAAAATAAATAAATATTAATGACTAGCTGGTGCTCGCGAGTTCGTCTGCGTTGAAAAGTATAAAACGCCATCTACCGTGGAATGGATCGCTAAAAATATCACCAAGCAGTTGTCATGTTAGTCGCTTCACCTGATTTGGATAGATGGCGCTATCTCCCGGGCCAAGCCGCTAGTATTTACTTTTATTTTAGGTTTCCCGTAGGAATGAAGCATTTTCCCGCCGTAAAAAGTAGCCTATGTTCATCACAGATAATGTCGGCTTCTAATGGTAAAAGAATTTTTCAAATCGGTCCAGTAGTTTCGGAGCCTATTCTATTCAAACAAACAAACAATCAAATCTTTCCTCTTTATGAGTATTAAGATTCAATACGTCGTGTAAATAATTATGAAGTAGGTACATATTAAAATTTCGTTTTTCTTCTCATGGCGCGAACCATGGAATGTGTTTCGTGAAAGTGTACAAACTTACCTTTTTTTGACGCTTTGTAAATGCGTTGCATACACACACCTTCTGGGATGATGATGTGGTTATTTGGAACTCCCTTCCCCCTAATGAGGGTACCCACTAAAACCAAGCGGCGGTCTTCCACAGCAGCAGGAGGATCCTGCGCTCGCATTAGCGCACCAGGGCCCTCCCCCGCTATGCCCCCCATTTTACGGGAGAGCACCTCCCAGGGATGCTAGTAACTTCCCTTACCCGACAACACCCCGACCGCTCGGCAGAAGCGCTCCGACTATACGTTGGCGCGTACTACGAGGCTTCTCCAGCCTCGTTCGCCAAACCTCCAGGGCCCATCGTCGAGCGTTCCGCCGTAACATTCCGAGCTCTGATCCTGACGTATTACGCGTTTCCTCCCGGCCATCGCCCCGCAACTTGTCATAGACCGTTGCGTCCATTTCAGCGAAGTCGTGAAAGTGTACCTATACTCAAATCATTTCACGTAACCTGAAGAGATGGCGCTAAATTCTATGAAATTGTTAAACCGCTCTTCGGTCGATACACAGTACCAGTGAGTGAACGAAGTTCGTTATCGTTAAAATGTATGGGAAGTATCACGTGATTTAGCGAAGGCTTATGTCAATCCCATACATTTTATTGTTTTCGAACTTCGTTATCGTTTTCGATTGGTTACTTAGTCTAGGGCCCCTGAAGTCTAAGATAATTATTATAACAGTAGTAAAGCATTATTGAGAATATTTATTGTTGGTAGTACTTAAAAACGACAGTCTCTTAAAGAGGGCATATTATAAAAACCTAATTAAAAATATTTTAAACTTTAATAAGTATTTTATTAGTAAATCATTTGCTTTAAATTGCCTTGAATTCTTAATTTCAGGCAATTTGGGATTTTGGTTGTAATGAGCCGGAAGCATAATTTCTTTGTTTTCTTTTACAATTCTTAACTCTATGAAATGTGGGGTAACATTTCTTATTTTTAACCCCCGACGCGACGCCTGACACAAAAATATCACGTGTTTGGCTGCTTATCAATCAATCAATACTAATAATAAATCTGTAAGTGTAGGTGTTATAATATGTATGTATGTTCTTTCTTCCATAACTCTTAAACGAATTAACTGATTTTCATTAAACTTGGTAGATAAACATTTAACCCACGGGACACAGGATATAGGCTATTTTTTTCTTTTTCAACGCGAACAAAGTCGCAGGCACCAGCTAGTAAGTAGGTATAATATAGGTGTGCGTATGTATATGTCTGTACTGTACCTATATCTCTGTTATGTCTGTGGAAACATAGCGGATAGACCGTTTTTTCAGTTAGAATGAAATATACTAAAATAGCTGAAAATGAAATATACCTAGTCTAGGTGGGTGGAGTATTTTTATTAGCTTAAAATCCGTTTAGTATTTTTTGAGATCATAGCGAACATTAGTAGGTACTAGGTACATAGGTAAGTACATAACATACCTACAGATTGTTTTGTAATGTGTACCTAAAGATATATTTTTTTGTTTGATTTGACCTATAATAACAATGAAGTTTAAGTAACTACTTATAATGAACTTATTTAACTATAGGTAGATATCACAATGAACAACTATGAATTTCGCACGTCATACAAATCTCAAAAACTACTGAACGGATTTTCATGGGAGCGGAATTTTATTCCTTTACTAGCTGGTGCTCGCGACTTTGTCCGCGTTGAAAAAGAAAAAAAGTAGTCTATCCTGTGTCCCTTAGTTTATCTACCAAGTTTCATGAAAATCCAGTTAGGTATTTCGTTTAAGAGTTATGGAGAAACATACATATGTAGGTACATACAATACCTACACTTATATATTTATTATTAGTATCTATTGATTCATTTTATTCTTCTGCTACTAAAACACAAATTTTTCGAACAAATGTATAGACCAGCATGACTATGTTTAGCATATTATAAATATTCTTAAACGACTTCAGATTTAGGGGAAATTCTACAGATATAATAAGCAGAGAAGAAACCTAATTACATATACGAAAATATGTTGTAACTTCTCAACGTAAAATTATTTAGTTATTTGTTTATTCGAAATACCATGGCTACGATATAAACGAAAACAAAGAGGTTTACCGTATTTTGTCATTTTACTAAACTAATAAGTATAAGTAATTATAACATTTAACTATATGCAGCCCGAATTGTAAAGCTTCAGTTGATAGGTTCTCAAAATGCTATAGTAGTAATTTTTGGGAATCGAACAAAAAAAACTCAGCGACTGATGATGATATAACGGTTTTAATAACTTGAGCGGTATGAATTTGTGAAAGCGACAATTTAACTAAACTAACGAGGAATATTAATTAATAATAAAATCCAAAACGTGCTTATAAAAAGTGTATTGTGAATAATCCATTTTAGATATTAAAATTATAGGTGTGCGACTAAATTACATAGTGAGCGACTAGAAATAACTACAGAGAAAGCAACTTTTATATTAATAGGGACGTTTTTTCCAATTGAGGTTTTACATAAGAAACTACTAAAAAGTTCACTTTAAGCACCGTTTTGTGGGCTGCTTTATTAATAATTATTGGTTACTGATATTCTATTTGAGGTCTTTTTTTTATTTTGATATGATTTTTTAATGAATGTTTCTTATCAATGTTCCTTAGTATTAATAAGAAGATTACTTGTTTTTAGTTCACTGAAGTGACTTATTTTATTTTGTGTTTTGTTCATTTAATTTAAGTAAATGCATATTGTATTATTTCTTTGGAATACATTGTTTTATTTAATTACCCTTAAATAATTATATCTTGGCTGTAGTGTTTCCTCAAATAGTTAAGGACGTAACGTTGACACTCAAACAAATATTAGGTCACTCAAATATTATTTAGAATTCAATGTAGGCCTAGATTGAATTCTAAAAGTTATAGGTACAGTGATAGAATATTAGTTGAATTCTAAAATGTCTCTGACTGGTTTTATAAAGAATTAGGACATTTGAATCAGATTTAAAAAATGTGAAATAAGAATAGAATAGAATTTTCATAGGAGAATCAAAAAATCAGAATGTTTTTATAAGTTTATTTTAGAAATGTGTTATAACTAAATGCAAAGAGTTGGGAAAAATAAACAAGATAAAAAAAAAAACTTTCGATTGAAATTCCGTATGTAAATTACATCCATCATACATTTTCCCTTCTTGAATCTACATTATAATTATATATGTATACCTATATATATTTTTGACTTCTATGTATAATTCTTTATATGTTATTGTACTTGAATTTTTACTATTTTTATGGTAAATGCTTAAGTTCCGAGCAGGTATAATATGTGTATTGTTTTAATTATTATTATTTTTTCTATTTTTTTTAATAGAGACAATATTTAGGTACATGTAACATGTAAGTGTAATGTATAACTTCTTTGACTTAGCTAATTTTGTGTGCTGTTGGTATTTCAATTAAATAAAATAAAATAAAAATAAAATAATTATTAATAAACATCAAGAGGGAACAAGAATGTATGATGGATGTGATGTACATTATAGTTCGAGAAATGGATCATACAGTTATCTACAGAATTTCAATCGAAAATTTATACATAGTATGCTGCATGCCCATCCCATAACATATTGCATTCTTCACTCTTCAACCTTCTGGGCCTTCTTGATGCGCAGTGGAAGCGTTATGCGTTATGACACTACAATTCGCGACATCCGTTATCCCACCATGCTGGCGTACTCGAGAGTGAAGGTACGCCGGTCATCCCGGAGCCCTGACGACGGGCGGTAGTCTCCTTAAGAATACCCGGTAGGTGGCGGACATAGGCCAGCCGCCTCCGCTTTTAGCCTCTTCCGGCGGATCAGCTGAGAAAGGGATCCTCTTTCTATTGCTTCTCTGCCGTTTCCTTGCGTAACATACTTAATGCACTCCCAAAATGCGAGAGCATCGCCTATCACACAAGGACACTGTCGAACATCGCTTTCACGACCGCCGCGCCGTCAGTGAGAGCATTAGAGAGTTTCATTGAATTTAAAACCAATTAAACAAATGAATAACTAAACTTTATTCTAGTAATTTTTTTCTATGTCTATAAAGACCTAAACAGAGTAATAATAATAATATTAATAAAATAACTGAATTCTCAAAATTGCTCGTCGTTTTTTGTATAGAGTAGGTACCCGTATGTAGTTACATACAATGGATGCGTAACGCGTAGGTTGCCATCTTTTAGCGCGGGTCGTAAAATTGGCGTGTTCATAAAAATAGCGGAACGCCATTCGTCCGGCAGTAATAAAAGTGGAAGGTCCCGACGACCCTCGCTTTATCCCCACACGACCACTTTAATAGTTTTTCATTACTCAAGTAGACGTCCATAAAAAAGGGAATAAAGTTTGGGAAGAAAATTGCATGTCTTGCATAATGCCTAACACCGTCGACTTTGTTGTGATATAAATTTTATGTGACGCAAAATTAGAATTGGAATTATTTGTTTCGAGTTATTTATGATCTAACATTATACCACACTTTTGGGTTGCTTCTATTATTTTGGGTTTTTTTTTTCGATTCACTTATACCTAATGCTAAAACCGGATTTGATAGGTATGCAACAGTTATATATTATATAGGTTTATTAGGTAACTCTAGCAGATACCTATCATGACGTGGGGAATTGCTTCTACTAAGTATGAAACCACATCAAATAACGTAGGTAAGTAATCATAATATGATCAGTTATCCCTATTGCTGATAGAATATGTTATATCTATTGACCACATAGGTGTAGGTAATACCTACGCTATGTCTACAAACAAAATTCTATATTACGTAACTAGCATACCTACATAATATAGAAATATTTTCACCAGTGTACCTACGTGTATTTACATAGGTATATTACCTATTACATAAAACAAGGGTTCAGCCATGTTTTTCTTCAAGTTATTACATACTAACTTGTCCCGTGGTTTTTGTCTCGGTTTGTCCCTCTGATTCTAAGGGTTATGTATAGCGTGATGATAAAAAGCCTACAACTTTCCTCAAGACCTGGACTACCTATCCAAATCAAAAAGATTTTAGTACAAGTAAATAGATACTAACCAATAGGTATTAAGCTAATAAGATTAATAATTATCAAATACCGTTAATATCATTATCATGTTATCAAATACATATTAACAGACTTGAGAAAGTTCAGAGAAGGTTTGTTAAATTCCTATGCTATAGATTGTATCAACCTTATAATTCTAAAGACTACCGTAACATTTGTAAGCATCATTATTAATATACGCCGTAAAATATCTGATATTTCATATTTAATTAATATTATCAATGGTCGTGTGGACAGCCCTCATATTCTCTCCTTGATTAATTTTAATGTAAGTACCTACTAGATCTTTTAAGTCATATAATCCCATTTTAATCTCATTTGCTTGTTCTAATTATCGGCAGAATAGCTTTCTTTGGCGGGCTAGTATAAGTGAATTATTATATTAAGATTCAAAGGCGACACTTGTGGGGGAATCGGCTCGGCGCATGTGTACAATTGCGCACAAAATTGCTAAGGAAAATGAAATTTGTTTTTCTTATTTCGTAATTTTTCACCTCACTAACTTAACATTACAGGCAGTGTTAATATTCCTTCCATAAAATCATCGTGCGATGTCGAAGGACAACGTTTTTTTAGGCATTTATTCACCATGACGTATTTACTAATACGATAAAACAATCTGTACGCAACAGTACCTAAGAGACTCGAGATGCGCGAACGAAGTGCGGGAGGGGAAGAGCGACTGAGTCTACCAATAACGTGTCGGCATACCGACGCGTACCCGCCCCTCACTTTCCTCTGCCCCCTCAAAGACCTAAAAATAGAGTTCTGCGCACATTTACCGAGAAGTCTTTATTCACTGCACGACCTATAGAAACCTCAACATGTTGTTCAACGAGTTGGGTGCTGATGCTGATATTGATATTGATATAAGTATTTAATTGTAAATCGGCGGAAATTAAGCGTAAATTGACAGCTATATTATTTAACTGAGTGTTTTTCTTTTCTTTTCATTTTGTTTTCTTTTTCTCATTATTTTATTTTAAGTTAAGTTTATGTTATATTAATTATTTAACTTCTCTAAGGTATGCATCTGTTATCATTCGTCACAATTTCTATTTTGTAATTTATCTGTGAATACCTTAAAATTGCCTTGTATTACCTATACCTATCTACTTATAAGGTTTTAGTTTGTGATGTTGGTGTACCTACCTTTTGAAAAATAAATAAATAAATAAATTACCTATCATAACTGGTATCTTGTACCTATCTTGTACAAATCTTTTATTCACTTGCCTTAATGAGAATTGTGATAGTAAAATCCTCCATAATTTTATGTACGGATGTTTGTTATAGTACTAGTTCGCCAAAAAACCACATGAGAATATCACATAAGTAAAGTTACGCGAACGAAATGGGCCCGCCGTCAAAGATCTCTGAATCCATTTATAAGTTTATTTCAAATACCAAAAAAGAAGGTCACCTTTTCGAAACATTTAATAATAAATCAGAAATTATTTAAATAAAACTAATAAATTATAAAGATAATACCTATTAAACAACAATATATGACAATATACGCACTTACTTGTTTTTGTTTTTATCTCATTTTGGTTTTAAGTACTTAGGTAGGTACTTAGATGTTCTTTTCTCCCATGTTTTATTTTCTTTTTATACCTATATACCTACTTAACTTTGTATATGGGAAAGGATGTAATGCTGTAATTGTCTCGGTATTTTATTTATATTTATTAGGTTCTTATTAACGTTCAATAATAATTGTAGTGGAAATATGCAATTTGCACAATTAGCCTTTTCCAAGAACCCATCACAGAAGTAGGTAACTTTCTAGTCTTTCCTAATTTTCTTGGCCAGAGCCATGTTTTTCACTTGTTTTTCTGACCGGAGCCAAAGGAAATACTTAGTAGCACTGTTAATAGATTAGGAGATGTTATTAATATGATTAGACATGTAAATATATGCACTATTATTAGTAACAAGAAGTAGATATGTACATTAGTTAAGAATTTTACAAAGAATTGCTTTGCGGAAACTAATAGGTATCTACGAAGACCGCCGTAAACATGTTTTTTACGAGAACCATTCGTATAGCTTTTTTATTTTTATGACAGACGTGTTCCCGTCCGCTACCGTCTACTTCAATTATTTATACGCTCTATAAAAGGTTTATGTACTGCAAAACTTTTTATCTTACACGCCCTATGTATGTAAACCGTTCCCTTTTAAAAGAATCTACTAAGATATAAAAGTATATACATACGATCAATTTTAATTAGATATACATAATAAATACATAATACATATCAAAACATATAAATAAAATTTAATAAGTACTAATATTATTTAACTAGTGTTTTAGCCCGCGACTTCGTCCGCGTCCGCTCGCTATTAAAACTTCACAGGAACACCCGCTGGACTAATCCAAAGATTGTCTGAAAGTTTCATTAAAATCCAAGTTCTAACCAAGTAACAAAATCAAAAATTTGTAACATAACGTAACTAAAGACTTACTTTAAATCGGACGTAATCCATTTTTTTAAGTTTTATTTATTTCCTCTCGATACCTTGCATCTATCCTTGTATTCAAAATGAAAATAATACATTTTACGGTTAGAAAAATTAAACAAAAAAATGTTTTATCTGTACCATCGGCCATCTTTACATTAGTATGTCACAATACGTACAAACAATTTAGATTTATAGCGTCGTAAATCAGAAATTAGTGGTTTATATGCCTTTTACGACTGATCACGTAAACTAAAACTAATCAGTTCCAGGTCGATATTTTCTCATCAAGGTTTTAGACCCCTCTTGTATCTTTAATGCTTCATTTTATGTAATTTTTCTAAGTCCAACAGAGGGTTGGAATAATAGAAATTGTGTCGTAAAATTACATAGCAATACCCACGCCTAAGCTATATATTTGTAAGTGCATTGTTCTGCAACATCTGCGGTTTGGACCATTATTTTTTAGTTATACCTTAAAAGTAGAAAGACGTTTTAGAAACATAATAAATTTTGCTAGTAATGTCAAGATTAGATAGCGTAAAAAGCGTTACATTTAAAAAATATTCGCAGGTAATATAGGTAAGCAACAAAGAATATTAAACCTTTGAAATGACATTTTTTGTCTATTTTCCTGTTTTTTTTTTTATTAAAAAAGATGATTGTTGAAATTTATAAATTTATTGATTTGAGGTATTGATTTTAACGATTTATTAAAACACGGTTCTATGGTAAGTTACTCAATCCAATCGCTATGAAATATATGACATATTTTAATCCTATATATGTGCTGTAAGGCACAGTCGGCCTGTATATCCGATTGACTTGGGATTCATACTATGAACTGAAGAAAATTATAATTAATGCGAGAGTGATTTTCTTCTTTTGTTTGTTTTGTAACGTGTTCACGTTTTAACTGCTTAACCGATCAAAGTATATGTATCAAAAATATATGGGCAGTAAAGATAGAACACTTAACTGTTTTAACATCTAAGAAAAAGGGCCGCAGACGATTTCGTAGGCAAATGCTGCTATCAAAAGCTTTAATATTGTAATTATGGAGAAATAGACGCGGACAGTTTCAGCTACTTACTTATTCGGTTGCAAAATATTGCACTTTTCTACTCAAATAAAAACTTTATTATTTTTATTCGGCATATAGTATAGGTATAGGTATACAGGGCGTCCCACGACTATGCCACATGGAGGGAAAGTAACTACCTTGAATATTGTAGAATTGTAGATGGAACATTTTACTGAAGGAAGACATTATTTTAATTTAAAAAACAATTTAAACTGCATTCATAGATTTTTATATAATTACATGGTTGAACCGGGAATCGAACCCGCTACACTTGAAAAAAATTAACCTGTAGCTTTATCATACCGATCGAAAGGTATGATTAATCATAAGGATTATTTTTTGCTAAATAACATAGTGTCAGTAATAAAAGGAATTGCAATCCTCTTAAATAGTAATTCGTCTATTTAATGGATAAATGGAGTCAATGATAATAATTATTAATTACTAACATAAGTAAACAGATGGATATTTGAGTTAAAGAGCTTTAACTTGACTCATTGAATTTATAAGTCCAGAATTCATGGTTTTCCTATCATTTAATTTATCAAGTTTGTTAGAGAGATTTCATCCTTATAATTTACCCTAACGATCGATGCAATAAAAGTACAGGCTGCAATTTTTATAGATTTTAGTCGGTTCGATTCCCGGGTGTGGCAAGCAAATTTTCGAAAATCTTTGAATGCAGTTTTCTTTCTATTCAAAAATAAAGGAATGTTTTCTTTGAGTAAAACTTTCTATCTACAATATTAAGAGTACCTACTTTCCTTCCAGGTGGCATTACAAAATTCCACCCTGTATACATATTATACGCATACTAGTAACTTATAATTTAAATTTAAAGTTATTTATAATTTAACAAAAATTACCTATAGGTAAAAATACCTATAGTATAAATCCAATATTTTTTTAAATTTTACCAATACTAAATAATAAGCAGGATCAAAAAGCATGGTGATTTTGTTTTATGCCACACGGCCATCAAATTCACCCTCTTCTGATAGATCTGAATAGAAAGCTTCGACGTTCCGCCCTAAGAGCAATGGCGAATCAAAAGCTTGCATGTGATTGGTCGCTAAAATGGGGCTTTCTCCCGGACACTACCAAAGCAAATGTCAATAAAAACATATCAAAATGGCTACTTTCGTGTACCTATAGTATTATAGAATATTTTATCCATACATTTTATTGTGTTTAAATTATTTAAAATTATACTTTTATTGCAATTATTTTGTATTTTATTTTTGGATCTTAAATAGAATAAAATTGCGACGTTACTTAACAATAAGTTAATAATTAAAAAATATGAGAAATAGAATTTTCTTCTTGATATTTTTTTCGGGAATATTTCCGTTGTTTTATTTTATTAATAGTATGGTTTTTCTGCTATATTAGGAGGTGGAGGGAAAAGACAAAATCAATAAATCAAATATTCTTATTGTAATGGTAAATACATTTACTTACCTTTTATACAGGCAGCAGTGTGTGATTTCAGACAATAACCATAGATATATTAAATTTATGACTACACACACAAATTATATTAATTTAATTTAGTATTAATGACAAACAAACACATCTAGTTCAAAACAAGGACTGACTAAAATATTTTTCAACATCTCATTTTAACATGCAACACGTCTACAACACAACACAATAGGCACGTAACCATAGGCGAGTATTAAAACGTGGAACAATGACCAGAGTCAATACTTAGTATGAAATGTGCAGATTTACGCACAGAGATGGATCTATATACTATATACACACGCCGCAAAATGAACACACGAAGAGTGCAGGTAAATATACTTACTTAAATGTAGGTATTTAATTCAATTTGATGTTTATACTTAATTAATTTTTTATTCATAATTAATTGAGTTTTATTTAATGTATGACGTTAGTCTGACAAACTGGAGGTTGACTCCTCCAACTGTCTTTACAGACAAAAGAGTAAAAGGGAGGAGATGAGAAGAGGGAAATTATTACCTATTTATTATTACATATTATACTCTCACCGAAATAGTACAACAGCACACGTGTTATTATTTCGCTGTGGTCTTTTTATAAATGTTTAAAAAATATTCATATTTCACATTTCATATTCCATTATGTGTAGATAGGTAAGTAGGTACTTAATTATAATTGTGTAATTTATAAAGTATAAATAGTAAATATTTGGTAAAATAAAAGTACATACAACTATAATTCGTCCCTGTGTATTTTTTTATTTAACCCTTTTCATTCAAATCTTCACTGTGAATGTTCACGTAACAAAAACTGTAATAATCGTGGCCATTGAAGATATTATGACCTAATAAACATTGGACAAAAGGTTACCAAACAAAAAAAAATCTTTGGAATCTTTTTTCTTTAGAATTTTACATGCTGACGTAGATAAATAAATCATGTTTATTTGTTAAATATGCTTGTGTCCTAGCAGTAAACAGGACACATAGTACGGAGATCCGACGGCCGCTGTGGCTTAGAAGGTGAGCTGGACTGGAGACCATGGATCGATGAACGCAGCGTAAGACGTCCACTTACACGTTGGTCTGATGACCTGATAAGAGCCGCTGGTGGTGGATCCTGGTTGCTTCTGAACGGTCCTATTGGAAAATTATGGGGAGGCTTATATCCAGCAGTGGACCTGAGATGTATTGCTATATACGTTAGACTCAGCCGAAGTGAGCAGGGAAGAGGGCAGTGAAAAAAGGGCAAGATGAGTGTGAAAACACTCTCATGCCTCTCATGCCACTGCCATTGCCACTCGCGTATCCCGGCGTCATTGCCGAAACTCGAAAGCGAAGTGAGTGGCTGGACAGTAGGTATGTAAACACACACTGCTCTCGATCATTCTGCAGCAGTATTTAGGGAATTATTGCCGGCAACGCGTGGGGCAGCAGAAGGGGCTGAATGTACTTACCCAAATGTAGTGATATGTATATACACACAAAAACAAACCTTCCTCGTTTATCGCTCTTTCCATTAGTGAGTCGACACGCCCGACTCAAAACGGGGTGTCTCTCTGTGAAATCGTAGGTCTTAAACAGATGGACTAATTTTGTCATTCCGATTGTTCTTAGCTATAATTTATGAAGAGTGCGAGTTTTACTCGATCAAACACGTTGAACGCGTAACCGTCAATTTGTATGGGAATTAAGCAGTGCTACAAGTTAGCCTGCTTACAGGCTAACAGTTACAGACTATGATCTGCCCAAAAGATGGAGACAGCTGGCACTTGACCGCAGCGGGTGGCATAGTCTGGAGGAGGCCTATGTCTTCGGACAGCCTGATAAGGTTGCGGATGTCTAATTTAAACATGTAATATGATTTTTGAATGAATGAAATATGAAATTGAAATGAATTGAATAAAATTTTAATATAAAACATTGATATATAAATATAAAAGTAATATAATAAAATATAGGTATATATAATAAAACAACTAAATTTAGTTTCAAAATCTCTTTCTTTTTCATTAATAGAAGCACATTATAGTATAAATTTTTGTAAAATTTCTGTAATCAGAGAATAAAGGCTTATTTTATTTATTTTTACAAGTTAGCCACTAGGTGGCGCTGCTTCATTCCCAGCCTCTGTTCAGGCGTTGATTCACTAACTATCCCTAACTTCTACAATACAATGTTCAATTGATGTAAAATTTGGTATACCTACTGTTACTTCGGTGGTATTTCCACATGACATGGTAAGTTGGTAACCAAAATCAAGATATCTACCCAACTCTTTAGCAGCATTGGAAAGTCGGGGGTTAGGTTTATGATTAGAATTATAGCTTGTTTATGTGAGTGAGTTGTTTATGTGAGTAGACTAAAAAATGTATACTTATCTACCTATACCTTATTACCACATGAGAAAATGTTCGACACCTTTCGCTGTGACGAAGGTGGCGCCCAATTTTTGATATTTTGGTCGATCCTTCGAGAACTTATAAACGTTCACATTTATAATCATTGAAAAAATGAAAAGTTGACAGCCAAAATTTTATTTTTGTAGTTCTTATTTGACTCGCACTGGCGACACTTGATTTTTGTCAGTGGCGCCAGTATGATCGCATCTTTGATAGTTCTGTGAATACACGCTAGATGTCACTACAAAATCTCACTGTGAATATTTTCTTGTGTGTTCATAGTTCAAATAGTATCTCATTTTATGCACAGATGGCTCTATGGTGAGTTAAATTTGGATGCTATTTTTGCAAGAGCGCTCGATTAGGACTTAGGACAATTAAATAAATTAATATCAAATCTGATTACTGAGTGATTATTCACAGGGTTGCTCATTCGGTGGTAATCACTATCTAATAGAAGACCCAGGTAAGATAAGCCTGTGTGCTGCTTTGTTTCTAAGCGTGCCTAAGAGATGTCCTATACCTACTGCCATCGATGTTTTATTTTATTTTATATTTATTTATTCAAAATCCACAGCTCTTAACAAAAAAATTACCGACAAAAACAAAAAACACACCCTACAGCCAATTATGGATTTTACATTTATATAAAAAAATATATATTAAAATTATACGATTCCCTACAAGCTAAATAATCTATAAAGCTATAAAAATCACATATTAAATATAATACATATATACATATTACATAGAACTGCCACTGCCTTAAAAATTCAACATAAGTAAACATAAACATAGTCAACGTAGACACTAGCCTGTAAGAATGTTGCCAATGCTATTCCTGAATGTCAACAACGACGAATATATGTTATCACATATAGGTAAGGTATCCTATAGGGATCCTAAGATATCCTATAGGTAAGGTATCCTTTATCCTGCCTGCTGTCGTTTATCGTAAAAAATCGTATAATATTCACACTATTTTGCTCTGTTTTTGTCTAGTCATTATTTTGAAATAGACCAAGATGTAAGTGATTTTTTTTGTATCGGTATACTCGTATACAAGCTATAGAGTTAATACTCGTACCTATAGTTCGTTGAGCATAGGAAGGCAAATTCTGAAAGAAAAAATCTTATCGTGTATTTACTTACCTACTTATTTCCTAAAAAAGAAAATGTTTTTCAGAAAACAATATACTTTAAGAGCAATTTATGATTCTCCCATAAAGGGGATATTTATGTACCTATACCGAATATTCAATTACTTACGAGAATAAAGTTTGTTTTGAGAGGGTGCAAGAATGGTTTGTTGCCTCCCTCTGCCTTCACAATTCATTAAACACCGCAAACTGCAGAACTCGCTAAATAAATAACAAGGGGAGAGTCTTTGGGTAGGTACCACCGCCTAATACGTGATTTGAAGTTCATGCGGAGTATTAGGCGAGTACTATTATATTTTGAACTCTCTTGCTTTTGGTGTAATATGGAGTTAATAGGCCATAGTGAATTTGTTTATTAAGGATACTCATAAAGTTTGCCTTTCGACCCTATTTCTATCGGGTCATCTCATTTAAATAAGAAATTTCATGTGTAGCATGTTACCATACCTACTACATTACATAATTAATCTATGAACTTTAACTATTAATATGAAATGGATTAATATGAAGAAAACAAACTACTTACTTATAAGCAAATTGTAATTTATTTTAAACCGAGTTCTCCAGCAAAATGATCATAATTATGTCATCACATCTATACCTATAGGTATTTTTTGTGGATTTATTATAAAAAAGTAACATACTTTAGGTATTGTTGTATTAATTTTTAATTTATTATAATAATTATGGTTACCTACTTATAATAATATTACATTTGTAATTTTCAAAGTGCAATTTGTTAGTCAAGAAAATAATAGGTAGGTAGTCAATACTTGGCACATAACTTTGTATTAATGGTTACAAATAAAACAACATTTAAGTATATACATAAAGTAACTTATTTTATTCAGTATGCTATCACAATGTTAAAGATTATAAAAAGCGATCAACCATTTTCATTTGGAGTGATGTCAGCTCAGAGTATAATGTCACATGCTTAAGATACTTATTAGGTAATCCAGAAAAAGTCCAACTTATTTGCACTTTTATTACTAGCGAGTAAGTAGCGAGTAGGTAATAACTCTGTGGACACACATATTTTTATAAAAAACTAATGTTCGTCCATTGGTCAAAATCGGACCATAAATAATTCCGATGGAAAGAAAAAACGCGTCGATTTTTTATTTATAAATTTAAGGCTACTAAATAAAGAAAATAGAATGAAACTTTTATGACAACAAAATCTGCATAAAATAAAAAAAAAAATCACATAGAAGCTCTGGGATTACGAGATTCTTTGTACTTCCAAAGCTTGTTGTTATATTCGCGTAATTTGATGTTCTTGTTACCTACTATAATACATTTAAATCTTAGATTAATAAAACATCCCTTTCTATTAAATCTTCTACCTATCTGTGCGGTAGGTACCTACTGTGGAATTATATTACCGCTTATTTGTTTTTAAAGAACCACCAGTGATTTTAATCCGTTCAGAGGTGCGTTAATGTGGCAAGATATCGGAACATAGTATGAGAGGTAATAGTAATTTCATTTATGCGTGTTAAAGTATTAAACTTATGAGGTACTAAACAAACGAGCAGCAGCTCGATATCCATTACCGGCTGCCTATTACTGCGGCTATAACTATCTCGGTGGTGGCGCGGAGTGGTTCCGTGTAATTACAGAGCTAAAAGTAATCATTAACTCCCCTCCAGTGCTCGCTAATCAACGGTTTAATGGTTGAGGAAATGCGGGTTTCTTATGCGAGGACTGTGTCTTATAACATACTCCAATAATTGTAGTTAAGTATAAGTACGTAAGTATCCAATTAGTTTGAGTCAACTTCGAGAAGTCAATCCTCGAATCCAGCTCGGATGGGCAGCGTTCGAGAAGCTCCGAGACTTTTTCTCGTCCAGAAGTCCTCAATGCCTCAAAAC
This sequence comes from Synanthedon vespiformis, assembly GCA_918317495.1. NCBI lineage: Eukaryota > Metazoa > Arthropoda > Insecta > Lepidoptera > Sesiidae > Synanthedon > Synanthedon vespiformis. The sequence continues at coordinate 4,753,052 of OU906954.1, read as the reverse complement.
AAAAGTTTTCGAAAAATGTGTGTTGGCAGTGATGACATAATATGCCGTATTATGGCGCTGAAACGTGGTTTTTAACTAAGAGTCTCGTAAGAAATTTCAGCGTCGCTCTACGAGCTATGCTCGGAGTTACATTGCGAGATCGTATCACAAATGAGGAGATCCGTAGACGTACTAAAGACCCCGTTTGACGACCCCGTTGGATGAGTGGTAAGGTTGCTTGCCACTCATCCAACATTTCAGGTTCGATTCCTGGCGGAGTCAACTTTGGAAATGAATTTTTCAATGTTAGCTCAGGTATTCTTTCTTCTTCAATTCCTTCTTTATCCCTTATCGTTAATTCTACTGTAGTCGGCTGCGCAATTGCAACACCTATGTTAGTGTTGCTTGTATTAAAGGTGACGGTAGCCACCTACCATCAAATGGACTGTCAGATTGTCTACAGAACATAACATTAAAAAAAAGGTAATGTTAATTTTAATGTATTATTTGTGTAAGGAGTACTTATATTTAAACACAATGTAAGGTAATATAAATTCAGCTAAAATTTGATGGCGAAAGTTGCACTCAGTTATCGATTGCTTCTCTCCTTTTGCCCAAAATGGCTCATTTCACAAACTTCGCAAGCACCCTAAAAATCCACCCTCCGGAAGTACTGTTGGGGAGCGCAGCGTCCGCCATTACTACGAGTGACAGAAAAGGACGCACATATGAGCTACTTCGGGAGGAAAAGAGAAGGATAATTAGATGAGAGAGAAGTTCATCTCGTTCCCCTCAAATGTAAAGTAGGAGAGAAGGAGCTTGGATTTTGTAGCCCTCAAATGTAAGTATGAGTTCCGAAATCTTGAAAACGTTTTACCATTAGGATATTTACAACATCCTTCATAAGTATATTATGGAAGTGTGGATGACCTGAAAAGAAAACAGTAAGTCAGTTAAACATTTTCAAATTACATATATAAGTACTTAGTCTATAAACTATACTTAAAGAACCAATCTAACTATTACTAATATAAAAAACCTGAAGTTTGATTGTTTGTTAGGTTGAACCGTTAAGCTTAGAAATGATTCGAGGGAGGTTATAGGCTCTTTATCATCACGCTGTGATCCTTAGAAGCCCAGACAGGTGAAACCGAGGGACACAGCCTGTTTATAAAAATTATTAAGTAGGTAAGTATATATAATTAGTTTTTGAGTTTATTTATTACAAACAAAAATACAAACATAGAAATCACCTCTTTTTATTACATATAGATATATTAATTGTAAATTGACTTCACTTTCTCCGAAGTAAAAGTGCCACATTTAGAAAATTTTATTGTTTTTCTTTAATGGTGTGCGTTCAATAGTTTTAACAAAAGAAAACGAATAGAAAAGTTTTTATGTTTACTTATGTTACCAATTAACATTTGAATTAATATTTAAAAATAGTTTATTTAACCTTAAATTGTAAATTTTTTTTCTACATAAATAAGTATAACTTTTAACCTAAGTACTTACTTTTTATTCAATATCAATATTTAATCATATTAATTTTGTTGGCTATATTGCTTTGTGTCCTACCTTATCAATGCCTAAATATGATAGGTAAATGGCGAATTGGCGATATACCTACGTAGGTACATATACTACTGTATTCCTTTTGGTAAAATGTATTACTTATTGAAATTTCCCTTATGTGTAAAGGAGTCAAGCGGCATAAACTTTATGTGTCTCGTAATCGAAGTTGTTACTCCAAGTCATTTGATCACATTAGGGTGCATTTTGAACCGATCCTACATTTACATAAGTATGGCTAACTCCCTCGCAAAGGTCCCTTGCAGATCATTTAAATTCTGAGACACGTTTTTAATCAAACTCGGTAGGCAGTGTAAAGTAATTTGTGCAATTTTCATGTCAGTTCCGCTCGTAAAGATGCTGAGTAAATAAATAAAGGGTTCATTTGCATTTTTGTCTTTTATTGACTTAGTCACGTTTTGCTACATAGATTAATAACAAGTTAAATTTATTTAAATTTATTTAACTTGTTATACATTTTCATTAATAATATCATTAGCCTTTTAATTAAGTTATACTTTTATAACGAAATTAGCAAGTGCCCAAGACTGCGGCCGCATTGACAAATTATTATAGTACAATATTAACACCAGAGAAAATATCTGACATCTTTACCGCTGTGACGACGGTGATAGTGGTGTGGCGCACAATACTTTATATGCTTAGACGATCCCTTGGAAACCTAACATTTTTCCAGGATAAAAGTATTCTATATGTTAATCCAGGTAACAAACTATATGTGTGTCAAATTTCATCCAAATCAGTTAAGCCGTTTTTGCGTGAAAGAGTAACAAACATCCATACCTTCTCACAAACTTTTGCATTTATAATATTATAATAGCATCAATAAATTATGTATAGTACATGTTATTCATTACCTTACCTACATATACCTACATCAACGTCTCAAACATCTACTTCCTGTGAATGCATACCCATCAAAATTGTCCCTCTACTTAGTTTCATCATAATCCTTAGTCTTTGGTAGGGAAATTGTCTGATTCTTTGGAGTAAGTATTTATTACTTTTTGAATTAAAATTCTCCACATGTATCTGTTAAATGCATTAGAATATGTTGTAGAGAAACACAGTATGAGTAAATTGAGTATTATTGAGTATATATGGAAGAAGAGAACCAGTAGAGAACCTTAGGTATATATCACACAAACAAATATTAAATACACTTTTAATTTCAGTAATCTTTTAATCTTTGTATTTTAAAACTTTAATGTTTTGTAAAACAGAAAGGCCTTTAAACCTCAAACCTTTAAATCTGCAGCCTTAAAAAAGCCTCAGGTAAATGAAATTTTAGCTGAAGTAAATATATTTTTATATAACCTAAGTATTAATATATATATGTATGTGCATACCTAATTATGGTAAGTTCAGTGAAATTAATACCTATACTGTGGTAAAGTGTCAATAAAGTGTCAATATTAAAAATAATATTTATTGTACATAAACAATACTAAATAGGTATGTGATATAAGTATCTACTTATCTAAGCTTAGGTAGTTACCTACTTATTCTTAGGTAGTTAATAACTTCAATGATGGCGTTTTATTTAATAAACCAGCACGTGCGTTTAATTGCTTAACGGAATTAAGTTTGTAGGGGGTAAACTTAACTAAAGTGACGGTTATCTTAACAATGGATTATTATTATCCTAATGCGGGTTGCTTATAATTAAGAGTAATAAACAGAAATTAGAAATTTCTTGTTTAACTTTCACAGGAGGAGTACGTAAGTACCTACCTATTTACACCTATATCGTTACATAATTAAAAACCATATCAGATCCGCTGAGTGGTTTAGATGAAGTTAGCGAAGAAACAAATACAAGCGGACAGCGACTTTTTAAAAATAATGTATATGTTTATTTTAGTTTAAATTACTAATGGACCTACTGATACATGGACTGCTGGTTCCCTGATGACATTCACGACGCCAAATAAACTCTATACGATACAGAATAAAGGCAGTTTTCTAGTAACTTGATACTTCCTAAAATGGAACCAAAAGAATTCGGATATTTACAAAATAAAATAAAATAATCTGTGATAGCAACTAAGTCGAGCCATTTATTGATCAATGGCTATGTCCATTGATTTCTTTAGCCAACTAGCTTACTTTGATAAGCTAAAGAAATGAAAAGTAACGATTGTATAGGTATCTAAAATGTAATTTTCGTATGAATGAACGCGGAACTTTAGTAAGGCGAATATGGTAAGTAGTATGGCAAAGTAATGGCTATGTAGGCCTCAGGCAGCCGCCCTTTAATGGCGCCGTAATTGCGAACTGAAATTAAGTGTTATTTTTATGGTGATTTCTCTACTACTACTAAGTTGCTTTAAGTAGGCGTAAAACGTTTTATTAATTGAAATAAATGTTGCCGGGGTTTTTTTTTATGCAAATGAGAGAGTTAATATTTTTAAACATAAATAACTTCGTTTTTGTCTTACACAATAAAACTCAAGATCACAAAATTTAAATTGAAAATAGATAATGAACTTTATATAATATGGAAGTATTAAATTCATGATAAAATCAGAAATCACTATGTACACAAATATAGTAGGTACCTAATTTTTTTGACAACTTTTCGTAGGTACTTCTAGCTAACTTTTTATTGCTACATTTTTTCTTAATTTTGTTTTACGCTATCATATTTCAAAATCAAAATTAAATACTTCCTACCTGAATGTGTAAGTAATGGCACGATGTGTTGTTCCTGCTTACCTCAATATGGTAATTTTAATTGGCCTGCCACATTGAAAAACTGCATTAAGTTTAATGCCTAATTTAATTTTTTATTTCGAATATTTTTAGTTAGATAACAATCTTTGCTCGAAATAATTTCTGTTTCTCACAAAAACAAATGCCAAATGTAAAATTTATGCCGGTACATACCTGACCCTTGGAAGGGGTTAGCGTAATTTACGACCCCGATACAAGTCTCGACGCACACTGCGGCGCATGTGCGAACTTGGCCCAACACCCATAAAACGCCCCGCCATAAATTACTCGCAACTTTGTATGTGTACGCCGAGTCTTAGTTATGTGCTCCGTGAATGCTGATGCCAACGCTGCGAAATAAGAAACGTTTTATTAACTCTACATGCTTAAAAAGGATTATTCACAAGCACAGAGCATACAGAAACGAGACGACCAGGCATTGAACTCCTTGTACCTTAAATAAAATTATTATCCAATGCATATACAATTATACCTATGCAAAATATCATTTCAAAGTATATAATTAGTATATTTGACATAATTAGTATAGTGCCCGCGACTTCGTACGTGTGGTTTTCGGAATAGCGCGTAAAATTTTTGTATCTAAACCTCTTGGAATGAAACAAACAATACACGTTACGGAAACTTTGCTACAAATATATCTGTGAAAACCGCATTTAAATTGGTTAAACCGTCTCTGAGATTAGCGTGCTCAAACGCACAGACAAATAATGAGTCTATTATATGTATATGCATGACTAGCTAAGCTGCCGGACGCGACTTTGTCCGTGTAACTTTATAAATGTAGCTTTCTATTCTCGATCTTTTAACTTCTTATCTCAGCCATAGAATTCAGAGGGTCGATGTTAATGGTAAGAAATCTCCGGGTTCTCTAGTTAAAATGGGCGTCCCTCAAGGCTCGATTCTCGGTCCGTTTTTGTTCCTGGTTTATATTAATGATTTACCTCATTCTGTGAGTAATCATAATATTGTATTGTTTGCTGATGACACATCATTAATATTTAAGATTAAAAGACAACTTGGATGCTATAATGAGGTAAATTATGCACTTTCTAACATAGTACATTGGTTTAGTGTAAATAATCTTCTTCTAAATGCCACCAAAACTAAACTTGTTAAATTCAGTACCCCTAATGTTAAAAATATTGGAACGAATGTGATTTTGGGTAGTGAAAAATTGGAACCCGTGGAATCGACCGTATTTTTAGGTATTACCATAGATTCTAAATTACAATGGGGTCCACATATTGAGAAACTAAGTAAAAGGCTTAGCTCTGCGGCTTATGCAGTTAAGCAGATTAGACGCCTAACAGACGTAGATACAGCTAGGATTGTCTATTTTAGTTATTTCCACAGTATAATGTGTTATGGGATTCTTCTTTGGGGTAGCGCTGCGGACATAAATACTATTTTTATTTTACAAAAAAGGGCCATTAGAGCCATCTATCAACTAGATCCGCAGTCTTCCCTCAAAGAAAAATTCAAAGAAATAAAGATTTTGACTGTTGCATGTCAATATATTTATGAAAATTTAATTTATGTGCACATAAATATTAGTCAATTTAATAAAAAATGTGATGTACACAATATCAATACTAGGTCCAAAAGTGATTTAAATCTTCATAAAACACGACTACATAAGATAAGTAATTCTTTTATGGGTCAAAGTGTCCGGTTTTATAATAAACTGCCTCAAATAATCAGAGCCTTATCTATAAATAAATTTAAATGTGTCATTAAAACTAAACTCCTCTCGAAAGGCTATTATAAAATCACTGAATATTTGAGCGACAAAGAAGCCTGGATTTAAGCTATTCGGAGTTCGTACTATGTTTTGTATTGTAAAACTATAATTTGTATATATATACTTTAAGTTTGTTAATATTAAGTAATGTGTATTGTACTATTTTACATTTTACATTTTAATGATGACAAAAAGAATAGTATCCTGAGTTTCTTTCGGGGTTTCTTCTCAGGATCGTCATCTTGGTTTTTTTTCCGAAACCCTGGTAAATTTAAATTTATAATGACGATCAAAAGAGTTTCTTGTAGAAACCTAATTGATAAATAAATATTTTGATTTTGATTTTGATTTTGATTTTTGTTCAGTAGTTCTTGAGTTATAAAATAATTAAAATTTTCTCTTTATAATAACAGTATATAGACAAGCAGACTTGGAACAATAAAACAAATAGAATTCTGAATAAAACCGGATGGAGTTAGGTATAGGTAGCGTCCCGGCATCTAAATTTATGGGGATTTTATACCATAGTTGTATAGAGAGAGATTACATTACGATATATCATCAGAAGAAAGTTGTTTTCATTGTAACCAGGATGTAAATAGGGAAAAATCTAAAGGATGGAAACTAGACGTTCCGACGGGCTCCGTACGGGCCACTCATGTATATGTGCCGCTTTCAAAATAATAACCTTGTATTTTTGACTTTTTGTTCATTTTCAGAAATTCATTCAACTATACCTACTTACTCGTAAAAAGCTACATAATCAGCGAGTAACATAGGCTATAATAATATAAATTAATGAAATTGAACAATAAATAATTGTTTTTAAGCAGTACGTTTTGAAGTCCTTATAAGCCTGAACAGCACAAATGATATTACGAAAAGATATCTAAGATGTTTTAAGACATTGAAAAAAATAAAATAAAAATAAAACGAAAACTTCTCCAATGCGAAGTATTTAATAGCGCAACCAAAAAGCGTCCAACAATTCTATAGTTACATAAATGGGGGACATTATCCTTTCTTCCAGGCGTCCATAAAACCTTATCTCGGAGAAAGCAAGGCGGGCGAGCGACGCAATCTACATAGAACTGATAATGGCAAAACCTTTATAAAAAGAACCACCTACTTTGCTGATGTCGAACTAAAATTGGGCAATGTAATGAGACCCGGGAGCTCTTCGAATAGTGGATGCTACGTAAGTAATCTTGAAGCAGCGCAGTGGGCGGTTTATAGCTGCGGGAGGAAGGCTTTTATATTTATTAAGTAAGTTGGGCTTTCGGTAGTATTAATCCACCTTTATGGTGGGGTTTCTAAGCGCCTGCCAGGGATTGTAAGCAGAGATATGTTAAAATTATTTTACGTTAGTTAAGTATATAGAATTTTGCGGTAACTCGAAAGACGAGAGTAGAAGTTAAACAGAGTTAAACCAGAGCTAAAACCCTTCAATTAAGGCGTTAGTGTAAGAGTGCCTAGTGCAGAAAAATGGAAGTTTGCTTTACCTAGTAGTAGGTATACTAGTGAATCTTTACAAAATTCAATTTTTATAGTCTTCAATTCTTTTTCAATTTTTAAGCCGGCAATAAGTAGTAGGTAGGTAATTAAGTAGCATAAATTGGTTATATGCAAAAGAAAATATTCAGAAAAAATTGAATTTGATATAGGTATAATAGGTTAGTTAGTTATCATAATTCAGTATCAGTATAATAAGCCTCGGTTCATAAGAAAAAAATATTTTGGTATTTCGGTTTTATGTACTATAACGAAGTCAATTTGACTTCTAAACACATAAGAATAATTTAAATAAATAAAAATATCGTTATAATCAAGGCAGTATAAATAACAAACTAGGTAAGTCCAGTCTTCTTGCGTAGGCAGCTTAGGAAACTATACCTACTTAGGTTTCGTAAGAATAAAACTAGCTGTAAGTTAACCGTAAGTTATTTACGTAAAACCGACTTATGTTATATCGACGCACTTAAAATATTTGTATATACTCATAAGTAGGTACCTACTTTGCTTGGGAAAGTCGTTGTTTGGAACCTATCGATTGGACATTACTGAAATTTTTGTACAACATTAAGTGCACATTGACCTCGACAAGGCCAAATACGAGTTGTGGCCATATTAACCTCCAATTCCATTACTTTATCTGTGAGGCGAGCGAGCGTTTACGACCCCGCCCTGGCTCTGCGACCAGCCGACGGCGAATCACGCAAATGTGCCTTCATCACGCATTTACTGCCTTCAAATAATGTGATTAGAAACTTATTCACCAAAAGCAATAAATACGTGTATTTGTTAAAATATTACGACTTTACTTAACATATCAATTAATTTTTTAATTGAAAAATGTGACTTGACGGCCTCGATTTTCATGGGGGCAATGAAATATGTAGTTAAAAATATGAAGAAAATAATGGTATTAATATTTTTATTATAAGTAAGTTAATATAGATTAGAAATTAAAAATTAAAATTAAAATTTTTAAGGGTAAAAGTTGCAGAAAACCTGAAAAAAAATTTTTTTCTTAGGCATTCATTTTCGTCACCTTTTAAACAAGCAATACAAGAGGTATAGAAATTCCCTGTTGATCCTACTGGGATAAGGGAAAGTAAAGGGTTTGAGGTAGGTATAATCTATTGCAATACAAGATACATTAGGTATATAATTTTATAATAAACTAGCTCACCAAGTGTACCTTGCGTTTTGAAAGTCTGACATGATTATGAATCTCTGTTCTTCTGAAACTCTGACATTATGGGACCAAACCCTAAGTACCTACTACATGCTTTCTTATTTGAAATTTCGCATCCGTTTTATTTGAGTAAATCGTCTTAGCTACTCAGATAAATAATGAAGCATCTAACTTTTCTTGTAATTAGGCAAGTTTACGACGTTGAAATACCTTTACGTGAGTTAATGACTGCGAAGCCGTAGCCGGTAACGTTATCTAATGGAATTTCACCTTAATCAAGCGAGTACGTTCTTTCGACCTAAAACACGACACACGTCGACTGTTTTAAACTCAAGTAGGTATTAATGGAGTAGTGGCCACAATGAGTACGTAATGGTAAGTATAATGTTGTCTTAATTACGCCTTACTAGCGACCTACTCCGACTTTGCATTGCTTTTTTGGCGAATTTTCCTTTCGTTATTGGTTTTTGCTCGTTATCCTTTCCTTGTATATTGCTATTTCCATTAGTGAACTTATTAAAATCCTTTGAATAGTTTAGTGGCAGATATAAACGTACATATATAAACTATACTTCGATATTAAACTTACAAAAGACTGTGAAATAATGTGAATAGCATGTGAGCTGTTGTGTTTCGCTTATACAGTCAGTAAGGGATGCCAGAGCCCATTTCCCTATTCTTTCTCAATCCCTTATCCTTAATCCCACGGCGTTGCACCTATGGTGTTGATTGTGTTAGGTATAGTAGCGACGGACGACATCACTAAGTGATTATAATACACTTAGGGCCTCTTTCACCATCTGTCAAGTTTGCATACCGTCATTTAAAGTCACCGGTGACCGGTGATAATGGAGCTGATATACCTTTATTTGTACGGTAAAAGTCCCAAACAAAAAAAAATAAAATAAAAATAACGCTTGCATTAGTACTTGTAGTTGGTGAAAGAGGCCCTTAAACTAAAAAATTTAAATATGGAACGCAAGTTTTACAAGAAAATATTTTTGAAAATTTCAACTCTGACGAAACCGTGGGCGGATCGTTAATTTAGTTAGATGAAATAATTTACCAATTTTATTAAAAAGAATTATGCTTTTTTGTGTCCACATTAAGCTTAAAAAGCTTACAAAAGAAAATCAAACTTTCCTAATATAAAAATGTTTTTCAATTGAAGCATCCCATCGGTTTTTCACATTGACAGATAAGAAAATTATAAGATTTAAGTGAAACGTTGCTCCCACTGTGTTCGAGCCTTTATAAGTATATTTCTACCTAGCATTTCACGTAAGTAACGTGGATAGGTACCTACGGGTACCCCACGTGAATGTTATCATATTTTTACGGGCTACGTGAAAATGCGCACTTTTATGAGGGCGTTTTATTATGTTCTCTAGATTAGAAGCGTGTTCCAGTGGGGGTTGCTAATAGAAAATTCTACATCAACAATATACGTTGAGCACAATTTTATATAAAGGATTTATTTCATAAAGAAATTAATAGAGTGATCAGGTTATTATTTAAAATAGGTTATAGGTTGCGTTAGGTTTTTTATATATAGTTGATATTATAAATAGAATATTTATAAATACGTAAATCTCTAATATTTGTCCAAAAAATTCTTTGCGTAAAAATGCCTCAAACTAAATTACTGTGAAAATGTATATTCTCTTATATTATAACTCTTATTCATTATTTATTATTATTTATTAGAGATGGGTTTGCTCTTGGCCAACAACCAGCTGAGTAGCAAGGATGAGGCCTATGATGGAGCGAGCTCACCCAGAATATGCCTATTCACTCGAACTATGAAAAGATTAGGGTTATATAGGTTATTCATTAACTGTTGAGCCACAAAAAACGTTATAGGTATCTGTTAATATCGATAGTTCAATGTGTGGATATATTATATTCAATGTGATACATTAAAAAAACAATTCTCTTTATTGGCAAAAAGAGAAGGTTGATGCGAAGCGGAAATTCGGGTGGGTCGAGGAAAAACGCGAGGGTTATGACGCGTGAAAGAATCGGTCGGTATTTATGGGAGAAGTTATTGTTTGAAACGTCTAAGTCGTAATTCCGCGGCATAAACCAGCAGGCTTCTATGCCAGGCTTCACATTCAACCCCCACCCTTAATGCCTCCTACTGCCGACACCCGCCACCCTTCGGGGATGCTGTTTTTCCCGCGCGAAATGGCCCGTTTGAAATTGTTGTTTTATGGAAGTTTTTAGTAGTTGACTTCGCCGGGAGAAAATATAGAACAGCAATCTTTATGTAGATACCTATCTACCTATACTTAGTATAGGTATATTTATATAGGTGTCTACATTTAAGTAGCTTTGTAATTTTTAAGAACTACATCATGATTTCCATTGGTCATAGTCAAATATTAGGTATTTGATGCATTTTTTCTTCTTTACCTTTACATAGTATAAAACAAAGTCGTTTTTCGCCGTCAGTAACTCCGCAAGCAGCGTAGATCTTTTAAACTACGTAATGGATATTAATGCTGTTTTCACAATTAGATAATTTTTTCACGGAAGGTTTGTATATAAAATAAAACCTAATTCAGTTTTTATGTACTTAGTTAATTAGAAAAAAATATATTACCTACATCCAAGTCATCGAAATTAGCTTTAGGGTATATAACTTACGTAGCCTAAACCTCAAGAAATATCTATATAAAAATAATGTACCAGAGAATTGTAGTTATTTTAAAATCCTAAAGAGAACTCCACGATGGCATATCTCTATTAGTTACGGTTGACTCACAGTAACTATTTCCACTTTAATCTCTAAGGATTAAACTTTAATGTTATAAGTCCGTCGTGTCTGTTTCTACGTGAAGAAGAAATTAATATATATAAAACATAGAAATTATTAAAACTGAACTAAGTAGATACATTAGAAAACCAAAACTTGAAGCGTCTCATTCGGCTTCAACTTTTTAAACCCATTTAAAAAATATTGAAAGCATCCAGCGATAAAAACTGGAAATAACGGCCTGTCACGAAATAATATACAGCAAAATTATCTCCACCATTTTTAAAGTTGGAACGCGCAGTCGACGTTCGAACGCGATTGGTCCCTTCTTGACAGCTGCGTGAAATACGTCGCCGCGCTGAGCCCGTTGGCTTGCCTCGACGCAGCGGGTGACAACATGGACCCACTAAAATCCCCTAATGAAATTAAATTCCTCACATTTTGGATTCGCTCGTAAATAACCTGTATCTAATCCACTGATTAATGTACATTAATAGAGTTTTAGTTATTTTTAATCAAGTAAAGTAAGGCAAATTTCTCATTAAAATAAGGCAATATTTAGGTAATAATATAGGTAGTATAACCTTCCTACTTTTTTAACACTTAACTTTTAACTACTTATGAATACTTATAATAAATTTTATTAGCTGTGAAAATTACTTTTAAAAAAGGACTTCAATTTAAATTAAATACTAAAATCGGATACATTTGTTTACTTATTTAATTACTTACATGTTTACATTTATTACCTATATTAATTATAAAAGACGAATATTTAAATTTAAAAAACGTTGGACAAAGTTTTGTTGAGCGTCAACCAAATAAAGTATAAAGACTTGTTTTTTGAAAATAAATGGCAATTGGACGAATTTAATAGGTATTATTACAATCTATTGGGATCTTCTGTAAAGTTTTAAATATACTTGTTAACAATTTATATACCCAGGTAAATATTACTGAAAATCTATGTTAATTCCACGATAGGGTATGTCCCATAATATACTATATAGTACGAGGAAGTTCCGAATAAACGAGACATTTTTATGAGAGTAGATGGCTTACAAATCTGTGTCGTATATCTTGGGTACGGGAAATCCTTTGGCACTCACGCGATAGGGAGACCCTAATGTCTCCCGATAGGAGACCGTCTTAGCACTTTAAATACATTTTAGATAACACTGTATTAGATAGGCCGGTTACAAAATGACAATTTTACGATGGACAATATTGTCGTGTAACTGACGGTACGCCACCATATGGAGCACTAAACGGGTTTACAACTCTACAGATGATTTACTGGGTGCATTCCTCGGGTGCCTCTACAACTTATATGGCCGGTGTAAATGTACCAGATTAACGGCGAAGGACAATCTCAATTATAACTTAGTCATAGTTGATTCACTCAAAACTTAGTATTCGGAGTTATCACACAAACTATATGGCTGAGGTTTATTGAGGATATCAAGTTTCTTGCGAGATATTTAAAATTTTAAATAAAAAATTAAACGCTTTACAAAAGTAGGTATAAGAGCAATAAATGTATCCTATAGGTATGTAAGTGACTTATAAATCTGTGGACACGCTTGTGAAATATGTGTTAATTATTATTCTAGAACGAAACAATCTCTAGAATTTGGTTACCAATGATGCCTCAGAGTTAGTCAAATATACCTATCTACTGAGTTGTAAAAGAAAACATATTAACTACTATCAAAATAACTTTTTTAAATCTACGTGTAAAGGGAAAATCGTAAGAAAAGTACACAGACCTATAAATCAGTTTTATTTTTGTAAATGATTGACCAATATTAAACATTATTTACGAAGCCAGCAAGCCAATTAAATATCTCAACAATGTATATAGAGTTTCAGAGCCCACCCGTGATTTCAAATATTAAAATGAGACTCTTCATAAGAAGTGAAGCATAAATTAAGGAAACCGATATGTTCCCCAAGCAGCTATATCGTAAATTAAATATTTTAATAACTAAAGCTAAAACAAAATATATTAAACGAAGGTACGAACGACGAACGGGTGCTTTATAATTCCTCGTCGCTACAGATTAAGGCGCTGATCGTAACGCGTTCGTCTAATTTATGAAGCAGTTATAATTTATAAAGGGTTTCGTGAGTGTCTGCCCAAGGAGACGCGGATATACAGCCTCCTTTTAAACTAGTTGTAATTTAATCAGTGTTTCTTTGAATTCATTTAAAATTTGTGATTGTCTTATAACTACTTATTCTTTGCAGTTATGTTATACTTTAGTATTGTTACTTTTAATTTAATTAGTGTTGAAAAATCTGGGTTGGAGTAAAAATATTTAAATTTTATTTACAATATTTTTTAAATTATTGATACACTCTTTTTATCTCAAACTAAACAATTGAAGGATTTTCTTAAAAGTACTTATTTTAAAATATATAAATTTCGAGAGCACTTTGAACCATTCACAAAGAAAATTTTGAAGTGATTTCATCATAATAAAAATATATTATTTCAGCGTGTTTTCAATATTACTTTTCTAGCGACACATGCGTCCCGATTCGCTGTGTTTAATGTAGAGTTTACGATCCAATATTTTTATGCAAAGAGCGTCGTCGCCAAATGTGCTACGTTCGCCGTTGAAAAAATACACAGTCACGTCCTTTCGCACGTAAAAAGGATGCGACAAAATAAATATACATTGAGCCACCCTTTTTGTCCATTAAACTGAGTCGAGCTTTTTTTTCTGGTGCCTCCATAAAATGTGCCCCAATAAATATGTAAATTTAGCGAGAAAAAAACGGCCACGGTGTACGCTGCCTCGATTTTGTGAGTTTCACTTTCGATTGATACTTTAAAAAAAATGTTTTTCATTGTCATTTGAACCATTTATGTAGTTCAAAGGTATTAGAGACAGAGGCGCTATTCGATATTTAAAAATGCTTGACGAATTCTTGAAACGCCAAAGATAATTTAAAAAAGAACTACCTACTTCTTCATATAAAAAATAGAAGTATCCTCATATGATTGGTTACAGGTAAGACGACGTTCTATTTTACTGGCATTTTAATGTAAAGGTTGTAAGACAGATTGACGATCCACTTGATGGTAGTAGGTGGCCACAAGCACACTAACACCATAGGTGCTGCAAGTGCGTCGCCGACCTTAGTAGGATTAAGAATAAGGCTGCATTTTCGGTGGACAGTAAGCGATATATTTTGTGTGAACTGTTTTGACTGAATCATGAGCGGATCGCGAAATCGCCAACCTGTTTTCTTTTATCGCTCAGAACGAGCGAAGGTTTTGTTTATTTTAGTCTTGTACTTCTACTGAAAATTTAATTTCTGCCGTTTTGGAAAGGCCTGCATTGTGAAAAGCAATCTATCCTGTCCTGGCCATCCATAGTAATAAAGATGTGATGTTTCGAATATTTCACTTCCCGAAAACATAATATTTCATGTATTTAATATTTTTGAAAATGCCATTTTTTTACGAACACTAAATAAATATTGACACAATCATGTCTACTGGCGACTAACGAGCGATTCCGCCCGTGCTACCGCCCTCCACCCAAAGTACAGCTATTTTTTCCGCTCCCGCTCGCCGCTGCCTTAGGAAGATGCTGCTTAAAGATAAGGGGAATTCCGTAATAATTACATAATAACGTTTTAAAAACAAATTATGACAGATTAAATTGAATTGTTTATAATTATCACATACTTAGTCTTGGTCAAAGAGCCCTTTCAAATTAATGTGCATCTGATTATACTCGTAATCTAATGTGATTAAAATGAATGAAATTAAAAAAAAACTCATAAGATTATTTTAAAATGATTAAAGAAAGGATTTAAGTAATAGAAAATGAAGTTACAATCACAATTTATTGAATTATGTAGGTATGTCGATTGTAGGTATGTATTTGTATCTAAATAAATTCTTTCTTTCTTTCATATAATATAATATCTCATTATACGTATGTACACATACTTTAGCGACCTTTTAATCCCATCCCATTTCCCTATCCCTTATATCTTCATTCCTACTATGGTGCAGCGCACTTACAGCACTTTAATAAAAATATATTTTTTTTAATATAATATGTTCTTTCTTGCATATAAGTAACTATTTAATTTAATTGTCCAAAAAAATTTCTTTTTTATAATTGAACACGTGAGTGATATGTCGCATTATTCCAATTTCGAATAAATCGAGGTTAAAGTTTTACACTGAATTTTTTAGATAAGTCGCCACGGAACTGTTTTTTGTACTAAATTATAATGAAAAGTTGTGTAAACAACCTAAAATATTAATGGTATGACAGCCAGTAAACACTAGTATTAATTTAATTAAAAAAAAGTGAAAGACGAGGGAGCCCTCGTCCATTAACAAATGTAAACTTTTCTGCACTCTTTGCTTTTTAAAATTAACTGAACATAACTTCTTTTTCAACTTTTTATATTCCAAAAATGTCTTAAATCGACGATCTTGAGGTCTGTAAACATTCATATGGACATAATAACCTTCATCAACGCAAAAAAAAACGAAAAATCCCAAAATGCGACATAACGCCTTCATCCACTCACGTCTTGAATTGTAACCTTCAATAATATAATTAATATATTTATTTTCTATTTATTTTATGAATTCTACAATGTAAATCCACACAGCACTTAACACGCCACAAAAAACGAAAAAAAAAGCCAAAGCTCTACATTTTTCCTTAATGAATGGTATTGATCGCCGTTGGAGCTATAAGCAAATAATTTACGACTGTTCCCGAGTTCGCCTCGCGTGCAGTTCCGAAGGTGTGTTATTTATACCCCCCTTTTTATTTATGCCCCCTTTTTTCGCAGCTCGTAACGGCTGGCTATAAAGGGGACGTAATTTTAATTTCACGATTGGAAAGCTCGATTGGCCGGTTATGTGGCTTAATGAGTTTATGACGGCAATGAGTGGACTTATAACGGTCGTGGGATCGAGCGATTTGCGGTTCAAGGACGTTTAAAAATCACCACTTGTTAATTATACTAAAGATTTGCTCTTTTTTCAGGAAACTAATGTTAATTATGGAAGTGCGGATACAGTTAAATTCTTATACTAAATATTATTAACTATGCTCTACTACGGTAGGTACGTAATTGAGTTACAGAAATTCCATAGGTAAGTAAGTACCTATAGATATTATAGTTAAATATTTATATGGATAAGTAAGAAAATATATCTTCACTAGCTTGTTTCCGCGTCCCTTTGAAACTTAAACATGGAAATGTAAAGATACGAAACGAACATTTAAATAAATCAATGCGCAATAATAGAACGATTTTCAGGTAATTTAAATGCATTTTTTTAAATATTTCATTTAATAATTAATTTGTAAAAAAATAAATCACAACGCACATAATTAATTAAGTAGAAAGAAGTACCTATAATAATAAGTAATAGCAACATTTTAAAACCGCACCACAACATGGGGAGACATTAACTAATGTACAATAGTATTTTAACATTTGCTTAAAAATTTTTCATGGTTAATTCAACAAAACATAAAGTAGGTACCTATACACTTGAGTGTAGACAGAAATACGTTAGCGTTTCAAACGAAAAATTAACCAAAATTAACCATGAACCATAAATAAAAGCCACTTGAAAGTTGAAACTCATACTCATTCTTGAATCCCCTTATATTCCCATACTATACCTACATATATTGGAAGAGATAAATCTTCGCCATACGCTCCGCCCATTTTTCCATTAACTCACAACTTTTTGTACATCGAACACATCTGTACATTTCTCCATATAGGTAAGGACGTAAAATATGTTATTTTTTACGCATATGTTAAGAATACAAGTTTTACATTTATAGACGCCTCCTTTATGCGAGCAAATCCTTTGAATACATTGTAACTTATTCATAACAGTTCTTAACGCGAGTGTATTTATGAATTATCATAATAAAATTTGCACAAAAAAAACTTTTTAAAGCTCCACAAAATGGAACGTTTGCCTACCTACTTGATTTATATCTACAGATTTTAAGCTCAAGTAATGTTCGCTTCTCTTGTGTTTTTATACATTTTATTTGCAACTTTGTTATTTTCGGAGTCACTTAGTAAAAGATATGGCTTATAAAGTCGCCAGAAGAAAACACTGTTTTCTATAAAATAGTTGGGGATGAAAGGAAAGTTGTAACGGCGTCGTTAACTTTGAACGTAAAGTCTGTGAATGGTTTCAAAAGAATATATATGTCGATAGAATTGTTAATAAAGAGAGCAAGCGATTTATTTACGGGACATTAGTGACGTTTTACGAGCATAATGATGACCGTATTGATTAATGCATCACTATCATTTTATGTTATTACGACACCGATGATATTTTGCAGCAATTTATCACTATGTGATTGTGCCATAAATGGGTTTCAAGTTAATGCGACGATTGTAATGGAAAGTATATCTTCTTACAAATGTTTAGGAAGATTACACACACTGAAAGATTGGAGAAAAGAGCTTTTGTCAATAATACTAGTTAAACTAGATAAAAAATAAGAATTTAGCATCAGCCGACAACACTCCGACCGTCTCCACCGTGAACGCTAGAAATTCAAAGTTTTCCGCGTGGCCTGAGTAGGTATTTGCCTTTTCAAAGCTTTTCAGCGCTGAGAGCGGCGGAGCCAGATGAGCGGGATGAACCGGATATATGTGTCGAAGCCAGGGTGTCCCCACAAGTGGCACCTCATACCAGCACCCTTTTTATATTATTATTTTAATATTAAGTAGGTATGTATATAATTATTTTAAATATATTATGAATAATTTATTTTATAGTAAACTCTGTAAGCTAGACAAGACATTTTTGTTATTCCTATCTAATCTAAATAGCCAGTATTTGTAGAGAAATTGTTCTTTTGTGACTATTTAATTTTATAGTAAACTCTGTAAAGCTAGACAAGCGATTTTTGTTATTTATTTATTTATTTTTTAAAGTATGTATACAGACAGAATGCAATTAGGTACATGAATACTATAAAAAATACGTGTATATGATAATTTACTAAATTCCTACCTAAACTTGGTAAAATACAACGCTATAT
Organism: Synanthedon vespiformis; assembly: GCA_918317495.1. Taxonomy (NCBI): domain Eukaryota; kingdom Metazoa; phylum Arthropoda; class Insecta; order Lepidoptera; family Sesiidae; genus Synanthedon; species Synanthedon vespiformis. The sequence goes on along the minus strand of OU906954.1, from coordinate 4,734,465 downwards.
TTGTAGAGAAATTGTTCTTTTGTGACTATAATAATTTGATCTAATAAAAGAATTTAAAAATCATCTACGTATGTAAGTAAATGAATAACATATAATTAATTTTTGATAAAAAATATTGAACAAGTAAAATATATTTTAACGTTTTTTTTTTTTATAATCAAATCAAGGCCAGTTTTTATAAATAAATTTTATCATTAATCACAGATTGAAAAGACGCACCTGCATCTTACATATGTGTATATCCTTAGGTAGAAAAATGTTTCCACGATACCTATCTCAAACTCGGCCCATAAATGTCTCGGCCAGGATAATATTTTATGAGGCGGCTTAAGCGAAGCGAGCGAGAGGTGGAGTGCGCTCGGCTCCTTATCTAATACCTACACACATGTGCACTGACAACCAAATTTATCGACTTAAAAATATACTTTGAGAATGAGATATCGCTCCCGAACATCCGACGAGGGACGAGGGTTGATAAAATATTATTTTTAGATAAGTATACGTATAAAAACTCGGACCGTAGCCTTATTTATCGACGTACCAAATAGATTAGTGACATGAAATATAACTTAATATGTAATATATTAAAATTTAAAACTATTTATTTATATATTTAAAATTGTCGCCATATTTTTTTGAAAATTCCGTTAATACCTAAACTTCCTGTTCTAAGAGGCTGCGATGGAGTCACAGGCGACATGATGATACTTTGATAAAATTTTCTTCATAAAAATACCTACCACTGTATCTATAAAAGCATTGAAAGGTAATTTTGTCTATATTAATGAGAAAATTGTGTTTGCTGATATATGTTTCAATATTAAAATGAAATCGAATTGTGCAATATACATACTCAATGGTACTATTATTTAGGTATTAGGTAATTAGGTTTTATAGACAAAGGATATTCAAAAACGGATAAATTCCATTTCACATTAAACGTATTGAAATTATTGAAATTAAATTATTTAAAAAAAATCCCAGATTTCGTGCCTCACACGACTATCAAGCACATTGGAAATGAATCTATACAGGGGCCCTAGACAAAGTGACATAACGAAGAGGATAACGAAGTTCGAAAACAATAAAATGTATGGGATTGACATATGCTTTCGTTAAGTCACGTGATACTTCCATACATTTTGTTGTTTTCGAACTTCGTTATCGTCTTCGTCGTGTCACTTTGTCTAGGGCCTCTGTTCTCGAAATAATATGTTGTTCTGACTTGTTGACTTTTTTCAAAAAGGTTAAGGCTACAGGGCAAACGCTTAACCCGATCGTCTTTATTTTAGGCTCAAATTGTAGCTGACTAAATTGTCCAGAGGCAAATTTCTCAAATTTTTGATATCATTCTTCGTTTCCAAAATATCGAGCGCCAAAATCAAAAATTCGGAACAAAATTGCATTCGTGATTTTCTGGTATAAAACGAAATGGTATCTATACAAGATGCTATGTCAAAAGCAAATATGCCACAACTTTACATAAAGTTAAGTAGACATATGTTACGAATGAACTCAAACAAACGCACACACATGGACACATAGGAACTTCTCGATATTTTCCTCGAAAACTGCGAAAAATGACACCAACCGCAATACTTGAGTTCACATGCAAATGTGAGTCGACTTGAAATAACAATACACTGGGCAATATGTAATCAGAAAAGTTTATGCGAAATAGAAGCAATGAAACAGTCATAAAATTTATATGTGATCAAAATTTGGTAATTTAAAGTAGGTACACGTAAGGATTAAAAGATTTACTATTGATTTACATCGAGGATTTAGTCACTATCATGCCACAGATGTTGTAATGCATCTTCAAAGTATTTCAAACATTGTCAATACATTAAGTTACTGGAAGATTGATACCAGATCTATATGAGATAATTATATTTGAGCACATATAGCTAATACTGAAAAAACAAGAATCATATTTATCTCCTCACTAGCAATTACCTAGTCATTTTGTGGTCAAGGCATGCATTACATCATTTGTGTATAATATTTACTTAGGTACATTATACTCGTTACGTTACATATAAATCTTGTGTATTATGACGATTGTAATGGCAATCATGCATGTACCTATAAGTTATGAAACGGTTATAGAATAATTAGATGTTTTTAGCTATATAATAAAATTGTTGTAGTGATTCTATCATCCCTCTTATTTTTGACACCGGAAAATAATGCTTTAGAGACTTGATTTGACGATAAGGGTGACCAAATGTTACGTGCATTAGTAAAAAGCGAGAATTTTTTAAACTAATTTTCACAAAAATATTAGTTTCCACTTATTAAGTTTTAAAGTAAAACGTAATCATGATACTACAAAATTGATTCTACTATTCAGAGTTTCAAAATCAGAGTCAAGTTCAAAATATTTCAGAGTCAAAGTTCAGGAAGACTTAATACATGTACTTACCTATATTTGATAGCTGTTTCAAAACGCTACTCGCAATAACTAGGATTTGAACTAGAATCTAGTGAAATACAAGATGGCATTTGAATTAATGATGACTACACTCGGTTGTGGTTGAAATTAGACTAACAGCCTAACAGTTCAACGTGGTCTCGGACCGCTCTGGTTATATGAGCCCCAATAAACCGAACAGCGTTCTGAATCTATTATAATACGACTGTTGGCCATTCTTGACAACAGCTGACTTAGTTTTATTGCAGCAAGTTGGGCCGTGACCTAATTTACTTTATAATTTTATTTTTATTGGTCAACAACCCCATTATTAGGAATAAAAGAGCTTAGTTAAGGCTCAGTTCAGACGAAGTGGCCTAACGCGTGTACATATTGGTTTACAATTATGTACACGGGCCCGTTAGTAGTCGTTAGTAGTCTTGGAGATCGAATGGGCATTCCAAGATATTAGTGGTTATGATATTAGGTACTTTGGGTATTTTGTACTATTTTCCGGTTTCCCGTAGACAATAGGGGAACGAGGGCTGGTTGTAACAGTTTTCAGAAAAACGAATATATCTTGAGATCTGTCGATTTAATTACTACAAAATGAACATAGATTTAGCGCCTGTTTCACAAACGTCAAGTATGGCCTACTTGACGTAACTGTCATTTAAAGTCACCCGTAACCGGGGATAATGGAGCTGGTATACCTGTGTTTGTACGGTAAACGTCCCAAACATTGAATAGAAAATAATAATAAAAAATCGGCTATCGATAGATGCACTAAACCGAGTGCATAATTCAATAAAACAGAAAATGATTTCTAAAAGTAACTAATCAACACTTTACTTAAAGTTGGTGAAACAGGCGCTGAATCTATTGTATTTATTTATTAAAAAAAAATAAGTTTACCTATTCTTTAGTGTCCAAACTAATATATAGCCACTAGAGCCAATATATATGGCTTTTATTTTAAACAAGAACTGATTTTAACTGAATTAACAAGAACTGATTTTAACTGACTAACAAGAATTAACTGATTTTCATAAAACTTGGTCGATAAACATTTAGACGTACAGGATAGGCTACTTTTTTCTTTTTCACCGCGGACGAAGTCGCGGGCGCCAGCTAGTCTTATAAATAAAAGTAAAATTTAGTAATGTAAAACTGCTTCAACCGATTTGGAGACAATCGTCAATACGGCTGAATGTCACTTATGCCACTATGCTTTATCTCACAGTAATTTATTCTGATTTATTTGTCACACAGCAAGATTACTCATATTTGTTACAACTAAGTATGTGGCTGATAAAGATAGAAATGCTTATGACGCTTAGAAAATCTAATATTGAATTAAAAATGGGATTTCAAAACAACCTACCTATTATAAAAACCATAAACTCATCATGGTAGTCTTTTTCAAAAAGAAACTAACAGCGGTACAATTTTCTAGTCGTATGTTAACAAAACAGTTTACTGTCTGATAGTTTCACACGTTCACAGCCAAAGACTGCAAAGTGTCCCTTACAATACGCCGCTCTGGACAACAAACCAATATTTAATATTAAACACGAGTCTTCAACTCTCGTTCACACTAAATATTGGAACATTGGATTCGTTAACTCCGCTCAAACTAATGTAACGGGGCATACAAACATACTGTGTGTATCCTACTCATTAACAGGTCCTCACGAACTAAACGGCCCTCTAACGTAACGCCACAAGTGCTCGTGTATGTTTACACAAAATTGAACTTTACACGGTCACGTTAAAGTGAAGTTTCAACAGATCGAAAGGTATTTTTTAAATTGCATTCGAATAATCAGCGTTTATTGCACCGTCGGGCAATTCATCCCGCGTTAACGTCCGACTAATTTGTGAAGTATTATAAAGTCACCATAAAACGTGGACCGTTAAATGCGTACCTAGAAATGCATCAGCTGTTCAACTTTTGCAATCGAAAGTTATTATAGATGGAAAGTTATTATGCAATTACCTAACATTACCTAACCGCTCGATATGAACTTGAATTGCTGACAAGTTCTTCTTTCTTGGACAGGCAGATTTGGGAGATTGACATATTGACAGACTAAAAAAATTACGAAGACTTAAGTTAGTGACTTTTATTGGAAAATTAGGGAGTAATTAATTATAAAAGTTATTATAGATGGAAAATTATTATGCAATTACCTAACCCTCTCAATATGCACTTGAATTTCTGCTAAAATGTTTTTTTCTTGGGCGGATTTAGATGTTATTACAAATTTGGCAGATTGACAGATTGATCTGCTGTTAAGAAAAGTTGAGTGTAAATATATTACACTTTTTTTCACCACGAACTCTGTTTTAGTAATTATCGATAAGAGTTACTATAAATGGAAAGTTATTATACCATTATCTATCATTATCTAAACTAAACCATCGATGTGCGCTTGAATTGTTGCCGAAATGTTTGTTTCTTAGACAGATTTCGACTGGCAGATTTGGCAGATTGACATATTGACAGATTGACAAATTGAGAAAGTTAAGAAAAGTCGAGTTAGAGATGAATAAACTTATTTCACGTTATTTTTTACACTATGCCACACTTTAAATAGAAAAAAATCTCATTAAACCATTAATAAGATTCCGTTGTAGTAATTAAATAATACCACTTTAACTTTAGTTTCACGTTAATTTTGCTAATTTGTACATGAGGCTGATTATAATTAAATGTTAATTAAATTAGTTAAGAGTTATATGCAAATAAGGTAAACAATTAAATTTAACCAATTACTAGGTAATCCTTACTAATATTATAAATGCGAAAGTTTGTATGGATGGATGTATGGATGTTTGTCATATCCAGTCAAGGGCACCAGCTAGTCCTTACTACCTTATATTATAAATTTGAATGTGAGTTTGTTTGTTACGCTTTCACGCAAATACTACTGAACCGATCACCATGAAATTTTGCATACACGTTGTCTTGGACATGAGAAAGGACATATGTCCTTTAATTATACTAGCTGGTGCCCGCAACTTCGTTTCATGGTGTTGGGTACAGTAATTTTTGCGTGAAAGAGAAACAAACATCCATACATATATCCATCCATACATCCATACAAACTTTTGCATTTATAATATTAGTACGGATCTACATTTTAATCGAAAAATATAGGTTAGACATATAATTTAAAAATCAACACAGAGACACAGCTTATTCTATAGGTATCCTCTTAAGGGCGGTAGCGCACTTGTATCTTCTATGACGTTGCTAATGTTAATCGACGAAGGTAGCCAGAGTCACCGAGTGGACTGTCAGTATGCTTAAAGACCATTACATAAAAAATTCTTACCTGTGAGTTTCCGATTTGTCACTGTTTCACCTAATTTAGTTGTTCAATATATTAGCAAAACTCTCAACTCCTAACAAAATTTTTCACAGGTTTCTTCTAGGTATTGTTGTAATAATATTATTATGTATTTGTGCATGAGTGGCAACACGTGCAAAGCGACAGAATCCAAACCATTAACTGACCACTCAGTACTCAATACTGGTCACCTTGAACCCTCCGTTTTCACTTTTCGCGTTCAAATAAACGTTCGTTTTATTGTTTTGCTTGGTGTTATGCAAATGAGTATAGCCAACAGTAGCTTATTTATGAAAGGGTTTCCTAAAAATGGGAAAAAAATTGAAAGTGAAAGCCAACTGGGTGCCATATTGTTTGCACAGTCACGTATCCTCCGAGCCATTGTAGAGACAAATATTTACGTTACGGTATGCAAAAGATGTTTTTATAAGTCGCCGGCTACCGAATTGGCTTTGTTATCTGAAACAACAACCCTTTTAGCGGCTTCGGGCTCCTTTGGCTTTTTATTATAAATGTGTAGCAAAAGAGTTATCTACGGATGTCAACTGTGAAGACTATAAATGTTTGGAAACTTTGTTTGTGTAGTCATCATATTTTGAAAAATAATTTGATTTATTTAATTGCTATAGGTACCTTAATATGCCTAAATAACTGTAGTCTTTACTTTTTTCGTAACACATTATGTAGGAACAGTAGGTATAATAGAGGTAATTTTATCTTTAATTACCTACAAATTTTTCAATTTTATTTTCCGATGTCGGAGTCTGTAGACCATAAAAAAAAAAGAAAAAAAAAAAAGGTTTTTGTATATTTTACGGCTGATAAGCTTCCTTTGGTCAAACACAAATATGTAATAATGTTATTCATGATTAAAGCATTCTATTTGAATAGAAGAAAATATATTTTCCAAATAAAATTGTTAAAACAATTTAATTAAGTAATTAATTGACTCCTAAAAAGTAACAAGACTGGTTAAGAAATTTATTTTTATTAGAAGTTTATGTAGAGTATTTTATTGCAAAAATCTCTAACTAAAGTAATATGAAGTTTATGTAAAAGTGATTCAGCCCACCTAAGTAGATCTTATGGCCCCTCTTTAAGTGGCTTGACGAAAATTAGAACCGCTCAAATAACGTACATAGATTTGTGACGGCATGTAGATATCACAGTGGCGGATAAGATGGATCAAGGCGGTAGCGACCGGTATTAAATTTTACGACAGGGATGCGAGACGCCGTAAAACCCGAGATAGATCCAATCGGGCACCCAAGAAAAACAATTTAATTCGCTTTGGAAATTACTCCGAGGATTGCTTACGATACATATACCAAACCTCAACATTTGGTCAATCATAAATTTCGCCTCTTGTTTGTTAAAGCATCTCGGTTTTAAGTAAACATTATAAATTGTAAATTTCTAAATAATACAGAACAACACACTAAACGTATACGTTTCTGTTTGTTCGCTTGAAAAAGAAAATTTTAGATTTTCTTCTTGGGGGGTTGGCAAGCTTCACTCGTTTTAAATAAATATATGTATAAATTTTAGAATAAAATCTAGTTTATTATAAGTAAGTATTTGTGTGAAGCAGTGACAGTTCGCCAGTGAAAGAATATTTCGATCTAAGTTCATAAAAAAACTAAATTTAAACTTTATCCGCCGTTATAACATTAAGCTTAGGTAAAGTAAATTTCTGTAAAATTAAGAATATCCCCTAAATTTTACAGTAATTCTTTCCAATGCTGTAATCTCAGAAAACATGAAAATCTGTAGCATTTCTAAATGTCTGCATATTAATAGATCACTGAGTGTTTGGTTTCGCTGGACCAATTGGACTGTCCAACTAGTTGCAGTAACTAACCACTCTTATATAACATCGCGATTACCTACTAATGTTACTAGGTAAGCAAGTATTTCTACTTGTATCCCTTTGGACGATAATTATTTTTGTTATAGACAACTATAGCCCACTACAGAAACAAGTGAAAGATCAGCTTGCTGAACTTCTATGTAAAGAAAAATAAGCGATATGTATAGTACTTTTCTTAACTTTTTCATGGTCTCACGCAAGATACGTTTTCATTAAAAAAAAATACAACACTTTATTATTTTATTACAGTCTGTAATTTATGTTGATTTTATATTATGCCTATAGGTTCTATTACGATATAATTTATGTCTATTAAGTAAATGCCTCTAAAACCATGGACGTAAACTACGATACAATAAAACATATAGGTACCTATGCAATTAGGTGCGCACCTCAAGTTCGCTTGGCGTAGGATCAGCTGAAAGGCGCAATGTCTCGTCAGCAATTAGCAGCACACTTTGCAAACACCTACTTGCACCGCACACACAGCAGATACAGTCTACAGATAAAATATTTTAAACAATAATAAAAAGTATATATTGCAATATATCTGAGCGTCCATTAACAGTTGAACGAGTTGACTATACAAAGAAACACTTACTTACTTGTAGGTACATAGAAATTACTAATATCAAACTTACCATTATGAATTCTTACTTAATTATTTTTTATATTGTATGAAAATAAGGAAATAGTGAACTTATCGCACTTACCTAATGTATATTCTTGTCACTCAAGTCACGGTGAAGACCTAGTCTAGTTTTTGCCCGTGACTTGGTCAACAACACTTTTCCCTCTGTAAGATACCCTAACTGTAATCATTTATCATCATGTAATCATGAATAAATGCGAAATTTCATGAATAAGTGTCGGTTGAACAGTTAAAGTGTGAAAACGTAACAATATCCACCCTTTTAATCATTCTCGATCCATACAATCCATTTAGCCATCCATATAGTCGCATCTCTATGTTCTCGTACCGTACATATCTCATACGAAAAAGTTAGGCAAACTAATGTTTCAAAATGTTCCTATCGCATTTGTAGGATCAAGTGTTGTGTTAATAAATTTTTTTGTTGTCAGTACTGCATAGATGCAGGTTTGTCTTCATACAAGTAAGTTACTTTGTGTCGACGCACGGCCAAGTCAATACAACGAGTCTGGAATGTGGCACGCGCACCTCGCATCGAAATTCAACGAGTCCATACAAATATTTAAATGACTATTTTACTAAAAACCTATGCGTGTACTGGCATAGGTATCCTCTGTGTTCAGTGTTACTACCTAGCCATTTGTTGTCCATTGTTAGAAGTAGCTAGGCATAGGATTCATTCAAATCATGTTGTGTTTCCATACGTACGAGTAAGTACCTAAAGGTTGCCTGCCTGATCACGCATTTTCTGCCTTTTCCTTTTCTTTTATCATTTAATAACGCATTATGAGACTGTTAAATAATAATTATTAATGTTGAAATATAAAAGCCTCTGTCGGTTTTTCCGCTATTCATAATCAGCTGCTGTAAAAAAAATATTTAACAAAACAAATAAGAGGCTGAACTTGCAAATACTTATATCCTATCGATAGATGTTTAATAATTTCAGTTTTGAATATTTCATTTAAAACTTATAATGTACTTACCTAAGGCTACGGCTTGATTTGGACTTTGAGGATATTAGGCATGATTCATTAAGCATACAAAGACGTGCCCACTTAAATAAAGTGCTGTTTTTCTATAATGTCACACTGTAACAAGTGCCAATAAAATGTTTGGAATATTAATTAGTCGCTTATTTACAACCGCGAACCGAACGTAATGGCAATAAATTTTACAAAACGCTCTAAATTGGAATTGACTGAGATTTATTGCACAGCTGACTTTTCTTATCTTATGTTTTCACATAGGTAATGACCAAAAAACCGTTTTTATTTTCAATTTTAATCATTATCTTAGTGTTTATTTGCTTAGTCTTGTCTACAAAATTGAAGAAAAAACAGATAGGTACCTACTTGATTTTATTTATTAATATTTTAACATTTTAATCTCCATATATTTTTAGATAATTAACTTAAAAATATCTAGTGCGGTCCCAAATAATATATAGTAAAAGGAAACTCAAGAGGTCCTTGCGCATAAGTCTGTAAGTAAGCTTCACCCAAATATTATAATTGTGGTAAAATTCGTTTAACATTTTTTAATATGACTTGATTCTCTTAAGTCCTCTGAAAATGAACCTGATTCTATTGAGTCTTAACTAGCAAATATTTAAACCTACATTAAGAGTCTCACAAAAAAACTTAGGTCATAACTATAATTTGCTTGGAATTTGTACGACACGAAAACTTTTATGTAAGCAGCCAGGCAGACGGTCTATTTAATGGTAAGTGGCTATCGTCACATACTCTGGCGTATCTCCCTTACTCGCTGATTTTAGTATCTGGTTATGAAAAATGTGACTGAAGGGCTAAATCACTACAGTATCTACACGTTCTGTAATTTCACGGTGGTTTTTTGTAATAAGTCCCTCTGCTACCAGACGGACTGCAAAGTTTACGATTGCGGAACTCAATGTGCCCTGTCATCACTAAAACTAAAACTAAGATGAAGCCAATTTTCTCAATTTAAATGAAAGAAGATAATTATTGCATAAAACAAACAATCACTCCACGAACAGATTGGTACCTAACCAACAGTTGTTATATCCGCAGTTTTATAAAACAATAAAATATTACGACGCCGGGTCGGCAATTAAGTCATTATAACAAAAGTTCACAATTAAAATCATTTATTTGAGAGCACACACGTTAACAATTAACTGCATTAATTTTAAACCGCAATTCTTGATAGTAAAATAAATAATATAGAAGCTCTTATCTTCTGAACAGAGTACGAGTACATACCTACCTAACATGAATTTAAAGTTGATATAGCAACAGTAAATTTATAGTTTTTTCTTAAATTGATTTCTTCAATGAAATAATCGTAGCATTCCAAATTAATTAACACTTTGTTAGTAGTATACACACACAATTGAAAACTTGGACACTACACTTTGCAATTTGTTATAACCCGGCCAATTCAAGGTTTTATTTTTAAGGCTAATTTAGCAGTAATCACCTTTAAAAATATAGAGACATGTTGGTAAGGGCAACCGTAAAATATCAGAATAGTGATTAGACGTCGGATAGGCAGCTTTTGGAAGTTCGAGATATCTTCTTGTATAAAAATACTTAATATCTTAAAACAAAAGTTTTCGTTGATCCCATAATATTTCAAATATGGCCCCTCAGTTTTTAAGCTTAATTATAAATTCTTATAATTAAGGATTCTTCTTACTTACTCAAGTTGTGAAAAAAAAAATGAGTTTCTCCTTAATAAAATGATAGCAAGTGAAAAGCGCCATTAAAGGAACTAGATAAGCGGAACCGATGTAGGTATGTATTGCATTCATTAATTGGTACAAATAATGCCTCACAACAGTATCATTATTCCTTAAGTACAAAACTTTAATTAATACTGGAATATAAACCTAATACAGACTGAAATAGGTAGGTATGTTACTCGCTGATAAAATGTAGATATCTTTCTATAGTTGTTTATTTTTAAATCGGTCCAGTAGTTTTTGAGTTTATTTAAAAGTTCTTGAATAACAATGTTCTCTCTTTATCATATTAGTAGATATGTAACTATTTACATATCTACTGACATCTACATGACATACCTATCTATATACACGTCTATACGTGTATACGTCTATACGTGTATATAGATATGTCGACAAGTTCAAAATATAATGAGGTTCAAATAAATAAATAAATAAAATATAATAGGTATAAGCTCATGTGAAGCCCTCTTTAGTAATCGATAACTTTCCATACTATTTTGCGTAGCTGGTTTAGAAATCCTCCGAACCTGGTTGAAGGGCCTCGTACACTAACTTGTCAAACTGGCTTGTCGATTTTAGTTTCTCTACAAACGCCCCGTTAATTCACTATGCACTTGTCGTCAGACAATTTAATATAGGTGCAGAGATCTCTATGGGGTCGATGATACATTTTCCGAGACCCCAATCTATTTGATAGTTAATGTGGGGAGATATATTCGTATATCCGTGAGGCTCTGTACGGCGCGCGCTTCCCAACAGAGTTCATAGTGGCGAGTGAGCTGCGTACAAACCGCGTCCGCCCGCCCAGCTAACGCGACAGAACGTCGCTCGTCACCGACGCGACCGGCCGCGTATCACAACCCGTGTACTTAAAAGCAAAACACATAAATGTAGTGCACACAATTAATTTACAACACCAGTAAAAGTGATGATACAAGTTTATCGACTATAAATCTGTGCAGTGTTGTGCTCGCGTGTCGCAGGTAAGTGATAATTGCTCAGTCGCATGCCGCGTTGTTTGTGGTGCAAACAGTCCAGTGTCAGACCGTCGGGAACGTTTTTCGGTATCTTTGTTGTTCGAATGTGACAATTCGACAGTTTACATCGAATATCGTGACCGTTAGACTAAATACGTGAGTTTGTTTCGACTATTAAAGTTTCTGCAAAAAATAAATATTACATTTTTAAGAATGATTTAATTTACTGTACTTACCTACTATCACATCCGGGATTTTTCCGGGTGCTATTATACATAATAATAATATATAGCTTATGTCTAGGATCAGCAATAATATACGTTTGAATAAGTGAAAGAATTTTTGAAATAAGTGCGGCGTATTCGGAGATAAAACTCCACAAATAAATAAACTCGTAACGCTTCCTCTACTCTCTTGGGTCTTTAATATTAGTACCTAAAGATTAATTACTACTATACTCGTAGTTTATGTAATTGGGTTTCTCATCGTGAAAAATTAGAAAGAAATACCTAAATGATCACTTTTGAAAATTCAAGTTAAATTAAGTGAAATCAAAACAACCATTGCTTTGGTAGTATAATCCAGATAAGGCTAATGTTTCATTCTTAATAAATTATTAATTTATTGTCATTTTTAATGTCCACATGTATAAGTAGTACCTAAGTATACCTACATTATTAACCCACTTTGTACGGTTGTATATAAATACCTAATAAATGGAACAGGATGAAGCTATGAATTCGTTTTTCTTGGACCCGATTACAATAAATCTGCTCTTTTGATTGTAACAAACTATTTCTATTTAACAAGAATATATTAATATTTCTCAATGCAAAGATATTTGATTACTACTACTCTACTAGATACAGCCGTTGTACTTGAAAATTGGGGAACAATACTAGTACTTGAACAAATACTACGCCGAATTCGGCGTACCCGAGCTAGTCACACTGCAAAATGTCTGTGATATGTACGTGCCGAATGTTTTATTAAATTTTGGGCATGATAAAATGCCAATTTGCGTAGTGAAACTGTGTAAAAATATAATGAAACTGTGTAAAACGTGATAAAAACTACAACGCACACACTACAATAAAAAGCACCGCATTTTCGGAGCTATTGGTTTTAGGTAGGGCTGTATCTAGTACTTAGAGGTCAGCGACCAATCATTTATCTAGGTCTCAATGTATGTTTGCAATATAATAAGTACTAGCGACACGCTCCCATAAAGAAAAATATATCTAATATATATGTAATCCCATATACATATCGCTCTTTCTTTTAGAAAAAACCGCATGAAGATCCGTTCAGTACTTTTGAGACGATCCCGAACATACATAATACATACAGACAGACAGACAGACCCGGCGGAGGACTTGATTTCATAGTATGTAAGGATTATTTACATATCCTCATATAAAGCTGAGCTCAGAAAGTTAACAGTCCACTCAATGGTAGGCGGTTACCGTCGTTATTAACAAAAGCAACGCTAGGATTAAGGATAAGGCAATTAAGAGGGGATAGGGAAACGGGCTCAGGGCCCTTAGCCAAGAGCACCCAGTGCAAACGGGAGCGTTGTAGATTGACGAAACGACAGAATTTAAAGCCCGGTGATTGGTTGTTGTAACGCCCACATAAAATTTTGACCAATCATCGGGCTTTATTTTCTATCGTTCTCTAACTTCGTAAGGGAGCGTTGGAATTGGTGTGCTCTTGGCTAAGGCCCCAGGCTTGACTTTCTAGCCTACTGAAACGCCACAGAAAACACGATAGTTTTTCACGGCACAATCTGGGCCGGTTTCTGTCGCTAGAGATTGCCCAATTTATAACTGAGTCGCAGTGTAAGTACCCTGTCACTATTTATAAGCAATTCTCTATTACAATTTTATTTTATTTGTGTACTAGCTGGCGCCCGCGACTTCGTCCGCGTTGAAAAAGAAAAAAGTAGCCTATCCTGTGTCCTGTACGTCTAAATGTTTATCTACCAATAAGTTTCATGAAAAACAGTTAATTCGTTTAAGAGTTATGGAGGAACATACATACCTACATACAGTTACAGATTTATTATTAGTAGGTATTCAAATAAATTCAGTTCAATTATTTATTGCGAAACCATAATTTACAAAGATGTTATCTATATCTATATGTACTTCTATACTATATAATATTATAAAGAGGAAAGATTTGATTGTTTGTTTGTTTGTTTGTATAGGATAGGCTCCGAAACTACTGGACCGATTTGAAAAATTCTTTTACCATTAGAAGCCGACATTATCCATGATGAACAGAGGCTACTTTTTACCGCGGGAAAATGATTCATTCCTACGAGAAAACGGGTAATAGGACAATGGGTAAAAAGAATTATCCTCCCGTACTTATCTTTTTCACATAACTTCTAAACTCCTGAACATGAAATTTTATATGGGTATTTCGATGATTTTCTGGATGATTTAAAAATACAATTGGACCCGGTAGGTGGCGCTGCTGTCGGTATGTCAACTACTAAACGGCTTGACCGATTGGGTTGAAATTTTGTATGTGTATTTCCATGGTTTCACAGACACGAATGTATTATATTTTATAAAGTTACGCGGACGAAGTCGCGTGCAACAGCTAGTATAATATAAAAATAAAGACCAGTGTTATGGACCCTGTTGGGCATGCAACTTAGGGACTAGGAAAGAGGAAGCGTATAGATATATAAGCGTATAAATATTTATATTATAAAAGAAATTTATTTTATTTAAATTAAAATTAAATAATATTCACATTTTTATTATTAATATTTAAATAATAATATCATCTAAAAAATATTCATTAGAGTTATACTTAGTAACATTTATTATATAGGATTTATTTTTTATTTTTTTATAAATATGATATGTATTTTATTTTATGCTATATAGATAGGTATCTCATGCTCGTATACCTATTTTTATTAATTAGGTATCATATATTTATATTAATTATTAACATAATGCAGATATTCCTATCTATGTTAAAAAATTGCGTGCTTTCTACAGCTCATTAATCACACCAACGTGGGTAATTGAATAATAGGTAGGTGTAACATGGATACGCTACGTTCGTTCGTATCTTATAAGTAATTGGTTACATGGAGATAACAGAAACGATAAGGGAATAATTAAGACCAATTATTTTTGTAATTGCAAATATTTGTAAAATTGTCACTCTCTCTCTATGCCTGGTAATTTTTTATCTGATTTTTATTGGACGTGGTACATAACAATAGGTCGAATCAGTTACTATTCACTAAAAATAAAAACACATTTACACATTACAAACAAAAAATACAATACATTATTTGGAATGTCTGTTGGTACACTTAATAATTATTGTTTTATAAAAACCAACGGTTAGAACAATGAAATACAAACAACGCATTTTAAGTGGCTAATCGTAAAGGGTCGTGTCAGAAGTTTAAAAAGCGACCTCCAAACTAAATTGTTTTACAGCTCTCTTGTTAAGCAACGTTCCGATTGCTTCCTAATACTCCACCACTTGGGTGTCTAGTTTTATTTCGAGAAGCATAAAAAGTCATAAATGCCTAGCGTGCCTTTTACCGCCACGTTTACGTCGACCGTAGGAGTATAGACTCTATTGCGCTCGATATAAATACCGTATTGGGAAAAATTTAAATTGGTCATTGACTTTAGTGCACGTGGGTGAATCAACACAAAGCTATTATGAATTTACGAGCACTGTCATTCATTTAGCGAATCTGACATATGGAGTGATGGATAATTTACATACATTACATTTGGTTCTGTTTATAAATGTGTGTTCGCTTTTCTTTGTCAGCCACATGTCCATCTCCATGCAACCTATAGTAGGCAATATTAAGTCCTTTTATGTTATTTCTATCTTACCTATATATTTACTCGAAGCTAGAGGCAAGAGAATAGGTTCATATTTAAGCCAACAATATCTCAAATACGCTAATGGTTTAGTTAAAAAGACCATATTAATTTTTTTTTAAATTGTACCAATATTAATTTATTCACTTACGACTTTCATTACAGGCATTCGATATTAAACAATATTATAACAGCGTACCTGTAGTGTAGGTATACCTATCTACCATATTGATTTAAAAATCGGTCAAGTCGATTGCTTCGTCGAAGTTGATTTACCTACCTAAAAAGTCTTCATCATAATTATATTGATGGCCATGATAGTAAGTATTAAGGTTTCTTAAGTGTTTAAGTACAGGGAGTATTTCTTAACTCTAAACACTATCTGGACCGGTATCCCATCTGTTGTGTATTGTTTTGTAGAACATACATAAAGCGAAAAGGTTTAAATATATTACTATATTCAAATATTTGATTTTATTTTATTATAAGACCAGAGTTTACACCTTATAAGTTAGTGAAGTAAACTTTTATATAGATATAATATATCTATCAATTGCTTCTTTAGGTATTAGGCAAATGTAGAAATCGCGATATCATTCGATTTCTCATCTCAAAAACGATTTTATGGTATGTTTTATTTAATCAAGAGTGGTAATAAAACGCACTCAGGTAATTACTACTCATAGTGAGTGTAAATTTGAGGTGGCACGATGTTATTTCAGAAAAGAATCGACATTAAACCGGTGAAACGGTGGTTCTAATCAATATCCAATCAGCGTGCGGCAGTAAAGTTAACTAACCGGGAAATTAACTCAGTCGGTGAGCTCCGTGCCTATACTTCTGCTGTCTCTACCCTCGTCGGAGGCACCGCTCACTCGAGTTCCGTACATCGACACACCTATCTATTAATCTGTACATTCTACAACATGCCGTTTTCACAACCAGATTTTAATTTAGTACCTACATTTCTAAAAGATGGGGGGGGATTTTAATGGGAACTAAAATTTATGTTGTAGAATTGAGGGTTTCCCATGAGTACTTAGATGGATAAATAAAGTTACGATTAAATATATATACAGATATAAATATAGGTGCTTACCTACGTAGGTATAGGATTAAAATTAGTATGAAGAATTTTATGTAATCATACTTGTAGAGGTGATCTCATTTCAAGAGATTAATAAGACCCACAAATTTTGACAGAAGCGTTCAAAAGATAGTTAGGTAGGTACAGTAGCTAAGTCGCGTATTTATCCGGCTGATAGTGACCAAAACAATCATCGTCAATTATTTTTGACCAGTACGTATGCCAACAATCAGGGTTCTGCGGAATCCCGCCGTAGCACAACATCTACAATGAAATTTGAATCATATTAAAAGCGGTTAAGGTTCAAAATATTTACTATATTTTTTTAAATACTGTGCCGTGCCGTCTTTCAATAATTGGCGCTGATCGTTATTTCGGCTAACCGGCTTTTGTATGCTAGTTCTATGCTAGTCGCATCAGTGAGCTAAGCCAGATATGAGTTTAAGTTGATAAATTAAATTTAAGAAGTAGGAGTATTTAGAATCTAACTTCATAAAATTATTTCGTTCTCATAATAGTACATATACTTAGGTATGTAGGATAAATCCATTTTACTTTGGTATTATTAGATTTTCAACGAGGGATTTTGTGAAACATTTTAACAAATTTAAAGCGCAAATTGTTTTTATTTAATTTACATGTAGATTGTAGGTATCTAATCATCAATCAATACTATAAATAATTATTAATAAATCTGTAAATGTAGGTATTGTATGTATGCAGCCCAAGCAACACAGAATAGCTGAATATTATTTGCCGTTATCAACCGTTATCCAAGCAATTTGGGCACAAAATAAATTGCTTTAAGCTGTATAGTAGCAACATAATAGCTGAATAGTAGCTGAATAAGCAACAAGAAGCCCATAATAGCCCATAGTGTTATAATAGCCTAAAAATCATTCAATACAGCATTTGCCTATCTTGTCAGCTCTAATACCCTTATAACAAAGCTTTAAACTGAATAATTTGTGAATTTCATACTGTTATCTGGCCTATGTGTTGTCTGGGAGGTATTTTCCTCCATAACTCTCAAACGAATTAAACTGATTTTCATGAAACTTGGTAGATAAACATTTAGACTTATAGGACACAAGATAGGCTACTTTTTTTTTCAACGCGGACGAAGTCGCGGTCGTCAGCTAGTTATTACATACTTATAAGCCGTTAACGATGGTGCAATGTTCTTGTTCTTGTAAGTTTTTATTGTTGAGAACTAAATTAAGTAGGTATCTAAATCTAAGATTGATTAATTTAAAAGTTATAGCTATAATTATGTTGTAGGTATATATCTATAGTTTGCCTTAAGGAAAATTAAATTAATTTCTTCGCATAAACTAAGTAAGTAGGTATATTATTTATTTAGGTATAAGTTTAAGTCAATGCATAAAGTTCTAAGAAAAGCTATTTATAATTTATAGAGCATAGTTTTAAAATATATTTTTATTTAATTTCTGACCCCTACCATTGGTATCTTTATCTTTTTAAATTTAATTAAACTTACTAATCAATAAAAATTCTTAAAGCAGGTAGGTACTTAATAGATACATATACCTACCTACTTTTTAACTTTATGAATTACTTATCTATTTATTAAGATTAGATATTCTATATCTTTACACTTTTATATTTATCTATGTATGTATGTTAAATGAACTACCTATTCGTCACTTAATTTGTATTAAAATTAATGAATGAATAAATAATAATCATAATAAAAATAATAATCATACCTACTGTGCTCAAATAATATATACACCACATATCTACACTCTGTGTTTCTCTTTCTTGTCTTCTATTTTTTGTCAAAATCCCTCCACTATTATATTTAACTTCCTATCTCTGTATCTCATACAACCCAGATAAATGAAAAACTACTTTAGGCAAGTTAATACAGTAGAAAACTTGTTGTCTTCTAAATTTTGCCGGCTAACCATTTACGCTCCACCTCCGATCTGAGATAGGACAGTAGCAAAGATGGCAGCTCAAAGAGGCGGGTTCTATTTCGGAGGCTCATGTGGGCGTGTCCTAATATCTGCCGGCCCTTTACAAATGGCGTCTTATTCTACCAATACCGTTGTATTCTTGTCCCGTTACTGGGCCAATGAAATAAGAGAATTGTTGCCTAGTTGATTTTTAATTGAATACGTCATGGTTGCTTAGCAACTGGACTTAGAATTAAATAAGATTATTTTTTATTTTATTTCTTAATTATTATATTTAGGTTTTAACTTATAATGTAGTTGTTACATTCTTTTAAATCGAAAAAACCTTAATTTTAAAATTAATTTTTATTACATCGACTAGATGAATACCTACAGTTTCAAAATTAATATTTTTTTTGATCAAGCATTTAATTTTTTTTTTATTAAAACTAGTACCTAGATACAGTTAGGTAGGTGTGTTTATAGGTATCTATATAAATAAACAGATTTTATTTATTTCGGAAAATATATTAATTAACTACATGACTTTAATCTAGATTCTAGAAAAATCCTGTCTTGGTTAAAGTAATTTTTATGCATTATTTTTAGTGCTGCAGATGAGTAATATTTTTACAAAGGTTTTTCTATATGAGACATCTGTAGGATTAAATTGAAAATGTTACTATCAAGATACAATACCTAACGAGTGTCTCGAGTGCATTCAAACACCCTTGCAGCTTTCTTAAATAATGAATAGATGTCGCCACTAACACTGGACCTCATCCAGTTTTAAGGTTTCTTTCATAGATGGCGCTATAACTAAATTATTGCTTCAAGTGAACATATTCTATACTATAACTATTTGTACGTAC
The DNA here is from genome assembly GCA_918317495.1 of Synanthedon vespiformis. Taxonomy (NCBI): domain Eukaryota; kingdom Metazoa; phylum Arthropoda; class Insecta; order Lepidoptera; family Sesiidae; genus Synanthedon; species Synanthedon vespiformis. Next base: position 4,714,704 of record OU906954.1, on the reverse strand, counting down.
TTTGTTTGTTAAGACTATAGACTTCTTTTTTTCGTTTCTTTTGTCCAAGAAACAGATAAAAAAATAGCTACTTAATGTCATTGTGAGAATCATGTCCAGCCATTGTTTAGATACCTACTAACTTACTTACGTAGGAACAGATTTTCTTTCCTCATTATTTTGCAAACAATATCTTTAAATGCTTTTTAACTGAATAAATAATGTATGATATTTTATTATTTATTTTATATTATTTTTAATTTATTTTTTATTTTTGTAAATTAAGATAAACACATAAGTAGGTACCCACCTAGAGAAAAGTTTGGTTGTGAAATATAAAAAAAAAAAACTGAGAGGACTATAACTGGTTACTGAATTTGGAGCAGTAAACGACCTCTTACAGAAGACCACAGCAAAATGAACAGAATGTGAGCAGTTGTGAGAGTGAGAGTAAGGGATGCTAGTGGGTGAAGGCCTATATATATCCCTTATCTTCCCTATCCCCTTCTTTAATTCTATCATCGTCAACGTTTACATACTTATCCGTACTAATTTTATAAATGCGAAAGTTTGTATGGATATTTATTATTCTTTCACGCAAAAACTACTGAACCGATCTGAACCACTGAAATTTTGCATGTAGGTTTGCATAGGTAGGTTTTGACACGTTGTCTGGGACACCAGAAAGGACATAGGGTACGTTTCATCGTTCAACGCAGACGAAGTTGCGGGCACCAGCTAGTCAATATCTATTTAAAGGTGAGGCACTGTATTTTGCTTTAAAAACTAGTAGATAAGTCTTGTGTTAGATACCTACTCAGGTAGATATAAATCTATTTTTTTTCTATATTTTCTATAAGTAACTACACACAATGAATTTTCCCCTCCCATAGTTGTTAGTTGAGTAGGTACCTATTACCTACCTTGTAATACTTATTTATTATAATGAAATAACCCTTTTTATATGAAACAACATTTATAAATATCTACTTACTTACTTAATTAACATTTAATTTATCATTCCCAGTGTACCTACCTACATACTTATTGTTTACAAGCTTTTGCTCGCGACTTCTTTCGCATCTCTAGGGAACAAAATCTATTTTTTTATTGATGTTACCTACATTTTGTACTTTTTTATAGGTTTACACGTTAGATATTGCAAAATTACTTGATGATCTGTTGAGTACCTAGTTAAGTCGTGAAAGTATAACAAAGAAAATCACCTTCGCATTTATAAAATCATAGGTATCTACATACCTAAGTAATTTTCTGTGGATAAGTAGATAATTATAAAATTGTCTTACTTATCTACAAGCCTCAGCATATGACATTTTAACTTACCTATACCTACGTTGTAGATACACATTTACTATAGAGATATATATATATACCTGCATATCATATCCAATAAGTATATCCATTTGTTAGAAGTAGGTATAAATATTTGGAGTGAAATCGTCTCTATGTTTAGGGGCACAGAGTTGATTTTAGTTTAACAGTTAATGTGTTTAAAAAGAAAGGCAGCGTGGGGTGGTGTCGAGTATTGATCACACGCCATATTGAATGACGCATGCGTAGGACAGGTACCTGTATTTTAAGGAATAATGGCAGAGATGGCGCTGTTTAATTTATTTTAATTTTGTTTTCTTTATATATGAAAGTTTAATTTAATAAACATACAATACCTAAACTTCAAACCTACGCAGTATTTAATACAGATTTCATACTAATATATAGGTAAAGCTGTAGAGTTTGTTTGTTTGGTTGGTTGATTGTACGCGCTAATCTCAGGAATTCATTACTGGTTCGAATTGAAAAAAAAAATTGTGTTGGATAGTCGAAGAAGGCTATAAAGGTTATAGAGAACGCGGACGAAGTCACGGGCACCAGATAGTTGCTAAATATAGGTAACGAGGTATTTTTGGCTCAGTAGGTAAGACCCATAGGATCTTCTCGCTACCACGGAAGGTATTAACAAATGCATAGTACCTACTAAATATTCTGGCTCAATTATCTACGTATATTTTTATTCATACGGCAACTATTAGAAACATTGGTAAATAGGTTACATGAATCATAGATATTGTAATATAAAGTCTTTGTCCCCTACTTTATCTACCTCTGCTAACTTCTTCTAAATAACGCAAAGAATTTTGATATGATTTCCACTAATTGAAAGAGGAAATACAAGGAACGTTTCAGTATAAAAAAATTACTGAAACTACATAGGTATATAAGTAAACCTATGATAAAATATTCACAGAAACAGATATCGAATCGAAACATTCTCTAATTGAACTCAATATTTTTAATATTCATATAGACAATTTTCAAGACCCAATCTAGAATTTAATGCAATTTATATTTTACTGAATGAAATATCTTATTATTTGAAACATGCTATATAGTAGGCTCTTCTCGCCGTCGGCTGAAATCCGTCGGGAGAAAATAACTCCACTGATCGAATTTCAAAGTACCTGTGTACATCATTGGATTTTTAAGATATCTATATTAAATTAATAAGTAGGTATAATAATTAATTAATTAATTTAATTTAATCTTACTTACATATAAAAGAAAAGAATCGCATTCGTTTAGTCAACTAACAACTTTTGGTTCCTACGGCGGTTGTACTTGTATATTAAAAATAAGTAGGTACATTTTCCCACAGCCACTAGGTAAGTAGATGTTGTCTTAAAAGGGTAACTAAACCTGGTTAGTTACCTGCTGCTAAAGCGCGGTTATGGCAATATCTTCCTATGCCACAAGAAGGAGGCAGTCATTAGGTACTTACCTTATGACTGCCTCGTCCTTATAAAAATATAAAAATAATTATAAAAATAATCCAATAGTTTTTATATTGCGTCACAAGCCACGATAGTTATTTTTAATATTTCTAAAAACCATTTAGGTAAGTATAGTATTCGTGAGAGTGAAAATTTAGGTATACCTATACATACATGCAATGTTTATAAGTTTTTATGTAGTTCGTCGCCCTCGATGTAAAAATACTCGTCGTTTTGGACAGACACAGGCGCGTCTGGAGGTTTAGATAACACGGCGACTTCGCTATTTATAACAAGCAAACGTGTAGGTGAAGTTTCCTCTGAGGTTAGAGTTTTAAATTCGAAGACTCATTCTTTGTTAGTCAATTTCTGTCAATGTTAGACTAGGTATGGTGTTCATCACAAAATAAATTGACATGGTACCTACAGATAAAAATCGTTAAATTTTTTTTTAACTTTTTTATTAACTTATTATTACGACTATTGGTCTAGCTAGTGACTAGGTACTTAGTGGTTAAGTTACCTACTTGTACCGCTCTTACTCAGGGATCCCGTGTTCGATTCTAAGCAGCGCCAAATTTTCAAATGAACTTTATACCTACCTACTTTGTATTTTTTTTTTAGAGTCTATTTCCATTTTCTAACCCTTTTTTCTTAATCTTCTTATGGTCAGTTGAGCAATTCCAGACTCCGCTGGCTTTGCTTGTGTTATAAGCGACGCTAGCCATCAAGTGGACCGACAGCCTGTCTACCGATATTTACATAAAAACACAATATAGGTACAACTATATTTTTCAATAATATTAACATAAATAACATTTCTACTCCATTCTTCATACTTTTTTATATTAATCTCTGATACACTGCATACTAGCAAATCTGTTGCATTCATCATGTGTATTAGAAGTATTAACTATTAGAAAAATGGCATAAAATAAACGAATCAGACCTTCATCTTAGGTATCTACGATGCAGAGGTCTGACAATACATATCTAAGAGAACACTAACACAACGATTCGCTGTTCGTGTCACGTGCTAGAAGCAATAAAAGTCAACGGATCGGTCCATGAGTCGCTGAGGGAAGTCACTTTCTTTATACTTTTATACCTTTCTTTTGCTTTTATACTCCACTTTTATGTTCGACCCGGGGCTGAGGACGTGATGCGACAGATGGATTTTTTAGGAAAACTCGGAAAGTATATAAATTTTCAGTTTACTTAAAATGGTAATAAAAAATTGGCGTCATATGATTTTTCTACTTTTTCTAGACTTTTTACATATAATAATATGTAAAAAGTGGATATTCAAATCAGACTGAAGATTGAAAAAAAAAAGTTTTTGAAACTCCAATAACATTAAAAAATATAAGGATTTTTTTCCGTTTTTTAAACTTATATCAACTCAATATTATAACGTATTTGAGTAACAGATATTAAAATAAGTAGATCATCTATATTAACCGATTATATATTATTAATAATTTCTAATAATAATTTTGGTTTTAAATTGCAAATTTGTGAAAATCTTATTTATGAAAATAAGACCCGCATAGATAGCGATGTTTGTTAAAATAAATGAGAAAAGAACAATATTTAAAAATAGCAAATGTACTTATTGATCAGTTTTTGATACTTACGTGCTTAATTAATATGTAAATAAAGTTGTTGTGAATTTTTGAATACTAATAAATAATAATACTTATAATAAATTTCCTTATTATAGGTATGTACCTAAGTATAATGATATAAGGATTTATTTTAAACAAAGATTTTAAATGATAGTATTTAATTTGCTTTAGCTGCTTGCTTAAAAGTTACGATGTTCACGATTTAAAATCTCTTTAAACTCAAGATTAGGGTGTCTCAAATTTTGTTTTATTCAAATGATATAACCCTTTTACGAGCCGGATAAAGATAACACAGTAACACACTTCCCAGTGCGTAATCCTACTTTTTATCACAAAGTATACACATATTTTTTTACTAAACAGATAAATAAGCAATATGTAAACGAAAAGTTTCTAAGTAACTTAAAGAGGTCGAAGGACACTTCAATTAAATTCGATTGAATTCTTATTGCTCTTATCAATACTAATAATAAATTTGTAAGTGTAGGTATTGTATGTATTATGTATGTATGTTCCTCCATAACTCTTAAACAAATTTACTGATTTTCATGAAACTTGGTAGATAAACATTTAGACGTACAGGACACAGGATAGCCTACTTTTTTCTTTTTCAACGCGGACGAAGTCGCGGGCGCCAGCTAGTAATATAAAAGTAGGTACTAACGATTACTTAAAAGCGCGTATAAAGGCACACTAGCGCCACTCAATAAAAAAAAATATTATCTCGTGACTGAGAAGGAATTATTAACAAAGCCCTCGATAAGTATGTCTACAATTTTTTAATACCTTTTATAAAGTTTCATATTTAGACACGAAGCAACAAAATACGATTTAGAGGAATGTGGCCGCTTCTCTTTAGATCTAATTTTTTTTAATGAGTGGCGCTAGTGTACCTTTACACGCGCTCTTAAAGACATCTCGGTTGATCGTCATTACACGCCATCAGAGCCGATATTATACTTATCAATACTAATAATAAATCTGTAAGTGTAGGTATTGTATGTACGTATGTTCCTCCGTAACTGTTAAACGAATTAATTGATTTTCATGAAACTTGATAGATAAACATTTAGAAGTACGGGACACGTGATAGGCTACTTTTTATCTTTTTTAACGCTGACGAAGTCGCGGGCAACAGCTAGTACCTAATAAACGTATTACAGAGAAGGTGATCGGGGTGAGTAAGATTTATATACGAATCTTTACTATGTATATGACCCAATAGGTATGCCTGCCTAATAATATGTTCGACATTTCATTCGAAGGATTGTTCAAGGGTGTAGGTAGGTGTTATATTTCATCGAAGCCTTTGTGGCGAGTCTGATATCATAGGTCATCCATCAATTAAATTAAAGAAGTTCTTCTACTGCTTCTGATAAATATTGTGTCCAGAATAAAGATCGTGGTGGGTCGGGCGTAGAGCTCAATAATTAAAATCTCCAACGAGTGACATTTACGCTGATGCGTGGATCCCGGCTTAATGAGCAGGGGCGGCCTCCTTTGGCCGAATCTACGAACCTTAATTAACATTTCCAAGATACGGATGGATATCTACCAACCGGCGCTGTTTACAAGGGAGCCAGTGAAATATTATTACATTATGTGCATGCAGGAAGATATTAATTAGGTACCCAAACACATTAAATATATGTAAAATAGGCTTTGGAGTCGGTTGCTATGTTAACTAAGTATTGTGTTAATTATGAAGTCTCTCTAGATTTTTATGGAAAGCGTAACAGCCGATTCCAACATTTACAATTAAGGTATGAATATTTTCAAATTCCTATTATTTTAAAGTATTTTTATGGTAGGATTTTTTGAACAAAGTTTGATGCCTTGATGCCGTCATTTCAACTTTCATTTCAACTCCAGGAATACCTCAGAGATAAATGTTGTATAAGAAAAAAAATCTTCTTGAATAGATTTTCATTGCACTTTAGCCTACGTATTGTGTCTAAATATTTACATATATACATTTATAACAAACTAGCTGTTGCACGCGACTTCGTCCGCGTAACTTAATAAAATATAATACATTCGTGTCTGTGAAACCATGGAAATACACATACAAAATGTCAACCCAATCGGTCAAGACGTTTAGTACTTGACATACCGACAGCAGCGCCACCTACCGGGCCCAATTTTTTTTTTAAATCATCCAGGAAATCATCGAAATACCCATATAAAATTTCAACCCAATCGGTTCAGCCGTTTAGAAGTTATGTGAAAAAGATAAGTACGGAAGGATAATTCTTATTACCCGTTGTTCAATTACCCATTTTACCCGGTAAAAAGTAGCCTATGTTCATCACGGATAATGTCGGCTTCTAATAGTAAAAGAATTTTTTAAATCGGTCCAGTAGTTTCGGAGCCTATCCTATACAAACAAACAATCAAATCTTTCCTCTTTATAATATTTGTATACTTAGATGTATAGAAAAACCAAGCAACGAATTTTGATAGGGTTTTCACTAATGGAAGTTCTGTGTATATATAAAATGCAGATAATAATTACAATCGTGTGAAGCCGGGAGCGGGTCGCTAGTTATAATAGGTAATAAAATCTTAAATAGGAAAAATTAAACTTACTTATAAGTAATTTTATTTAAAATATCTGTAATAAAAGCACTAAAATTGCAAAATGATTTTAATTTATTATGTAAAAATAAAAATACAAACTTTTCTTTATAATATATTCTCTAAAAACTTTTATCCTCCTCATCTTTGCAATTCTTTCGCTTAACCAACGCCTATTAACTCCATTTGATTAGCAGTAATCAACCACTTTTCATTCTGTAGGAATTAACCACTATTATATAGTAGAGCCACACTGAAAATATAAGCAACAATTTACAATTGAAATATATTAAAACATTTCATACCTAAACAGTCTTGAAAATAGGTTGTGCACATAATTGTAAGCTCTGCTGAAGTATGAGAACATTCCTGTGTAGTGGGAATATAACCAGCCCGTAAATGTTTCGGTGATTGTCTGCACGAAGGCTGGTGTGTACTTTTTTACATGTCCCATGAACGTTGCGACTGTAGAGTGCTGGGGATATTGGGACTCTATTTGTTTTGTGTATGAATGTAATACTAAAACAAAGTATATCCACATTATCCACACTGAAAATTAAAAAGAATTTACTTTTAAAATAATATCATCAATAAAATAAATAAGTAAGGGTTGGGGTCATGAAGTAAGTTACTTTGTTTTCAGAGATATCGTGTTTATGGGCTCTACACATGATATTGAAACTAAAATTGGCAATTTTTAGATTTTTTTTGTATGTAACTCTTAAACGAATGAACTGATTTTCATAAAACTTAGTAGATAAACATTTTACAGGACACAGGATAGGCTACTTTTTTTCTTTTTTAACGCGGACGAAGTCGCAGGCGCCAGCTAGTTATCAATCAGCAACAATACTAATAATAAATCTGTAAGTGTAGGTATTATATGTATGTATGTTCCTCCATAACTCTTAAACGAATTAACTGATTTTTATGAAACTTAGTAGATGAACATTTAGATGTACGGTAAACTGGACAGGCTAATTTTTTTTTCAACGCGGACGAAGTCGCAGGCACCAGCTAGTTAAGCTAATAAAACTTTAAGAAAGAAATTCGTAATTATTGTTGTATAAAATATGGGGTGTAAATAGTTAATATTTCCATAAACTGCAAGTTTAGGTAATTATTATATTGGTTTTTAAGAAAATAAAGATTTGCTACATCTTTTTATATTAAAAAAGTTAAATTGGATTCTACAAATCACAAAATTCCATTACTTTCAGCCTCATATCTTTTGGCATTTATATTTCAGATTTTATGGATTTAGAGAACTCTATTATAGTTCCCTAAATCTTTGAAATTGTGTTATTCGTCTTATAGGTAATCATTTAGGTAACATGGAGTAGATAATTAAAGTAATTAAGTAGGTAATAAAATGTGATAATTTAAAAATTCGGTTCTAATAGTTTTCGGTGAACCTAGAGATCCATTAAACAATAACGAATGTGTGGTAGACTTACAAAAAGCGTCAAAAAAGATGAAGAAGAATTCAAACATGGGAAATGCTCCGCCCATAGATACGCACGCGGAGACGTACAGCATCCCATATATAAAGGATAGTATAGTTACTATTAAAGCTGTTATCATGAATACTTTTGCAGCATGTAGAGGAGTTCCCTGAAACAGAAAATGAATTTTAGGTACAGCATACAAATTAATGATATAGCACAAACGATGCCTTTAGACTTTCTATAATACACAAATTTGTAATCGTTTTTCGAAATTTACTTAACTATAGGTACTTACCTATTAACTAATACTGTTTTAAAAATAAATATTTCGCTACGAAAACATTAACCAGACTAAAAATAAATAATTAATAATTATTATCTTTATAAATAAAAATGAATCACTAATTGTGTTGCTAAGGGCAAAACTCGAGAACGGCTGTACCGATTTTAATTCTGTCTTCACTCATGGATAGGGATAAATGCACCCCGGACGAAGCCGGGAGCCTGTCGCTAGTTTTTATATTAAAAAAAAACTTTTTATTTATAAAATATAGCCTATGTTAGTCGCTGATATTCTACAGATTACCTAAAGAATTTTTAGAATCGGTCCAGTAGGTTTTGAGTTTATTCATTACAAACATACTCTTTATAATATTATTAGAATCTATACTAGATTAGATACAGATTTGAATATAAAATGTAATGAAAATTTACCTTGGCAATTTTGATCAGAAAATTAATGCTGGTTAGGACGAAAATTAAGTCGAATACCAAAACGATGGCTCCGAACGTTTTCACTAGTGTTATGAAAACAGAACTATCGTCTGAGAGACTTGATTTTTCTTGCTTCGTATCGTCTGGTCGAGTTTTTAAGCACGTTGGCCCTACACCGGCATTGGTACCGAAACCAAAGCTAATCTGTAAATATTATAAATTAAATTGATAGTATTAATAGGTTATGAACAGCTCAGCCAGGTAAGTTAAGCTTAACACATCGAACATCGTAACCTTAAGTCAGAAAAGATCACTGTGATTAGATACTCTTATATTACAATACAACTTACAATATTGTTTAAGCTTATGTCAACAACATCCGATTTTTCTGCACTGGAAGAAATAAAACAGGAAACTCTGATAACGTATGAGTGCCTTATAACCGACCACGAAATTGCTGGGCTCGTTACCTGTAAAGTAAGTAAAAATCATTATTAAAACCATTATTCATATAACTCCCTTACTGTTTCGATACTCTCTACTGTGTGACCGAAATTTTGTCCTATGCAAGAATACTTTTATTTACATTTAGATCAAGCATTGCTTCCTTTGCTACATACTAGAAATAATGTGCTATGAATTTGGTTGTTTAACATGGTTGTATTATTATGTAATAAGTAATAATAATAACTGGTCAATATTAATATTTACTTTACGACTTGGTAAATTTATCACATTCATCGGTAAATTATTAATAATTCACTACTGTTTTCGGTACAAGTACTTAAGTGTCAGTGTTTATAGGAAACAATTAGTGTCTCTTAAATATGTAATAGTAACAACTGCTTATTTGTTATATTCTTAGTAAGTATTTTAATTTAAGTAGTAATTTTAATTTCAAACGCATTAATATTGTAATTATAATTTTGTTGAATTTTGTAATCGTTATAATTCCAAATAAGACTAAGCTTGTCTAATAACTAATATTAACTACGCTAGTTTAAGTTGGTAAAAAGTTAATAATTTATTGCGTTTATCTTCAATAGATGAAGTGACTAAAAATAAAGATTAGTAATTTTTTTTTTAATTAATCACTGACCTTAGCTAGGACACTTTTCTTGAAATACATATATTTTTTTAGATATTAGGTAGGTGCCTACTAAGTATATATTTGCATTTTTCATTTCAAATAAATATATTACAATGTATACATATATATATGGAATAAAAAAAAAATACTAGCTGTTGACTTCGTCCACGTAACTTTATAAAAATAGCCTGTTACTCGCTGAGCTTTCTATAGGTAAAAGAATTTTAAATTTCGGCACTGTAGTTTTTGAGTTTATTTATTACAAACATACAAAAATACAAATATTAGTATAGACAAATAAATGTGTATACCACTAACAATCGCTAGAACAGCAATCACCGTTGCTGCAGTCTTCAAATCGGTAATACAACAACATTGATTTACTACCGGCAGATTAAAGGAGGGCATTACATTAACAGATTTATGTGTACTGGTATATAAAATCTGGATAATATTAGGAAAATCTGTAAATTTTATTATAGGATTATTACTTGACATCTGACAGAAAGATGATAGAATTGGTCAACGATGAAGGACGACAAATATGTGTCAGACGCTTTTAGGTCATAGATAAGAAGCCTGTCGTCTCGCAACGGAGCATTAAGATCGTTTGATAGTGTCTAGAGAGAAAATGAATTAAGTGAACTTTATCTGCTCATATTTAAGCTTTTAGATAATGCCTTAAATAACTAACCTCTTTTGCTGACAATAAATCAAGTCATATTGTATATTCTGTATTGTGAACTAGTCCATAGTGACTTGATTATGATCGATGTAAGAATGAATTTTTTCAATAGGTAACTGATGCAAACACGACTAAACAATTGTCATTTTTTTTGTAAATTCTGCGTATGTACACCTTGTAATTAATTACCTTATAATTATAATTTCTTGTCGGCTTAAATGGACGTGTTCTATTTACATATAGTACATGATATAAGCAGACGTGGTAGGTAGGTAAACTAATAAAATTTTGCTAAGAATTTCATCGTAATACGCGGCTTAGTTTAAGCACCGAAAACCGGGGATTTCAGCGTTATTGCCTCGCCGGGGGGCATCGGGGTACGGAGGACGGGAAACGGGGCCTCTTAACAAGATTACATTGGAGGATAAAACGGCCCAGATAATAGCAGAGAAAAAGCCAGCCTTGGATCCCTGTTCTGTAACAAAATTAAAATCGGACAAAATTACACCTACACAAACACTAGAGAGAGATTCTATAACTAAAGAACAGCGATTGCCTACGTTCGTATCTATACGAGCATGTGACCTTCGCATTTAATTTAATTGAACAAGTAATAAGGTTTTTTTTATCATAATGCCTTATCTGAAATTAAAATATGTATAAAATTACCTACGTATATATTTATACAATTCACAGTATACGATAGCTTGTTGTCTTATTACTCACAATTTCCTTGTAATATTATCGAGTTCACACGATCACATATTTTGATGATATTATTCAGATCTTGATTGCAGACCATTGACGATAACTTTTTCTTATAAGACGCATCATTTTAAATTATCCTGGAAAGTACCTACTTACTTGAGCAATTTTCGTCATGGCTGTCTCCTTTCGTTGTAAAAAAAACTAGGCTTTTGAGCGGTTGTGTAATCCTACAAATTCAAAACGTAAATGTGATTTACCAGGGTTTAAGTTTCTGCAATTGCATTACATCTTTTAGGTACTCACTCAACGAAACACAACAGTTATGGTTTCACGGTGGTCTACTTAAACCAGATATGTATCTGGTATACGTAGATATAAATAACATATAGTTTTAAAAACATAAGGAAGCGCACACTGTGTTTTGCAGTCATTTGGGCAGTCAATCTTTTTTATCCAACCTAACTTGCACTCGTTATGTAATTTTACTTTTGAATTATGTCATAAGTAGGTAGGACTTGTATTACAATGCTACTTGTATTACAAGTATATACATATAACAAGTATTGTATTACAAGTATGTTATTCAGTACCTCCCTACTTTAAGTACATACTCGTATCGATCGTTTGTAATCCCGCTTGTTTCAAATTCAATTCGCAGAGTGGGAGTAACAATAAAACGCTTCGCAGTATCTCTTGAAGCCACCTGCGCCCACAACGAACGTGGACCGAATATCAACATCTCACATTATTGTAAAATTTAATTTATCTACAGTTTCCTTGTAGGTGGATACTTGACACTATCCGGAAAGAGATAAAAGGCGAACTCCTTTGATGATCTTATTCATCATCATATTGAAAATATTACTATCGTCCTGACTGACTTACACTGACGAGCCCGTTGGACGAGTGGCAAGGGTGCTTGCCTAACGTTCCAGGGGCCCCGGGTTCGATTCCCGGCGGGGTCAACTTTGAAAATTTTAATATAATTTTCAAAATTGACTCTGGTCTGGATTTGAAAAGTAGTGGTAGGGCACACTGCGTTTCGCAGTCATTTGGGCAGCCCGTCTGGCGGCAGTAACCACCCCCTTACAGAATACCACCGTGAAATAACAGCATATGTGCTGTTGTGTTTCGGTGAGTGAGTAAGGGATGCCAGAGCCCATTACCCCCTTCCCTTCCTTATCCCTTATCCTTAATCCTTCTATGGTCAGCAGCGCACTTGTAGCACTTATGGCGTTGCTTGTGTTATAGGCGACGGTAGCCACCTTCCATCAAGTGGACCGTCAGCCTGTCTGTCGACCTTAACATAAAAAAAAAAAAAAAAACTATCATATTATTATCTTCATATTTGAAGACAACTTTGAAACTATTTTAATAGATTGAAAACTTGAATGAATAATAAAAAAAACAATAGTCGCATAAGCTAAATAAGTTCACAAAATGTCTTAAGTAGGTATATTTTTATATAGGTACATATTGGTGTAACATATGATTAGTGTTTAATATTGCAAAAAATTTACACTTAAGAGCGCTATTACGACGAACCTTCTCATTTTTCAGTTATTTAAGTTACATATAATAGAGAAACAATAACTAGGTACATGTGGTTAAATATAATTCCACGAAAGGACTCGTGCTCCGTGCGATCCCAAGAAATGTCAAAATATTTCACACAAAGAGTTTTTGTTGGCCAGAGGCGGTTCGTTACCTAGTTACGTGATATATCTCTATTTTTTCCTCGCTGCCGGGTCACGAAATATTCTCCCCGCGATAAATCTTAACGAATTCCATTTTTATTTATTAAGTTGTAGGTGTTTTACGACCTAGCATACCGCAGTAGGGGCGTTCATTACAGGCCAGCTCGTGATGAAAAAACTTTTCCCAGTGAGGTCTTCAGCGAGTTTAATTAACGAAGTTCTGTAAGAACGGTTCGAAGTTGCCTCGTTTATTTTGTTCACGGAAGACTTGTTGCCAGTACCCATATTTTTATGGGTCCACTTTTTAGAGGGTCTTTTTCTTTGTTCCCGAAGGCAGGACTGATAAGAATACATCAAATAATATAGGCAGTAAAATTGTGTAGACAATATGACAATATCTATATACTTATGTGGAAACAGGTCCGCGACCAGTTTTATGTTTGCGATTCAGTGTAAGCACAAAAGAAATGCCAACTTTCGCGGACGTGACGTAATATCTTGGTCTCGTTCCAAGATAATATACATGAAATGTTTTTATATTGTACTTTATATAGTACTTTATATAAATTACAATCTCGGGGTCTTCAAATCTAGGATAAATTGGCACTTATACTAGGTAAGCGTGGTCCACCTTCGGCCGCATCTGCACCTTACATAAAGTGAGATCGCGGCCAAGGGCTGCCTTTATTTTATAAAAAATAAATCGTTTTAAAAAAATAAATATTGAGAAAAATATGAAAACACAAGTAGGTACAAAGTAGGTAGGTCTAGGTACTTTTAGACAGTTTAATTTCAACATTGTAAAAGGCGAGGTGCATAAAAAAGAGCTGTTTAAGATTTTATTTAGTTTCTATACATATATTTTTCCATCTGTATATAGATATCTATAGGTATAGGTAGATACGTTTAATTGAAGTTCTAAGTGATCTCCCCAGGGTTCCTTCGACAGGGGAGGGCGTATCGTGAAGTTAATTTATGCTACTATAACTCAGCCGGACAGCCGCTCAATAGGTAATTTAGATGTTCCAAGCAACATTGTCGTAATGAGAGCAAACCAGACCTCGTTCGTTTTATTGGAAAACGTGCACTTAAAGTGGGTGATGAGAAAGCACTCTTAAACTATATACACTTGTTTTTTAAAAGCAATTATTTATGGAACACTCGTTGCAAAGTGCTTTTAAGAAACTGTTCAATTATATTACTTACTAATCAAAATTACTTACTTATATTATATTACTTCATTTATTCTTAACAAAAACTGAAAATCATTATTCTTTATCATTTTATTTTTCAACAAAAATTGGTATTTAAACATAAGCTGCTAGAAACTTTAAACAAAATTAAGTAACAACTTGTGATATTAAACACAACATAAATATGTCAGACAATTTAAAATATTCAGAAAGCTAAAAAAATAAAAACTTATAGAATAAAAGAAAAAATCTTTATCTTAATTAAAAAAGTTGGTAATTAGAAAAATTTAAAGAAAATTCGAGGTCTCTTAGGGATATTCAAGGATTGCAACCTGAGAGCACTGTTATTTTGCACTCAGTTGAACCAAGGTATATAATATTATACGTTATCGTATTATGTATCCTGATCTAGGTAATCTAAATGACGTAATTAAATTATGAATAAATGAAAAATACTAATGAAATCACCTACATATTATAAAACAAAGTCGCTATCCGTCTGTCTGTCCCTATGTATATGCTCAGATCTTTTAATCGCGGCACTGCCACTTGTCTAGAGCCCCAGATAGTATTCTTATAATTTACTTAGTTCTTTAAAACAAAAAGTACATAATCTTTGTTTGCATTACCGACCGAAAAAATAACCTTTTTGACTGAGACGCATAAAAAAGTATAGGGTTGAAATTATGTTCAATTTTGAATGTCCAATGTGAATTACAAATAGAAATACATATTTCCATACGAACACACACCTGATAAGTCAATTCATTAAACATTAACTTATAGACGTAGGTATTTACTAAAGAAAATTTATATAACAATAACTGATCGCTTAAGAAACTGGATTTCTTAAAAATACTTTTACTAAGTCAAATAAACTTGCATTTTATATCTACACCTCCGTGTTATTAACAGTTAAGTAAAACATCTGAAGGGCGGTGCTCGTTTTCTTTTTGTAAGCTTTCATTCAGATCCACGTTTATCTGAAATAAGCTTTATTACGTGTTAACTAGAGATGGGAATAGATGGTATGCAAACGCTTCTTAAGTCTATTAGTTACGTGAACATAAAGGACCGGCTTAAACGAAAAAACTCATAATATATACAAGATATGGCTTCATATGGCAGTTTGTTATGAAGTTTATAGTGGAGTCGAGGCGGTTCTAGTTACAGAAGTAATATCGAGAGAAAAAGAAACAAGGCGGCGATATTATGTGTAATAATTTAGAAGATTGTATCACCTTGCGTCGTGTAAAATGTAAAATTATGAACGTATACAGATATGACGAGTAATTGGATATACATACGTGCGTCTTACTTTTATTATAGCCGTGTTGAGGTGGAGAAATAGTTATGATAATCTCCTTCTGACGGGAACACGATGTCGGAATGTTATTAAATTTTTTTATTAGGTTTCAGTCATAAAGTAGATCATATAGACGACGTGGCATTTACGATTTTTAATACTAGTATTTGTGAAAGAAAGATTACATTAGAAGTCTTTGATCTGGGGAAGTCTTTATGGCAGTAATAGCCCAGTGGGTCTACCGCTAGAATACCGAAATAATAGACGTAAGTTCGAATCTCCGTCACACCTGTGTTTGACACAGGTTTCGATTTCATTATATTGTATTATTTAAGAGGTATTATATTCTACACTTTTAATGAAACTTGTAGATATACTTAGCTGGTACTCGTAGCTAACCTTACACAAAAACAGTTTTATGAAAAATATTTTTGTATATAAGTAATTACATTTCTTTCATGGGGACTTGAATTGCCCCCAAACGGAAATTGACGAGTAGCACAACAATCAAGACACACAAGTTCTTGGGATTGTTGAAATTGAAAATAATATACTATTAAGTATGATGATACCTACTTGTGAATTTAGAAATTAAAATGGCTGTACGATGTTCAATACTTCATGGATATAAAATAGCTTATTTATTAATTATTAAATTAAATTATAAAATAATTTCTTTAAAAATAAAAACATAATCTATGTTTATACATATTATGTCCAGCTCAAAAATACAATTTTCCTATTCAAGAACTTTTATCTAAAAAATGGTTGCCAAGTGTTTTTGTACGTATGGGTTAAACTTAAGTGATTGGATAATAATGCAATAATAATTCGATAAGTAGGTATAATGCAGCATTTAAAATCTGATCATTGGCGGAAGAAGGCGGTGCGACACCAGCTCGGGTCGATGTAAGGTGCGCTCGTAAAGTGTAAGTTTTATGGAAATATAAGATCGTTGTCGGCCTTCGTGCATACACACAACATTTACAATAAGCAGTAGGGTTCTTCTAACATGTATTATACTTGTTTATTTTTTAAAAGAAATAGCATGACTTGCTTGGTATTCAAAATAAAATAAATAAGTACCTATCTACTTTCTTAGTACTCATTCGTAAGGCCATGAAAACCAGTGAAAACATTGCGTTTCATATGAAACTTTCACACACACAGTAAGTGGGATGCACATTATATATGCACCTACCTACAAATACTTTGCTTTTATATGTGAAAATACTTGCACTGGTTTTGATACGAATGTGTGAACATATTAATTAGCGTATTAGTGTGTTAGAAAACAAGCATGAAATAAACAATATGTGTTCAGACAGACACATTACTAAAAGAAGCTAGAACCTTTCTTTCATTCTAATTGCTTCATTGACAGCGTTCTTATGATTTCTCATTAGGAGACATTCCATCTAACAGGCTGCTTGGTTTAATTAAAAAAAGTTAAATGAGGCACAACAGCCACTAAAATAAGAAGCACTACGGCCTCTACTTAATATACTGCGATGAAAACATGCCCCTCATCTCTCTAAATGTAATCTCATGTAGCGCAATATTCCCTTAGGAATATAATAATATGTATTTACTTGCCTACATGTCTAATAAATTTTCATTTTTATAAATAGTACCTATAGAAAGATCAAGACTTTGTAAACAAGCCAATAAAAAAAAAGTTTATCGACCATGGCTTATATTGGTTCAGGGTGGTTCAGGTTCATTTTCAGGTGGTTCATTTTGATTTTGATTTTTGATTTTGATTGTTTAACATATGTAAAAAAGAAAATAAACAACAACCTTTCACCTAGACCTATATAGGTATATGTGAATTAATATATATTAAATTAGTATTTTAAACAAATATATTAATGGTTATCTCCTATTTACGTATTATTTTTAATTAGTAGATTGCGTACAAATTTATCAATACAAATCGACGCGTGTATGAACCTATGTTCTCGAAGGACTAATACTGCAGAACTTCTAAACCTATCACCGTGACATTTTGCATACAGGTTGTCAGTTTTTCAGAAACACATAACAGATCTTATATCTATAAGTTGAGCGCCGGTTTGAACGTTTACAAGTACTTATGTACATAGTTATGTATAATCTGTAAAGTTTATAACCACATTATTATACTCTTAAACAATTAAATATCATTATAAATCTTTATGCATGTCAACAAAACTAAATACAATATAAACGAGCCTTTTATTCTGAGGCTATTAAATTTTGATAGCGTTAGAATAGGCACGCCTCTAACAGTCAAAATAGCTTTACTTCCGGATATCCGAGTAGAATAGAATCGATACCCGATACCAATAAAACAAAGTCGATTCGCGAATATACATAAAACGTCGGATTCGAGTCTTGCGCTCTCTATATAAAGCTAGGAGAGAAGGGTTCCCGCTTTATTGCAAGGAATTTGCATATAAAGTAACCATTGAAGAAAAACGATATCCGTTCGGTTCCATGTATTTTTTTCTGAAGCTATTCATTGTTGCTAAAGTCACGGTGCCCGTACATCCAACTTTTACGACTCGCAATGTTTTCCTTCGCCGTTTAAATAAATAATGGTATCAACAGTTTTTTGTAGCTTGTGATTTATTTGAGAATGCTTTAATTCTATTGTGTTTTTGTCATAATATTAATTTGTGAGAAGCTTTCTCTGTCATAGAAAAATAATCTTTTTTTTTTAAACTTATGCCAATCCTAAGTTAGATACCATTTCCCTATCTCATCACAATCTTTTATAATTAATCCTACTATGATGGCAGAGCTTTTGCAGCACCTGTGGCGTTATTTGTATTATAAACGACGGTAGCCACCTACCATCAAGTGGATCGTCAGCATATCCGTTGGACTAAACATAAAAATTAAATAAATAAAATCAAAATTTTAAACCAGCTATTTGTATCAGCTAGGAAGTTATTGGAAAAAAAATATGGGGGAGGTCAATGTCCAGCAGTGGACGTCCTGCAGCTGGGATGATGATTTCTATCAGCAGTAGGTACACTATATTTTAAACCTTGAGCGCTAAACTAAGAGTGCAAACAAAGTTAAGTAATATTTTAAAAGAAATTAATTTTATTTTCTCTTTTCCAGATCCGCTGTGAATCAATGCTTCTCAATTATGGAATAAAAAGGATCGGTAAGTATAACAAAGTATATTTTTTATGAGCTTTGTCCGAATGCGCGGTCAGATAAGTTCGAGACATGTGGAATTATGATAAATAAAAAAAAGGAAAATAATGTTGTGACCGCGGGGCGTTTCCAACGTTTCCTAATAAAAATTGTATTTAATTGAAGCCGATAACGCCTCTTGGCGAGAGGCCTAATAAACTGTGTTTATTATTATTGTGTTAGGTTGCTCCAACGAACGATAAACATTATCTGGCATCTCGTTCGTAACCAGTAAACGCTTGGACCCGCCGGGATTTGATTACATAAATAGGCACCTACGCGACCCTTGTAAAAAGGCCATAAGTGTTTAAATTGTGGTTTAACCGGCAAGGTTACTTTCCACAAACTCTGTAATGCGACGAGCGCTAACTCCTCCGGCATTACTTTATTTTATTAACCAGTAAATTGGTTATGAATTATTTATTAAAATTATAAGAGGCTAGTTTGCGCTTGGCTGGTGTCGACCGGTCTATAAATTGTGTTTAAAACATTTTAATGGCCTCTAGATAGCGTTGAGAACACTTAAAGGTTTGACAATTTTTGCCTTGGACTTTGTAAAGGTGTGTACACAAAGTTGCCACTGCATTTTGTCCGTACGCAGAGATAAAAGGCGCTCCGAAGCACAATGCCGTTTAAGTGATAGTTATGGCACTTTTTATAGGCAGTTAGATTTATTTTTACAGCACTGTTTGTTTTAATGTGTTTTTCGCGAGTGGAGAGGTCGCGACAAATGCTTTCTTATTCATTTATACGTTAATCGTTTCCAACACTGCCGCGTTAATGCAGCGGTGGCGTAAACGAGTCCATTTTTATTATGGAATGATAGTTATTATAAACAAGTTGGTTGTAATAATTTGCAAACACTATCAAAGAACATACACCGTAAAGGAAGAATAACTTTTGATTATACAGCACAATTAAATGAATTGAAGCTTGTTACTATTTATCTATTAAATAATACAAAGACTTAAGTTAACGAAATGTTAATTATTAGAATAAATAATTTTTTTGTAGAATAAGAAGTACGAACTCGCTACATTAGAAATGTTTGCCATAGAAAATCTCAATTGTGGCTGGTCATGTTGTTACTAAGTAAAAACAAAATTTGCAAATACATCGTATATGTACACATATACCTACGATGTATTAATCAATCTTATGTTCTATTTAAGTTTTCCTTTTTTCCTTTAAGTGTGTTAATTCACATAAATATTATCATCAGTGTGTAATCATTCGCTATAAGCGCCTAATGCTGTATGTATCTACGTACCTCAGCGTACATAAACCCCCCTTTGTTACATCACTACGCTTTTAACCTTAATGACACAGCTTGCTAATTCAAACAATCTTATTTGGTCCCATTAGTTCTCTTTCTGATTTACTTACTTCATTGTAGATTCATATATGTGGAGAGATAAGAGCAGCTTTGACCTCGTAGTCTCATTGTTAGGACAATCAATAAGTCTGTGTAGTCACGTATATCCACTATACGGGCGCAAGTTAACTCTGAACCTCGTGCCGATGAAGTCACATGACGCTCTGGTATACATAGTGTGCAAAACAGAAACAAAATAAATACGACATTGTATTTATTTAATATTTAAATAATTTTAGTCCGGGGATCCGGGGCGTCTCATTCCTGCAAGGTGCATAGTATTTCTAAACTACAGCCTTCCGCTTTGTTCTTATAAAGAGGGCAACGTATCTGCATCATAAGTGAATATTTTCTAATTATGTTGGCAAAGTAACTTTTTCAAACTCTCACGAAACCCAGCTTAAATCTAAATTATACAAGATTGTTATTTTATTAATTGTTTTTAAACAAAGCCGAGTTAAATTCTGTAGCTAAACTGTACTGAATCGATAAAGATGAAATTTGTAATTGGAGGAAGCTATAAGTCTCACCCTTATCTTCTATGTCTATAATATCTATACATATTAGGTATAAAATGAGACTCTGTGCTTCTATCTATTTTTCCACTAACTTATTCCAAACCATCGAACAGATTTTGATACGATTTTACTAATGTAAGAGCGATAAATGAAGAATGCATCAGTGCGAAGCTAGTTTTATATTTATATATTTCTTAAAAAAATCTGCGGTTAAGAGATTGCGTGTAAATAAATACATATAAGTAGGTATTGTATTTACTTAAACGCAGCAACATATTGTGTGATTTTGTTGATTTTCTCAGTAAATATGTACAGTTTCTATAACGGACACGTATCTAGGTAAAGTGGGATCGTTACATGAAGGAATGCCGGCAATCGTAAGGGCCGATCAGCGTTTATTAGGAGGCCGGACTGCGAGCCTAATCAGGAAATATAGGGCAATAAAACGGACCGGTAGCCGACTTAATCAAATAGTCGGAATCACCCAACGGTTGATTCTATTCACGCGGCGTGCCTTCGCTGTGTGCTTAATTAAACCCAAGCTATTGTTAAGGTTTATTAAACTCCTATGTACGGTACTGACGCGCTTAGAGTAAGATTTCATAATAAGCTTATCCAACCCACGCTTCCGGTTGGCAGATTTAGAATATCACGCATGTCTTTCGACCGCTAGACTGACGTTTTATTTATTTCGGCATAAAAATATGTGAATGCTTTTCTTTAAAGTAAGTAATCAGAAGATACAGTATCGGTCGGTTATCGGTATATGTTTTCTTTTAATTTTAAAGCAGATTGTTACAGAAGGAATCAAGGAGGATTTTGATATGGAATAAGCGACAAAGAAGGAAGGTTTGAGTAAGTAATTTACAAAAAAAAAATTGCATTCTTGCGAATCCGGGGCCAGTTCGTTAGTTTAGAATCAAGTAGCGAATAAATGTAAGTATTAGTTGAGGATATAGGTCATAGATGGAGAGCCAACACGTTGGCCTAAGTATTACACTTAGTAAACATCTTAGAGAAAGCAGCGAGAAAGCCTATTCGATAAAATACATATTTATAAATTTATTTATTCTTAAGACTATTTGATCCGGTTATTTTAGGACAAACATATCAAATATTCAGCATGTGACTCTCGGGGATGTATCCAATAAATCAGTTTTACAGCATGCCAGTGTCATTTCAGTCGTCGAATGGCATAAAATGATAATTTTACTGCGCTCCCCTTCCGTCTCCAGGAGTTTACGACAATTGTGAAATGTATCGACAGTTCGGGTGACACCTATGTGTGAAGACACACTGTATTATTTTTAAAAAAAAAAACTCTGTGCCTTATCGTGCTAGATATAAAGATCAATTTTCTTGAAAATTAATTTTTGAAGCGCAAAATAGAACTTTGTATTTACATAGGTAACATATGGTAGACACCCCCCTCTCCATCCCGTAACCATCCTCTCGCGTGTCGATATTTTAAGAAAAGTATGAGACCGTTAATCTTTCAGGTGACTTTACTGTTAGACGTAATGGATTATGATGTGTCATAGAACATTTTAAAGGTCTCTTTACTCTCTAAAATAGACTACGCAAACAAAGTTGTTATTTTCAGTTAGTTTTCAAACTTCACTGCTATGTGGAAATCATTTCGAAACTTTGACAATTCTTAAATTCCTCA
Source organism: Synanthedon vespiformis (assembly GCA_918317495.1). Classification (NCBI taxonomy): domain Eukaryota; kingdom Metazoa; phylum Arthropoda; class Insecta; order Lepidoptera; family Sesiidae; genus Synanthedon; species Synanthedon vespiformis. Next base: position 4,692,139 of record OU906954.1, on the reverse strand, counting down.
ATTATTTCATATATCAAGCGTATTAAAAAGACGAGACTTATGAATATAAGAGACTAATAAAGCTCTGAAAAAAATTGAGGACTAATAAACAACTATTAAACAAGTCTGGTCTATTGCGTCAATGAAAATAGAAAGTACCAATATTAGGTACTTTTTTCCCTTCAAAATTATTTTTAAGTCGATTGATTTTACTAGCGGAACCATTGAAAGTAATGTTTACCATCAACATGTTGTGCTAAGAAAGAGTATTATTTGCATAGTAACAAAACAGTATTATAAATTTAACGAAACAATAATTGCCCTTTACTCATTGCGTCCAATTAACAAAGACGCTTCCACATTACAATTTGTTACGGAATAGGACTCAATGCTTTTATGGTTGTTCAAGTTATGCAAATGTTTTTCGTTCTCTATAGCATTGTTCGTTTTAGTTGAAATTGTGTTCATGTTTTGTGTAACCATATCTCCATGATTAGATGAAAATACCTGATCATAATTATTTGCCTATATTTGTCCTATTAAGTATAAGTATACTGTCGGGAGAAATACTCACCATTTTGCTTGTGAATCTATACTCGTACTTGGCTATCGACAGCTTTTTACTAATTATAAATAAAATAAAATAAAAATTAAATTTTTTTTTGGTTGTTCGTTTATTAAATACGAAATGAAAAATAATAACCTCATTTTATCTAAATACCTAGTATTTTTTTGTCACTTAATTTATTCATATTGTGCTTGTGTGCAAATGTGCTTTCTGTTCTGTTCTGTTTTGATTCTGTTCAGCAAGTCCATTTCCATACAATTTCTATAAAGTAATGGGTGCAACAGATGCATTTTAAATTCGTTGATACATTTTAATAAAGTTGTACACCAGAAGTCGTTTACAGGTTGATTGAAAGCTCAAGCTGTTGTGGAGTCGTGGAAATGAACCAAAGGCTGAAATGTACCGCTACAATTGCCCACTTTACAGCCCTGTTTCACTTTTATTGCTATAAAGTACGCAATAAAACCGTTGACCACCATTATATCATTCTTTAGGAATCACTCATTTATCTACTGGAAACTATTCAAAATTAATAGAGCTTATAACGAAGCTACACACTAAGTATGGAAATTGAATTACACACATACATATATACAGCTATGACGAAAATACATATTTTTTTAAAACTGGCATAATGACCAATCACCTGTAACCCGTGAAAATAATATTTGAGTCCCTAATACTTAAAAATTAAAGTTTTAAATATATATATTTTACTTCTTTTTTATATATTTTTAACTTTTTTATTCATTTTTGGCTTTTTTTTAGTATTAATTGTTGTTGCATTAAACTTTATACCTACTATCCACTTGCAGAAAAATTTTTTTTTATGTAATAAATGGTGGCAGGCAGGCTGACTGTCCACTTGGTGGTGGTTACCGTCACTTAAGGACTTAAACAACACGAAGTGGATGTAGAAATATAATTCCAGTTGAGTTTTTATTCACATTTAAAAAATGAAACAGTATAAGCCTAAACTTTTTAATAACACCTCTTAATTATGAAAATCTAGTCAAAGCAGGTTTAGCATTTTCAAAAATTAGACTCAAGTTTAGAGAGGTTGTAATAATATAACAGTTGGAAATAAATACCCATTGGTATTAAAATAAATAGTGGATCAAAATATATTAATTTGGGTTTATCTCTTAAAATTTGCTGATTCCCATCATTTACAATCATGCATAAGGTATTATTACATATTTTTCACACATTGAAAGTTAACATATTCTTAACATTTTAAAATAATAAAATTTAATTTTTAATGGTAATGTTTCTTAAAAGAATACTTATTCATATGTTTTGTATTCTTATAATATAGGTATCTCCTCTTCGCCGCCTAACTCAAAGATATTAAACGAGAACGTGGCCTAATGATAGAGATTAAGACGTAAATCTATCTCGAAATACGTCCCTTTTTCCTTCCCTCATCTTTCTCGTACAACCTACCTATCTCATACATCTATGGAGGAGCGGACGATCATTAAGGAAGATTGTTGCTTGTTGTGTTAATGGGGCCCCTGTAATGGAGCCTCTAAGTAACTAAGATTATACCTACGAATGCCTAAAACCGGGTGTATACACACTGTAGCTATTTTTATCCCAATTCAGTTTATTTATAAAATTCTTCTTGGTTGTAGTTATACTATAGTATATTATAGTAAAATATTATACTATAGTACCATTAGTACCTAATCTTGAAAAATATAAAAAGATTTCACCTGATCAAATAGGTATTAAGATGAGGAGTTGCTAATAGGTATATTGGAAGTATGAATTCACCATTAATCTTTTTATTTATTTTTTTATTTTAATCTTTTTATGTAATGTTATGATGTCTACCTACTCGTTCAATATAAATGACTGCATGTACTCTATTTTATTGTCATATTATTATTTTTGTATATATTTTATATATACAAAAATATATTTTTGTAATTAAAAAGTTAAATCTTTGTCGATTTTCTAATAACATTAAGCGTTCGTAAAAATGAAAAGTTTTTATTTTATTTTTTAATAATCAACATACTATGTAGGTAATCAACATACCAATATAAAACTGGCTGGAGGTAGATATAATTACACTTTCAATCATTTTTAAATAGGGTGTTCCCATAGCTTAGAAATAATCTCTAAGTTCAACTTATCTTATTTATTATGAAGGTCATAAATACATATTTTAAAAGTGCCATCCATACAAGCCTGATAGTAACCAGTTCGATTAAACAGATGAATAATAATAACCGCCTGTACTGAGCAGTGAGCTGTTTGTATTGTGACTACAGCGAGTATGGATTAGCGCGGGATGCCGCGCGAGCTAACGTCACAAAATGGCGGCCGTAAAAACAAGTGAAGAGTGAGTTACGGTCGGACGCTCGGGCCTTTGGGGGTGGAGGGGGGACAACGCCTAGCCAATGGCGTTGCGCTGAGCGAGCAAGTCGCATTTCGCTGCCAACTCTGCTCTTTCTTTTATGGCCGTAGTTGTTTTTCTCTGGCGCGCTTTTTCCTGATTTTTTTTGCGGGGAAACGGTTTTGTTTGCTTTGTAACGGTATACAATGTATATTTTAGTGGTTTCCACTGTCTCAGTAAAATATGGAGCTTTCAAAGGAACGGACAAGTCGAGAGGGTTTGTCAAATGATTTGATAGTTTCATATAATCAGATAATTACTTTCATTAAATATAAAAATTGAAATAATCAAATAAAAAAAAGCAAACCTGCTCCAAACTAGGTACAAAAATAGCTACAAATATATCTCCTTCTTAATCTAGTAGGTATTGTAAAACCAGTTTTATCTAAAATTGAATTTCTTATTTTGTTGCAAAACTTACTTGAGGTACGGTTGAGAATGCGATAACAATACGCTTTATAAATATGTACATATTATATATTTTTTAGAGTTTTTACATTGATATAAATTAAGTTCTAATTAAGTAAACTAATCTCTATATTAGAACTCTCTAATTCTATCACTTACTTTATATATAAAAAATTAGCTTAAGTTATGTATATAGGTACTGTATCGTTTTACAGATAGACTTGAAATATTGAGACAACTTTTAATTTTAACAGAGAAGTGCATAATTATTTCGAAACGAAAAAAAGTAGGTTTAGCTAATATCCGATATATTTTTATATCTGTATTAGATAAATTATCTCTCTATGTTATACCGTTATCTATTAGATATACTTATAGGGAGATACTCATAATAAGTATATAAAACAAGCTATAAATAAATATAAGACATACCTAGTAGGTTTGTTTCACAACATCATCTTAATCAAAAACAGTCATAAAAAGTAAAAAGTTATCCCGTACAACATTCGGTTTCGTCAGGAAAAGTTGGCTAGCAATAATTTAGTTAAGACTGTGCCCACGTCTCGACGTCATGTAATATCTTCCCTGACATATTTATTGTTTTCGAGGGGTGGGACCGGGATGTTTCTCTGAAGGGGAGACTGAACTTTGTCTTGTCCCGGGCGTTATTGGACCGTGACAGGGGATGCTACAAGATAAAATCTGGGCACCAAAAATAAAATTTAAAAATCCGACATAATCCTTACAATTTATTATTTGCAGATGTTTTCAGTCTTGATCTTGAGTACGATTGAGATGTTTGTTTTTTTTTTTTTGTATAAATACCGCTACCTTGTAATTAAAGTTATTACCTTTGGTGCTAAGGCTATATTTTATGAACAAAGATATTAATCTTTAGACGAATGAAATGTTAGAACATTTTGTGGAAAGGATATTTATAAAGTCATGAAAATAAACGTGTAACATTCCATCCCTAGTTCAAATTTCAGATCTTATGGCAGATAAAAAACACCCCATTGATTACCTACCCTCCTAACAGAGTTTTGTTGAAGTTTTAAAATATAGGGAATATTCAAATACAAACACTAATAATCTTAAATATATGGCAAATTAGATGCAGTTATTGAATGTCTTATTTTTGCCTTTTATATAGGCAATATGATCTTGAAATAAATTTTACTCAAATTAATTATTTTTAATTTTAATTAAATTTTGAATATCTTGAAATAACTTTTGCTTAAATTAAGTTTGTGTATTGAGAAAAGGTATTTTTTTGGTTAAATATAGTTTGTACAGCCCTAATTTGAAGCGAGCGAGAAGTCGCGCTTGAACAGAGAGGTCGTCGTCCGCACGCCCGCCCGCACCTCCGCTGCTTCGAATACCGCCTCGCAATATCTTGCCGGTTTAATCCCGCTCGCACGTCTGCACCAAACCCATATCCGTATTATAACATTTACAACTAAAACAAACATAATCACATGATATCCTGCCAAACAATTCTGTCTAAATATTTGAAATAAAGGCGCGCTTCACTGTGCATACGTCGTAAACGTTTATAGCTATACTGAGCTTAATATTCAGTGAATTTCTTTGATGAAGCAGAAGTGCTTTAGATTAAAACAATTAATAGTTATAATATAAAACTATTATTAATAATTATTATATAAAGTAACTATTATAAGTCACACATGTATGGCATTTTTTAAAAAGAAATTATCTTTTTGTTGAGTTTCTATAGATAGATGAATATTAAAGTGATTTTTTAAAGCATGTTTATTTAAAGGAAAAGACTCAAATTGTGTATGTTTTCAATACTTTTCGGTTTAGGTCTATTACCGGGAATAGCTTAAAAAACTAAGTTTATTATTTTATTTACCTATATTAATTTTTAAGGTGTATTAACGTGAAATGACCTCCCGTCGTTTTTTTTGAGATATTGTGTAGCCAATAGTTAAAAATATATCTTCTGTAGAAGATGGCTACGATTATAATTGTCAAGGAATTTTAATTAGTGTTATAAACTTTCGCACGCTCGCAAATTAACTTGATAAAACACATAGCGTGAATTGCGAAGAAGTTATCATTAATTAAACGTCACACCTATTTAATTGAAAAGAAAACCTCAAAATGTGACTTTTAAAAAATTAATATTTATAACATTAACAATAAAATTAAATAAAATCTTTTAGGTTAATAATTATCTTCATTGATGCTTTGTATTAAATGCACAGGAATCTTTCCTTATTCTATTGAAAAAAGAATTTTTCCATTTTTCTATTGAAATATGTATATTTAATGTAACAAAATTGTTATATATGTAACCTACCTCTACATGTTCTACATTTTAAAATTAAGCTTAGTAATAACTCTGAAGGACCTTCAATTACTTAGTGTTTATAGGTTAGGTTTCCTACCCCCCCTCGGTGGGTCATGACCGTGCAGTGGTGGGGGGGCTTAACCCTCGGCAATCCGGACGGTTGCAGGGGCCGGTGGGGTCACCGGTCTTTGCTTGGCTGATCGGATTGTCGCGGGGAACAAAGAAGACCCACGCGCGTGTGCTCCGAGCGGGCTCCGACCATCGGAGCTCGTGACGGAGCAACAGTTTGGAGGCTCCAACTTGTCCGTTGGAGCTTCACCGGTCACCGCTCGCTGGGCCGAGGAACCGTACTCGGCCCACGCGGGTGTAGGCCGGTGAGAGACGGCACCCCCGGTCCTTGTGCGTCGGACCGAGGTATGGGTCTCGGTTCTGCGTACGAAGACCGGCGCGGGTCGCAGCGGGCGGATTCTCTCGGATAGCTCTGTCGCTCAGTGGTAGTTGGGCAACGCACGCGAAGACGGAGCTCTACGGCAGGGAAGGACCGTCTGGCAGAGTACTGCAATCGCGGCTTTGTGGAGGGTGGTGAAGACCCGGTAGCGCGGCCGGCCTAGTAACCACCCTCTGCAGTCGTTCGGAAGAGTGAACACCCGGCCTCGCCACCCGGCTTAGTAACTCTTCCGACGACAACACGAGGTGGAGCTGCCGCGATTGATGTGGAAATGTCAGGCGGAAACCCCCCTTTGGGCCGCCCACCCTTAATGCCGTAGAGATGAGCGGCCACATGAGCAGGGGTTTTCCGAGAGTTTCAGGTGGAAGCGGCCTCCAACTCTGCGGTAGGTTGTGCCGCAGAGAAGAGGTTATGGGGTGCTTCACGAGTGAAGCCCCTCGCTGACTGCCTGCTGCGAGAGGTGGAGAATAGGCAACCTGTGCCGCTTCGCCCAGGGGCGGCGGACATGGGGTCGTCCGCTGTCATCACAACACCGGGCAACGAGGGGAGACGTGCTGTGTGTTTCCGGCGCGTCTCTTCACGGCGCGGAGGTTACACTCCGCGCCTTATCGAGGTGGAGCCCGCAAGTGTGCGGGCCTCGTCTGGCGGGGGAACACCGTAGCGTGTCTAAACGTCCCCTGACCCTCGCCCATAGACGGCGCGAAGAAACACCGCGGGGTTTTAGTGGGTAGAAGTCCCACATACCCCACCGATCTCCCCATGTTCGGTGGGGATCTGATACGCAGATTTCCTCGCGTAATAAAAAAAAAAAAGGTTAGGTTTCCTACATATACCTATTAAAAACCTACAACTTACAAGTAGAATACTACTTTTTTAAAATAAAAATTATAGATACTATTGACAGGCTACACAGGTCTTAAACCAGCCAGCTTGCAGTAACCACTTCCTAACATAAAACCTCTATGAAATAACAACGTGTGCCCTATTGTTTCAGTGAGATAAAAAGAAACGTCAGGGCTCTATACTTTTCTTATAACTAATCATCCTTTATCAAATTAATGATAGTACCTATAGAGCACTTGCGCCCTCTTTATGATGGTAATCACCGACCTTTATTTGAGAGTTTTTAAAGCACATAAATATGAAATCGTAGGTACATCTGCCATTTTGTTAATGTAGCCAACCATTCTTGCCACTGGGATATCACATATTTGATTTTATTCTTCTTTGTATTGCATTTCTGAGTCAGCGTTTACCCGGTCGAATTAAGACGTTTCTTGAAACCACAAGACCTGGCTGTTATATTAACATAGCTACTAACCTATAAATAAATACCGTCCCTTTTACCCACACGTCTACAAAACAACTTTATTTTGCCACAATAAGAACGTGAATCAGTACAGTTTCATGTACCTAATTCCAAGAAAAAGTTTCACGTCATTCATAATTTACTTCTAAAATTTGATATAGGTACCTATATGCTATTGATAATTATTATAATCTCGTAAAAAACTTTTATGATGAGTATTAATAGTAAAATTCAAATTCGTCGGGATTATACCTACTATGGCAATTTTAAAGATTTTTTAACAGATATTTAACAGAATAGAGCATACCGAAGGAAGGAAGGATTATTTTTTTTTCATGTGCAAATAAATTATTAGGTAAATAAAATAAAAAAAACCCACATTAATAAATTTAAAAATGGTTCTAATTTCTCACTCAAATCAAATAGATTACATAACCTAATCCAAAAGAACTGACTAAGCTTCTTTGTGCAAAGTTTACCTGTTGGCGCTGTGGCCTAGAGGCCATATTGGTCGACCAATGTTATTTTATATGTGAAGAAAGGTGGGAATCGCTAGATTTACTATTGAGAAAATATACTGAGCGAAGAGAATTAATAAAGCAAAGGTAAATAATTCGTGTCTTGACCTAATAAGTATTCTTTGGATATCACTATACATTTACTGTAAAAAAGATGTATGTAATACCCATTTCATATTTTACTGCACATTAAACTTACAGCTTTTAATTTTAATGTTAAAAGAAACAATGCTACAACGGAAACCCACATTTATTTGTAAGTTTAATTTTAACCAACTAACAAGAAGTGTCTGTTTAATATTGGCAATGATAAAGTAGAGATTCGTTACTGTATATACCTATGGAGCGGTTGACTTTATTTTATTTTTACACTCCGCGAGTGGGTGAGCGCGCGCGGCTGTAATTTCGCGGTGCTCGCGGCGCGAGGGCGCGTACGCAGATCCAAGATGGCCGCGAGAAATATCAATAATTAATATCACAAAATTGAGTGTTAGTATTTCGATAACGCAATTTAATGAGAAAACTACTTTTATCATACGTATCGGTTGTGTTAATCGGACATTGGTTGTTGCAGTGGTACGTTTCATGTCATTTAATAATAACTCCGCACTTAATGAGTCAGAATTAGTTAGGTACATGCAAAATCAATTTTCAGAGTTATGGATTTTTGTGAGTAATGAGAATTTGTAAAGAAAGTTCGCTTACTATCCTTTGTTATGCTTACCTTAAGTTATCTCTTACGCTTTATTTAAATTATCTCTTTCATTTCTTTTGACACTAGTCGCTTATGTATATATCTACCTTATGTAAGTAGGTACCTTCATAGGTACCTCCTATATTTTTATATAATTATGGATCATTGCCTGATTAAGAAACTCTTGGAATAAAGTAGGTAAATAAGAAAATTTTCATTTAAAATTAAAATAAATCATGTGTCCACAAATAGTGTCTCTTAGGTAAATACTTATTAAGATTAAACTTTTTCACGATAATGACGTTAACCATGAAAACCAAAATTTACTTTTTTTATATTTCTTCAGCCTTTTAACGGAGTAAGCTAAGGTAAAAAAAGATATGAAAAATTAAACTAACCCGTGAGAATGAATGCTCATGAAAGTTTAAATTATTTTTATCTATAATAATCTTTCGCTTTACCTTATACTTAACAGAACTAAAGACGTATAATAAGAAGGGTTCCATGTTATTTTAATCTATAAATCTTCTTTCTTTATATTAATTACTAACTGGCGCTCGCGACTTCGTTCGCGTTGAAAAAGTAAAAAAGCCTAATGTTTAAATCTACCAAGTCTCATAAAAATCAGTTACTTAATTCGTTTAAGAGTTATGGAGGACCATACATACATACCTACAGATTTATTATTAGTATTGATTGATGATAAAGAGAGAAGATTTGTTTAAATTGTATTTTTGTATGTACATATACCTAGTGTTTTTTGTTTTTGTTTGTAATGAATAAACTCAAAAACTATTGGACTGATTTCAAAAACTCATTCACATATAGAAAGCTTCATTATCAGCGAATAACAAAGACAATATTTTATATAGTTACGCGGACGAAGTCGCGTGCAACGGCTAGTTATTTGTACTACTAACTCCTCGGGCGCGTCGGTCTAGTCGAAGGCGACATACTAATATGTGCTAATATCTAAGATATTAGCAACGCGTGCCAATTTTACTCGAGAGCAATTAATAGCATGTGACGGGTATTATATTGAAATTCAGTACACTACATATATACATATAGTCTGACCTCCAAGTGTGCATACAAATTAGCATTGTACCAGATTGGCAAGAGATATATCATCTACATTAAATACTTGTAACTTAACACCTCGAATACCTGTTATAATTATATTAGGTATATACGTGTAAAGGGGGATATTTTATCTCTTGTAAAGATATGTATACTTTTTGGTAGATTAATAATATGAAGGGCACAAAAAGTAGTCTCTCAGCTTTCAATATGTATTCCTTGTAACTTATTATAAATGTTTTAGTTATTTAGTGGATTATTTGTTGATTTATGTTTTACTTATATGTATGTGTATAATGTGTATCGAGATATTGTATGTTTCCCAAATATAAATAAATAAATAAATAAACTGAATTAATTATTTCATTTGTTCTTAGCTAGTCAGTCAGTTCGGTGTGGAAATAGTGGCGATAATTATATTATTGATTATTTTAATTGGATATCGAAGAACAAGAATAGCACAATACTAAAGTACACATAATAGCACAATTACGTAATTTTACAAAAGTATGCATTTGTATAGGCACGTATACCTACGTGAGTCCGGGCCATGAATAGTTTCCTTTATTTGTTTCTAATTAATTATTGTTAGAGACATAGATCTGTCTTAATTCTCTTTAATTAAATACAATATCTTGTTGTCATCGCTTCTAATTACTTGCCGAGTAATTAAATGTTTAAGTAGGTTTAAAACTTGTGTAATTAACGGTGCGTTTATTGTTGTAGGAATCATAAATAATTATTTTTTATGTAGAAATTAAAATGTATTATATATAGTTTTTTATGTGTATGATATTTAATTAAAAGTATCAATAACTTAACTGGATAAAAGAAGTATTTATTTTACATAATATTTGTTAATTTTTTAATATATTTTCTCTATTTATGAAATTTTAAATAATTTCTAAATGTACTTATATAAAAGGCATAAGTAAAGAAACTTCGTGACTCAATAGAGCAATTGCAGCTATTGTTCGTTATTTAAAAGCAACACGACTGAATTCCGTGAGCACTGAAACAATTTTCGTGTCACACGTTTGCACTAAAAAACCTTGGCTGCATTTCATATTTATTTCCTTTAACTCCTTCTTTTTTTCCAACATTTTTTTTATTCATCATAAAAATATTCAATAATTTAATCATTTCTTTTATTATTTCAAATAATAAATGCTTCTGAAATGGTTGAAGCTGATTCAAATCACAGTTTCAAATTTCCATATTAATACTTAGTATCCTATACTTATGTGTGTACTTATGTACTAATATGTGTGTTCAGTATCTACTATACCTATAAGTGTTTTGTTGTAAAGTGTAAATTTACTAAATTACTCAAAATTTAGTATTTAATAAAAAAATTAGTAATAAAAAAATTTACTAATTATTTAAATTACTCAAAATTAATTTAATTTATTTAAATTAAATTAAATTACTGAATTTTACATGTGTTCTTAGAAAATAAATGAAGCCCTGCCCACAATGAGGGTGGATAATACTTAGCTCATTGTATGGACGTCTAGAGTTAATTTAGAATAAATGTATGCAAGACCTAAGAAGGCTATACCTATTAAAAGATAAAATAATTCAAGTTGAACTTTGAATAAAGTCACAATACAAAATACAAAAATAGGTATTAAATATAGGTAAACGTTTAAACAATACATATTATTATGTCTTGAAATACAGAAGAAATTTAACTTAACCTAAGTAATTGATTAAATTAATTGGGAAAAATCAGCTTATTTTTCCACTGTGACTAAGTCCTAATCACCTACCTGTAAGTATTGGTGTAAGTCTAGAGTACCATTTAGGTATTAAAGATAGGAACGTGCTCCTTGAAACGGCAAAATTTTTATCGCAAGTCCGTTATCGTGGTTGATCATAAATCAGTTTTCAAATCGTGAGTCGCCAACGTTAGCGTTGCGATGCGACGTATACATATTGGAAATCCTTACTAAAGGAAACTGGACCGTTCTTCGAGCGTTATAAAGCATAATTTACTATCGCCCATGACCCGCTTATAGCACATTTGGGGATGTATAAGATTTACTGTCGCATTGTACCTAAGTATTTGCCAATGCACGTAAAATACTAGGCGAGGTTCTTAAAATGCCAGACTTATTTACGGTCACTAAGAGTTACCGCTGCGCTGTTCCAATCGGGCCCCAAGTTTGAAAATAAGTAGGTATATTTAAAAGCAATAAGTTGTATGTTACATAGACGGAACAATGTAACTTAGCTACTACTGTTCTCTAAATACTTTGTTAGAAAATAAATTAAGTAGGTAATTCATACAAATTAAAGTACCAAACTGAATGTACCAATCTTTGCGTACCAAGTATTATTTTAAAACGATAAAATATCAATTATTGTCGTTACAAGCAAGCATTTCAATGTTTTTTTCATACTTAGTCATACTTTATTTTGTACAATTGTTAATCATAGCTTCACTTTAAACTGGTGAGCGGCCAAAAGAGACGTTATAACAATAATAATATCTGTAGATAAGAAATAAATTTGGCTAATTTTTATTTATTTAACCAATGAATCATATTTTATTCCTAATAAGTTTTTTATTAAGTTCTAAGTTAATTGCCCAAAGTTCGAATATAAAAATATTTTGCATATGTTTGCTAAATAGACATTTAATAAATACATAGGTATTTCGGCATTATATATCTAGAGTCATAGTTCGTATACATTTACAAATATATTTTCGATACCAATTAAGACTGGACTATCCTATATGTGGTCACAATGAATGAAAGATTTATTAGTACACAGTTAGATATTAATTTGAGTGATCTTATTGGCACAGTCAATAATAATTTATGGCTCTCCCGGCGAGAGTCTATTACGTTGAATTATCTAAGTATATGTGTATTGATTGATTGGGTCTTCAGTATTAATTAGTTAGAAATAAAACTCTTATTATACTCGACTTATACCTTTAACTAGGTATGCTTTGCCGGACTTGGCGTGACATGCCCGGATAACATTAGCTATACTAGTTTTATGAGTTTAAGGGCTCGTTGCCTTCCTATTTTCATGGTAGATTTGGTATAGAGACCTAAGAACTAAGAGTTTATTATTTTATTATTATTCTGTTTTGAAAATACGACATTTAGCGCGACCCCAGTGTTGCCAGGCGCACTGGCCTAATAGCAGGCCCTGTATATTTCCATGTATATTTCATTGTTTTGTTTATGCAAATGCTTGTTATGATCACTTTTACATGTTCTACAATGATATAGTTAATTTAAGACAATTACTATATTATTAATAACATTAAGATGATTTTTTTCATCTCAATCAAAATATTTCTTTATTATCGAATTACGTAGCGGGTCGTTAATTCAACCGAAATTTTCAAATATATTGGTTATTTTACGATCAAAGCAACCGTTGTACAAAACAAAGTTACCTACATTACGCACCCGCACTCGGTCGAAATTTTTGATTTACGAGAAACAGAATCTAGTGCAATTAGATCGGGCTGCGGGCTCTGGGTTTGATTTATTATGGTTCTTCGTAATCATGGCCGAGACATTCTGTGATCCCAGTATAATTCTGTTTTATGACATGCCCCTGATGAATGACTTCGTGCGGTTTATCCGCCATCTTGAAACGAGTTAGAAATTGATTGCGGTTTAATCCTGTCTAGCTACGGCTCAGCCTGCGGGCGCTTATAGCTTACTCTCGTCTATGTTTGACATAAAAATATTAAATTTAAACCTTTATTATCGATATGACACCACAACTTATTATTGGTGTGCCTAAAAAGTGTTTAAAAATTCTATTTTAAAACTTTCAGATTTCATATTTACCATCTCACTCTAATGGTTCTTTTGGCTGCAGACTATTTCGCAGGACCTACTAACTAACATTTTGATCATAGAAGCTTATAAAATCCGTAAATAATATATGCTCTTAGCTAGTAATTGAACAAAAATTTTAACTAGAGTATCCTCAATTTATTATTCTGTAAAACTTTGAAAGTGGAAGAGGAAATTTATAAAGGGCTTGTTACTTCTCGTTAGATAGTAGTGTTAGGTATAGTCCACAAAATATTAGCGTGACATTTCTAGTTCAAATGATATGAACCATTTTACCATTTTGATCGAATAATATACCAAGTTATTTACCTATTCTCGTTTTCACATACCTACCTAGCTATTATACCACGTAAGACATTATTTCGTCAGCACAACCAAAAAAGCTATAAACGTAGCACTAAATGTAACACTTACATCGACATAACACACGTTGATACCGCGTCATCGGCTGTCGTCGCAACGGAGTTAGCGACCGATAAACGAATCGTCAACTCCACTCCACCCGTCCCCTCTATCGAGGTTATAAAAACCAAACTATCCGGTAACACGCACCTGAATATAAATCACAACCTGTTATCAAATAATGTACGACACGATCGTATTTATGTGAATTTTTCATGAACATAGTTCAGCGTCACTACTAAACACAACAATCTGTGAACACGCACTGCCTATTCAGTGAGAACTATTGAAATGTTTGTAGAAGAAAGTGAAACCACGAAAGGCAAAATATTTAAACCAAAAATCGATTCTTAAATTATGCAAATTTTACCTCATGATTACAATACTAAAGAAAATTAACGCGATGGTCACTTTTTTTGTTGTTTCGAACCCTTTTTTTCCGATGAGTCTGACAAACGACAAAAGCATCGCATCACAGTCGCTTGTATTGTTGCTCGTAATTTACTTAACTGGCTCTAATGCGTGGCCATGATTTATGTAAAAGTTACGCAAGTATCGCTTTTGTGCTTCACTTTCGGTTTCAGGGTACTCATTTGCATAACAGGGTGCGATCACAAAGCTTGGACACCCTTCACGTACTACAATCCTTTTCGTTTCACTTTTAAAATACATTGTTGACAGTTCGTGTAATAAATAAATCAGACGCAAATTTTCACGGTCCGGTGTGGGTACCCTAAATTTTTTGGCTTATATACCTACCTATGTATCTATGACTACTGGTTCATTCCTGAGATTAGCGCGTACAACCAAATAAACAAATAAACTCTTCAGCTTTTATATATTGGTATAAATTATGTGAAGATCAACATTATCCACGGATTTTAAATAGTAGCAAGATTTAATTAAGGTTATTTTACTTGCCCAATCAAGAGGCCTAATGACTTTATGTAATGCCTAATAAGAGATTAATTAATGAGAAATATCGACAAAGCTGTTAGAAGTGGAATTCATATATTTTCGAATTCATACCTATATGTAGTTTAATTGTTAAAGTGGAAGATTTTGGGAATAATAAAAATATATTTTATTTTTGGACATTTCTTGTGGTTAGTGGGACTATTTCGAGGTGCACATTATTTTAAAATAATAATAAAAATGTATACATTATAATATGAGCTCTTATAAAAAATATATCATGAACATTAACTTGGTAGAATCAATATTACCTACTACAACACTATACCTAACTATAATACAATAACAAATTTTATACCTACTTAAAGGCCGTACGAAATCGTGGGAAATAATTTAACAGTAAAGCATGCCTTCATTGTGCCACAGGCTTATAGTAACAATTTATCGCCGGATCAATAATTATTAATTTCATTTGACTAATTTCCTTTAATTATACAATAACAATAAACGCTGATTCAGTGGTCACTGATAGTAAAATGGTCGGAATAAATGCCAATAACACACATCATTATGGCGTGTAATATCGTTTTACAACTTTAAGGCAATAAATAAATTGACTGCCGTTCGTACATTTTATTACGATTTAAAAGTCGATGAGTGTTTGAAACGAATAATAAGATTTACATCGGTTATTAATGTTAATTTGATACGCCGTTAAGGAGGCTCGGTTTTCAACTATGAGGATATAATGATTTGTCTGATTTATACTTTTATGGAAGTAGCACTTGTGATTCTAGCTGCCATTTTAAATGCGTCAATGGAAAATTATTATTTTCTAATAGCTAAGTGCTTAAGTTGTCAGCAGCTAATATATTTTATAATGCTGCTCTACTTTAAAATAATACTAATTACCTATATTTCATTGTAATTCGGATTTGATTAATTGTTTAAATTTTTAAATACAATTAATATTAACTTTTATTTGTGTTTATGAGTTTGATTAATAATCCCTTTATTATATTTTGGTCAAGTTCCCTATTAGGTATTTTTTATCTCCAATCAATGTAAAGTACCTATACTTGAACTGTTTCAATTTTGTAGTATAAAATATACGTTAATATTTTATTACGATTTTTAATACATTATAAATCAATTTTATTATTAGTTAAATCTCAAAGACCTATTCTATAAAATGCCAACTGAAGGCTTCGAATGATCAGCAGTCAGTTTTATCATCCGATCTTTATCATACAAATACAAAAACACAAAGATTTACGAATAACAATCACTGAAATATTTTTTATAAATATCTCAATGTCTTAATATGTAGATACTAAAATATGTGTAATTTATTTACTAAGACATTCATGTACGGATTCAAGGATGTATTCAAGGAGAGATAGGTATCATGATTTTATCGAGAATAGATAGGTATCATGATAATTAGAAATGAGAAGAAAGGAATTGGCCTAAAACTGGTGTTATCCTCATGTTTTTTAACTAGTCATCAAAGAAAGTTATTTCACTAAAGTTAAATATTAAAAACTTTATATACAGAGTTCGTTGTGAATTTTTATTATGTGAATTTCCATGGAATGGACCAATGTTCTAATATTTTCCCAGACATGTATGTCATTAGAGTCGTATCGTCAATCAACTTGCATGTTCCCAAGTCTTTCTACAACTGTTTAAGAGTAGGCCGTCTAAACAAGTGTTAATAACCAATAAACAGTTTTAATGGTGTATAAAAAGCTGAGATTTATAACGAATAGGTAGTTTAATGCGTTATGATTACTCTCGACGCGTGCCGGTTTTACAATCTTATAAAATATATGATCAAGTGGTGATTTTCACTTTTGTTACAGTACATGTTAATTTATTAACTTCATTGTGATATAAAAAGTTCTTTGAAGAAAAATCATTTCGGCACTGCGTGCGTAGCCAGAATCACTTCGATTTTTCATTTTATATTGCCATTGCGTAGAAGGAGTTTTCAAATTAGAAAAAGTGCTTAACGAACTGTATTATTTATTTTTGTTTTTTTTTTTTTTTGGATTTTGAAGTTCAAAATCTAAGTCTAGTGCAATTTCCAAGAGATTTAATATTTTCAAAGAAGATGAGACGAATAAACCCACAGTCACGATTTATCTGATCAGTCTGAAGTTATATTGGGTCCTAGGCAAACTCATCCCAACATGTGGTCCCTAAAATATGTACAAATCTATACTGAGCGTATAGTGAGCCCAATTCGTTTGTTACTTATATTGATGTCAATATGGTTGATTATAATATTATTTGAGATATCTTTGAGAGTCACTTTAGCAAGGTCTCAGTAAATAATTTAATGAAAATTCAAACGCAAGTAGTATATTTAAAAATTATCATTGTTGTATTTTTTAGGTTTCACTTACGCATAATATCTATAGGTTACTTGTAAAGTAGATACAACGATACTATACGGTTTACAGTATTAAAATAAAACACGTAGAAAACGTCTACGAATTCAATTGATGTTAAAACAGATCAAGTAAAACTTTGATACATTGATAAATACATAATAGGGGAGACGATATGAATTCTATTCGTCTGTAATAATTGTCCGCCCACACTTATTGAGAAGGGCCGCTAAAGTAAAGGCGTGGGAGCGGTCTCTGACTGGACCGGGCTGGTCTGCCGGTCGTAAACTTACAGAATTAGTGCTTCACCAGCCGACTGTAGAAAGAAACACGTTTAATTTATAAAAAGAAATCACCAATGAACGTGTTGTGGAAACGAGTTTGAAGGCCTCGGCAATCCGATGCGGCTATTCGTGTACTTAAAAAATGTCGAAGTAAAGACAGCCATTATTTTTCTAGAGAAATAAAAGAACATTAATTTATTTGTTTTTCATTCCACATTACGGTGAGTATCGGCGAAGATGTATCTATTATCTTAAAATACTAACTATCAAAACTAAAGTAAGTCGGCTGATGGCTACCTACTTACCCACTTGTAACACACACGGACATTCCATAATATAATGGCTTATTACCTATGCTTTATTAACTATTTACATCGGCACCATTGCCAATTAAATTTTATCTTGATGCAGTGTAAATATCAGTCATTATGTATGTCAGTAATCGTTTACTTACCTGATTTGAAATGAAAAAATAGAATGTACATACCTATATTAATATTTTTTTTATCATCTACTCATAGTTTCCGATGATATGATAGCCTCTGAAAAGGATACTTAACTAAGGGCCTCTTTCACCGTGTCTGAGTAAAGTGTCAAGTAGGCTAACTGCCATTTAAAGTCACCGGTAAGAAGGGTTATCAAGGGTAATTTCAATGAAATTGACATAAGATAATCCTAACGTTTACTCGCCAATTAGCGTTACTTGAAAAGTAACTAATCAACACGTTACTTGTAGTTGGTGAAAGAGGCCCTAAGTAAAATAACAATAATATTCTAGCGAAATATTGGTTTATATTTTAGACGTTGTCAAGTATTATGTACATCTTGCCTAGTTAAGTCAAGTAAGTAAGTACTTAAATGACAATACAGTGAGTATTTTGGTAGGTTACTGACACATTTTAGGCAATATTCATATTAATGAGCACGTCTGTATACAAATGCGACTACCGTAATTGCAGTTACTAAACGGGTTGTTATATCATCAAACTAATTAATTCATAACAACGTGTTACGTAGTTTTAATAATGACTTAAACCTTGTGCACATTACATAAACGTGGGTTTTTATGGAGGCTAAAGAAATTTTCATTTCCTTTCTGTTTCTAGAATAAGTGAGTAAGTAAGTAGTATTTTCATACCTGACGGTTTTTTCAAGTGAAAATGTGAAGGAAAATTTGCAAAAGTTTTAAAACATTATTTTGAACGACAGATAATAAAATTGATCCAAAGAGTTTAGAGTTTTAAAAACTGAACTGAAGCTATGAGTTAAAAGAATAATCGATTAATTTTTTAGTACCTTGTTTGATAAAATATATATTGTTAAAATATAATTTTCTATAACTATATTAAAAAAAAATTGAAGTGTCTGTTACAAACTGCTTTTTACTAGGTATCAAAGAATATACTGTAGGTACTTATTACAGAAAAAAGCGAGGCCGAGTTCAGCAGTATATTATATTTTTTTAAAAGGTATACACCAACAGCACAAACAAAAAACTTATAATACTAGGTATTAGGTAACACAAGGCAATTATAAACTAATTCATTATTATTGGTTTTTTTTCTTATATCTAATGACTATTAAAATACTTTGTTCCATAAATACTTTGGTTTCTTTTAAACTTTGTGTTCAAAGAATGGCAAGAGTTCATGAAAGGCTAATGGCTTTTCATATTATGCTCCCAGTTCCCACCCTAATACGTTGTAGTCTCCGGCGGCCAATTACCAAGCTCGCCATAGCACCCGCGCCCATTCAAACTTTTCCCATCAACCCATCACGCTACTAAATTAAAACATAGCGCACCCCTATCACTGTAACGGGTGACGTTTTTTAAACGGCCGTTTAGGGTTAATACATAAAACTATTGATTGATAACATTGACAATAATATTCTCTTACTTTCATGTTTTGATGTCACCGCGTGAAGAATTTAACACTTCATTATTTGCGGTAGATGGTAGGATAAGATCGCTGATTTTGTTAGCAATAATGAAGCAATATTAGCAATAGGTACCTACTATCTTTAGTATTGTATACATATACTGTGTTTTGTGTATAATAAAAGTAATAACTGTAATTGTAATTTATATTATTATAATATTTTAAAGATGACAAATGGATACTGTTCTTGAGTTTTGTTTCGGGATTTCTTCTCAGGATCGTCATCACATTTGCTATATTTTTTCGAAACCCTGGTAAAATAAATGTATAATGACCGTTACAAAAGTTTCTTGGAAACATATTTGATGGGTAAATAACTGTTTCACTGGTATCTCATTAAAATATTTAATATGCATTACAGATTATGTTTAACTAAAACATATACGTAAAAAAAAAAACATAATAATATACTTAGTATAAACTTGATATTTTTTGTTCTTTTAGGTATTATTATAATATAAGTGCAAATGTTACGAAATTCGAAATTATAAAAGTTACAAATCTTAACTCCCTAAATAAAAAGTTTTTTATCTATTTTTTTTTCAACTTCACGAAGATGGGAAAGAGAAATGAATAAAACATTTTGTATATTTAAATCTCAAAGGAAGCATTACAGACCATTTCCTCGGAACTATGCGCCAGCCAAAATTATATCTATCAGTGATACCTACAGAGAACATTGTAGGGGGATGGTTCATTCATGGTGGCCTTTTTTATTATTTATGTAATATTTTGCAATTTTTTAAAGAGAAGGGTGGAACCCCTCGCTAAAGGGTGGGCCCGGAATGAATTTATGGTTCTATGTAGATAAACATATCAATTTGTTAGTGTTTTGTTAGTGCAACAACTATGTGATACAATTGTGACAGTGCTCAGTTGCATTGGCGACTCTTTGCCGATCGCAGTAGCCCAAACTCGAGACAAATTAAGGCTGCAAATAAATTTCCTTTCAAATTTCAATTTGAGTGCAGAATATTTAAAGAAGTGCATACAAAAAATATATTATCAACAATGTTAACGCTGGATATATGTATATTACTATGGAGGTATGTTTATATTCTTATAAGTATTTAGAATAGGCTGTTTCTTTCAGAATTTTAATTATGAAACCATACAATAATTATGTTGCTGAAAATATAAAAAAATATTTGATAAATTTCTTCATAGGAAATTTTCATTGATTATTTTTTTCAATATTCTTGATTATAACTTGATGGTAGTTTTTGATTGTTGATACCACAATCAGTACTTGGTGTGAGGCTTGGTGTTTATATTGTGATTAAAACTGATCATTCATTTTGTATCGGTGAAGTAAAAAGTACAGAAAAGGAATTACCACAAAGTAGTTACCAAAATTGGCTACCTTTCATCCCAATATATTACAACAAGTACCCAAGGGGCGTAGACAAAGTCACGGGCATTAGTTATTACAACATAAGTCAGTAGTAGAGACTGCTGCGCAGAGTTCCGCTTGTGCACAATGTTTTCTCAATGCCAGTCCAGCTGTACCTAGTTAAGGAATAAACAAGACGCTCATTGTTTACCTTAGCCCGTCCATCGCTTCCTCGTCTAGCCGGTATCCGCCAACCACTTCCTGCTGTTTAAAAAAAAACGAACGCGTCCACATCGCGAGCGAGTCTACTCGATTATCGATTGGAAACTATAAGCGAATAAAATCGATTTTCCCCCAAATTGAATACCCGTAAAATATAGGTAGCAGTTTTATGTCACGATTGTTTACAAGGCGGCGTGAATGTAAACGATTGTCGGTAATGACGATTTGATTTACAACTACACCAAACAACCAGCGTTGTTTAGACGATCCACATACATACCTAAATCTAGCTATCTGCACGCGCTATTTAATTGAACTCTATATTTATTCAGACAGCGCTCTAGAATAAGCAGTTAGTCCATACTGTCCATACTTACAGTTAATGTGCATAATATTATTAATACGAAAGCAACTCTGTCTGTCTGTCTGCTACCTTTTCACGCCTTAACTACTCAACCAATGATCATGAAATTTTGCATAGACGTTGTCAGAGATACAAGATAGGAATAGGATAGCTTTCATCCAAAAAAAAAGAACTGTTCCCGGGTGATCGTCTAAAAATATAACGAATTGGGCGCCACCGTTGTCACAGCGATAACGATGTCGGGCGTTATTAGGATATCTTCTCCTATATTTTCTTTTTTAACGCGGACGAAGTCGCGTGCACCAGCTAGTATAAGAATATATATCTCTTATTTATGAATTGATTAGTTCTAATCATAAATTTATGGGCATTTTATTTATAATTTAGAAAAAAAGGAAAAAGAGATTTTTAAATTACATACTCTTGGTAGAGAAGCACTGCCATAATCCAGACCAGACTAACTATGAAAAGTTTATTAGCCATGACGGAATCGAACCTGGGACCCCTGAGACAGAGCACTAAAGCAAATGCTTTAACCACTCGGCCTGTTATGTGTCTTTAACTAAAAGTAGATACCTTGATATTTCATTCCTTTAAATTGCAATTGAGCAAAATAGTTTTTACTACCTGAGAATTAACAAAGGGTTTTTACAACATGTATTTACAAATTCACACCCACTAATAAGTAAGTAAGTAGCTGCCATTAAAACCTCAATGATCTGATTTAAGGGTCAATGTCCACATAACTGCGCCGTCTGTACTCATAAACCGAAGCAGTTACCTATAAATTTTATACCGATAAACAAAGAAACAATCGTCCAGTGGTATAATATCAAACTTTTGCGGTAGGTTATGGGGCATTGTGACTCCTTCCTTGTTACTTTTTATGCCGGTTTCGCTTTGCCCGCTTACGGCCTTAATTAACATGCAAATAATTGTGGTCAACATCTGAAGCCAATTATTTTGAGAAGTATTGTACCCATATTTTTATACGAAACAAGCTGTTTTGCCAGCCTTTTAATATAAAAAATAATTATAAATCATTAAGTGTGCTTGTAATCAATCTATGTACCTACTTAAGTAGGTAGGAAAATACTAGGAATACCGTTTTTCATTGCGGTTGGATAATAATCTAAATACCTAATATAATTAATATGCAACCGCAATGAATCTATTTGTGTGGCAAAAAATTAATAAGTACCTATATTTTTTATTCACTTGTCTTATGAAAATATGTTAGTTTATCATGTTTTAAGAGCCCGTTCAAAAATTAATTCAAATAAACTTAATTTTTAAAAAATTTGAAATTCGTTAAAAAAATATATTTTTAATTTTTTTGTCTTTATTTTTATCATTATGTAGGTTAAAAACATGGTTCCTTAAAATTTCATTCCTACTTTAACCGCTTTTAATATAATTTAAATTTCATTATATTATGCTACGGCAGAATGCCGCAATACAATAAAGTTTGAATTATATTAAAAGCGCTTACAGTACAAAATACTATAACAATATTCAAATACTTAGCCGTGCCGTCGTCCTATTTGCGCCGGCTCTATAAGACCAAAGGCGTTAGGCTACAGTACCAATTTTACTGTATCTAAGGATGTGTTAAAAAGGCTTTGAGGTCTGTGCAATTGGGGAGTTCCGTCATAAGAGCGCAATAAACTTTTATCACTTGTTCTTTCAAGTATTTATTTGACAGTGTTGATGCGTTAAATTGCGATTAATAGATGATTAGCCATTCGGCCGTGCGTTTATGGCGGTCGCGTAATAAATTCGGTTTATTGCGTATCAATCACCTTACGGAAGGGCGAGTGTGTAGGTACTACACCAAGTATCGCCACCTCCAAATTTAATCACTCTGCGTTTCGTCTATTGATTCTTATAAATAGATTCTTATTACATATATTACTTAACTAGCTGGCGCCCGCAACTTCGTCCGCGTTGAAAAAGAAAAAAGTGAATGTGTTGAAAAGACCAAGTTTCATGAAAAAAAAAGGAACATACACATACACAACATACATACAGAAAAAAATTCTAAAATTCATCAATTTAGTATCAGTATCATGTACATATAGAGCCTATACCTAAACACGATATCTCTGAAAACAAATTAACTTACTGAATGACCCTTACCCACAGATTTATTATGTGTATACCTATTGAAATATATTGAAATATATGATCACTGAATATATTTCACTACTTGGTGGAACCTGCGACTTCTTGCGCGCTTAAAATACAAGATTTAGGTATCTAACTCCTGACATAATATACTGTATCTATGTATAGATAGGCAAGCGTTGTATTTTTATCTGGTAAGATATACCTATGCGTTCGCAGTTTTACCTGCGTGGAATATTTATGCCCAATCCAAAATTCTATTTCCAAATAACTTACGGGGAAATATTTTTCAAGAAATGCCCAAATGCCAATTCCCCTAAACTCCCTGAAAAATATGGAAGTTAATTAGCTTCCATCCTGATATATGCATGTTTAGTAGGATTATACTCAGTATAGGCTTGAGTATATCTACTATAACAAGTATTGTATAGTAAGTTATAGTATTGTAATAGTACCTATAGTTATAGTAGGTAGAGGCTTGAGTTGGGTAGGTATGTAGGTAGGTATTATATGATTCCTTTGTTTATTTTAACTTATTCAGAAAAACATACCCGCATACATTCCGGTGGAAGTAAAATAAATTTTATATACACCTATTGGTCGCTATAAAGAACCCTCCTTATGTATTATTAATAATTATAAATTAATAAGTTAGTACCTAGTATCTACTTGTTATGCAAACTGTATATTAGAGCTATAAAATGGTCGTTGTATTTGAGCCCTCACGAGAGACGCTGACCTTAAGAACTTGTAAAACATTTATTATCTTTACTATCGACAATAATTTAAATATGTTGTCACTTCATTTATTAAACACCTGCGTAACTATTTCGATATTATCTAAAAGGATATAATATATGTATCTATGATGTAGGTATTAATACATACGGACATTTGTTTGCTATTCTTAACATAGGATAATGTTGATGATAATTATATGTAATAGTACTCTATTGTAAATAATTGTATTTTACCTAGAAATAAAAAAATATATAAATATAAATAAATAAAATACAATCTATCTATCCACAATAAAGGCATATAAAAATAAATGTAGGTAAGTTTGTTAGTCCTCTGTTTTCACTTATGTAAAAAGGGTTAAAGGTTGACAGTTTGTATAGGTATGTAAAAATTATATGTAAACCTATGTAAAAGTAGGGGTCAGTAGATAAAAAAATTAAAAAAAACTACTTTATCAAGAAAATTAATATGACTAGGTATAATTAGTATAAATAAATTTTTAAATTTAAAGTTAAATTTAACAGACTATAATTTATCTTTAATAGGTAATATTTCAACGTAGGTACTAACAGTTTCTATACTTCTATGACTTCAATTAAACGTGTAAGTAGTATATTTACTTCCTTCCAAGTAAGATACATATCCATTGCCAATCAAACATTTATTATTATCTTAAAATCTCAACTACTGTTTATTTTTTACAGATACAATCAGTCAAGATGGTATAATTAAAGAAGAAACGATATAAAACAAAGCAAGACGTAGCCTAAAAGGTAAGTGAAACGAGTGTTGCTTAGAAATATTTGTAATGGATATCTGGCCTTTAATGGATCGCCAGACCGCCATTACCGAAAAAGCTTCCAGATCCAAACCACTCTCATCAAAACGCCGAACATGAGGCCACCATTCTTCTTTTGAATTTTTCATTCCCCTACTTGATTCAAAATAACGCACAGCGATTTGCTGGCAGCTCTCCCATTTAAATTTTACATCTGCACAAAAGAGATGGACAACTTTCTCCATCTCTTTCTAGTCAACGGCATTGCGGGCGGGTGTAAAGCAGACAGTAAATAAACCAACATGGCGGCGAGAGGATGTCAGTCTAAAATTCTTGAACATGCACAGAAGTGTGAGTGGAAGATGTGTGTGTGTGTGTTCAACCAGATTGGCGTCGAAAGGGCCTGACGTGCAGATGTCTTAAGCCTTGGGTTCACCTTTTAATAAAATAAGTTTAGGTATTTAGATTAGCTACTTTGAGGTGAAATATTTTTTTATTTGTAAACGAAATGTCTTACGGTTTGAAGTTTTCTTTTTATTTTTATAATTCCATTTTTTGCAAGAAAGTAATAGTATTAGAAAATTATTAGTAATGAAATAAAGTTATCACCATCAAAATAACTACAGTTATCTACTAATTTTAATAATAATAATAATAATTGTCAGGAGGTTCCTCACTCTGCAGCCCTAACCACCGGTAGCTTGGGCCTAGCCCCGCTACTAGCAGATATCTAGTTTTAAGTTTTTTATAATATATATTGTTTTTTGTATTGTAAAAAAATTAAAATTAGGAAAATAAAATAAATAAGTGCATAATAATAATAATAATATATAGATAAACTATGTATACATAGACTAATAAATAAAGTTAAAGTGTCTACCAGTAATCGACCTAACCTAACTAGCAATCGAACCCACCACTCTTGAGTAAAGAAACTAATACCTGAATATCTTTATCATCGAGATACCAAAATATAATCTTGTCAGGGGTAATGTTTTTACATTAACTAAATGTCTGTCACGTAAAGTATTTTGCATATGAAATTTCACTTAAAATATTTTTTTTTTAAGTAAAATGGTAATAAAAAAAAAATGTTTAAATACAAGTACCCATGAAAAGGTTGACAACACGCGACTTGCATCATAGTTCCATTTAAATTTAACAGATGGTGTGGTTCATGATTCGTTTGTAGGAGCTTTAAGCTGCCATGGATAAAATTTATTTTCGCAGTACAAAATTTATATATTTCACCATGTTTTTTGCATAGAAGTATCTTAACATATTAGGTATTCTAAAACAGCTCGTTTCTCATTTAGCATTCATATGTTAGACTATACCTATTAGGTAAACAGTTTCTTTATTTAAAATATTTACCTACTAAAAAAGCATTATTTTTGTTATTAACATTTGCTTACATTGTTTCGTAGGCAAGAATGATAGATTTAGTATTAATTCACTTACATTTTGACTTTCACTATCAAGTCTCCATCAAGTTTTCAAAAGGTCTACAAAGTTCTGCTATCTTCCGGCAGATGGCGCGCAAACAGAATTTAAATTAATATTGAATAATTTATTTATATTTTTAAAATTTACCGTTTTTATCAGTAGGTAGGTATTCTTAATTAGTTAGCCAAAACTAAGAAATCATTAAACACTATAAATAGTAGTTAGGTACACATTAGGTTAGATTAGGTTAAAATTAAAAACAATTAATTTTCAATTAAACAATCATTTTAATTAATAATTTTAGCTCTATGAGTAGGTAGGTGTTTATTCAAAGATTTAAAACTTTAAATTCGAATTAAAAGTATGAACAATACCTACTTAATTTTTAGGAATACCTATATCTAATAGTTTTGATAATTATTATTAAAAAAACAGTCAATTCTTCTAAACAAACATGTTAAAAGAAAAATATTAAAATTCTTCGTACATATTAAAACCACACAATGTGTTAAAATTTATCTTATTATTAGCTTTTAGCCTATGCTAAAAGCTTTAATTAATTATAATCTGACGAATAATAAGCAAATTTTGAAAAATTTGACTTATTTTACAATGAATTACAAAATGTGTTTCATTAGTTTAAGGACTAAACACAAAATAACCCAATTGTATATCAAGCAAAAGAAAACAACAAAGAATCTTATTTATGGAGTAGCTATTATTCTAACTATGTAGTTTATTATAAGAGACTCCTTTCTCGTGAACAAAGAGGTACACTTGATTAATATTCATAAGTTGACAATAGAAAATCCTGTGAGTTTTTAAACTTCGCTTCCTAGAAAGATCCACTGACCCAGTTTTGAATGAAAATTCAAATGAGTTTTTTTGGCGGGCAAAGAGAAAGCGCGGTGACAATCTGCCAGTAGCAGTACATGTTTAGTTTTCATACAAAGTAGACGAAAAAGTACAGCGTCGAAAAAGTATCTGACAATGTTTAAGTTTCGTGTTTTGAGTGAAGAAATTATTTCTGATATAAATGGAGCGTGCGCACGCAAAGCCCTGTGCGCTTGTTGGCTTAGCGCCAAACAATTTTCGACAATCCCAAAAGCCAGATGGCGGTGGAAGGTATGAACTATTTATATTAAGTAAATCATTAAGCCTAATCATTGAAATTTAAGCCCAAAAATAAATAGAAACACAGTCGCCTCGTGTGAGTCTAATATTGTTTGCGTCCATTCGCTTTTAATTAGCCTTAATAAGCCAACTTTGGTATTATGTAGGTATAACTGTCCACCTACACAAAACTTAAATACCTTCCCTCAATGAGCCGATATCTTTTTATTAAACTTTTAATATAATTAAATTGTAAACGTCTGGAGCCGGTTGAAATTCCACTCGATGTGTGGTCCCCAAACCATATCCACCTAAATATAAGCCTTCTTATATGTATAACGCGGCAGGTTTTCATGGCGAGCAAGTTAATTTAGTGCGGATAAATATTCGAACAAATTATGTGTATTATCTGGCGTTAATTCGGGTCCTTTAGCTTATTAAGACCATAATGTGGTCCCGAGTAAACTTTAACGACGCGACGACTGGATAAATATATGCGTTCCGATCCACTAGTGAATAGCCTCAATATAGTTAGCTGGATATAGTTAGGTATTATGTTAATTTTATATTATTGATGATTATGGACCGACAAAGTGAGTGGGTTGAAATATAGGAGAAGATACGAATGAATATTCATGAGATTTTTTTAATGTTATGTAAATGGCTATATATAGATATAAAACTTATCTCTTAATTAGTTAAATGTCAGTCAGATGCTATTAAAATCTATAGGTTCGAATATTATAAAGAGATAATATTTGTATTTTTGTTTGCTATGAATAAACTCAAAAACTACTTCAGCGTTTTTAAAAACTCCTTGAGTTACATAAATTTACATTAAGTATCTATATTAGAAAATAACACAAGCTATCTTTTAAAAGTTAATCATAATATGGGTATATGTATTGTGAATAAGTGGTTCGTTCTAAATATAAATTTCTAGTTCATTTAAGCTGCTTTTGACTGGTCTTATTGGAAAGTTATAGGCGAAGTCTATATCCATCAGTGGACTATGAAATGACAATGATGATTGTGAATTTATAGCTACATTGTGTTTACCAAGTTGTATAGATAACCATAGATTTGATTGATTTTGAAATTTTTGCTGATTTGACGATCAGCAACAAAGAATAAGAAATTTAAGAGCTTTTAACTTTTTCGACAACTAAATAACAGCAACTTGTAACAGGTATGTAAACACCCCGAGTAATTTAGAAGTAAAATCTTATACGGCCTAGCCCTAAGTATCTTTTGAACAAACATAAGTAGGTACATATTTGGAACATGTAATGCTGTAATTCTTATTACGAACAAAGAGTTGTCGTTTTTATTTTAAAACGTTTTTTTTAATGGCAAATAAGGTATAAGTCTTTTAGTAACACTTACGTACTTGTTTAGGCTTTGGGTACTTGATGACTCTTAAAACACTAATAATTTTTTTCTAATTCTTTATTGTACGGTTGCACATTAAATATAATGTAATGTAGAACCTATATGTACACAATACATTTACGTAGTGCTTGGCAGTTTTTGCATTGAATTTCCCCCTATTGCTTTTTGTCCATCAGTGTCAAAGAAGACTGAAGTATCGCTTACATCGGTAGCAGTATTACAACGCGGGTGTTCCTTATGTCGACGGTAAATTATGTGTCCGCCGCTCTCCGCTAACGAACGCGAGCTTTATGGCTCGTTACTGCTAATAAGCTCGGGCCATCGCTCAGCTGACTCTCCTTACATATCCACCGCTACATACTTCGCTTACTTATTTAGCTAAGTACCTTGGACTCCATTATGTTCTTCTTTTCATTGTGGAAGTCTTTATGCAGACATCACGATAGGTAATTATAAGCATGTTGTACCTAATTATAAATTTGGCCAATATGAACTAGATTAATCTATGTCAAACTCAACAAACTGCATATAACAGTGTAAAACAATGAAATCTATATTGAACAGTATTTAACTGAATGATTCCAAATACAAATGAAAGTATGAAATGAATTTGAAATTCATTATAGCTTTTAAACCATTTACGCAAGTCGTTTAAAAAGTTACAAGAACGTTACATAAGTTCTCACGAGCTCATAAGTCATTTACAATATTTATTATATTTATTAAGGCAGGATCTAACCTTAGAACGATCACAATTTTTAATTGTAGAATATCGTTAACGTACACACTAAAAGCAAAATGAGCGGTACCTAATGAACCGAACTGTGCATTCAGTTGCAGTTCAGAGCAAATTTTTAATATTATCTTAAAGATCCTCTTTTGAATATTGTTTTATGTATTTTTATGTAATCTATACTTTTCATCTAAGAAGTCAAACTAGCGATCAAAAGTAACACTTTCCAACTAAGTCCCGACCTTAAGTAGACATAGGTACTACTATACTTATGTAGCAAAAGATACTTTTAGGACACTACTATATTAGGTATTTCCTACGTATTACCACTATTTAACTACTTATCACTTTTTCTATAGGCAGTTTATAAAATGTTTTACAATCTATTTACATAAAATTTTATTTATAATAATTGTAGGTTATACAATTTTTATAAATACAGACAGCTAATATGGAGAGTAGTAGGTATAGAATTATAATTTTTATTTAATTTTTGGCAAACAACCACGTGTTTTCTTTTTGTTACTTTAATGTACCTACGTATTTTTAATTTCCTTAAATATCCCATGTTAATATCTATTGTAATTATAACGAATATAAAATGTAAATATTGATTATACTAAGTATAACTAATTCAATAAAATTCATACGAATTTGAAAAACCAATCGGAGTAAATCAGGACGTTGCTCTCAGACTTTTATGAGAAGAACTTACATAACAAGAGGGGTGTAAGTGAAAACATGTTCGAAAGTGGGGAAATCCATGCAATAAAAATAACTCATATAGTTCGCCCACCCCCCGTTAGATGGCGCTCTTGGACATAAGTAA
This sequence comes from Synanthedon vespiformis, assembly GCA_918317495.1. NCBI lineage: Eukaryota > Metazoa > Arthropoda > Insecta > Lepidoptera > Sesiidae > Synanthedon > Synanthedon vespiformis. The sequence continues at coordinate 4,661,563 of OU906954.1, read as the reverse complement.
TCCATTTATTCTCGGGGCGAACTTTATGTAGCGAACTCTTAGGATGTCGTCATATTGTTTTATATTATTATTTATAAAATATAAGTAGTGCGACTTTGTTGAGACTCCTCAGAGATTTAGCAATTTCTATAGGTAGGTACCTACCTACTATTAAATTATTATGGGTTTTAAACCTATATCCATACGCTAATTAAGTAAAATAATTTAAGGTAAGTAGGTGCTAAAAATTATTTCATCAAATAAAAGTTCTGCAAATCTTCAAATTCTTAATTTAGGTTTGAGTAAGATTCCTATGATACATAGTTTAAAAAATATATACCTACTCAACTACTCATTAATGCTATAGGAATTTAATGGCAAGCGAAGTAGATGTCTAGCTAAAAGTTATTCGTGGAAGGAAAATATCTGTGGAATTTAATGTGGCGGGCGCGGAGCTCACCTTCTATCTTAAGAGCGATAATGCAAAGTTCCGACCCCTGGAATTCAGCGGATGAACGTTTTAATTAGATTCTCGAATATTTCGCAATTGTCGCTTGAGTCTTGAAGGCTAGAATTTATATTGTTATTTAGGTATAATCAAAATTTATTATTATCCTATTTTTGTTTAGAAAACATGAAAATGGAACAATCTTTAATTTTAATTTAAAAGATTCGTTTGCCCTCGATGTACCTACTAGGTAGGTGTTAGCTGCTTGTATAATTTAAAAAAATAAAAAAATATTAAAATTCTTTTTTTAAGTAATTAATTTATTTAAAATCTATTTGTATTAATTTTGTATTAATATGTACTACAATAGTTAAAGTACCTATAAAATGCCACAAAGTGTGTCAAGTGTCCGGCGATTCAAAAAACTCTTTTATTTTAATTATTTTTCTATTAAATAGTTAAGCATTAGATTATAATAAAGTATTTTCTGAAGTAGATATTTACAGCTAATAAAATTATTTATTGAAATGCATCAAAAAATGTACTCGCTACCTTACCGTTATTATTCGTCGCCCACGCTATCTCTTAAGATCGATCAAAGTTGATGCTTTAATCCGAACCGCGAAGGGTTCTTAACGAATTCTTATCTTTAAATTTATTTTAAAACTTTTAATAACGAACCCGAAATGATAAGTTCATTCTCTCTTAATTTTGAAGGTGCATATTTAGATAAGTTTTCTCAGAAAATGGTGTTCAGTGCGATAGTATCGACAAAGTTTTTATTGGACAAGTTTCCGTTCGTAGAAATACGATCCGAGTTCGCTTTTCCAATTTAAGAAAGGACGCTACCGTTTCTATACTTTTATGCATTGCCACAGAAACACTTTTACGTAGTTTTAGTTGTCAGTACTTACCTATACCTACTGTATCTCAATATGTACCTACTTGGTAATATATAAATAAGTATAACATGGTTTATTTAATATGTAAGTTAGTATTTAGCTTCCTAAAGTTCCCAGTAGTTGGGTGATAGTATCTCTTTTTATCTCTTTTTAAGTTTCTATTTATATAATTATTGTGACACATAAAAATATAGAGAAATACTACAGCAATAATTATTTTAATTTGAAAGAAAAAAATATCATGTCTGTAGATAACACTCGTGATTTAAATACAAACAGCACTAAAACAAATACTTTCATAGAAATAAATAAAAGTAATTCTCCAATAAATTAGGGTTCATTGTAAAGGTTGGACCTTAAAAAGTAAAAGTGTAGAACAAGGACAGAGACTATAATTAAGGTTGAACAACAACATGGAAAAATGTATTTGAATTTAATATTTGGGATCGAACCGGTCTCGCCGTAACAATATAATCCTCGGACTCAATACGGCAGCCCAAGTTTATGTTTGAATTTAAATTGGTACATTTTATAATAATGTCTTTGAGTCGTGCCGCATTCACCCTAGCCCCTCGGGCTTCGCATTACTCTTTTTATAATGTAATTTTCTTAAATCACCTACCTCAGCCTCGGCCTCGGCCCTCCCACCTATCCGACGCACTTCTATTATCGTTACGGAATTATATTCAAGTAAAAACAAAGAAAGCTCTTTATTTCCTCGTCTTTTGGGAATAACATTGTTCCGTCGTAAGAGATAAAAAAAAGTTTTCTTCAAAAGCTTCTATATTTATCTTTAATTATTTAGGGGTGGTATGCCCATCCTAAAATATACTTTGTTTCCTTATCTGGATAATTTTTAAATGTTAGCTACTTGTAACTCAAATCATATTCTAACCCGAAAGTTATTTCCCTGTCAATATCTACCACCAGAATTTCCTGTAGACTTGCTATTGGATTGTGGGAAAACGATGTCATCGCCGCGAGGTGCCTAACTAGGCATCACCTAGCTAGGTTAACCTAACCTAACGTTTCGAGGTCTCAAAAGATTAGGTCAATGCAAAACTTGAAGGGATTATAATCAATATATATGTTTTATTAATTAATATATGCTAATATATTTGCATTTAATAAATATGTTATACATATATTACTGTATTTATATATTATTTACTTTAAACTGCATAAGCCTTATAGATACGGGTTCATTTTCTGGTTGGACCTGCTCTTATGATTGTTTTTGAAATTCAATTATGTGTGCGTTAGTAGGTAATATCACTTGTTTCAACAGAAAATATTATTCTGAGATATATGCAATATTTAAAGCCTATATTTACTACTTACTACTAGCTGGCGTCCGCGACTTCGTCCGCGTTGAAAAAGAAAAAAGTAGTCTATCATATATCCTGTACGTCTAAATGTTTATCTATGAAGATTTATTGATTATCAAGATTGATTGTATATTCGGTATCTCCTCATGATAAGATAAGACTTGTACTCGGGAATGCAAGCAATTTTTTTTTGCTTATGCATTTAATATCCCAAATAAAAACCAATTCTACATTTTATATTAGGTTATGTACAATATACTTAATGTACATACATACACATATATACCTTTTAATATGTAAATGTAATATAAATTTTGTTTAGCCTTAAGTATAATTTTTATATTATCTACATAGATATTATCTATCCACATACCACGCTTATAATTTTATCTATGTATTCCGTTAGGTGACTACTACATGCTTTCATAACAACGAGGTAGTCAAGAGCACTTAAGGCCCGCAGAAACAAACATAAACAGCTTTGATTTTACCCCCCACTGTTCCTTTCTCAACCAACAATATCACAATAAGTTAATTAACTTAAATAACTGTTAAAAGGTTTAATTATACGCCATACAATGGAAGTTGACGGCTATCGTTGTCAATTTAAATTTAAATGACTCTTATCTCATTTAAAATTCTTTCTCGACCAATTAAAGTACGAGCTAATAGAATATTCACTAACATTTCAATTGACTTGTATACTATGCGTATAGATGCGTAAATAAATAAGTTCAGTGAGTGCATCTCAGATGCATCAACTTAGGGGTCGTTCAACTCAAAACATCTGTTCTCGTATTTCAGCCAGATACTTTATCGGACGCAGTTGGATGTTGATACTCGCTCGGCTTGTTAATTTAATAAGTTATCTACTTGTAGCTGGATTTACGTAATGTAAGGTTAGTTATGGTATACATACATTGGATGTCTTTTAAACGCTCTTGAAACAGGTTAATATAGTAATATAATTCTCTGCCTAAACCTACTTGGTAATACGTTTAATGTTATAATCCGTTATTTTTTTATGGACTTCATTTTTAATAAGTAGTTATAATATTTTAATTATTTATTTTACTATTTATTATTTTATCATATGCTTACAGACTTTTGTAAAAAATAATAATAATAAATGTCTACATTCAAAGATATTTGATTGGTGTCGCTGCGTTTTACTAGATACAGCCGCCGTACTTGACAAATGCGGCAACAAATACTACGCCAAATTCGGCGTACTCGAGCTAGTCACACTGCAATCTGTCTGTGATATGTACGTGTCGAATCATTTATTAAATTTTGGGAATGATAAAATGCCAATTTGCGTAGTGAAACTGTGTAAAAATATAATTAAACTGTGTAGAAAGTGATAAATAGTGATAAATGACGATGTTTTGCACACACTACAATAAAAAGTTGCCGCATTCACGGAGCTATTACTTTTACGTAGGTCGTATCTAGTCGCGCAGAGAGACCAATCATTTATCTATGCCTACGTTATACCTATATATTACCTAACATTACAAATATATTTATCTTAGCAAATTTTTTTTCAATGAATTAATGTTTGTTACTGCAGCTTCATTCGCATACTTACATACAAAAAGGTGTAAAATAATTATATTAATATGTATTCACAAAAAATAAATTAATAATATTGACACAAAATTTTAATATTATAATGGTAACATTTAATAAAGTAGTAGGTATTTTTTGTCAAACTAATTTATAGATAAGAGACTAAACTTATTTATCCATAGAATTTTATTGAAGCAATTAATAAAAAAATATTTTTCAATATAAATAATAATTTTTAATACATTTAGCGATAACGCAATTTGAAAGTCACAATTTTTTCTATCGTTTGCTTGCTAGACGTCCATTCTCTCTGAGATAATAATAGGGTATGATAATAATAGGTACCTACCTACATCATCCGCCATATTTTCCCCCGTATGGAGCGCTCTGTGATTGGTTCGCGGGTCAACATGGTTGACGCGGTTGCCACGTGTATTTATAAAAGATTCATAATTGGAATTTAAAACCTGTTTTGTACACTAGAATCGAAATGACTTATACGACATTTCCTTTAATCTGTTCTATTCTTTATTTCGAACGCTATAATGATCAATTTAATGATTAAAATTGTTCAATGATAGGATCAAAAGCTTCATATTAAATTAAAAGTTCCTTCTTGATACAATTGAGGGCATCCATTTGATTAGTTGGCGCGGTTGTGCGATGTCGCATACTTTCATTTGGCAGAGAAGTAACAAGATTTACGAGCAATTTACTCTCTCAGCAATTCAGCACATTCGCTGTACGCGACCATAACTGACAATCGTCTGTCTCGTATTTTTTAATGAACTAAATGGATTTTAAATACCAAGTAACTGTGTTATCTGTAACTTACATAATAAAATATTGTAGTAATTATTATATTCGATTTTTTTTCTGTCATATTTGTAGGGAGATCTATTTTTATATGAAACTAGTCTTTGCCCGCGACTTTGTCTGCGCTCTGTAGAATGATTTCCACACTGTATTATTGAGTTGAATCCCTAACTCACTCACCGAAACACAACAGCACACATGCTAATATTCAACTACACTGCGCAATTTATGACTGCGAAACTCAATGTGCCTTGCCAATACAAAAAAAGGTTTTTGTGTGGTTCATTTTTTTATTGGCATCTATAAGTAGATAATATTATGTTTTCATGTTACTTATATTGTTTGAGTTTTATTTCTAACTTCATAAATAATTGACAGTAAAACGATTTTTCTCATTAGGTTTGAACCCCAAATATGACAAAAGAAATTAGATTTTCGTATATAAAATGCTATAATATGCTATATATATAATATGCTACAACAATCGGAAGTAGGTGTAGGTAACTGAATAAGGTTGGGTAGCAAAGGTTCGTTCCTTTGTTACCTAATACATAAACCAAACAAATCTACTAGCTCGTATAAAGTAGAAGTTATTTGCAGAGTTTCAGTTTTGCGGTTGCGGATTAACTCGTCACAGGGAACTTTACTGAGACAGCATAGCTTCAGAACAATTCTGAAAACGTGCCATTTTGATATTACATTCAACGCGAATGCGACTTAATTTCAGAGACCATAAAGTAGACTATTGTCTGTTGTTTTCTGTTGATTCGGTCGTTTTATGTTTGCGTAATTCTTGTTTGGAGTGAGATGTTTAGTTCGGCTAGATGACGTTTCCGGCGAGTTGGGAGCGGTTGCGGGTGTCCAAGCGACTTCAAACCCGCGCATGTTGTCTTCTTTATGACAAAATTAATGCCAACATTTGCTGCTTTCATATATTAAGTAGATATCCCTGAATATCGACAGTAAGATTGTCCTACTATCGTCTTAGTCGTTACTAAACTAAATCTTTGAGTAAATATTTTTACTTGGACTATGTACAGATTTTCTTGCAAATAAGTTCGTGCACACTTTTTCTCTTTTATATCTTATTTTTTTTAATGAGGATTCTGTCTATTAAATTAATAATTCAAATAACATAACTCAAATATATAAGTAGGTATTTAAAATTACCTAATAAAATTCATTTATTTATCAATAAAACGCATTGTTCTGATTGAAGGAGGGATCTAACAATTATTAATTTGACATTTAATTATCTAATTTGGAATAACGAACCCAGAATTGGGTACAGAGAATTTAATAAACAAGCGTTACAAAGTGTTTTAGCTGGAATTTGAAGCATGTTTCGCAGACGGCAAATTAATACTTTGTTACATAATAGACGTGGCAGTAAAAATGCCAAAAAAAAAGAACAGAAAAAAGAAGCCTATTTGGCACAATTTCACCGAACGCCTCATTCATATTCATAACGCCTTTCACCCTTTGTTCAATGTTACGCAACTGCCGCTTTGTTACCCTTTTTCCTTATTTTTCTTTTGTTACTACAAACCTTTGTTATTCTTTGAAAACAGAATATACACCTCTTTTTTGCCAAGCAACAGAAATGTCGAAAGACAAATAAGATTATTATCTTCCGCCAAGAATGTTAGATAGATATTAAGATATACTTATATGAAGATGTTAGGTAATTTTAAGTACGTCATTGTAACTAGTTTTAATTTAATAACGCATTTTGAAGCAAAAGTGACTAAGTATATAATGAGAAATTTAAAAAATTTGTTTTGCACACATGCTATAAAAAATGCAATAATTTACCGTACCTTAAAAAAACTAATCAATAATCTGTATAGAGTGCATGTAAAGAGAAAAAAGTAGGTATTATGCGCTAGATACATTACCTACTAACATTGCGTGTTTATGAAAGCTTGAAATAAATACCTATTGAAGTGAATCCTATAAACGAGCACTTCATTAGGTTTTTACCTAATCTACAGACGCAATTATTTTTCAGCGATTTTAAAAGCTGGATTTATGTACGGGTATCATTCAATCGACTAATTTTTGTATTCAAGTTTGTAGTTATTAATTACAGACTCGTAATTTTCAGCATTGTTGTTAAATTAAATACGTATCTAGGATTTTGCCATAGGCTTGTTTATTAAATTCTTGTAGGTATTGGTTGTAGATGGGCTTAACGCTGCATAAATTTGCGTGAAAATTTGCATTAAAATTACAAGCTAGACACTGACGCAAAGAGGAGTTTTTGAAACGCCCCTGCATTGTTGGGGAGAGAGAGAGTACATTGAAATGCATATTAAGCAAGAATTTATGAGATTTTAGTACAATTTTGTGAAAATAAACGTCCGGATGTTACTCAAAAAGGTACTTAAAATACAATAGTCGAGGAAATTTCTTGGTATCATAAAACCATAAAGTATCCAGTTAGATACCTATTGATATTTAAAAATAAGGAATAAAAAAAATCAATAAGCTTCATGGATGAAACTGAACACAAAACTGAATATCGGTTTTACTCCAAATATATATAAAAATATACATATTTTGTGTAAAAGTATTTATACAAAAAAAATAACTTATATGTAGGTATATAAAATAATAATATTTGCAATAGGTATTTTAAAGATTTCATAAAAAATATCTAGGAAAAAGTATAAAGGAATTAATGTAATTATTATTGTTAATTATTTTCTCATTTAGTTTTTAATAATTTAAATTAGACTACATTCTTTAATGTATTTTGAGATAAAATTAATTTATCTTTCATTATATGCAGACAATTTAAATTGCAAAAATTTTCATAAAATATTTATTTTAGTTACCCATGTAACATATAAGAAACCTTTTATTATAGTATACGATATGAAAATAGCAAGAGTAGTTTCCAACGTCGCCGTCAAGGCTCGCAAACTCCATGAATCCAAATGTCCCGGAAAATGTAAGAAGGCGATTTATATTCGAGCGCTGTTCAAGCGGCGTTCGGTTTTCTATCAGAAAAATCTGGCCCAATGCGCGCCCACCGTAAAATATTGGAAGGTAAACCTTCTCGCTATTGGAAATATGGGTAGCATAGGAATGAGATATAACACAACCGTACCTATATGTAGCTACACGTAACAATAAGTATTTATGTTTAGTAGTTTAACCAACAGTCATGATTTATTTCTTTAAGAGAAATTTAAAATAATTTCAAATTTTTAATAAATTATTTATTATTTACAGCACCTAAATTTAAGATTAGGGAGTTTTGGAAGCCACTATTTTATCTAAGTATCAAGTTTTATCTGTTTCATTAATTTAAGGGAACTTAGAGAGTGTAGTTTTTTATTTGTGCTAAAGTTTTTGACTTTGTATGTTTTAGAACGAACGCGTGAAATAATGGCTTGATTACTTTACTTTGTATAGAATATTTGAGGAAAGTTACACGTCTACTTGTCCTTTCCACATACTCATAGGTATGTATGTGTTTATAATTCAATCACGGAGAACAGTTGCATCCTGCCAAACGCAAGCCACGAATGACAAGAGGGTGGCAACTAAATAAAGCGGGGTTCGCCCCAAGACAAAAGGTCCACGCTAAGGGACGCGTTATTTTTATACGAAACGACCGCTGAATAACAAAATGCGCGGTCTTTTTCTACGTAAATAACTTAATAAAGGCCGGAATTATGCGATTACATTCTGATCATGCGCTTTCGGCTTCCTCTCTTACCGGAGCGTTAACAGAATGCTTTTAGCGACTGATTTATGTCGCTACACAAATTTCCCGGTGATTTATTATTATTTAAAACTACGACCGTCGAATTAGACCCTTTTATGTGTTATCGTCGTTATATAAGATTGACCAGCAGACAGGTTAACTGTCCACTTTATAGAAGGTGGAAATCGCCTATGGACATTGGACATAAACAATACTGACAAGCTGTCTGATCTCACATCTTACAAGTCTGATGAATATCTACTAAAATTATCCGCACTGTCGGCTCTGATAGTATGAAAGGTAAAAAACCTCTGACGTGTATTTATTTCGATGTTATTTCTAGCATCGAAATAAAAGCACAGCCACAAAATATTTTTTGGGGTAGAGTTCTTGTGTAAGATCGTGGTTACTGCAAAACGTAGCCACGATATCTTCAGAATAGAGTTTACCTTATGTAATCTAGCTACAATACCGTGTAAAATTCTACAACATAATATGTATTGTAAATTGTAAGTATTGTATTATTTGTAATATATTATTTATACTTAAAATATGAAAACCTCTAACTTAATTAGAGTTTGTATAGAGTGTTCCTCCTCAATTTCGTTTTACTCGTCACTGACGCACGCTGAGACTTATTCATTGGAGCGAGAATGGAGGGGGCAAGGTGCGCGGGCCGGGGGGAGGCTGACTTGGCCCGAAATAGCAAGTAAATGAGACGAAAATGTAAATGTTGCGCTTCAGAGATGAAAAGCGCGCCGTCTCCCGTTCTTGTTAAGCTCATCGCAAATGTACCAGAATTAGGTGGTGCGCTGGTATAATATAATTTTAGGTTATATTCTGTCTGAAACGGGGAAAATATAGCTTGCAATTCGTGTACCTCATATTTTTTAAAATATTAAAAGGAATTCATCAGAGTATCTAATGTTTAACATGTATAATTTCTGTTGGCTCTATAAGTACGGTTACCTGGGTGCCAGGGTGCCACATTAAATTGATAAGAACTTAAAACGTTTTATATTTTTTAAAATTTTTTACCTATCTTTCTAATCTACTTATATATGTACATTTCTCTAATAAGGATTTTGTCTCACTCATTTCTGTCTACCTCTCCAACAACAGTTAACTCCACGCAGGGTTTCCGGTAACATGTGAAGATACTATCACAATCAATCTTTAAGAATAGCTTTAAAGTTTCGGATTACGGTATATAATATTAATACCTAATTAATTGAGGAACCTAGTAGGTAGTCAGTTAAGTCGACTATACAATTTCATGGTTTTCATTAATCAATCCCCAGAGATTAAGTCTAGCGCGCAATCGGAGTTTATTGTACAGTTACTTTTGTAGTATAAGTTCAAATATGGCCATATATATATTATTTACGGGTACCTACATATAATCCGTTGGATATCTCTAAATCTATCACGTCGAGATATGAGTATTTGTGATTTGAAACACGTCGCCAACCGAAACATTACTTGAATTTATATTTTAGCTCATGTAATGTATCATTATATAACTTCCTTAAATCCTTAAATATTACATATAAGACAAAGTCCTCCGCCGCGTCTGTGTGTCTGTCTGTTCGTGATAAACTCAAAAACTACTGCACCGATTTTCATGCTGTTTTCACCAAGGATAGAGTGGTTCTCGAGGAAGGTTTTAGTATATAATTTACAAAGTTAAGCGGACGAAGTGCGGGCAGCAGCTAGATATATATCTACTTAACTTACTATAGTATGTTATAGTAAGTATAAGTACTACACTTATATTCTTTTTCCTTTTTATATGTATTTTTGCTTTAATGAGAATATACAATTTATTTGATTTAGAAACTATTGGAAATACACTAAAAGTACCATCAACTAGTTATATAAAAATATAAATTTACTATATTATAGGTAGGCACCTATAATAATATGCTTTGAACCAAAGCATTTCTTTACATTCTATGAATCAATGAGAAATGGCATAAAATAACAACGTTTTTAAATTATTATTTTTTAAATTAATTTATATTTTGTCAAAAAAAGTAGTATACATGCTATGTAAGTTTGTACATATATATGTTCACTTCCTACGAAATCCTCTGGAATATTGTCTTCCCAAATAAGTGAGGTTTAATAAAAGTCGATGTAAGTCGACGGACATATGCCGTCAGGGATTATATTAAATCATTGCGGAGAAACCCCTCGCGTATATATTATATAAATAGTGTGGGAGTTATTGTTATCTTTGCAATAACTGTGATTCGTGTAATAAAAATGCTACAACTATACTTCTTGTTGTGAACCAGCAAAAAACAAATACTTAAATACAATACTGACTCATTATATATGGAAAATTGAAATAATTTCATGGTTTGAAACAATCAATTTAATGTAAGATGATAAACGTACTTCGAGAGTGACGTTTTTACCTATTCTATAAATCAATAATGCCGTAGTTAATAGTTTTGCTTTAATTCAAAAATAACTATTTACTCGTTTATCTTGAAGTCCCTGCGTAGGTGAATAATTACCTAATTCATTTTTATATGTACGTGGGGGTTTGGGACAAACTGGGCAGTTCTATAATTATCTTCTACTGTTGCTTTTGGTTTGTTTCATAAAGTAAACAGGCAGGTTGCCTGTTTACACCTTTTGACATAAAAAAATGTTCACTAGGCAAAGAAATAATGGCAAATGAAACTATAGTCACGTCACGACGTAACGATAAAGCCGCACATTAAAAGCGAGTGAAACAAAGAGACGCAATCTCCGAATCCAAATATGAAATTCACTACCATAAATGTAGCGACGATGCACTTTCCGCTTATGTTTGTTATACGTGACAGACATACTGCACATATACAATGCTGTATGTATTTATTACTTTTTAAAAAGAAAACTATACTTACCACCTTCGAGAAAAGGAAATAAAGTTTTGACTAGGTTTTTATTTAATTTTTGACTAGGGTTCGACATAAAAATAAAAATCATGATGTTTTGTAAAAAGTTTTCAGGATACAGCTGCTACATTGGCAAGTGATAATCCTTAGAAAATAATTATATATGCTTAATTAGATTTTTAACTTTTTAATAAAAACTGTTTCTTTTTAAATTTGAATTAAAACAAGTTTTACCTACATACACAAATTGACTGTCGAACGAGTAGGGAAAAAGACGAATCCAACCTTAATTCAAAGTCGTGACTCTAAGGTCGCATCACAGGGCTAACACATTTTAAGCACTCGATCAGCCGGGTCGATAAGTTAACAATTTAATATGTAGCGACCTTAGCAACTAACGCGTTGCTAATGTAAAGTAGGTACTTATGAACCTACATATATTCTACATGTCTTCACAAGAAAAATTAATAAGGTTTGAGCGCACAATCACCTTAGCTTATAACATCTCAATTACTTAAGTCATCAAGAAGCTAACATATTATCTAGATGAAATTGAGATAGTGACAACCCTATCAAATTTCCTCCACTAAACATTACACTCATCTTATGTGGATACCTGTTCATATATAGATAAAGAGTGCAAGTTAAGTAGGCGGCAGGAATGATCCGAGCTGCATATCTTGAAGTGCATCATTGCGTCCGCTGGCTAACGACTGGTCGACGGTTGCAAGATCACTGATAATGCACTTCTTAGAAACGTTCGAGTGCAACGCACTCACTTGTTTTTCGCATTAAGAATATATACGTCGCATTATATTATATGCACTTTTATCATAATATAGAGAATATTTAATGTTTCATTTAAGTCTTCAGAGAGACTTCTATAAAAAATATGTTAGGGCTATTATTGTCTATCGTATTAATTAGTTTATAGTTTGAACATCTCATAACATGCCCTTGTTAACAGAATTTGCAACTTTATCAAGTTTTTAAGTCTGAATGAAAACGAAATACAATATATCTTGAGATGAAATCCAATGAAATTTGCATTTAAATAGTCTATGTTACCTTATGGTTTCAAAGGATATAAATTTTAATATACCTATGGAAAAAAATAGGAAATATATTAAGACTCTCTTGTAAGAAAATTTACTAAAATAAATTAATTTTTCCAAGTGGAAAAACAGGGGCGTCCAAATCCAAGCTCTAGTAGGTAGGTACTCATCCAAATACCGTAAATATTTTATTGCACCCCAAAGAAAAAAATACGCCGACAAATTACCGGGGAATATCGGGAACATTTTTCAATCTTATTCCTTAAGTGGAACAAACGATAAAAATAAATTTAGCGCTTGTGGGCATTTATTGCTGAGATTTCTACAGCGTTCTAAGGAGGGTAATGCTTACGCTTCGCTTCCTGCTAATGGAGACGCCATGAATACTGGCAGCAGAGAAAATTCTTAGAGGAATTTTATAGATATGGAATGCGATTGAATTTTCCTATTCAATACGAATTGTTTTAGACACCTAATATAAGGAAATTTCTATATAAACTGTGTAGGATAGATTTCTTTACTTTTTTAAAATTTATTTTAAAAAAAACTTATTCAATTTTTATAATTATTCAAAAAAGCAGAAACTTTTGAATTAACAAAAGCGTATTTCTCTTTAATGAAGTTGCCTTCACCCAAAAGAAAAAAAAATAGAAGCGCGTGGGAGCGTGGAATTTTAATCAAGATTCACATTTTATGTATATCAACGCCAACATTTTGGATGAAATTGTGATGTTTATTAAAATGAGAGGTGTTGATGGCTGTATCAAACGGGTTGTCTTCAAAATATTATTTATAGTATTGTTTTAAGTGGTTAAATAAAACATTTAACTATCAATAAATTTGTTAAGAGTTCTTTAAGCCTTCTCACTCAAATATTATAGACAAAAATCGTTGTTATGAATAAATATTATTATAACAAAGATACCTATTCATTTAACTTTGCTAAGATAATTGATCAATGAAATGAAATTGTAATAAATTTATTATTAAGGGCCTCTTTCACCAACTAACAAGTAAAGTGTTGATTAGTTACTTTTAGAAATAATTTTATGTTTTATTAAATTATGCACGCGGTTTACTGCATCCTTCGATAGGCTAATTTTTTTATTATTTTCTTTTTAATGTTTGGGACTTTTACCGTTCAAACAAAGGTAAGTATATCAGCTTCATTATCCCCGGTTAACAGTGACTTTAAATAACAGAGGGTGAAAGAAGCCCTATTATTAGTATTTAACCTACTATTTATAGGTAGTAGTTAACTACTAAATGCTGATGAAATTAAAAAACCACTTCAGCTTAGCTTTCTTTAATGTAGCAATTACTATTATCATGATATCAACAAAATATGTAAATAATATAAATGTAAATAAATAAATGCAAACAGAGTTAAGCTTAATAGGTAATATATATACCTACCTACCTAACATTATATCTAGAGATATAGATATATATTTTTTATACAAAAGCCATAGGTCATAAATAAAGAACTCGTTTGTTTACTGATTTACTGCATAGTTAAATTCAATAAACGTGTTTGACTAATTTATTGTGGCAATTTCATAACAAAACTATACATTGTAGAACATTAGCCCCTCGGGCGCAATGAACGGATGCATTGTCCTTCCGTTTTGTAAATAAGCTTCACTATGTGTTCGTTGGTTGTAAATCAAAATACATTGAAAACACATTGACTGAGCAACATGTAGGTATTAAAGGAGCAAGTGTCCTAATTACTGCACCTATACTATCAAACTATAGAAGTTTCTAAGTTTCTAGACGAGTTCTAAGTTGTTACAGGGCACACAATTACATATTTAGGGAACTCGTATGGTGGCAGTGACCACCCCCATACAAAAGGTCATAGTGATATAAAAAGTTTCGTTGAAATAATAAGGGATTCACATTCACAGTCATTCAAACATTTAATAGTGGTCGGGCACACTGCGTTTGGCAGTCATTTGGGCAACGGCGCTACCACCTCCTTACAGATTACCGTGAAATAACAGTATGTGTGCTGTTGAGTTTCGGTGAGTGAGTAAGGGATGCCGGAACCCATTTCCCTTATCTTCAATCGCACTATGGTAAGGAACAGTAGCCACCTACCATCAATTAAGCCGTCAGACTGTAAAAAGGTAAATGTTATTCAATGAATAGGTATGTAATGAACTAATCAATTTTGTTTCAGGCGTGTTGCCAGTGAGGCTCGGGCGCGGCTATCCACGCGGTCGACCTTACTAACAGGTGAGGCGGCGACGCCACAAAGAACATGCTACTAAGGTTTGAATTTTAACTTTATTTTCTCTACAATTTAGAGCTCATATTCGTTTAAACGCTTCAAACAGAGCTATTTGCAATTACGCTTAATACATGCTAATTGTTTATGGATTTTTAATTTACTTGAATGCATTTTTGTTGTAATGTCTTTTTTTGCCTGCCCGTATCTTGTCAAGATATCGTGAGTTTTTATTGTAGGTATAGACACCGGAATAAGTTTAATAAGATATTTTTAATTTTAATTTAAAATGTAGTTAAAGCACAAAATAATAATATGCAAAATTGAACTCAGTATCGGTTAACATTAAGTTAAATGCATATTTAAAAAAACCTATTTTAAAATCGTATTTAAAGTAACTTATGAAATACTATATAACTTCCTTTTTGATTATTTTATGCATTACCTATTTGATATTTGATTACATTTTTTAACCAAATTGGAATATACGATATAAATATTCGAATGAATACCTATTAGATTGAAAGTTTAAGAACTAACATAGTAGATAAGAATTAACATTGAGAATTTAATTAAGAATTACTTAATTTTTTGAATTCTTTTGTTATGTCATCTTAAAAGTATCGCGCTGTAGGTAATCCAAATTTAAATATTTTTAAATAAGCTCGATAATAAGTATTTTATTATCACAATCCTTTGTATTAAAGAAACCGACAGAAGCCAACACTTTTTTGTATATAAGTAGGTATATACTCTACCAAACCCTCTTGAAACTACATAATGAAATGACTTTGTAGCGTGAAATTATGCATTAATTTTTGTTACAACAAAGAACCGCTCTTAATATAATACAATTTTATATACAAAAAGTTCGTGTTTGTATCACCGCGCGCCGCCCGCCCGTTCTGGCTGACATATTAATTCAAACACGGAATTTATTGTGCCCCGTAATATGTTAAGTTATTTAAAGAAAAAAGTCACGTTACAACAATGTTGCCATTGTAATATACTCAAATGGAACGTTTTAATTTCGATTTAAGCAACACATTTTGTATATGTACAACCATGAGTATCGACAGAATCTAGGACTATCTAGTAATATTGAAGTAAAAGCTTTTTAAACTTGATAGGTATAGAAAAAACTTAAAAAAGCAAAACCCAAAAGTTGATTAACAAAAAATCGACTTTAGGGTGAATCAATATTAAAGGGACTCTTTCAGTAAGAAATGGGAATTTTTTAAAGTCACTGAATAAAACTGAAAAAAATTGTGTGTTTATAAAACATTATAGCCTATGTTATTCTCTGATAATGACAATTTTGATAATTGAAAATTGATCATACTTTTTTAATTTATTCATTACAAACATAAAAATTGATTTATAGAAAAAATACGAAGTTTTATTTGCGTTAAGGTGCGATAGGTATCACTAATCAAGTGATCTGAACTCTAAAATGAGTTTTATTTAATGCAGATAACTCATTTAAGACCACGTGATTTTTTTCTGATTTCCATATGAACAAAATAGATATTTAAGATGATAATTAAATAATGATAATAAATTAAAAGTTATTATAGTCGACAATAAAAATCCGACACTTGATACTGAGTAGCGATAATTAAATTTACATATATTCTTATTAAGTAGATGCATTTGCCTCACTTAGTTACAATGTAACAATTATCTTCATCGCATTTAATTTTAGTACATTATATGAGTTTTTTAAATTATTTCTAAGAAATGTTTAACATGTTCACCGGGGCGGTGTTATAGCGTCCGGCCAACAAACAGAAAGAGATTTAGGTAGGTAACCTTTATATTTATACAAATAATAAAATCTAAATAAATGCGTGTATTTAAGTTTTTGCTGACAAGTTTATACTTACCTACAATTTTACTAAATTTTCGTGAGTGAATTTGATAGCGACTCAAATATTTACACGCAAACTTCCACTCAGAAACCGCGGGAGACAAAATGGGGTAAAACAACATTTATGTTTCGAATTATTAATATTATAAGGGGTAGAAATAATAATATTTTCAATACAGTGTTTATACAGTGAGTAGTGACCTATATAGGTAATTAATTCAGAAAAAATAATATTATTAAAGACCAAAATAGGTATAATATATCTTTTTTTAGGAGGGGAGATGACATTAACGCACTAGCCCACGTCGACGACGACAATAACGGAATCCCAATTCAACTGTAATATTAGTTAACCTGTCGTAACTTAAATCCTAAATTGTGTGAATGCTATAATAGACTGACTTCAAAAATTACAGGGCACTGAGTAAATCTACTTTTCTTTTCTCTGGCATTTTATATTTAGTTAAAATTATAAAACAAATCTCTTGGCCCATCTATAGTTCTTTTAAAATTCGCAAAGGATTTTAATTATTAATTCAGTAATAGGAGTTCTCATCATAATATATTATTTGAATGACCAGATAAAGTAAATAATAATGCATTCATTTACAATAAAGAACTAGAGATTCATTCTTAAACTTATCATATTACTTATATTTTAAATGATATTAAATCCTCGAAAATATCTGACATTTCTTGATGAAGTCGTTTTCATTTCAGACATAAAGTATTGAAAAAATATATACCTAAATATTCCAGATTTTTAGTAAAATAATATATTTTCCAATAAAAAAGTTCCAGATTTGACACGGATAATGTCGATCACATCGCTTATTAGATCAGAGTAAGTTTATATACCTATAGCATAGAGATCCATATGATTTAGCATACCTACACAAAGAGCTATCTCGTACCTCTTCCTGTATAGGTAAGTCTTATATGTACCTATACAATTCCCGCATCGATCGCGGCTCTTATCGCATAGTCGATCTATTACGAAGCGGGTATCGAATCACAATAGTGTGTCCTTGAAGATACTATCGGAAATTTGAGGATGAATCGAATACTAAGTATCAGGGACCACCGACCACACGACAGATGACTAAATAAGTGACTACCTACATACCTACATAGTTCCTCATAAATTATATATGTACCTAAACTGTTCGGTATAAGTACTTGCATACTTACTTTTCTAGACATATAAATATACGATTATAATAAATATAACGCGTATAAATTTAGGAGGTGAGACATTGAAGTCAATATGGTTAATAAGTCATTTTAAATTGCGGAAATTTTTGTTTAATTTTTTTTTTATTAATTGTTACATGTATTATTTGTGTTAACAAAAATATTAAAATAACTATTTTTAAGCACCCTATGCCTGTTAGTTCTTTTCTATTCGAATCCTTAGTCAGAGTTTTGACGATTGTTTTAAAAAAGAAAACAAACTCGTTTGTGTAATAAAAAAACAAACAAGTTCTCTGCAGGCACAGTGTTCGTAAGATAGGTATGTACGCCTCTAATTCTTAATGGAAAATTATATTTCGGTATTAACATTGACAGCCGCGTTACGTCGGACAATCGCAGGCGAACCGTCGCTAAATCGGAGTTAGAATTGCAAATGAATCGGCCGTTTACTCTCGTGTCGTAAACCCTGGGATATGATCCAGTCAGTTTTCGCGCCATTAACCTTTCGGACCTCCCCACCCCCCACCGCCCATCGTCCCCAGGGACCGTTGTTGTTGTAAATATGTCTTCGTTAAATAAACAACAGTTGTACACGCTCTAATATTTTTGCCAACATGAATAATTTAAAATTTATCCACGTCTTCTGCATCTAATACCTACTTATATTATGTAAAACCAATAACATTATCTTATCACGTAAAAAATAATCAACATATTCGGACTTATCTACCACAAACAAATAGGTAGTTACATTCTTCGTAAGTGTGAAATGTGTTGATTATAAAAAGTGTCCACACGAGATGAAGTGACGGAATAATTAGGTTCATATCTAAACGTTTAACACATTTATTTAAAAAAATATTTTTCGTATATACCTATTGTTTAAATATTATTAAAACCGTAGCAAGGGACTCGTCTGTGTAAATTGAAATATTTATTTATTTATTTTAAATTACATTAATTAAAAATTAAAATAAGGTTTGTTATATTTACATACTTAATGCGTAAAACTTAGTATAATTGCTAACCTTTTAATTTTGAAAAATAAGTAATAATTACAACTAATATTGTGTGTTCAAAAAGTAGATTTTCTATTTAACAATTAAAAAAACATAAATTGATGTGGTACCGACTTATAACTTTAATACATTACTTGAGTTAAAGGTTCACAAAATGTAGCGTTTATACGTCCAAGCGTGGGAGAGCCATTCCAACCCAACACCGAAATACTTGTGACACAGATAACATAGCTTGACAGCCTGCAATAAGTGTCCAAACTTGTCCTGTCACTATGGCCGCTTAAATACGATACCCACCAGTGTAAAATGATCCTTGAAATGACGTAGAGAAACCTCGTTTGTCGCTGACTTAAGAGGCGATGGCGGGGAGGGGTGGACCTCTTTAAACTGGATCGTAGAATACACACCCGTTCACTGGGCCTATGTTTAGGATTGAGTCGTAAATGTCGAGTCGAGAGCTCTCCGTCATTCCTCTGCTCTATTTACTCGTACTTGACGAAAAAGGAGAAAAAATAGTTAACAGAATGCCCGTCCGGATTACGCTTCCCGATAGTTGGAATGGATATACTCGTAAAGTTAGATGAATGCCGACTAAGTTTTGTAGATACGGCTTCAACTTTTCGGCTTACGAACGTACCTATAACTCGCATAGCTTAGATTTATCCCTAGAATTAAACGTTACGACTTAGATACATTTACTATACTTACTGCAAAACGAACGATAAGACTAATTCTGTGGCGTAGATGATACCTGTTACCTTGTTAGCAATTTAACAATTATCTCTTAACTTGCTTAAAGTGAAAAGTGATGATATAAGTAACTAAGGAGGAAGTTATATGGATAAAATAAGTAACATATATGTGGTCAATATTGGATAAGTATTTAACTAATTGAATAAATAATATTATATATTTCAAAACATGTTTATTTTTTCATACATACATTTTGCTATTTTGTTATTGTAAAATTAATATTACTTTCTTTGTTGCAATCATTTTCATACCGTGAAGTTATCTGAGCTTTTTAACATTTCGCAGCCTCTGTTATTTTCATATATTTAATGGTAGGATATATAGGATATATAGGTAGGATATATACATGTAACATGTATATATTGATCCTGTTTCAAATTTATAACAATCATACAAAGACTATATAGTATATATTTGGTAGCAATCATATAGGTGAAAAGATTACCACGAAAGAGCCTACATAAAATCTTTCTTCACCGAGCCAATAATTGTGAGGTAACACAAAACAGAATTTATGCTCCCATCATACAGTAATCGTTAACAAGAAAGAGCGTGTAAACATGTTTTTTTGTTTTCAAAAGTGGGTAGGTATAAGCGTTCCACACCCCAAACAAAACTGGAGAAAAAACCGTGGCATTCGGCGCAAATCACCTATTTTATGTAAACTTCGTGACTTTCCGCCGTATCGAATGACTTAGAAAGGATTTATTTATATTCGTATCGAGTCGACTGAAGCTAGGAAATAAACTAAGCGTAGAACTTGTCAATGGGATGTTTGTGGGTGGAAAGCAACGGCTGGCAGCCTCTTAAAAATAGACTTATTATATTGTACGTACGTTTTAACGTCCAGAAATGATTTAAACAGAGTATCAGTAGCTTGTTAGTCGAGCCATTATTCTCGGAAATTGCTATTTTAATGTTCACTACTACAATTTTATACTTTGATTTACATTTTGAAAAAGTAAGAATAACATTTTTTGAACGCACCCATCTGGGTTGTACGAATATAGAATCGAAGGGAAAATACGGGTGTGTATTGCGTAGTTTTATATATAAAGCATTGAGTTCAGTTCAGTTCAGTTTTTTATGCCAAATATTTATAAATAGAACAATTGCGTAGAAATATGTATACATAAGAAATATATTTTTTAACTAGCTGTCGCCCGCGACTTCGTCCGCGCTAGAGAAGAAAAAGTAGCCTATCCTGTGTCCTGTACGTCTACATGTTTATGTACAAGTTTCCTGAAAATCAGTTAATTCGTTTAAGAGTTATGGAGGAAGATACATACATGAAATACCTACACTTACAAATTTATTATTAGTATTGATGATATCGATTGATGGATGATTGATATTGACAAAACTAACATGTTATGAGAGGGTGGTAGACACGCAGACAGATTAAGCACTTTATCTTCATCTTTAGGTACCTCTATATGCAATTTTCTAGAGCCTTATTATTTTTTTTACAGTAACACTAAATTTTGTAAATGGTTACTTTTCTGATGTAGAGGACCTTATATGAAATCGATAGCTCTGTAGCCTCTAATACATATTTGTAAACAACATCGCAATAAAGCCGCTCTCATTTTCACCCTTATCCGTTTAGTTTATATACTAAACGTCGCAACGGATTTTGATATTACTTTACAATAATTGATATCATAAATAGCATAGAAAAGCTCATGTTTTTCTCATGTCTCACAGGACCTATGCTATAAAGCTGTCTAAATCTAAATTTAATTTTTAGCCATGACAAAGACTTCTCATGTCTTTGTAAGTAAGGCTACGACTTACTTAGAAAGATTTAAGTCTTTGTCTAGTGTTGCTCTAATGTCTATTCTATAATATTGTAAAATTTATGCAAAATCTGTTTAGTTGTTTTTGCTTGAAATTATAACAAAAAATATCCATCCTTTCATATTCATACTGTATATTTTTCCAGTGACTTCATCGCATATGTACATAGGTATACCTAGTCAAAAGTAGCCTATGTGTTATCCTGATGTATAAACTACTAAATGATTGTGAAGTTTTATATGAGTTCATGTTATATTGTACCTACTCTCCCTTGTTGAGTCGCTTAATCCAAACAGGACTGTAGCGGCAGTACCGCGATAATTTAATGCTCAGAATTTTCTTGTACCGTAGCAATTAACGATTTAATTAGCATCGGGCCTCCAATACCCTTTTACAACTTACTGATTGGACACACCTGACCTCGCTGCATATAATTATATATTCCATTGTACACGTATAGGTTGTTAATATGTGAACCGCTTTGGTATATTTTATAAGAACAACTTTATAATTTGTTCGCAGGTTACCGTGCCCTTTCTCGCAAACGTCGCTAGCTAGTTTACGACAAGGTGAATATTATAATATTTTCTTTTAATTCACATACAAAACAAGTTATGTTGATTAAATTTTTATGCATAAGTATAATATTTTTCAAATTGAGGTGGGTTGTTAATGCATTAACGCGTTGTTTGTTGGGTAACCGTTGATATACATACAAGGAAACAGATAAATAAAATTGATATTATTTTTTAGAGGAAAGTTTTTTTTTAATTGTGTAGAGATAATACCAGAATTTTTGCAGAAGTTATGAGTTGATAGTAATTAATGTTGATTAGCGTTCACGACCCACCTCTGCAATTTGTATATTATCTTAAGAGTAAGCTAGTCATAGAAGTGTATATTATGTCTTATTTCTATAATATGATGAACGAGAGCTCAGTCATAATATAAAATATTGCTAAATCTAAATATTGCTTTTCTTTAAGCGCCGAACTGCACTGATAATAGGTATGAGGAAGTTTAAGTGCGAGCTAGCAGCTCATATCTTTGGTTTAATATTTTTTTCGGTTAATATAATATGTATACGTACACAATTTAATTTTTTATTAAAAGTATTATATTTTGCCATTAAAATTTAAATAAGTAGGTAATAGGTATAAATTTTTTTTTAGTAGCATGTTATAGCATAAAAAAATATAAGTATAAAACATACTTTTCAGAAAAAGAAAAGTAGGTAATATCTATTAGGTAACAGTATTTCAAAAGTAAGAAATAAGTAAAAATATTAATTATTTAAAATTTATCTAAACAAGTAATTTTTATAAAGGTGAGTTGTAAATGTTAAAAACATACAAAAGTAGGTAAGTATATATACTCGCTGGTAGTATAGGTAATTTAAGTTACTTACCTACAGAATAACGTTCAATATATTTATACAATGCATACAACACTGGGCCGTTAGGAGGCACGCCCCCTTCTGCGGCCATCAAGTCAAATTCGTTATTACCTACAGATATCGAAAACTACCTAGTACCTATTGCTAAAGATTATTTAGAATGTAAATTAGCTAAAAAATCGAAATTAGTTTGTGAAGTGAAGAAGGGTTTTAGTTTCCCATTGGATAAAAATACAGTTGATTTAAGACCATTTAACAAACTAATTACTTAATTAATTAGTAAATAAACTAAGGTTATATCTAACCTAACCATAAAAATTAAATTTAAAATAATATTAAATAAATGTAACACTGTAACACAGAAGAAACGTAGTAGTAAAGAAACACAGTTTTTGTTAATTTTCAAAACATATAAAAAATATTTTTATTACATTCGTAAATGTGACTAATATTATATTTCCTGTTCTTCTTTTCTACTTATTACTAAATACGTTTACTTATATATCTACAGAATTCATTTTTATATTTTATAAAAAATGTCTTAATACGTGTCGGTAGAAACATTGCATTATTTAAGTTACTTGGAGTATTAAAAGCAACCTGTACAAGGAATGGCAATATATTATACGAGAACCGCTACGTTACGGAATCGGGTACATAAAGCATCGGTAATTTATAATACGCGCATTGAGATAAGAGAAAGCCAGTTTTCGCGGAAGTTAATCAGCTCCCAACGAGTTCTTTAAATGGTACACGCTATAGCTATTGTGCTATACAGATAAGTGGCGTGCCACTTTACTCTTAAACTCATCGTGGAATTCAAATTAAGATAAACGAATACTTTTAGAGTTTAATCAGTGACTTTAGACTACAGATTAATTTTAAAATTTTAAAAAAATTGTGAACTACTTTAGGTACCTATATAAGAATAATATAGAAGAATGAAGTTATACTCGTATATGCATTTTTTTAGCATATATAAGGTAATAATAATAAATAACCTTTACCTACTATTAACAACATCTGTGGTGTTTAAGCACGTGGCTTAGATATAGGCCAAGTAACCAAAACTACTTATGGTTTTAGCATTTTTCCACTTTCCACGTTCAAACTTTCCATACTTGATAGAGTTCGTTCATGTTCTTGTATACATATCGGTAGCCCCGATCCAAATCGGTGCGTTTGCGCAACTCCCACGCGCACATGTTTTTAAGATAAGAAAGCGTACTTTTACGTGGCGATGTATGGCCGACCATTGGCCCGGAGCGTTTCATAAAGTAAATATTTATAGACCGGCTCGACCGAGGCGCACACTTGTTCCGATGTTTGTTTCTGTCATTCAACGCGCCTGAAACTCCTCTGTTTGTACGTCAAGGGTGAATCTGTAGGCGTCATTCCCACTTCTTCAGTTACCTACACTCAATATTCCTTTGCAAGTTTTAAAGTAAAGATTGAATACTCTGTTTCGGGAAAAATAAAAAGACTGTTAATTAACCTAATACCAAGCAATAGATGTTTGTGGTCTCTAAGTCATATATATATAAGTTATATAGGTCATATAAGTTAGAGACTGGCATATTGAAACTAAATTTAGTATCTATAATATTTTGCTATGAAATTTTCTACAGTTAAGGAATATATACAAATGTTTACAAGTAAGGAAAACAAGTTCACAATTAATTGGAAAAAATAATTGGCTAAGTAAGTAAGTAGGTTAGTGCAAAAGATAACATAAAAATTGACCAAATTTAATGATTATAAAAATTTTACATAATTATTAAAATCTGATCATTATCACTGTTAAAATTAAGTTAAGCATGACAAAAATATTTTATGACACATTTGATGCTTTAAATGCCTTCTGATCGCACCAATCATGTCTCCAGTATTTTCAAAAATCGCTTTTCCTTTCTACAAATGGTCAATACACAAAAAAACTGATTCTAATTAATTAGTCCAGTCCTAATTGTTTATATCAATTGAAAATTTTCCTAAAACAATTGTTAATTTAGAACACAAGTAGAAAAAACAGCGGCCGATAAAATCTATCATTCCATTGTGTATATGTACTTACATACGCAAAACATGCTCACATGTTTTTTTATCTATCTACATACCAACATACGTAACGTAATCTGCGTACCTACCTCATGGCAAAAAACAACATCGCCTTACCTGTATTCCACATTAATCCGTGCTATTAATTTCTTTGACATTTCATGTATGAAGTGTTAAATTATTGCACTCTTTGTTAGGCAATAAATTACAAGTTTTGCTCGATACAAAATAATTACATGAATGTTACTCCATAGTTAAGTGTGGGAAATTAGCCTTGTTGGGTTCAACTAATATCACCGAGGATATTATATTTTGACAATTCGGTTTGTATTATCATAATGCGCGTGTAAATTTGCAATGTGATTGGAGTGGGGACATAGGTATGTGAGTTTTTCTTTTGTATTTGAACCGTCAGTTATATTTTATTGCCGTGTCTTGTGTAAACATAATATGTATAGGTCGTATAGTATTGTATTTTTATTCTTTATTGCTTGTACGAAGTATTGTTCCGATTTCATTGGTGCGTGTATAGAAAATGTGTCTTAAGTATTAAGTTGAAGGGACATACGTTACTTTTCAGCGGTGTTATAAATATGTCTTATTTTAAATAATATTTTTAGTAATCACCAGCCGCAATATACAAAGATTACAGTAAAAAATAATATGTAAGGTGTTTTTCTAATCAGTTTTAGATACATTAACAAAAAATGTCTAATTACTAGCTGCGCTGCGACTTAGTTTTTTTAAAACGCAACAGGAACTGAAAAGTCTCCTATAGGTATGTTCATTCAGGTAATAAACTATCTATGTGCTTAATTTTATACAAATATGTACCGTCTTTTTGCGTTATTTAGTAACTTGATATAATATTATTATTAGGATTATAAGTAATAAATTTTGTGTTAATTTTCAAGTTAAACACTGTTTTGCTGTGATAGCTCATTCATTAACTTTAACTATGAGATAAATCTTACACGCAGCTAATCTATTTGTATACTCTCTTCGATAGGATTGAAGAGAATAAGTACATTATATAGCAGACATCAAGTTAAGTGTTTATTAAAGTTGCAAATAAGTCATTACCTTTATCATAAGCTGGAAGGTACTTCTTTGAAAAGTTTATCTAACTACATATTTTATGGAATATAATGTAGTGAGTGTTTAACCTTAAGAGAAAATTAAATAATTAATTAGTTATTAGACCTATTTACTTACATTTTGAGAAATAATGCTGAAGCGATACGATACATTTTGGTAGAGCAACATAGACTGTAAAATAACACGTCGTGAGTTGTAAATAATTCATGAATAAATTGTGGGTTGTAAATTAATCCTACTTTATTTGCATGAGACTTCTTTTGTGCAAATCAATAAAGAAAATATAAGTCAATAGAACGCGGTGGCATTGACATTGGCAATAAAATTATATAATTTAATCTAGTACTGGCATTATTTGCGGTGAAATTAACAGACGATAAAATTAAGTTTATATTCACAATAAAATGAGTGAGTTGCCGTCATAAAGTCTCGCGTTTTTTATTGACGGCAACTCAACGATGGTCGAGTGACGCTTGCAGTTTGGTTAAACGGCAGTTTATGGCTATTTTGCCACCATTAATCGCTTTACTACGCACCCGCGCCTCCGCGTTCCTTTAACCCTTCCACTTTACTTTCTTTCCCCATAAAACTTGACAAACTTTTTGTGTAGAAGTCAATCTCCTACCTAATTTAAAATTGATAACTTAAAACTGCTTTGTTGTCACATTCTAAGTTTTTCTACAAAATAAATGTAATCAATGTATAATTGTATACCTACTATATACCTATAGGAAAAACAAAAATTAAAAAAATAAATAAATTTTATACCTACACATAATAATAATATAAATAAACTAGAAAAATATATTCTGATTAATATTAAATTGATATTATACTTACCTAAATGATATATTTTTAAAAATAAACTTTAAATTAACTAATACAACTGTTTATTTTTTTAAATAATTATTATGTATATTTTTTTAATACATAGGTATTTATATATAACATCAATGAAAGAAATACAACAAAATAAGTTGAGCTGCAATTGCCTATTCTTGCCAAGCGAAAAATTACTCTAATAACGCTTAAACCGAAGAACTCTTTTATTTTTTTACATTTTTAATATATTTCACATTTCTTCTTATTACCTACCTAACTGTTCAGTTCTTAGAATCTTAAATGAGATTTGTCTTTGAAAAATAAATTGAAACGCGTAAGTAGTGAACTTATAGTAACGAGTAGATTGAAATAGTGTTCGTCTGTAGAGCGAGTAACGTAGCAGCGTCTGTAAATTAATGGGCGCAGCGGCTCGGGGCGGGTTCTGCCGCTTGCCGCTAGATGTCTTGTGCGAAGTGCGCGCGTGTGTGCGCGCTACGAGGCCCCACACGCCGGCACACTCCGCGCCCGGCAGCGCCGTAGACCGCGCGCTTCGCGACCACTCATTCCCGCGGTGCAACCAAACACGACGCTCGCGACAGCGTAATTACCTCCGACGAACTCACCACGTCGAGTGACCGAAAAAAATTCAAATAAATATTTCACTGTGAACTTTACAATTTACGAGAACATTATCCGCGTTACACATAGACTCAAATTTCCTCGAGTTACCATATCAGTGACGTTCGGTGCCGCCTAAAAAGTTTCTCTACAAGATTCCTGTTGGAACTTTTTGACTGTTCTCCACATACGGCTAGCTAAATCGGGAATCGCGTTTTAATTTTCATGTGCCGTTTCGGCGTGTGGTACGCGTGTGTGCGCGGTGCGATGTGCCCGCGGCGCGCGTGAACCGGCCTGTGACTTTTACACTCCCCCGTGGCTTGCCCGGTCGCCACCCTGTACCCTGACAACCATGTCGGGGGCCTCGGCGCGCCCTGCGACGCGGCTGCCGCGTCGCCAGCGCCTGCATCCGGCCACTCCGCGGGGCCGGCCTGGTGGACCATGATGAACGGGGTTGGCGGCGCGCTCTACGAAGAGGCGCACGCGTCGCCACCCGGCGGGTCCCCACCGGCAGCACCTGCAGCGGCCCCGCCGTCAGCTTCAAGCGCCTCGCCAGCCTCAGTCGGATCCAACCCTCCACAACCGCCTCTTCATATCCCCGCAAAGCGGTATGGCGAACCAGAATCCGGGGTCATACGACACGCTCAGCAGCCTTGGGGCTACCCTCCAGACGCCCCCGCTTCTTTTGAACACCAATATCCCACAGGCCCCACATACTACAATCTACCAGGCGAAAGAGATCGCAAATCGACATTATCCTTCTGGCCAGCGGGCAGCGGTGAATATAAGCCGTACGCGGATGGAGCGTGTCATCAAGGTTTCTCGCAGCCCTGCTGGAACTACCCATACGGAGCTCCGCGCGGCGACCAGCCCCTACCTTACGTCGGCAGCGATGATCGTCGAACGGCGGTTTCGGAGGCGTCAGGGTTTTCACACGACGCGTATGGACTACGGAACTACGCGCCCGAATCAGTTTCCAGCGCGCCTTATCCTCCGCCAGGCTCCTTGCCAGGTTCGTATAAAATATTCACAAATATTTCTCATTGTGAAGACAGAGCGATCACGTTTTTCATGTCCGGTAACGATTGCACTGTTTGTAACTTCGCGTGAACTTATCGGCTCCTGAAAAACAAACATCGCACCTATTTAGAAACAGGTTGCTCAAAATTTACAAACATTTTTTTCACTCGTGACTGTTACATGCGATTTTAAAAACGTGATGCTCTCCAAAAACTCGTGACTTTTTATGATTGAATTGTAAGTTTTGTAGTTAAATAACAGTTGATTTGTAAATAATTATGAGTTCGTTAACCTTGACCCTGCTGGCGATGCGCTATTCGCCGACAGATGGCGCTGCGATGTGCACACTAGCTTAGCCGCCGTTGTGTATGTGTGCGTGCAGAGCACACAGCTAAATATCTTTCCACTACGTGGGAGCTAAATGTATGTTAGCTATCGGAATTTGCTCTCCAGAATGCAATATTGCATTTCGTGCACTTAATTGCTATAGTTGGTTCATTCATTGGCTACTGCTAATTTGTGTCTACATAGACTTAAAACGTTGAGTTAACCCAACTATTTTGTACATTTTTGCTTAAAATATGTATTAAGAGAATATAAAGTAGGTAATCAAGTGATTCTAAGTTGTATGTGTATCGTCCAGAACATCTTGTAAATAATATGAAATGTGCTTATTTTCTTTCTAAAAATATTTATATTGAACCTTTCTGCCTAAGCTTTAAAGCTTTAATTCGCTTGCATTAACTTCTCTGCTTATAAGTAGTAAAATACTAGTAGGATATATCATTTGCTTATGTTAATAATTTATACGAAAATTTATAAGAATGTTTGGATCATTGTTACTACTCTTTAACTTACTAACTACTGAACCTATTTTGATGAATTTTCACCTATATTTATTATACCTAAACTATTTTTGATTAACGTAGATTTTTGAAAAATATTAATAATATCCAGGCAAAGTTCTGTACAACAGTTAGCTACATCATAAATCATAAATATGAAATAAAGTAGCTGTTCCCCTGTGTCTATTTCTCAGCTAGTTTCTTCTAAACCACTCAAACTCAATATTCAGACACTGTTCTCTTCACTGAAACAACTTATTTATTGACGCTATATGCCGTCTATCTACCAAGACTGTTTTACTTCATGGTAATTACTGGTCATATTGGTAGGTAACTTTGTGAATTCAAAAAATAAATATACTCAGAACTATTAAAGATTTGTATTGAAAAAAAAATCAAATAAAATTAATTATTAACTATTATGTTAAATAGTAGCCTTTTCCGTTCAATCAATTTTTAAACAAACTTTAATCAAAATCGTCCCAGTAATTCAGCCACGAAAACATACAGTAGAGTTATTTTTGCATTAAAATATGTCTTAAAAATTCAAACTCAAATATGCTAATCAAGAAAGTGTATTTGAATACATATTAAACCTCAAAATCAATATTGTTTCACACCGAATCGTTCCATAAACGGGCGTCGTCGATAAAATCGCCGATTAAACTTGTATCGAACGTTGAGGTAATGTTTGCACGTATGCGCCTTAAAACTGCCGCTTGAAAGCGACCGAATGCTCAAATCAAAACATTTTCCCACAGAACACCATAAATTTGATGAATGAACGAAACACGTGGTACAAATGTTTAAAAACGAGCCGTGAGCACCGTTTTATAGGCAATGTAAAACGGTGGCGCTATACGGCCGACAATAAATTAAACTTTAACGTAAAATAAAGCGCCAATAAAAATGTATAACTAATAAATAAACACGATACCTGTGTTAAGACAATAAACGGCCCATCCAGGAGTAGTGGCCGTAAACCAAATATTGCTACAATAAACCCATTACCGGCTAATGGGACGATAAAAACTAAGCAGCCGAAGGCGGAGGTCTGCGTCTAGCTACCTCTACTACGTACCACTACTCTGCATAAGCTCCTAGACAGTCTCTCGTAGATGTATATCACTTTTATGATATCATAAAACGCCGCGACGTCATAGACATGCAATAATACTGGTTTCTTTCCGAAATCGCAGTAGCTAGTGGTAATTATGGAACCGCAGCCGTCATGTCAATATGAGAGTAATAAAAAGTCCATTCATAAACGTTCAACGCTAGTTCACTTTCGATCGCTGCCTAACCATAAAAGATGGGTTTATCGCGCCTCTGTTACGGCAGACATGTAACTTGACATAATTTTGCGTAAACGCGCATATAATGGGCTATTAAAAGGAAACAATTGTTAAAAAAGTTATACGAGTGCCGCGTCATTTTATGATTGTGTGTTTACGGCTCACCTGACTGTGACATTGACTTTGGTTTTTGAATTACTACTTAGTGAATGGTTCGATGATGCTCAGGTCTGAGTCTAACACTTTATGCATTTATTTGTACTATTAATTAATTACAACGATTAACGCCCACTACCCCATATCCCTTCCTTATCCCGTATCCTTAATGACTGTCAGCTTGTCACTTAATCACATTATTATGAAAAAAAATCGAAACATTTTTTTTATTTTTGGTAAGAATGGATTGGAATTATTTCAAAACTGCTAATAAATTGGATACTGACAAAGCACTCTTGTATCCACCCTTGGTGATGCTTATGTCCTTTTGCGACGGTAGCCACTTACCATTAAGTGGATTGTCAGTTACCATCCTTAATAATTTACAAAAAATGATGTGAAAATAAATTATTTTATTTTATTTTATTTTTGATTTAACTATTAATTATACCGTCAAATTAAAATATTACAAAGTTCATCAATATTTATATTTTATTTCTATAATTTTTCAAACAAGTAACTAACAATTTCATTTAGGTACCTAAATTATCTCAAACGTCCACACGAGCTTTGTCTTCTTCGACTGTTGCTTACACTTTTAAAAATCATTTCATTTTAATTTCGATCTTTCGTAGCACGCAATAAGATCTATAATGTTAGTGTTCAAAGGGAAGGCTGTCGTGTAAATGTTGCTTCAACTTTTATGAGGCAAGGAACCCGCACTTTTATTGCCACTGATCGCTACCTATCCGCTCATAATTGACAAGTCCAACTTGTCATTATATTTTCAAACAATCGACAATTCTTTGAAAATAACAATTTGACGAGAAAATGACTAAACAAAATATCTAATAATTTACAATTGAGACTCAAGTTTTCTTTTGTGGCGCGTTTTGTTCAGTAGGTAGGTACTTTTTCTTTTTAAGATAAAAAACACAACACATACACACACACTTTTCGTGGACGAGCCCCTTGGTCAAGTGGTTAAGAAACAGGTTCCATTTCCGACAGGGCCTCTTGTCTGGATCTGGTAAGTACCGTGATTCGAACTCATTAATTTGGGTAGCTCGTCTGGTGCAGTAGGTAACTATACACTCTTAACAACCGAGAACTTAAATAAGAACTCTTTCTCTTAAATACCAAATTTATGAAACAAAACTCTGTTCAACTTTGCATGCAGTTATTCGTAACTAACACTGGGAATGTGTCAGCTTTAAAATTAGAAATTGTATGCAACATGAGAGTCGCCAGTATTATAGTTGGAGCGGACGCAGGCGACGATTGTTGTGGTAGGGCAGTTTTATGTACACACCAATTGTACCATTTTAACGTAGATGACAGTCGAGTAGGCGGACTAGAGGAGACACTCAGATATTATATTCAGACCAGACATACCCGTAAATATATCCACATTGCCAAGTATTATCTAAATCTTTTATTCGTATCAACCTAAAACCAATATAATAAGGATTTCTCCAACGTTAAAGCCTGTTCTTATACTTGTTAATTTGAAAGAAATAGAACTCAGATAATTTTATTACTAGATAATTTAATCAGAATCACATCTTAAGTTCAATTAAAGGTACCTAATAAAATGTATTACTTTCAGGAATATTTTTCTGAACTGACTTTTAATATATATATATTCAGTAACAACTGCATAAAATTTCATTATGTAGTTTAGACGAACTATGCGAATCTAAACTTAGAGGTTTAAAATTCTAAATCTAGAAATCTAAACGGTAAAATTCAAGTTTTTGGGTTTACTGTGACGTTACTGGGTGTTTATTGTGACAATCTTGGGCAATAGGTACCTACATTCCATACTACAAAAATAAGCACAAATTATTAATTGAAATTATAACACATTAGCATATTTTTTATTTTATTTTTATTACTAAAGATGTAATTTTACTAAAAAAAAATCAATTTTTTCGTAATGACGACCCTATTTCTTCTTCAGTAATATTTTAAAATATGAACCAAAAATATTTTATTTATCTAAACCAAAAATTTATTTAAATTATAGAAGCAACAAATAATGATTGAGCACCGCATTAATGTTTTCTTACATTAGTATTAGAGTCAATAGAGTTACGACACTAGAAGACGTTTAACGTTTAAACAAAGAGGCGTCTGTTTCGCAAGTACCGTTTTAAATAATAGGAAATAGTGCACATTGTTGCACACATCGAATATCGAGAAGGTCACGAGTGGCATACAAAGTTATGACTGGTGATCTCATCAAAAGGACCGCTTGAACTAATCGCATTGCAACTTCGTAAGCCGCCCGCGCATTGTTTCTATATGAACGCTGCATCGAAATTGCTAGTTTAAATTAAAACCGTCCAGCTTACGCTCGATATGAATTTGAATTTACGCTAATTAAATTCGAACACCACTTAATAAACGAACAAATAGAAATCGGCTATGACCACGTGGATCGACAGTAAATAAATTATTTTGTTGGAAAATTAAAGTTATATCGTAGAATGCTTCATATGCTATTAAGTATAAATATGTATGTATATGTTATTCGTAACTACTAAAAACTGGCTTATTAGACAGCTAAACAAACACAGAAGAAAAAATATATGGAATTTAAATTCTCGTAAATTTAATTATAACAATGCTAGATGAATTTGGTTCACACTTGCTAAATTACACTCTGGTTTGTTATTAGGTAGTTAATTGCTGGTCCAGGAACCACTTTGCCTTGAACTCGCCAGTATTGCCATGGAAGATATCTTAATAAGGCGGATATAGGTTATACATATATCTACTGTAAATTAAATACATGGCAATAAGTAATTTACTATTTAATATTTAGATATCTAATTAGTATATGTACCAGTTGTTAGAGGGGTCAGCAACATGTTAATAAATGATTTTTCTTCTATGGGTGTTGGAACATCAATTAGTATCAGTTAGGTAAATTCGTCCAGTTTCATTTCTATAAAAAATATAATAACTCCGCTATAGAAATACCCTTAAAGAAGCCTCAAAAGTAAGCCTCAAGTAAGCCTACTTCTTACTTACATGTAGTCAGATAAACATAAACTAATCTTATGGAATTAATCTTCAAACTATTAAAACAACTATCAAACTATCCGAGAATTTAGTCAGCAGTGTAAATCACTAATTATTTTGGACGATGACTGAAAATGTGTTGAATTCTTGGGAACAGAATCCCGTCAAAATACTAGAACAACGTTAAATGTGCCAACAGATATTTATACACGTTCGACACAGATTTCTCTAACGTTACAAACAACTGTTCCTTTAACTGCAACACTGGCAATGCATTCTTGTATTTACTGAAGGTTCACATTTTTCGCAGGTTCCTTGTCGATGTCCGTGGGCGTCGGCGTCGGTTGTGGCTCGTCGAACCCTCTCGACTGGACTGGACAAGTGACGGTGCGCAAAAAACGCAAACCGTACTCCAAGTTCCAAACACTCGAATTAGAGAAAGAGTTCCTCTTCAACGCGTACGTTTCCAAGCAGAAGAGATGGGAGCTCGCACGGAACCTCAACTTGACCGAAAGGCAAGTGAAGATATGGTTCCAGAACAGACGCATGAAAAACAAGAAGAATTCCCAGCGACAAGCGGCGCAGGCGGCGCAGAACAACAATAACAATTCAAATGCCAACAACCACAACCATCACGGTGGTCACCATCACGCGCAACACCACGTGGCTCTGCACCACGCCCCGCCGACCAAACACCATCAGTGACCCGCGCCTTTCTCTGGGACGTACCCCATTCACCACGGTATAGCCAGTTAAACTCGCGAAGGACACGCCCATGAACTTTGTGTGTGATTGTACTTAATGGTTCTGAAGGATTTCACGTCCAATGATTGTTACCCGATGGAAAAGTGCTGCTATGTCCGTATTTCGATACCGTACATGACGCGGGAACTTGTTGCGTCCGCGCGTCGAGTCCCAGAGAATCTCGTAGTAAGATAATGTGTTGTCGATTTGTGTATAGTATTAATTATGAAATTATGTTCTATAATTGTAACGAGACTAAGTAAATGAGTAGATAACGATTCCTGATATGTCTAGTAATAGCTTATGTATGTACCTATTTGAAATTATTTAAGAGCGATGTGGGTTTTTTTAAAGACGTCACCGATGAATAGTAGTTTTTAGATAGTTTCTCGAAAAACGAATTGTGTAAAATATTATGTGAGACTGCTTATTGTTGTATTTGTATCGCTGTTCAGAGGGTGGTTTTTTAGGAATAATCAGTTGAAGTCTTATAATATTTTTTTCGTTACCAAATTGTTAAATTACTCGGGTTGCTTCGGTGGCAGATTGATATGTGACTAGTTATATTTCTTAAACATATATCTATCATGTTTAAATTTAATAATAGAAAAGCAGTAATCAGTAAATAAACAAAATGCTACCGAATTCCGCATGCGAAGTTCACAAAAATGATCAAATATTTATATTAACTGTTTATTTCGTAATTCGTAATATTTTTTTTGTTATTTAAATTTAAATTCTGTAAAAGCTTTAACTCGGTTCCACTAGAATATATTCATTAAGTTACTGTTATGTCATTTTTAAAAAAAAACTTATAGTTGATGTTGTAATCAATTAATTAATTAGGTAATGATGGGCAAGTGCATTAAATATTGTCCTTACTCTTACTGTTCGCTTTAGCCAGTCTTTAAAACTTTTAGTTATTCTTTGTTTTAGTTAAATATTTTATTATTTATTTTTACACAAATAAATCACAATTATTTTTATGTCTATTCTATCTTATACGTGTTACGATATATTTTCACGAGTTTTATTAACGAGTCGTTAGGTTTTGTAAATTAGACTCTCATAGTGACATCTTTAAGTCTACTTTCTATCTATATGTAATAAATGTTTCATAGTAAACTTAGTAGTTTACTCTCATCTAATTAAATCTGTATTGTCCCGTAATTATATAGTTCAACGAAATATTTAATTAGGTGTTTTGTACAAAAAAAAAATATGGCGACCTCGTCTAGGTGACCGAATTTCTATTAATCTCAAAATTATTGTAACATAAAGATTCACAAACAACTTTGAATGATCGTCGTTAAGATTGCAATCTTAACTAGATTTATATACATAGTTGTATTTATAACCGTTATCCAATCTGATGCTTAAATTAGTAATTGCATTTTTTATTTATTCTAAAATTTGTCTGAAAAGGATTGACTACATAAAAAATAATACCTACCTGAATAAGCATACCTATTTGAATAATAAATTAATAGGCAAATATGGATAAAGTTACTAATAAGATTTTTCAATAATACCCTGCTTTGACATGTAGTAAATTTTAATCTTCATTTGTTACTGACAGTTTTCTGATTTTTGAATTGAAGTAAATTACTTAAATAACTTATATTTTGTTTTTGATTAAGAAATTAATATCTTTAAGAATTAACTGCATTAATTTTTAATTGGAGAAATTTTCTTTTTCTGTACAAGCTACATATTAATTAAATACCTACATGGTTTGATAGTTACTCGTATTATAATTAACTTTAAAGATACTAAATCACTAGATAATGGTCTCATTTTATTATTTACTGAAAGCAAATAGTTTTGGCTTGTTCAGAAAAAAAAGTATGCAGTAATAGTAAAATAAGACCATCTTAAAATCATTCATTATATTAGTACCATGTCAATTACATAAAAAATAGTAATAATATTAAACTAAAAAAGGTTCCATTAAAAAAGGGAACAAAGGATCACTTAAAAGTATTTAAGTTATGTAAGCTCTCTTAAACTTTTGGGTTTCTTCTGAAATTTTAATATTGGTTGTTTTCATTAGTTACGTACTAATTAATTCAAAATAATTCAGAAATTTGTTTCTTTATTGAATCTTAATTAAAGTAGAATTTTGACTAAATATTGAACGAAATTCAACAAATATTTTTGCTGTAAGTAATAAATACACTAACGTCGTATTTTATTATCAAGTAGTAATTACTTTTCAGACAAACTACACACTAGATATGTGTATTTTTTAACGTACAAATAAATGTGCATTCGCTTACCATACCTATAACAATATGTATTCAACAATATCACTAAGTAATGTTTAGAAACATAATTAAACTACAATTTAATCAGAGGTGGGTCGTTACGCTAACAACTGTTAATTCTGAAACTCATTAGTCCCAGCTCGAGCTAAGCCTTAACTGGGTAAAGTCTTACATAAAACATAAATAAATTAAGGACAGTTAACATAAAAAGCCATCGGTCATTCTGTCGTCAACAGTTAACAGTTTTAGCGTCAACAAACAACCTCCGGTAAACGTGAAAGGTCTCGTAATTATTATTGTACAGTTAAATTAATGTAGTTAATCACGCCAGAAAACGCGAGGTTTTTGTTATACTTAAGTATAATTGTAATTATTACCTAATATTATAAATATAAAAATTGAATGTGCTCTCGAACCTTTTATGACGAATATAGAAAAAGGTGTATGAAAAGTGGAAGGAAAATTAAACGTTTCGTCGTGTCTCGGTTATCTTTGATTTGCTAACCCATATTTTTTTTCATGCTTCTGTTATTACTTGAAACAATCTTGTAGTGTTTCGTACACTATTGAAATTCTTTTATTGGGACATGGTAATAAATTTTACCCTAGCTAGCCTTAATGCTGTGGTCTCCTATAAAAGCCATCGCCGCTCAAAGCCGATGGTTGTTAAGCATACTTCCGTCTCTTTACACGCTGATGTCGGCGTTTGTTCAAATAAATCAATACTAATAATAAATGGAGTAATTGACTTCGTTTTCAGAAATATCGTGTATATAGGCTCTATACATGATACTGAAACTAAATTGACCATTTTTAGATTTTTTTTCTGTATGTATGTATGTATGTATGTATGTATGTATGTATGTTCCTCCATCACTCTTAAACGAATTAACTGATTTTCATGAAACTTGGTAGATAAACATTTAGAGGTGCGGGACATGTGATAGGCTACTTTTTATCTTTTTTAACGCGGACGAAGTCGCGGGCAACAGCTAGTAAATAAATATATTCACACATTCCATATAGCACCATCTAGTTCCACAGTAAGCAACTAATGCTTGTATTATGGATACCAGATATGATATAGGTATTACATGGATTACTTTTTTTTAAATACATACATCTTATAAATACAAAACATCCATGACTCAGGTACAAAGGTAAAATGTTAACACATGAACATTAATTTGCCCCTATATAGCGGGATTCGAACCCGCGACCGTTTGGTTAACAGCTAGAGTTAACTAGCCACTAGACCAAACATGTCGTCGAGAGCGTCTTTGCGCTACATCTTCAATTATTTCGAACCAAAGCAGCATTAGCGTCAGCACAGCTTCACATAATTATTATAAGTAACCACAGGCATGCACTGCTCGTTTGACTACTTGCTTGAAATGCTTTGCTCGAGATTATGTATTAACCGCTGATGCCGCGTACCATTCAATTTGAAAATAACGCTGAAGTCGCACGTCACATATAATGTTTATAAGGAGACTTAATAGACATTACGACCCACCAAGTGGATATCCATAAACTTTTCTGGTGGAAGGAGGAATGGATCGCTGACCGTGATGCTAGCCGACAGTACACTGACAACACAGGAGTAATTTGGAAGACTAGAATGTTTTTCTTCACAATTAAAGCAAGTGATCATTATTTCTTGTTTACATAATAATATGCCATCGAAATTATTAAAAATTGAAAATTCATAATTTCTCAATGGAAACGTTAACGCCTATTAAGACTATACATAATATTTGGTTTCACAATTGTTAATTTTTTTTATGGGAACTAACTTTGTTTTCTTAGTGTAAAGCCAAAGTGTAGGATTCAAACCAGGATCTGAATTTATTATTTTAAAATTAAATATTATAATAATATAATAATATCACTTATAGATGATTATTTCTTTACCAAATCTTCCAATGTAAATAAAAATCAATGACATCACGTGAGTACGCCCAGATTGATTTTGCTAATATTTTTTTGCTGTCAGGACAAGGTATGTATGAAATAAAATTTCAGGAAAATCCACGGGAAGAAAAGTCGGAACTTTAAATGGGTTTATTTTTATATGAAAATGACAGGGCAAAGACTGTTGGGTCGGTTAGTTAATCTATACTACGAGTAATATTATAAAGAGAGAAGACTTGTATGTATTTTTGCTTGTAATGAATAAAGTCAAAAAATACTAAACCAATTTTAAAAATTTGTAGACCTGTAGAAAGCTATATTATAAGCAAGTAACATGGGCTATATTTAATAAACTTACATGGACGAAGTCGTGTGTAACAGCTAGTCTTTAACACAGCTTCCATAATATGTTTGTGACCACAAAACTTGAAAAAAAGTAGCTGATAGATTTTTTGCTTTTGCTTTTTTAACAAAAGAGTGTTTTTGAATATAATTGACTGAGCCACAGCTAAACATGGCAAAAAATTACAATTAAATGAAGCAACATACCTATAGAGTGCAAATATTTAATAAATAATTTTGTATCAGATTGATGAAATTTCCTAATCATAATAATATACCAATTATTATATAGGTAAGTCACATCAGCAAAAGTTATGAAAGTTTTGCTGTTACGAACTTTAGCCGGCCGATTAAAGATGATTGTATTAGAAAGAATTACTGTGATTTCTTCAATCATCATTACTGCTGAAGAGAGGTAAAGTATTTACATAATACACTAAGTTGCAATAGTCTATTTGTTTGTATAGATTAATATAGAATGTATAGAATAATAATAATAATGTTATGGTACAGTCGGCCGCATAAGTCGATTAACACATTCAAAAGTGTAAAACAACTGAGCACTCAACGCGCCATAAGTCGTTGTCATGACTATAGAACAAAATAAACTTCAAGTACAAACGATTGTAAAAAGCTTCAGTAAGTAAGTAATTAAGTAAGTAAGTTAAGTGCTCAGTTGTTTCGCAGTTTTGAATGTGTTAATCGACTTATGCGGCCGACTGTACATACGAGTAAATAGAAACGAAAACTTTCACTATTATTAGGGCCTCTTTCACCATCTGTCAAGTAGGCTAACCGTCATTTAAAGTCATTTGAATGTACGGTAAAAGTCCCAAACATTTAATAGAAAATAATAATAAAAAAATCGCCTATCAAAGGATGCAGTACCTAAACCGAGTGCATAATTTAATAAAACATAAAATTATTTCTAAAAGTAAGATTCTCAACACTTTACTTGTAGGGTAAAAGAGGCCCTTAAGCTTATAAAGGTAAGTTCTTACAGGTTCGATCTTACATCACGGAACTCAAAGTACTTAACGGATATCATAATCTTAGTTGGAGGACGTCACTACTGGATGTAAGCTCGTCCAAAATTTTCAGTGGGACCTGTCAGAAGCAACCTGAATCAGGGAACAGATTTATATCATCAATATCAATACTAATAATAAATCTGTAGGGGTCGGTCATGGAGTAATTTACTTTGTTTTCAGAAATATCGTGATACTGAAACTAAATTGACGATTTTTAGATTTATTTTCTGTATGTATGTATGTTCCTCCATAACTCTTAAACGAATTAACTGATTTTCATGAAACTTGGTAGATAAACATTTAGAAGTACGGGACACGTGATAGGTTACTTTTTATCTTTTTTAATGCGGACGAAGTCGCGGGCAACAGCTTAGTCTTTTATAATTTTATGAATATATACGAGGTAGATACAGATACATTATTTTGGTGAGGAAAATATAAGGTATACCTCATTGTCGAAAACAGCTTTTGGCCATGTCGTAGATAATTATAACTTTAGCAAAATATAAATACCTATCTATTAACTTTATAGAGATACGGGTGGAGGTAGACGTCTAGCGTCTCGCGGATCAAATCGTTAATAACAGGGATTCATTTTCAATACTTTTTTTAAAATAATCCCTTCTCAAGTTCAATAGTTTAAAACAAGTTTCTCTTCACCTCCGTATATTCCTCTTCTTACTTCTTAACCAAGCAACAGATTTTGATACGATTTTCACCAATGGAAAGAGAGATAGTTAAACGAGAAAATTTCGAGTAGGTTCACCAACAACTGCCTGCTAGTTCTGACTTAACGGAGTACTTCTTTTTTATAAATTCAAGGCAGCGCTTGGCCGCGATCTCACATGATGTAAGATGCGGCCGAAGGTGGTACCTAGTAAGTGCCCATTTACCCTTGATTTGAAGACCCCGAGATTGTAATTTTGAGGAAACACGGACTCAGGCAATGAGTTCCACTCCTTACCAGTTCGGACGAATAAATTTTCATCATCATCATCTCAAGTAAATCGTTTATTGCTTGACATTGACGTAGGTGTCCCCCATAATTTTCTATTTCTATTTTCCAATAGAAATAAGTTATTTTCGATCGAGCCTCGGCTCTATTAGGTCGTCGCCTCAATTTAAAATGTAAATACTATTGAAAAAAAAACTGGTAAGGTGTTTCTCTTCATTTATCTATTTGTGATAAAATAAAATCCTTATGAGGGACGAGCGGGTAATGTAACGAAGCGTTACATGGTTGAAATTATTATTAATAAATTGATAAATAAATAAAATTAAAAAATAAGGTAATTGAAAAACTAAAGTAAGTAGGTACACGCCCGGCGTGCAACGAATGCAATTGCGCCGGCGCGGGTGGTACCTACAACACGGATTTTGATCTTGATTTTGAAATTAAAGAGGAGTCGGCAAAGTAGCCGAGAGACGGACGGTCCGCGCCACTCAGCGCATTAGTTGAGTGGTGCGGTTTAATTAACTGTTTAGTAATTATGTAGTTTAATATTTCGTATAATTTGAATCTCCCGCGTTAGGGAGCATTTTCCGGGGCAAGCATTCCCTGGGCCTACCATTCCCCGGGCCTAGTATTCCCCGAGTACATCGGCATTCATCGACCAGCTTCGGAGCGCATTAGTTTCGTTGCTGGTCTTATGCAACTGCATTCGTCGGCCGGCGCCGGGTCGCATTAGATCCGTTGCCGGCTTTGCATCGCCGCCTTACCATCATCATCACATCAGCAGGACACGCACCGCCTGGCTCGCATCTACCACCTTCGACGGCCGGATCATACAGGGGAGTGCCAGCACGCTGCGTTGAGGAGACAGATTGGCCGATCACCCACGACCTACACTTTGTGTTGCCTACCTTTGAGCGCATTTAAAATATATATTTTTATTGTTACTGATCACGCTTGTTTTACTTTCCTGGTAGGCTACACTGGCGCCCAACACAAATTAATAGTTAGTTTTTCCATCACTAAATTTAGTCAGTGTCGCCGTGGGAAATTCCCTGAGCGCGACACTGGCGCCCAGAACGTGGTTTATCTGTCTTCTCATCGTAGTAAGTAGTTAGTTTGGTGTTGCACGGTGGTTTTGTTTTTTTTTATTTTTTTTTACTTTTTATTATTTTGTAAAACGTTTTTATTTAATTTTTTTGGTTTGCAGTAACTGGAGTGAAACAATAATCTTTTTGTAATTGTAATTTTATTTCTTTTATTTTGAACAAAATTTAAACACGTTATAGTACAGTCAATAACAAAAAAAAAAATATTGTAGGTATATTTGATTTTTTTTTTAACATCTCCAAATTTATTTTTATTTTAAATTCTTTTGTTATAAAGCTTGTTTCACACTAGTTGCATTTATTATATTTTGCTTTTTATTATTTTTTTTCCTTTCATTTTTTTAGTTAAACCAAAGCGTTGTATAATTAGGACAATTGTAAAGAACGGAGTATTGGTTTCTTTAACGTTTTGTGTGCTATTTTTAACTTACCGACGTTTTTATAAATTTTTTTTTTCTTATCTTTTCGCAATTTTTTTTAATTATTTCGTTGTAGTTTTCTTTCTTTAATTATA
The DNA here is from genome assembly GCA_918317495.1 of Synanthedon vespiformis. Classification (NCBI taxonomy): domain Eukaryota; kingdom Metazoa; phylum Arthropoda; class Insecta; order Lepidoptera; family Sesiidae; genus Synanthedon; species Synanthedon vespiformis. The sequence continues at coordinate 4,618,771 of OU906954.1, read as the reverse complement.
ATTAAATCAAAATGGCCTATCCCGTTAAATTTTTTTTTCATTACAAAAATCAAAGTAGGTATGAGATTTGCCGTTTTAGGTGAGACTCATGCTCATATTGTAGCTGATTTTCGAATCGAAAACAGTTGTGCGTTTTGTTGTATTGCCCACTTTGTCATTAGCATTTAACTCACTTTTTACAAAAAGTCGTTTGTCGCATAATTAGACACACGATTTTAGGTTTTTGCTAGGACGCGTCTTGTAATTATAATATTACTTGATTTATTTTTTTGAATGTTTGTATGTTTGGGATGAATGTTAGAGTTTTAGTAGGAAGTATGAAAGGTTTAGTAAAAAGTTGATACTCAATGCAGTAATTGCGGATTTTATTTTTAAAATAAAATCCTTATGAGGGACGAGCGGGTAATGTAACGAAGCGTTACATGGTTGAAATTGTTATTAATGAATTGATAAATAAATAAAATTAAAAAATAAGGTAATTGAAAAACTAAAGTAAGTAGGTACACGCCCGGCGTGCAACGAATGCAATTGCGCCGGCGCGGGTGGTACCTACAACACGGATTTTGATCTTGATTTTGAAATTAAAGAGGAGTCGGCAAAGTAGCCGAGAGACGGACGGTCCGCGCGACTCAGCGCATTAGTTGAGTGGTGCGGTTTAATTAACTGTTTAGTAATTATGTAGTTTAATATTTCGTATAATTTGAATCTCCCGCGTTAGGGAGCATTTTCCGGGGCAAGCATTCCCTGGGCCTACCATTCCCCGGGCCTAGTATTCCCCGAGTACATCGGCATTCATCGACCAGCTTCGGAGCGCATTAGTTTCGTTGCTGGTCTTATGCAACTGCATTCGTCGGCCGGCGCCGGGTCGCATTAGATCCGTTGCCGGCTTTGCATCGCCGCCTTACCATCATCATCACATCAGCAGGACACGCACCGCCTGGCTCGCATCTACCACCTTCGACGGCCGGATCATACAGGGGAGTGCCAGCACGCTGCGTTGAGGAGACAGATTGGCCGATCACCCACGACCTACACTTTGTGTTGCCTACCTTTGAGCGCATTTAAAATATATATTTTTATTGTTACTGATCACGCTTGTTTTACTTTCCTGGTAGGCTACACTGGCGCCCAACACAAATTAATAGTTAGTTTTTCCATCACTAAATTTAGTCAGTGTCGCCGTGGGAAATTCCCTAAGCGCGACATAATTAAATAAAGTAATAAATAATTAATTGGTAATTTCATAATTTTATATCATAGTGTAAGAACTACATCACTGGCCGCTCACCATCTGCTTACAGAAGACCACCGTGGAATAAATACCTACCTAAAACTTATAATGTTTTATTTATGTGGGTAATTAAACGAAAGCAGTGCCATGACACTGTCTCCTCCTTAAAGTTATTCTTCATGCGCTGAAATAAAGTATTTTCCTATTGTAATTCGGCAACACATCCTGCTTTGTTGTATTAAGGTGATAAGTGGGCCGTAAGCTGTTTTCCCAAACTTACATAAAAATATGAATTACAAGTAGTTCGATTAGTTTAATAATCAATACAGGGTAATATTAGGGTTGTAATGTCCTATGACTGAGATGTTGAATAAGTAGTGGCAGGGCTTACTTCATTGCGTAGTCGTTTGGGCAGAGACCATTTGGTAGAGACCATTTCTCTATCCCCTCCTAATCTCTTATCCTTAGTCCTACTATAGTCGGCACCTGTGGCGTTGCTTGTGTTTACATTTAAGCTACGATAGACCTATTATCGAGTGGACTGTCAACCTGTCTGAAGGACGACATATAAAATTTTTTGCTTCATCAAAAATTAAATACTTACGTTATTTTATATACGTTATAATAACTAACCTAATTTTTCCATGCTTTTAATACTGTAGATATATTATGTTATTTATGTATAGTAAACTGGGAATGATTTTTACTTGAGGCCTATCTCGTAGTAATTACCCAACAAAGTATTTCTACGAGTTGCGCCGGCGACGATTTTACCGGTTATTCTGGAGCAGGCCGCCTCCTCGCCAATTAGCATATAAATGAACCGAACCGAGACAACTTCATATTATTCGTCCAACATAAGCAGATCTCTCTCACCTCCCCGCCGCTATTACATGTGTTTAGCAACAGGTGGATTACGTACACACGTCTTGGTTCAATTTAAAATGGACACTTCGCAGTCCACAAGTGGATCTTGCTCTTATTGGTTGAAAACAACCCTACATCTGTACGTACGTACTCTAAATCCGCGCTCGCGCAGCTTTGGTGGTAATTACGGTAAAATATTGTCGATATATTACACCTACAAATGCTGGCCATTTTTATTTTGGTCTGATATCTTAAGCAATGATATTAAAGGCAACATTGTAGGTGTCGGCTCACGAGCTTTCGTATAAAGTAAGTAAATATGTAGCAGTAATGAAATCAGTGGTTTAGTGTTATTGGGGATCGCATTATGGGTGTGTTACCCCCGAAGTCGTTATGATCTGCCAATGTTTAAGAATATTTTAAAGAGAGCATGCCTAAGTTTTAAACTTACCTATAATAAACAATGTGCCTAGGTACTTCGTGGTGGTTTTCTTGTAAATGAGTTTTTTTATTAAAAATTAAAAAATCTCTAAAATAATTACATACTTCAATTATTTTAAAGTGCTTATTAATAATGTTGCATACTAAAAGAACTAGTTTTTACTGTGGCTGTTTAAATCATGGTGGATTAAAGAGTTTATTTTAAGTTCTTTATTGTTACTCGCATAATTGGATCTTATGACAAAATTAAATAATGAAGAGGCAGTCATGATGAAAATTTTGTATATTCAATATATTCTGTGAATATTCATACCTTAGCGTCCATTGAAGATTGATTACCCATGCTCACTAAGTTTTGTAACTTCTCAATTAATTTTTACAACTACTAAACCAAACACATAAGGCGAAAACTTTACAGATAATGAATAATCTTACAATTTGGCATTCGTTAAATTAAAGTGCTCAGTGGTGTACATTATTTCATTTATGTATATGATTATGTAAATACCTACTAATAAATTTGTAATATTATTTAACAGAATTTTCTTGGTAAATCATGTCATTAATTGAGACACACTTAATCATATTATTTAATTGAGAAATATATACATATTACATAAGAAAAAATTATGTCAATAAAATATGTCAGTTAACATTTGTATTTTTGTATTACAGTACGAACTAAGTAAATATAAGTTTAAAATAAACGCAGACGTTATCTAAAGCGTCAGCTCAATGAGGTGGCCACTGCATAAAAAACAAGTATTATAGTATATATTACATATGAATGGTTATAAAGGTAATTTCATTTTAAAATAAACTCTCGCATACCTTATAAAATATTGAATAAGATAGTTGTTGTATCTGCTTATCGTAGTATGCGAGCTGCATTGCTACATTTTTTACATTTATTAAATGAATTAATTGTACTAGATAAGTATAAAATACCATCCTAAGTAACAATAATCTCCGAGTAATTTAAAAAATAACTAAATATAAAATTTTAAATTTCTCAGAGTAACTACATAATAATGTTTTAGGTATTAACTAAAATCAGGTTTTTTTAATATTTATATGTATAGAATGTTATTATGACGTCAGTAAATCCACAGTACCAATGGCGCCATCTATCACAAAAGATTAAAAAATTATAGAAAGGTCATACCTAGAAATAATTGATACAACAGTTGAGAGTTAGGGAATTAGGGAATGGGTTATCCTCTAATGCACTGAAACGCAATTCACTTGGTGTTATTATTTAGCAGTGCTATTGATTAATTAGAAGTAAGGATTTTTTAAATGTCTTCAGGTAGATAGATACTCTTATCAGCTTATAGATTTAAAAATATTTAATTACTAAGATTATGTAGAATTTTTATGGTTTCCTATTTGATATCTATCTGGGTCAGAATACCTACTTACTTACATAGTATACTCCAGAATTGCAATTTACCAATTACCTACTCGTATGATTGAATTGAATTGTATCAATCAATATCAATACCTACTAATAATAAATCTGTAAGTGTAGGTATTGTATAAATATATGTTCCTCCATAACTCTTAAACAAATTAATTGATTTTCATGAAACTTGGTAGATAAACATTTAGACATACAGGACACAGGCACACACAGAATAGGGTTTCAACGCGAACGAAGTCGCAGGCACCAGCTAGTTTAACATAAGGTTATAAACATTTTGTCATTTTATCAATTTATCAACATATTTTTGCCCTAAAAGTGTATGGCATTTAATTGTAAGTTTCAAAATGAAGAGAATAAAGTGAAATGATACAATTTGAAAATATAAATTCCAACTGAAACTTTTCAGTTGAAAATAGAGTGAAAATTCCGCAGCAGACGTTCTAACTTCTAACCGTTTATCAGATAATGTAATTATGTACAGAGTGTTCCGGGACACCTCGACTCACTCTCCGTAATTGAGTGTGCCCTCCCTCGCGCCTGCTATTAGGCAAATCGAATCTCGCCCCTCGCCTCATCCCTCCCCTTAGCCGGGATATGTGGACGAGTTTCCTCTTGGCTCTATACCAAGGATTCAATTTGGCGAATGTAAATAAAAAGCTGCGTTGTTACGCATTCCAGCTGCGTGTAGGCCTATAAGTGGGTACGTTTATTTGGCATATAATTTTATTACAAGTAATATTTATTCAAATCAATTCTATTAACCTGAGCGAAATTGAAGTGTGTTTCATTTGATAATTTATATCTATACCTACTTACTTATGCTTAATAGGTTACAAATTTACCAGAAATTATAATTATTATAACTTATATAACTTGAACATATTATTTATTTTAAGCATATTATGTACCTAGGTATTGAAAACAGTGGCAAGCAAATTGATGATCTACTTGTTGGTAGTTGAACACCCTTCATAAACTCTGAATAACACCTTTCTGTTTACCTACGTGAGATGTTGCTAAACATGGCTAATTTTTAATTAGGTATATATATTTAATTTGGAGAGATGTAGAATTCTCGCAAAGGCCGCCATAGAAGTAACATTGGAGACCGCGACCATCATGACCACTTCGCCAGAAATGTATTGCTGAGAAGTGTGTAATATATTTAAAAGAAAATTATTATGCCAAAATAGGTAATTGACCTTTCAGGAATCACCATGCAAGTTGGTATATACCTATGGAGTAAAATTTCAAAGCGAGACACATACCTACCTACCTATTTAAAAACAACAATAATTTAGATCAATTTCAGATCGGATAAGTATGTTTATGAGTAAGTATTGGAAATTTTAAGGGACATGTTTAACTGACCACTGCAGACTTTAAAATACAAGCCCGAGAGGGTCTCTATTAAAAATATTCTCTTATTTGACAAAAATTATTTACATGCGATTGTGGATTAATATGTATACCTCGAGAGAAAAACGATTACGTCAAATAATAAAATTGAAATATTAACATAGATCTCGGAATCCACAATTAAGTTAAAGCAATGCCCGTGTTTTCTCTAGAAATATCAATATCAACGCTATTATACGAAATAGCTTGAACTATTTCAAGCCACTGTCTATAATTTACCTAACCGCATACATTAAAATCAACAGAAACTTTAAGCTGCATGCATGGATGGATAAGCCATCATAGTTTCCAGAGCTATGCTTATTTGATCCCAATGTTTGTGTTCCAAATAATAAAAGTGCAAAAATATCTCCCTTCTCCCTTTTTCGTATGTGCTCGTCCCCCTCTGACAGCGGGAGCCGACGGCACGTCCGGGGGCCATAACGTCGTTTGATGTTCTGCTCTCCAATGCTGGTTGAGGCGATATAAAGTTAAGATGTACGACTGCGCTCTGGGCGACGCCTATATTTCCTAAACATCTTTCGGCATTATTGTACGCGCGGCGTAACCTTGTATAGGCGAATTTCATTTTTAATTTTGTTAAATAAAATAATAGTTTATTTATGATTTTCTGTTATGAATTTTAATAATAAAAAATCTTAGGCTAAACACGAACCTACAAACAAAATTGTAATAATAAATAATTCGATTTGACAAAATTTTATGAGTTACAAGATGCTTACCTATTGGATGAAGGCTTTCATCTATTTAACTTAGACATAAATACATAATATTAATGGTAGGTACCTATATAAAAAGATTAAAAAGCAAAGAGATAATATTTAAATTTTATTCTTCACAAATAAATGAGTTAATTAATTTTAACTGAGGTATAAGAATTTAACTGAACCGCATTATTATAAGAAAATAAGACACCATATACCTATTGGTAGTTCCATTCTATTTCAAACCTTTATAAATACAATATCTCAAAGAAAAACTTGAAAAAAAGAAAAAAATTACGTCTTCTTTAGTTTCAGTCAAGCTATGTTAAGGAAGTTACCTATTTTGTGGCATAGCTGGACTATAATTAATACGAATTTTAATAATATTACATATTTATTTAAATGCTTGTATAAGTAATAGGTAGGTATGCTTGTATACAAGCAATACCTATAACATAATAAAAGATATTTATTTATCTTTTATTCCTTATATTCTTTATTTCGCATTTGAAGAAAAAAACATGTTGGACGGATCATAAAATTGACAAGACTTAATTCTTGATATGACGTTTACTTTTCCGTAGGCATCTCACAATATTGCGTAGAATTCTGTAATACTAAATACGAATAAATTGCTATAGTTAAGTATACTGTAGGTAAGCAAAGCTTGTGAATAAATTCTTTTTGGTTTGTTTCTTAACATTTCAGAAGTTGATTACCTTGTACTTTACATGGTTTTTACCATTGGTGTTTTAATAGCACTAAGATGTTATCTGTCCTGTAATGTATATATTAATGTTACTCTTTACTTAATATATTAAGAATTTATTGACAGATAATATCTTGTACTTATCAACTTATTCCTGTGTTTTGCGACCATTAAACAATATTTACAATCATATTAATACTTAAATAGGTATATTTATACTATCAATTTACAGTTGTAAACATCGTGGCAGTAATCTGTAAGCTTTATTGAGTATAATAGTTGAGTTGAGAATTAAGAAAATCTGAAGAATAATATGACATCAATTTTATTCAAATTAAGATTTTGATTTTAAAAAGAAGAAACTACTAGTTTGCGAAGTGTTGGAAACAATTTCTTTGAAATACTAGTCTCTGTGTCTCTGTAAATTAAGCGATAAAATCTTAACTGATGAGAATTTTTTCGGGATTTGTTATTTCTCTTATCCAGAATTAATTTATAATATAATTTTACATTAATAATAAAAACAGCAAGTAAATTGTTATGTTAATAATAAAAATAGATTATTATGTGAAACCTCTAAATCTTTAAGAGCCATTTGTATCACAATTAGAATGTTATTTTTGTTTTGTCGTCCGCTCCCATCTGCCACCAAAAGTAAAAGTACCTACCTATTCTTCAAAAACAGCAGATGCCATCAAAATTTATACTTGATGGTACCTGATATCAAATTATCAATCAAATTGATAATAAATATTTTATTACAATTGGCATTGAATATTTGTTATGGGAATATGTCTTATATTGTTTTTATTGTGCACTTTATCGATTAGTATTTATTAGATGCACACGGGAGATATAATTTTTTTAAGATTAATTTCACATAGAATGTATATTTATTTTTCATGTATCATTCCTGCTTTATAATATCAATGAGTTTTAATGAAACACTTCTATATTTGTCTATTTTTCAATCTTGCGATCGCCTCCACAAACTTCGTGGTGAAAGTTTCAAGTTTTTTAAAGTTATTTTCATAATCATCATACATATAGTAAAATTTTTGTTTATCTGGGCGTTTGTGCACGCTAATCTCAGAAACTACTAACCGATTTGATTGCTATTTTCACTGATGTTCCCGTAACAATTAGTGTTTGTACATTCGAATCATTTTATAATAAAAAAAATTTACGCGCTATTATAGTCTTGCATGTGGAAATCGCAGCAACAACTAGTAGATAAAGTTTATAAATCATACTCACCAATTTCAGAAATACAACGCGGACGCCATTTTGTTGACCGGCCAATGAGCGCTTGTGATTGGCTGACGTGAGTATAATATTATTATATAATCTACTATTCTGCGGCTTAAAACTTAAACCATGTTGATTTCGACCTTCGTTCGCAAATTGTTGACTTGGATTTGCAGTACCTACCTAGGTTTTCAGTTGAAAGTTGAAATATACAAGTTATTAATTATGTTAATGGGGCAGAGTTATATTGTAAATATACAACTCTATAAGCGTAAGAACGTCATATTGCTGATTTTGATTTTACATGACTTTTATATAAGTATTAAGTGTATAAACTTTTGAACGATGCCACAAGGATATATCGCATAAAAATATGCAACACGGCGGCGGCACGTTACGGAGCGGATACCAATTCTATCAACAACCCATAAACCGCAACCTTTCTTTGTCTCGCCTCCTAATGCTAGCGTGGTTCCGAGTGAGATAGAAATCTACAAGTTTAATGGCCCGTTACGCGAGAAAAAAATCAGTCCGCATTCGCGAGCGTAGATACGCGAGTGATAGTGGCAAAACGGAAGGATACCTCGTGGGTGCATGGTGCAGTGATCTATATACGAAACGGTGCGGCACACCTGACCACTACTTGTTGCTGTACGACCTGTCATCTGTCACGTGAGTACATCAACTATTATTTACCAGCAAGTGTATGCAATACCACTTGACAGTATTTAAGCTTGTAACGTCATCTCGCCTCAATAGGCGCAGTTATACTGACTGAGCATTCCACGTTCATCGCTTAAAAACCTGCCTAAACCGGTTTTCGAGGCAACCTATGCCTAACTTTGTTTATTTCTAAGTGCATGTATATGTAGAGTGAGTAGGGTTTGGCTCTAGTGCACGGTTATGTCATGTTATGTCATTATCAATTCGTGATAGGTATGTGTTTACGTTTTGAACGTTAAGTACCTAACTTTTATGGATGGATTGGATTGGAGTAACTTTTTGTATTTGGATGAATACCTACTATATAAATGTTTGGATGAAAGTTTGAATGTTTGGATATATTTTGTTACTCGATGACCCAAAACTGGGTGAACGGATTTGGATTAAAAATGGCACACAGATAGTTTAGGCACAAAGATATAGGATACTTTTTATCATCAAAGAATGTTAGGTTCTTGTGGGATTTTTAAAAAACGAACTTTTGAGTTAGATAGCTTACGAAATCCTGAGCACAGCTAGTAGGTAAGTTAATAAATATATTAAATCAATGTGTTACCTAACAATATTGTTAAGTAGATAGAGAATTATAGTGGTGATTTAAGTGAAACACATATTTTCTTCATCTTTATTTACCTAAAATAATATGTAACAAATGAAAACATCTATAAGAAATTTAAGCGACAGAAGATATAATCAAAAGCTCACAAGGCTGTAAAACACAGCTACTTACTCGTCGGCTTTCACCTGATTAACATAACAAGGGCAATGGGGGTGCAGTTGTGAAACAGTTTCTTTGAGAGATTCGAAAGGTTGTATACTTTGTTAACAAACACATTTGCATAAAAATGTGCATCGTTACACTTTCTACTTACATATTTCAGATAATAAATTAAGTTAGAAGTACCTTTATGGCAAAATACATTGTATTGAGAGATTTTTTTTAAGAGGCTTTTTTTAAGGCACACAGGGCTGCCACTAAGGTAGACTGTATCGAATCCTAGGTTTCCCTAACCAATATTTAAACCAAATTGACACGTAAATTACTTAAATTAAACGTGTAGTAGCAGGGCACACTGCGTTTCGAAGTCATTTGTAGCTACCGTGAAATTGCAACATATGTGCTGTTGTGTTTCGGTGTGTGCGTAAGGGATGCCAGAGCTTATTTCTCTATGTCTTTCCACTCCTTCATCCTTAATCCTACTGTAGTCGGCATCGCACTTGCAGCACTTGTGGCATTGCTTGTAAGGTACCATCAAGTGGACCGTTAACCTGTTTGCCAAGTATGTAAACAATGTTGAAGAGAAACATCATAATGAAGAAATCTTACCTACATCCTAATGAGACCTGCGTTGCGTAGCCGCCAAGGTTACTGGGCAACATGAAAGAAATTTAAGACTCTTTTCAAAGATTCTTAAAAATGCGATTTTCAATTCAAAGAAGTATGAGTTGAGGATAGAGGCATCTTTAACTTGTACACTTTGTGTAAGTGTAGCTTCAATCATTTACATTTTTAATATTAAATTTAGAAAACTACAATTAATAATACTATACACACTCCCAATTAGATTGATCATAATTCTGATTTTCAACATTTTCCCTGTGCTCACTCAAAATTTGTACTTAAGTCTGACATTATACAAATATGTATTATGACATGCCTCATATATTTTTATGGAAATATTTGAGAACTGCTGAATTATACTAATATACATTATATAGTGTGTGCGTCAAGCCCAAAGCACAGGAATGTGTAAAAGCGTCGTAAAGACAAATGCGGAGCAATGTTTACTTATATGCAAATAACGAAATGTTGTTTTTTTTGCTTTATATTCGTACTTACTCCTCTGAGAACTTTCGAATTATTTGCAAATGAGAAATCATTTCAATGCCTTTGCTTGGAAAACAATTGTCAGAAGTTTGATCTTTGCTGTAAACTTGAGTAGGTATTTTTATACATAGTACACAGCTAATATACAGCTAATAAAATACCTATAATTTTTTTTGCAATTATTATAATTTGATAAATAATAATACCATTAAATATAAGTATCACCAATAAAGGGAATATACGATGATAACAATTCCTGAATACCAAATTATTTTTATAAACATATTAGTTCTAAGAGTTTTGTAAGAAGAAGTCATAATTTAGGTAAGTATACTAACAAGTACCTATTAGGTACAACTTAAATCTTCTTTAAGTATGTACCTATAAAGATGGTTAATTTTGTCAATTAAATATATAATCCCCATAAATTATATCAAAACATTCTTTACTTAAATTTAGACTTAAGGTCCCCCGAGTAGGCCGGCGTACCTCTACTTTCGGGTACGTCAAGGTTCTGACAGGGAGCACAGGCTCCCCGCGTTGGATAGCCGTGGCGGGGCACCGAAGTCGTGTCATAACGTCCCCACGACCCCGCCCATCAACGGCCGCGACAGATAGAAAGTCGTTGGGTTTTAGCCGGTAGGAATCCGGCATAACCCGGCAGTCCCCCTTTACTGCCGGGTATCCAAGAGGATTTCCCAACGTTAAAAAAAAAAAAAAAAAAAAAGGCTTAGACTTAGGCGTTTAACAGTTCATATTTTATATCATTGTCGCAGTTTAAGCCGCAGGCACAAGTAAGTAGATATAAAACACACAAAATTACTCATTTTTGGATTTATAAGTGTCTTTTTTTTTAAGTCAAAATATAGGTATTGTTGTCCCACTATTTAAATAACAAAAGCTATAATGGTTTTAGAAAGGCGATAGAATTCAATGTTTTCTGTTGTGTCTATTTTTATGCAAATGTCATGACGTTCCGGGTGTCTAAACAAATGTCGCAGACACAAGTAGTCGTTTGTCGTAAGGTCACGCATTTGCTCAGTGCAATTTTATCAGTGAAATAGTGAAATTGTGTTGTGACACTTAATTTTTTAAGAGTATTTTCAACTTGGTTTACTTACCTTTAGTATTTTCTAAATATACGTGTGTCACAAGAGTGTGGGCTCGGTTTAAATTTTTCCTTTATGTACTTAGTGAAGTTGTGTGAAAAATATTAGTGATATCTTCTGTATTAGAATCGATAGCATTTCCATAGATGTATATAGATTTGATGCAGGGATGTACCTGTAATTTTGTTTAGTGTAAATTTTTGTGGCTACGCCCACACTATACACGTGCCAAGCTTATTAAAGCTAAGCTAAAAGCTGTGCTTGCTACTTTTGTATTATTACTCATTACTCCTTACTCCATGTCCCATTACTCTATTATAGACGACCACAGTGTTTTTGAAACAGTTTGAAAAATGATTTTTAATAGTAAATCCCATAGATAAATGATTTGTCTCGCTGCGCTCGACTAGATACGGCCTACCTAAAAGCATAGCTCCGTGAATGCGGCAACTTTTTACTGTAGTGTGTGTAAAATATCGTCACTATTTATCGTTTTTACACAGTTTAATTATATTTTTACACAGTTTCACTATGGAAATTGGCGTTTTATCATGCTCAAAATTTAATAAAACATTCGGCATGTTCACATCACAGACAGTTTGCAGTGTGACTAGCTCAGGTACGCCGAATTCGGCGTAGTATTTGTTGCCGCATTTGTTAAGTTATTATAAAGTCTCATATCTAGAAGATTACATAATAAACATACAATTTTTAGGTACATATATAGGTAGATAGATATACGTATTAGGTAAACAAACTTGACATATCCGAACGCCTATAGAAAGATAAGTAATTGATTTGATTAAAAAAATATATTTTTCCTATTATATACTTCTAAAGTACATAGATACATCTTCCATTTCTACATAAATATAAAGAAGCAAGAACATTAAATACTACAACAAAGTTGCTTTTCCTTCGATTAAATATATAGATAGAGATACGGGCGGCTCTTCGCATATTTTATGTAGGTATTTAATTAGTAAATTACTCGACATTTATTAGTTAATTAAGCAGATGTCTTTTCTCGAACATGATTTCAAAGCAGACTTTATTTTACTTAAATTAATTACCAATAAATTTTCTTCGTTATTTTTCACTTATACATAGATATTACATGTAGGTATCTAATAAATAGAAATATTAGGAAAAGTCCTCACTATTACCTACTGCTAGAGTAGCAGTACCTATTAGAATCACATTGTTGATATTATTTAATTACTAGCGACCTGCTCCGGGCTTCGCACGAGTGCAATATTTTAACGCTCTTTCTATTAGTGAAAACCGCATGAAAATCCGTTTATAGTTTTTAATATCTAAGCGAATAAATACCTACACAGTGAATACATACAAGCGAATATACAGACATACAGATAGCAGACGCGGTGGGGGATTTTGTTTTATAATGTGTAATTAATACGTACTTTAAACAAAATATAAAAAAAAAATAACCTGAATAAAATTCTGTACAAAGAGTAAATGAAAGACTATAAGTTATAGTAGGTATCAAGGAAATATCCAATAACGCCTTGATATTTATTTATCAAATAAAATTTAAAAGTATTAAAACATATTCAAATGCTGGTATAAATTTTAAAAATGTATCCATTTTCATAACCACCGTGTCATGAAGATGTCATGCAGGTAATCATTTAGTTAGAGACATGTAAATTATAGATATTTTATGCTCATGTTGCCCTAGAGCTCTCTAATTTCTAATTTGATATCTATAACTAAGGCTGGTACATTGAAAGAAAGGCTGAACAAGGAATATACCTACACTCGTATACCTACGACCAGTAACAGTTCGAGCGCGACAAACATGTCAATAAAGTTTAACTTTTATAAGCCCGGCTCACAACATTATAAAAATGGAAACCTGCATTAAAACCCTACATTATGGTGCCATTTGCAAGCATAATTTCTTATGTAAATTCCTTAATATCAACAGATACATAAAAACCTATATCTGTCGGGTACATTTTCGATGCAACAATGTTGCGCGTTACAATGTAGTGTCTGTCTCTTAAATTGTCGGATAAAATCCCTCGTCGAATCGCATTTAGTTTCATTCGTGAATACCTAACTTAATACCGCTTATTCATCCGTTACTCACACACAAATACATTCACTTTGTGTGCGTCATATACTTGTTATCCGATAGGTAATGTAAGATGCCCATAACACCACAATTGGATACTTACTACACGCCACGAAGAAAATTTCAATATTTTATGGTGTCTAAATAATAAACTAAAAATAGTAAATAAAGGCTTTCGCTTATACACATGTTTTTAAATTTATACAAGTTCTTTATGAATATTTTAGAGTTAAGTATCTATCTGTTTCTTTATAACGGATATTCTCCGAAACAGCTAATATCTAAATTTGATATAAGTATATATTTATTCAATTTCCTTTTCCTTTATTAAACTTAGAATGTTCTGATAATTCTTTATACTTACCTACTTCGATAAAAAATATTAAAATACTAGATTAAAATTAAAAAAAACGACAGGTTTTCTGTGGTTACGTTGCTATCTTTTTTATACCCTACTATACCCCTCCGGAGCATTCCGTCTATTTTCCTAATAGTCTTTCTTTTGCGACATTCGGGTCGCAGATGCACGATGGATTCTCCTTGCACTTGAATCGATTCAAGTACTGTGAGAATCCACCGTGAGGTATTAGGTTTGAGAAGCACTAGTATATAACTAACTTATGGAATTGTAATAGGTATTTATATCACACATATAAAGTCTTTCACCAAGAATTTTGATTATTCAAAATTCAAGAATTTTCAATCATAATTTATTTGTAACGTCATAACGTAGAGCTGTTATTATAAAGGCATCTTTCACCAACTACAAGTAAAGTGTTAATTAGTTAGTTTTAGAAATAATTTTATGTTTTATTAGTTTATGCACTTGGTTTAGTGCATACTACGATAGGCGATTTTCTTTTTAATGTTTGGGCTTTTACCGTACAAACAAAGGTACATCAGCTTCATAAACCCTAGTGATCTGTGACTTTAAATGACGGATAGCTGGTGATAGATGGTGATACTTGATGGTGAAAGAGGCCCTAAATCTAAAAAATACCTACCTACTTATAGAGGAAAGTATTTATGTAAAATAAAAAAAAACAAGTCGGTTCATTATAAATAACATTTAAGCCTTAAGTATTTTGATAGGTAAGTTCCAAAAACAGCATCTCTCGGTCATAATATGTATCCGACGAAAGGCTATCTGTCCAGTTAGTATTTCGTCGATAATCTGATGCAAATTCTAGAGTGTGCTGGCTGCACAGCGCATGTGCACAGAACGTATCCGGATCGTAAAACTGTTACAGCCGTAGAGCCATATTTCCCTCCTCTCCTGTCGCCCCCACACCCTCTAAACCCTGTCTGCAAAGCTCTTTGTTTTTGGCAATACCTTCGAGGAAACTATAACGGCGCTGTCTTAAGACCCCCCCTTAACGGTCGTCTACGGTCGTCGTCAGAGGAAATTCTCCTGTCCTCGAAAAGGGTAAAGTTTTAAAGTTACAAGTGGGTATTAAGATTTAAATGTTTTAAGTGGGTACGGTACTTACAGCTTATTATTAAAATATGTATCACGGAACTGGAAAACAGGCGAATTTTATACAAAATTATTCTTTGTACTACTTTTCTCGTAACTAAGTATTATAATAACCTTATTTATAAATAAATTTATCTTATCTTAATCTTATATTATGATGTTTAATCTTTATGATTAAAATGGCTAAAGCTGTGGGTAAATAAAATATTAATTAAAAAAATATAATTTAATGTTTAGTTTCGAATCGCTTTATATTAGCCTAACAATAATCTTTTAGTACCTAATTAGGTATGTACAATTAAAGATAAACATTTAAATATGTTATTATGAAATTAAAAAAATAAAGAGTCTTTTTTCTATTTTATTTATTTTATTTTATTTTTCACACACATTTTATTTTATTTTATTTTATTCTCTACACTGAAGAATAAAATGTGTTGTGTTTCCCTAAAAAAGTAGGTACAAAATGTTTTTACCTTGTGTTCGGATGAAGATTGCTTGTTATTCAGTAAACGTAGCCGGTCGCTCAGGTAGAAGCCTCCCACACGAACCTATATGCTACAGTAGTAGGTGCACATACCCGAATATGTTGGAATTCATCCGTCCGCCAGCGCGGAGCGAACTAACAAATTACAATGGCGGACAAAATATGGCCCGGACATTTTATTTAAAATGAATGAACGTTACCAATCAGAAAAGAGTAAATATTTTATAGACTAATAATGTTTTTACATTATGATCGTTTTACATGTATTCTTAATTGGGTTAATAGTAACTAGCGGTTATTTAAAATATGACATTTTTTAATAAAAACACATGTCACATGTTAAAAATTTAAAATCATTCTATTCTTAGATACGTTAATAGGAACTAGCGATAATTTAAAACATTATATTTTTAATAAAAACAGATGTATAATTTTATAAATTTCTCAGTAGGTATACATAGATTTGATAAAAGAGTTTTGTTTTGAATTTTTATATTATAAAAACGTCAATTGTCTAGTGCTTCTTTTTATTTGTTATCTTCTTTATATCTTATCTTCTTATATGTTATCTTTTTTATCTGTTACTAACAGTGCCTATGATTTGCTTTCCTTTCCGCTTTCCGTGTCTGTTTCCGTACCTTACCAACCTGTAACCGCTAACTTCTCCTTAACCACGTAAAGGATTTTCTTGGACTTTTCATTATCAGTTAGATTATTTTTCACGGAAAGTTTATTTATATAAGCCTAAAGAGATGCCCTTGTTAATTAGAAGTCTTCTACAAGCTATTAATAATGCCTATTTAAAATCTATTACGAATTAAGACTATAATTATGTTACATAAACACGAGATTGTTTTATATATTAATTATTATGATAAAACATAAACTTATATAACTATCTCTTAAAGGCTTCGTTTTTGAGCGTAACAGGAAGAGTTTCATTAATCATGTATTCGGTCTTTAACGATACTAATTTAATTTTCACACCTAAATTAGAAAATTAATAGTTTCGCATAATATAGTGAAGAACTATACGTTCTAATTTTTTTAAATGATCTGACCAACACAAGCAAAGACAGTGTCCGCAAATGTACAGCGAGAACAAGCGTGCTCATGTGATTGGAATACAAAAGAGCGAGTTGATTGCCCCGGTCTGCGTTTTCGATCGATCTGATACCAAAAGGTGTGAATTTACTGCCTAGGTACCTATTATAGGACTCTATATTTAAAAATACCTATCTATTTCATTCAATACTAACATCTAACTTTAATATTTTTATATTATTGTATTTGGAATGGTATAAGTAAATGCACTCAAATCTCTTAATTAAGATTTATTTATATATCTACCTAAACTTACCTAACCTACTATTACTTTAAACCTCTAAGTAAATAATAGACATGAGAATCTCAACAGAGCTCGTCAACAGGATTTTTCTGATTGAAACATAATTTCTTTTAGCATTTACCGTTTTAAAAACTTTATCCAGTCCTACATTAGTTATTGTGTAAGAACTACATATGCCTACTTATGTTTATACTAGTTTTACTTTCGAGAGAGTAATTACTCTGTGTGAATATTGCGCGTGCTTGAAATATTATGTAGGTACTAGCTGTTGCCCCGCGACTTCGCCCGCATAACTTTGTAAATTATATATACTAAAACCTTCCTCGAGAACCACCCTATCCATTGGTGAAAACAGTATGAAAATCGGTGCAGTAGTTTTTGAGTTTATCACGAACAGACAGACAGACAGGCTGACTGCTGACGCGGCGGAGGACTTTGTTTTATAATAGGTATGTAAGGATTTTATTTAAATTACTCCATCTTGTGTCGTTCAGATGTGTCAAAATGTCACTAAACTTGATGAGATTACATTTCTTGTTCATATAAGGACACATTTTATTTTGTTTGCTATTGTATTATATTTCGACACAGTTAACACGTCCTTAACCATGTTGGTATACCAAAATAGAGTTTTTTTAACTTTTAACTGAAGAAAAAGAACTCCATTTAAGGGTTCCATTTATTTTTAGTGGCATGATTCCATTCCTCATTGTTTCTGTAAATATTTGGGTGTGAATTACCTATTTACACATACCTAATAAATGCATGAAAAATATGCATGATTTAGCTATATGTATAG
The DNA here is from genome assembly GCA_918317495.1 of Synanthedon vespiformis. Taxonomy (NCBI): domain Eukaryota; kingdom Metazoa; phylum Arthropoda; class Insecta; order Lepidoptera; family Sesiidae; genus Synanthedon; species Synanthedon vespiformis. Next base: position 4,600,854 of record OU906954.1, on the reverse strand, counting down.
GTTGCCTATCTATTTCTAATTTTTAAGTAATAAATCTGTTAGAATTTAGTAGTCCAATCAAATATCACAACACAATACATTTTGATTTTATTTTTATGTTAGAAATTGTTTCCTGAATACCAAAAAAATAGGCATATTAGATATATATTATGTATATATAATTATACTTATATAAAGTATTAATTTCTATTGAAGATACCTATTGAATTGCCTATTCTGATTTTTAATTATTTTTTTAAAATGTCTTTTAGGACGTAGGTATACCTATGTCTATATTGTAAACAAAAGAAGTAAGAAGATAAATAAACACGACCGTCATGGTTTCATGACTTAATTTAGTTAGACATTTCTGAGCATAACAACTTACTTCAACATTCCGAGAATTCAATGTCATTGCGCTACATCTACATAATAATAATATTATGTCCACACATGTAGATAAAAACATGCCTATAAGGTCAATGGTTACCTTAATGTCGATTTAAAGGGTTGATGTAAATGCTACTTTACCATATCTTACAAATAGACTCAAAATTGAACGAATATGTTCAATATAAATTTTCTTGGGACAGTTCGTGACATTACTTTGAAAGTAAAAGGACAACTGTTCGCAGCATGTAAATTGTTTATAAAATATTTAAAAAAAAAACATTAGTTTTAATTTATTTCAGCTCATATCGTATGTATTAAAGGTTACTTATACCTCCTAAATTTCTTGTAATCAAGCCAGAAAATATATTAAAAAAAATTGAAAACTGTGGTCCCGCTGCGCTCTCGAAGTGGGCATCAATTAAGGCGCCCAACAGCCAATTGTTTATCATTAGTGACTAATCCTGCTCATATTCAATCAATACCCAAAACTTTACCCACACACCTCCGCCCGCCGCTCCCCTCGTCGCGCGACATTTAATGACACCCGTGCAACGGCGCCACCAAGCTATTATAGTCCTTCCAAACAGTGCACAAGGGCCACTGTTCCCTGTACACGCCCACCGCGTTATATAGCACCGAGGATCTATAAAAGTTACGTCTGTAATCTAACATAAAACTCGGGCCGTTTAGATGCGAACGCGGCCACGGACGACACATCTCGACTCGCTCCGTACTTTTACCGAAATATTGCCGTGTTTTTTGTGTGAAACTTTGTGTTTTTTTTGCTTGCAAATACGCGTCTTGTCAATGTGCACGATTGGACGCCGACGCGCGGCTCGCGCGTCCCACGCGGTTGTCTCTATTCAAACTTTGACGTCTACTCTCGACTCTAAACACCGCAGTAAGTACTAATTTCAAATATACAAACGACAAATTCCGTTAACTGCGAACAAACAGTGACTTAATAAAAGCAAGTTCATTGAAAGAGCTTAAAAATTAAGATTTTGTCGGCTTTAATGATTAATTTCTGCAATTAACATTAAAAAAAGTTGATAAACAGGTTCTGTGTTTCAAACACGTGACAAGACTTCGTCATTAAAACTGGAAGTTTTTTGTTTTAATGCAAATTTTTTTTTTAAAGCGAGCCTATGAGTATAAAATTAAAATAAACTAGGCATACTTTTTTGATTAAATTGCGTTGAATGTCTGATAGGCTATTTGGAAACATAATTAAATATTTCATCAGAATATAAGATAATAACTGACTTAGATCTATTCTTATTTGGCCGTATACCTATTTCAATTTACTTAAGACAATAAACATTTCTGGAAATATAAGAAATATAATGAAAAACATAATTGCGACAGCTAAATAATATTATTTACAAAATAGATTATTATGAATATTGATAAGATAATATTTAAAAAAAATATATAAAAAAAATTCTAATACATAACATGTGGCGCCATCTTTCATAAGCATAACAAACTTCCATTAAGAATTTGGCTAAAACTTTATGACAACTTGACCAGTGAATTCCTTGCTTCCCCTCTCTGTCTAATGTATGCATGAATTGTATACCTCACCTTTTCTGTCCTGCCAAACATGAATGACAGGAACGGTGCACTTGATCAATCTAAATACAACTTTCGTGTGTACGTGATAAGGTTGCATGTGCAATGCAAATCAATTTGTTTAGTTTGTACTAAAGATGTTACCTTTTCGTTGTCGAGACACATTGAAATATAGTTGTCTCGCTCGCACACTCACCGTTCTCTCTGTTTGGTATAAGTTGTAATATATATAGATATCTCGTTCGCAGGGAGATAAGCAGATGTCTGTTGCTTGTAACGATTCTATATGAGATGTTGGGGAGGCAGATGTACCACCATCATGAAATAGGCGGGGCGTTCGGTTCAGTTCCTAGTTTGATACTATTATGGTGGGATTGATAAACTTATTTTATTGTAATATAATATAATAAAACCGATATATGCACATAAGGACATACTTATTGTAGGACCAAGGAACGATTTACATTTTTTTTTTTTAATTTCGATTTACCACCTATACCTACTACTAGGTAATAATTTTGGTATATGTACCTAATGCATATTAGGAAATATAATGTACCAAGATTAAATTTATCCATACCTACACTATTATTATTATGTAGGTATAGGATTAATTTTTAAACAATAATGTATGTTATGTAATTAACATAATATTGTCTTTTTTTTTCAAAAAATTATATTTAAAAAAATATATGTTTCGAAGCCTAAATTATTTTGTATAAAAATTATTTATAAATGATTACAAGCCGTTTTAACAAAATATTACCTACCTACTTATATGAGATTATATTTATTAAATACATACAAATTAATAAATACCTAATATTTTTTTAGGCTATATTTTTTTTTTTTACCTAATGGCCTAGGTATTTTGTGTTTTTTTAATTGTATTCAAATATTTTTTTAACATTTTTTATTCTTTGGGTTGTGATCTAAATATCTCAGTCAAAGATGACTAAAAATTAAACATTATCAATTTTAATTAGGTAAAATTGGTCAAGTTTATTTAATGTTCTAACTCATGGTAATTTTTTAAATTCCATTTTGATTCACAAAGGTAATTAGGTATCGCCCCAGACGTTTGTCAACCTACCTATATTAGTCTAGACTCGTAATGTATGATGAAATTAACTTTATCTAAAATTTCTTTATAACGATTGGATAGATACTAACGATGTATATACAGTTACAAAACAATGGAAATATAATGCACCAAGATTAAATTTATCCATACCTACACTATTATTATTAGGTAGTGGTTAGATTCCTACCTAACATACCTACTGTGAAATAGTGAACATTAAATGTTAAATTTTTAATTTTAATTTGTTATATATAAAAAAATACATGTATAAGAAAAAAAGTAGGTACCATTGTTTCAAATAATTTTATTGCCAGTGATGTATTATTTTTCATGGATTATCTAAGTACTTACTCACTTGTACTTATAACGAATGCAACTTTCTAATGAATTTCAACCTTATTAATACAATAATTGTAACTTCTTTTAATTTTTTATCACAATATTATATAAATTTTATATACTTTAGCTATTTATTACATGACTGTGTTACAGTAGGTATTTGTATTATTATTTAAAGTATTAAGAATTAGGTAAGTACCTATAAGTAACTAAAAAACATAATTTCTAAACCAATGTCTTCCATAGGTATGTAATATAAGTAGATACCTACCAACCTAACAAATTTCTTACTCACAAGTGAAATTAACTAGATTGTAGAAATAAGATTTTATCTTTTATCAACATGTGTTTTAAACATGTTTTTTATTTTTTATTTAGCATTATTTGTCCAATGTAGGTACCCATGGAGTCTCAAAATGATTAAGAGGGCTACCTACATAGGTATTTAGAAGTTCTAAAAGTTAATAGGATGTTGTTATTTCTAAGGGTTGTCTGGTCAGCAAGCATAGAAATCGTCTGAGTAAGATAAAGTGTCTCTCGAGCTGTTAAGAAGCTGTTTATAAATGAGATAAAAAAAAATAATAAAAATTAAAAATTAACTAAGTTTCGCTTATGTTTAAATAAAGGATTTACTTTCATTTTAATTTACTTAATTATCATTAGGGTTTAAAATTATTTTAAACTATAATTTAATTAATTCTTTATTACTTTAGTACAGAACCTGTAATAAAGTAAAATAAAAACTGGAATAGGTACTTAATATCTATAACATTAACTATGAATAAAACTATCGATCCACCCTCGGCTTCGCACAGATGCAATATTTTTATGCAAATTATACATTTACCTATTGTAGGTAATTATAGACACAAACCTTATTCTCTGTTATCAACCCTTTCCATTAGTGAAAAGCGTATTACAATTGTTATTATGTTAGACTTACGAGGGGCCAATTGTTTTTTTAATGAATGATTGAAAATATTATCATACTAGCTGGTGCCTGCGACTTCGTCCGCGTTGAAAAAGAAAAAAATTGCCTATCCTGTGTCCTGTACGTCTAAATGTTTATCTACCAAGTTTCATGAAAATAAGAGTTATAGAGGAACATACATACATATAATACCTACACTTATTAGTATATTGATATGATATAAAGGATTGATTCAATACTTAATTCAATTGATTATTCATGATTAAATATAGTCGCAGGCCAGACATAGACTATAGAACAAACATAATACCTATAGTAACTGTTACTTAATCTGAGCCTGTAGGTCTAAAATGTAAATATTATGTAGTTTCTATATTCTCTATATTTATATACCTAGATATAAAATAAAAACGATGTGCGTCTTCGTCTGTTTCTCCACTAACTGCTTATTCACCCAACATAAATATTTTGATACATTAATTTGAAAAAGCGACAAACGAGGAATGATTGTCTAAAGAATTTTCAAAAAAAAATGTATCCGTGCAAACGGGAGGCGGTTCGCTATAAATATTATATTTTAAAGATTTTTTTTTAATATTTATCTTTATCATATTAAAGTTCTGTTAAGTAGGTATATTATCAGTCGTAGATTTTTTCGCGACTGGGACTAAGTAGATTGATTACTTACCTACTGTATTTACCTATATTGATTTTGTTACAGATATTTAATTTTCATAATTACCTATACCTAGTCATTTATTGGAAGTTGAAAAACAAAATCAATAATATAATTGATGATAAGTGGCTTTATAAACAAAAGCATATTGTGAGGTGCAAGTAGGTATATGCTGTCGACCCGAATAGTAAGTATAAGAGACTAGCTGGTGCTCGCGACTTCGTTCGCGTAGAAAAGTAGATATAAAACGCCATCTAGGTACCGTATTATAGATAGATGGCATCTCCCGGGCCAAGCCGCTAGTATTTACTTTTATTTTAGATTTCCCGTAGGAATGAAGCATTTTACCGCGGTAAAAAGTATCCTATGTTCATCACGGATAATGTCGGCTTCTAATTTCAAAATAACTTTTCAAATCGGTCCAGTAGTTTCGGAGCCTATTCTATACAAACAAACAAACAAACAATAAAATCTTTCCTCTTTAGAATATTAGTATAGATTATAGGATAAGGGAACGGGCTCTGACATCATTCACACATTGAACCAAACAGTAAAAAATACCATATAATTTCAATTGGTGATATCTAATGTTTTTATCAAATAAATAATTACCTATTTAATTTAAAATATTGTTTTATATTTTCTCTCATTAATTATGTACCAAGTAATTAATACAATATTTATACTGAAATAAATGTATTTCAGTGACAGGTACTATATAAGACACCTACTATATAAGTATAAAAATTATTTTCATGTTATTAATATATTCCTTCGTAAAAACTAGAAAATGGGCGATGCATCCCTTTGGGAGCTACCATGCACAGACAGACGCAGATACACAGATCAAACTTACCTATAAACACCCTGTCTCCTCTTCCTTCTCCTTTTTCTCTTTTCTTCGACTTTTCTTCTTTTGCTTAGTGATTCGGGGGTTTCAGAAGATCAGAAAAATAAATTTTTCAGAAGATCTCAATTACGTGAAATTGAAAGAGCTTATGTTGGTGAAAGAGACGATTAATAAGCTTATAACTTAATTAAGTAATATAAAGTAAGTTAAGTAATATTAAGTAATTTCATAAAAAAACAATATTAAAAAAATAAATCAGACGTAGAGTACCTAATAGTGAGCTAAAATAAGTTTATCACTTATTATATATTTTCTGCCCATGCGACATGTAATATTGTTGCGTTTAGTTCCTTGCTTTCACGTTATAATTTATGGCAGCACTGTAGTTCGTTTTCTAGAGTTAAATAATTACATAGATAATATTCTTTTTATTATGAGAAATAATATTATTATCATGAAATCATCAATAGTCATAATTGATCAATAAAACATTTATACTAACTTAAAAAAAATTTAAGGCACGGTAAATGTATTTACTATTTATAATATGAATAAAAATATTTTAATTCTAGACTAACATTAGTACAACATATTCAGTTCAAATTTTACATGTTTAGCGCCATCTAGTGTGGAGTGGCAGAACTACGATGACTGTAAAACTTGTTACAACGCACACATAGACGTTATAACATGGTTTCTTATCCCCATGTATTCATTACACAAACACATTTACATAGCCTTCAGATATGAACTTAATAATAATACGTACTTTGGATCTCATTTCTTTTCATTTTTAGTTTAATTTATAAGTAGGTATTAAATATCAATGTTTATCAATAGAAAAGTTAGTTTTTCTTCCACAATGGTCAAATTTCGTCTAGTGGGCGAACATTTAGTAAGTGGTTATTTATAAATATGCTTACCTAACAATAAATTGTTCAATTAGTCGAATGACGAAAATACAGATTTGATATTTTTGCTTTTTCTTTGCTCTGTTTAGTTAACTTGAAAGAAACAAGCATATAATTTTATTTATTAAAGACACGACTTCATTTCAACCTTTATTTATATTAATTTAACTTAAATTTGAATTTCATATGAACTAAACTTATAATAATATTTGTATTAAATATCCTACACTATGGTTGTGGTTTATAAATTATAAAAAAATATATATTTAATTACATTTTACCTTTTAACTAAAAAGTACCAGACAATTGTAATATAACAAAACAATGGATTCATAATTTGCTTTACTTATTTATATTAAAAATATACTTAATATTGATAATAATATTTAATGAAACTGGCCGTGGCCATTCATATTCATTACACCTTTTGCACACATAATTTTTTATAAACCTAACTAGATAATTAAAAAAATATTGCACCTACTTATATAGAAATTACAATAAAAACAAAAGGCAAGCTTCGTTTATAAACTTAAATCATACAAAAACCTCTTAACATTAAAATATTAAATTCCTTGCCACAATACACGCTTCAGGCCAGAAGAATCTCTTTATTTTTTTATTTTTCCGTATCTTTTTTTACTTAAAAAACTAACGACTGTAATCATTCCTAACACAATGTTTTGTAGTTGCGGTGACCCGTAAAAAAGTGGAGCAAAAACTTGCAAAACGCGTACCTTTTTTTAAAGTTGAACTGAATTCTTTAAAGGGTTGCGGTACAATATGTTAAAAGGACGACTCATTTATGAATAGTGCCTATAAATACACAATAGTGTCACATTGGGTTTTAACAGTCTATAAAAATAACTGTATACGCCTGATACCGAACGTTAGTTTAGTTCTAATTTCTTTCTTACCGAGTAAAGTCATTACTTTGAACAATTTTGTGTAGAGATAAAGTTTTAATTATGAAAACGGATAGTTCGTTATGGTGGTGTAATGAGTTGGAAATGCCTTTGTTAATCTATATAGTATTTTTTAATTAAGTGTTAATTTGTGAAGATTTTTGTGTGATGTTCATTAATTACCTACTTGAGTACCTGCATACTTGTTCATTATTTACTACTCAAAAGTTTTAATTTAAGGTAATGAATATGTAGGTACTATTATTTGGAATTTTGTAACTTAAGGTGTCCAATGATAGTTTTAAATAATGTAAGAAGTGAAAAAACGCAAGACAGTATTCGAAATACTGAATTATAGCTTTTGAGACATTGAAAGTAAGTACTGACACAATTATTTATTATATTGTAAGAGAAGGATAAATATAAAAAGATTTTGTTTTTACTTTTTGTTGTTTGTTTTTGAAACAATGATTCGTCTTAACCTACTAAGGGACAATGATTTTTAAAATTAAAATAGGTGTAAATTCTAATCGAATGTATGTATTCGAGTTAATATGTGGAAAATAACTCATTCTACATGAAAGAAGAAGTTTAAATTTGGATAATATCTAATTAATAACTCATTTATCTTTAAGTTACAATATGCAAGATAGGTTTTTCATGAAACAAAAATTCAGAGCTTTTTATATAGTCTGAGCTTTTTAAAAACACTTAACTGCACTAGCACTAGCAAACTAGCACAAATTAGGTACATAATAATTAATCCTATTTTCCCATCAAGACGGGCTTATAATTAACAATTAGGAAGATAATAAGTGTTTAAATTCCAAATTACCATAAATTTAAGAATAATTTGTCTATTTTTCTATCAAATGAGTCTTGTAGTTAACAACTAGAAAGATAAGTAATGCATTTGTTGAGTGATGGTTTAATTAAGTATTCTACTAATTAATAGGTACACATTAACCTCTTTTAATTCACATACATCTAAAGTATTCTTTGGCTGTGAGTACATCAGTCAGAACTTAAGTAAGCTCGATGAGTTTTCAAAACTAATTAACAATTGTGTATTCAACTCAGTCGTCTGTCAGGAGGTGTCTGGTGTTACGTCAATGCGTCTTGCTTCCAGAATTTTAATAACACTGCTACGATTTCATTGGACAACCTTAAAGATAACATAAGTATTTATATGTACACCTATTCCTATCTAATGTTACCTACTGTATGCAGATTATATTAAGATAAGGATAATGTGCTCATTTGTTTTTTGATTTATTTATAGAAGTAGAATATTAGAATAACAAATATATTAATTAATATAAAATAGAATATTAATATACATTATACATAAAGTAGGTATTTATAATTTTCAGAATTGAAAATATATGTAATAATGTTAACAAAATCATATTATAATTTAGTAGGTACAGTATTTTGTAGTGGCAGAGCACTCCTAAAAAGTGGGTTGTTAGGTGCTCGTACCTATTTAAAACGCACATAGATAAAAAAAGTTTATTTTTAGATTAACTACCATTTGACAATTTCAACTTGATCATCAAATTCAAAGTGAATAGGCAAAACAATAGATAGTGTTCATCGCCAAATTGATTGTGAAATAGTAGAATACTAATGACGATTTGGAGCCTACGCTGCATCGTAATTAAAGCTTCTTGTGTGGCTAACTAGATATTTTTAGTTTCAAAATTATAGTCTAGCTTTTTTAGGAACGTTTTACATCAACTAAGTAACAAAATTTTTCAATTATTAGGTAACAATTAATTGTATTTCCATAATGAATTAATTCGCAAGATATAACATAATGTTATTCTAAATTATTATGTCATAATTCAAATTATATTATTTATATCAAAACATAAACTTTTGAAATGAATAGCATAATTTCATTTTGATTTTCTGTTAGGGAAAATTTATGAGAAAACTCTCTTAAATGGGTTTCATATTTACCTACTTATGAACTTATCCTTGTCTAATGTCACTTATAATTAAAAATACCTACTTATTGTTGTCTTCCTTATAAAAGATGGCATTTATTTTTTTCCAATTAGGTATAAAAAATATCGAGTGTCCATTACAATTAGATAGATACGTACGACCTAGTTCGCTTAATAAATAGTAGGTAAATACAAAAATAGCAATGGTCATGAGGCTGCAACATTGTTGAGTATGTACGCCATTAGTTTCCATTGAAGCGCTCAATTAACGAAGCGGTTCCATTTCATGTCCTTGTAAGTGCATTCAATTAAAATACTACAATGTAGCGGTATAGTCTCACTCATGTGCTGTGTTGCCTAGTAGGAAACACAGGTGGATTTGTCGAAGCGGTAATTGGTTAGGGCGGGCTCAGCCGACGGTCACGCGAACTCGCGTGCCGTCGCTCACTCAGCATCAGGCAAAACTGCCTACTTACGTCTACGACCACGCCATGTTCTCATACATAACTTCTTCGATTATTATTGCGCATAAGTATTTTCACAGGCGAGCAACAGTCAAATTTGTATACCTACGCCCAAAAATAAGGGTCAAAATAAACAATTAGAACCTACTGTTTTACATAGAGCAAATTAGTTCTAAATTAAATGTTAAATTTCATTTACGTATTATAAAACAAAATCTTCCGCCGCGTCTATCTATCTGTTCGCGATAAACTCAAAAACTACTGCACCGATTTTCATATTATTTTCACCAATGGATAGAGTGGTTCTCTAGGAAGATTTTAGAATTAAATATTGCATACCTATCCATTTTACTTTAAGTGAGTGTGTCTTTATATTTATCTCGATTAAAATCATCTCTCGAATCAGCATGTGGCCAAACACATTACCTAAGCTTTCGCAAAATCACTGATACGATCAAAGGAAAAACGTTTGTTAATCTATAGATAGCATGTAACGTGATATTCTAATTGCAACATTTATTAATGCATCGTTAAATTGCACTTTATTGTAGATATTCAAGTAACAAGAAAACAGTAGTTACAAAAGACTTATTTCCGTCTGTACTGAAAGTTGTTTGTAATTAATTAAATATGGATTTCTTTGTATGTCTTTTGAGAAACATTATATTACAATGACAGTAAAATTTCTAACTAATATTTTACAAATGAAATAATGTTCACTTATACTTGCCTCATAGGCTATAACATAGGTATAAGATGATTTATTTAACTGTACTAGAATCTGAAAGAGGTAAGTAGTCAGGATGTAAATGAAATAAATTAAATTGGATTAAATTAAATTAAGGATGTAAATAAATAAGACATATCAACCAGGTATATATAATAAAATAATTAATTCTGTTATCCCATATATAATTAATAAAACAATTTAGGTTTAGGTTTATATTTCTTTATCCCCATTACGAGCTTATATCTACTTACAATTACAAGAGAAATTGTAATAAAAAAAAACATTGACATACAGGAATTATTGAATTGAACAATAATATCATTCTTGATTACTGCAATCTAAAGAAGCCATTCAAACACTAAAGAAGTTCAATTTACAAATATTAAAAGAAAATTGTGCGAAAAGATGATTAAAAATACAGCAAAAATAGTTTTCTTATTTATACCTACATAATATATTTTACATAACTTGCTCTTTATGTAGTCTTGAGTTTTGTTTCTCGTAATCTTATAACTTTCAAGTGTTAGTTCACGTCAAAGAAAATATTAACTCAAGGAAAGAATTTAAATAGCTCTTCCAAGTCTCCGTATATTTAAGGTCTAACATTAAGTTGACCTTTACATATTTTATCTGGAGAGGGCTTAATCGTCGACCCACGATCCTTGAGTGCTCAACCCGTACCAATATAACCTGACCTCTTTAATCCCCGGTAAATCCAAGGAATTTCACTTTACGAGGTAAAAGTAACGACCCTTCGTAGGTCTTTTGAAACTGGTTAGAATGTATTACTATATATCTACAGAGTGAACCTTATCTGGAGTAGAAACTTGACATATTATTTCATTCTTTTACTAGGTATACTCAAGAATACCGATGACTGATTGACGGGAAAAGTGTTTTGTCTTAAAAAGAATCATAATTAATGCAAGATTTATGCCAATAAGTACTTTTACACAGTCATGCCTACAAAATTTTGTCGAATGATTCCTTACTTCATTTACTGAATTTCAAAACAATTATAAAAAGTAGAAATAGTAAGTACTTAATACATAATCGTAACACATACCTCATTTTTTACATTCGTAATGTCTAGTGACAGATGAGTGTTAGTCACCAATTAAGTTAGATACCACAGTAGGGATGCTAGAGAACATTATCCAATCCCCGTCTTCCCCTTTTATTTTATAAGATCACCATCGTCAGCGAATTTGCAACCTACTAGAGTTACTCGTGTAAGTATATAATTATAAGAAATAATGAAGTGAGCGTTTAGTTTACCCGCTAACCACTAAATAAAAAATTCAAAATAAAACTATGTATTAAGTAAACGACTTAATAAAATTTAGTTTTCATGAAAAAGAAAGTTTTGTAAGTAGAATAAAAAGAATCTGCCGTAATTCAAGGAAAAACTTTTGTACCTATCTCATCGGAACGGTAGTAATTCTACATCTATGTATCTCATTATATAAAATTCCAAATTTAAACAATGTAATGTATGGTAAATTTAAAATAGTTCTATCTTAGAAGTAGTTCTTTACACATAATATTGTTGTGATTCACGTAAAATAATTTCATTCATTATTCGTTTCAATTACCTAATATTCATCTTTTCTTTACCTTTACTTATAATTCTTTCGTATTTATTGCCAAATACTAGTTGGCAAGGATAAGCAAATATAGTACATTTAAAACAAATAAACCTTTTCCGGATATTCCACCTCATTTGCATTGAACCGGAAAACTGTTGATTTAGAAAAAAAAGTACATTCGCTCGTAGTGATGTTTGTAAATTTTCCCTCTGACCTACTTGAGTATCTGCATGACCAACACCTTTTGAGCCACCATTCTTCCTTCAGCCTATGAACATATTATAGAATAATGTATATTTTCAGAGGTCTAGGTGAACTGGCTCTGTTGTCTCTGGTGGATCGATAGAAGCCTGGCAGGTCGCCCGAGCTTCGTTCCCGCATTATTGTTATTGCAAAATTTCAGTACCTATCGGCTTCATATTGATGCTGAGCCTAGTAATACGATGAAATGAGACATGAACAACGTAAATACATTGAGAGATTGAACTTCAGATAGTGTATTAGCTACTTATATAGAGCAATAAGATTACTATAGAAATCTCTATTTGTTCTACAATATTTTTTATATACCTATTTGTTAATTGGGTTTTAGTTTTTTTATATTATTTTTTTTGTTAACTGTACTCTGTTTCATAATTATCTAGGTATAATACGTATTATTGATTATTAGAAAACTAACACACAGGTTTTTGTTTATGATAAATGTGGTAATCCGGTTGCTGGCGGTGCACTTTATGGCTGGTATTTATCGGCTTTAAATACAAGCAGTGTCAGAAGGAATGCAGGTGTGATATAGAATGAATGATGGTGTGGTATAAAAAAAATGATTCTTACAGAGCATGAAAACTCAACAGCAACGTGTTGTTTTCACAGTGGGTTCAGTCAAGTTCATAACTGAAAAGCATTGTACAAATATCTACATTTGAACATTCTGAAAGAAATCATCTAATTGTAAAATGCGGATATAAAAATCATATCTAAATTGGTAGCACAGTATACAAAAATATAATATCTACCAGATATAATAATACAAGATAAGATTATTAATATATATAACTAGCTGGCGGTTGCGACTTCGTCTGCGTTGAAAAAGAAAAAGTAGCCTATCCTGTGTCCTGTACGTCTAAATGTTTATCTACCAAGTTTCATGAAAATCAATTAATTCGGAGTTATAGAGGAACATACTTACATAAAATACCTACACTTTACAGATTTATTATTAGTATTGATACAGATATCTATCTCTATCCATCACGTTATAATTTGTTTTATGCTATTTGCATATAAGTTATTTTATTTTAGGCATCTTAAATATTATTGAAGTAGCACGTGACACATGAGCAATTCACCGAATAATCTTTTTCTTTTGTTTAGATTATTATTTTCTCATTCCGTGATAGATCACAAGCCTGCTGCAGTCTGGCATATATGTGGGTTGCACTGGGATCGAAAGCGAATTATAAAAACGTCCCACAGGGTCGTCAATTCACATATCATATTATAATATATGTATCCTAAACGATCTACAACAATGTTGTGCGGAGCCCACGCGGCATTCAATAATATCCAAGACTGGTTAGTTGCATATCTACATATACGCATTATGAAGTTACCAAACGAAGAAGTTCGATATCGCCTCTCTTAATTACCGATAATACTTTTGATACATAATATTATGGGACAAAATATGATCGGCGACCGGTCCGATAATCGTGATATAATTCGTTCAGGAGAATGTACCAAAATAGAATGAACCGTCGTCGCTGTAAAGCGTGTAGTGCCCTCTTGCTCTGTCCAATCAATACTTTGTTGCAGAGTGAGGCGGAGTCCGCGTCTGCAACTGTAGCTCGCCTTTATTTAAACCGTCAACTATTTAGAATGTACTGCTGGAATTCTCTTCATTAAGGAGATTAGAATGTCCGTCTGTCTATCGCTATAAAGATTGTCAGTTACATTCTCGTCTGAGAATCTTAATTCAGCGAGCGACGACGCTTGCCTGCTTTTGAATAGACATTTCATACTACTTACCAATGAATAATTAAAATTCATTAGATTGGTAGCACTCAGTAATAGGTAGGTATATAATATGAAAGATATGGGTCATTGCATCATTACTTACAACGGTATTATTTATATTAGAACACAAGGTACTAGGTATCTATAGATACCTACTTATTTACCCCACTAGGTAAATTGGTGGGGATTCTAATTACACTGAAAATGTTTATATATCAAGCCACTAATTATGTAGATTTTAATTCTATCAACCGAACTCTAGGAAAGATTGACTGAGCTTTGTTAAACTAGTTACATACGTAGCATAAAATCTTCTTGTTATATAAAGTATAACAATATACTTGTTATATGTTATAAATTCTCTTTTTATGTTTAAATTAAATGAAGTGCAAAGTATTTCCTTAGAACTTGCAAAGATACTAACTGGCTGTGAAAGTAAAAGTGGGAAGATATTAGGTTTAAGCTAAACGAAACACTGATATTTAAATGACCACACCGTTTGTGACGGTGTCTTGAATGTAATATGATAGTTACCTATTTCCAAGTCGCATCTTCTACACTTAAAACTACTTTTATAGTGTTTACAGTAGCATGTAAATTGCTTATAATTACAATGAAAATCTTCTTTTAAAAAATATTACTTGCATTAGTAGGTAAATATATATACACGCAGATCTTATCCATTTTGCATAAATAAAGCACATAGGCTACATTTTAATTTTTCCCTCAAATGATGCCACCAGCATAAGCTAGTATTACAAAAACAAGTGGTATCGGAAATAATTTTCCTATAAAATTTTAATAGGAAAACAATAACTGTAGCAATTGGTTGCATTTCCCAGCGGATCCAATTTGCGCCTACTATAAACGAACACATATGTCTGGCGTCTGTTTGAATTGTAATTTTATTGTTTCGATGACATTCTCGTGCAGTTCAATTAGCTTTTATGTCGACTCGCGACCGTCCGGGCTCCGCTGGTTAATTGATAAGTGAAACTTATCAAAACAATTCCTACATATAAAGTAACTGGCTAATGAGGGCTACGTAGGTATAAAAATACATTGTGTTCTTTGTATGAATACCTAAGAATATACCTACATACCTATAGTTACGTGGAACTGTTTCGAAATGCGTTGCGTGATGTAAAAGAAGTGAGTTGAGAAGCAGGCAAAGTTTATACTTATTACTACTTTAGTTAGAGAGATAAATTAAATACTGAATTACTGAAATTCCTTTAAGAATTATTGTAATACAATATTGCAAAAATCACTAATAATATTCAAATTAATTATACTTAATATTAATATCATAGTTAAGTTTTCTATCAGTTTTAAGTAGGAATCTTTAAGTTCCATGTCTTTTGTTAAAATATACGATTTTTTTTTCATGTTCTTTGTTTTTTGAATTTTATTTGTTTCAATATACTATAATTTAAATATATTTTGTTTGAATACATTAAGGATTGTATTTATATCGGCCGTATATCTGGATAAATAATTTGGCATATATCCACGCAGTGATTTCGAAGTAGGTGCAGTTGTGGCGGGAGGTCACTGTCTGCATTCGCAATGCATCCGCTTTCTTGATTGAATAAACCGTCATTGATCGTGTCTGCCTTTGTCTCGCTTGTCATGCGATCTATACACGAAACGACACCACGTCTCAGCCCATCCGACTTTAAATTCACTATTTATATTTTCCTCTCGCTGCTTGCAACACATTTTTTCTTTTTAATTTGACAATTGTATTGCTTCGACGCGAGGTCAACGTCCAACGATCGCTTTCAATATATGCGATACAAAACGAGTTTGGATTCGTTCGTTTTTCCGAAATTCAACTCGAATAATCGTCATTACAGTTTACACAAATTTGTGTCATGAGCAATATTTGTTATTTTTTTAATTTTCAGATTTAATTTTGGTCGAACTACATTCATTACATTAAAGTAAATAATATTACATATATAATGCAGTATATGAAATGTATATGAAAGCAAAAGAACTGATTTTATAGTTGATAGATATATATATATATAAATAAAAACCTTTACGTAGATTTTCATTAATGGGTTATTTAAAATTAAAAAATAAACTAATGAGATTTCTGTATTTTTTCAGGTAAGAAACAACAGCGAGCAGGTTGGTCAGAAAGCACCTATTTATGAAATGAAACGCAAAAAAATGTAACCACAAATGAAGACATGACTTTTAATTGCCCAAGGGACTTAATAACTCGCGCGTGAGGTCAAAGTTCACCAGAATTGAGGCTAAGATACCTTCCCGTTTCATTACGATGATCCCTCCGAGCTCATTAAATAGTCGGTGCTGTATAAAAAGCGACTTTATATAAGAAGTTAATTCGGCATCACACCTGTCGCGGTCGTAACTTTGCCCACGGGATAGCCCTACCTACAATGAAGCTTGCCCTCGCACTATTATTTCGTCTTCTTACCTAATTTATCCAAGCGGCATGTTCAAAGGCATGTTAAAGTCTTCATTAAATTCATCTTTGACAGTTATTATTTAAGAAAACTTTTGATTTTATGATAATATAATCACACATAACTGTATCATCAATTCAGTTGTAAATAATGGATTGATGTTAAATGTTTTAATACGATTGTGTAAAAAGTGTTGAATTCTATTAGAAAAGCTGTGGGAGTTGATATAAATTAGTTTATAATAAAAATCAGAAGGTAGACTCACGGTTATTTGCCGATAAGTAGGTGGCTACAGTCTCGCTTCTGAATACAAGTATCGCCTACATATTTGATAAGAGTAAATTTTTGAGAAATTCCAAACTACTTTATTTCTATACAAAGGTAAATAATAACTATAATAATCGATGCAAATTAGTAGATATGAAAGATGATAGTCGACAGAATCCATATTGTGACAGGTGTATGTAATCCATATTGTATTTACTAAGTATTTACCCAAATACATATAGTTTACTTACTGTTTTTTGTTCTAACATTTAAGTAAATACACAATTTTTACTTTAGCAAAGCTTCACTTACAAAATAAGTTAAAATTTAATTATAAAGAGAGAACTTAAGGAAAAATAGGTACAAAATACGTGACAAGGTAAAAAAATATTTTATTCCCAGAAACTGTTGAAATAATGTAGGTAAACGTGGTAAAGTATGATGGCCGCCCGGGCTAAGTGATGCTAAGTAAGGCGAAGTGAGATGCAGGCGAATATCCGCTGAAAGTTTCACTCGAAATGTTCCAATTCCATTTCGGTAAAAGACTAATAATACACTTTTTTCCTCTTTTTACTTCTTACTTCCACCCTTTACTGTTATATAAGAACATAAGATGGAGTAGAGAGGAGTTATGCAAAATCATAAAATATTTATTTAAATTGAGTAACATTACCAATAAGAGATTAAAGATTAGTTTTTAGATCTTTATTGTTAAACTTCCAAACTTCACTCTTATATAGAGTAGGGTTTAAAACCTCTTTATTCATTTAATTTTAATTCAAAACAATTTATATTTTTAAAAGATGGCTAATAGTTAATGTCACCGACAACTTATTTCGTTAGTATTTATCTTACAAAGCGACACAGCACACTCACTCACTGGTACAATTTAATAATTTTCTTTTCTCTGAATTATTGTATTAAATTACACTTCAATATAACAGCATATTTCATATGAATGATTTCAATTTTCGATATAAGTGTGGTATATATATTATAACAATATAATAAGATGGTAGATCTAACAATACAGACAGTACAAACTGAGTTAAATGACAAATGAACAAGACCTAAGAGCATCATACACATATGATAGTAGAAAACACAGAAGAAATAATAAAGAATACAACCAAAGGTTGTATTGAAACATCCGTGTGTACAGCGTTTTTTTTTTAATGTTAAGATCGACAGACAGGCTGACGATCCACTTGATGGTAGGTGGCTACCGTCGCCTATAACACAAGCAACGCCATACAAGTGCGCTGCCGACCATAGAAGGATTAAGGATAAGGTATAAGGGAGGGATGGGGTAATGGGCTCTGGCATCCCTTACTCACTCACCGAAACACAACAGCACATAATGCTGTTATTTCACGGTGGTATCAATGTCAGAAGACAAAATGCTTCTTTGTTCTTTGAAGATAAAATAGGTATATACTTAGTGGGCGGCAGATGTCAGGAAACATTACATGGATCGTCACTTGATCGTCACCCAATATTTAACCTTGAAATTTTACTTTATCGCGCCCAAAAAAATTTCACTTAAAAAAAAGTTAGTGTTAATTGCGTCTCCATTGAGGCTCTATTCTTGCCTAGCTGCTGAGTCGCACGGGCGGCAGCACGTCGTCGGTCGGCGGCGTCGAGTCAATTATTTAGATTGGCGGCGACGAACGCTTCGTAAATAGGCACTTACCTACTCTCTATACGTGGTAAAGTCGACACTTTCTGTACACTAACTGTCAATTAATTACTAATGACATTGTATTTTACTGTAATAAAAGAAAATTTATGACGCCTCCCTTGTTAAGACTTCCAATCGGATATATCTACTACTTATTAAGTAAGTAGGAGTAGGTACTTATACTTACTGTAACATTGGTACTTTTATCTCTTAGTGTCCAGCGCAAACGCTCTTCAAAATATACTTATATTTTTGTTAAATGGATACCCTACCTAGGTAATTGGTCAAAATATGTAATATTTATCTTCAAAATAATTTCAGTTGAAAAAATATTTCTGGTGTATTTTTGTTTTACAAATTACAAATTTTATTTTATATTATACATAAAACTCAAATTCATAAATTACAATACATATACTTAGTAATTTCTTGGGTAAATAAAAATTTCATGCGTAAAAGACAGTAGATACCTACGAGTATATACGAATAAAGACTTGAATTCTAAGCGAACAAAAATTCAATTGTTTATAAAATATTTACAATAGGAATGTTTTTTTTTTTCTTACATATATTTACATTTATTTTTATATCTTAATCGCGCATAACCCGGATCTAATATTATTTTTGTGTGTTAATCATTTGAAATTACATTTCCGAGATATTTTTTGGACATAACTTAATAGTGAAATTATATTCACAATTTTATTGAATTAATACTTTTTGGTTTATTCATTAATTTATTAATACTAAAAGGTATATTTATGAGT
This sequence comes from Synanthedon vespiformis, assembly GCA_918317495.1. Classification (NCBI taxonomy): domain Eukaryota; kingdom Metazoa; phylum Arthropoda; class Insecta; order Lepidoptera; family Sesiidae; genus Synanthedon; species Synanthedon vespiformis. Next base: position 4,581,304 of record OU906954.1, on the reverse strand, counting down.
ATATTATCAAGTTTCAATGTAGCTTATCTAATTGTAACCTTCCTAATAAAATGAACTTTCATCCTAGAGGTGAAATCTTAGAAATTTATAACTTAGACCATACGTCAATTTGGAAAACCAATAGTTGATAGTCAGCCCACGTTTGCTCACCGTATATCAATCGCTGTCGACGCCCTTTCGTCCCACGCATGTGAAACATTACTTCATATATCTATACTTATCAAAAAATTGTACATATGCCTATAGAACTATTTTAGTTATCTCTAAGACGCTATGGCTTATCGCGTAGAACATATTCTAATAGAATGACAGTATGACTTGATAACAAGTTAATGTTGATATAATGTTGTTAATGTTATATAATGTTATTATAATTTCTTATCGTGCTTTTCTTTAATATGATTATGTGTAGGTATAATACTTCTACTCAGCTGGTGATGTCGTACTTGAAGTTAAGGCTCTCTTGCTTTCTTAGACTATCTTCCCTTTTTTTGTAGTGTAGAGTAAAATTTACATTCTTATTAATCTCCCCAATCACTCATTTTCTTCTTACAAGTATAGTAAATAAGTACCAAGGCATGTTGAAGGTTTTTGTTAAAACCAGTATCAAAGCAGATAAATTATGTAAGGCCAATTAATTTACAATGTCGTTTCCTACTATGAGAGTGTTACGTTATATCTAAGTGACGTCACTGTTGCAACGGCTTTTTGTTATATTATATTACTTATTTACCTTCACTTTTCTGTTCACGTGTAGGTATTATATACGATTTTAAAAAGAAAATAAAGCTGCAAATCTTTTTCGGTCTGTAGGTGTATGTATGTATGTATATAATAAATTATAGAGGTAGGTATTAGTCTTTTCAAAAGAGATATATTTTTAAATTTATTCGCGAGGCGGTAAGAGATTTGCATCCAAAATGCGGTTCGAGTTGATTATGCAAACGCGATTGTATCAAGTGAGTGCTCCCAATTTGCGGCGCAATTTACATTAATACAATCGTTAGGTATGCCAAATGGGGTGTATCTGCCGGTGTAGGATGTGGCATCCGAGCCGGGTTACTTTGAAACTATTCGCATATTAAATAGATGGACTCCTTTACATAAGTGATGGGAGACTGTAAATGCACTTAACGTGATTGCGCGGTAGACTTTTTCCGATAAAAAAAAAACTTAGCTCAATGTAAATCAGAAACATTTTTAAAGTAGGTTTCAATACAATATTGGCTAGATTATGTTTTCATCAGAATAAAGTTTATTTATATTAGATATTACCACAGAATAATTGCATAAAATAATTATGATATAAAAAATAACTTCTCAAATTTGAATATTTTTTTTTAATGTGGTGTTATATTTTTTTAATGTATATTTCTAAAGAAATTAACGAATATACATATATGCACATATATCAAAATAAATTGTACCTAATCAATTTTCTTCTCTGTGTCTCTTTGACCTCGTGGTAAGGCCAATTATCCTAACATACTTATATGTCAACTCAAATGATATACTTTATCAGTGCTTTTCCATTAGATTAATTAATTCCAATATATTTTACTATCAGAATATAGATAACTGTTAAAAATACGAGTTTACCAGTGGTATAAGAATATATTTAAATTTTATAGAGAATTCAATCGCTTTTTTATATTTATTTTTTGTAATTACAGTTTCATTCATTATTAACTTTTTAGTCAAAAATATTTTGACTAAAAAATTTTAAATCATACCTACTGTAGGATATTTTTTGTAAGCTTAAAAACCTCGACAAAATTATACAAATGCGTTCCGTACTAATCTTCTTGTCCCGGAATAGAGAGGCATTAAATTGAGGTTACGGTACATTGACGTTTTTTCTGATCCTCCCTTCGCCCTCTTTTATAGGTATCACTACCTACTGCTCGCTCACTAATTAGAATTAATTAGGCAAGCACGTTCCAAAGGTATGTCTTCCTGATTGGATTTTTATAGAAAATATATTTTTGGACGTTTATTCTTTGTTAAGCAGAACTAATGCCATTATGTTGTAGTACAAAAGTATCTTTCCAGTAGGTATAAGAAATAAACTTATCTAGAATTATTTTCGATACTAATGTAATCTACTGTGCAAAATAATTCTCTTTATCAGTAGGTATCTATTTTGCCCTGTAGATCGATGTGCGTATTTTAAATGCGATCTACGTTTACTAAATAAAAATAATATGAAATAAAATTTATATAAAAGTAATCGAAATAGGTGCAAATCATTAATATTGTTTGTGGTTTTAAAGATCAAAAACACTTTAAGTACCTACTGTCATTCTTAACTAGGTATAAAAAATATCAGTTTGGAAAAGTATACTGATTAGTTTATAATATATAGATATAATACTTAAATGGGATGCTTCTTCTGGAAAATGGTGGTGCAAAAAATAAAAAGACATTTGTTTACGTTTAGAGTTTTAGTCTAAATATCTCACTTTAGAGTCACATTCGTGTGTTTATATCCTCAATGGATAGCAAAGTGGTGCTTGGGTACCACCTTCTTTATGTGACTGTTTCCTTAGTGCTAAGAATTCCTGTCTGACCAACCTGCACGGCCGTACTAAAAACAAGTGCAGTGCATTTTTAAAAAGGGAACGCCCCTGTACCGTTGTCCGGGCTTTTCATTATTTTAAATATTCAGTTGTGTGCAGTGTGTCCGAACTGAGGGTCTGGAAACATCTGGAATGGTGAGTATGCTTTCAAACTAAATAAATTTCATTCTTCTTTTAAAACCCTTAATTCACACATTTACTTATTAGTAGGTACCCTACCACAAAGTCACTGTCTGTTTTTATGTTCAAGTCTAGATCTGGTTAGTTAAAAAAAACTCTATTAGGGACATAGTTTAACATTTATTGTGGACGAAGCTAATGCAACATGTGCATATAAAAATGTTTTGTTTTATATATGTACTCGTTGCATCGATAAACGAATTAAAATTAATTAAAATGTCAAACAGATAAATATTGTATTAAACACATATAATAATTCACTACTTCCACCTCTATTATTTGTAGCACTGATTAAAATTATCTTGTATGTATGTTAAAACAGCTTGTATGTTAAAATGTAGAGAGAAAGAAAAGTGCCGGTTTTCGATATCCACGAATAAATTAGCAAATATTACGCAAACAGCATACTTTGACGCAACCATTTAAGTTAATCGTCGACTCGTAAACGAAATTAAAATAATGCCCCATAAAAATATTCACACAAATTCGGGGCCCCGTTGCCTCATTAGTTTCCATGGCAGCTTTTACGAAACTCGTTCCCGAGATAATTTTCGTCCTTGGTCAAATATTATGTAGGTACATAACGCGCAGGCCCAGTAACTTCGCGTCGACATTACCTTGCATTAAACTCTCCCAGAGGCTAAGCTATATTCATACAATTATTCCCCAAAGTGAACCCTTCGCCGCGCAGCCTACAATTACCAACCATTCAGCTAGAGGCGCTTCGAGAAAATAAAATTGAAGCACGAAATAAAGTGAAGCATCGAGAGATTCGTTCCAATGGCGCATGTATTTATTTGCGTTATGACTGTTGCGTTGCGATATTGCGAGATCGCATAAATTCAGCGCTGCAATTAAATTGTTGGCAGGAAAACTCTAGCGCAATGCGCTGACAACGCATAAAATGAACTCGAATTGAAAATATTTATGCTTTACGAGTAACGTCCGAATTCTAACGCATGGATCTGATTGCTGTTTTCATAATAATATTGTTTGGTAGTATATTAAACTGACAATTTCTCTGAAAGCAGTATATATACTTAGAGAGAAGACTATCGTTTTACATCATCTATTGCGTAAGTTAAGGAACAAAAAACAACACAGCCATTCCTCTAACCTCTCATTTAAAACATCATATTATTTGTGAATCTATCTAGACAACGGTAACCATCAAAGTAGATCTATCGGCCGTTTTTTTATTATAAAATATACAAATGTATGGCATCTACAGATAATAGACAGACACATGTAGGTACATTTTTATGCTATTAACTTCTTAAAGTTTATTTGATTAATCTTTTTTTTTCAATAAATTAAAAGAACCAAAGTTTAGATGAGGCTGATTTTTTTAAATTAAATAGGATTATGTAGGAGTTGCCCTCGTGCGGTACAAGCTTTATAAGCTTCTCAAAACAAAAATTTATTTCGGCCCGGGGGCGTTGAGTCATACTTTAATCCTTTCGAAGCGAACTTAACCTAATATAATAAAGATGGTTCAAGACAAAGTAGAGACTCAAGTCAAATAATAACCATGGAGGAGATTACGTTGGATATTAAAGTCATGTGGTAGTATGTACGGAGATTTGATTCGAGATTGAACTAGGCACAAATGTTAATTAAAGAATCGCTTGGCTTATGAAGCACTTAATATTTTCTTATCACATTTAAGGTCGCTTTATGCGAATCGAACGTTGTAAATACTTGTCAGTATATCTTAACGCAAAAATCTCTATAAACAACATGCATTTGCAACAATGTAAGGACGATTTGGAGTTAATCCAAATCATGAATTTGTTTAAATGGCAAGTTATTTCTAACTTTCTTTGAGTGTACAAAAATATCTTTTGAATGGGTCAATTTAAATTTTTAAAGCAATTTCTTAAGGTTATACTCATTTAAATGAAAGATTGGAATATAAAATCACATATTAATGTGGTTGGAACAAAATGGTTGTAGTGCAAAAAACACAGAAAATCACCCAGTCAGCTGTGTGGCGGCCATCTTGCGGCCCAGCCGGGGGGCGGGCGCGATTTGTACCCCGCTTGATTTATTTTGACAAAGCGTGTCTTTGTGAATTTGATCCCACCTTTCTGGGATCACTACTCAAGATTGTCTTGCTAAATTTGTAATGGAGCACTAACTAACTTATTTCTTTGCATACCTTACCTACCTTTAGATGCGTATATTATTATGTTTTCCAATGTAATATTTTAAGTAAAAATATTATTTGTATATATATTTTCTACAATCAAGTTTTTCCAAAATCAAACTAACCATAACATGAACACCATAAGGCCAATTAAAAAATACAAATTTAATTTCTAAAAATTAAATGAGTAGGTGCTTTTTTGTATTTGACAAAAGGAATGTAATGAAAATATATTCTGTGATTAGAACAAGTAGGTTATAGATAGAGCATCATGTGGTGAGGAAGAGGGAGAGGGTTATTATGTTACTTTTAAAATTTTATTAATTTGTTGATAATATAAGTCATTCATAAAACTTCTGTAACACAGAATTATTGAATATTCTTTTATTATCTAATAAGTAAAATAGAAAAAAAAACTTGAATATGAAATATTGCTTTTTTTTTCTTAAGACAAAAATTGTTAATATTAACAATATTTTTTTAACTTTTCGTTGTTTCGCTATATTTATTATAAAGATAACAAAAAGAATTTTACAGTACCTATTTAGAAACTAATATCTAAAAACTAATTATCTAAATCTCAAAAATAAATAATCTAAAAACTATCTATAAGCTAATATAAAGAAGAAGTTATAAAGTTTAACTATGTACAGTATAAAAAAAAATTTTTTTGAAGTGTGAAAATAAATTCTCACAATAAGTATTATTTTGTAGGTACATTTTCTTATAAATTATAATGATTATTATTTTATTATGTTATTTTCTTATAAATTATTAAAAGAAATAATAGTTATAACTTCTTACTGTTTACCTATAAAAACCGTCAGAAAGGCACTAAAAATCAATAAATAAATTAAATTAAATAATGTTCTGACCCACAGTGGGTCAGACGGGTACCTAAAAGTGGGTCCAACGGGCACTTTTATTCAGCGGGTCAAAACTTGTGGGTCAAAAGGGTCCGGAACCTTTACTTGAACGGAGAAAATTAGTTGATAGGTTTTTTTTATAATTTTTTTAGCATCGATTTGAAAAATAGTTTGTAATAGGTAGGAGTTCTTATCAGAAATTAGTTTTAAATTCAGAAAACATTTATTGGCGCATGTAAACCCCGGGAGGCATTCTGTATCAACGCAAATGGATACAATGTAAAATTCAACTCATACAATATCGCATCAAATCTTGTGTTCACGGTAAAACGAAACACGAACCAATAACGTCGCAAGCCGATTTGATCCTGATTCGAAAGAAATAAGTGTGAAAATTCAATGACAATCCACTGTCATTATGATGTTTATACGTTATTTTTTTGAGATTGAGACGCAACTTTGTTCCATAGAGATTAGTCGAGCTATGAGTGCAGCGTCCTTTTCCAACACAAATAAAGATATTGAATTTTGATAAGCCCGTCTCTGTCTGGTAGGTAAATTACATTATCTGAGTTGTTTCGTGCATAAGCTTCATATGTTTAGCGGTACTAATTTAACTGGAATCACTAACTTATTACAATGTACAAGTTGATCTTAATACCTACATAAAATAAATACTAACTTATATGACATTATTCACTGGTGTTATTAGCATATAATAATAATTATCAAATATATTGCAGATCATTCATAATGACAGATTTATGGGAAAAGCAATCAGAAAATAGTTTAGGGAGGAAGAAATCACAAATAGGTACATGTCTTATAATATTATGGTCATTAAAACAGACTCGTGAACATTTTAATATATGTAATATCTAATCGAAGAGACATAACTCGCGGCTAATTAAAAAAAAGGTTATATAAAAATATATAGCCATCTGCTTATATAAAAAAGGTGCAAATGTAGTCTAGCTTATTGGTCCGTGAGCCAGCGACAGATTTTCATGACCAATTTCCTCTCAGTCGATAACTCGTAAAATGACTGAGAGAGTTGTATCATGAAGCGTTGTGAACGAACGTGAACGTCAGCTGCGGCGTCAGTAGAGTGGTAGCCGCCCACGCACATAATAAAAAAATATTTTAATCATTTATTCCCAATTAAAAATTCATCAAATTATAGTTAGCCTAATATTTTGAAGAAACAAAATTGTCAGCTATTCATAATACATTATGCGTCAGCAGGTCATACGAATATATACGTGTTCAGTGATTATCTCCCAATAGAAAATTTATCAGATGATAGTTTATGTATTACTGTTAATAAATAAAAAAGTCAGCTGGTTATATCTTGGTGGAATGCTTGTCAGCTGATGCTCTGAAAGTGTAACGGGCTACCACTGCTCAACCCACCATCGGAGCCGCAGCTGACGTTCACAACGCATTATGATACAACTCTCTCAGGCCTTTTACAAATTATCGACTGGGAGGAAATCATTGACGAAATTAGTGCCTGGCTTACGGACCATATATGATAACAGCAGATTTCAAGTCGAATTTAACACTTTTTTTAATAATTGTTTTTTAAAGAATAAAACTTCATTGTATATCTACTCTCTTTAGCTTATTTAATAATACTTATTCATATTTGGGATTTGTTTGGGATCTAAAACGTATGAGTTAGCTATTCTAATAAACCAAATACACAGGTAGGTAGAAGGGTTTTCTGTAACCCATCCCGGTTAGAACACAATTTCACGCTGATGCAGAGATCTCGTTAGTTCGGGATTCGACCCGCTTTCCCGTTCCCGGACATCGCTAATGTCCCGGAACAAATCGCTCGGCCACATGTGGAAAATAATTATAACACCATCCGCCCAGGGGAATTTCATTTGACATGAGAACCGAGCATCGATAATTTCATAAATGGAGTTAATTATAAAACATATTGCTGCAATACTTAGCTTTTGTTTTGAAAAGGCGTTAAATACTTGTTTACGTTAAATACCCGTAAACAAGTATTTTCCGGAATAAATACCTAAGGATCAGATTTTTTGTTAAACTAAAGTATTTTTATGTTGCTTCTGTTATAGGCGACGGTAGCCACCTACCATCAAGTGGACCGCCAGCCTGTCTGTCGACCTTAACATAAAAAAAATTATTATTATTTATACTATTAAACACATTATCTTGCATGAAGGGTACCTGCCCAATAACACGGAGTTATCTATGATTTTATTAATTAAAGGTAGGTAAGACCTAACTAATACAAAAGTAACTCAAAAATACTTTACAAGAGAAATAATAAAGTGTTCATCGCAAACATAAAAATGATAACTCAACTGTCAGCGATCAACGATAATCTACTTAATCTTTTTACGTAAAAAAAACTTTTTCCTTTGAATAACCCCCTCATTTTCCAGCAGCCGGCCCCTCTTTATTCATAAGCCGCTGACGTAACTTGAAGAACCCTAAATGAATGGTTGTTCGTTGTTTTACGCCTCTATTCACAATACTTTCGGACGAAAAAGGCAGAGATTTATCCACGGAAAAAATTACAAGGAATACGCTCTTTGGACCGCAACTTAAACATGCCTTCACTTACATAAAATTGCGGATAAGGTATATTTGGGCTGACATAAAATAAAATAACAGTTGTTCATTAACTCCGTTGACGAAACGTTGATTTAAGAATAAACAATTTATTAGGTATGTGTAAGAAAACATTTAATGTTTAAGAAAACATTTGTTAAATGCGATTGTTCTAATGAGTGATATTTTTCTAATGATTTTTGAGATATAAAAATAGTTCTGAAAAAATCTTGAAAAAGTCATTTAATAAGAGGAAAAATCCAGTTAACCCTATTCATACATACGAATTTATTTTTGAAACAAATTATTTTACCAACAGACTTACGGATTCACACTACATAGACGGATTCAAGATGAGCTAAATTCATTTTAATATGAATAAAAGTGGTGATTCAAAAATTCAATTCATCGTGTTGTAATACCTACTCGGTTTATACTTACTAATATGCTCAAGCTTTTAATAACACGAGCGAATTTAGATTAGATAGATCACAATTACTAGCAGTAGAAACAAATTTACAATTCGTGTCAACTGTCAACCGTTGAAAAACGTTAACGGCAATAGTCAACAGCTTATTGTAGGTATTTATGGCGAGCAGAATATTGACCAACCCAATAAGGTTTACTCGAGAATAGGTCAACTTACATTGTTGGTGTATTAATTGATTTTATTTGTAACGATTTTTATTGGTCCCTTATGTAAATTTTAAAAACGTTTAAAGACATCCTATCAGTAATAACATATCTCAATTTTATCACACGCTTATGTGGTTTACAGAAAAATTGCATTCATGAATTGCTCTCGGGGAAGCAAAAGAACTCGGTAATTTAAGCTGTTTTAAAGTAATTATTTTAAGAAATATCTTATATGGTTAGCAGAATTAATAATAATTTTATCAATATTATCTTCATCCAGTCGCGTATTTTAGTGGAGTTGTTACATTGTAGCATTTTAATTGGGCGGCAAGTCAAACGAAGGAATATGATTGCATTTATAGGCGACAAAAGTTCACATTATCTTCAGATAAATATAACTGGATTTGATGATAATAATTATTACATACGTACATATTATATTAATTATTATGTTTTTCAGTTTTGGTAGAACATACACATTACATGGATATATAAGACATTTATTTTTTTATATTTTATGTTTGTATTTTATATATTTCTTCATAAAAAGTTTTTAAATGTATTATGTATTTCAATATATTATTGCTTCATATATTATATTACACTTATAAACTATACTAGCTAGTGCACGCCACTTCATCCGCTATGAAAAATGAAAAATATTATAATACTTACCTGATATTTTTATCGCTGTAACGAACCTATTGTTTATGTTTTTAGACGATTCCACGGGACACTAACTTTTTTTCAGTACGTATAGAAAGTATCCTTTATGTTAAACCTAAATAAAATTTGGCAAATCCGTTAATGTCGCTTTCATGTGAAAGAGAAACAAACACCCATACACACCCATCCTCACAAGCTTTCGCATTTATAATATTAGTATGATACACCATTTTTTCCTCCCCAAGCTTGTATAAAGATTTGGACTATTAAAAAAATCGATGCCATAAGGTACCTATTAAATCCCCGCTTACTTGATTCTGTAAACCTAATATATTACAACCTTAACTCATGGTGGGTCCGTTCTATTCAGATGGTCGACCGTAAGTGCGTGGTTGCTCAGGAAAAATTTGAATTTAGATGTAACTGAGAGTCACATGGCAAAGGGGTTAGGGGATCCCAGTTTACGACGAACAACTAAAATGCTGTTCTCGATTCTGGCTGAAAACTGTGCACAGTTTATGGGATCCGGTATGAGAGAACTCGAGCCAAATGGCTACCTCTTCGGGCGAACGGCGCGGATGCCCGTTTCTAGCTGAATGGAGTCTTATACATTCACATTACGTATTCTCATGGCAATAGATATCTAGCTCTCATATACATACAGTTATGTATAAAGAATAATAATACAGTTAGGATTAACATAGGCACGAAGGTGAAGCCGGTTTTTAAAGCAAGTTGATAAACCGATTTATCAGTAATTTGTATGTTAAATTGAAGTGAAAGGTTACTAATGGAAATTCTAGCTCTTAAGTGACGTATTACATTTTCAGTTAAATAACTGTAACTTTATAATGAATATCATATTTTAACGGCTATGTGATTAATTTCATTTTGTTAATTCTGAAAAAATTCTGGTAACCTAACCTAACTAAAGGGAATCAGTCGTTTTGGGATTTAGTCGATTTGAGATTCAGTCGATTTAGGATTCAGCCGATTTAAACTTCAGTCTATTTGGGATTCAGTCGTATTGACATTTCAGGCAATTTGGGAATTGGTTGTATTAGACCGGACGCAATCAAACTACAATATCCCTTAGCTATTACAATTTTTACAGAATTTATGTAGAAAATTACAAAATTACTTTAAAATAAATACTTATTTACAAAATTTACATTATATTGGATATACGCATATGCGTAAATTGCTTTTTGAAGAATACTTAATTTATTACTTCTTAGTAGTAAAGATTTTTGAAATTTAGTAGGTACATAGTGAATACATAGAGGATTTCCATAAAAATATTAGGCAAGAGTGTCTTAATACAAAATATGAAACGCTTCCTCATTCCTTTGCCATAAATTAAATGAAAGCCGCACATGAAGCGGCGAGTCACGGCGCAGATTAATAAAAATACCTAAAGGTTAGGAATAGTTTCTGAGTCAGTTGCTATATAAATACTTAGTCGACGCTTCTGTCGGGCTCTGAAGGAAGCTCTCACAAGTCCCTTACATACAAATGCCTTTCATTAAGTCCTCCATGTTTCGTCCAAATACCGGACCGCGCCATTGTATTTTAAAGTCATCTTACGCGTGGCAGCCTTAAACGAATATCCCGACTGTTTGTACATACCCACTTTAAGGAGTCAAGTACTTCAAGGAATTCAAGTTGCTGGTTTTATTATTCAAAGCACATAAATATGAAGAATTGAATGGAATAATAGATTTTGATAACGAGCAAGTTTTTACGTATACCTATGTATATAAATACACAACTATTTGTTACCTACGTCATGAGTTCATTATACTCACCACTGTATTAAAATAGTGTTGGGATCTACTTCGTTAAGCAATGATGTTACATGAAATTTCATTTTAGTGTTAATTAATCCTACTAATATTACAAATGAAAAATGTTTCTTACTCTTTACGCAAAAGCTGGGAATCCAGAATAAGTGAGCGGTTTACTCAAATTACTATCTTATATAACTATATGTTGGTTGGGACTTAGTATATTAGAGTTAAGAATTTAATTTTTATTTTACTTCTAGTGCATTTCAATAAATTCAAAAAAATAACTAATACTTTAGCTTGTAGCTAATTGCAAGTATACATGTCTTCCCAAGTCTTCAAACTGAATAGTAGCTATTTACATAATTTATAGAAAATACAACAGTTGTCCATTGTCTTTCCCGATCAGTATTCATTCAGCTAGATTTATTACATCGTTCACCAGATGCTTAAACAAAACAAAAGGAAACAAAAGAGGTCTGTTTAACTCATTTTCGATACTGCCTACTCCGTCGTATCGAAACAAATTTCCTCTTGTGTAAGATGTTTCTGAGACCTCGTTTGTACCGGAGATGACACTCGGCTCTGGAATGACAATAGATAAATTTATGTAAATGAACATACTGTAAGTAACAAAAAGGAAATGAGCAGGCGCGACGAACGCTCAATTTGATTGTCGAACGGTTTTCTCCTTGTATTTGCTTCTTATACTCGAAAATATGCCTCTTTTATACGTAAACGTTAGATGCGTTACACATTTATTGTCATTGTTTTGTGTCAGGTGTTGATACTTTACTGCTATATTGTTTATTGTATGAATAAAAATGAAAATTGTATTATTATTTGTGTAATTTGAAAGCGAGAAGGAGGTATGACCGAGGGTGACATTATATGACATTACTCGTTTTACCTACTCATTATTATATTACATACCTACAGATACAAATTAATAGGAATAAACCACCCTTAAAATATGTACCAGAGAACATTTATTATACTAATTTAGCAATTTATTTAACTAGGTCTAATTTATGTGTTAAATGGGAGATGAGGCTTACCTATATAAAAAGGTGTATTGAACAGGCCAACGCGGTATTTCATACCGTAGTAACTTCTGATTCTTATATGCTCTCAATATTGAGTTGACTATATAAAAATTCTTATTTTATAAACCTATTCTTATAATGTATTTCATTCTATAAATGTATAAATGAAGATTGGTGCTCATCAAATGAAATGCGGTCGTCAATCAACTTCTCCAATATAGAACGTAAACTTTTTATTGGTAAAAATCTTCAACTATTTCAGCTATTAGTTCTCATGCAGGTAAAGTTCTGTTAGGTTTATTGTTATTTGCGTAAAGATTTTTCCATTTACGATTTCCTTTCAGTAAGTACGCACTCAACGGATAAAGGGATCAATATGTACCTACTTTAAGTGATTGTGTCTGTAAAACAACAAAATCGTTTAGTTGTCTTAAATTTCTCGAATAAATTTGTCTGAAAAACAAATATATCTCTCGACAAACAGGACTATAATATTTTGCTTTCATTCCCGTCTCTATTCTTGGAAAATACCAACAATGTTGCTGGGATATTGTAACTAAAATAACATCCAGCTCGGTCATTCCCGAGAAGATTGTTTTTGTTGATTAAATTCGATATCTTCTCTTCTTGGTACAGTGAACAGTCGTGAATTTGGACATATATAGTACCTACGTATTAATATAAAGAAAAAAGTTGTGTATTTATTTATATCTGATATTATTATGTCTCTCATCCAGCGAAATACCTAATATATTTTTGCATTCAAGTTCGCTGCACTCATCCAAGAGAGAGGTGCAAATTTTCTAGTACAAATAGCCAAGGTGCTCTCATGAGAAAAAATGTAGACCAATAGGAAATTAAAAAATATATATATTTAAATATAAGCGCATATTTTTTCACGTTGCCTTCATAACTTTGATGAAGCCTGTACACGGTCCCAACGCGCTTGAATCAGACATAACTCTAAGCATACGACTTGGCAATCACAAGGCTGTCAATACCATCAATTTACCTGATATTAAGCATAATGATTCAGAGAGAAATGTAGCCAGCATAGAAAAATAAGCAAATAATATTATCGAAAAAGTTGGTAAGATGGTTTATAAGTTGGTATATCACAAGTTATTAGTAATTACATCAAGTTTAAGTAGAAAACATAAGCTTATAAATTTTAAGTCCTTAGTATATTTTATATTGATGTTATAAATACTGATTAAATGGACAGACTGATTATATTGCTGGCGTAGTTTTCGTAGCTATGATGTGCACACTTAAAGTAGAGGCGGGTTACTTTCATCTAACTTTATTTAGGTGGTACCTAAATAAAGTAGAAAAACCTCGCAAAACTTTCATTGCACGTCAAGCTTACCTCTACACGTGGGTGACACATCGCCGAAATATCTGCCAATTTCATTTCTCCGCTCACCTCCCTAGAGCGTAGTAAACATCTCCCACCGCCCACTATTTACACCCCCCCTTTCGTGTGTTTGTCCGACTGATATTCTTAAGATATACAACTAGTTTAACAAGATCCATCCCCCTTTATCCTGGAAGCGTGTGATGGTACGAAAAAATAGAAAATGTTTTCGCATTGCAAGCTCTCCCTAGAATGGTTAGAATGTTAACTTTGTACTTCGCTTTTGAACAAATACGATGATTCGTCTAGAAACTTGTGGGGAATGTAGTCAGGGATTTCAAATGTAAATGATTATTTGAAAGCGTGACCGCCTTAATATTCCATTCAAATAATAACCATAGAGAATACATGGAACTTTTCCAAGTTCAAGTCTCTTTTTTTATCTCTACATATAGAGTAGGTACCTACTTTGCAGTCACACTCCGCATAGTAACCGCCTCATTAAACACAAATATTATATAATTTGATAATTGGTAATTTGGTGGAATTGATCTTATAATACGGAAATAAAGCATTACATTTACAACCAGCTTAATAAAGGCATATATATGACAAACAAAAATTAAATCATGAATCTGTATATATATCATTCAATCCACACCCCATTCACAAACAATCAGTATACACTAGAGCCATCCAATAAGGTATTGGTATTCGTTACAAGGGCTCTTCACATTCGAGTGTTTGTACGATCTCATTAGCTTGTGTTTGTGTGAACTAATTTACGACGTGTTTGACTAGGAAACCCACATTAATTGACCGACGACAGAGCAATTGAAGTAGGTGACACATTCTGTAATAATTTCAAATGTTCTCTGAAATATGCAGTCTGAAGAATCAAATTTTGAGAATTACTCTCCTATTGGATAGGTACTTATGTTCAAGCTGATCTAATTTATGGACCCACATTTTTATTTGCTTTTTATGATCAGTAGGTAAAGGTGTGATGAACTGAATTTTTTTTTAATTCTTTTAGGTTATCTGTCACTTACGTGGGTGCTTACGCCATTTATAGGTAAATGGCACTATGAGCAAAATTAAATAATATTCATAGACTTTGTTATTATAAACATATGCAGACAGTCTGAAGGTACGTTAGGTGATTGCCATTGTCTATAAAAGCAAGCCACATAGTTATGCAGAAACGTGTATGCAAAATTTCATGGTGATCGGTTCAGTAGGTTTTGCTTGAAAGCGTAACAAACAAACAAACAAACTCACATTCACATTTATAATATTAGTAAGGATTTATACGAGTATATCGGTAAGTAGGTATATCTATGTTGTTGAAAAAATAGTTATTCTATTCTATTTTACACTCCAAAACATATCATTTACGTAGTTATTAAAATTTATTGTTTCTTATTACTGTTATATGACCTTTTATATTTAATAGGTTTTCATCGAATTTCATAATATTCTCTTATTCGCACTCTTTCATTCGTGGTTGTATTGTGTTTCGGCAACTATCAACATTTTTTTATGAAAATATATGTTAAATTTCTTTCACGCAAATACATAAATAGGTATACAAATCTACTCATTTAAATACAAGCATTTTTCAAATGAAACAGGTCGGTAAATCCAGGCCGCCTATAAAACTTTGTTGCCGAAAATGCGGTACCTCGTACAGAATAACGCTCATTTAATTTGAACCACACATACCTATATACCGGAAGAGTGTATTACCAAGCAAACGTAGACTAACAAGTACATACATATTCATATACCTATATAAGTAGGTATTATATTTGAATCAATATCGTACTAGAGTGAAAGTACTACTAAAAGATTTTTCTGAAATTAAAACAATATGATTCTTACTATAACTTGAGTAGTTTACTAATTAAGACATTGATTTAATTACAAAACAGACATAATTTGTTGAGTCCATTAGTCGATTGGTTATGTTGGCTTTAGCACTCTGTCCGTTTTATGGTTATCCCAAAAAACAAACCTTCAAGTTAAAATCATTACTATGTTAACAGTTAACTGAAAAACTATTCTTAAAATTTGACTATTTTGGCTTATTTCGAGGAGCTCAAAGTTGTTGCTAATAGGTACTTTTTCTTTAAAACTTTTATTACTACAAAAACTAGCTGTAAGATAGATTCTTTCGAAAAAATTTCACCTACAGCTTCGTCATTTACGGCACACTTATAGCTAGAGGTTTTTTAATCCATATGCGATATAGGTACCTAATAGCACATGTCTTTAAAACCTTAAGCTATTTTATCCATCAGTTTAGAAGGTACTTATTGTACCATGTAGAAGGTACTTATTGTACCACAGTATAGTAGAAAATGAAGAGCATCTTTTGAAATCCATTTTTGTATTGATATTGTAGCTGGTTATTCACATTTAACAATATATTACACCCACACTGGATTTGATGTTAACCACTAATAAACTGAATCAGAACGTTGACCCACGATGTAACTTACAGTAGTATGTAATGTTCCAAATTGTCTACAAATAAACTTTACACACTTAATTCATGTAGATATAATATAAATTTGAACAAACCGCCGTTGTTGTAGATATGTCTGCTTGTGGATATGCATTCAATCCTTCACCCAACGTTCACGACGGGTCATGGCCGCTTAAAGCCCTTGAAAGCGATTAGGGCGAGGTTTTATTACGTAAGAGAAGCGATAAATATATACATACATACACAGCCAAGGCTAGAAACGTATAGAGGTCGATATAAGATAACTTGTTTATGTAATTCGGCTAAAAAGTCGCGTCAATTAAAGTTGTTAGTATGTTGTCATTACTAGAAGCCTCTGTTTGGCGTAGGCTTATTTTTGTGTTATATTTTATTAATTAAGGAGTTACACTTTTTATAAAACTATTATCTGATCTGAACAAATCAAGTTAGTTAAAGAATGTGTCAATAAAAATGTGTAGTGTTTCTTTTGTTCAATTTTTTTACTAAATTATTGAAGAACTCATGTATATAAAAGTAACTCATCATTTGACGCAACCGCTGAAACTCAAGGAATTTTGAGTCCACTAGGTAATTCTGTTTTATATATTATTATTTTAGATCACATACAAGTTTATCTTCCTATTAAATCGTGTTCACATAAAGATTAATTTAATTATGTTGTATGTATGTATATTATTTATGTAACACCTAATATTCAAATAAATTACTTATAGCTATTTATCTTGAAAACATTTAGTACATGCCATAAATAACTTGTAAATTATAAAGACAGATATATGTATGTTTGTTGGCATAGTAGGTATATTGGCATTATATTCTGGCAACATAACCTCGCTGTGTAGCGATTATCCCCATAATTAATTCCAAAATAATTTTTATTATGTACCTACCTAATGAGAATTAAATTAAGTATTATTCGGACAAAATATATGATAAAATAAAGTTGCAGTAAATTAATAATTAAATAACGATATAAAACACGTCATTTATTATTTACTAGCTGGCGCCCGCGAGTTCTTTTTCAAAGCGGACGAGGTCGCGGGTGTCAGCTAGTAATTTAATAATGATAAATTATACTTAACAATTTATTTTCGTGTTTTATTATCAAACAAAAAACTTCAATATGATTTAAATAAAGTAATATACAGAAGCTTTTATGTACGAGTAAATATTAGGAATTCCTTGAAGATATTGCTTCATGATAAATACAGTGTAAAGGTTCACAGCAGGAGGTAAATAATAGGTATTCAGATAACTGCAATGCATTAATAAAAGTTAGTATTTATAAACTTGTTTACTTACAGGTTCTGCTAACGTGTTTGTTTTCCTTTTGACTTCTAACTTTATTTTTTTATTTTTTACTTTTAGGACAATAATGTTATGATAAAAGGCAAACAGCAAGCCCCTATAACGTATTATGTAGTGTTGGTTCGTAACTTATACAACATTGTTGTGTGTTTTTTTAAGAGAAAAATTGTAGATCAAATTGATGGTACAGGTTTACCTAATTAATTTAGGAAATAAATAGGCCTGGTTATGTTTACAAATGTATTATTAAAATATGCTAATATTCTTGACACACATATCTATACATACCTGCACGTTTGTGTGTCAAGAAATGTCAAGAATACTATCTTTACATCTCGTCGTTATTGTGGCATTGGTTCATTGTTCAAAGACGACGGACCACCATCAAGTCTGCCTTTGTACCTATGTAGGTAAATATAGAAAACTAAACTCAACCCTTATTAGGAGATAAATAAGTCCACTGCAACTTGGATAGCATATTTACATAACATTTATTTTTAAAACTATTATTATTGATCAATACTAATAATAAATCTGTAGGAGTCGGTGATGAATTAATTTACTTTGTTTTCAGAAAAATCGTGTATATATAGGCTCTATACATGATACTGAAATATGTTTTCTGTGTGTATGTATGTTCCTTCATCACTCTTAAACGAATTAACTGATTTTCATGAATCTTGGTAGATAAACATTTAGAAGTATGGAACACGTGATAGGCTTTTATCTTATTTAATGCGGACGAAGTCGTGGACAACTGCTAGTATAATATATAAAAGTCTTATCGTGCGAAAGTGTCAGTTTTTTCTGCCTTAAATATATTTAGAGAAGCCGCTATTGCTTATCAATAGACACATTCCTTAAACTAAAGCCCCGATCGCAGTACGTCCAACCAAGCTCGTAAATTGTAACGAGTGCATGATTTATGTCTGTTTCTACTCTAAGTAGGTACCTATTTATATTTGGAACATTACGGCAAAATTAAATATGTTTCAACCGGCCGCAAGGGCATTGGAAATATTGTTACTTTTAAGAATGAAGGTTTTTAGATATTGGAGTAAGAATTTGATAATTGAAACATAATTATATTTCAACTAGAGGATTAATGTAAGGGATGTATATTTTAGATAAAGTTAGGTGTAAGTGTAGTAAAGTTATGCACTCATTAACTACACCTGCCTAATGGTTGTGTATAAAATACTAGCTGTTGCCCGGCGACTTCGTCCGCCTTCAAAATATTATATAGACTAAAACTTTCCTCGTTAAATGGACTATCCAACACAAAAATATTTTTTTATAGATTAAATATTAAAATACCTATGTACCGCATATACGCAGTGTGCCTTGTCACTACTTACCTATATATAGAATTTAATATTTTAATTAGTTTATAGGTAAAAACAAGTTACATTTGATTTTTTTCCAAACCTAACTAGAATAAATCATAGCCACTTTGAAACATTTTAACACTTTTAAGATTTAAAAATAACCTCTCCCAACACTGTCGACTTTTTATACAAAGGAGGAATGCTAGACATCGTTTTGCATTTTATGGTTCCCGTCTCATGGGTACAGTATCATGAGGTTCGCACGTAGCGTGCGCTCGTATCAAACAATAGTGTCCAAAGAAAATGATTCTGGAACGAATAATTTTCTAACAAAACAGCTATTGTCCAAGTAAAAACCTCCTTTGCTTTTTTGCATATGAGAAGTAATTGCATAACTTAACGACTTCCTTAACAAAAGTTTTTGAATCACAATAAACTAAACTGGAGCAAAAACAGCACACAAAAGCGCACGTTACCTAGAAAGGGTTTAAACATTGCGGTTAACTGTTAAACAATCGGTACAGTTATTGAGGGAGGTTTATGAGCGGGCCGTAAATCACGTCGAGAAAAAAAGACGCCATCTTTGTGACGTCACAGGCAGTAAAGAATTAACGGCGACACAGATCAGCTGAGGTGTTTCGATGACCTCTAATACCAACTATGTTACAGGTACTGCACTTTATCGATAACGACAGCATATATTGACTTAATTAGATTTTTGGTTACAGTAACGAAAATTTAAGTACTTTTATTGACTACTAACTGGTGCCTGCGACTACGTCTGCATTAAAAAATGAAAAATGTAACACCTGAAAAAATATCTGAAAATATCTTTATGTCTATGACGACTTTGGCGTCATTTTATAATTACGTATATTAATTATATTGTTTTAAAATTATTAAAATACTAGCCAACGGGCCGTAAGAAAGAAAGAAAAAGAGCCACTAATTGCCGTAGCCTACGGCAATTAGTGGCTCTTTTTCTTTCTTTCTTCTTCTTTAATATACCTATAAAAGGCGATGTGTGTGTGTGTGTGTGTGTATGTTCCCTATGGACTCCAAAACCGCTGAAGTTCAAAATCCTGTGAAGTTTGCAAGCAATCGGACGCGGGCGAAGCCCGGAGCGGGTCGCTAGTTATATAATGAAATATTTTCTGTTATGTGCACTTTTTGCGTCAACCTCTCATTTGCAAGGAATCACTGTTTAAAAATTATGTCCACTTTTAAAGGTTTAAGGTTACTTTCTTAGAAACGTCTTTCGAGAACCGGCTGAGGCGAATGAGCATCTGGACAAAGTCAAGGGGACTTCCAGAGAAATTCACCAAAACACTATGCATGTAAACTAGTGTCTCGTTTGAACCAAGTCGAAATTATAATAATAATAATAATAATAAAAATTTATTCATATTCAGATTACACAGATCCATCATGGTTAGTAACAATATTAACTTAAAACTATGTTAGTAAGTACAATACACATAATAATAATAATAATACATATACATAATAATATCGAATGTAGGTAAAAAGTTAACTGTTTCGTTTTTTAATAAGACTTAAGTTCGTTCATAGCTACTGAACTTTCGTAACATTATATGTAAATATATGATTATTTATAATTCTTAATCCTAACTAATATAAAAGACGTAACGCTTTTACGTCTTAACTACTCAACTCAACCGATCGTAATGATATTTTTCATAGGACTAAAGGGTACCTATTATCTACAAACAAAGTTTATTTTCGCGATGGATCATAAAAGTAAAAATTTAAGGACAGAATATATACATAAGCAATATCGAATAAATGTTTTAGCACCCAAGAAGAAGGAACGCTGTCAAAGTAGCGGGTAAAAGCTATTAGAAAAATAAAGTTAAAATTGAGTTTAATAAGTAATAAGTATACCTATCAATACTTTTTATTTGGCTCTTCCAAGAATTCTCAATTAGTTTTATAAATTTCTGTATCACACTTAAGTATCTGCAATTATAAATATAATACAATATAAATAATTATTAGATAGTAAAACGTTCTGTTTGAACTATAAAGAGTTTTAGATACGTCTAGTTTATTGGTGATCTTAAACAAGTTATTCGCAACACCTTAGTTCTTCATTTGGTAATGTAACTATAAAGAAGAAATTATTGCACTAACACGTTATTGCGTTTAATAAACTTTAAATACACAAGTCTACAACTTCTTAATACGGCTGACACTTTTTTTACGATTCCAATTCAGCAACCCCGCGGAGACGTTCTCGTTATATAAACTATAACGGAGGTGTTTACCGTCTTATAGGCAACAATATAAAATTATTGTGTAATTCTTGTTTTCAATTATTGCATTTATTAACTTACTTTGTATGTTGGAAATAATACTTTTATATTTTATATGAATTTTTTTATATAAACTACATTTTGCTGTGTGCACTTAGCGAAGATGAGGCCTATACTTAGATCGATCGATGATTCGAGTTCACCCAGAAGATGCCTATTCACTCGAACTTTGAAAAGATTTGGGTCCGACATAGACATAGACAGGTGATTTGGCTTCTACGAGAATGTGCCAGGCTCTGCATCTTAGGTTTTAAAAGCATATATTTTTATATAAACCTTTTTTTATTTTCATATCAACTACGACTTTACTTATTTAAGCATGGCGTTTTATATTGCGTTTCTCTGTGTGAGTAGATAAACAGTTTTCCTATTATTTCTCATATTTTCCATTTCCTTTATCAAATTTACTCTGTTTCTTTAGTATCTTTTTTATGTTATCCTAAATATTACGCAGGCTATATAATAGCTTTAAACATGTTTACCAACAGTAGTTACTAAAAGTTACTAGTTACTAGTTACTAAATATTTATTTAACCTATATAGAATGAATTTTATCTCCAAAAATTAATATTTGGCTAATAATATAGTTTAGTTCTGTACCAAAAGATGTTGTTCCAATACATGCCATCAGTAGGTACATTTATGGATTATACTTTCAATCTCCACGGACCATATACGCAACACAATGCAATATTCCGAGCGGCTACGATAACAAAATAGCACAGCTCCCTACCGATAACAAACGTTGACTTTCTACGCATATTAAAAACTGATAACATGCTCTCATTGTTTTTAACACGATTTGTAATCAAAGATCTTATTTGAAAGTCTTTTACTTTTATCAAGATTAGAAAACGGGATGTAGATTGAGTTTTTAAACTCTTGTCGTAACGTAGGTAACAGCCATATTCATCTTGAAATTTATTTGATTAGTGATGTATAAAATGAAATAAATAATATACACTTAACTGCAAAAGTTAAGTTTGGCTTTAAGGGGTATACTTAACACATTAAAAAAATACTTATCATTAGAACTAGTGGCTATAACATCCAGTCTAATACCTATTTCAATTTGTTAAATATTAAAGTATGTTTTAATAAATTGTACCTACAGGTAGATACTAATTTAAATGTCTGCACAAATTTTTCGTTTCGTTTTAATTATCTAAAATCTAAGTCAGATTAAATAATTTAACCGAGATTAGTTCATTGCTTATCGGAGAAAAAGAAATGCTTTCCTACTGCAATCATGTCTTAATAAATAGAATACGTTTATTGCGGTCGAGACGCTATTAAAGTGCTGCCTATAAAACCTATTATAGCAATTTTTATCGGTAATGCATCAATAAAAGGCAGAAGTGTAACCGACCCGTATAAATTGGAATACTAAACAATGGCCAGTGCAGTTTCGCTCCACATTTCTAACCGGCAACTTTTTGCTTTTGCTAAAACAAAATTCACGCTATTTTATCACAGTTATAAGAAAACCACGCGAGAGCTAGCACGCTCATACGGTTCTAATTAAATTGCTGAAAACTGTAAAATGTTGTGCCTAAATATTATGTTCGTTGTGAATGCGCTGTCTAGAACAATGTCCAGACGTGTTTATACGAAACATGTGTCTGCCTGCGCCTACTCTATATCCGCTCGACGGTCGACCAAAGAACGGTGAGTCCCATCTTGGCACGTAACGCCGCTACACCCAATGCCATCTTTCCGATAATAAGACAACTATTGGATCTGATCGGCGATAGCTGCCCGTTATTTTGTACATGGCACGTCACAACACATAAAACTTACCACTACATGCTCAGTTTGAAACGTGACCTGTGTGCGTTAAGGCTTCCACGCACACAGCTCAACCCAAAAGTCGTAAAAGCAACCATTCAAATAATTCCGCCGTTCGCCGCAGGGTGGCGCTGAATTGGTAGCGAGTTTCAAAGTTAAAGCTCCACTAGCGCTTTCGAGACGTAGCTGTAATGCGGCGAAGTTTGGAATTGCTTTTCTTATTGGAGCTTTCGGTTGGTTGAACTTTGCCTCAATCGCATCACGCTCAGTAAAAGACAAATCGAACGGTCCAATGTCTTTGATCATTACTTGGAAACGACGAGGGATTTTTCTCACATTTTGCAAAAAAAATATTTTTAAAGCCTTCCAATACCTAAAGCCTCAATTAAGCATGTAAAAACATAAAATAACTGTTCGATCGTGTACCTGCAAATTGAACTCTTTTTCTCTATGCGCCTTATGTGCATTAGAATTTAACATAATACCTAATACATAATTTTATATTCTAAATATTTGTTTTTATTTAAAGGTATTAAATGTTTTAATCAAGTGCTCTTAGTAATTATCTGTTTTTATTAATTAAGAGTAATAAATAAAACACTATGCACTAGATAGGAATATTGCGCTTAAAAACTTTCGCTGCAGGATTTACATATAATAAAACAACTCACAATTACAACCAAAAACGGTTTTAAAAATAATATAATTATCGCAATAAGCTGACCTACTAATTATTGTCCGATAAAAAATTCAAAAGGTAAGTAGGTACGATAGGTATTTTTTAAGAAATGTAATCAAATCAAGAGGAAACACTGAATAAAAAACACTGAACTTACTTACACAAAACTCATCTTTTGACGTAAATTTTAAAGAACTATGAACATTTTATCAAAGTGGAAGTTTTAAGTTTGAGGGAAGTAGAAATCCGCCCTGTCTCATCTAACTTGTGCCATTACTGGGGTGCTCCATTCGGTCCAATTTCAAATTTGAAGCTGATGGGACGATATATGGAGCCGCAAGGCTTGCCAACATTTTGCTGCCAGATTGCACTAAGGCGAATGTTGCTTGATTTACCTGATAAAGTATATTCAGTTACTAAAATTTATTTATATGTCATTTATACTACCTATCTACTATACCCACATATTTTACACTATTTATATTTTTATGTATTTTAGATATTTTATTATGCATATAGATAAAAATAAAGTTTATCTTTTTTGTTTTTAGTAATTATGATTATTATCTGTAACTAAGAAGTACAAACAATTAGTACCGATGGCGTGATCTTTTATAAATATATTGTTCAAAGAGTTTGATGTTGCATTAAGTATAATATTGCATAATTAGTTCATAATATCGTAGTAAAAATTCATGCGCAGTGACACATCGTTCTGAGATCGGTTTACCGGTCATTGCCTTTCACAGGAAACAGTAGCGACAAACATGACAAAATTATCAATATAATTACGTCTATGATTGAATGATCATTTCTAACAATATATGGCGCTAAAAACTTATGACTATGTAAAATATGACTTAAGTATGAGAACTATTTTATAGAACAGAGGGCAGATTTTCGCGACTTTGGCTACGTGAACAGTTTAAACTTAAAAGATTTATTAGAAAGTAGCCCGTGCCCTCCAGGATACAGGCTGCTTCTAGACCACAAATATCAATACAACCGGTCTAGTGACTTAACCTTGAAAATGATTATTTCTACATAGAGATATCCTTGCGATCCACTTAGAGGTAGGTAGCCACCTGCGTCTATTAACCGAAGAATATGACCAGGTGCTGCAAGTGCGCAGCCGTTCTTAAAATGAGGAATTAGGAGAAGGAGGAAATTTTTTTTGTTATCACTTATGACTAATTGTTATTTCAGGTGGTTTTTGTAAGGTCGTGATTGGTTACTAACGTAGGATGAACTGCCTAATTGATAACTGCTAAACGTAGTATGTAAATAAATATATTACGTTATAATAATATCTAGGTATAGGTATATAGATAATACTTTAGTTTACTGGCTACCTATTTTACTAGTCAATTATTATAATGTACCAATCTATAATATCTACTCATTTCAGTAAAATATAAAATACAGAAATAAAATTTATTCGCAAACAAAATATAATATACGAGAGAGTGAGGCATCCAAAAGATTCTTACATTTCTATATTCTGTGAGCGAGTTCAACTTAAAAATAATTCGTTTCGGTTGCCGAGCACGTTTCTTCGTAATTTTAGACGGACCAATTCCGACGTCTGGACTACAACCGATGCGATGTTCAACTCTCAAATCGTTCCCGTTCAAAATAAATTACAAGCACAATTCGTACCTATTCACCAGACTACAGAATGACCAGTAGGTACCCTACTCACTCTATTAAGTGCACAGAACCTTTTCTTTTTGCATTATTTAAATAAAATTAGTACCATAGGTACTTACATACTGCATTAAAGAGTTATCTTACAACATGGTGTCAATATAATAAGACCTTCAACAGACTGGACTGAAAAATTAATTATAATGAGAATACAAACACAAATCAACAAATAAATAATATGGTCACCATAACAAATAAATTGGTCATAATTAAACAACTCGGCTTCGCCCGTGTGAAAAAAGTAGCCAATGTGTCCCGCTCCCCAAATTCGGTTAATTTGTTTAAGAGTTATGGAAGAACATACATACATACATACAATACCTACACTTACAGTATATAAAAACATCCTTGAAAATTATCTAACTGATGATGAAAACCGCATCAAAATCCGTTATGTTATATTGCCAGTCTATGTGTCTTTTATAAGATATACTTCGGTGAGTGTGTTCAGGGGCTGTATGAGCTCATACCGCCTTCCCCGTTCTTCCATCGGACATACAGACGTACGGCTAGTTACCATCCTCATCTTGTCGAAATCCCTCGTTTTCGAACCAAAGCGCTTTGAAACATCCTTTATAATGCGCACCGCTAAAGTTTGGAACTCCCTGCCTGCGTCTGTGTTTCCGAGCTCATATAACCCTAATTTTTTCAAAGTTCGACTGAATAGGCATCTTCTGGGTGAGCTCGCTCCATCTTAGGCCTCATCCTTGCTACTCAGCTGGTTGTTGGCCAAGAGCAAACCCATCTCTAATAAAAAAAAAATACAGACGCGTAAGGTGACTTCAAATTAACTATGTAACTAACTATTCAACTATGTAAAGTATTGTAAAGATATCACGTTATACATGATCATACGTATTAGTAATAAAATTTTCCAAAGTTAATTCCACATTAGGTAAACATCTTCATTTGTAATCAACATAAACCAAACGTAATACAATATCTTACAAACTTTTCGAGTCTCGACTACACAAGTGTGTTTTGTCACACCGAAACTAATTTAGTTTCGCTGTCCTTCAATATGTCCTCGCAGATGTAGATACATATGACTGTGTATTGTAACAAATATGTTTGTATATAATATAAGCATAGTTGTGAATGTGTGCGCTCACATCGCGATCGCAATATATGCCAATATCAGGGAGAGAGGCGCCCAATTTTCTACATTAAGCTTTTCCTATATTCGGTGGTGTTTGTCTTCTTTTCTTGCACAAGTTATTACATTAGAAAAACAATGTTTATGTAACTTATTTGTATATTAACATTATTACTGTAAGTATAATTTTTATTGCATACCTATTTTAGAATGATTATATTATTGTCAAGTAGGTATGTAACCAGCTTCACCCGGGGTGCAATTTTTATATATAGTTACAAATCTTTCCCGTTTACCCTTATTTTCATGTGTGAAAACGGAATTAAAAGCGGTCTACCCATTATTGAGTTTTTGAAGAGTACACGAATCAACTAACATTTTTGTATAATAAATGTAGAACATTAATATTTTAGTTCAATAACACAATAAACATGCAAATAATATCGTTGTATATAAATGTTTTGCATTCTGATTAATCGAAGTAGAATTTGATTTTTCTTAATAAATAGAATTAATACCAAAATATATTTGTTAGACATACCTACAAAAGTCAGATAACAAAGTTGCAATATAACTGTAGATAAAAATGAAAGAACAGTTGCCAAACATCCCTAAAAGTTATTGCAATACTGAGTAACAATGCCAATAAATTTCTTAATTTAATTAAACCGATTCACTTCATGCGACAGCGATGATGTCAAAAGTCCTGCACATAAACAAGATTTGGTCGCGAATGTTACAATGTTGCATCTGCAGAAAACGGGCCACAGTAACCAGAGGTTACCAGTAGAGGTTAATTCTGCAACCATCGAGCGTCGTTAAAATAAGCGTGTTTGTATACGTATTAAAATATTTAATCTGCTTAGGTATACTAATCAAAATTTGTATTTATGTTAAAATATTAATAAATTATTCAAGGTTATCCTGGAAACAATAAGGCAAAATCATTATATTTTTTTAATATTTTTTGTTTTATTTCGAAATTTATTTGGGTAGGTACCTTATGTAAAGTTTATTAGGGAATAGTACTAATATTATCAATGTTAAAGTGAGTTTGTTTGTTCCTCTATTACGTCTTTACTCCTTAACTACTCAACCGATCACCAATAAAATTTACATTACATATGGTGTCAATCATAATAGGAAAGGACACAGGGTACCTACGTTTCAGCCAGAAAAAAAATTACTGTTCTTGAAGTGTCATTTAAAATAAAATAATGAGCAAAAATTATTGAACGGGGCGCTGATAAAGTTGCGGGAAAAAGCTAGTAGGTATCATCAATCATCATCAATACTAATATATCTGTAAGTGTAGGTATTGCAGGTATGTATGTTCCTCCATAACTCTTAAACGAATTAACTGATTTTCATGAAACTTAGTAGATGAACATTTAGACGTAAGCGCAAGTCGCAAGCGCGCCAGCTAGTACTATATAAATTCATACCGTATATTCTTCATATTGTGTTCGTGATGAGCAAGCTTTTGCTATACTTAAATAAGTACGTTATCGATAGCATGGAAAAGAGAAAATTCGTCAAAACAGGTTTCTTCACAGGTTAGAAATTCATTTAAATCGAAAGTGTTCTTGTATGTGATTATGCACTTCATGCAATTATTTTCGACGAACATTCAGACACATTTATTAAAAGTTACAAGAAAAATACATACCTACATTGAAATGAAAATTATTTCTTTAATATTTGACCTTAAATGAATCTATAATATAGTCTTTATAGAATATAGAGAAATGTGTTAACATGTTTTAATATATTGAATCCATTATCTAATAGAAAAACCAATCCATCTATAATTTTACTCTTACCCAAGAATCCACTTTATATTTATTTATACATATTACATTACATTAATTAGGTACTTTAATACTTACAAATACTTACATCTCAGTATATCTCCTTGATAATTTGCCATAGCCAAAGGTTCTTTCCTTTGTCAGCTCAGCTTGTCTGCCACTCTTTATCATAAAAAAGATCACTAATCATTATACTTACTTAATAATACCTGCTACTATTTACTAACAATGAAATGATTAAAATAAATCACAAGTAATAGTCATAAGATAAGTACCTAATAATATTTTATTTCAAAGTATTTTATATGGCGAGTTGTACGAACAAATTTTTTAATCTGTCGTCGTGACCATAGGTTATTTGCAACAATAAAATTGATACTTAATGTCTAGTCGAAGGTTACAGCGTTTCATACTTATCATAAATTGGTTCAATATTTTAAATTGAAAACATTGTTGCAATGGCAAATGGCAATGGTACCGAACATATGCTTTGAATAATTTATCCTACTTATCATGTTTATGTAAAGGATATGGGGCGATATTCTGAGACGCTCCTACCAATATTTTTCTTGATAAAAAATGTGATAAGACAAAATCATATATTTTACTCGTTTCATTAATTAGAAAATAATAATTAATGATTATTTAGTATGGTGAAAGCATTAATGTTATTAAACGCTACAGGTGGGTATAATTATACCTTTTAATAATTATACACATTTTTATCTTTTATTCCAAATCTAAAAAGCTTTCTTTTTTTTAGCAACCGAAAAAGAAAAATTACGCATAATAAAATTAATAATATTGTAGACAGGTATGTAAGTCTGAACAAACTAATGAACCTAGGTCCTCTTGTCTTAAGCAATTTGCATTGGAAGTTACCCTACAATGTGAATATATTTTAATTTCAATATTTTTTAATGTCATCTCCACCTGTTCGGATATCGATTAGTATTAGCAGATGTTTGTAATCAAATGTTCTAAAAATAAAAATAAAAACAATTTATTATGTAGGTGTAATAGAGGGCATTTGGTTTTTTCGCACCAAGAATGTCGTCATAAAATCTGTATTGCAGACAGGTGCATTAATATAAAAATAGTTCCAGCGGTGTTTCGTCTAGGGGATGTATTTTGCGAAAGTTTTCCGAGACGCCGCCCAGCTTCATGCAAAATGTATACAGAAGAGTCGCTTTCTTCGTGAAATTTGTATTACGGAGGGGAGATAGTTACGGTGTCCTTTCGCTGTGACGAATTTAATATTTTTCTACACTTAAAGATAAAGAGATAAAATCTCTTTATCTTTATCTCTTTATGAGAATGTTTATCGCCATCCATTTACTAATAATTTCATAACCTGTAAATACACAACCAAATAATTTAAACCAGATAATATAATATTTTTTGTTACTGTTAGACTGTTAGACGATCTTACGGTTTTTTTTTAATCAAAACTTGATTAAAGAGGTTCTAAAATTGCACCAAATTTGCGGTTGCCAATGTTTTCTCATCGCGGATCATGAGCGTTTTCGTAAAGCTTTATCTGTATCCTGGGCCAGTGAGACTTGTGTTGAGGTGAAGTCTGACCGAATGGCCGGTAACTAAAAGCTCTGGCTTTATAGACGTCTCAGTCTAAACACTGCGGTAGCCCGCTTAAGCCAAGCCCTTTGTAAAGAAAGGTGGCGATCGTTTTAATAAATAAAAATAGGTATCGTCTTTTCACACAATACTACAAAGCTTAAACTTTATTTAACGTCTAAATTAAATAAAAAATAAAAAAATCTAATCTAAAAAGATTTTTTCAATTCCCTCTGCTAGTTCTAGAGTTTGGCGAGTTCATAAAATCAAATAATAAAAAAAATCAACACAGGTACACTAACCACTAACCAAATACGGACTTTAGTCCAGTTATTTTGAATTCAATTTAACTATAGATTCATTTAAAAACTAATCAGTAAAATTTTGAAATCTACACAGAAAATATTGTGAGTCAAAGCGAATATTGAATAGAAAAATACAAAGCCTTATCTACTATTTTAACAAAAAGATATATATAAGTAACCCAATTATTGTGCTCATACTCGTACAATCAAGTATTTTACCTGGTCCCTATACAATTTTTTTAAAGAGAAATCGTGTATGTAGTCAAATTTTTTGTTGAAAGTGAAATCAGAGGTTCGGAATTTAAATTTATAAAACAATCTTGGTATCTATAGAAATTGTTAATGCAATTTAATGCAAAAATAACCTTGAAAATTCTTTGTCTTTTCTTTTGTTTGTAGAAGTAGTAGGTAATTCGACTTGAGAGCTGTGAACGTTGGGGCTCGTGAGGATTTAGAAGTATCTTACAATATTCGCGTATGTTCTCTCAAATTTCTATTATAACTTCATGTATTTATTATAATCCTCCTTCATCCTCTTATAGGTGACAGCACTTGCAGCGCCTGTGTTATAGATGACACTTGTATATTCTGTGCTTCTGGGCCCTTGTGGGCTGTGCTTTGAGTTTACCTAAGTGAAACCTAAGAAATTTATACTAAACTGGTAAATTAAAATATATCAATATTAAATTAAAATATAAAATTAAAAATTAAAATACATAATCGCTGAATCCGTTCACAATGCACTCAGTCTAAGCTATATGAGCAAAGTTGTTAGTAGACCGCCTCTTGTACCAATGAGCATTCGACCGCGGTAATTGTTCGACCACTATTTATAAGGTAAATTATACCTTTAGGATAGAAGGCTACAAGATGAATGCAAATAACTCAAACATTCCAGTTTAGATAAAAGCTCTTTTGTTTCGTCTGCATCCCTTGGCGCCGTACAACCATAATACATACCTGTACCTACATACGTTACTACATACATAGACTATTCTACAACCGGTTAAACTATTTATATTATACCTTGTGGTTTTAGTAATAAGAGTTAAAATTACACTTTAAATTTTCTTCACAGACGTATTTCAATTCCACGTGACACAGCACTGTATTTTATTTTTTACTCGTGCTCCATTTAATTCTACTTACCTTTCTTAATAATATTACGTAGGAACAAATTATGGCGGAGCAACAACAGGCCTTATGTAGATTTTCTTGTGAATATTTTACAGTGGAATTTTCGCTTTTTAAAATATTATTTTCCATAACCTTTATTCTACAGCAGCTCACTTGCAGCATCTGTTGTAGGTATTAGGTACTTACTTTATAAGCGACAGGTAGTCACCTACCATCAAGTAAACCGTCACCCTATCCGACGATTTTTACATAAAAAATAATTTTAATTCTTATCCAATATTGATTAACTTTTCTACCACATATTTATAAATTATTAAACAGGACAAATAATTTCTACGCAAATACTTACTAAATATTTTTTTACATCTAAAAAACACTAAATAATAATAATAATAATAATAATAAATCATTTATTCGACGTAAGTTTTTACAAAACATTTATCTTCGTCAACATTCTTTACAAGCTACCACCGGTTCGGACAGCTGTTTCTAGGGGGAAGAACTCGGCAAGAAACCCCCTAGTTGCTCTTTTCATAAATTAATTACAAAGTAATACATCATCATTAAATCATCATTAGATAATTTTATATGAATAACTGACCTTCAAGATAATGTTGGTACCTATTTAATTTCGAAATGCAGACCAGATATTCTTTTGTAATATTCATATTTAAGAATCTCTGAAACTCCTTGTAAACAAAAATCTTTAGAAAGTAGACAGTAAACGAACAATTTTTAAGTAGGTACATACCGAGACAGTTAGGTGAAGTTAAGTTAAGAAAGCTGCGGGCGTCACTTTGTCTGTCCCATTATGTAAATGTATGTTTTAATCTAAAGAGAAGCCGTTTCGAGATTGAGTTAATAGACTGTTGTACTCAATTCAAGTCACGGATGAGGCCAATATTGAGTCGTATTAAAAAAAAACAGCGGGAACAAGCTTTTGTGTAGACGCCTTATTGCTGTGTTCTGAAACAATCACATTATTAGTTTGTAGAAATAGTTGAGATTTGTAATTGGCATAAGAAACATTTAAAATTTATGTGGGCTTTTTGCGTTATCATATCGAAATTAAAATTAAAAAAAATAGTCGGGAATTAATTCCAAAGAAATGAAAATTTCAATACGTATGAATATTAATAATAAAGTATATAAGTATACAAACTGATGTAGGAAATATTTAACTACGAGTATGTCAGCATCGTTCTATTTGGGTCCCAACTGCCTTCAATCTAAACTAGGCGCAATAAAGTGCAGTGATGTCATAACAATTTGCATGCAAATTGATCGTTCTCTTTTACAAACAGTAATAATATTTTCGACTGAGAGGGTTGAAGAAAGAATAATCAAGGAATTTTTCGTTCACAGTAATCGCCTTGTTTATTCACAAATGACGTTAATTATGTTTCGTGACGCAGTTAAAGTACAGTCGGTATAAAAGTTGTGTATAAAGAAATTTTCACAACTTTTATCCTTTTATTTTAAGTAACGTTTTTATAAATTACTGTAAATTTCTCTGAACAATTATTGGTACAAATTAAAATGATATGAATCATTTCTAACACTATATTAAAAATACAAGTGTCCATTTAGCCTGAAATATTTTTAGTCTAAAATACATTGTAAGGTGACTAAAGAATTTAGTTAATTAATAGAATAAAATAAAATAGAATAATATTTTATTTGTAGTAAATGACATTTAAGAACACATAAGTATAAGAAACATCAATCAATACCTACTAATAATAAGTGTTGGTTTTGTATGTATGTATGTATGTATGTTCCTCCATAACTCTTAAACGAATTAACTAATTTTCATGAAACTTGGTAGATAAACATTTAGACATACGTACAAGACACAGGATAGGCTACTTTTTTCTTTTTTAACGCGGACGAACTCGCAGGCACCAACTAGTATCTAATTAGGTACCTATATAAAGACAAACGCAAACGTCCCCCGCTACAAACCGGTTCTAACTCACTGCACTTGCACTGGACTTCCATCAAAACCCTGGTTTGATTGGTTTTTATCATTATAATTCGGATGCCTTTTATACCTTAAAAAATATAGTAAAATGTTAGATAACTTAGTTGATGTTTAGTTAAAAATCATACGCTCTAAAATCATTTTCAATGATTAAAGAAAATAATAACTATAAAACAAGGAAAATTTTCAACATTGGGTACTCCAATAAATAAGACAAGCCATTATTCAAAACACCACTAAAACAAAAGCGTTTCCGCGAAAGCGTTGTTGCTAATCACTTTAATTTAGCGTAAAGTAAATAAAAGTTTAAACAGATTAAACCGGGTAACGAGGGTCTGCGGGAGGAGCAAGAGGGGAGGCACAATTATCTCGTCCTATTTTCCCTTCTAATTTCGCGTTAGGGCCCGTCTTTAGAGGATTCGCAGACGAACTCTGTAAAAAACGTAGCAACAAATACAATAAGAACCTTAACTAAGTTAATAAATTAAAAATATATTCTTCTGACTATTTTCTAGGTACCTACCTACTTAATAATAAAATTAATCTTTGTATCTTTACCGCAATAGTTTTATTTTATTGTACTTAACGTTAAGTGGGTATTGACCTCTTGGTGATTTAATATTAGGCAAAAAAAATTATAATTCTAATATTTATTTTTAATATTTACTCAAACAATTAGATAATATTATTTAGGTAAGTATAACATAGAAAATTAACTAATGTAAATATACATACCTACACAATGTATCCAATTTAAATAAACCTAATTTTTGTTTTAAATATTGAATTATGTCTGTCCTGTCTGAAACTACCGTTTTGTGTTTGGGTCGAAATAAGTTGAACTTGAATTCCACTCAGGGAACGACAATTAGGCCTGATTAGATAGGGTTCAATATTACGTAACAAATTCAAATAAGGACTTCGTCATCTATGTTAAATATCTACTAATTTATTCGTTACTAAGGCATACCTATATTAAACCCTTATTTACTGTGATCGGCATCATAAAACGAACAGATTTTCATTACATTTAAGGCTGAATATATCAAAAAATTTATTAAGAATTATTTATGCTTATATATTTTTTATTCCTGTATTATTATTTAATTTCTGTACGTGTTAAATATTAATTTTGGCGTGTTAAACATAAAATATAAGTAAATAAAAACAGGTACCTAATAGCGTTTTAAATGTTATTTAATTGTTATAAATATAGAAATATATAATATAATTTGGCTAATTCTACTGAGTGTGTTGTATACCTTAGCATATAGGCACTTAATTACTAAACAAATAGGTAAGTACCTACTTTATGTAGAATTTGGTAAAAGAAAACTATTTGTTTAACTTATTTAATATTTTCTTTCACAATTGTTCTTTGTTAACTAAGAGTTGGTTCCTTTATACGTAACTTTCAAAGGAATCAAGTCGCTCACCTATTCAAATTCAATTTTGTTTATGACAAAAACTTGAAACACACATTCCCAAAATGTTCCCTCTATTCTTCAAGATGCATACAGTTGCAATAAACTGTCAGCCATGTTACCGACCTTTTCTATGCGATCGACCCTGGCTATTGTATATTTGTCTCTTTCTAATGCATACGTCGGTTGCATAGTGCTGTCTCTTCTTAACGGGCCCCCGGCGTCGAATTAGGGCAGCACGCATGCGCTCGGTGTCAATGTCAAATCAATCTTTGTAGGCTGATGCAACCGGGTACCGACAGGAATTTATCAGAATTTTTAAACATTAGACAGTTAAAAAAATTAAATAGTAAAACAAAAAAATGAGTACCTATTATAAATTGTAAACGAACCACATCTGTATAATAAATATCTATATAAAAAAAATAAAAAAAGGTAATTTGTACACGTTATACCTACCTATGACACCTACTGAGGTCGATAATAGTTTTTACAATTTTTGTCTGTTTGTCTATACGCGTGCACAAAGCACGCTACTCAGAAACGGTGTAACCTATTTGTATGCGGTATTTCCTGGTGTAGGTTTTAAAATTGGATTACCGTAGGTACCTGGATTAACATATAACTAATATCCTTGAAACATGTTAGTTTACTGTGGGATATCTACTTCAATCAATTACCTTAAACATACCTAGGTAAGTACTTATTTAAAACATTCATAAATATTGAGACCACATTAACTAAGATTTTTATTTTACTTTTGCAATGTCGACATTTTGTAATATCTCACACAAATAAAGCTATTGTGGAGATTGAGTGCTGACGTCACAGCGTCTGTTAAATATTTAGACATAGTCCGGGAGCAGCATCCATATTTTTACGAGTAGAGAGATCGGCTCATTACTATCTTATTACATACCTTGTCGGGCCG
This sequence comes from Synanthedon vespiformis, assembly GCA_918317495.1. Classification (NCBI taxonomy): domain Eukaryota; kingdom Metazoa; phylum Arthropoda; class Insecta; order Lepidoptera; family Sesiidae; genus Synanthedon; species Synanthedon vespiformis. The sequence continues at coordinate 4,545,525 of OU906954.1, read as the reverse complement.
CGACGAGCCGAAACACATCCAATTTTCCAACTTCCCATTTATTGATATTGACTCGGAGAGGACGCCTTGGGAGCATTACACAGCATACATTTATTTACTAGAAAAGATATTTATATATGAAAATATTTACTATTTTTCTATCTAATTGCCAGTGACAAATAATCATAAGATTGCGTCTTTTATACAAATCTGATAATTATAAAACATACAGTTATAAAACTTCAGATTAAAAAATATATACAACAATATTTGAATTTATTTTCCGACGGGTCTTCAATAGTTTACTAAATTGAAGCAATTTACTAAATTCTAACTATAGAGTATGTATTCTAAAATAATGCATATCTAGGTGAGTTAACTCTTTGATTTCGATATTTCGCGGTATCACTTATTATCTATCATCAAAGCTAACACCAGATAAGCTCGAACCGAGACGTGACTTGCGAAAAATAGTCATTCAAACCCTGGCTTTCGGATTCGTACTCACTGCGCGTTCCTAAATGGAAGGGATCAGAATACATTTCGCCAACTGATACATTTATATATACTTTTATACTGTTATGAAACTTGCATGTACCTATCTAATGCAAATAGGTAGTATTAAGAAGAAAATTCATGTTAATAAATTTTCTATTTACTACTTTATTTTATATTGTAAGCAATTATTAGGAAAAACTTATTATATTTTTTTATGGCATTGAAGTTACAAAATCCTTTACTAAAATTCGATTGGGAATTCCGAAAACCCAATATCAGATCGCACATTTTGAATTTACATAATTATACGCAAGCGGATTCCGTTCGAAATCGAAACCTGTCTGTCAAAGTAGAATAAAAGGAGCCAATCAGAGATAAATAACCGGCGGTCCGCGAGCACGGGCCGTTTCATTTGCATGTCAATGACGCTTGGGGGCACGCGGGCCTTAGGTTGAGAGGCGGGGGACGCGGAACAACAATGGCGGCTCACCTGACAACTGAATATGCCACACGGCACGACCGACGTCTTGTGTGACGTTGCGTGATGTTATTTTGTTTATTGGAGTGTTTCGTTTTGACTCATACGCTTGGCCTAATTGTTTTCTAACATAAAAGCGAGATAACCATAAAATATTTCTAAGATTTTTTTTTCTATAAAGCTATATTATTTACCATATTATTTATCAATGACTTTGTTATTTGACGGATTAACTGATATTTAACATTTTTTTTTCAATTCTTAATTACAAATTCTTAATTAACCTATCAAGCCGCCCACGGCATCGCAAGGTTAAATTTTTTTTTTGGAAATTATTATACGCAAACCTTCCTCGACAGGCCGATCGCCAGCAGTTAAGTCTGAGCACCACTAAAAAGAGGTTCCCTGTTAAAAAGAGGTTTGGTTCCTTTTTAGTTACCAATTACATTTTATGACATAGGTACCTGATACTTATTTTTTAGTTCTGTTTATTTTGTAGAAACGTCTCCATCGAAATCTCTGAAATTAAAAAAAAAATCATTAGTTATACAATCATTGGGTTATAATTATTGCCAATAGATAGAAATGTTTCGAAAGGTGAAACCAGTTTTGTACGTTTTTCGTGATAAATAAATAATGGAGCTAGTTATCGGTACCTTATCGGAAGCAACGAGGTTGGCCGGCATCGTTGGATACCATTATTTCGCCTCCGTATAATATTCCGATCGGATGACGTTCCGCGCGGTAGGTACGTGTTGCTCAGGGTTGTCAAAGAATAATTATTCTTATCATCTATTATCTATTATTATTTATTATTTTTATTATCTATTAGGCCATACCCATACGAAACTTGATTACATTTGTGAACGCACACGAGTGAGGGTTCGTGTATAAACCGTAATCATGGTCGTTTCATCTTAAGCGAAAAATAAGTAGGTACATACGTTGTTATTAATTAAGTATATAATTTCATATAAGTAATTATCTTTTTATAATTAATAAAATAAAATATTTCATAATATGTCAGTTGACTGGGTATAGTAATTTTTATTATAATTTTATAGAATTTTATACAACCAATTTAAATTAAACACCTGACTGAAATCGAAAAGGTATATCAAAACATTAGTTAAATAGTCTACTAACTTAATGGTAGAAGACCATTGTCGCCTTTAAGGAGCCTTAATAGCTACTCCAAGGAGTTTTCAAATCCGCTGCCAACATAATATAGGATATAGGTAAGTATTGACAGTAGTATATTAGGTATATTATATATATAGGATAAGAAGAGGACAAGAGAATGGGCTCAATCCATCTGTCTTAATTTTTAATTTGCAGATTTCATATTTTATTTTTCACATAAGTCGAGTTTGTAACTCATACTTACTCTATGTTAAAGGTCGGTTATTCCAGTTAACGGAGAACGTCATTTCGGGTATAGAGTCCATTGGACGGATACGTGACCTTCGTGTTGGCATTAGTCGTCAATACCACTCCGCCTTACTATGACTTTTTCATCGATCGCAATTCCTTTTACTACAACAGTTTAATCAGCGTGAACAACATTGTTAAAAAAATACTTGAGGCAATTAGTAGTTATATACCTACTTGAGAATCTTACAGCACAATTTTAAGCGTACCTAGGTAAACTAAAATTGATATTCCAGTAAGACTTGTTACTTCAAATTACATTTTAAATGAATCAATGTGAATAGAAAATTGGTTTCCAATATAAAAGATATAAAATAATAATAATACGAATAATAATGTTTGAAGTACCTGGAGTATTGACACTTACACTTTATTACCTATTTTAGGTAAAAAAATTAAAAAATCTCTTTTTGTGTTAAAACGTGTTAGAATAAAAACTCTACCTAAGTTAACATTTATACAGTACATTTTGCCTTACCTACTCAAAACTATCAGAGGTGTTATAAATTCCTAGCCATATTTAGATATAATAGGCTACTGAGATATATAGCCATATTATTATTTAGTATGTGAAAAAGTGAAAAGAGACAAAAGTTTTATTAATGACATACCTAAGTGCATGTACAAAAGTGAGACGTTTCTATAAATAACACAACCTAAAGACCAAACATAATGGGAAGATCAAGAACTGCATAAAAATTGTTACGTCAAAATCTTTTAGTTTACAATAATATTTTACGTAAGCACAACAAGTCTTCGCCTCACTCGGCTTAAATATGTACCTTGCTAAGGGTGGGTTTGCTGATATGGGATGGATGTAACAAATATAGAGAGCGGTGATATGGCCCATGTTTTATATTATTGAGGTTCCAACAGCCGTTGGGTCTGTTTACCTTGTTTTACAGACGCTACAGAGAATATTGTCGCGTGGAACGCGGATATCTGCCGTGGGATTTTAAATAAAATACCAAATGAATACCTATTTGGAATTCCGTAACTGGCTTGCGTTGTAAGGTAATATTCGAATTGGATTATGTTATTTCACGGTTCGATTGGATGAATGTGCGTAACTAATTGGCTTTGTATGAGAACAAATTATATACAGAAGATTGTTGGTAATTACTTACCTATTACGGAATCTCAATTAACTTGTATTTTTTTTATATTTTGTAATGCAATGTTTTAGTACCTACCGATGAATTGAGTAATTATTATTAATAAAATTAAAACCTAATCAATATAAAAAAGAAGTTTGTTTGTTTGTTACGGTTTTAAAACTTCTATTATTTATTACAATTGAATTTATTTGATTTAAAAATGTAGTATACCTAAGTCTTTTTGCGTTTAATATGTCTAATGCTAGTTAAGCCTTATGTAATGCGGACATCTATCATTTAAACATGTTATGTGTTAAATATGTATGTATTAAAGATGAAAGATTTTATAAAAGCATTTTGTTAGCTACATTGTACGTAAAAATATTATCCATTAGGTCGAAGGTTGCTTGTTTACGTCATTTTAAGTAAACACTCGGATCAAGTACGCACTTTATATAAATTAGGAAACCCAGCTCCAATATCATGCCAAACATTTGCGTGTCGTCAGAACCGGTCCTCTATGTAACATCGGATGGAAACACAAGGAATTGTTTGAGCAAAACACGCGTCCCTGATTATATTTGACGAAAATATTTCCTAGCTTTCGTGTACACAGTATAATAAGTCTCTCGAGACGACAAATGGAGACGAAAAGAAACCCATCGCGAGCCTTGTTACGTGATCCGAACATGTAACAGATGGAATGGACAAGGGAAGAATCTCTTGAGCTCTATTAAGGCGTAAAGGTGGGATCCCAAAAGGTTTGCTTATTTTCTTGCATTGCGACGATATGTTTTGTTATATCCGACATGAATTGAAACCCGATGACCCGGGCGAAAGCATAAAAGGAGATTTTGGTGAAATGAAAAACGTGCAAGCAAATAAATAAGGTTTTCCAATCTCAAATTTAAGTGTAAGGCACGACAGACAATATTTAGACAATTCATTCGACTGCTGAAGCCCGGCTGTAAAATGTATGTGAAAAATAAGAGCATTCTTTCTATTTGCGAGATTACTACATATGGTATTACAGTATTTCCTTGGCACGAACAGACAACCGCGAATTTCATTTTGCTCTTAATAAATTTTAATAAATTAAATTAAAAATTTCAAGGAAGGATCATTTTAAATAAAATTTCCCATATATTAAGAAATACTCTTCTTTCTGTCAGGCAAAAGAGGAGTTTCAGGTAAAAACTCGTGCTCTATCTGACGATTTTTTGTGAGACGGAGACATTTCATAATTATTAAAATCGTCCATTTACCTTATTAATATATAGACATAGAAAAACAACGTGATGAAGACTGGTCCTGGTAAATTGAGATTCTGAAACAATTTAAAACAAATGATATGCGAATGGATTTATTTAATCCAAACTGATTTGGCGACAGTGTCGATTTGCAAAGTAATTTTGTTTCAAGTAGATACTCTTTTTGCAAGCCTTTACTGTCTTACAAAAATAAGCTTTGTTTGTGGAGGCGAGAGCCCACTATTTCTTTACTGGCATATACATATTGGCTCCTCGGTGGACTAAAAAAGAATCAACCTTAAATTAAAGATACTAAGGATCGTATTGTATTTTTAAAGCGAGAATGCCTTCAAGATGGGACCGTCGCCGCCGAATATTGCAAACCCTTATTTATGTCCACTTGAAGTTGGTAAGTACTTGACATCACATCGTTTTTTTTTACCAAACACCAATACGCTGTAACCATCTCAAGGACAATCTGCTTAAATTGGATTTTTGAACTCTCTAGTACTTACTTGTTTTAAAGTTTTTACCTTTCCTACCTAATTGCACGTAAAAATACTTTCATATTACTTACTATAGCTGACGCCCGCGACTTCGTCTGCGTTGAAAAAGAAAAAGGTATACTATCCTGTGTCCTGTACGTCTAAATGTTTATCTACTAAGTTTCATGAAACTCAGTTAATTCGTTTAAGAGTAATGGAGGAACATAATATAACATACAATACCTACACTTACAGATTTATTATTAGTATTGATGATTGATTGAAAATTAATTAAGTATAGTTAATTGCACATTTACTTAGGTAGATATAATCAATGTTATTCATACCACGTTTTGTTAAATGGATTTTCTATACCTATTTATTGCATATTACCTTTTCTATGTTGAATGCGTGATTTTGAGAATTTTTTTGTGTATCTAATATTTTTAAATACTATAAATGTATTATAAAACTTGTACGCACAATTTACAAAATTATTAAAAACTAGCTGTTGCACGCGACTTCGTCCGCGTAAAATTATATAGGTAATATAGCCTAAGTATGTTACTCGCTGATAACGTAACTTTCTATAGGAGAAAGAAATTATAAAGTCGGTTTAGTAGTTTCGGAGCCTATTTAATGCAAACAAACAAACAATCAAATCTTTCCTATGTAGGTATAATATTAGTATATAAAACATACCTTTTGTACCTACGTCAGATAACACTTCTATACACATCTACAATATTTTTGCGTGTTGTATTACGTTTTATGCATCAAATATAGCACACCTTATAAGCCCGAAAGCAATTACTATCTTCCCTACGCCTTCCCTAATTACCCGAAGAAATCTCAGTTGCGTCCTTATGAATGTTGATGGTGCCGTTGAGGCGTGAGCTCTCCAAAGCTTTTTAACTTAAGACCGGTCGGGATTGCGCCGCTCTTGCTTCCGCACCGGTTTCATTACCATACATTCCCTTTAAAAGCCTGCAATTGAGACAAGGAAATAGAAAAGCTACGTGTGTTTAACCTTACGTGGTCGGTTTTACTCAAATACTCATTTACTCAGTAGGTAATGAAATTTACCAAATTTTTTTAAGAGATTAATCTACCCGTAAATTTTGTTAGATATTGTTGATGAAATGTTCAAAAATAACCTAATAATGAGACAGTAAATTTGAACATTGTAATTTTTTATATTTTTTTCAAAGCAAACGAAAGACATAAAACTTAAATATTTACTTATCTTGATCAATACATAAATACATATGACAACCAATTGCAAGTTTAAATTTTATTACTTTATGTAAATATTATATTAATTTTTCCCATTTTTATTTTTCTTCCTTTTTTCACATAATATACAAAATGTTAAAGTTCTACTTAGGTATTTAAAACTTTAAATATTTTTTCATGTTGATACCTATTATAAATTTCAAAATTTTTGTTGATTACGATTTTAGTCGTAGTAAAAATAAGTCAGCTACTGCTTATATACCTATATAAATTTTAATAATATCCATTTAGTATTACTTTAAACCCTTAGCTGACTTAGTTTATATTAGGTATATAAGCATTATATAATTTTAAAATGCAATTTTGTTAGCACAATCTGAACAATTTAATTTCATAATTAGACCATATATAGTCCATAGATACCTACTCCATACAGGCTTATAATTAGAATTATGCCGTATCCAAAAATTACAAGCTAATTTTGTACATCAATTACTGAGTTTTATTTGAACTGCGAAGGATTAAAACGTAATATTTGCGTCACCACGTGACAGGGGAGAACGTAGGCCTGTCAATTTCCACCCCTAACTGGAAGTTATATCATTAATCTGTGGTGGTACGGTTCACACTTTAATAAACTCGAAGGAAATGATACTTGCCTTGCATGGGTTTGTTTTAATCTTCAAATATATATTTAAATTTGGAAGCACCTAAACCTACTTAGGTATGAGCTTTTAACCTTTTTTAGGTATAAATCTAAACTTTTTCTTTTAAAATGTTGCACTAAATTTTATAAGTAAAATATACTTATTACTAAGTGAAATACATTATTTACTAAACTAAAAATATAATAGTTCTATTCTCACGTTATAATTATTCATCATCGATGTTTTAAAATCATGACTCTAAAGTGTTTGTAATTGTAATCTTCAGACATGTAAATTCTGATTTAAGTTAAGGATAGATAAACGTGGTGGATAGCATAGAAACTATACCTCTAATCTTAACCAAACAAATCTTCTTTCAAGGACGTATTTATAAAAAATAGTAGACAATATTTATTTGTATAGTTTTTATATCATATTATCTTTCACTAGGTATATCCATATCATGCAAGATTCAAAGATGTAGTTTCGCATGATAATATTCGTCACACGTTTTAATAGGAAAAATACAGCTCCATACATAACCTACTATATTTGTCGCCAAGGGTAAATGTTTACTCCATCTAAGTTAAATTATTTATGATATTGTTCTGAGTGCATTTGGTCATCTGATCCCCTCACGCGATACCAAAATGTCACCGGCTTTTCCAGAGCCTTTGTTATGTATTCTTATTGAGTAATAGATTGCTCAACCTGCTCAGTAGTATGATATCACAATAATAACGCGTGTAGATCCGTATCTGCACACGCATGTAACATAAAAATAGATAATACAGAACAATAATTTAAACTCTTTTCAATATAAGTAAAGGTCAACAGGCAGGCTGATGGTCCATTTGATGGTAGGAGGCAACTGTGACTTATAAACATAGAGGTTATGATTTCGATTTTGGAAGAATAAAGTATAAAGTATCAGAAGCGGATATAAATCGGATCAGGAATATAAAATAGTATACACAAATGATGAGTAGGTATACATACATACATATAGTGAAAGTGAGTGAAAGTCATAATTTTCTAACAAAATTGTGTTGAAGTTTAATTTGAAAAGTATTTTATAAACTTTGTATTTTTAATAAATAATGGCTTTCAGTATAAGTAAGTACCTATTTTATGTTTATAGAAATGGTAATTGATAACCAACATAATTTACAACAAATAAAATGTTTGCACGTTTCTATGTGTGGTCATATATAATATATATTCACCATAAATTAAACATAATTATGTGACCTGCGAACCTTGAAATAAACATAAATTACTTATTGAAATTGAAGGCTAATTCTTAGATAAACCTACCTACGAAATTTACCTAGGTATGGCAAAAGTGTTAAGAGAAGTACTTAGGTGATATTATGAGGTTGTCGATATCTTTTTAATAACTGTGTAAGTAATATTCTCTACCTCATTATACAAGTATAAACTTGTAAAACAAGGTTTTTGTCAAACTTAAATGGTTCATATTACATATAACATTTTCATTCGTTTGGTGAATTTGAACCCTTTCTTACTTTTACTCTGTAGTTTCAATTTGTATAATTTATTTTTATTATATAAATATTCTTTAAAAGGAAGACCTATGTAAGTAGGTACTCAACCTACTACTGACACCTATTAATTTTAAAATAGATTTTTAGAAGTTAACTCTTGACAAACCTAAAGAAAGGAAAACAATATATCTACATATACCTATAATTTTTTTTCACATATTTGTTTCATTTTGTAAAAAATCATGACAGGCTTTTTTTTTTTGGGAAAACTACGGTCCATAAAATTTCAAAGGTTTTTTTTATTATTTGACTTATTTGATGATTAAGTGAAACGATAGTAGAAAATAATGTTGACGAAATAAAGAGAAAGAAAAACTATGGTGGATGTGTTTACAAAGTAAGTAGGCAATCAATAGGTATAGTAACTATAGGTACCTATCCACTTTTCATATTTATTTAAATAAAGATAATGCTCGCATTTACGTAAGCAGCGGAGCTTGTACAATTAATAAATTGTTCCAACATTTCATTAACATCAAAGGCAGGTGTAAGGCTCAGTCATTTCAAGGTTTTGTTTACAACATGATTCGAGTGACATTTCGTTTCATCTCGGAATGCAGAATTATCCGCATGCTGTTTTATTTTTTGCATACCTATCGCATTTTAAGTAATTAAAATTAAAAATCACTAATTTGGCTTACCTACTATTTATCAATATTTTATAATTTATTATTATGCATTGCGGTATGCAACTAAAGATAATTTTGATCTATTTTAAATAAAGATTAAAGAATGTTCATCCAGTTAACATTAGAAACTTAAGCCTTTATTTGGAAACATTGACTGTATCCACATTTGAATATAATTAAGTATTGAAATATATTAAAATAATTTGAACAAATATTCTATATCTACCGAAAATCGTATCAAAATTTCATCCGCCAAGCAATTATAGAAGATGTCGTTTGACGAATCTCTTTTAAAATTTCACATCTGCTAATAAATAAGTTAATTAAAAATTAATGACAAAAATAGGTATATATCATAAGTATTATGTAGGTACATTCTTGGCACATATAGCTACAAAGGTTTATCCTTGTGAATAATAATATCGATAAGAGAAATAGTTAAAAAATGTTATAAAACTAACTTAAAAGGTTTATAAAACTTATTCTCATTACTCCAATAAACATTTCGTATTTCAAGTATCTGCGAAACAAATTACTTTGATGAGACAGACATGTGTTGCAAGATATCTTCAGCAAAGTACGTTATGCAGCTTTTACGATAACGGTCTGAACCAACCGAACTCACTACTTGACAAGAGAAATTCGTGTTCTCGAATAAGTAACGAAACAAACTTACCAAACTTTAATTCAACGCGAGAATTTCCAATTAAAATACCACACCGCTAACGTTTCTGTTTTAAACAACATCTCGCCAAAAGAGAAATCAGGACAGATCTCATATTTGGTGGCGTGTAAAAAATAGGGAAAGCTCACCCCATTGTGTGACCCTCTGCAAAAACTGGGCCAATGGGGAATGCTTATTCGTTGACAATAGATTTTTTCTTAACCAATCGATATGCTGTGACAAAATGGCCGCTTTAGAGCAATTTTTTTTATAACTGCACCTTAAAAGTTATCAATGTATTTTCGTTTAAAGTAATTTCATACTAATAGTTACCTATATCAGATCATTATTAAGAATTTATATGTACTTATAAAGGTAAGTTCCTGTTCTAGTACAATAATATAACGCATAGGTAGATGTAAATCTAAGTAAACATAATGACAGAAATTTCAAGTCATGTAACTAGTTAGGTATACCTAAGCTTTAAGTTACCTACAATAACCACCATAAAGCATTAGGCAGGCCGAATAGCCTTCATCGTACAGCTGTTTAGACTCACAATAACAAAATTACGCTGGAGTTATTCTATGAATTACGTATTGCTTATCATTACTACGATCTGTACGCAGGGAGGTACAATAAAAAATATGACAACAATCTTCACTTTCTTGCATTTTAACGCGTAATATACCTACACAGTTTATATTTTCTTTTTTTCGTCCATTTTGGTAGATATCTTTATACCTGTACCTAATATATTTTTTTGGTTTTCACATTGATAAATATCTTATTTTTCATATTTTAACGACCCGCCCTCTCGCACAAATACCTAATTTTTTTCTACAACCTTCTTCATTTGTTCCTCTTTCAATTAGTGAAAACCGTATCAAAATCAAAATAGTTTATTTTAAAATAAAGTCCTACATTACTTTATTATATATATAACTATAAATAAAAACTATAAAAAATAAGTTAACCTTTTTTGAGCTTCTCCTAATGTGTAAAATTACCTTCTGTATTCTATCTATCATTTTTTTATTGGTTGAAATAATTCAGTGTGATTTTACTTAAAATTGAGCATAATATAATAATACAATGTAGTCATATTATAAATAAATAAGTAGCTAAGTATCAATAATTATCATGTAAGTAATAATCATAAATAAAAAAATGAGAAACCTACCGCCACCTATCGTCTTACTTTAAAACTCAGCATACGCACGCCCTATCAATGTGTGCATTCCAAAATGTGTTCATACAACTTAATATAATACTTATATATTCCTACGTGTGCACGCAGCAACGTATTTACGGACACTGATAAGCTCCCTAGTGTGCGTAAGTTAACAATGTATCTACACCAAAGTAAGGACAGGAGTTAAGTACCTATGTGTGCGTGAAACACGTGTAGGCACGAGCTGTGTAGCTTCACCCACTTTTCCGTATAAGTTGTTCGAACTGGTTGCCAGAGACATCTAGTTTCGAATAGGGAAACTATTACATGTCGAATCTGATAAAGAAGGTTTCAAGTGAATTTTCTAAGTTGTTTAAATTTTATGTTTAATTTTTTTATATGCCTGTAAAAGATAACAATGAACTTGACAAATTATAATTATTATCTATTAGTTCAATAGACTTGAAGTATTGTAACGACATAAACATGAACGACGACGCACAGAGAATGTGCTAATCAAAAATGCACGTCTTAAGTTCGTTTAAAAAACGTATTGCGCATAGGCCCTTACATTTCTACAATATCTGTATCAAAGTGAAATTATTATGTCAAAGTCTATTATTTCTTTCTATGCTATCCTGTTTGTCATGACTGACTAAAACACACAGCAAAACTATTAAACTATTAACTTGAAATTTAGAATATAAGTTTATTTTAAGTATTGGTCTGCTAAAAAGAATTTTTGAAAATTTCAACTCCCTTCGAAACCGGGGCCGCTAGGTTTACCTTAAATTCTTTTACTCTTAATACCTATATTCTCGTAAATGCTCTTATTTATATATATTGTGATTTTATAGTTTAATAAAATCATAAAAATATCTTATTAAAAAATTATAATACTTTACAAAATCTTATCAAATCTTTAAGGATTTCTCAATAAATTATCTACAAATATTATAATTATAACATACTTCGACCACATAAAAGAATTCATTTTTTAGAATATGTTTATAATTTTATATTCGGTATACGTAATTTTCAGTTACGTTCTTCTACTTCAGAGCAGTAAAATCAAGCTTTACTAGCTTTGCTTTTAAAATCATATGTTGTTATTTGCGGTCTACCAAATTTCAGATAAACATACCTACTAATTTTACTTTAATTTTAACTGAATTTTAAAATAAGTGTTTAAAAAGTTTTAAAAAAGTCAGTTGTAACGTGCAAGTAAGTTAGCTACTGATATAAGTAACAAGGCATCATTTAAATATAATTTTTACCTTTAAACTGATTTAGTGTCTGACGAAAAGCCCATTATTAAGCTACTTAAAAAATTAATAAGTAAATAAACTTTTAGTAAATTAGTAGTAATAGTAGTAGGTACCTATAATAGACATACAAACGGCCCCATTGCTTGTCTGTGTCTACGATTGTGTTGTTATAAATATGGCTTCATTGACTGTTAATGATCATAAAATAAAAAACCTGTAAATTTTTAGCGCTCCAGTGTAATTTAAAGAAATATTCAATGACACAGTTGCTAACGCCTACATTTGTATAGCAACCAGATTAGTTCATTGACATTTCGTGGAGAGAACACGAGGGTTCGGTACGTCTATCCCCTTCGTTTCGCCTTGTAGGAAAAGAGACAAAATAGTAACAAATCGTCACCAGAGTTTCGTGGTAGCAGGTGGCAATTATTGGCGTTCAGTCGACCGGCTGTGTAGACTTTTGAAGGTCGAAAAATAAACATATTTTGTGTAATGCGACCGATTTTTTATCTGAACAATGTCTTGATTTGTCCTAATTAATTTTATTTACTAGTGTATAATAAGATCAGTTTGTTCGTAAATATTTAGGGAGACATTTATTGATTTTTTTTTAATAAATTTGTGTATTTATTGGTATTTATAGCTTCCCACAGATTCTGATGTAGGTATGTCGGATAGCTAAAAAGCAAGAATATTTAAAACTTGGTTAAAAAGAATATTATTTAAAATTTAATTACAATATTGAAATTTGAATACATCTACATATATAATATATACATATAGATAAAAATCTATATGTGTACGTATAGATAAAATAAAGTCTTGTTAGTTAAGTACACGATTCATAGCTCGAGAAAGGCTGTCCGACTTTGATTTGTTGAATTTGTCTTCGCCAAGAATAGCAGAATACTTAATAAAAACATCTGTAATATTCACAAAAAAAAAATTAAATTATATGCATTTTCTCATAAGTTTTGTATAGAGAAACGTTGCGGTACGAATAGGTTACCTAAGTTAATTAATTAAATTAATAGTTAATAATTTAAAGTATAAAATGCAGGAATACGACTGTTTTTAGGGAATTTGTTTACGTAATGAACGACATATTGCCTACTCATTTACGAATATGTTTGTTTGTTATTGGGAGAGAGACAGACATAGTGAAGTTCGATCGTCCTTGTGGGGTATTAGCCTGGAATCTGGTTTTAACTGAGTGCTTCGGGACGTTTCGTTTTACGTTTTATTGTACTTACTACTAAAATTTTAATCGATAATTCTGTTTGTTTCTAAATATATTTATTTATTATGTGTGAATTTTAAAAAAGAAATAAACTAAGTTATTGATTACGTTCTAGTAAGAAAATAATTAATTGAAAATTGCATTTCAGTATAAAATTTGTTAAAAAAAATAAGTGTAGATATATGATTTACTTCTATGCAACTAAGCTACAGCTTATAACTATACGATATAAGTACTTACACAAAATTTAATATTTATAAAAAGTTATTTAGAAGCAGTGTAGTAATAATAAATTTCTTAAATCAATATTTAATTTTATCTTTATATCGCTCTCTGCATAAAAAAAATATCTTTTATAAAAGCAAATCAGGATGCACGAGAAACTAATAAATGTAACCGTCCCGAAGCATTTGGTGAATTCGGAAAGCCTCCAAGGATTGTGGATAGATGGCGTTAAGATCCTCTTAATGGTATCCGCCCTACGTTTCCCCCAAAATTAACAAACCCTTGCAGTTCAATACTATATTTCTTTTTCAGAAATAAACTTAGTGTTTTAAATTATTGTTAAAGGGTTTATTAAGTTTTCGTTATCAGATAGGATTTTAAAATTGAATAGGTAATATTTAAAATAATTTTAAATTCATATTAGAATCTTTTAAATCTTATAAGAATAAAATTGTATACCCCCAGACATTCTGAAATAAGAATAAGACTAGAGAAATTTAAAACTGTGCTGAACATTCTCTGAAATGGTATCTAATTGTCCTATAATATTCAAAAAATGTCGTTCAAAAAATGAGATTTTTCAATGGATATCTATGTATCTATGTCATAAGCAACAGGTAGAATTTAGTTTTTGCTTTTTAATTGATAACTCTTATTAAGGAATTCAATTGGCATTTTAACATTTAAGAAATTTATTAGGTATATTTAATCATTTTTAATAGAACAACTTTACAACAATAATTTAAACATAATTAAATTAGGTATAAACATAACACCGATAGTCTAAAATAGACAAGGAAATAACGGCCCCTATACTTAGTGAGATAGACAAAAAACTTGCTTCATTTTAATAACTTCAATAACGTAAATTACAAGTAGATAAAATTGGCTATTTTTAAAATTTTATTTGCCTGTGAAATTTTTGTTATTCTTTCTCAATGAGAATCAGTTTAGAATTTTAAAAGAGGATGTTCTTACAGCAAATATGATTGCATAACCAAGGGCGGGCCGTCCGAGCTCCATTATATAGATAGACGAAGGCGCATAAGCGCATGCGTATTGTGTGTTAGATATTTGTTGGTAAACATTCGTGCAATGTGTGGTCGATAACACATTCTGTGCACTTTGTACCGTCTATTATATAATAGAGGAAATGCGAGGGGTCCCGTTTCAATTCGCTCTAAGAAATAGTCTACAAGGAATGTTACATTTAGGTTTGATGCCGAAATGAACTTGTAGCTGTACAGTTGAGTTCATTAATAAAGGACGTAGGTACTTAATAGTATTATTTTACTAAATAGTAGATATTAAAATATAAAGGCCCCTTTCACCATTTGCATTTCAAGTAGGCCAACAGTCATTTAAAGTCACCGGTAACCGGGGATAATGGAGCAGTATTAAAAAGAAAATAATGAAAAAAATTTGCCTATCGAAGCATGCACTAAACTGAGTGGATAATTAATAAAACATAAATTTATTTCTAACTAATCAACACCTTACTTGTACCTAGTTGGTGACAGAGGCCCTAATACTAATAAAATAAATATTTTAAAAATATTTTACAATTTAATTTCGCTTTTCCTTTTATTATTTAAAAAGTACTTTATTAAATAAAATATTGTATAAACAAATTTGTATAATTTTTTAAATGTTTGTAATGTAAAAAATATATGTGGTGATAGTTACAATTTAAATTTTAAGTTAAACGTATAATTATTAAAATTACTGAATTGCTTAAGTCTGTGCGACTAAATACCTACCTAATAGAGAAAAACCTATCTATGAAATAAGTGCCAATTGAACATCCAGTAACATTGCAGTGATTGGAGTGTTCTATAATAATTTACAAATTTAACTATGCAGCCTTCAGATTAAATTTTTACTTTATTTGTTAAGACATAGAACTCATTTTAGCAAAATCTCACGTCGGGTGAACGTAAAACATAAATTTGTTGCGTCGCTACGTAGGTTTGCTTCAATCATTGCAATCGTATCACAAGTGCCTCGTTGTTGGAGATGCCGCAGACTTATATTTAGCCTCCGGATGCTTCTGTAATAGACATGTAGGATGGGTATTCTTTCCCAAATAAATTGATAGGGAATCATTTTATAAAAATAACTCATCGTAATACAAACTGAACTGTTAACTTTATACGGCATTTTAGATTATCTAAATGTACTAGCAACGAACGAGTAATAGGTATAGTATTATGAACGACGCCACAGCCCATCACCTAATATCTACTTTACCTAATAAGTATTTACGCATTTGCATCAAACTTGTGAGTTGCTTGTCTGTGGGAAATGGCACCCAAACGACCGTCAACTGGATCATCAGTCTTCTCTAAAATCTTTTTATTTATGAGAAACATGCACTTAACAACTTGGTTTTGATAGTTTAGTCATCTAATAATTTCAACCAGGTTATTAGTCGATATTGAGAACTCATCCTTTCACTGTAAAATACTTATTCGTGAGTAACTTAACCAGCCTAAGTAACTTTAGTTACCTAACTTATATTAGATAATGCTGAGTGAAATATTTGTAGATAGCAGTATCGTATGTCGGCGTTCTGTCACCGTGATTTACTCCAGCTGTGATAACGCGTCGTATACATTCTGACTTAATGGACTGACAACACGCATTACACTGGCAATTACATGCCTACGTATACGAAGCTCTAAGTGAAAAGCTTTCTAGTTGTCCCTTTACAAAAATATTTAATAATTTTAAATAAAATTGTTGTCGGTTCGTACAAAAAACGCTGATAAATCGACAAATATACAAACAGACTATCCTCAGAAATATCTCTTTCTATCGATACAATCAAAAATAAAATCCGTTCACAATTTTCTGAGACACAGAGAGAAAAAGGAGGACTTTATACGCATTATGTAGGTATTATTATTACATCAAATGAAAATAGGTATGTAAAAAATTAAAGCTCACATAATATGTAGCTACTAATGCTAGCTACTACTACTTAAAACATAAAAGCTAACTAAATAACTTAAATATAAAATAAAATAACTTAAAAGTTGTACTTAATTAAGATAAATAAGCACCTTCTTGACCAATTAAGGCAATAAAACGGGGGTCTGCAAACTGGGCATAAGCCCCGCAAGGACCGGAATAAGCAAACAACGAATAGTCACCCCGGGGGTGGGATAGAAACAGGGTGGGGCCGACACCCCACCCACGGCAACCTTCATTACCAAAGATCACACGTTGCAGTATGCAGATCTGCATGCGAATAACCGAATTTAGAAAATCACACCGATTTTCGAAAACCGTATCTCTTTGTAAGGACGAGTAAGACGAAATGAGTTTTTGATGTAGTTGCATTCATTTTAGATAAAGTGACGGGATTGCATTTGTAAGATACGTGATCTGTTTCAGTTATTATTATTTAAGTTTTCGTCTAAATGAAGAGTATTCGTTTGAGTTTAATTTAATGCTACAGTGATTGGACAGTGTGATTGGAATTTGGTTATTTAAATTTAGAATGTTTTTGACATAATTTAACCGCAATATTGAAGCTTGATATAATAATTCTTTCATTACATAAAATCGCAAAGACCTTCTAAAAAACCTTAAAAGACTTACAGACCAAGTTCAGTTAGGCTGGACAATTTTACGCTAAGGACCATTTTGGATACCTACTTAGCTAAAGATAATATGTCGGTAAATCTAATTTAAGATTATTGTCTTAATTTAATATATGTTTATAAATTCTTTTGTATTTGTATTATATATATCTCTTAAATGAACATAACTTAACTATACAACTGTGATCGTTTTATGTTAATGCCTAAAACTGCTTTAAAATGTTCTATAGGCATTTCTTTGATAAAATCAAAATTACCTCAACATATCTAACATACCTAACATAGAGACCTTGCCAAAAAATTCTGAACAAAGAGCATCGTGCACTTGTATTAACAAGTCCAGACGGCACGGCACATTAAGTCAGCGAATACGGAATTCTAGTCGAATTAACCCTAGAGACGTTTCAACCGCTAAACAAGTTTGAGAGGTTCACTTTTTGTTCGTGTGTTACAAGGCATAAGAGTTAGCGATTTGATCATTTATTAAAATTACATATAAAAAATGAGAAGAATTTCTTGGTGAAATATTTTGATTGTATTATAAATATTATAGGTATTGAACAAAGTTAATTGTAAAAGTTACATATGTAGGTATATACATTTCAGTATGGGTACAATTCTAACTCAATTAAGGTACCTAACTCAATTCTTCAGTATACTGAATTAGTTTACAAGCCTTTTATTCGTAATTCCTCGTATCATCCACTTTCTTACAAAAGCATTTTACTGTTATTAAGAATTATTGTTACAGGTACTTACTTAATTTTTTTTACATTTTGAGACTATCCACACTCCACAGCCATTTAGAGCTATTATTAGTGCCGCGCATTTGGCGGCAGTAACCACTCCTTTACAGTAGATCACCGTGTAATTAACAGCATGTGTGCTGTTGTGTTTCGGTGAGTGAGTAAGAGATGCCAGAGCATATACACCTCAATCCTTAATGTCCAATAGAATTACAGCAACTGTGGCGTTGCTTGTGTTATAGACGACGGTAGCCGTCTAACATCAGGTGAACCGTCAGCCTGCCTGACGAACTTAACAAAAAAGCCAAACAATTTGATTTACTTTTACATGATTTTCATTAATCAATTAAATTGTCAATTGTTATTTACCAACTTGTATAAGGTTATTACAAACTAATTTGACTTTGTACCTTAAACTTTTGAAATAGAGTTCACTTAACGTTTGTATTGGAGTAAGTTAATATTGTGTGCTATACAAACATTTGGCTAGTAACAGATGCCCTCGACGTTGCTTTCAAATATTATGCAGCTGAAATGTAATGTCGACTAATTGTTCTGTTAATTTTCACCACGTTGAGTCATTTTCATTTTAGTCGAGTGGACCTTAAATTCAGAAAAACTGAATTTTTCTTAAATTATTAAACAGTTTAAGAAAAATTCAGTTCCCGCTACTCTTTTACAATTTATGGCACAGTTTGTCTGCTCTTTAGTATAAACAGCATCATTTCTCTGCGCAGCGTCGGCGCTTCTAGAGGTCGTACTTTAAAAGGCGGGAAACGTCCAACCACTAGAACTTTCCACAAAATGTTCTAAACTCCAGTTTAGTATTTAAGAACTCGAATGAACCAAACTTACCGCATAATACATACACATTTCGTATTTAAGCTCACTTTCTTGGGAGAAAATAAGCTTTTATTAAATTACTTAGTGTTTTGTTTTAACTTAGCTACAGAAATTCCCGTTGAATTAATTTTATTTTTGACTGCTGCTTTGATTTATAGGAAAAGGAATTTTTGAAGGTAATTTGTCGAATACTTCGATATTGTAGTTCACTGAACTCGGTGTTTGGGTCAAATTTACCTAAACTTTAGATTGGTGCCTAACATATTTTTTTAAGTCGTTAATTCTCTTTGTGAACTCAAAGTATACCTTTTATGTGTAAAATACACATAAAAGGTATATGTGTATTTTACACATCTAGTTTATCTGTTGCAGATAAAACTAAGTCTTAATATTATAAAGTAGGATAAGGAAATAAATATTCACAGTATTATGTTTTAATTAATGTAATCATTGTGTTTTAATTTAAATAAATATATAAGTACCTATCAAAGAATCAAAAGTACTTTCAACGTCTTAGGAATTCACTTGGATTGATTCAGTTAAGTATTTCAATTTATATTATTTATGAAACTAAGTATAGGATTGAGACCCAAACAATTTATGAAGTATTGCAATTTCCCTTTGCTAAGCAACCGGTTCTTAATTAATTAAGGAACCCTATACAAACATGAATTTAAGGCCCACTCGACTTAAATAAACCTGCAACGTGGTGAAAATTAACAGAACAATTAGTCGACATTACATTTTAGCTGCATAATATTTGAAAGCAACGTCGAGGGCATCTGTTACTAGCCAAATGTTTGTATAACACACAATATTAACTTACTCCAATACAAACGTTAAGTGAACTCTATTTCAAAACCTTAAGGTATAAAGTCGAATCGTTTTGAAAGATGTAGTGGAAAATATAATTGTTTTCATATTTCAATGTTGTTCTGTTCTTTAAATTAATTCTGGCTCTTGAGATTCCACTTGGTTTCTTGAACGAGATTAAACAAATTGACTTTATATCAAAATTTACCCTATTGAAAACCTAATTTTAACCCTTGTGGTTTACCACAAGGGTTAGTTCCTTGTGGCTTTTATTACTCTAAAAGCATATGCTCTATTTAAATGATAATATTTATGAAATATTATCTGTGCAACATTTAATCCAACATAACATACCTAATATTCTGAGGTGAACATATACTGAGATGAGTTTTATATCATTCCAAGCCATTCTGAGATCTTTTATAGGTTTCTATCTCATGTTAAAAGTGTGGATTTATAGAATTTCATGATTCATTTATAGTGTTTAAACTTATGGGACTTTAAATTACGACATATGAATGGTATCATATCATATATCGCACATATATGATATGATATCATTCTTTACATTGTAGGTAGACAAAAAATACTTAGAATGTAAATTAAGTTGTCAAATCATATTTAATGGAAGTTGGTAATCAATAAAATGAAGTATAAAAAAAATCATAATATTCAAAAATTTTGTTAAAGATTTTAATATTCTTCAAACGTCATAATATATAAATTGACAAATACTGACAGCGACATCTCGTAGCAATCGGAAATATCTTGTTACTTGCTAAATAATATTATTGGCAAAAATATTGTAAAATGCTTTAAGCCAAGCTCTAAAAGTTACAGAAAAAAGGTATCTAGGTATGTGTTTTACTACTTAAATACAAAAAATAATAAATTTATTTAGTTTATCCTGAAACACTTTGTATTTATTTGTTATTGTTAATTAATATAGTTTTTTAAAAAAAAAAAGAAATGTAATTCAGCTTATTGAGTAGGACTTTTATGATTCAGTTTCCCAACATTAAACCACCAACTTTATTCATGTCGTCGCTTTCACGTGTTTATTGACAAAAAGAGATAACAATATAATATAAAAAATGTAAATTGAATTCGCGATGCGACGTCTCATCTTTAAAAAAGATGAAAAGAAAATACCTACGTAACAAGAATGTTCATTACAATCATGAGTCAAGGCGGTGGTCCTGAAACAAGCTTACAAGTTATTTTAATCTTTTTCATTTCACGCTGCGAACTCATTTGAAAATAATTTCGTTTTGCATTTAAATATGAAAATTATCGACTACCTTATGCGGAATCATATTACTGAAAATTAATTAACAGCGATCCATTATCCATACAAAAAACCAGTCAGTTAATCCAGTTATAATAAAAAAAGAAACACAATATACCTATAACTGTTATTAACATGGCCGTTCCGTTTCAACACGTCAATAGGCCGTGTTAAAAATGGAATTGTAGTCGGCCATTTTCGTATCAGTCTCTTCCATATTCGATTTTTGAACATGGTGCCGCCCGTAAAGAGTGCACCGAACCCTAATTCGATATTTCAATACAAATGACCATTTAATCTAGAGCTACTCAATTCCTGTATTAACCATTTTTTTACTCGACCTTTATAAGATTTGCGGGAGGGGTGGCGGTTCTTCGTTGTCTGGTGCAATGGGCTTAGTCCTTTGGTAGTGGGGACAAAACGGTACAGCACGCGAGGGCTTGTCGACATCCATCATACATTTTATGGCGGCCGAGCTCGAAAACGAACCGCCTCGATGCATGCAATTTACTAATCCTCAAAGTTACTTATTAAATATGAGGTTTATCTATTAGTAGGTATCCATCTAATTATCTATTGGTAAAAGCTTAAAATTTTGAAGAAATATTATTAGAAGATCATTTTTACAGGTATTAGTAGACTACTACCCCAAAAAAAACAACGAAAAGCTATCGCTACTTACCTAGTACGCATATAAATATTAAGATTACTTTCCCATTTTACCTAACTGTCCAAAAACTGAGACCAGTCATTTAAGATATTATTAATTATAAATTGATTAATAGCATATTATAAAATCGCTGTCCACGTCTGTCTGTTTTTTCTGTCTGTCTTTTACTTAGTGCTAAATGATCTATTAGTATCTATTATACATGTATATATATATAATATTATTCTAAATAACGCGCAAAGTTTCCTGTCTACTTAAAGCTCTTAATTCCCTTCGCGTGTACCCGGGAGAAGAATTACCCAACATTATCTAATACGCCTTTGTATTATCCAATACGCATGATATCAGAAATCCGACACAAGATTGGACTTTGAACCTACGTACACCTCTGCGATGTTACCGTGCATACGAAAACGGCGAATACCATCATATTTCACAACGAGACTAGAAAATTCGAAAACATTTCGAGATTCAATAGAAACTAGACCAAGACGTAAAGAGTTAAAGTCTAAAATTGAAGTAAGTTTTAAATGCCATAATACTTTTTGAATAAAAGCTCTTCCGATCTGAAACTTAAGTAATTTAACCCCAGTCAATTTTGAAGAGTCAATTTGCATTTCTTCTTGCGTTAACTAAGTTTTGTAAAAAGTTCTCTTCTCTTGTGCTTTAGTTTGCGGTTCTTAATTTAACGGTTGAATATTCATGAGGAGTGAAACCATAATATATATTCAAATAAATTTAGTTTCATTACAAATTAAGTAACTCTATTATATCCATCTATGTTTTAGAACCCGAACTGTCTATTAGGTTTCTAATTTAACTTCGAATAGGTAATTAACCTTTATTTTGATTGGATTTGAAAGAAATTCATAATAATATTGAATTACTTCTCAAAGAAATATTTTTGAATGAAAAGATAATTCATAAGGCATTTTTTCTTTTTCCCTCTTTTTTTTTAATTTCTTTAATTTTACAATAACTACCTTATTGTTAGGTTATACAATAGTCAATACCTACCTATACCTTATTGTTTAGTTTTAATTCTATTCTTAATTGACGAATACATAGACTGATTATGATTTTTTTAATATTTAAAACAGACTGTTAAAATTCAGTTAAAAATAATTGATATTATTAAAAGTAGTGTTGAAATCTACTATATTATATACCTACCTAAGTATCTGCTATGCATCGTTTGTGATACGCATTAGTGATAGGTTTGTGATTGGTTTGTATACACTCCTTAGCAATACCTTATTACTATAGAGAAACAATGAGTGTAAGTATTTGTAGGACATGTACAAGAAAAACATAAGGTATTACGTTATCGGCCCCCCGCAGCATTCATTTAGACGATTTGGACTCCCGAAGCCAATTGCCAACGCGTCTTGTACGTATGGGGCGCGTAGTAATCAACGCTTTATTGCGACAAAAAGAAAAGGAAAACGAGATAATAACAGTGGAACACATGTAATAACTGAAATTGTAGCGTGTGCCAACGTGTCACGCCTAGATATGTGACATTTGACACCCCGACTGACACGTTCAGCAAATATTGTGCTACAGACTCGGTAAATACGAGCGAAATGGGTGTACCTTAGTGGTATACGGCAAACAAAGAGAATAATACACGCCGATATAAAATTACATGTTGTTTTCAGCGATTGTCTCTGCTAGCAACACTGGAGCACGTACGCGACTTATTGTGTGCTGCGAGTACGTGATTCATTTGTACATAGATTTCATATTATTGTTACAACTGCGTAGGTATAAGAAAACAGTAAAATGTTTTCAGGATAGGTAGAAGGGAGATGAAGTGTTGTTTCGCTAAAATAAATATTGCAATAAAGACCATAACTAGGTAATAAATTATATCCGATTGCAATTTAAAAATTACTGATTTTTACGAAGTATACTTACTTATATCAAAAAATATAATATAAGATAATTCAAAGAATAAAAAAAAAATTTAAACTTTTTGTCTCTCTGTTTCTCCTGGCTAATCTCCAAAACAACTGGATCGATTTTGACGGGACTTTCAATGAAAGATAACTGGTTTATATTATAAGGTATATCTATATAAGGATACTTTTATTTTCGAAGAAAAATGTCATTTAAATATAGGCAATATCCAGTACCGCGTTAGATAGTTATTATTTTTTTGTATATTTCCTTGTCAATTTTATTGTTACTTATTAAGCTTTTCTTCTATGACAGGCTATATTCGAATATAAATAACAATATCATAATATAAATTTATTTAAATCATTCATGCCAATGAATAGAAATTCAAATGAAGGATGTAGATAGGTTACTATAAAAAAATAAAAATTGCTTCGTATAGACAGATAACAGGTTTTGTTATGGATTTTTCTAAAATGTATGTAATAATGAGTGGTATGGATAATTTGAAACACCTCTACGTACCATTGTTCGTTTCCCGCAGACCGTGGCAATAAATCAGTAATGCATAAAAGAAAGCAATTAAATAGAGCCTCGGAAATAAAGGAACACATTAGTACAATAAGAAATAACCACCTTCACTATGTCACCTGTAATTTTGTACTGATACAGTACATGACGTACCTTGCATCTCGACAATCGAACGCGGAAGGGTTTCGCTGTGCTTTTTTGTTCGTGCTCTCGATTTTTATGGTCCCTTTATGAAGGCCGACAAAAAAGTCAAACCGGCCAACAATTCAACAATAAACTTTCAGTTTCTTTATAAAAATACAACAAAAAGAGTTGCACAAGGTGTTTTTTGATATAGTAAAAAACAATAGCGCAACAATGTTGCATGCATGCATTGAGAACAATGTTTGTTTTTTTTTCTGAACTCAAATTGTGTATTTTTAAGAGACACCACACAAAAACAATTTCTTAGCGATTTCAAAGTCAAAAGTTATCGTCTTAGATAAAATATTGTTTATTTTTTTCACACCGCACGCATCTTAAGTAGGAGGCACACATAGATAAGGTATTAATGAAATACTTAAAATGATATCATGAATTAATAACGTGATTTTATATCGAATGATTGTTTTATCGAAAACGGAGACAAGTGAATGTTATAAAATTTAATAATTAGGTATGACAAACTTTATCATTGGACTATTAAATTTATATTTAAATATCTTCATGCGTTTTACTGTTTCTTTATATTCTTATTAAATGTTTACATAATACATATATAGATTAAATTTTCAAATAGTAGTAGGTTCCTAGAAAATAAGTCGCTATTGTCGACTATTAATTAATTCTAAAATTTAGAAAGACTAAAAAAAATAGTGTTCTCTAAAATGTAATCCAATGATGATTATTAATTATGATATTTATATATAGTTATTCTGTTTATGCGAAACGTTTATATATTTAATAATTTAAAAATATAATTAACAATGAAATCGTAATTGTAGGTATACTCGTACGTTGGTGGTCGCATCAAAGACTTCCTTAATATGAAACGGAGTCACGTGCAACGAATAGAAATTGTCCCATCGATACATCGGAATGCATTCGCGACAAATTAGAAATGTCCTCGCGTTTGCTTGTGAACACAACTCTTCAGTGATTTCTATGAGAATCTTTTCCTTTTAATTGATTCCCTGACCTCAATGTCATGTGTTTAAAGAATTAAATTATTTTTGACTTCGTGACGAATGTTACAACAATGTTACAATGTGTAATTCAAAAGACTGAAGTTTCAGAAAAAAATATAGGTAGATACAAAATTCCAAGTAGGTAATTTAAGGTAAGGTAGACTTTATTTAGTCTTAAATAAATGGCAAATAAAATAAAATGATTATAATTTACTGTTATTACTATTTGCTTTTTTTTCGTTTCATTTTCTATAAACATTTTCTAGATGTATTTTTTTACAGTTTTGACATAAAGTAGGTGTTTACTTCATTTTGCACAAATATGCAAAAGTGCATTAAATTATACATACAGATATAATTTACTTACAATAGTGTGTACAATCACATAATTAATTGCAATTAAATTTAACATTCTTATTTGTAAACAATAGGCAGTGTTGTTTGACTACAATACAAATTAGTCGTTTAATTTACATGCCACTTAATTAAAACAAATAACTATTCAGTCCTAATTCAAAGGTTTACTAATTGATCAATCGATTACTAAATGTATAGTAAAGGTACTAAAGATTTAAAATTTAGTATGTATCTATATTTTTCTTTGTATAGGGGAAAGCGATCGACATTAATCTCACCTGATTGTAAGTGAAGATGAGGTCAGAGATGCGAATTCGTTTGCTCATTAATAGCCTATTCACTATTAGTCATTCGCAGTGCGAATATAATAAAAGAAGACACAAAGCGCTTCGTACTACTAGACGAGGACTGTCCTTGATCCCGATGACGAAAAGAACATAATAGCGGAACTGAGTCATGAAGTTCCTGTGCACACTCTACAAAATGTATCCGATAGAAAACCGACAGGCAGGCAATTCTGCGCCAGTCACACATATTATTTTCTTGCTCTGATTTTCAAATTTCAAAGAAACTCAGGATCTCGTACTACTTATGATTATATACTTAGTCGCCAGGTAGGCTTCACAAATTACGTCTTTAAACTATGTATTGTGTTCTGCCAATACAATAATAATTATTGTAACAAAATAATTGTCACAATATCTTTAAACACAATTTTGTACTTTATACTCATTGTCATAAATTTTATACCTAGTGATTGTAAAATTTAAGTGCATGCATAATATACCGTGATTTTAGCTTATGACGTTAGGTTTCATATGATTGTATATTTCTATTAAAACACACTCACATTTAAAACATTAAAACACGCTTTCTTCAAGCTTTTCATTCACAGAAATATTTTGATTTTGCAAAATACCCTTCAATTTAAACTAAAGAGAATTATAAGAATCTGGATCAAAGATGAGAACGTACCATTTACTAAGCTCCACTTTCTAAAAGAATAGTCGTCTTGGCTCTCAACTGGATCGTTATAGAAACCTCGTGCCAAGTTGGACATCAGCCAATATCTATTACTTACAAAGTGAATGGATGGTGAACTAATCTTAGTGGATAGATTCGCGGCGAAGATCATTGTGCTCTTATTTTTATATTTATGGCAGCGTTTTATGTACTAAAATACTTGCTTCTTTTAAATAGGTACATACATAGATACTAACAAGTGAGATACAGTCAATCATTCATGATAAAATTTAATTTTTTCTCTTAATCTGTAGATACATGTTGAAAATCTAGTGTCTTGTAGCTTAAGCTTTCATTGCATTTCTTATTTAAATTAAATATACATACGTACCTACATAATTTGAACTTTCATAAATTCTACTTTCACTAAAATTATCATTAAAAAAATATGTAATCCCTAGCTGCTACCCGCGACTACGCCCGTGTAATTTTGTAAATTATATACTAAACCTTCCTCGAGAACCACTCTATCCATTGGTGAAAACAGCATGAAAAACAAACAGACAGACGCGGCGGAGGTCTTTGTTTTATAATATGTAACGATAAGGATAACAACAATCATGCGATACCGTACGAGAATACAGCCAAATACTTAGGCATGACATTGGACGCTAAGCTTCGCTGGAAAGCTCACTTAAAAAAAAAAAACGTGACGAGTTAGAAATTCGCTATAGGAAAATGTACTGGCTATTAGGAAAGTATTCTTCGTTGTCAGTACATAATAAAATATTGTTGTATAAACAAGTTCTCGTGCCGGTGTGGACTTATGGGATACAGCCATAGAAAGTAGGAATATATAATACCAATAGAAGGTGAACTAAACAAACTTACTATGCGGCCCTAGTGAACCGCGTACGGGGGGTGTCGCCTGGGGTGAAGCGCAGAGGGGTCGAAACACGTGCAACATCTAGGGAAGACAATAGGATGCAGATGTGTCGCCGAGTTATCGATAAATGACCATTGCTAAGAATATTTTGTTTTACGTATTCATTTATTATTGACGTATAAGTATTTACACAACTTATGTTAAACTCTACATTTACATTAAATAATATTAATTAGACTAACAACTACGATTACAATCTTAACATACAATATTACAATATAATTATTTTTAAACATAATAGCATTACAGGTAGGTACAATAAAAACTAGTAGAGAAGAACGTTATAGGGAAAAAATATCTACAGAAGATTACCAAAATATAATAAAAAAATATGGAAGCTTTAGACAAAAACAATACCTACTGTCCCTGAAACAAAACCATTTTATTAAAAACTTGCCGTTTTGACGATTCAGATTGTCGATTCTTTGTCAAGAAAAAAACTCTAATATTTAAATATATATCAATCACTGCTTTGACCAATGTATTCCGATGATTTTCTAAAGGCGCCTGATCGAACTGATGTTCAGTTAAGCATTTAAAGATATTTGTGCCTATAAACCATCTTAATATGGAATTAATAAAAACAGCCTTTTTGAAATTATATTTGATGCAACCATCTTCAATATATGTTTTCAAAAGTTGTTCTGTTTTTAGACACACTGTTACTACATCTGCCGAAGGATATAACAATCCTCCAAAGTCTCTTATTTTAATAAAACCTAAATCTTCTTGTCCTAATTCGTAACCACCACTAGTCGTAATACACGCACTGACGCACCATTCACAAGAAATATATTTTTTAATTTTTTTCGCTACGAATCCGGCAATGTACGTTGTAACTGAACGTGAAAACTGAGTAATTGTTTGTAACTCTGATAATAAATTGTAATTTAAATCGTCATTGCTTAATGTAGAATCGTTTAAACGGGCTCGTTCATTACTTTTGTTAATGCTTTCGATGGCCGAAGAACAAGATAAAATTGGTATTGTTTCAAGAGGAATACAATTTTCATTGCCATAAAAATGTAGTTGGGATTTTACAAGTATTTTTCGATATGCCGAACGAAATTGTAACGCAGTTGGATTATTGTTATATCCTCCTTTAGCACGAATCACTGAAAATACCATCTCAATGTGGTCTTGGTTAAACTTATAAAAAGGAATGTAATTGAGGAGGTTTTCCTTTATAATTAATGTTTCATATAAAAATTTTAAACTTTGAATACCTGTTAAAAACCCTATAAATCCTGTTTTCCTACTCGAATTAATTAATTGAACGTTAGTTTCTACCTCACATTTTAACATTTTACTAAATTTTGTTTCCTTTACATAAAGACCTTTTATATATTTTTCTGCTAGTTCTAAAAATTGCAGAATACTATGAAAATTTTCTTTACAAAGAGGTTTCTTGAAATTTTTTTGCAACATATTTTTAGAATTTAAAACATCGAATAGATCATTAATTATTTTTAAAAATTTGTATGTTCCATCTACCCCATTAAACTCTGTAAGATTTAATCTATTAGCACAAAAGTCTAATGCAACTGCAACACTTCTGCTAAACAATTGCGAAGCTAGTTTTACTTTCATTATATTATTTTGAAAGTTCAAATGTTTAGATCGTAACTTATTTGCTAGTACGAATGTTTCGTCAGTTTGGAGTTTATTCAATTCCACCAAATAACTCCATTTTATACTTAAATTATCTGCATCATATAAGATACATTTAGCTTGAAAACAGTTTCTTACTAATTTTAATGCATGACACGGATCTATAATAACAGCAATATCTCTATTAGTTGTTTTACTTTGAAATGTGATTTTCATGTTATTTGCAGATAAGTTACAACCAAGAATATTCGCCATGTTGATATTGGCTGGACAACCATCAAACGTAATGGATGTAACCCTTACTCCAACATTTTCCAAAGCACTTATACATTGGTGCACTAAATTAGCCTTTTGTTCTCCTTTTATTCCATTTACCAAGAAGTATACGATAGGAATCCTCCAATAGCAATTTATAGCCACTGCCAGAAAAACTAAAGCGTCTTTCGCTTCTTCAATACAGTCGCCATCTTCGTCACCGCCAAAAGTCACATGTCCGTGAAATTTATTACCATCCCACTCAATTTTTTTCCGTATAGACATCTCATCTAACACTAAAGAGCACAATATAGGATACTTAGTGTTTGATACTACATTTTTTATTGCATTAAAAGACTCCTTCGTAAGACCCGGACTACCATTAATGTTTTGGTACCATTTAGATAACGTGGAAGTGTGAGGTAAACATGATTGAAAAGATTTTCTCACGTAGTCATATGCCCTAGGGGAGAAGTAATGTAATGTCAAAGCAAAGGTCCTAAGTTGCTCCGAATATTTCCTTTTCATGGGTAAGTTTTTATGTGTTAATAATTGTCTTTGCATTATTTCAGCATTACTTATACTAATTGTTCTTAAAATATCAATGTCATTATCTTGTAATAATGATTTACTCTTTAATTCCTTGTATAAATCTTCCATTTTACCCATTTTTCTTTTAAGAGTCCTTTGTCGATGTTGAAGCCGTTTAATATTTTTTTGACGTTGCTTTAAGACAGTTTCCAGATATGCTATCCTTGAGAGCATTTTCTTTTTACGCGGTGTATTACACTCAGACGCAGTGAATGGCTCCACAGCCATTTTGATTTTTCCTTGATCGGGGCTAAGGGCTTTGTCTGACATTTCATCATCCTATAATATAAATAATTAAGTATGAGATACACTTTTTATAGTAATAAATATAACATAGTAGAATACACAAAATAACAAATTAATTTTGTTAAAAAACAAACAAATAAAATTTAAAACAAAGGTATTCACCTGTAAACTGATAGTTGGAGATGCTTCTGATGTCAAATAACATTTATTGTTCAAAAAGTATATAAAACGTTTTTCAAAATGTTTTGAGCAAATCGTGGTACTACGGTTGGGAAACCACTCATTACCTCTGTTTACAGCTTCTATCCACAGTTCTTTTCTTCTTGGATCAGTGGGAAAGCTAAAACAAGGGTAAATTATAAAATTAGTTGCTTATTGCTCATTCCTTCTACTTTTTGCGCAACTTTTATTGCGTCTTGTGCAATTCCATTTACAAAATAACACATGGTTATTGTTTATCACTACTATAATATTTTTAGGACAAAAATAGTAATATAAAATAGAACACTTAATATTTATTTTACACTTAATTCTAGATCAGCAACACCAAATGAACACCCCTTTACATAATTTACTAATATGTAATTTAATATTTATATACATATAAAACAATATAATATTATATTGTGCTTGCGATAAAATATAATAACTTATCGATAACTCATAAGACGACCAGCGGGACATCACTAATGGTCATGGCGCGTTCACAATTTGGCATCGACACTGATTGAAATTATGCAATTTTATAATTAGGAATAACTTAAAAACAAATACTTACCGATGAAATGTTATACCGCTATTTTTCACTTTTTTATTTAAAGAATGGTTTTTGCACACTTTTACGGCACAAGATGGCATTTTTACACAAGAAAATAATAAAAACTTGGGAGTTCCTATCCGCACTGTGAACAAAATACGAGTAAGCGTGGGCGCAGTTGGTGCACTTATTTTAAGTGTTCGGTTGGCAGGGCGATGTAACCGTAGTGACAACTCTATTCAGTAGTAACAGTAACAGTTCGTAACTCTATGGATACAGCTATGGGGCTGTACCAACATAGCAACATTCTGATGATCCAACGATTTCAGAATAAAGTACTAAGATGCATTGTAAATGCACCCTGGTATATCCGCAACGACGACCTTCATAGGGACCTCAAGATAGACCCCGTGATTACAGTCATCCAGAAATATGCAGAGGCTCATCAAAAAAGACTTCATCATCATGTGAATGTCGAAGCTATTCAGCTTCTCGATATCACAAATATAGTTAGACGTTTGAAAAGGACAAAACCTTTTGAACTAGTGTAGTGTTAAAACAGTGATATTCACAAAGATCACAATAACAAAGTGTCTTTTGAATTAGTGCAGTGACAAGCTAGTGATATGTAGTGAAGTTAGTGCTACTTGCAAAGAACACAATAACAAAGTGTTCACCCCTTAATAGAGACAATAAGAATCGTGTTAATGGACATTATTCTTAGTAAATATTACAGTTAGTAGTTTAGGTTATATTAAAATTACTCATTAGTCTTAAGACTAGATTGTAATCTTATAAGGATGCACTTTTCCAAGTACACCTTTAAAAAACAAAAAAAAAAGATAAGGATAACTTTCTTGATGCCTTCTTGTAGAAAATGTATGACTCCGCACCAATGCCTAAGTCGCTAGTCATCTTTGTGGTAAGTATGTGCGTGAATATCCCCTTGAATAGACCTTACTAATATTATAAATTGAGTTTGTTTGTTTATTTGCTTGTTTGTTTGTTATGCTTTCACGCAAAAACTACTGAACCGATCACCATGAAATTTTGCATACACGTTGTCTGGGACACCAGAAAGGACATAGGGTACCCAGTAAGTAGGACGTAAGTTTTAACATTTGTCAATATTTACGTATTTATAAAATATTAATACATATTATAGATATTTATGTATACAATATATGTACACAATATTCATTAAGCTTATAAATACATAGATTAGATATAAATAAACCAAATGCTAATTCCTGACTGTATATTCAGAATAATTAGGGAATGGGCTTCGTGCATGAATTATTTACAGTAAGTAAGTAGATGCCTAACAATTTTCTATGAGAGGCTGGCGTGTTATTAAATTTATGTCTGCTGATCATAATTCAATTTATCACCAATCTAGGTATCACTGACACACTAAATAAAAATTACAAAATTGATAAAATTCATCAGAGACTTATTCTTAGTAGGCAATGTAAAATAAGGCTCAAAAATAAGTAGGTATATACCTACATATAACTCATGCTAGAGTTCATAAAGAATAAATGGAACAACTTGTTAACTATTCTTTAACATGTCAAAAACATATACTAAAGTAGGATAAGAATGTAACATATGGAGCTTAGTGTACAAATGATTATTGTAACTGTGAACTTCGACTTTTTTTAATTTAGTTCAGCTCCCGACGCTCTTACTAACATTTGTCTTATTGTAAACATGACTAAAAATGGTATCTCACTTCTCTATAATTTACAGTTAAGTTTAATTAAATTTATATATACGATTAGGTTCGCCAACATTATGCTTTCTTTCGCTCCTCTTTTATATTTAAAACAAAAGAAAACAAGTCAGTGATTAACATTTAGACTAACATTAAATATTACAAAGGTTCGCAGTTTCTGTAGCTATCCAAATATAGTATAGTAACACATTGGCTTCGTGCCAGCCATCGGCAGTCTATGTATTTGAATGTAGACGCCAGCTCACATTAACAAAATGCCTCGTTACCGGCTACACTATTTTACTATGAAAGCCGCCTCTGTTTCAACTTCAATAACGGATGATTTGTGATGGTAGCATACCATTCAATAATTAAGCATTTAATGTAGGTACTTGACTTTGGTGTTCATAAACGTTTTCCATTACTTATACCTACCGTATTTTATACTTATAGCAATTAGTAATTTTTATAGATAAGAAAATACTACATTATGGACATTCGAATGAGAATAGGAAATTTTACTGCCTATATCCTAATTTTATCCCACAATATAGGTAGGTAACAGGAGGTACAAGTTACCTAACCCCTGATAACGAAGTTTCTTCAATGTCTGTATTATCACAAAGTTCCTCTCCCCAAGCCAAGGCAATGTTGTTACCGAAGCATACGAATGACGTATTCATTTCCCGATGCCGGGGCTAGGTGCATTTCCTGCAACCTATGATATATACAAGGAGCGCAAGCAAAAAAGTTCTTAACAAAAACATTTCAAGAATTAAAAAAGTTATACAATTTGTTGAAATTTGCTAATGTTTAACTGTTTTTAGGTGTTTTTATTATCACTTTTTAAAAACTATTCCAATGTCGTCGGTTTATACGTACAAATTTTATTTTAAACTACCTGGCGCACGCGACTTCGTCCGCGTTGAAAAAGAAAAAAGTAGCCTATCTTGTGTCCTGTACGTCTAATTGTTTATCTACCAAGTTTCATGAAAATCAGTCAATTCGTTTAAGAGTTACGGAGAAACATACATACATACATACAATACCTACACTTACAGATTTATTATTATTATTGATGATGGTGATTTATATGCAATTTTAACTAATAAGAAATTAGTTATTACTTTTCATTTGTTACACTTTCTTTACTCTATGGTATTTTTTTTTTATTAAAAATATAACTTTTTTACTTTTATCAAACAAATCTTTAGATGTACAATTTAATATGTAAGTAGGTACTACTCATAAATAATTATACGTACACAAGACACAGTTCTAATATTTACAAATCTCTATTAGAATTTTAATAGCAGTCCAAAATAAATAACAAAACATTGTATTTGTGATTATTTTGTTGACGGTACCACTCTACACTTGCAATCTCGGCGCCCCCATCTTGTAAAAGGATAACAACGGACCTCGGCTCAAAAATACGAACCAAGCAAAAATGTAATAAAGGCGAACTTGATCGGGCGTCTGTCGGGTATGCAAAAACGACATGAAAGGCAGAACGAAAGGCGCCCGCACAGACATGTCACATAATCTTAACGATTTATATTCATTTAGCGGTTTTTCGGAAGATACGTAATGCAGGTACAATGTTAACGTCGCATTTTATGCCTGCATTACCCAACAATTCGCGTCTGTTGGCTGAAAAGTCGTTATGCAAATTTGTAATCGGAAAATGAGCGGGGTAATGATAAAGTTGCCTTATTTCGTCCATATTTATTTTAATGCAATTCAATTTGTTCGCGCATTTAAGATTAACTTAAAGGCAAACAAATTGATTGGCCTGGTTAAGTATCTATTTAGTTCTGGTTTTAAATGTTATTGCAGGTATTACCTATCTATTGAATACCTATTCGTAAGTAGGTACAAGCCTTAAGTTAAGATAACTATTGCATGTCTAAAACTTGTCATCTCTAAGCTTTACTTGTAAATATTTTATACCGAATTTTACATTCATTTATAGGTATTCTTTTCGTTTAAAATCTACAACATTTTTACATCCGTTATGAACGTAGGTATACTTACTTACCTACTTTTAAATCACCTAAGAACTAATCAGTTTTTATAACCTAGGACTTTTTGGGATGTCGCGAACTTTTTAAAGTCAAAAACTATAAATTTTAATTATAGATTAACTTAATTTAAACTGTAGCAAATTAATAAGTTATTTCAATCATTACCTTTACCTTACCTATGGCTGTGAACTGATGTGATGTTCGGAAAAAGAAAACTCAAACTCGTAAGTTTTTTACATACATATTATATGAGAAAGTTTCCCTTAGAACGTTTTTTGTTAATAAGCAAACCATGGTCTCTGCTTCATAAATACGTAAATAGACAGACCAAAGGTAAAAGGTTTCTACCTACGGGTCGTCCACTGTCAATAATAGATAAGTTACTTATCCAATTTTCTATCGGAAAAACTCCCTATCTCGAACACCGACCCTCGCTGTGAGGGTAACGTAACATAATAACAAAAATATTTACCAAAGCTCAAAGCGAATAAAAAGATGTCCCTTAATGCGTACCCAGATGCACTCCGTCTATTATTTGTTTCCGCAGAAAAGGTTACCTCCAAGAAATATGAATAGGTAATACGCCTAATGCAAATTCTTGTTTCCCGAGCAGGCACGATTTGGTTTTCTTATTATCTATTCGAAGACACCTGAGGGAACAATATTATTAGGGAAAGATACGGCGAAGAGAAAAGATCCTATCTCAAAGTCCTTTCGCTTCGGGCGTTGGATAGAAATAGATATTGTTTCTACCTCTTTGTTCTATCTATATACTTACATATTACATACTAGACACATTGTCAGTGTTAGACAGTAGGTTTTTTGTATTAAATTTATTCATGTGCAGAATCAAACTATTTGAATTTATATATATTTTTTAAAATGAATGAAGATACCTAAAATGAATGACCCACCTAGTTAACCATTTAAAACATCTAAATCGTTAATTTTTTTAAAGTAAAAAGTAATTTCTTGCTATTAAGTTACTAAACATTTTGTATGCCTAAGTAGGTAAAATGTGCAACTCTGAACTTTTGCATATAACTTTAACTAACCTATTATTTACAGTAGGTTCCTACCTATGTGACATCTAAATCATAGGAAATATTTTATTTCAAAATAGAAATGGTGTATTTTGTATGCACAAATCATTACTTATTACATATATAATTTATACCTAAATAAATTAATAAAAATTTAAAAGTTCAGACTTACCTAGGTATCTACCTACTTATTTAAAATTATTAAAAATATTGTATCAATGTACTAATTCTTATTGAAAATTCATCTGACTGTACCTGACTTGTCCTCAGAGACTCTTCTGAATTGAATCTATGCACAAAGAGTGCATAGGCATGTCGCCTTGCGTGTTAAAATTCTCAAACGTGTCTCTAAAATGGAAAGTTACGGCATTCAAATTGTAGTACGGGTATGAGTCAGATCGTAGTACGCATCCAACTTTATATTAACCACGTGACAGATTACGACACGATCGTAAAATTCGTCCGTCCATTGAGTAAAACAATAAAACGCGATCAAACGGTGTCACTAGCCCGCCAAGTTCAAGTGCGCTATTAAGTTACACAACCGGCCATAAACATGCGCTGTATAAAAACGTAAATATAATTCACTCGTCGTAAACTTTGTATCGTTTATAATAATAGCGGGTGCAAGCAGTTTTATTATATGAGACTGTTATATTTATCAGCCATCGGTGTGCTCGTAAAAAGTGTAGACTAGCGTCAGACGGGTTTTACGGGTTCGCTGTTCAGGGGCCTAGTGACGGGTACCAAATCGAAATCGCGTACCACAATTTCCACCGATCGGATACGGAAACTCTTTCGTTCGTTCGAATAATATCATATTTATAAAAAAATAAAAAAAAATCCTACATACTAAATGTTATTATAATGTAAATGAATATTTTTTAGATATTATTATTTAAATATAAATAATATAAATGTAAATATGTTTAATTTAAATAAAATAAAATTCTTTTATATTTATATAAATATTTATACGCTTATGTATACTTATATGTATATATATGCTTCCTCTATCCTAGTCCTTAAGTTGCATGCCCAACAGGGTCCATAACACTGGTCTAAATTTTTATATTGTAACATCGGTTATACATTATGGTTTGTAATAAAATATTTGAATTTGAATTTGAATTAAAAGAAAATCTCAAATAATATGCTTTGTTCTTTGTAATGCCAATCATTACTTACTTACATATTGCGTACTTATCGATATTCAAATTGCATTGAACGAACTAATACAATTTGTTCTTCAAATATATTTCCCGAAAATCCGACCAACTCGCCGACCAACAGGTTGGTCCGTGAAAAAAAATACCTGAAAAGCATTGCCCCATAGTACCTACCACAAATTTTGCATGATCAACGGGCCAACTTCGTTAGAAATATGTAACATTGTTTAGCAATAATAGTCACATTTTTTCAAACTTTCAAATATTTAACTAAATATATCTTAGTTAATTACACGAGACAAAGTTAATTTAAGTTCGAATAAAATTTATGTAAGTATAATATGATAACCAATAGGTAAGCAACAACATAACAAAGTTTAAAATAAATTCACAATTCATAGATATTACTTATATTATAATTCTTCTTTTATATAGCATATTGAATTGAATCTCTAGAGTTACCTATGATATGTCTAAAGGTACCAGAAGTATAAGTTGTAATATCCATTAGACAAATACTTACCCATATCTAAACAAAAATTGCTTATCAATAAATACTATCTAAAATTAGGCGTCTAATTAGAAAGACCTTAATTTGAGAAAAAAGATCATAACTCCATTTATTTATATCTATTAATTTAATAAATAAACAAAAATAGTTCATTCATTTTAATGACACAACAAATTTTTACAAGTGAGTTTTGACATGTATATAATGTATTTCATAGTTTTGTTATTACATTTTTGCTGTTCATAAAATAATTCTAAATTAACATCATCACCACCTCAGCCATAAGACGTCAGTCAACATAGCACCGATCAGAAGCAGCCGCATCCATTGTCGAACCGCGGCCCTTATCAGATTGTATGACGTCTAGTCCAAGATACTAAACCATACGAACTTAAGTATACATTATAATGATATATCAATATATGATTGTATTAATAAGTATGTGTAACTCTTATTTGTATTATTTTTCACTAAATAACATTATATTAGTTTTATTTTTTTATATTAATGCAAATTATAATATGCATATATATACCTATATAAAAATAATATGAGTGTTGACGTGGCATGTAAGTAGGTGTAGATAATTTAAAAAAGTCTTTAGAGAGCATCGAAATACCTTTTTCAAGTAAATTACCTGTGATTACTATACATTTCTGATATAAGTACTTAGGTAGTAATTATAGTTTATTTTCTAACAAAGAGTTATTTGATTAATTTGTATGTTGTTAATTTTATCATTAGGTATATGCATATATTTCTAAATTTACTTAAAAATACAAATGATATTATATCGTAATTTCGTTATGTAAATTCGTATTCCATTTTCTATGTAGCCTAACACAGGTGTGGGCTTCTGAAGAGTAGCCGCCGCTCACTATTTTGTGGGACCTTCTCTTATTAAATCCTTCACCACCGCCTTTCAATCTTATTTACATATTTTTAACATTTTTAATTCAAGGCTTAGGGCCTCTTTCACCAACTACAAGTAAAGTGTCGATTAGTTACTTTTAGAAATAATTTTTATTCAGTTTATATAATTCAGTTAATTCGTTTATGGAGGAACATACATATACACAGTATCTACATTTACAGATTTATTATTAGTATTGATTAAAATATGCACTCGGTTTCTGCATCCTTCGATGACGGTTAGTCTACTTGACATTATGGTGAAAGAGGCCCTTAGACATAGTTTACATATAGGTAGAACTTTACCTACATTTACTTGGACCTTTAAGTTCATCCATTATTTTATTTCTACAATTTGGCACATTTATAAAAATAATGTATATGTTTGTTACAGATGCACAAGAAATGGCTATGGATAAAAGAAACTTTAAGGTCAGTCATTATATACCTATAGTTTTATTTTATTTTTAAGTTTACATATAGGTACAAGTTTACTTTAGTTCATTGATCTAAATGTTGTTATGCCCTCCGATTGTTAAAAGAACCATCAGCCTGCCATACCTATGTTTTATTGTCATAGGCACCTACATAACATATTATCTTCTTACCAATAAAATGTAAGTAGGTATGTAATATATATTAAGTACGTAGGAATTAAGGGCGAATAATTATAGGTTTGTTAAACAGAAGAACATAAATAGAAGAAGCGGCAGAGTATAATTTAATTTGTAGATACCTACATTGGAAGTAAGTAGTTGGTACCTATCAAAGAAAGGACTTTACTAAATGTAGGTACTCAATAAGTACCTATCTACATACCTAGATTAGAATATACTTACCTAATTCGTATAACTCTTTTGGCACATTAGCTTATAACAAATAAATATACTAAAAAGGCTTATAAAAAAACAAGTTACGCCTGTTTGTTAAATGAGTTCGTTATTAGGTAGGTATTATTGAATATTACCATTTAACATTGTCTCAAAATAAGATAACTACACACTCATAGAGAAAAGATTAATATAAACTCTATAATATGAGATTTTTTATATAACTACGTAGGAACTTATGGGTAAGTTCATTGTTTTATAACTACCATTTTGTATACACATAAAAGATACAATAATCTTAAAATATTAAAGTATTAATTAGAAAAACAATATAAGTATTCTAATTAATGAAAAAGTGATTTGACGGTTATAAAATTATATATTTATAACTTATCTAAGCGTAAAATACTAACGCCAAACATCTACACTAACACCATCTATATTTAAAAAGTAGCTAACTGTTTTGCATTTGAAACAATGTTACAATACCTATAAACATATTTATGAATGATTTATTTTTATTGCTTTACCTGATAGACACATAATTTTCTTAAGTAGGTACCTGTTAACCGAATAATGCTCTATTAGAGAGGCAATTCGGAGCACGTTAAAATTTTATGATTTTGACGTCAGTTTATTGAGGGGCACGCGTTTCACATCGTAAAAGTTACGAGTGAGGGACACCCGGTCACCTGTTGTCATTCGAAGTATTTACAATGTTAACTCAAAATAGAAATTCAAATATAATTTCTTTTTATCTATTTCGATAGTTTTATGCACACAAGCTCAATTGGGAATCTGAGAACTGTATTAACTAAGCGTCACTTTATGGCTACTCTACATTTATGTGAGTGGGTAAATTAATGTATTTTTTGTGACTAAATTGGTTAGGTAAATTATAAATATGTATTATTTTATCACAAATAAATAAATATTGTGCTCCAAATATTATGCTAGACATTTGCGTGTCTGTCCACCTAAGTGGCCTAAATAATTAAGTTTACAAATTCATTATTAGGTGTTAGTCTTTTTATTAGTTCGTTTATATTTAACGTATTTTTTTAATGCAAATGAAAACCTATTTTAGCAAATTTCATCGAAAATTGTAATTTAAAATATTAATGAAATATTTAAAAGTTAAAGCAATTATCTAAGTTAGTTATTTTTTTTAAAGTATCTTAAAATTAAATAAAAATTTAGCTTACAGAGATGTAGGTAAGTTCGAAATAGGTTAATTAAGGTATTTTAAAGCTCTTCTTAGGTAAATATAGTGTGATTTTATTTAATTCCCTTTGATGTGTATCTACTTATAAAAAGCTAAGTGTAATTAACATAATATACCTAGGAACAATAGTTTAATATTATGAAAATCTTCTACGAAAAGTTGGTTAAATATAAATCTATCTATATATCTTTCTAGCACAAAAATGTTATTTAGAAATAATATTTTTTGTGCTAGAAAGATTATAGCAAATCTCAGCAAATTTCTTATAAAACGGGTGTTTCTCCGCCAAGCCTATAACTCAAATGACTTGCATACGTCAGGAATATAAAGGAGGAACTTAAGCCAAACCCCGCCTAAAATAAAATGGCCGTTCATTTCGCACCGCCTTCTCAAATTTCATTGGTGAATTCTACTAATACTAGTTTAGGATATTTCA
Source organism: Synanthedon vespiformis (assembly GCA_918317495.1). NCBI lineage: Eukaryota > Metazoa > Arthropoda > Insecta > Lepidoptera > Sesiidae > Synanthedon > Synanthedon vespiformis. The sequence goes on along the minus strand of OU906954.1, from coordinate 4,504,493 downwards.
AATTAACCAATCAGTGAATAGTATGAATTTGAAAAGGTCATTTGGAAAACATCTTCAGATATATACTTGTCTCTGTCATGTACTGAGAGTGTGAGCAGCATAGGAGTATGCAAGTTCATAGAGATGAATTTCTGCGTAACTGTTTCGAAACTTCGCCTACAGAGGGCGATGCTTTGTGAGTTCAACCTCTTTCGGACAGATGGCAGCAGTTTATATAAGATAGAATATCAGCTGTTCATGCTATAATATTTTTATTTGATTATTCTTCGTATAGAATTAAATGAGTCGTTCATATACGGAAATAATTGTTTTCTAATGTTACAATAAATCTCAATAGGTGTCAAAGATGCGCAAGTTCTTATACGTTTTAGTTTAGGTTTTTACGTGGTTTTTAGTTTAACTTTTCGTTATTGATTGTAATTTAATAAAACCTAAGTAATTATTTATATAGGTATAGCAAGCATAATATCAAATAATGCCTTCTCTATTTCAGACAGATTACAATAGGGTGTTAATAGCAAATCAAATTAAATTAAATTCCTAGCGAAATTAACAACTTAAGAGACGGTGAAAGATTCTTAACGAAAGTTAGGTAATTTGACAGTAGGTAGGTACCTATTACAAAGATTATGTTAGCTTGAAGGGGATAAACTGAAATGAAGCTTATTTGGTAGGCAGTTAAGATTCAATGTAATCTTAAAATTTCAATAGGTAGTAGGTTAGATATATAATTATACTTACTTAAAAAATGTCTTGTAAAACTTCTTTGGTCATTGATTTTTCGTCTGCTATTTAGGTATAGGATTTGATGAAATTTTAACCAGTTATAATATATGTATGTATATTTTCCTATTATATATAAAAAAAACATTCTTACCTTTTTCTTCTCAGCCTTATCTATACTTATAGGTATATATTATATACCTACCTATACTTATAAAGAGGTTGTACTTACATAAAATAGTTAAGATGCCTTTTTCTAACCTTTTGTTTGCATACTGACCAGCTTTAATATTTACCTAAGTATACCTACAATGACCTACCTACATATATGAACAATATCTCAAAATTTTAGTTTTATTTTTCCATCTTTATTCTTTAATTTACACTCTAAATAATTATTTATTTAGTAACAATATCTTCTCAGTCTTAATTTGAATTAACAAATAATTGCTCTCGTGAATAGACATTACAAAAAAATTTGCATGGCACATAGGTACCTAGATTGTATTAAAAAATATAAATATTTAAAATCTTTCTACGGAACTCTAACAACAAATATGCAATCATTACCATTACAAAAACCAATGAGCCATTAAATCGATTTCGCATTCGATACCACTTATTCACACCTGATATCAATTCCTTATTGCTGCATTGACGATGAATCGATTAGTTATAGCATCAATAATGTAGATCTTAACGAGGAGTAAAATCGTATAAGTGTGGTACTGATACTATATTTATCAACATACAATGTCAGTAGGTAAGTATTATCTTTAACAATCTATACAAAAATATTATACAAGCTATACCTACATGCTTCTAAAATATTAATATAATATACCTAATAGGTATGGAGTATCCATATATAGGTATACCCCTATTAATATTAGGTATACTTACTAATCTACTAATATTTGTATTTTTTATTGTCTTAAATATGTCATGGTGTTATGTATACACAGTGATAACCGACTGACTTATAGCCCAATTGAAGTTTTCTTTCTTTCTGTATTTATAGTGTCTAATTTTCGAGTGTCTAATTAAAGATTTAAATATATCTAATATGTTAATTGTTTGGATCTCATTTTATTCTATAACTATGTAACTATGATGCCCGCGACTTCGTCGGTGTTCAAAATGTGATATATATACTTACCTAGCCTAAAGTTCATTCCTCGTTAAATGGACACAAAAAGTAGTTCCTGAGATCAACGCGTTCAACCAAACACTTCAGCTTATAATATATTAGTGTAGATTTATAGTTACAACCTATTTATTTACACCACTGGAAATAAAATATACCTACTTATGATTTTATTGCACTCCACACCTGACTATAACCCAAAGTACCAAACTACCTAGGTACCACACCTCTAATAAATTGGTAACTTTACTTAAAAATAAATAACAGTTTGTCAGCATTTCCACGAGTATTTCCACTACAATTAATAATATATATTATTGTCCCAATGGTATAACTTACTTGTGTTCGTTCAGCCCTGTGTCTTACTTTTTCCTTTCACCGACAACATTAAACCTTATCCCACAGAGCTAAGGTAAATTTCTGAGAAAATTTTACCGTTGCGTGAGCGTATAATGCAAGTCGCAAATTTGTATTCAAAAGTTACCTACAATCGAAGTACACAATAATCGTAAAGTGAACGATTTAAACTCGGCTTTTGGCGAGTTTCGAATATTGTTTGCCCATCGAGACGTAAATTAGTATTAAAATTCGAATATTATACATAAGTTTAATGCCTATATCGACCTTAAAATTAAAAATTGTTTTTCCACTGTAAGGTACTTAATAAGAGGATGTTTACACGTTATGTACCTACTCTTCTGCATTTTCAATTGCCTCCAGCAGCTCATTTTAGTAGACACCAGCGAACCGCAGTTTCTCTCATATGCCTTTTACATAAAAAATACGAAAAACTAATTTTCCACTATGGTGTAGGTAATAATTTATTTTATTACATACAATAGATAAGTACTTTCGTACAAATAATGGAAGACCAAATTGCCTGTTAGACTAATAAGAAAACATTCGGGAAAAATCTCTAAACGAAAATTTCATCAAAATCAGATTCGTAGATTACAAGAAAAACGACGAGGAACCAAGAGACGCTGATAACTATATATACATATTATATACTTTATTTTATAATATTTAGATATTTGTTACAATAATGTGGAATTGTATAAAATCTAAAAATTTGGTTCATTAACGACGGCTGCAACTCCCAGCGGCTCACATTATCTAATATCGATTTTGGATATTTTAACGTCTTTTCTTTCACAAAAGACCTTTTATTTGTGTTTTAAATAATAATTTCATATCTATTTCGCTATCACGAAAACTCATAAATATCTTACTTGATAAAGTTGTATCATAAACAATAATAAATTACGATAAATAACTACAAGTTCTATTAGACTCTAACACTATCTAACTAATAATAATTATATTAAAACTGTTAATTTGACATTGGCAATGATATTGATATACTTACCTAATAATATCTACATTAATTTTTGTTTAGCTCTTAAAAATGAGCTTCTAAGATTTTTTTTTATTTTTACTTTCTTTCTTACATTAAATAAGTTAATTTTATATCAATAACAAAGTCAATGAGCTTTTTATCTATATATTATCTTATATTATTTCAAAGATGCAACATCTATTGCAGTGTTAATTAACTAATTACCATACTAAATCAACCAGTTCATTAATTTACAGAAAACAAAGTAGGTAAGTATACAATATATTTTATTACTTGTTGCACCCAAAGTTGCATTCAGTAATAAAATAAGTTGGTAGGCCCCTATTATCTACCTCGATCACACTTCACACTCGTAAAACCCCTGATTTATTACACGTAGGTAATAATAATATCGAATTTTTGGTAAGTAGGTACACGAAATTTAAAACTTCTTTCAAAATGGCCGTCGGCAAAATTTTAAATTGGTCGAAAAAAAAGAAACGCTATTAATGGAACATTTTAACGCCTATCTGAGGTGTATCTCATTATTGATACTGGACTCCGTAACGACTTCGGCACCGGTTCAGGGCAGCTTATGAAAGTGTTGCAAAAATAATAAAACGGACAATAAAACTAAATTTTATTTCATATAACTTTTGAAATTATAAATACTTATTTTACAGATAAACAGATTTTATATACATATCGCAATTATCAATGTCAATTTGTCAATATACAAAGCACAGTTAGGAGGAAGTGATTAAAACTAACATATTCATTATTATTTTTTATACATTTGTATAGATTTTGTTAGATTTAAAAAACTTAGTGCTAAAGTAATTTCTTTCTTGATAATTTCTTGATTAAAACTTAAATACTAACCAAGTTGTGAAACATTAATAAATAAACGTTTAAGAAAATCTTTGATATAGGTTAGTAACTTTGTGTTTTTATTTGGTTTAAGTACTTATTATTAGAAAATATAGATAAAACATAAGTTTTTTCATCTATTTAAATTTTTCCCTTGAAATTTTCTCCTTAATAATTTGGGACCCGCATTTTGCCTTCAGTAACCTGAACAATATCTGAAACAAAAACAATAGTTATAAATAAATTATTTTATTTTTGAAATAGTTTCAGATCGATCTGACCCATAAAAAGGTGACACGGTAACAGGAAAATACAAATTGCAAGAAATCTTTAGGCTCGAATTAGAATTATCAATAATTAAAATTCAATTATGCTATTATTGAACTTTTGCATAAGAAGCTACTTAAATATTCTGTTATAATGATTGCTGTAAATGTTAATGCTTACATTGCCCACCTATTACGTATATACTAAATCAATAAAGTTAACAGCTCAATTAGTCTTTGAGTATTCAATAAACAATTACCTGGAAATACAATTGCCCCATTAAGTATGTGTACCTGCGCTTATGTATTAGTTTCGTATAATTTTAAAATGTTAAGCAGGTGTTCAATTAAATGCCCTTTTTTATAGTAGCGAACCACTTGATAGGAATGGAACAGGTTTTTCAGCAACTTAAGGTTAAATATCAGCAGTATAACAACAATGACAGTACGGAATCTGTTCAAAGTTAATATAAAGTTTCTTATTTAAAATATCTCATTTAGGAACAAATAAGTATATGGATATGAATAAACTTTCGATGCATAAATGTGATTACAAAGGCAGATTATATAAAAAAAATCCTTGAATATTATATGAGATCTTTTATACTATTAGGTTGTACATGGTAACAATATTTTAAATGTGTTTCATAATATACTGTAATATTTTAATAAAAAGCAACTATATAAAATTTGTGCAGACATTTCTTTGTTAGATATTTCTTTAATTATTTACTTGGTATGCCTATTTTTTTAATGGTTTAATTGAGCAATTAGTTAATTGTATCAGTGATTAGCAGTTACAATTACAATATGGATTACACGAATTATACTTATTAATTATCTAGTTAGCAATTGCGAAGAATTTTAGTTTTTAGATTAGCTACTATGTACACAATACATATACTTAAGTTCTCCGTGTAGAGTTCCGGTTCACTTTAACATAAAAACATTACCATTACCACTTACCTAATTACTTAGCGATTTTATTACTGCCTATTAATTACGTGACATCTAAATAAGTAAATTTTATACATCAGACTTTACCATATCTAATCTCAGTTATTGATTCGTTATTTATACTAGGTATTCTATTTACTTAGGTATGTATTAAAATAAGTAAGATTATTATAATTGAGGAAAGAGAAGTTATTTAGAATTAATGATACCTATAGGTATTAATTTTATTGATAAAATAATATCATGTGCTCAAAACTCAAACTATGGTTAAAATTATGGTACCTACATAATATTATGTAGGTATTAATAAAATAATACTGTAAATATGTAATAAAATAAATATGTAAGATAATTTTACTACGGTAAATTCGACAGACATGTAGGCAATCCATCGTATATAACAGAACAACACACATGCTATTATTTCACTGTGGGCTTCTGTAAGAGAGCGCCAGCCAGTGTCCTGTCACTACTCTTCAAATCCAGAACAGAGCCAACTTTGAAAAGTTCATTTCCAAAGTTGACCCTGCCTGGAATCAAATCCCTGAGACAGAGTGCCAACGGTTCAAATAAAATAATTGTTCAAAAATCACATCTTGAATAACGAGATACTGTTTTAGAATCTATATAATAAATAAATATAAATTTGAAATGAAGTACAAAGAACTTAAAATTGATAGTAAAATACTGGCAGGTAAAGTAGGTATGGACATAAAATAGGGCCCGAAAATTCGCGTAAAACATACGTTACGTGTGCCGAATGCGAGCGTAGTTGCGTGGAAGATATACCTATGTACCTATCTGTTATATATGTGACAGTGGAGAGCTCTGAAGTGCAGTTTGGGAATACCGCACCGACTGATATGCCGTAAACTCAGGTGCGGTATGCACGAGATATCTACACTTCCCTCTCAATCTAGCTTCGAATCTGTCTCTACCTATACCTATAGTGTACTTTATTTTAAATCATACCAGCCTTTGCATGGATGCAGCAAACACAAACCTTTCTCCTTTATTGGTCTTTCCATAAGTTAAAACAGAATGAAAATCAGCTGAGCTGTTTTGGGGTCCACAGGGAAGATACGTGCACATAATTGATTTTTGTTTATAAAGTATAAAATAATTTGCATCTATTGAATCGCGGCTTTAATCTGATACTTGTAAGATTACAAAATTTTATCTTTTAAGTAGGTACAGTCGGCTGCATAAGTCGATTAACACATTCAAAAGTGCAAAACAACTGAACACTCATCTGTAATCAGATCTTGGTCTTTTCTCTCTCATCTGTAATCAGTTTTCTACAATAGTTATTGTATAGAGACAGATAAATCCTAAAAAGGCCAATATATTATTGACCAATATTTCATAATTCGTCTGAGAGCGGTGACGAATCCAATCGAATGAATCCGATTATTCCGGAGTGCATTGATCATCATCAACTCTATAGTGTTGAACACTAAAAACTTAGAAGAACTTAGCTCATAATTTATTATTTTATTTATCAGCGTTATTGAATTCATTTTGAATTGTTTAAAAGCTCAAATAATATCATTTAATTTTATTATAACTTTAAAACAATTTAAATTATCAATTTATTGATGAATATCTGGAGATTTGTCGGGCACTACGATCTCGCGTGCGACGTGCAGGGTCAATAAAATATGTAGGCGGCCGCGACGTGTGAGCGAGTCCCTTCCTCTCGTCTTTTCTAATATATAACAAGAAAGAAGATATTCTTTACAACCATTTTCAGATGCATATATGTTGATTGAACATTTTCGAATGTAACTTATATTTCAAACTGTAGGAAGAGAATGGAATTATTCATTTTTTGAACTAAATAGATTCTTATGTTCCAGTACAGGTTACAAAGAACTTTTCAGTTACAATTGTTGAATAGAAAAGCTGTTGCAAAAGCTAAAATAGTGCCTAAAATGGGGTTAATAGGTATTATTTTATGCTATAGTAATATGCATAAATAAAATAACTACTTAAACATAAATTTATTGATTGACCTGTATTTTGTTCAAACGAGGTTCATACAATGTGTTTTTGATCTAATACTTACATGATTATTTATTAATAGTTTCATAAATATATAATCATAATCTCACATTCCTATAAAATCTGGTCAGTTTAGTATTTATTCGAAACCTTAATTTTCTTGAGATACTGTAGGGTACCCACAAATATTCTTTTTTTGTAAGACATTCTGTAAGATATTTTTACTGATATTATTTTTATTATTGTCGACAATAATAGTGGACAAATAGATACCTATTTAATTAAAGACCATGACGACACTGTGCAATCTTCTAACAAAATGCTACCGATAAATAGCTGAACACAATAGTGTAAGTGGACTTCTCGATTAGGAAGCGTAATAACCACTTACAAGCTCAATTGATTTAATACATTGCACTTATATGAGGGAAATAGGTGGCTGTTGTGCCCATCTATAACTAGTAACTACTAAGTATAAGTGGTAGGTTAGGCACGATATTCATATGTATAGTGAATAATATGGTACACAATAGGGTGGTGGGTGGGCTTATTTGTTGTAGTAATAAACATTCATTTGAATTAACAAATAATAAATAAAGAAATCACCTAGCTAAATACACTAATATTGTATGAGATAGAAACCGAATCGCCTGAGTTAGAGAGCTAACACTCATCCAATAACCTCAACCAATTGCTAATAAATTGAAATAATTTTCAATTTGACTCCACAAACCAAAAAAAATTATAGATTTTATAAAAAAATTAATATTTAGTATAAATTTTCTTAATTGTAAAATGATTAGGATATTAGTAAATAATAGAATTGTTGGCTTCTCCGCCTTTATTAAATAATTAATCATTTATGATTGTAAACTTAAAATTTATAGGTTTGATTATGATCATTCAAAATTATAATCGAAGTCATCTACTAAGTTTTTTATGAGGAGTGTGGCAGAGAGTCCACTTGATGATAGGCAGGTAGGTACAATCTCATAATATACCTAAACATAACCACGCATGAGGCGTAAAGAATTAGGGAGTTTGCAGCAGAAAGAAAAGAAGTAAGGAAGGAAAGAAGTAGGCAAGGTGAGGATAGGGATATATAAGCTCTAATACTCCAGTAGGATTGTTACAGCAGATGTATTTTTCATGCTACAAATTACTGTAGCAAATTATTAACAAAAATATATTATCATCGAAAATGTATTGTGTTAATTTAAGAAAACAATTAAAATGCCATAAATGTGTTTAGTACCTACATAAAAAGTACCTTTTACTGATTGGTTACTCAGTCGCTGCTTGTTAGCAAACAACGTTTTTCTTGTACCATGTAACATTTGACACTAAAGCGATGCTGTCTCATTAACCGAGAGGCAGTGCCCGTTGTGGTAAGTTACTGTCGACTTGCAGCAATAAAATATGCCACTTGATTGGCGAACAAACATGGATCGCGGTGGGCATAACTTACCTACTGTGACTCGGGTAGGAAGTAACGTATTATTTTTGGCACAGGGGGGTCTATTTCGCAAAGTTGATAATGCCAGTGAAATTTTGTTTAATAAATTAAACCTAACTTTACTAATATCGGTTGCTCAAATACCCTAGATTGTAGTAACTACTAAGTAAAATTTTAAAAATGCTCCTTAAATTTTTTTAACTTTTCCTAACTAACTATTTCCTTGATTTCTTATTTTTATTTGAAAAAGAAGCTAACCAATTATTATAAAATTTACATAATTTCATTCATTCTCTCTAATAAAAACTATACGTATATTGGTGATTATATTACTTCAATTAGTGAGAAAAAAAATTACATAAATTACTTTCTGTATATACTTATACATAGGTTAAATATGACAACTGATCATACAAGATACGCTTGACATTTTCAGAATAAGCCCCCAGTCCTTATTTCTTATCTTAGATAGGTATTTTGATATCATCAATATAAAAATTGTGCCTTATTTATTCCCAATACGAATTATTATTGCTTAATTTTCTGAAAGGGTACACAACATTGTATCGGTAAGTAAATTGCTAATAAGAAATTCTCTTATTGTATACATCAATATTGACAATACACATCCTTAAATATGCTTCTTTATGAGTTTACCTATCAATGGAATGCCAAGATAACTGCTAATTGTATAGTTGCGGCAGATACAAACAAACAGTCTCTTTTGAATATGTATTTAGCACTCTATCCAGCAATGGAAAGTAATATCTTTAGGAATAATGTTTAAATTATTGCTTTCAAATTAACTGTAAAAAATTAAATTTTAACTCAGCTGTTACAGCGACCTTGAATTTCTATTTACGGCTTTTGGTATCCGCTCCCGACTTTGCCCGGGGTGCAATTTTTATATATACAAACTTAAGTCATTAAAATATTACATACATAATACTGAAAACGAACGAATTTACGTTATTATAATTTATAAAAATTGATAAAAAGTCATATATTGAGATATAATGTCACTTTTACTTAATAAAGTAAAGTAAATAAAGTAAATAGGTATTTTCAAGTTATCGATTATGTATGTAGACATATTGGCTAAAAGTTGTAAAACAATATTGTAGGTATATTCACTAAAAAAAGAGATGCGTTTCGGCATTTTTACCTACCTAAATAAGGTGTCAGTTGTAATGTCCGTTTTTAAAAGTTGCATGCTTACATACAACCGTATACTTTAGACTTGGAAACTGGTCCGATAAGTACTAAAGCAGCAGTTAGATGCTAATTTTATGAGACATTCAAGAGTAATCGTCTTACGGCCTCCCGATGCTTGCACGTAATACAAACTAAATATAACCGAATCTGTATTTCAAAATATATTTCGTACCGGTTTATGCAACCGTTCTTATTATTACACAATAAATTATGTATTTTTTATAATGATTTATGTGTTTCTCGATTAAGACTTTAAATCACATTTTGAGTTATATATTCGCACGTTAACAATTTGATTTTTTTAAATGTTTGTGAAATTGAAGATGCGCCTATATTAAGCTTAAAATATGGTTGAACTTAAAAAGATGTAATAAAATACAAGGATATTGTATGTTGCAAAATGAAGATGCGGACAGTAATTTCGAAACGCAATGCCATACGGTATACGGTGACCTTATATGCCTATAAGTTTATGAAAGGAGTAAAGATGAAGCTACTGTCTGAGCCGTTGTTCGCGCTCGATACGGCAAAATTCAATTTACGTAGCCATATTGCCGGAACGTCAAAATGTTAATTAAGGCGAGTCGAAGTGAAGACACATTCTTGGAAAGTAATGAATACGGATTTTTAATTTGTCACGAGAGAAACTGAGAAGGCATTCTTTCTCCACAAATTATTAACACATAATAATGTAATTTTATGGTTTCCCTTAATGGAACGTGGGGGCTATCTGAGTGGTTCGGGGTTCAAAATACGGCTCCAATAACGCTTCATGTTAATGGACTTGCTCGATGGAGTTTTGTACATTAAATGTAAGTAGGTATAGGCATTCACGTCAGCAGGTATGTATTTAAAATTTACTATAAATTACAGAGTACAGTTCATTTATATTAAAGCAAATTTATATAACTCTATTATCTAATAAAAGATAATAATTAATTAGTACCTACCTATGTTATTACATACCTACACTTTTTTTTTTTTTTTAGGTAGTAGCATTTCAATTTACATTATAGCTTAGTTTTTGAATTACTAACGAAAAACTAAACATTTGTTTACTACTTTTGCTCTTTTTAAGTGTTGGTAAAACAATTCGATAATTTATGAATCTAATGAGCTATCGCACATATTTTTGGGAGCTTGGGAGCACATATTTTTGGGAGCACAAATGTAGGAAAAAGGTCTAAAAGCTTAATAGAGCGACATAAAACTTATATGTAATTTTAAATTCAAATCCATATTTATAAATAATATAAAGCAACAATTAAAACTTATTAGTTTCTCCACAAATCTAGGTTTACAACATACTAGAATAGCTATATTCTATTTGACGTAGATTATTTACAATAATATCTGTTACAATAGGTAAGTTGTGGTCGATACAATCCATAACATAGTCCCGTATTGTATAAATTTATGCATCTATTAACACTTTATCTAACACGACTAAAATATCGTCGTGTTTTGTTGTTCTTACACATAGCCGGTAAAGCGCCCCCACACAAGTGGATCTTTGAAAAACAACTAGTTATTTTGACAAGCAGACGCTTTCAAACATGCCGTAAATACACAACCGATTGTGAGAATAACAACCTTAGCTTTAAAGAGTTAGAGTTCAATTCCAGTTGATTGTAAGTATGAAAATATAAGATTCTTCTCTTTAGTTACGCTAGACCTTAATTTTAATTTAGAATGAGCTTTTTATAGAAGACTCTGTGAAGAGAAACGATTTTTCATTAGCGATGAGGCGGCACCGATTGTATTTATTGGATAAATATTGTTAGGAAAAACTCCGCTGAAGAAAATAGGGCTAATAAAATGTAAAATATGAAAGCACGCGGACACGTGTAACTAATTGTTTAATAAACGTAACGTGTATTTGGTTGAGGTTTTAAGAAGTTAAGGTATTAAAATGTAAGCTGCCCTGCAGGAGGGATTTTTTTTTAATGAAACATGGATTTAGATAGACAGGTATTCAAGCCTTGGGGAACCACTTGCCGAAAAGATAATTTATATGTATCTTTCTAATTTAAATACAATTTAAAAATTTGCCATAATTATAAACACTTACGTTCTTTCTTATTTACATAACTATATATATATATATATATATATCGACGGTTAAAAGGTAATAGGGTCTAAGCGACAAAAATCGAATTGTTCAGGAGAGCAGTTTAAAGTTTGAAATTGTAGAAAAATGGACATAACTTTTTTATTTATTGTCGTATTGTGAAACTGGAAACAGCTCTAGAATCAAAAAAAATAAAGGCATTAATTAGCACATTTATTTATTTAACTCGACGTTGTTTTATGTGGTTTTATGTCGCTTAGATCAATTGGTCTAATTTTCCTTATGAGGTAATACGGCATAAGTTACATCTACATTTAAAAAAAAGAAGAGTATAGAAGACTTAGCTACATTTGATATCCTCATACCAAGAGGTAATAGGGCATAAGTCACATGACTGTAGAATAACTTAAATGGGTAAAGAAGGATAAGTGACGATTCACGTCAATATGCTAAAAAGTAATAGAACATAAGAAACAGTGTTTAGCAAAAACATCGTAAGGTTGTTAGACATTAGCGGCACTGTAAGTGGATTAAAGAAAAGGTAATATGATATTTCCACACATCAAGATTTCAATACCAAGAGGAAAACGAGAACATGCAACATACGGCATTATTTGGGCAAATGGTAGCGCGGACTAAATGTAAGTTCTTAAAAATAATAGAATCATAACCAACATGATTCTTCTTTAAAATAAGACTTAACAGCCTTATCACACTAGCGGTTTGCGAGCGGGTTTGGGGCGGAGCGGGCGCGCAGGGAATGCGTCGCGGACTTGCCGCGCGCGAGTATGTTGCGTACTCGCAACGAATTCGCAACGTTTTCTTCGCGTGTTTGCAGCGAGTTTACGACGTCAAATACAGTCGGTAACAAAATGGAATCCGACGAGGAAACACTGCTGTTGCTTTTGTTACTTCGAAGACACAGGAGACGAAAACGAAAGCATCTACGAATTTGGGAGCATCCATTTTCAATTAATGGACTGGCAGAGAGCGATTACTTTGTGTTTAACAAACGAATAAAAATTATCCTAAAAGATTTCGTTCCTACCTGAGAATGTCAAGACCTACATTTTATGAATTGTTGCATCTGGTACAAATTGACTTAAAACATAGGACTTATGATGTTTGTACGAAATTGTACAAAATGACGTCCACGACGAATTCGCTGCGCTCCCGTTCCGCCCCATATCCTCTCGCAAACCGCTCTAGTATGATAAGACCTCCAGAGTTTAAGAAGGTACTTTTCAGAAGAAAAGTATTTAGAGTAGGATTTAGGATAATGTAGGTTATTAAGCTTATTTGTTTATATACCCTTATAAATAACATAGCTCAAATGATTGGGGAAACCTGTGGTTTAATTAGGTAGGTACCTTAGGGCTACGATGATTTTGATAAGCTGAATTACTAGATTACTTATCTACATTACTATTTTACCTTATAATCTTACCTAATTGTTAATGACTAAATGAAATCAAAACGATAATCAGTCAGTGGTAAGTACCACATCAAAATGGTAGATTAAAGGAACTATTATTAGGTACTTAGTGGTCTTTTAGACTATCGTAAAAGCTCAGCACTTGAAAAAATCGACTGCGTAACAACAAACTTATCAGCTAATCGAGTTCAATATTAAAATCAAATAGTTACTTAATCAGCATCTCCTGAATATTAACTTTAGTAGGTCTTTAGGACGCAATAACCTGGAGAAAAAATGAACAATGAATCATGAATAAATAGTGTTACAGATAAACTATTGGTCAACATTATCTTCGATGTCAGTATCGGGCAAAGTATCTTTCACCTTTTTGTTAAAAGTTAAAGCTATAAGTACTCTGCCTGAAACTGTCGAGGTATAACTTGGTCTGAGCAAAGTTTCAATAAATCTTTGTGTTTATTCTCATTAATGGGCAGGGGTGTAAGATAGGAGTCCGGTAAGTCAACTTTGTTTTTGACGCGACTTACTTACGGGACACAAGTGTCTCCGGATCCATAGAGAATTTAATTGTTGCTGATGTACGGTTTTTTTTGAAAGTGGCAACTCGTATTTTACTGATTTTACCCACAAGATTTCCCACGAAATACTTGTCTGCGAGTAGGTCCCGTCTCTTAAAATCTTTGTGAGTTAACTGCTCAACATCAAAGGGTTTTGGATTTTGTCTTGCCGTTTGAAATACCGTATACCATTGGGAAGGAGCCCAGATAGTGGTATTTTTAACTTTGTTTTCATTAGTCGCATGTGCCGAATCGACTGTCATGTAGGTAGGTATGATCGGTAAGCAAAAAAAATATTTAAATAGATTCCATAATACTGCAAAGTTGCAGTCTCGTTCAGCATTACAAGAACAATTTTGTTCCGATTTTGACCGGGACAACAGTCACAATAAAAAAGATGTCGTCTTATATTTCCACGTTAGTCAAGCTTCGTTATGTATTTGCTTAATATTGTAGCCATCTCATTAGCACAGCGATTAGGGTAATCGGCTTTCGTCTCAATAATAGCAATAAATACCTATTTTGTGTGTTATTTATGAATTTGCTGATGTTTTGATTTTGAATCATCCTGTAGAAAGTGTGTATTCTTGTTCTTTTTGTCAACAAGGATGCACCTATGCGAGCTAGCTGTATGTTACAGCGGGACAAGCGGCTATAAGATGTATTAAATTGTAGCTGCCTACTAAATACGAATTATGTACGAATCTTTCTTTAATTTGTGTTTCTGTTTGTAATTATGTACATCTATGTTATTGTCGATAACTCAGGTGTACGCTAGAAACTCAACTGAGTTTTTCTCTGACTCAACTGAGTCACCTTAACTGTGTACCATCTATTGTTTTTTGTGTGTAAATAAATAAATAAAAATATTGCGCGTATATACCATTTTCGTAGATTGAATTTGAATACACCGTCACCACCGTCATTTCACGCGGCCGACTGATTTTGGAATAAGCGACTCGTTAAAATAGTTACTTGAGTACAAAAACGTGATAAAAATTGGCGTAAGCATCAATTCGTAAATAATCATTGTAAAGTAGTACGACGTAAGCGACACAGTTGTATTAAAATATTAAATGGTAGTAGGGTATAACCGACATTTCAATATCAAATTTGATTTCAGTAATTGCGTATAAGCGACAACTATATTGTAAGGTTGTAAATGGTAGTAAGGTATAAACGACAGTTCAATAACAAATGTCATTTTAGTAATTGCGTATAAGCGACAACCGTATTGTAAGCTTGTAAATGGTAGTAAGGTATAACCGACGCTTAAAGTTTTTGATGAAAAAGGTAAAGAGATATTAGTTCCAGCTTTCAAAACAGGGGCTAATGGTAAAGAAGCGTAAGCGCCTGGAATCTCTACGACAGTAAAAAGTAAAAACACATTACCGACTATATACCAAAAGTGATGCTATTTTACAGGGGTACAAGCGCCTTTAGGGTAAAAAAAGCCTAAAACTCTGTTGGTTATACCGAATGACACTTCGAAAACGCAGTTTTTTGCTTGGGCATAAGCGACAAAAAAGTCGTCGTAGAGCCACGGGAATAAGAGCATTCGAAAGAGCGAAAAATTTTAAGTAAGATGGCATTCATAACTCATTTCCGACCAAAGTGTCGCTTATGCCCTATTACCTTTTAACCGTCGATATATATATCACTACTTTTAAGTTCATAAAGAACGTTACCTACATTTTCAATATGAACTTTAAGTTCGGCTTAGGGAAATGCTTATCTAATTCGGAATTACAGTATTATTTTTTAACAATTTCAGACTTTTATAAAAAGTATGGTTTCAAATAGGTATTTTACAGATTTTTTCTATGTATCGTGAAGAAATTTGAGTGATATAAAATATTGTATATAAAACAATGTTTGCCTTTTAAAAAATAGCCATACATATTTAAAATGCACCCCTAACTTACAAAGCCTAAGTATTGGCATAAAAAGTATTAGTATACCTACTTTATATGGTTCAATGTGTACTTTATTAAAATAATTTAAACATTTACTTTATTTATAAATGCCCCAAAGGAACAAATATTAGGTAAACACGTGTACGTAATGATTTAATATCCTAGGTGAATCGTACGCTTCCAGAACGAAACTGCTTTAATCAATTTTTGATTAAATTTTTCCCCTGCCTCTTTGCAGTGACTAAAAGAAAAACATTTCTAATTATTTAAAACAAAGCAATTAGGTATTTATAAACTTTGTTTACAGATGAAACAAGATTTTTAAAATAATTCACATCCTTTGTCTCTTGCAACGACGCAAAAGATTTTTTTTGTAAATTCTTAATTATCCCTCTCTCTTTTTATATAGTTTCTGTAGCGATAAACATTTTTAAGGAATAATAAAAATTATCTTGAAATATCTATTAAAGAAAGGCCAACGAGACAACGCTAAGAAAGTAAACAAAGTTTTAAGGGTTCTGAAGATGGCTGTATGGGAATACAGGAAGCAGACAGTGAAGTACAGGGAAAAAGACGGGTTTTTAACATTGAGATGTCTCCTTGAATTTACTTTATGTAATACGTCATTAAGGTATATCTACAACCGTTATAGTAAATAATAAAATATGTCTATCGTGGGGTATTAGAAAATATAGATGAAATATGTTCTTAATAATATTAGAAAGAGCTTTAAATAATAAAATTAAATAATCAAAAAAGACGATCTTTACCAACAACAATGTTGCGTTAGTTATATTTTTGTCTAAAAGAATACCTAATAAGTTATTGGGTAACAACTTTTATAACTATATCTGCCTACTTATATACATAATAATAATAATATGTCTTTTTTGTTTATATTATGTCAATCAAGTCTAATGATATTATAACTAAGTCTAATGATAAGTATATTATGAAAATCAAGTCTAATGATTTTAGAATACCTACGCCATAGTGGGAATGCGCAGTTATTTTCTTAATACAGAAAATTCATTTGAAAGTAATATAACTAATTACATTTTATCTACTCAATTATGAACAGTCGGTGAATCTGAATATGTATAAGGGTGTACGTACACATTATACGAGTATACATTTAAAGATTAAAATTTATAACGCATCTAATCTAGTTGAAGTAAAAGCCCGATTGGCATTATGGGTACAGTAAATAAGCCTTTAATTTGAATTTTAATAACTTTAAATTCTTCACACCGTACACTCTGCTAGAATTTACACGTATCGGATTGTCAACCGAAAGCAATTGGAATAACATAAAAATGTCGTAAAAAGATCGTAAAAGTATTGTACGGCCGGTTCAGGGATAATTCCGTTCGCATAATATCGATACCGAAGCGGTTTCTACTTCTTAACTCATTATGTAATTATTATTATCGGCGTATTAAACTTTAGGTAGTTCGTGGTTTCGTAAAACAAATGATTATTACCTACTTTACTTTAAAGAAATGTTGCCAGCATTAAATTAAATATAAAAATCAAACTCTTTGTTTCTAAATCTGTAATCAAAGCAATGTTGAATCATACCTACCGAACTGCGTTACAAATTGCCACAATAAAATGATTGTTGTACCATTGGTCATAATATTTTTAAAATAATCAATAGATCACCTCTTGGGTGATCCATGGATAATAAAATTTATTATCCTTGGATGCAGACTAACCTTTGGAGATATATATACCAAGGGTCTAAACAAGTATCCCAGGTGAACTTTACAGGTTCACCTGCTAAAGTTTACATAATACATAATGTCTTCATATCGTACATCTTAAATGTCATCATGAATGTATCTATCTAGGTATGTACCTATGTAAGAAGATCAAGATGTATCTATCTATATAAATTATAGGGACACTTCAATTTTACTTCAATTTTTGTCAAACTACCAATTTTACGAAGTAGGTAAGAATATTATTAAATTACTTTTATAAATTGTATTCAAAAACCTTCTCTTTTGACTACCTAAGCGTACATGCCTTCGTTTTTACTATGTAAAGAAGAATTTTTAAATATCAAAGTAGTCAGCCCAAATAATCAGTCAACTGAAGTGGTAATGGGTGAAAAATGTCTATCGTGCATTGGGTAGACGCTCTCTGGACCGATGACCTCACTCAAGATTAGAGAGCGCTGGGAATACATGCGAAGGGCGAAGGGCCGAGTGTGATGGCGTTCATTTAAAACAGGGGTGGCTTATATGATCTGATGATGATGATAACATTGAAAACAATTTCAAATTTATCATTTACTTGTTCAAAGTTTTCTATAAGGTTCTTGCAATTTAATTTAATATGTCATAAATTAATGTATGAATTTTGATTGTGAAAGATTACTTCACGACACTTTATAGATGTAAAAATTACACCATTTACTATATTAATAAAAAAAGAGTTTTCTTTTCATTTTAGTGAAGCAGGTTCATTTTAGTAATTCATTTCCAAAATATCAAGTGATCTAATCAGAAATATTTGTCTTCTATTCAGTCTTATATTTTGGTAATAAATTTAAAATTTGAAGAGTTACCTATTGAATCAAAGATTAATACAGAATATATCTTCTAAAATAGGTATGTTCATTTCCAAAATATCAAGTGATCTTTTATAGTTGCTTGTGTTATAGGCGACGGTAGCCACCTACCATCAAGTGGACTGGAAAATAAAATAAAATAATTAGATCTAATCAGAAATATTTGTCTTCTATTCAGTCATATATATTTTGGCAATAAAATTTATAGAGTTACCTATTGAATCAAAGATATTTAATACAGAATATATCTTCTAAAATAGGTATGTTGCGCTTGCACTACCTGTTTGAAAAGAAACAAACATACAAGAAAATCATGACGCATTGCTTCCAATCAATAATTAAGTTTAATGTTATTTGCTTATGATTAATGTTCTATTGAAAATCATTAAAATTAGATTGATTGTATGTCAAATATTATTAACAATGATTATAGTTATCGATAATACAGCATTCCAAACGAATGAACAGAAAAATAAACTTAGGTAGGTATACCTATTAGGTCAAATACAGCAAAAGTAAAGAAAGCCGAATACGAAAATATCTTATCAAAGTAAAAGATAAAAGTTTTGAGGAATTTATTTGAGAGCCGGTTGTGCGTTCAGATGAAGATGGGACCGTAATGGCGCGACACTCGCCGAACTTTCTTGAACCTCGTATTATTTTCAATATTCTTTTTTCATAATTTGTTTTTATGTAAGTACTTAGGTATATTGTTTAGAAAATATGAAAATTGTATTTATACATTTGTTAAATAGGTATCTACCTGCGCCCGCGACTTCGTCCGCGTTGAAAAAGAAAAAGTAGCTTATCCTGTAGGTACGTCTAAATGTCTAATACGTGATACGTCTAAATGTCTAATACGTGATACGTCTAAACGTCTAATATCTACCAAGTTTCATAAAAATCAGTTAATTCGTTTCAGAGTTATGGAGGAACTATTTAGTCGTTCAGATTTACTAGCTGCTGCCCGCGACTTCGCCTGCGTATAAAAAATAGATAAAAACTTATTTTCAGACCTACCAAGTGTAGTTAAACATATAGAATTTCATCAAAATCGTTTTTTTTTTTCGGAGGAGTATGGCAGAATTTTATATATTAGATTAGTATCGATAATTAATTTCGTTAAAAATACTTACATTATAAGTTAACTACTTACCTAATGCCAAGAAATTGGTTAGGATAGGACATTGCTGCCAAAGATAAATTAATTGCCAAATTAATTTTAATCACATAAAATCTTTATTTTAGAACAAACTCATACATGCATTAACCGAAAGAAGATTTAGAAAAGTCTATCTCTTACCTGATAATCGTTAAATGAACTTCTTTTCTCCATAAAACAACTGCCAAGTAATATAACCGAAGAAAATTGCGTTACTGACCCTAAACTTTCGTTAATCCATTAGTTTGATTAGGAAACATCCCGCAGCCTGTTGGGCATTTAACTTTTAACTATCTCTAGCTACCGATAAATATACCAACATACCTATTCTACCTATCTATATTTTTATTCATCCTGTCCTTCTATCTCTCACTGGCATCTATAAGCGAACATATTCTATCCGAGTCCATTGAAATATCCACTTTATTTTGTAGACATTAGGTGTTATTTTGATTTGATTTTTAAAGAATTAGTGTGGAGATATCATGTATCGATTGGTAGAGGCCCAGAGTCGATACAACCGCTTCTATTTACGTTCTTTACCTATTTATAAACCAACATATCGTCGCTTCCTACCTGCGCTCTCTCGTTGTTCTGTTTTCTAGCAATGTTGACACAACCGGATATGAGGAGTATACATAGACGCCGAAAGAAAATGAAAATGTCAAGAGATCGAATTAGCGTTGGAAAATTTCTTGCAAGAAAAATGTTGTAAAGCAAGGTTTATTTTAGAAATTTATAAGAGGTCTTTGAACTCGTCTAGGTAATATATAAACGTAGCATTTTGGTGTTTTGTGGAATGTTAAAAGCTGCTAAACATATAAAACAAGACATTGATATATTTTGTCGTAAAATTTTGTATAATGATACTGAAAGCCATTAAAACTAAACTAACAGCACACTTTCTAATTTCTAACTTACACCTGTTAGATGGAAGGATTTATTATGAGGCCGGTACCACGATATTGTCACTAAACGGCCGTTAAGACACGTTTATCAGGTGGCAAATGTCGCAAAGAAGACGACGCGTGCCAACAAGTTTACTGTCCATAAACCGAAGCAGTTAGAGCTCATCTTTCTTGTTAACGATCGTCCAGAATTGTTTATAGTGTAAAAAGTGAGTAGGAACTTGACTCCACAGAGGCTTGCGGAATTAACGATCGGAAATATTTATGGCTTCCCCACGTTAAAACCTTAACTTCTAGTTTGAAAGGTCGTGGAATCGGCCCCTTTTGTCTAGACTTGGCGAGATATGTGACTTAGAAAACGCCAATATTCGCATTTTATGTTCGTTTAAGGAGAAACTGAAGGCGGATTACGCAACTCGAAACGTACCATATATTGTTAGTCGGCAGTAAAATACTTGAGTTACCGATTCCATCGACATTTAGTGTTGAACAATCGGCCAGTGTCGATGAGTCAGTCGGCGCCCGAGGACGGAACGGACCTACTATGATACGGAAATCAGTACCCTTACCATGTGTTCCATAAATAAACAACCCGAGGTTATTTTAGATACTTCGCTAGGTCATTGTGATTCAAAGTCACGTTCAATCACAGACTATAGTCGCTATTTTAATTTCATAGTCATTGTATCAAAGAAGCACCTTCACGGAAGAAAGAATGATAGAATTTTGATCGCAATATGGCTTTTGTACGAAACGCGCCAGCATGTACCCTTCATTTATTAACATTAAACGTCTTGAGAAGTCTGTGCCGTTTTGGTCCTAATTAAATATTCCAATATATTCCCCCCACGTTCATATTACCTTTTACTTGTTATCAACTCATATTACGACCATTATTATAAATTAAAACACTCGATTTTACTGCTGATAATAAGATTGTGAGGCTACTGTTTTACGTCGAGCAGTCGCTGAAGTACCAGTAAATCTTTTTTGTAACTAGCCAATGAAAAAACGTGTGAAAAACACCTAAAAAGCACCTAAACCAATTAAAATGCAATAAAAGCGGCGGATTCCCACCATAATCGTCTTGTAACTGTGGCTTTTATACAGTGGATGATAAACACGGCTCTCGTGCCGAACGTAAAACAACTTTTGTTACTATTTTATGACAACAATTACGACCAATAAAATGTGAAGCGTTTATTCGTCGGAGCGATTCTTGCGGTCGCGCGTGACGTCATCGCAGGTTACTTCTCTACTTTTTCACAGTGCGTTATTAAATTTAATTTTACAAATTAAACTAGCTATAAAAATATATTTGAAATATATTTATTGTTTTCAAATAACAAACTGAGTTTGGTATTTATTATTGAATAAATATACTTAGATATGAAGAGAAAAAATATCAATGTAACAGTATAAAGAATGTACTTCGCTGCAATTTATCACAATAGTTACTTACAAATTAGAAATATAAATGTTCTCTTGTTTACCTAAGTAAGGTACTTACTTCCATAAACGTTAATTAATTAAAAAAAATTAATCATGGATTGGTACTTACTAAGTGCTTACCTTAAATATTATTAATTAGGTAAGATTTATTTTATTTAAATTCTATTTTTTTAATTATACAAAAATATTTGAATTCAAATAAAATTACAAATAATGCTTAAAATAAGTTTAAAGTCTACTTAATCAATACTTTATTAACGAATGTTACAAAAATACCTACGAAACAACGGTTTTAAATATTGAATTTTAATCTCGCTATATACATTGTTATAGGAGACAGTCTGTGTGAAACTAAATAATGTAAAGTGGCGTGTTTACAAAGGCATCGTGTTAAAATATTCGCGTGAAAATGCACCCAATTTGGCGGATGAGACGAGGGTTACAATTTGTGTTGATAGTTGTTATCTGAGCGACCCATCGTCAGCCGGATTGTAGCGTCTACAGCAAAAATAAAACCTAAGAATAATAATTTAATTCGATAAGCAATCTTGACAGCGCCAATTAGGTAGATATCTATAAAATTATTTATTAATTTAACGATGTCACTTAATGCAATAGTCATAAAAATATACATCGATTTGAAAAGGCTTATTAGTTTAGTAGGTATTAAGCTACCGCTAATATAAATTTTTAATGTGTTATTGGTTAAGTTAAATAAGCAGTGCTAAGCAGTGCTTAAGTGTGAAGTTGAAAAGCAACTTAAAATATTCGTTCTACTTATTAGTTAGATACTGAGTGTTAACTGTGTAATAATTTTATTATCAAACTATTGAATAAGTAAAGAAAAACACTGTGGTGGAAATTATGTTACATATCCGTTAATATAGTAGGTATTTATTCCATATACACAACGCTGCTTATTGCACACAAATGTTGAAGGAATTCGTAGATAATGATGTCTGGTGTGGTGTTGTCTGGCTGCCCTTTTGAAATGTCTCATACCTACTTGACATTTACGATTAACACCATCGTATTAATACAATCATTAATGGGTCAAAGCACGCCATTTTAAAGGGCAACAAATTCTTTATCATTGTTACAAAAATATTTGTTGAATAAGCAAGTTATAAGTAGCTAGGTATATAGGTTGTGTACAGTCGATCTATATAATTTTATTAGTAACGACCCGCCCCCGGCCTCGCACTGAAATGAAATTTTCAAAATCAATTTCAATTTTCTAGACTTTAAGATTTTCATATAGAGCTTTTAAGAGTTTTCAATTAATAAAATTAATATTAAATACAATCGAGTTTTCAATTAATAAAATTAATTAAATAATACCATTAAATAGATACCTAATTCTTAATAATTACAAAACAAGCATTAATTTAATAAAATCTGTTACCTGCAGAAACATTAGAGAGGGTAAGGGCCTCTTTCACCAACTATAAGTAAAGTGTGGATTAGTTACCTTTAGAAATAATTTTATGTTTTATTAAATTAGGCACTCGGTTTACTGCATCTTTCGATAGGCGATTTTTTTTTATTATTTTCTTTTTAATGTTTGGGACTTTTACTGTACTAACAAAGGTCTCCATTATCCCGACTTTAAATGACAGTTAGCCTACTTGACAGACGGTGAAATAGGCGCTAAGTGTATTTTATACTTAGCACAACTAGTTGGATATCAAAATAATTAAATAACTGAAATGGTACCTAGAGCATATTAAATCTATTGCTTAAAATTGGCGATATGCTAATTGCTAAATACCTATTTCTACACATTTAGTATTTGAAAGTAATAAATTTTTTTCTCAATATATTACTGAAAAATATAGCACTATTGAGCTAAATTAAATAATTCAAATATATTAAAAAAGTTAAAGTTATTAAGTATCCACATACATATTATAAATAAATCTTCTTTAAAATTTGTTGACTCTACTTCCTTTCGTATTCGATGCTCCCTCACCATGTATTTAAATGAGAAAATCCCCAAAACCTACGTCTCTACAAGATACGTGTGTGGTACTATAATACTCGTAGGTAGCAAATATATATTTATACCAGGCAATAAACAGACTTTAATTAGTAACTAGCAATGAATTGGGATTTAATACTTAAAAAGTACAACATATTAAATAACTTAAATGCCTACAATATTAGCTGCCAATTTCGTAAATTGGAGCTTCTGAACTTTGGATGAAGTCCAACTGACATACATTAACAAGTTATCAAGTTTTATTATCAAATTCAAATTCAAAATACAAATTAATTTATTTTCAAGTAACTAGACCCATATTTTGTTTATACATTCATTGTTAATATATAACTAAACAGTTCCTAATTAAATAAAATCAAAACAAATTTTTATATTATCAAATTTAAAAAATTGTTTTGATTAATATTTAAATTATTTGCACTAAAATATTTGATTTTCACAGATTTCAAGAACTACAAACAAGTAAATGTTCAATCATATCTATATATGAACAGTATGCTATTACATGTCGAAATAACCTAAAGAGGGCGAGTGGGCAAAACGATCTTAGGGGTCGGCATTCGTCCCTCACAAGTGCGGTTGCATAACTTTATTTTAAGATTAACATAATTAGAATGGTACCGTCTGTTTACTTAGGGCTCAATAACATTTGCCATTTATTAAACAACGTCGCGACGTTTGCTCTGCTCCTTAATTGGTGATTTAAGGCCGGCGCTAATTAGCTTGAGCGTTTTAATAAACAAAATGCTTTTACTGCTTCATAATTTGCGGAATTAACGTTTTAGCTAATTACACTTTAACGGAGAGTAAAATGGTAATAGGGAGTGGGCATATATCTACGCGTATTATGTAGTTAAAAATAGATATAAAAAGTATGAAGGTTACAATAAAATGAAACTAAACTTATGCATTTTAATCAAATATATCAACCGGAAAATAATTCTATAATTCAGTTATATAATAACATTTAAAAAGCAATGAATAGGCACGCTTATGTGTAATACCTATACTTAGGTATAAAAGTTTTTATTATACGGCTATAAGTAAGTATATTTTTGTGTATAACTTAAAAACAAATCACTAATACCCACAAAAATAAATACCTACCAACGAGGAAAAATCCTCCCTAAATTGACGCCATGGAAGAGCATCAGGTGTTTTCTACTCATCCAATAAGACGGTATTAACTTAAATATATTTGTGGGGGTTGTAATGTGCCCTATTCGACATAAATTTCGTTTAAATTTCTAGCTAAAAATTTTATGAATGTCAAGGGTAAAGCCAAATATATTAATATTATGAACAAGAGGGTGGTCTCTTAAATAATCTTATGTGTGTATATAATATAGCCCTATAGTTTCTTACTAATTCTCTTCGAGCTATATTGTACCAACTAATTGCATCGAATTTCATTAGTAAAACGACAAACAACAGCTGTTTCTTTTACGGAGCTATCGACAAATGGAAGTTATGTATACAATAATGGAAATAACTTGAACATAGTGCCCAGTTTTAATTAACAAGTTAGCAAGTCAACTAAGAGACATTTTACAATAGTTATAATTATTGTCGGGGGTCCATATTTTGTCTATTATATGATACTAGCAACTCGCCCCGGGATCGCTCGTATGCATGTTTTGTTATATTAATAAATTTTTATTTTATTGTATAGGTATATATGAACTATAATATAGGTATTTTATTAACAGTGAAAATGAAATAAGGAACAGAATTTAAAAAAAAATATACCTATATAAAAAGTTTTCAGTAAATTTTTAATTTTATTCACTTAGTGACTGTCCTAATGTCCTTCTAATAGACACTGGGAATATTATGTTCATATACCATACCTAATTCCTTTTTATTACTTGAAATTACTTTTTTGAAGATCTAAAAAAGCCTTTTTTATTAAAATATGCTAAAGTATATAACATATTTCAATTGTTATAAATTAGAATCAACTGTGTATATTTATATACACCGCCTCTATTGTCGGGTTTCAGATCTTACCGAACGCTGTCTGTCTTACAATACCTAAATATTTACTAAAGTATTATCAATTAAATTTAAAAGTTAATACATTTTCAAATGTATTATTATTATTACCGAGTGACGACCGCTTGTATTTTCGTTTTAGCGCTGATAAAACATTGTAATAAAATATTTAATTGGGTGTGTCATACAAAAATTTAAATCAAAAAAGCCTGTTAACAATGTTCAATATTTGTCTAAAAATACTGAGTTGATAGGCGATATGGCTTGTTAAAAAACAAATAATACTCGTACCAAGGCATTGCGACATTTCACTATTCTGTTTTCAATTTCGTGACGACCTTTCGTCCGGGCCTTTGACCGAACATCGAACGCTGTACCCCGTTGTCTAGACGGCAGGATACTTTCACACTGAACAGGTTGATAAAAAAAAACTTTTTTTTTTCTAGGATTTGTTCAAGTTTCACCTACCAGTGTAGATGATTAATCAAAAGTCTAAAAATAATCTATACTAATATAGATATATATTACTAGGTAATATTATTAGATAGACGTGTACGCGCTAATATCAGCAATTACTGGTTCGAATTGAAAAATTATTTTTGTGTTGGATAGTCCATTTATCGAGGAAGGCTATAGGCCGACGAAGTCGTGGGCACCAGCTAGTTAAAAATATATCTAAACGAATAATATTTCAATCATATTTTTAATACAAATTTAAAAATCACCACACTAACCAATTAAAAATAGGATTAAGGATAGCAAATTATTTAATGGTAGTTATATAATCTACCTTGTTAGATATATTCTATTACTAATCTATATCTACAAATGTAATCATTAGCTCAGAATGTCTAGCAACGCACAGCCAAGGCACTAAGTCTAGGAAGCTAAAATTTTGAACATATTATGTTTATTTCATAACGTACCTAACTAATTATCTGCTAAGAAAATATTTTTTTTAAATTTCAATACCTTGCATTGCTGGGGAGGGATTACTAGTTTAACGAGAGTGATTTGGATATAAAATATATATTCTACACAAAACTTTTATAAACTAATAAAATTAAAAAATAATAGAAATATTAATATAAATTTATTTTCCATTATTAGTAATAAGTAGATAATAAACAGAGTTGCGTTTGCCCGCCATTGTATGAGATTCCTTAGCGAGCCCTCTGCTGCATGTCTCTGCATTTTCCCTCTTGTAGTTTTATTTTACGAGCCGCTATCTATACGAGATACGCCTAAATGTGTTATGTAATATGTTTAAATTGGACGGAACAAAATGTATTGTAGTGAAGGGTTGTCTGGTACAATATTATCGTGGTATATTTTAAAACTTTATGTTCACTAACGAAAATATTTAAATGTAAACAAGAAATGTTACCACGTTAAGAAATTTTCTATGAGAATTTTACAATATAAATTAAAACGGGGATTGGCCCTTTTCCGTAATATTTACTCGTACTTAGCAATTAAAATATCAATATAAATTGACTTCACATAGAAAATAATAATATTTATATTTCATTTTATTTTCTTCCTAAAACTTTTTTATATGACAGAGCCTTATTAGATTTGGCGTCGCCATAGACCTGCCTTTATGCTCAAGGAGTCGCTGTAGAAGCTGTGGATTTATGTACCTATACAAGGAACTCAAAGACTCCATTAAGTACCTATTACAATCGGTGTAATATGTAGACTTAAGATTAAGACATCTTTCTATCTTTGAATGCAAAAATCAATATTTCTTCTCATTTTCACAATAGGTTAAACATTTTCTGTTTAAATGAGAAAGTTTGTTCAAATATGTACAGACAGGTACCTATGTAGCACAGCTGAACATCGCTTAATCGAGGCGAGAGGCGAGAGGCACGGCCAAGAGGATCGACATTAATCGGAGGCTTTACGAGGGGAATCTGCGCCGCAGACGAGCGAGTTCTACTACACGTACTCACTCAAATAGTAGATAAAACACGGCGATTACTCCAAGCACGAAGCTGTTTAAATTCGCTACAAAAATTTGAGACTGAAATATAGAGATAAATCGCTTAGAGATGCTCGTAAAATTTTAATAGCTTGAGCTACTAAAAATATATTTGATAGTATTTAAATTTATTTTTTATTTTTGAATTACTAATATTATCAGTTAACTTAACTTGTGTGCCTTAGATTTTTTCTATTTTTTATCTGAAATCAAATATTATGTATTTTCTAAGGTTCAATAATCATTAAATATATAGTAATATTTTAATAGAAATAGAATGTATTTTGTGGAATATATCTTGTAATAAGAGAAAGCATTTTACTCTACATTATCCATATACTATACATCCCTAAACAGAAAGAAAAAGTGGAGCCGGAATCGAAGGAGTTCGCCCAAACTGGAAATATAATTTTAAAGATGGCTGCCTCTCCCGTCCCTCCCTCGACCCCTCCACTGCGCCTAAAATATGCACCCAAAAACCATTGTCTGTTACCATGACAACGAACCGCTCGATACCGGCGCCTCGTAGCTGTATAAGCGGAACTATATTCATCTCCCTCGCTCTTTGGATAGTCTGCAGTCGATACCGGATTGAGATATTTTCTGTTTCATTCGCGCCGGGATGGCCGAGTGCCAGAGATGTAGAGTTAACATTCGTGTCTTGTTAGAAAGCTTTTGCCAAAACAGGAATACCTATTACACATCTACATAACTCTTGGAAGAATTTTGTAGAGGGTCCGAATTAAAACATAGAGAGGGATTCGTATCGGATAGGCAAAGTAGCTATAACAGTACAAGTAGGGTATGAAATTCAGCCTGTTTAGAATGATTGATAAATATTCGTCTAAATAAGTATTTCATTCCAATAAGATTTATTAAAAGTAATCTGCATGCATGCCCATTGGTCGTGTGGTCAGGGAGTGAGCTCTGTGATTCAAGGTTACCAAGTTCGGTTCCCAATAGTCATATTTTTAAAAATTAAAGTGATCTTCCTTAGTTGAAACTTTTATCTATTTATTTTTTACTATACAATTTCTATCTGAATTCTTATGTGCAAATTTTAAATCAATTGACATGACATTTAAAATTAAAAAGGAAATTTAGTAAAAACCTGCAATAGTGTTTTCCTGAAAAAGCAATTATTTAAAAGTCATAATTGCCAGAAACTATTTTCCTATTCTCTTCTTATCCTATGGCGTTGTTTGTGTTAACTACGATAGGTATACTTGGGCAATGGTAGCCTCCTTCCATCAAATGGACCATCGACCTTTTACATCATAAAAATTATAAAAAATATTAAGAATTAAAAATAGTGTAAATAAAATATCACCTGTCTCTCTCTGTACCTCCTTCATAGTTTCTTCTATATATACCATTAATTAAAATATCCAGGGATCATAGGATAAATTGTAAGAAACTGCTTTTTTGCCTTGCTGTTTAATTAAACAAAAATAACTAATTGTCATTGAACAATCTTAATTAATACACACTAACATTATTTACACATTTAACATTATTTAAACAAACAAAACACTTCAATTAACACTATTACATAATTAAATTATTTCATTAAAACTTTTATTATATAGAACTCGTTTAGTTTTCTTCAAGGACTACTGTGCAAATGGTACTAAAGTACAAAACGCGTTTTTCTAACCAAAATTAGAAAGTTTGCATACAGCGTTCTGATTGGTCGGTTGTACAAAAATTTTAAAAAAGCCAATATATCCAGTGACTTTCTCTTTTTTGTTACCATTTGAACAATATAATGTTCAGAAACACCTCAATGCGGAAGGGTTCAAACTTTCGCTTTATGAGACAAAGGCTTTTTGAAACCATTGTCCCAAGCACCTTTGTAGAGCTCCGTTTATTAGTTACAAATGTTAAGAAATTGGTGCTGGGTAGCAATGTAGGTACGAAACCTACTTGCATATTTGATTTCCATATTTTTATTATAACAATAATTTGTGTAGGTATAATAAATACTTCCAAATCCCAATATTATTGTTGAGCAAACATATCAAAATTTATATTTTAAACTATGTAAGCACTGAATAATTAAATTGTTTTATATTTTACAATTGATATAACTTGTTATTAACATGTAATGTATTAAGTATGGGTAAATGTACTTTTGATATAACTTTAAATCTCTAGTTAGGCTAATATGAATTCATAGATATTTATTTTACAATCTATACCTACTTCAGTTTTAGGTAGGTATGTGTGGGCCTTATATATGAATAGTTTCCTGGTCACTCTACTTTGTTCTGTAATACCTACCTATGTGGTTTTATTTGTCAGATCCAGAAATTTTTATCAAGTTACACTCTCAGATTATAGAAACAGAGGTTCCATAATCTGAGGTTACACCTACCTACTGAACAAATTCTTTAAAGAACCTCAGACTGACAAAATTCAGAAATTCTCTCAGTCTGATTATTAAATAACTGTATTGATTAAATTTAAATATAAACAAACTTCTCATATTCGAATGTAGATTGTGTATTGCTTTTGAAAGAAATGGCTGCTATTATAAATGCACCTAGCTTTGGAACTTCAACAGCTCTAGTAAGTTCGAGCATAATTGTATAGATGGCGTCACTATCGGAACAATAAAAAAATTGTTATGAAGCTTCATTTGTTTCAATTTTGTCTAGGTACAATAAATATGTATCACGTGATATTGTAAACAAATATTTTTTTATGTAAAACACAGGGTTTTGTCTAATATAACTACTGATTAGAAATTCGTATTTTTCAAAAAAAAAAAGCTGTAGTCACTTAGCTTGATATGCTCACGAACATCATTTTTTTTTTAATGTAATTATTAATAATCACCTTCAATAGACTTGAAATCTGCATGTTGAATGTCTAACTAGTAGATTAATTTAATTCACAATGAACCAAATAAATTTTGGGTTTTAATAATGACAATATGCTATACAAGTTTGATATGATATATATTTACTTCCGCTATCCTTTTCTCCATCCCTAATCATTCGTTCTAACAAAACCCTATCCCTGGCGTTTGTACCTTTGATTGTACCTAACCTGAACCATATTATAGTAGACCGTCAGGCTGGCTACATACTTTTATATAAAAAATACTTTACCTTTCTTAATTTAAAATAACGCTGTTTATCTTATCTCTGTTCCTCCAGTCACCAGTCACTGTGAAATCGCTTTGTTAAGCTTGATAAATCCAAGCAATTTATGTAAAACAGTTCACTACTACGACCGTAGCAAGAGCTACGGATTTCGTAGCACGCTCGTAGCAAATATCGTTCACAGTCAAAATACACTATAATTATAGTTGTTAATGTGTAATAATTGGTAATAATATTGATTATTATTAATTCTTTTAATCTTATTTCATAAATAATAATAATTTTTTACCTTCTTATTTATGGATCATGACGAAACTAACATTAGGATTTTGTTTTTTTTTTTTAATATTAGGAATACTTTTCTTAAATGATTTATATTCTTTGCTGTGGATATTTAAATATTTCTTTAAAAAGTCATACTTACTTCGAATGTTAGTTTTGTTATTAAAAATGATTGTCATTAGGTATGACAAAGCAAACCTCTTACACATTAACATAAATCTATTTGTTAGGAATTGTTATGTTAAAAAATATGTTAAATTATATTTTTATTAATTTTATTCAATACAATATATATTCAATTAAGAAAACAACAAATTGATTATTTTGAAAAAATGTATTTATTTGCTGAAATTGAACAATAAAATATTTTTATTAAAGACATGTACCTAAATATTTGTATAAACATTGAATAGACTACATACTAAGTATTTTATATATTTTATACATATATTCATTTTAATTAAACTTTACATTTGTTCAAAACTTAATACATATTACAATTAATGACACTTTTTATCAGACTGATATATACCTACTTGAAAATGTATACCGAATATGTAAGTTTTTATGGTTAATTTCAGTTGTAAATACATATTATGCATTAAATACATTTTAAAAAGACATAAAAAGATTATATAATTGTACCTAACCCAAGAAACTAAAACATGCAAGAATACACAGGTAAAAATCAATCAAGAAACACAAGATCTTCGGGAGTCTTCTAGAAGTTCATCTTCGCAGCCGTCGGCTAGTGTCATCTTCTGTTACGTATACTGAAGGTATACCGGAAAGAATGAGGCACTCAGGATACATTCAGTATACGTACAGAAGGCGACGCGTTGTCTTCTGTTCTTCTGTCTTCTGTCTTCTTCGAAGTCTGCCATTTACTGAAACAGTGTAAATTTATCATTAGAAAATATGCCGTGTATTTTTTGCTTTTTTGTTCATAAACAGGTAAAGGTAAAGCTGTATTTTTTTTTATTTCATGTAAATACCTGCTAAATATTAGTATTTTTAGTGTTTGTTTAACAAAGCTCAACAAGAGAATTAAAATTAAAACACTCTTTTATATACTCCGACAGAAAAAAACCTACTCTTTCTAATAAAGAATACATATTATGACTAACAATTCTAACAAGAAATTCATATGAAAAAAAAAACTGTTGTAAAACTTCGGCCAATAGGAGAGGCGTATTTTGCAGAAGGATTGGTTTGCAAAAATGATATTTGCAAACTCACCAATCAGTAGTAAACGCTATTGTCTTACTATCCTTCACCGGAGCGGGGACAATTGTCTGGCGCATCTACTGCGCCTTTGTTAACCATCTATTGTTACACACAAAAGATAAAATACAAAGAAATACGGACTATTCTAAAATGACCGTGTCTGAGCGCGTGGGGGACAACATGAAAGAGCAAGGGTGCATTATATTCGTAATTTACGACGTCGCATTACACCGCGGGCTTGCAGCGCTTTATTGATTCTAATGCACAAACGAAAGGTATACTAGTTTCGCGGCGCCGTAAAACGTTCACATAAACGGAGCGAGTACTGGGCCACAAATAAAATGGTGCGACGACGCGGTGTTTTAGCGCGCGGGAGATAAACACGTGACTTACCGGTCAGCTGTTCGCGGGTCCGAGGTAAACATTGACGGATTGACGGATGGGGTGACACGTGTGTAGTGTCAAGACGTGTGCTCCTGAAGAGCGTCTCCGGGCGTCTGCCGGTCTAGCGTCGGGGCGCGCGTCCCGACCCACCATCGATTACCGCCCTATGCGGCGCGCGCCGCACCACGGGACGGCTAATCCCAATGCAAGATTTCATTACATACGCCATGATACTCCTTATTTGCACCCCGTAATGTTTTTTCATACTTTACTCTCGCTCCCGTCTATTTGTCGTTTGTTTAGGTGTGTTTGCGAACGCACGTATGCTCACTTGCGACCACTAATTGACATGGCTGCGAAGTATTGGAATCAAAGAGTTCATCTGTGTTAGCGTAGATTCATAAAAGTCGATACGCCTTATTAAGGTACAACCTGCACACCTGCTCCCAATTTTAAACGTAATATACATATTATATAGTAGTAGGTACCTACACTGTAGACGGCAGGCATCGAGGGTCTATCGACATAATATCTATACTACCTGTGCCCACAAAATTTTCCTATATCTATAAAATATTGTAGAGTAACATTTATTTGCGACTCTTTGTGCTTGGACCTCAAAATCATAATTCATAATTATGTAAATAAGGGATTATAAATGTTTCCTACAATATTAGTTGAAGTGTATTTTATTTATCAATATTGAAATCAAACTTCGTAGATAAACATTTAGACGTACTGGACACGGGATAGGCTACTTTTTTTCTTTTTCAACGCGGACGAAGTCGCGGGCGCCAGCTAGTATTGAATAGAAAATAATTATATCATTCAAAACTAAAGCTCTATTTATTTAAGGATACATCTGAAATACAAAAAAATGACTTCTATATCTTTGATAAACTGTCTCTACACTCTAAAGATTAGTTCTTATAAAGTAAATTCGACGGATTCTGATGCCGTTTTTATAAGCATTATTAAAATAAAATTAGTTTTATAAATCTTTTATCAATTTTTTGTTATGGTTAAACTCAAATGGCTAACTCCAATGAAAAGGATAAGTTTACAGTTACAGTTTTAATTAGTTTCCTCCGTATAACGTAGGTATTAGGTTTCTTGTTAGCAGGTAACTACATATTTAGTTATCCAAAGTAGATAAGTTAAATGCAATATTGGCATTCAAACCCTAGTTACCTCTTATTATTTTACCTCTTATCGACTACCTAATTACAAACCGAATGGTTGTAATTAGGCATCAATGCCTAAAATTATTAGGTGATAGTAGCTGACCTAGCTCCTAGCACAATTATTTCTCCAAAACGTACCTCATATCAAAATGTAATACCCAATAATCTGCAATTGCATTCCGCGACGTTCGGTGGCTGAATAGATGTCCGGTGTTCTTTGCCAAGGGGCGGGGACGATATTACAAAAAAATAGGGTGGCACCTCACACAGCGACCCCTGCAACACAAAAAAATTAAGATTTATTTACAAACAATAATAGGAATGGTAACCGAAATTTGATTGTGAGCGTTTTTGACGGAGGGAACACTTTAGTAGAGCCATTGCAATATTGCATAAAACTTTTAGTATCATTTTTCTAATTTTTCTTTATCATTTTAAATAGTTTTACTCTCGGGATTTACTATTTAAATTGTGCTTTCGCAGTCCTAAATTGGGTCGGCCCTCTGGAGGCAGTAGGTAGCCATCCTCTTAAAGAATGGAACCGTAGAATAACGACATGTTTGTTGTGTTTTGATTTAAATGTGTAAGGTTAAATTTAAACATGTCAGAGCCATATTCCTACCCTTAGTATACCTTATCCTACTAAAGTGGGCAGCGCACTAGCATCAAATATATGGTGTTGCTTATGTTACAATAGGCGACGGTAGCCACCTATCATTAAGCAGACTATGAACCTATCTGTCGACCTTTAAATAAAAAAAGTAATTATTACTTATATAGTCATAGTCAACTGAATTGTGAACACCACTGAGATAGACAGTGTCGATTGTTAAGAGTCGAATCTATACAATATTCATTAAAAGTTCGCACTGTTCCTATGGTCAAAAATATCCAGAATATATGTAAGATTTTCACATTTTAAATATGTAATTAAATTTGAAATATAAATATTTTTTGAAGCATAGCGTATTGTAAGCTGTAACCATTTCTTTTTAGAAGAACTACAATTCTCTATTAGCATGTTTTATGTAGCAATGTTGTTGTTTTCTGAGGAGGCGAGCCTCTTATATACCTATGTGCTGTGTGATATGAGAATCACCGAAACACAACAGCACACATGCTTCTAAATATAAGGAGTATTTACTGCCGCTAGACGGGTTGCCTAAATGGCTGCGAAACGTAACAATGCCCTTCCACTTAAATGTTCCTTTGACTCATTTATGAACTTACTTGATTAATTTTTTTACTTATGATCATAAGTAGGTAGATACCTAAGGGCCTCTTTCACCATCTGTCAAGTAGGCTAACTGTCATTTAAAGTCACCTGTAACCGGGGAAAATGGAGCTGATACATAATAAAAAATCGCCTATCGAATGATGCAGTAAACCAAGTACATAATTCAATAAAACAGAAATTTATTTACAAAAGTAACTAATCGACACTTTACTTGTAGTTGGTGAAAGAGGCCCTTAATCATGTAAGTAATTCAATCATGTCATTTCTGTATAATAAAGTTGTCATTTAACGTGAACAGGAATTAATAACTCTGCAAAGAATGAACTTTTGCTAAAGTTACTATTTATAACAATTATAGTTTGTTGATTGAATTACTTGTAATGTAAGTTATAGTTCAAATGTCAGTTTATAAATAGGGATAATTATGTGACATAAACAAACAATAACTTTCTCAGTTGTTCATTGTTAACTTAAACAGGAAATGGAAATAAATTTGCGATTATTCATTCAGTAAATTATAACATTTATTTTATTTATGGGCAATAAACTAACATTGTCTTCAATCTTTACATACACATAAGTTAAGAAAATTGAAGAAAGATAACCACATTCATGTAGAGGTTAGGAATATTTTAAATAAAGTTTATTAATTTTATAGTTAGATATAAATCTGTAAGTTGATTAATAAATTGCAGCGATTACCTAGGTACTTAAATATGAAATCTTATTAGAATTTAATTGATACATATTATAAAAAAAAAAAAATAAGTAAACATTTTAAAAAATATTTAAAGTATACTTTATTATGTAGATATGTTATTTAAAATATCTATAAAAAAATTAACAATAGGTGCTTATAGTAATACCTACTCACCAAATAAACCGCAACTGTTCTTTTTACTTCTACCATTATTTTTAACACTAATTTTGTTAACATGAGTAAGAAAATCTTTCTTTAAATATTAAATTTACACATTATTCAAATATTTGTTATCATTTTATGCTAAAGTTTGACATTTAGGCCTAAAACGCAAAAGGCGACGGCTGACGACCGGCGGCGGCCATCTTGTGGCGCTGCCATCGCACCTCGCGCTTATTGGCTGAATGACGTCATGTACGCCATGACACTCCACACTGGCTTGCTTCATACAAAGTTACACTTCACTATTAGTTCAAACGAATCTAGTCACTGATACAACGGAATAGAGTTTAGTTTGAATGTATATATAATGTTGTAACAATGTTCACTCCTCTACAGCTTGACACCGCCGCCGGGCCGCATTCTTGTGTCCCGACTTATCGCTCAGAACCTTTTAGGATGCACCCTAATCGGACAAGGGGGAGCTTTTAAAATTCAAAGTATATCGACAGCAACGAGTTGAAAGATTTTAATTGACTGCTGATTTTTGTCCTCACTCGTAAAAGACAGATTTTAATGAAAGCAAGTAGGTATTTATTAGGGAGGAGTTGTCATTGTATTTGTTTTAGTATGATTTTAGTAAATATTATCTAATCTATAAAATTCTCGTGTCACAGTGTTAGTTGCCATACTCCTCCTAAACGGCTTAACCGATTTTGATGAAATTTTATATGTACACTTGGAGGTGAGAATAGGTTTTTATCTATTTTTTACACGCGGGCAAAATTGCGTGCAAAAGCTACAATCTAACATAACCAATTAAATTGTCTTAAAAGGCTTTAGATAGTTACACAATGAGTAAGTAGCATGGTTAACATGGTTAACATAAATCTTAACATGGTTTTGTCGTAATCTGCTTAGTGTAGACAATATAATCTAATGAAGTTTATGTTATGTACCTATCTACTTATTCCTACCTCGTACACTGCCATAGGTATACTTACACTAACATTTTTACCTTTAGGTACCTAGGTACTATTAACAAGGAATTAATTAGATGTACCTACCTTTATCTAAGTATATGCAGATTTCGGTTGACATGTGAAAATGTGTAAATACCTAGATTGGTAGGTAGGTACACTAGCATAGACTTAAATTACAGTAAGTATTACAAATTTATATCTTTATACCAGCAAATAGGCATAATTTACTTATTTTTTTAATAAGTTACTAATTTACACTTACATAATATAATATAGTAGGTAGGTAGGTATGTACCTACACATAACTAAGTAGAGATACTCACTTATTTAAATGAACACATTTTTATTTAGGTACCTATATAATTTATCTTCTCACACACATAATGAGAGCTTCTTATTATTTATTGTGAAGAAAATTACTTATACAACATTCTATCTTAATTTTTTATCAGCATTTTAAATTTATAAGACCACCACGACTTAATAACTATATCGCCTTTGTAACGCCGACGAACAACTTTCCTTTTTTTCTTTTTTTAAAATTTATTGTTATAAAATAATCAAAATAAAAATTGTGGACGCAGCGAAGCGAATACCCCATCTGCTGTTCACATTATTTATGTGATAAGGGCCATGGAAATTTTTTAATTTAAATTCGGCAATTTATGATTATAATCACATCTAACAACATATTTAATGCTTTTTGAAACATCCACTGAAAATATAATAAGGAATAATTTACAGAAATCATTTTATTAAAACAAAGCAGACAGACAGACAGTTCGATTTCAAAGTAAGAAATGTCAATTGCCAATTTTATTTTAGCTAATTCCTAATACAATTTGGTATTATTTGGTATTTCGATGAATAATTTTAAACATGTTGGCATCATAGCAAATGACACATGACATACCTATATAAAGTAATGATGATTGATCATAGAAATATATACGAGTAGATTACTTATTCCAATAAGTAATCTTCCTAATCCTTAATTCTACTAAGGTCAGCAGCGACACTAGCCGTCTAATCTAGGTAATATAGAAATAAGGGCATGAGAAAACATTGCATACAAAAATCAAGTAGGTATTGATTACACTAAATACTCCAACCTTACCTAACAAACAGAATAGCAGCGAAAGTAACATCTTGAAAACATTATATAGTAATCAAATATCTTCCCGGTTTGAGGTCAGTGCACCGACTATTTTTAGTCAAAGCCACAAGCCCCTTGTTGCTTTGCAATAGGATCTAAATTGGCATGCAAGAGTGCACCGTGAATATCAACATAGAGAATCACAGATTCAGATATGAATGTGACGCAACGTGAGTTACGCTATGTGACAAGAGTCGACGCAACCTTGACCCGACATGACAGATTCCGTCCTTGCGGGGTCGATGGACTCTAAACATGTTCGTAACCTACATTGTTGTCCATTACGTAGATATTAAGCTTGCTGCGATATGTTAAATTGTAAACGAGACATACTCGCCATCTTATCTGTGTCATTGAGATACAATTAAATTGTATTTGGGTGGTCAATTGCTATCAAAGTCATATGGTTTCAATACATAAGTAGGTACCTAATATTGATTGTAAAATAGTATATTCATTTTACGAAATCATGTGACGTATAGCTTATTAGAAAGAATGTCGCCTATATACCTACCTATATGCCTAATTCCACGAGGATAGTGGTCGATTAAGAGAAATTGATTGAAAGAGTAGAGACAAAGACAGAACTACCTATGCATCTAACTCTTCATCCAGGCAATGACATAGTAGTTGTCATAATGTTAATTTATTTCAAAAATTCAATTTCAACTAAGTTTTTAATATTCAAATGCAAAGAGCAAACATTTAATGTGGAATGTTATAAATTTTCTAAGATGATTTTTTTAAAATAATTTATGAATAGCCTGTAGGTATTAATAAATCTAGATAGGTATATAATCTATTAGAGTAAAAAATATCTCAAACATAAATAGGTTATGTAATAAAAAAAATGTTGTAATAGCAGATATTGAGTTTACGAGAGTGAAAATAAAATGTTGTATGCATAAGTTTTGCAGATACGATCGCGACATGCAAATCGTGGGAGGCAGCTGACGTTTGCTGACTCCCAAAACCGTATGTTAATACACAACTCTCGTATAATGAAACGAGCTCTATCAACGTTCAAATTAATTTGCATTGTGTCTCGTTATTTTGGGGAAAATTGGAATTTCTAATAACTATCATATTTTCAAGACAGGGCAGAACCCGTGCTTATTTAGAGTACCTATTATCATATATTATATCATATGGTATATAAAATACCAATCTAAGAGAACCAGACTTGTCGACAATATATCTTTACTAGCGTCAAATTAATACGTTCCAATTTATCATAATTTCGGCATTTTGCTCCTTTAATCGTGAAAAATTCACTTTAAGTAGATAAATATAAAACGATGTTACCTAAGTTGGTTCAATATGTACTTAGAAAGAATTTATTCTTGTGTACATTATGCACAATTGCTGCGTGAAGGCGAGCACTAAATTATACAATTATCGCAAACAAAGGCACCGTTTGTGTGAACAAAACGTACCCGAATACATTGCATTTGATTTGGAGGCAGGTATTTGACCGGGCCTCCTCGTTGCTCCTAATATTATGAATTTATTTATGACCATGTACGCTTCGGACTCGTGAAGTACTTTATTGGCACGATTAGTTAGGATCAATTGGACGTATGCGCAAAATTCACCTACGTACGGACCAAACGAGCTTTTTATTTATGGTCGCTTGTAATTTCATTAAATTTGACGGTACTGTCGCAATTTGGAGTAGGTATCACTAATATTATTACTATAACGTAAATTTGTCTAGTAATTTTGATCTTTTATCAATACTAATAATAAATCTGTAAGTGTCGGAACTGTATGTTCCTCTATAAATCTTAAACGAATTAACTGATTTTCATGAATACAGGACATAGGATAGGCTGTGTTTTTCTTTTTCAACGCGGACGAAGTCGCAGGCGCCAGCTAGTTTCCCTATAATTTTGTTGTAGCATTTACTTTATAGAAGCAAAAAATTTCAAACTAGGAAATGATATTTTAAAATATTTTCTTATTTATTTTTTGATAAATATAAATAATTCATACAAATTGTTGATTGAGTCAATATTCATTTATCTAATCCACACCAAAGAAATAATCTCAAAATTCAGCTTAGTAAATATTGATAAAGATTCCTAATTAATAAATAGGTACTGAATACTAAGCAATAAGTAGCAATTTTTGAAACTGTTGACGAAGCTTTAGATTATAACATATTATGTGTGCTTCGTCAGTTCGTTCATGTATATGTAGTAAAATTTTGTATTGCTCTCAAAAACGACTCTAAATACGTTTCTTTCAATTCATACAATTACAAAACGTACATTGGTTTTTATTTTCAGCTGAACCCCTTCAATTTCTTAATTTCACATTTACAAGTGTCAACATTTCGTGCGGTGCGTCCGTCATCACGGCTTGTGGCGGATATTGGAGGGTTTGTCCGTTTGCCAAATATCCCAGCTGTGGACAGATATGTTGCACACTGAATACTGATTACGTCCATCTTATTGTTTGCGTTTTTTTTTATTCTCACTTTCGTACAAACACTTTTGGGCAGCGACCTATTGAATTTTTCATGCGACTCTTAATAGAATTTCTTATGAGTTCTAAACAAACATTATTTAAAAGGAAGTTTGTCACTTGCTGTCTTGCTGTCAATATACTTAATCAGCATACATATCAGATTCAATCCAACGGTGCTTTATCGGCGCTTGAATCGCTTTTATTCGATCAATATAAATAAACGAATACATCAAAGCGGAAATCAATGAACTAAGAGAGATTACATAGTATATTGAAGTTATTAATCGTAGATTATTATCATTCCTATCCTATGGCAATGTATATAACTATAGTTTTATATTTGACCATCTTAGAGTTACTAAACTCTTTGATATTTACCAAATAAACCACAACATGTCTGAAAGTAAACAAAATTGTCAAAACAGTGTCATACAAAGTACTGCGTGACAATACAGCTGCGATTCGAAAGGGACGTGAAACTGCAAAACGACATCGATGAAAAGCAATAAAAACGCCAATTAATAGAATATTTCAAACATTCTGACTGTCGCGATATCACCTCTGAAATATGCCTGGATATGAACTCTGATGTTTTAGACGAAAGTTACAGAATAGAGCTATCTCTGTCTAGCAAATACATAAACACAACTAAACGACAAAGCACACAATGTCTTTGAACGTATGGTTTACGAGTAGGTACATATCGAAGCGCATTCGCAATAGTAAAGTAGATCATTTTACGATAGCTACCTACACTGCAAATTTTATGAAGGTCGCGAAGGATTTTTAAACACCTATGCCATTTAGACATCTTTGCCATTTAGATTATTGTTTTTAAATAACCATATACAGCACTATCAAAAGGTGTATAATTGAAAACAAATGCATTAGGAATTGAAAGGCCAATTAAAAAACAAACAACCAAAAGAGAACTCGTATACAAAGACAGACGGAAATATAATTCTTTTAAACAAACTCGGTACATATTATGTGTTTAATCCTTTTAGTATTTAATTAACGCATTCAAATGCCACCTGTTTCGTAATTTAAACGAGTAAAAAAGAACATAAACTTTAACCCTTATAGTGTACAGCAGAATGGTAGACTTTTTAAATCACGTTTTTAGGGAAAAAAATTGCTCGAGATAGGGATCCGAATTTACTGATACGGTGGAATGTAAGTTCAACTTGCTGAAAGTTGTAAAACGTCATCGCTTGCCAACGGGTAGTGTGCGAAAATGGGTCGTATACCTTTCAATGTGAGTCGTGTTTTAGTGTTTCACGGAGACCGCGTGTAAGTCGGTTTTCCGCGGCGAGCGAGCTGATGTAGGACGTGAAAATAAACATGGTATTTTTATCGCCGCAAACCTTTATATAGTTGCGGTCGATTTCTCCTCTTTATCTCCTTCGAGCGGTGTTTGCTTTATCTTGAATAAAAGGAAAGGTACGTGTCGAATGTCAAAGGACTTTAGAACAAGTGATTGCATTGGTAGTAACGCTGATATGGTATTGGCACTACGCCCTTTCATGTGTCTCATGGCGACTGTTTTATATCATATGCCAATGACTTTAGTTACACGATCAAAGGTGTTCAAAATGTCATTCATTTAATTAATTTAATCAATAGCCTTTACTTAACTTAATAATAATATGAATAAATGTTAGGAATTTAAAATAATTATGTAAATATGTACTTTTATGGTCATTATGTAACCATATTCATGAGGAGCCCGTTGATGAGAGATTGAGGTACTAAAGCTTTTAACTCCAGGATCCTAGGTTCGATTGTTGTGGTTTTGTTTCCGGCCACCATTAATTTCTTGTATTGACTTCATTTTGTAGGAAGAGACTATTGTAATTTAGTCATTGGCTCATGTAGTCATCATCAATATCATCTTGGGCTAGACACACGGGCTAATGATGACAATGATGATGGCGATGATGATGATAACTTTACTTTAAACAGAAATTGTTAAAGGCAAAATAATTATGTTTATAGTGTAAGTAATAAAGTGCAAACATTTCTGAGTTGTGTTTTGAGTGAATTTATTTTCGAATGTTATTTTCTAAATATTACCTCAGAGATTTTTATTTTTAATACTTTACGTACCTACTTAATTAAAAAAGGTTTTTGTTACAAGTGTATATATTAAGTACCTACTAGCTGGTGCCCGCGACTTCATCTGCGTTTCATGTCTTAGGTACTTATATAGCTCTATGTCTTATTCTGATGTATAAGCCATATAACTACATTGAAGCATTGAAATCCATTAAGCAGTTTTTGCGTGAAAGAGTAACAAACATCCATACATTCATACAAACTTTCGCATTTATAATATAAGTAAGGATGTGCATAGGTAGGTCTATGTTATTGGGAAAATTGGTCGGGAATCACATTTTTTTATCAAAATAATATTGGAGATTGCTATATCGACGAGACAAAGTTCTTTCATTAGGGTTGGAAAATAAAAACAATACAATTGAAAAGGGTATCGGGGGTATCGCGCATCGGGGCATATTCGCCTAAGAAAAATTCCTATTATGATCCCTTCCCTAAAGTCAACTACGTACACACTTGTATAGCAATTGTCTGCCGCCCGTTCAGTAGAGATGTGACCCACCTTTTAAATTTACAAGAATATGTTATCGAGGAAATATAATATACTAAGTAAGTTTTTAATATAAAAATGAGTTATTAGGCATATATGAGTATTTAGGAGTATTTATCAAGACTCAATATATATAAAAAAATAAATCTTTTAAAATCAATATAATAAATAACTTTAAATCAGTAAACACTAAAG
This sequence comes from Synanthedon vespiformis, assembly GCA_918317495.1. Classification (NCBI taxonomy): domain Eukaryota; kingdom Metazoa; phylum Arthropoda; class Insecta; order Lepidoptera; family Sesiidae; genus Synanthedon; species Synanthedon vespiformis. Next base: position 4,460,756 of record OU906954.1, on the reverse strand, counting down.
ATATTTGAATATAGATACCTTATTAGCATCTACGAGTGTCTGTTTTTTTTTTCTCAAAACTAATATTGATAAACTCTCACGAATAAACTAATATTGATAACTCTCTCTCTCTCTACTGATAAGGTGAACTTATCAGTAGTTATGAACCAAAAAAATACAATTTTGTATAATATAAAATAAGTACCTAAGAGATAAACCATAAAAAATAAGTTACTAACTTTCAAGTGCTGTTGTACTTAACGATGAATTCTATGATTTTCCAAATGGTTTTAGACGAATCTACATTTACGAAATGTACAAAACCAATATCTTATCTTTAGTTTTCTATACAAGAAAAAAAATTTACTTTTCGATATTGTTACATTCACGTCACTAAAACCACCCACACACTCCCACGTCTAGCTATAACATAAGCATATACACGTCCTACCACCACAAACAAGATTATACCAAGTTTAAAGATACGTATTTAGGAACATAGTTTTGTACGCGACGGAGAGAGGAAATTTCAATAAAAATGCAAATTTTTCTCGATCTTTTCCGCCGCTGTTATTGGGTACTACATTATAACATGCAAAAACCACCCCGTATCTATTATGAGAGGCTAATGTATACGGGGTGGATAAACGTAATTTACCTTTGCCATTATTTCGCTGATAAGATAAATAAACGTAAAAATAATTTTAATTATAATTCAATACCTACACAAGTTTTGTAAGTAGTTATACTTGAATTTAAGAGAACCCATATAAAATAAATATAAATAGCACATTTTAGTAGGTAGGTTTGGTAATAATGTGTTAATATAAACAGTCTTTTATTTATTTATTTTTAATATTGTCACTTAAAATTTCCTTAAGTTGGAGGTAAACACGTAAAGAAACTTTATCTAAACTTTTAAAGTAAATGCAATATTTTATCTTATCAAAGCAATTCTTAATGAAAGTAAGTACTTTAAATCTGCATAGATAGTAGGTAGTATCGTTGGCTATATTTTTTCGCCTAGTTGGTACACAAGGGGAAAAACGGACGGGGGAAAGGGCGGATTAAAGCTGTAGACGCGAGGAAAGAATACACAATTAGTTTTCTGCTACCTGCTGCAGATGTTGTCTCCAGCTTATTTAGACCCAGACGTGTGTTAGAAGGTTTCAGGCATTCGTGTGAAGTCAAAGTTCAAATGTAACTGGTCATTTTTAAGTCGGAGATTTTAAAAATGGGTCCGGAGTTTTAGCCGCTACCGGAACTGAGGGGTTCAGGATCGATTGGAACTTACTATTGAATTTGTAAAATTCGAAATTAGGTATTTAGTATTCATGCGAAGAAGCGTAGTCTTGTTTGATATTAGAAAGGATACATAATGAGACAGGTATCTATATGTACCAAATTATAGGTTCCTTCTACTAATACCTGATTAACGGAATAAAATAGTAGGTACAATTTCAGTCATACTACATCACATTCATATAACTTGTTTAAGATTGTATTTATTCATGTTATTATGATTATTATTTTTTGAGGCCTCAAGCAAAGATCAAATCAAAAACATATTATGATCATGTAATAATATATATATATATATATATATATGACACTATAGGTACTAACTACAACATTCCTCTGTGATATTATAGGTAGGTACATAAGTTTACAGAAATATTTGTTACGAGAACCCGTAAAAAAGAAACACTAACTTGTTAAAATAACCTTTAAGATTTGAGTACAAACGACAGGGGTGAAATAAAAATTAAAGGTCTAAAATTGACTACAAATTCAGTGTCGGACTCTGTGTGGCTTCAAATACCAATAATTTTAGCAAAAAACCTAAATACACTGGAGAGTCTGTACAAAACACTGAAGCCAGCGTTTGCTGAGCGTTTCCACATAAAACAGCAGGTTCATACTCAACATTGCGCATTGCGAACCCCATGTTTGTTTGTAATATTCAACAATATGCGTTTACAAATACAAACTTATCTTTACCGTTCATAATCGGAAAAATATGCACAACCTCTCAATGAGGTGAGTCAAAATTCTCTTCAGCGTCCGCAAAAGCAATATTGTGTTTATTTGCAATGTTGAGGCAACAAGATAAAATTCGTGGTCGTAAAATACTACAGCACAAGAAAAGAGTTTATTGTTGAAACTATCAAAACATAGTAAGTATATACTTGTCATACACTTCACAATTACGTTTGGAAAAACGCTTTAGTTCTCCATAAAAGTTTATGGGTGATTTACTTGATGAGATGTAATGAGGGAGACTCATGTGTAAAATTATTAACTAAGAACAAAATCGCACTGCAATTTACTTAAATTTATGTTTCTCTTAGTAAAAGTTTTAAGACCACGATGTCAGGTTTATTTAAAATCATCTAGGGTATACCTATATTGTGAAGTAGGTATATGCTGTAGGTACTTAATGTACTTTACCTCTATAAAGGTTCAAAATGTCACTTTAGGAAGGTTTTCCTTGAATATTCATTATTTATTAAAGGTAAGATGCATAGGGTGTTTCTTCGAACTACTGGAGCGATTTCGTCCCATTCCTGTAATAATCCGGTGAGGTTTAGCGTGCAGATCTTAGAAGAGATTTTCAATTTAATGGTCCCTCGCGGTCGCAAATTTAGCCCCTTTCTCTAATCCGATACCGGCAGAGACTTGAACGACACAAACTTTTATGTGCCTAGAAAGTATTAATCTTAGCTAACTTGCCATTTTAGTTATTTTAAATATAAGTATTAATATTTAAATATAATATAAATGACGACCAAATATAAGTCAAAATTCAAATCTGAACGGCAATAATGTAGGTATCTGTGGAAAACCTTATCAAGTACGACCTTTGCCCCTAACCTTGATATTTCAAAGGTAATCGTGATCTCAAAATCCCTTTAAGTAAAGCACATCCTTCCGCACCAAATTTAAGTGAACCAACAAATAAAACGTCAACAATTTTTTGGAAAACACTTTCTAAATTGAAAAGTATTATTGACAAGTTATGTCGATAGTGAAAAGGATCCCACTTGGGGCCCGCATCAGCGTTGCAAAATGCCTTACGCGAGATATAAAAAATGTTTTAAATTCAAAAACAAATCAGGCCTGGGAAAATTGACTTACTTTCCCATACAGAATTCTTCATGTTCCCGAAAAACTTTCAGTAATAGAATCTTTAACAAACAAAATTAAACAAAATTGTAATTTAAACCCTGATTTCTCTTTTGTGTCACATCGTCACTGCCACATATTAAATTACTTGACAAATCCTAGGATCCCCAATTCTAGATGACTCAATATAAGATTTTTTAGAAGAAAATATTCTAAATTTCCTTTCTGTTTCTGAGCGATTAGAAAAAATAAACATAGGTACATGTAGCCTATACTATAATAAAACATTACCTTTTTGTCCCAAAATTTATGTATACTCTTAGATCATGCTTTTCTTACACAAAAACTATACAACATTATAAGAGATACACTCATCTCCATACTAAAGACACCTTTTGATGAGAGTGCTACAGTCTGAACGACATCATCCGTCGGGCCTTTGTTAGTGCCGACGTCCCATCAGTTTTACAACCTAACGGACTAATGACCTGACGGTGTGACTCTTATCCCCTGGAAGCTGGGAAGACCCCTGGTATGGAATGCCACTGTATAGTAAATTCCTTCTACGCGTATAGTAAATTATTTTTAAGATAAAACTAGTGGCTTCATAAATTTAAGTTGAAATTAAATAGAATGCGTAAAAATATGTTATAAGTGCCTGTTCAGACGGGTTAGTTATGCATCAGCGTCCCAGCATCTGCGCGCTATAAAGGACATTCAACTCCATGTAATATTACTTTAAAACGAGAAATAAAATGTAATCTTTAATCGTATTCAATACAGTAAACGGAATAGTGTCGTGTCAAAAGTTACTATGATAATCCGCCTGCAAATTAAACCACAAAAATAATTGCCCATCCAATATAGAATATTGAGGGCTTTAAATGTTAAACTTATTGCTTTAACATCTACATAACAGGTCCTGTTTACTATTTGTTGTGTATGTGCGTTTGTGAAAGATACAAGATACCTACCTATGTGGACTAGCGACCGATGGCCATCGGTGCCATACAATTTATCTTTGTTCGTTCGACCGTACAGAATCACCTTATTCGGCGTTCTTCCCACACGTTTACCTGTTTCCAATAACACCCAACTTCACCCAAGAGAACAAAAAGTGTATCGACCAAAAAATGCTTTCATTCACGCGGCATCGGCATTGAATTAAGTTATTTCACTATAAAGTCCCATATGAATATTATATATAGTTTTTATGATCTAAATTATTGCCATAATTGCGGTGGGATACGGATAAAATAAATCGATGTATAGCGTGCTTACATAATACCGCCCGCAGTTTACGAAAAAAATTAACTCTCTTGACCATTTAAACTTGAACCTTCTGAATACATTGAACTCGACACATTTTCATTGAGTCGATATGATACACTGGCGTTGCTGAAGGTCTACGTGATAGATACAAGGTCGAATTAAATTATTATTTTTTTATTAATCGTGCTCTTTGATATGCGGATGATTTATTGTAATCGATCACTTCCTTGATACAATATATATTTACTAATTTATAGTTCGGTAATCATGAAATGGCTAGATTAGCGTTTTATTTCCTATAGATAATATTTATGGAAATTTATAGTGTATGATGGTTACATTTTTTTTAATAATAATGAAAATTAACTAGAAGCTGAGCGGCATTAGTATACACCCACTAAGTTGTTTAGAATTATTTTCGAACATGAAACTGCTTTTTTTTTCAGATCTATAATCTACTTTAAAAGTAAAAACATGGATGCACAGAAAATTTAATATATACAAGGAAGTGAATTTAGTTTGTTCATACTTTACATATAATTTCACAGGTAGGTAATCATTCCAAATGCCTAATATTATCGTATCGTAATTATATGCCTAGAATATATCGTATTTTCCCAATCATCTGGTAAATCGTTATTACACGTTACTATAAACATTTTATAATTAGACTCGAATCACGACGTAACTGCAGGTAGGTAGGCACGGAATGTTGGAAACTTAAAATAAAATCTCTAAACAAATATACCTAAAGTGATGAGACTTACAATAACACACCTTTATCTTCAAACATTCTTCACTACGAAAACATTACAGTTTTAACTCGGCATTATTAGTTACGAAATACATTAGCGGAAGCTAGAAGCGTCTCTAGAGAATATTCTAATTTAGTTTCCGTCTGTCTAGTTATTTCCGTCCAACTTAACTGTCCAATTTAAAAAGAACTCTCATACTATTCTGTTTCTCTCCTTTGTTCAGTATTTTTGTTAATTGTTTTCAAGGACGGCAGAGCTCTACTTAGCTTGGCCAGTACTTGTATGTGATATAAGTATATAGTGAATAGACAATGGTGGGTGTGTATCGCGTTTTGTGAAATTGCGAGGAAGCTGAGCCGTTCCCGGCGTGCCCAGGGGAGAGCGTCTGGACTAAACACCTCGTTCCGAACACGTTCCAGTTTTATCTGTGTTTTATATAACATCGTTTAATATATATTTACTCGTTTTACACAATGGAAAATGCGACAAAAGGGGCGACAAGGACTTGATTGAATTTTATTAAGCTAACTGTTTTAGCAGACTATTGTATGTTTTAAATAAACTAGCAAAGAATTAAATCTTATTTTATTCCAGAAAAAAAAGTTTAATTATTAAGTTTATGACAACTCCACTAAAACTAGATTTTTCTTTTACTTTTTAATAATTAAAATACTAGCGACTAATACTTTTACAGTCTTGAGAAATGGGTAAATTAATTTACAATGAATTCTCAAGATAACTAATTCTCTGTTGCTGCTCGCAGAGTTTATATTAATTCGATGTCTACCTCTGAATTAAAAAAATCGTTAAAAAGACAATTTATTGTTACCATAAAACAGACCACAAATTTTCAAAAAACCAGTTTTAAAATTGTCGACTAAGTAGATACGCGTAGAAAAGAATATTTATTAATTTCAGGTTCAGAGTGGACATATTCAGACAATTGACATTAAGATGCATTATAGCCCTTTCAGATGTTTGCACCCTTTTATTAAAACCTATTATTATTCTATAGATATTACCTACTATTCATACTTGCTTGCATCTCATGCATAGGGGATTAAATATACAGAATGTTGATTTTCTCACAAAAAATTTCAATACTTGTAATTCTTTTTACCTATGTAATTTTATAAAGGGAGTACCTATATTAGCATTAAATAAATTAAATTAAATATAATTATATTAAAATTTAAAAATATTATACCTATAGTCTTACTGATGATTATTTGATCTATGTTTTAATAATAATACATATAATATGAATGATCTATACCTACCTATAAAGATTTTTTAATATTATTTTAATAAAACTTTGAACTTACTAGGTATGTAAAATAATTATGATACTGCACCTCAAAAAATGTATGAGGTAGCTATTTGTTGTAATAACGTTTTCAGTAAATTGAACTTAGCTAATTTGCGTTCATTAATCAAGTTAATTTAACGTGATGTTATATTGTATTTGACCAACTTAAAAGTATTGGAATGGCCAAGTGTTTTTAAAAAGAATTTGTTGAATGGAGTGAATAGTTCCATATATTAACTCCCACATACAAGCTTATAAATTTTAGCTTTATATATACCTATAGCTACCTACAGAATTTTATACTGGCTGTACCTACCGTTTAATCAATAACACAAAGAATTCCAATATCAAATATTGTAAATGACTTGATGATCATTTACGAAATCCCAAGACATAATCTAGTCTCGTTAGGAGACTTAACGTGCTGCATGGCAATAATTGTCCACGCAATTGCTGCGCCATTCCTACACTCCATAGATAATACTTTACCACATTAGCAACTGCCATAACAGTATATCTTTATGAAATATGCTCGGTACTACCCCGCCAATATACGTGCTTATAAAAACGTGTCTTAATGTTCAGGCGATAAGACCGGTATTTGATTGCAGCAGAAGAGGGTTAAAAGTACTACTACAAGTGTGGCTTCCATTTTGTTGTAAATGGGAGGGTTCTAATGTCTGGTCATCGGCTCCCGCTTGACCGTGGGGTAATTTGGAGGCAGACAACGAACGCATTTGCATTACAATAAGAGTCGGATCTCGGCTGGGCTTCCGTTGGATAAGCTCCGTTTTGTATGTATAAAATGCGTGTAATATTGCTTGGGAGCTTGCTGAATTGTTGAATAGTAATTATTACTAGTAACCGATGAATAGTAAATGTAATAATGTGGTCACGGAAGATATTGAGACGACAATAATCACTAGACGATTTGTCGTTAGTAGGTACTTTTGCACATTCGTAGAGATTTTATATATTATGTAGATCTAGATAGGTATATGTTATATTTTAGTTCGATATACTGATTTATATTTTCTTTTACTGAATACTGCAAGCGGCCTGCTAGCTCAGATTAGTAAATAAGGCTATTTTTTACTGATCTGAGCCTGCAAGTAATTCCTGTGCTGTATGTTAAATTAAAAAAATTAAAATTAGAATAATTATATCAAATTAAAAAATATCATGTTAAAGAATTCTAAGATTTACTGTTATAAATTGTATTAGTATGTATTCCTAATTCTTAAGTAATTTTTAGTTAGAATTATCTCAAGTGCTTTCGTTACGTAGTAGGTACATGTAATAATTCTCACTAAAAATATTCCTCGAACATATTCGTTGGAAAAAGGTATTTTAAATCGAGCTAACTAACGAAGGCAATGGCCACAATCAGTCTTAATGGACTGATATATTGCCATGCAGTACAATGTATAAGCATTCAACGCACACGTCTGTGCGATGCGGATGCAATTGCAATGCCCCTCGCAAATGAGCGTGGGTTCCACTACATCATTATACCTACGTATGGACTGCAAGTACTTAGGCTGTACTGAATATATATTTATACCTACACTACACTTTACACACTTGAATACATAAAAATATGTATGTATAGCTCGAATTTGAAGGGAGCTTGGGGTGAAAATACGTTTCATATGACCTCTGAACGAAATTTGTTTCATACCATCTTTGTAATACAAGAGAATGAATGCATATTATTATAATATTAATATATATGTATCTATATTAATATTATAAAAAAACAAACAAACTACTTCTAAACTTTAGCCTAATACTCTTGTAAACATAAAATAAAGATTTTATATATTAATACATATTTTAAATACAAATGACTATATTAAACACATAATATTGAATTTATTTGATAATTTTGACATAATTATATTTTTCGAAGAGCGAAATGGTCAATTAGTTCTGTATCATAACAATATGGAAAAAAGTTGCCCAGGTTAAGTAAGGTTCCACACTGAATAAATCAAAGATTTTAACCTTTGGAATAAATAATATTTTAGACACATTATAATTACACACGATATACTTATCTACTAAGTTAAACATCACAGTTCTCATTATGCAATCTCATGCCCAGTTGGCGAAGAACAAAATATGCAACTAATTAGCAGAATTATAATAATTAATTTTGGTTCAATTGCAAAAGAAATTAATTGTCACACCATCACTATTCTTAAAAAGAATGTAACCAACAAAAAATTTAAAAAGTGACGGCAAATAATAAACAAAGATTTACAATAGAGAAGTAAAGCATCAACAAAAACCGTCACGTCTCCACGTTTGTCTACACAAAAAGTACTTCACAAAATTATGAAAACAAATAATAAAAGATTTCGAATGAAAACAATAGATAGTACAACAATGCATACACGCCGAGACGTTGATAAAAAGATGAAAAAACTTACACTGCAATAAACAATTCAACCCTTTAGTTCAAATACTTCCTTATTGCATCATAAATTTAACAAGCTTGATTTTTTAAAATAGGTAGTTTTACAAATAGAATGACAACTGTCTCTTTATGTTACCTATGTATTTTAAAAGCAATAAAAAACGCGTAGTCAGTGATGTCATCTCGATGAGAGATATAGTTTTCGTCGCCTTACAAAATTTCTAAGTTATTAGTCATTGAGTGTAAAACCTGTGCTTGGTGTTTAAAAATGAGATATTTAGGAAAGATATCGGTAAGCATTTCTTTAGCTATACATTTAAATTTATTTGTATGCTTTTTTACTATGTATTAATTAAAGTTATTTTGAATTATTATTAAATAGCTATAAGTATTAATCCCAGCTACAGAGAATTCTAAATTAGTAATAAATTAAAAAGGTTTCAGAATTTAAATACAGCATTCACTCTCTAAGTAAACATTGGTCATATGCTAAATAGATAACACTGCTTTATAATGTAGGTTCAATTTATTTACGTAGTACTAACTGGTGCCCGCGATGTCCTAAAATAATTAAGTACCTTGTAATAGTAAAAGGTATTGATTTAAAAAACGAAATACGAACATTTAGAGAATATTCAATCCTTAAAAAAATTTTAAATAAGAAAAGCCCCTCTAAAGTGCGTATGTTTATATTATGTATGTCTAGTTATCTGTACACTTAACAGTTATTACTTTATGTAACCGACACAGTACGGTTCTTTTTTTTAACTAATATACCTAAACATGTAAATAATATCTGAGCACTTAAATAATAAAGCTCATACACGTCGTGAACATATTTTAAAGCTGTCAGTGAAACATGGTGCGGCACCCGCCCCGTTTTAACAATTTCAAACTCGGTCGAATGCCTAAATTACGGGGGAAACTCGCCCTCTGCTGAAGGGCTCATAAAAATATCTAACTGTTTTGAACATGCTATTATTAAATAGTGAATAATGTCAATTAACTATTATATTTAAATAGTTATTAATTGTGTAGAACATATAGGTATTATAATAAATAGTATACTTCAAAGTTATGATTTAAATCCTACTACATTCATCACAGCCGCAGGACGTCCACTGCTGTAGGTAGACTTCCCCCATAATTCAATATGCGGAAACTTGTCAATGGTGTAAAATTATTCTGTCATTTAGCTATTAAGTAATTAATGTATAAATATCACTGTAAGTTTTCCTTAAAAATAAATGAATAAATAAATAAATAAATAATTTTTCAACAAGACCGGTCAGAGATTTTAGTTAAATCATTAGAAGCTTAAATATTTACGTAACTTTATTAGGGTGAAGCTGTGAATTTGTGTTTTTTTAATTCAGTTGAAAAAATGTTATTGTTACAAATTAGCATTAAATGAGGTTTACTAACTCACATAATATATAACTAAAAAAACGATAGCCCTATTACGTATAATGCAAACAAATTAAGAAAACGATTAGTTAGCATTGCGTAGGCGACGCATTGGCATCGCTACTGTCAAACTGTCAATTCCATTTCCCATAAAGCGAATGAAATCGCCGCTTCTTTTAATTAAACAGTGACTGAACTCGACCTTTTCGTATATTTTTCTTTCATTTACATCGCATTTCACGTGTTTTATTCGTGTAATAAAGCAATAATTTTGGATGAAAATATCACTTAATCGTTACCCTTGGATGTTATTTCATTTAATTATTCGTTGTTTAAATTGAAAGGTTTATTTAAAAAGTTTCGTCATTTCTTTTATTTTGATATAAAATAAAAATTATTTAAAACATGCAAGATAAAATAACCAATCATAATTTTTCCAACTTTCCTTGCATTTCATGCATAAATATTCATTCACTACATTGAGTTAAAAAAATAGGAATTATATTACTTATAAATAGGTTTATTATAAGACTAGTTGTTGCACGCGACTTCGCCCTCATAACTTTTGTAAATTATATACAAACTCGTCGAGAACCACTCTAACCATTGGTGAAAACAGCATGAAAATTTTAAGTTTATCGTGAACAGACAGGCAGACGCGGCGGAGGACTTTGTTTTATAATATAATAATTATAATATATAATTATAATATATTTATATTATATAAGGATAAGCATCCGCTAAGAAAAGATTTTTGATAATTTCAACTCTGTGCGAAGCCGGGGGCGGGTCACCTAATACTTTATAATCTATGTCCGTATAGAATAATGTACCTTTCAAGCAGTGAAAGAATTATTAAAATTTATGTATGTAGTGGTTCCTTATTTAAACTCTACATAACTCGGACACTCTCTTCATAATATGTTTACCTATTACGAATAAGGTAGTTACCTACTCTTTTAGTTATCTATCTATACGTCTCGCTCAAACTTCGTCTTTAGAATGACCTGGCATGGAATGAATTGGCATTCCTGTTACCCAAAAATGTGCGAAAGACCCTATCATTTCGTGTTTCTCGCGTCAGCGGCGGGCGATCCACAAAAATTAAGACGATTTCATAAGCGATAAAAGTAAAGCAATTTAATAGGAGAGAAGTTCGCCGCCGTCTATTGCCGGCGCTTAATTATTGTCGGCGTAATTGAAAGTTGCCCAAAAGCTCATCGTCTGCGACTACTTGGACTTGTTTCCATTGCTTCTTTGAACGTATATCGATTGGTTGAATATAATGGACTTTGATCAAATATTTGTCTTCACATCTTGATAATTTTCGCATTAGTATTACTAGTAGTTATATAATAAATATTTGCTCAGTTAGAATCTACAAAATTACAGTATCAAAGTCGCGTGGATAAGTTACAGTATCTTTATAGCGACAATAATAGCGACGTTTATAATTTTCTATAAACTGACTGTAATCACGAAATTAAGAGCTACACAGATATATTTATTTATAAAAAAGCAGACCGAATTTCGCTAAATATAATTAAGCCCTACATTGGGGCGGCGGCGGCGGTGTAAGTGCGTGTGAGTGTTAATGTGATTGTGCGTGTCAAAGAGATGTTATCATTGGCCATATTATGAAGAAAATGGCTGCTGGCACATTTTACGTTAATGTGTGCGTAGAAGCTCGTACGAAATTAGTAAAAAGCTGCCTTACTTGGTTATTACTGTTATTGTTTGAATACTTCTAAGTTAAATTTTACAGGCCAAGTATGAGTTGTTTAAATAATTATAATTTTTATGTAATAGGTTTTCACTTGTTTTTCTTTGGTACTTTCTATAGTGAAATTATTTGTATAGGTAAACAATATATTCTAAAGAAATCTGTGTTACATAAAAACAGTGACGTTGCCGATCAAGCAAAACAGGTGTGCGGAAGGACTTTTTAATGTAATCGATAGTCAAGCTGACGTTTAACTTGGTGGTAAGTTAGCGTCAACTATTCACAAAAGCAATTTCATGGATCAAAAAACAGGAGATAAGGACAATAATAATGTGATTATTATGGGCTCTTGCATCCATTATTCACTTAAATGCATGGTAATATTTCACGGTTTCTTCTATAAGGATATGGTACTAAACTAACCTATGTCTTCTACTACTTAAGGATCCGATGCGAATATACGAGTAGCAGTTGGCTGAATACGGAATAAAAAAATGTTCATTAAAGTGCGAAGTATTATAACTTAATAAAGTATAATGGAAACGGACTCTTACTCTATAGAATAGATGCGAGAAAGTTCGTTCTATTACTAATTTAGGGTCGAAACAGGCAATGTCTAGTAATTGTTGATTTAAAGTAACAATTCGCATCGTAAGCTACTGCTTAGCGGAGGTCAATGGCTCTTGTCACGTACCATTACCCTAATGATCTTGTTTATTTCTTCAACCTAATGTTCTTAATGATTGGAAAAAGAAACTTGACTTGCATTAGATTTTACTCGATACTAAAAAGCATTACTTCACTTATAAAATTTATAAGTAGCATAAACTAAGCTATAGGAAATATTTGTATTTATTTCAGAGATATGACTGAAAATGTAAAATAGATGAGTCATTTCTTTCATAATTATCTAACAAAAAGTTCTAAAGCATAATTTGATGATGTAATAAAATCTTTAAAATGTACCTATAAAATACGAAAGTTTTCTCATGTCGTATCAACATGTAGTGCATAAAGTACACTTAATTAATTGGTTATTATGTAAAACAGGAAATTGGTTGCATTTAAAATTTAAAGTGTATTTACAATTAGGAAAACGCAAAATGCAGGATGTTGAGAGTATTTAGCTCAATATTTATTGTCGAACGATAAAAAGCAATCAATATAATCTCGCGTAATGCACGTTAACACGTTTCGTAATCGTAACATAAAGATGAGAAGCAAAAATAAAACAAAACGCAACCGAATATGAATGTGCGTTCAATGTACAGTCCCTTCGCATCATGGCCGTCGTCGTAAAGGGCCAGAGTTGTAAAATAAGTAAAAATAAAAAGGCTCGCTGTCGGTGCTACGAGCAAAGTTCAAAAGGAACTTTTGCTTTTTAACCAGTCGGTCGCCAACTTTAAATTGGTTTCCACCAACTTCAACCCTCGCCGAATAGAATGAGAAAACTAGTGAGAACTTTTATACGTACTTACTTACCTACCTAAATATATACGGTTATCAAGCAAGATGTTAGGTATAGATTGAACGACTTAAAAGTTCGCCTTCTGAAATTAATATGCTCTCACTCTCGGCATCTGTGCGCATTTCTCAACAGTTTTCCTTACTTAGCTCTCTCTATCTATAAATACTGATTAATTTAACTTAATGGAGAAGAATTTAGTGACACACTTAAATTTGTTTACGTCTTTAACAGATATTGGTATATCCATCGAACTGTAATAGGTATGCATGCTTTTTATAGTTCTTTGGGTATACCTATGTACCTAACATAGGTATACGTTGTTAGGTACATAGCTTACTAACATTATAAATGTGAAAGTTTATGAAGATTGATGTGTGGATGTTTTTTCTCCTTCACGCAAAAATGGCTTAACGGAATTGGATGAAATTATAACTAACTAAATAATTATTTATTACAAAATGAGAAAGTTAGCAGATTAGCGAATATATCTATCTAATAATCTATCTATAATTTTGAACTAGGAATATTTATTCATGTAGTCTTATACTATCACATCAAATAAATAAAATTCGCAAGAAACAATTCGATGTGCGTAAATGTCGTAAAATTATTTACACGAGTAATCCTCGTTTTGTTTACATCGTATTTAATGATGATTTATCGACGCAACTACCTATCTGTTTAATGTGTGTGTGTGTATGGATCCATAAAATATTTTATGGGACACTTTATGACTGTGGAACCCTGGAGAATGTTTTTATTGATATCTAAGCGCCATCTGATTTGATATTATCGAAGGTGTTTGAGTTATTTTAAAGTTAATAAAGCATTTTTCTATATAACATTGAATAATAATTTTCGAATGCATATAGTAACAGGCATTTTATACAATTTAAATCACTTTATAAGATAAGTACCTAGGTATAATATGATTTGAATGGAAACGTTGTATTTTAAATTTATAATTGCGTAAGGGTAAAATATTGAATATGTTACTATTAGGTATTATTTCGAATATTTCTAAAAATACTTTTTTATATACCTACCTATCCAGAAGAAAGGCTTTTAGGCCGTAAAGCTGCCTAAAAGTCTAAAGCTTACAAATTCAACACAAGAAAGTAATTATATTAAAAAATATTGTCTAAAAATGTCTAAAAAGTGCATATTGGTAGACATTTTCAATCAATTAACCAATCTGATATAAGTGTAAGTATAATAATAAAAGACGCGATTTTTTTTTTCACTAATTTATATATTTATTATCTACACATCTTACCACGGTTGTCTGTTTATTAATTCTACGATGTTTAACATTTTTCTTCACAGTTATAACACACATAAAAAATATACCACCTTACTTAAAAGTTCACCACAAAACTTTTTAAAATATCCAACTATCCATAAACGTAACAGGTACACAACCAAAGGAAGACTGGAGGAATTTGCGTTTTTGCTCGTAATACCTGTCATTATAGCTCTCATTGTGCCGTAATTACGTTCACAGTTAAGTTTTTACTCAGGTATTAAAAACTATTACACGAATGTGAGCATATAATTGAATATGAACTGTCTACTATATAGTTTTAGAGTCGACATTCTTTTAAAGATTTCACCGCGATAGTGACAGAAATATTTATTGCACCTCAAAGGGTTGTAATAGTGTGATGGTTTTATGGTTGTACGTTGTGCAATTTTCTTGCATTGTACTCCATAAAATAGTAGATAGCGGATCAGTAATATTGATACTTGAATATCAATTACAAAGTTAGGAAATAATTCATTTATATTGATACCTATCTGTATATTATTTAATTTTTCTAGATACCTATTTGTTTTTGAAAAATTAATATTTAAATATGAAATACCTAGTATAATTAATTAGTTTTACATTTATATACCTATACTTAGAAATTACAAAAAAAAATTAATTAATTCTATGCTATGAAAACTGTATAATTTAACCATGAACTTATGGTGCTTTTTTATATATAGGTCAAACAGGCTGACGATTTTAATACTTTGGTATACCATCCTTCATTAAACGCCAGCCCTAAGTAAATAAGCTTTGCAATATTTAAGTATTGACTAGTTCTCGTGAGAATCAATACTAAAAAAATAGAATTTTATTTGAACTGTTGTTAGATACCTACAAACAACACAGAATTACTAAACACACGTAAGTAGGATAAGAAAACTTAGGGCCTCTTTCATCATCTGTCAAGTAGGCTAACCGTCATTTAAAGTCACCTGTCACCGGGAATAATTTAGCTGATATACCTTTGTTTTTACGGTAAAAGTCCCAAGCAATAAATAGAAAATAATAATAAAAAATCGCCTATCGAAGGAAGCACTAAACCGAGTGAATAATTTAATAAAACATAAATTTATTTCTAAATGTAGGTAACTAATCGACACTTTACTTGTAGTTGGTGAAAGAGGCGCTTAATAAATATAATATTCAAGTATCAATATAATGTCAGTGTGCTATTTAATGTTTTGGCCAACGATTACCACTTTTCAAAGCATCGGTACCTCTAGTGAGACAAACACAGCGACATTTCGAATTGTCCTCACAGTCAACCCTTTCACCAATAAACTGTTAAAACATGAACGCAATAAAGAAAACAATACAATCTATTGCTTTTTGTAGACAAGCCGTTTGTTAAGTTCTAATACCGAATTATTTGTACCTGTTTTTTAAACCTTTATTTTTATGTTTCAATACAATATTTGTTCTTTAATACTTCGTAAAATATTACAATGCTGTCTTTAAATTTTACCTCATAAAATAAATTATTGCGGTGTCTTCTATGGTTTAAATAATTTATTCAGATAGTTTACAGATTTAATTTTTAATAAAGGATTTGATGACTCATGGAAAAAGTATAAATTAGAAAAAAATAATAAAAATATTTAAAATGTATTAAAAGTTAAAAAGAATATTATTTTAGAGGACCGTCACCAAGTCGGCTGACTGTTACTTTAAAAAAAGAAATTCTTTTACATATTATCTACCTTCTGTTACTATATTACTCTAATTACCTAATATTTCCCTGCAGTAAAATGTCAACTTATAATTATTAAACACAGACTGCCAGTTTGCACATCAAAGCAAATGTGCAATTGAAGAGGCAAAATTTAAAGTAAGAATATTAAAATTCAAATTTGAATTCTACTTTGTACCAACACCCTCTGTCTAAGGGAAAAGGAACTACTTGCTACTGTGCAAAATACAGTAGCACCATCTCTGGGGGCTGCTCTGACTGTCTGCAACAATGCGCCACCGCCATCCTAGCGCAAATAACCCCGTCTCATCGGAGGGTGACAAATAGTTCACTGACATATTACGTAACATGACAATGAAATTTCTATTGCCTTCTAATGCCTTCTAAAGTGTGAACTTACTATTGATATAAAAAAATTAATATGTATCCAAGTAAAGGTGCTTTAAACTTTAATACATACCTTTATTTTCATATTATTTGTTATACATTTTCATATTATTTTCATATTATTATTGGTGCCCGCGACTTCGTCCGCGTTGAACGATGAAAGGTACCCTATGTCCTTTCTGGTGTCCCAAAAAACGTGCATGCAAAATTTTATAGTGATTGGTTTAGTAATTTTTGCGTGAAAGAGTAACAAACATCCATACATCCATCCATACACTCATACAAACTTTCGCATTTATAATATTAGTACGGATTATAAAACGAAAAGGATATAAAACATTTCATAACTTTGTACTTTTCTGAACTAATAAATACATTTAAAATGTACTTTTCTGTACTTTTCAGAAAGGCACGTGAACATTAAACATTTAGCCTCGACGAACTTTTTTCTTTTTTTCTTTGTGTAGTCTTGAAAATATCACCATTTTCTTGATGCGGCTAATGGTCACTAACTATCGAAGAGTAGGATTGGTAACCTTAAGTATAAGATAAAATATTATAACGTTATAGTATAGACAAAGTATTTATAGTTAGTGTATACTACGAAAAATCAAGTTCTAGGTTTATATTTACATGTGTTTTAAATAATATTTTTTATATTGTATAGACATATGTATCTATCGAGTATACGGACATACTTACTTATGTCATGTCCACATGTGAGTTAATTAGTTTTGAAAAGCATGAAATCATCACAGTCTCTATTAATAAATAAAAGTACTCAAATTTGTACTTTATTAGTAAACGCTTAGGGTATATTTTCTGTTCGGTTTCCTGTGCTTATTTTAAATATCTACTAATATATTTTATGAATGAATATAAAACTTAATTGTCCATAAAGTACAGAAGAAAAATTGCAACTACATCGTGAAGGCGTCAAGTTGTAAATATGTTTTATACTTGTAATCTAAAAGTTGATTAGCAAACATATTATACGTGCAAGTTTCAAACATGAATATCTTAAGTGTCTGTAAAGATATTTTCATTATGTCAAATGGAATTGTAAGGTATGTAACTCAAGAAGTTTTAGAAATAAGATATATAAAAATCTAATACAAGTAACATTTTATTTTTGCATCTTATTTTTTTTTTGGATATTTTCTTTTACAAATACTTTATATTTTTAAATTAGAATAGGTCTTTTTATGTTTGATTTATATACCATGTAATTGGAAATTAATTATCTTAACTAAACTGTTCACTTTGTTAAACCTAAACTTTGTTGCGTGTATCTTTAATAGGTTGCGTTATATAAAACAAAACTTAATTAGTGGATCTATAAATAATCTAAGTTCACTTAAAATTAATATCTATTAAATGTAATAGGGTATTGCACAAAATTGTTAGTTCAGCGACTCCATATTCTCTTAAGCGTTTATTTCGTCGTTACAAAAATCACTAGGTAGGTAGGTATAATTTGTTTAAAAGGTACAAGTTAGGTACATATTACATTAATGAAAAAAATTTTTTTTTTTTCGTATTTATTCAAATTTTACATTTGCCTACACAAATTTCATTCATATTGCTTATGTTATAGATTAACTTAAACATAAATAAGAAACTAAGCCGCAGGCAAGTGAGATTCCGACCATGAAGGATGATGAGCAATGCCAACATAATTGTTGGCATTTTTTTAGGTAATATATATTTTTTTATATTTTAAATTTTATGTATTTTTTTGTGTGATTTTAGTTATTTTTTTGCTTAGTAGACGAAACAATTATTAATTGTTATATTTTAATAGACAAGAATATTATGATATTATTATTCACATACTATTTATTAAAAAAACTCAATATTATTAAAAAAAAAACTTAAGACTATAGTAGTCGGCAGGTAGCGGGGCAAGGTTCAAGTTAATTACCTGTGATTAGGGCTAGGAACCTCCTGACAATTATTGGTGCCGGTCAAGACCGCATTCTGTATTTTTCCCTTGACCCAGCCATCTAGTGAGAGCCTTCTCGAGAAAATATTATTCTTATTATTAGTTAATACATTATTACCTACCTATTATATTATTACGAATTATGGATCGTATCTCTAATTTATTAACTTATCGAAATTTGAAAATTCTCTTTAGTTCAATCAAATATTAGTTGGTATCCTAATTTAAAGCATCAGATATATTTTCAAATGGTCTCGCTTCCTGTGTATCACAGATTGTTATTATCAACATCCTCTTTTTAAAACTCAGATCAAAGTGCTCTCGTTAAAATGCAAGTTAATTTGTTTGAAATAATTTCAGCAAGTATATCGCTAATAAGTAATTTTTCTAGAGATTTGGGCAGATTTAGTATTTAAAATTTAGTAGCTTTGTAGTTACGAAATAGGTATTTCACGTATTAATATCTTTATGTATTCTTCAGACTTTTGATACATATTTAAATAAGTACCTAAACTGAACATTATTTGTCTTAATAATAGAATGTCTTACTAATAATGTAATGCTGTAAAAGCTTATTTGTAAATACCCAAATCGAAATCATGCATCCCCCAAGAGAGCTGTTATTTCTAGTGTAGATAGACGAGTCGGTCTGTTATTTAACGGCAAGTTTCCTTAACATAGCTTCAGCAGTGATAGAATTCTGAAATATTAAATGACATTTTCAAATAAAATTATAACCATTTAGGAAAAATATCCTACTTAATTTTTCTTCTTAATCAATCAAAATTATTACCTATGTAGAATGTGAGTTTTAATCGCGATAAATAAATCACAGTTGCCAGCTAAGCTATTATTTAAATGTTTCAATGTAGTTTCAACAATGACTTTTTTCGTGTCATTGTCTAATAAATCCTTGTAATAATTTTCTTATATCTTCAAAGTTATACCCTTCATAGCGTCCTATACACGTATGTCTGTTGTTGAACGACAAAAATACGTAACACCATAACAAAAATCGCGTGACTCAAATAAATATATATTCCACAAATATATAAATATGTTACAAACACATATACATGTCAAAATATGTATAATCAAACACGTGTTCGTAAGGAAACGAGCGTTACGTTTCGAATGACAATAGGGTTTCCCTTTCGAACGAAAAATTTACGTGATAAAAATCCCAAGTCGCGTGTGAAAAAAATATATACTTACGTCTAAAATACGGATGACTGCGGTAGGTAGCATTATGTGAAGGCTTATTGTAATTTTGTGCAACACTTCTTAAATCGGTTGAGGACGTGTCAAGTTTGAATTTTAATTATTCTTTCTCGTAGTTATGAAATTAATTGTCACACCTATTTCGAAGTATGATTTTAAACCAATACGCAATACTCTGAACAGGAACTTAAAATTTTATTATATTATGTGTAGTATATTGTTCTACTTAGCTGTTATTGATCATATCCAAGGTCGATAGCATTTATGTGGCCATTTAGGTACATTTATTTATTTTTCAAAAGGTACACCAACAGCACAAACAAAATCCTTATAATAGGTATAGGTAATACAAGGCAATTTTAAGGTATACACACATAAATTAGTACATTATACACAGATACATTTTCATCTTATGTGAAATCTTATGTTAGTTAAGTAATAGTCTATTTAGTGTGACAGGGCCATCAGGCAGGACTTAACTGCGTTCCGTAATCATAAACTGGACACTCCACATGGTGGCAGTAAATTACAGAGGAAAAAAATCTTTTCCCTATATACTTTCTTCATTCAGACCCTGGTGTCGTTGCTTGTGGTAATAGGCGACGGTAGCCACCTACTACCATCAAACGGAGAGTCAGCCTGCCTACCCATTTTCGCATAATAATATAAAAAAATATATAATATCACTAATAAATTAATTAAAGTTGTAATGTTTTCAAAAAGTCAATTATGTGCAGTAAAAAAATTTAACGAATTTTACGACAACCTATAACATTTATATTATAAAACGATAAAATTCTTGCCACCATTTTTATTTGTTAATTCAGTTGTGCATCACAACCAACAACTCAAGTGTTAAAGAACTTTCCTCACCCCCCAAGAGATGTCGCTATTGTCGTAAAGTATTTCATAACAGCAAAAAAATATAAAAACTTAAAATCAACGAATGAAAATTTTTATAAACTTAACTAATTACTTATTTTCTATTTATGGTATTAGCTTGACGCTTGTTTTATGAAATTTTTAATGTTACTAACTTAGCGCAGCTGAAGTTTACTATCACACTAAATAGTTCATTGACGAATTCAGAGATGTCACCACCTTTCTCTTGGCTTCTATTCATATTAAAAATTAAAAATACTACAAGTATAAAAAATTAAAAATCAGCAAATTAATCAGCTATAATGTTAAGTACGAGTACATTATATAACCTAGTCTAGTCCCTAAGTTGCATGTCCAACAGGGTCCATAATACAGGTCTTTATAAATTTTGTAACATCTTATTATAACATTATGGTTTCGCAATAAATAATTGAATTGATTTGAATTGTACGCCTATTCGCCTATACCTATATGCCAGGAGCTTTTTACTAAACTAGCTGTTGCCCGCGACTTCGCCCGCGTTAAAAAAGATAAAAAGTAGCCTATCACGTTCCCGTACTTCTAAATGTTTATCTACCAAGTTTCATGAAAATCGGTTAATTCATTTAAGAGTTATGGAGGAACATACATACATACATACATACAGAAAAAAATTCTAAAAATCGTCAATTTAGTTTCAGTATCATGTACGAGTATAGAGCCTATATACACGATATTTCTGAAAACAAAGTAAATTACTCCATGACCGACCCCTACAGATTTATTATTAGTATTGATGATTCATAGTCAATTTGGAAAAGGATTACATATACAAAAACCAAGTTAAAATCAGACGCAGTATAAAGTGAAACAAAGGCAATTTATAGTTGACCTTGCTAGGATCGAACCCGGATTCTTGGGTTGGGGAAGTACAGACACCTACTTGGTTCCTGTAACCACTTGGCCAACTAACTCTTTATATCTAACTAGCTGGTGCCCGCGACTTCGTCCGCATTGAAAAATAAAATAATAATATATAAGTAATATAAATCTTAACCTCTTGTTGCTTAACACTATGGCCAGGCATTAGTTTTTTATTTTGTTTTAGACTAGCTGTTGCACGCGACTTCCTCCGCGAAGCTTTTTTTTATACAATATAGCTTGTGTTACTAACTGGTAATGTAGCCCTCTATAGGTGATAGAATTTTTAAAATCGGTCCAGTAGTTTCGGAGCCTATTCTGTACAAACAAACAAACAAATCTTTCCTCTTTATATTTTTTATATAATATTATATTAGTATAGATGATTCCTCGAGTCTGCTTTTTTTTGGATGAAAGGTACTTATATGTTCTTTCCTGTATCCCTGCAGACAACCCTTAAGCAAAATTTCATAACGATTAAGGCGTGAAAAGACAGACAAAGTTACTTTCACATTTATATATAATATATAAATATGGATTATTTTCTTTGGGGCTCTTTTATGGTAGGATTTATGTGGTAGGTACCTATAAATTATTTATTTGCATATTATGATATACCTAGTAATCAAACTCTATACAAAAATGTGATACAGTATCAAATTTCTCGTACCCCGAGCCGTTGTCACTGAATGGCATATTTCGCTAAATAAGAAATACCTCAATCGGGTTCGCCATACGCACAATTACCGTTTTGTGTTCGGATGACACGACACATTCGCATCGGCGAACGCCCATCGAAAACTAAGTTTCTTCGCACAAAAATCCTAAGAAAAAAATGAGGAACATGCTTTAGTGTCCCTTGAATGTCTCGTAAATGTATTGAGAGCGAAAAGTCGCTAAATTTGAGGCGTTCTTGGAGGCTTTTGGGGAAAGCCCGAAGCTGGTGTTATGGGCAATGAGAGGGCTGCGTAGGGAAGGCTCTATCGGCACTTTACACGCTCTACCGCTGCTAACCTCCGCCCAAATGTAATAACACGACGGCTGCTCTCCGTTTCAATTTGTTCCCAAATTGAAATTGTTTTTATTTGAATAATATTGCAAGAATTACAGCCGCTCGGCTAGCACTTGTACTACGTTCGCAATACGTTTCGTTTATTCATAAAATAGTTTACATATAATATGAAAGTAAAGTTTTATAATATACAATTTTAAAATATATTTTTTTTAAATATATAAATGCATTAAGTAGACTATACCTAAGTTACCTAATAGAATAAGGTAATGTTTTAAAAATTCTAATTAGAGTCTGCACTTATATCTAATTGGTATCATATCCAATTAGAAAATTGCTTATACTTAATACCAATTCTTCACAAATAAACCTACTGGTATTATCTATTCAAGAATTGCCTAAACCTGCATTGTTAGGTAAAGCAGATATTTTTTTAATTAAAATATTATTATTGTATTGTAATTTGCTAGTGTTTTTATCATGTAAAACTAATGTACCTTCAATGTAAAAACCACTTCTTGGATTTATATTTATCTGGTTTTCTGAAAAACGTATGAAGGCTCATAGAATCAAGATCATTTCATCCACTTTAAAATCTTCAATAGTTTTTATGTGTTTGAAAAATTAAAGGTAAGTATAAAAACGTTTGAAATTTTTGTCAATTCTGGTCTACAACTTTGACACTTCGCCCGTTAGAGGTGTAACCTGGATTTGAATCTGCATTTGCCTCGTAGCAGCCATGCATCCCACATAACAATGACGAAGACCATAAATGTAGGTACCACGTTTATGGTATGTATGTTTGTTTATGTATGTATTCAAATATAAATTGTTTACGTTTCTCTTTGAATTAATAATGTTATTAAAAATAATATTTTCTCGTGAGGCAAAGGGCTCATTGTTACGCAATTGAGTAGTGGTTGAGCGGGGAAGATCGGGCGCACTGCATCCTTTATCAAGAAGTACGGCGGGGGAGCTCGGGCGAGGAGGACGGAGCTGGAAAAATTGCACATAAATATTGAAGCTGCCACTTACACGTGCGCCCACCGACACGCGATCGAAACATGTGGACATGGATTGTTTTCTTAATTTTTTATAGTTTATCAAAAAAACAATGCATACCTAATTCCGTACCCATATTTTTAATATTATAAATGTGAAAGTAACACTGTCTGTCTGTTTGTTTGTCTCTCATCATGAAATTTTTCATAGACGTTATCAGGTACACAAGACCTTTCCTTTCATTTCATTACCTTACCTTACTTACCTTACCTTTCATTCTCCTTTGGATAAGCACTTTTAACAAGGGATCGTCTAAAGTAAAATTAAAAAAAATAACCTCTGGCCCCTGTGTTATAGCAATAATAAGAGGTCAAGCGTTATATCGCTTATTATTTTATTTTAATTTTACAAGTATGACGAATCTATACTATATATATATATATATATATATATATACCAGGTTGTATAGATATATATATATATATATATATATATATATATATATATATCTATACAACCTGGTGCCCGCGACGGACACCAGTTAGTATACGTAGATAGATAATTTTTAGCTTCTTTGTTTCCATTTGTTGCTGATTTTCTCGATGATAAAGTAGAGAACTTGTAATTTGATTGTCAAGAAAGAAGCTGCGAGCAGTTGTTCAGCTCCCCTTAGCGTTACAACAACTGGGCACATAGGCTCAGACGTAACCTTTAGTTAGCCAAGTTAGAATTATTAATCATAACGGAATCTTGTTAGAATCTAATCAGAATTGTGTTCCATTAAATCTTTTACTAGAGCAAAGTTAAAATTTCAAAACAGGTCTATCAGTTGCATTTTGCATTAGATTTTTATTTCTAAGAGTCCGATCTTTTTTATGTTAAGGTCGACAGACAGGCTGATGGTCCACTTTCTTAATGGTAGATGGCTAACATCTGCTATACCATAAGTAAAATCATAGATGCTGCAAATGTGCCGCCTCGTTCATTTTCAAAGTTGACCCTGCCGGGAATCGAACCCGGGACGCGTTAAAGTAAGCACCCTATCCACTCACCCAATGGACTCGGCAAAAACGGCTGATCAACCAGCCTAATGGAAAAGTTATCTATTTTTGAAGTATGAACTTGGATTTGATTAAAATTTAGAAGTGTGCGAACAACATGTAAAAATTCTTCGCAAAATAAAGGGAATGTCCCCACTAATATAATGGATATCGCCATGCAAGCCCTCTTTCTTTTTCTTGTAACAAATTTCGCAACAATCTCACTTATTATGCCACACAAATTCCGCACCCGGCCGCCTTCTAGACGTGAAATTAAAATTTTGTACTTACCCTCCTATAGGTATTCTACCTAGTACTTAAAGGTATAAAATAACTAAACATGAGTATTTAATTGAAACTTAGCCTCTTACGCATTTCAACGAGAACAATTTTATTTCTTAAGTATAAATTTTAAGCTACTATTTTTCTTGTACTTAAGTCTGCCCAATCGTCTTTCTAATGTCGTATGACTATGCCAAATCATCTTCTTATGAGGTTTAGTATGTAGGTAAAGAATCCACTACTGGTTCACACTTTAGATTAAAGGAGTAAAGACAAGATTTACAGAAGAATGAATTTTGAATTTGAATTTGATGAACATTCTTTAAATTAGCAACGAATCAACATTGTTTACGGAGGACTTAGATACCTATGTTACCTTAGTGGTTACTGTCTGCCACACAATGTGTCTAGATTATAACTGCAGAATACAGTACCTATGCCTTCCCACTACCAAGATACATTCATAAGTATTTAGAGTTTCTTTATTAGTTAATTTTAAATTTAGGTACTTAGTTTTATTTTTCAAATAATCTTACATAAAGTGAGATTTTTAATCTTATTAATCAGGAGATATTTTTTTGCTATTTCCCCATTGAAAATATTTAGAAAATATTTATTAAAATAATTTAAATTTCTTTCAGGTGATGATGGCGTGTCTAAGGTAAGTACCTACTTAAGTGTTGTTTATTTTTTTTTAAACAAGATGATTCATCGAGAATAATGTTTATTTTTTATAGACTTTGTTCGTTTTTTTAAAACTTTATGAACGTTATGTTTCAATAATAGTTACCTATTAAATATTTTCGTCACCACTACATATTTAAAGGACCTTACATATTATTTGTGTGTAACTGTATCGCCATACATATACCATTCAGCGCGAATATGAACTGTCCTTTACTTTACACGCGGTTACGATGCGATGAGCTAATGAAAGTGTTTGTTGTAAAGATATAAAAAACATCCCACCTACCTATTATTTGATTTAAACTCGCCTTAATAGTAAAATTATTAGTGTCATGTTTAATTTATTATGCATAAAATTTGGTGATGGTGATAAGATAAGTAGGTAGGTACCTAATTCCTCATAGAATACATTTTTAATTCATTGTGGGCGTCACTAAACAACAAGTTTATATTGAAATTTAAAGCTTTGTGTACCTATAAACTGCTCGTTAAATCTCGTATGCGATAGTTGTAAATATTCCGAGCAGTTGAACACTTTTACGATGGACAGTTGCTCCGCCCACCAGCGAGTTGCGGCTAGTTCATAATGCTTTGGTTTACAACGATCCCCCTATAAAACAGGGCGTGATGATATGTGATCGGTTCCTTTGCTGCAAAGCCTCACCGCCGAAGGCAACAAAACAAGGCAAGCCAACTACTTACTTATAACTTTTCCATATTCTTCCAATGACTAAGTACCTATCTAACTTTCTTTCCCTAACAAAATATTCAATTATTTTATTAAAATATATCTTAAGAATATGTGGCTTAGTAGCCTCATCATCAGGTTCTATAATGGCTTGGACACATTATCGTTCAGCAGCCATAATCTGATTTAGCACCCATTTTCAAAAGAAGACCGTAAATTCCATGTGTACCTATAGGTATTTCGACGACTGATCTTCTGAGAATTTCTTTATTGTCTCAGAGTTGGCTTTACACTAATTGTAGGTACCTTCCTGGAGTTGCGTGTGTTTCTTATGGTGATACTCAAAGATTTAAACCACAGATGCACCCTGTGCTTCTGAAAATTGTCCACGTAATATCTGTATGCAACTGCTTTCTACAAACGACTAATATAAAGCGGGAAGATATCTTGCCTCTTCCCAACGTTGACACAATTTCGGCCACCTGAAGCATGGCAAGGGCGCATCTGTGATTTAAATCTTTGGTGATACTATAGAGCGCACAGCAAGACCTTCAGACACCATATCTTGAATTATTGTAGTCTAAATACCTATTTAATAAAAAATAGTAAGGCTCAGCATCTATTTAGATAGTCTTTTACGAAAGAATTAAATTCGCCCATTGAAAATTGCAAATAGTAATACTGTTATAAAAAAAACCAATGGTATGGTAACCCAGTAGAACAATGGGATTTTTTTATTCAAATTAATTGTTTTTTATTTAACTGTCGGGGACACCTTTTTAACCAAACAAAAACAAGCATTAAATATGGGAGTAATGATTTATTAAAACTTATTTATATAAAACATTTTTCTTACGTTTATTAAATTACATATTACCTACTCAAATAAAAAACATTGAATTATCGCGGCGTTAAAAATATCTTACGAGTTACGACCTTAAAATTATACTCAGTCATTTACTAATGAACTTATTATTATTTTTAATACAATATAATTTTTTATTTAGTTATAACTTCAAAACCTATCTATAGTAAATTTTAAGGATTGTCAAAATTTATATTATGATTTTTTATTTGTTTAATTGTCAATAAAGTTGCATGAACTGGGTACGTAACTCCCATAGTAGTAAGCTTTCATCCAATATGTCATTGTATTTAATAATAGTCTTCAGAATCAATCGGAAAGTGATAAAAAATTACCACAATCGTAAAATTAAATGGCCCTAAACTGTCCATATCGTCCATTCCCTTACGTTTATGGCAAAAACATCACAATAACAACATAAAACCTATACGTATGCAATGTTCTACTGCCACACCGTCGTACTACCGACCTGATAAAGCTGAAAAGGCAACTTAAGCCTATAAAAACCATGCACTAAACACAACCAACAATGAAATACGTAATAAATAAATATTATTTTCACGCAATTAAAGGTTTTATGTCAAGAGCCGTAAAGTTTGTTATGGCACTCGAGACAGTTGTGGTTACGACTTGTAAAGATGAATGAAATGTGTAACAAGGACAGACATACCGAAGAGAAAGGGATAAGCTACCGGTTCGACCACGTGGTCGTCGTAAAACAGTTCAGTGCCATTCATGATTTTCAGTTTATGACGATTTTTATGTGAACATTTTAAAATTCACAGCTGTAACATGCACGAGGTTGTAATTATAGTTAAATGATTTAATATTTTTCTGTATTCTTGTGATAAATAAAATTTTCTAAAATACTTATATTGATAAGTAATATTCATTGGCCACGGAATGTATGACATTATATGTTTCCTATTGTATATTTGTTTCAAAGATGAATATTCACTTATAATACATTAGCTTATTTTGCTTTAAAAGTATTTATATATTTGTGCAAATTAATATTAAAAAATTTATGTGATGGTGCAATATTGCGTAAAGCCCTTCACTTTGACAGATAGCAAGTGCCCAAATGGTTTGTGATTGGCGGTGAATGTTCAATACGGGATCACTATTGGTGTAGACGAGGGGGTAGCGGGGCTGCGCGGGGCCCGGCGCCATTACGAACAATGGCCGTCGGAATGGTCGTTAGCGAATAGCTTTTATCTCTTTCTAATATAAGCCATGCAGGTAGGAATTAATGAGACGGAGGGGCTTCTCTCGAGTCGCTCCGCGCGTATTGTTGTCTCGCTCGCGCGCGTGCGTCGCGTTTCGCCGTCTCACGTTCGGCGCGCGGCAGCGGTAACGCTCGCCGCGACGGGGAATTCGGAGTCGTAGAGCCTCATACGCGGGTCATAAACGATTCGCGGCCATAGTAGAGGTGCACGCGCGAGAATCGATCCGAATCGCCGGCGATAAACGCATCTCCCGCGAGGCGATCGTCGCGCGCCGCGTCGCCGCCGAGCGATGAGTTCCAAGTTCATCATTGATAGCATGCTCCCAAAGTACCACCAGCAGTTCCATCACCAGAACTTATTCGCGGGTGCTGGGGCGTCGCCGATCGAGGCGTCGCTGTCGTCTTCTTTGTCGTCTTCGCTGTCGACCTCTTTATCGTCATCGCTCTCTGGCGGGTTAGGGGCTGCGGCGCTGGGGGCAGGATCTCCGGGCGCCGGAAGCCCGCAGCGTTCCTCTTCTTCTTCATCAGCATCGCCAGGGGCTCCAGCGAGGATGTACCCTTACGTGTCACAGCATCATCAGTTTGGGGGCTCGGTGCCGTTCGGCGCTGGTGGAGGTCTATCGGCGGCCGATGATAAGAGTTGTCGCTATCCCACCGCGGTTGGAGATTCTATGGTGAACTACGCTCTAGGCCAGCACAATGGTGGGGCTGCAGTGTCAGCGGCTTCGGCTAGTATGGCAGCGGCTGCTCAATTCTATCACCAAGCAGCGGCTTCGGCGGCTTCGGCAGCTTCAGCTGCGTCGGTGGACGCCATGGGAGCGGCCTGCTCACAGCCCTCAGCTCAGCCACTGCCTGACATACCTCGGTACCCTTGGATGTCAATTACCGGTAAATTTTGACTCCATCACTGCATGTTTCTGTCTTATTCGTATTGTATCTGCAATGAAATTGTGTTTTTTTTTAATAATTTGTACAGGTGGCTTTTAGTTACAGCTATTTCAAGTCTACCTATAGGTAGTATGTATAGAGTAGTAAAAGTAAGTTTATTGTGCTTTTTGATGACTGCTTTTGAACCTTTTTTTAGTTCTGTATATTGAATTACCTATGTCGCTTTTGTTAGACATTTCTAATGTATAATTTGTCATTTTTACTGAGTAATTAAATATTACGTTTTGTGCTATTTTAGGTATTTTTATAATAGGTAACTTTATATCACAAAATGAAACATTGCTTATATGAAAAAGAAAAAACGAGAATTATAGCTACTATACCTACTTATCTTCTTAATTTGGTAAGAACATTTATTTATAATTACCTAGGTATTTAAATGGACAAGTAATAGGTACTTTGAATTACCTACTTTCATCTTTGAGTATGTCTAATAAATTAATAATAAAAGATAATAAATTAATATTAAAAATAATAACAAGAATAAATTCATAATAAGATCAAATAGAAGTAACCAAGGAGTTTCAACAAATATTTTTTCATTATTCACCAAATTACCTACGTAGGTACCTACTTAATATGACTATACAAATAAATTAGAGGTACACACTAAAAACTTAATGGTTGTTATATGTCACGATTCTAGAGTAAAATAGTGTCATAAAACAATGAGGTGGTGGTCGTAAAAAACAATATCGACTCGGTTCGTTGCCGACGGTGCGCCTCTTATTCAGACCGCACTACGCGACGGACCAGATATTATAAGATAATTCGAATAATCATTAGCACAAACATTAAAATATAAGTCTTAAGGTAGAAATATATTTATATTCTAATCCCTATCCTTAATCCTACTATATACGGGAGCGTTAAACAGTACCATCAAGTGGACCGACGGTCAGCCCAAGTTTAACATGAAAAAAACTCAAAAAGTCTTAAAGGGGCTTTTTATATATATGTAGTAGATAATATAATTTGTAATAAATATTATCGTGGACATGTCCTTGCTATGTAAATACAGTTATTGGCCTTGAATCGGTATCCCAAAAACTCCTACTGAAGTTTATTGCTTGTATGTTTTGCATACAATGACTAACAGTTACTTTAACTTGCGATTTCATTACTTCCTCGTGGTAGATATTTATGTTATTACACGTTATTTACCTGACCTAGGACATTAAGTGTACCAATCTAAAATTTATAAAATGGGTACTTAAAGATTAGGTAAATTTACCTAGTTATATTTTTAAACCCACTGAAGTATCTACTTTAGGACAGACTTCCCTACTAGCATACAATAATTTAAAAAAATACCAGAAAACTTACTATATGTAGGTATCATTTCAGCTGAAATACCTAGTTAATATAAACAATATAAATATATTATTTGTAACTAATAATAGGTACAACATATTAGTTTAAATGATTATTATATATTCACAGCGCTCTCATTTCATTACATAAAAAAACATAGTTAGGTACTGTTACATAAGAAACATAAAAAACATGTTAGGTACTGTTATAACCAATCTGATTGATTGTTATATCAATGATTTGGTAAATTGTTCATCGTCTATTTACATTGGACTTAATAGTATCATCATCATTATCATCTCAGCTGTAGAAAGTCCACTGCTGACCTCCCCATAATTTTCCATAGGACCGGTCAGAAGCAGCCTGCAACAATAACATGCATTTTTTGTTTCTTTGGACCTCATTGCCATGTCAGACTCATACCCAAAAAATATTTTTTGTCTTCTCCTTTTTTAATCTATACTTACCTACCTACTATTTTCTTCAATCGATATCAATGTCAGTGTAGCACCTGATCTAGCACCTGCATCCTTGATTGATTACAGTACCTATCTATTACCATTTATAAAGTGGACCTCTTAGCATTAAAGAAAATGTTACTACACACATTTCGAGGTACCTATAAGAGTAGGTATCATAAAAATATTTCCAAACTCTGGCTATAATATCTGGCTATAGTTAAATATTTTTGGGATAGGTACTTAATAGGGCTCTGGCTGTAACTTAGGTATAGGTAGGTATTTAGCTTTTGCTAAAAATGTGAGTTTGGCAATAGATAATTATAAAAAACAAAACAAGTTAAGTTATAGGTATCTCATTAATAATAAATTTTAATATTTAATAAATTAGAAGGATAGGTCTGCGTCCTATTTTTTACCAAATCCGATAATCGTTTACTAATGAATGTGACATTGAACATTGATTTCATTCAAAAGTCTATAATTAATTAAGTTATGACTCTAATGGGATGTGGTTACCAAGTATGTGGTTACCTATACGCGATATAACTAGCTAGTTGTATACCTATATATATGTCGTGGGCAGATCGTAGAATTGGGCAGATCATAAAGTATGAAATAAAAAATCTTTCACCAAAAGTCAAAAATAAGTGCGACGAGGAGCGGAGCGAAGCAAAGCGAGGAGGAGCGACGAGCGTGTTAGGTTTACATGGAAATAAATTTGGGGAGCCTAGCGAAGCGGAGCGGAGTGAGGCGACCCTCTAAGTTTTAACAAAAATATGATCTGCCCAGGAATATCATGATATGCCCAATTCTACGATGCCTGTCTTTAGTCTCTGAATATATAATAATACCAGACTTCAGTTAGGTCTCATTTAAGTGTGTATACCTACTTTAAAAAAAATGCAATGAACGTTAGATAAAATAAATGAAATAATTTTATATCACTAGGTAGGTATACTTACTATAAAAAGTTTTTCTATAAAAATAAAATTCAATTAAGTAGATTATTTTTTTATGGTAATCTTGTAAATATGAATTAGCAATAATTATAAGACCTAGGTCTATATCTAATGTTCACCTTTATGTCCCTACTTAGTTACCTCTTTTTTATTTCAAAGCAAAAAGAATTCAGATTCAATACCTAAGTGTTTTTATTTACCTGACATTTAGTTTTTTTGCAGAAAACGTTTTAAGGTTAACGATTTTCAGACACTTTAGATATAATAATACAACTCACATTAAATTAGGTAAAAGTACCTACATTTTCAGACAGACGTTACTAAAAAGGGTATTTATAATACTTATAGCTTTCTCATTAAAAAAATATTAATTAATACCTAAAAAGCTACAGATTGTGGTTAATTTTTTTTAGTTTTAGAATTGTCGCGTGTACAATACTTATGCGCAATACAAAAAATCCAATTAGTAAGTTAACATGTGGCACAATCCTAAAATAAACAGTGTGCTTATCTAAATTTAAAATATTACATTAACAAAGCCGACGTTGAAATAGTAGCGCCAGAATATCGTACCTCAGTGAAATTATGTTAAAATCCTATGAACGACTTGTTTGTATTTAGTTAACGACTTTTATTCTTGATTTTTTTTGTTTCAAATAGCATATAAAAATGTCCGGAGATAGGGCGGCAAGTATCCGTCTCAAATCCGGCAGACATATTGCAGCAGGTGCTAGAAACTGCCGCTCTCGAAATTAAAATGACATAAGTGCACCGATCGCGACAGTTATTGTCGTAAAATACCACTTTGGACCACAATTTAAGCTATAAAACATGCAGTATTGCATTAAAATACAGTCTAAAAATGTGTTTGAATGAAAAGTTTGTATGAGTCAAAGTTTATTTTTAGTTTAGAGTTCATAGTTTTCATATATAGCATGGGAAGGATGAGCGTCCGTCACATCACATGTGTTAGTGTTGTACGCATGCGCCAAACAAATATGGCCGACGCTCGTGACCAATCATAGAGCAGCGTGTGCAGACGGGGCCCACATACAATCGGGAGTCCTTTGTAGTTATTGATTGTCATTTGTAGCGCCATACTAATTACCGATTTTATTAATTAAATACTTCTTTTATTGATTGTTTTCATTTACACACACATAAAATCAAAATATTTCTCAAAATCTCTCATTTCACACATCTCCCTATTGGCTATTAAATTAAGCAAATTATTATTGTCGATAAAAATAAAAGCATCCAAAGCCATAATGTAAAATTTAATAAACCATTTAAAACCATAAAACATTCCAATAAAAATAATTAGGTATGTGTGGTAGGTATCTATTTAGCCCAATTAAATGTGGTTGATGTTTGAAACAGGTTTCATGTTTTATCTGAATCAAAGCATAGGTTTATATGAATCATTTTCTACCTGTTTTAAACCACTAGGTACCTACATGTTACTGACCTATTAATATATAAATGTTTTTAATTTTAAATCTTGTATTTTGTACCTGAATATATTAACAAATGAGAAAAATTAAAGGTATAAATGAGAAGGTTTGTGAGGATGGATGTATCGATATTTGTTACACTTCCAAATTTGGCACACATATAGTTTATTATTTATATTAGCACATAAGATACCTACTTTTATCCTGGAAATGTGTTAGGTTCAAGAGGGATCGACTAAAAATATAAAAAACGGTTGCCTTGGCGGCGCCACCGTCTTCATTGCGAATACTGCGATAAAGATGTCTATTCAACGCGGACGAAGTCGCGGACACTAGCTAGTAGTTAAAAATTAAATAATAAATTGTACGTACCTAGATAACTCTTACAGTATAAAAATAGAATATTTTTATCTTTTATATACCTATATTCGATATCCTACGACAAAGTTAAGTCCGTATCTAATTTTATTTTCTTAATTATATAAATACAGATTCCAGTTACAGGTTTGTTCATTTCGCTTATAAGTATAAGTACCTACTTCAAACAATGTTGCAATAAACAAAAAAATAAAAAAAGTCATCGTGAGAATAACATCATTATCTCACTTTCATGAAATATAGTGGCGATAAGACAACTCTTAACCTTTTCCATTTTTAGGGTTACAAGCCTTTTTTGGTAACTTTCAACACACGACTTTTTTAGTCCTCCCAAACTGAACGGCGCGCTTATCGGCTCGAATGAATTGTGAATATCGATGTATCGAGTAACATTCGAATAAGCCAATACTTTTATACCTTTCTTGTGTAATTAACGATTGCACTCGTTCGAGACAGTTACCTACCCAAATGTTTCCGATTGGAGACTCGTTAAATTAAATGCTGTTAATGAACCGACTTTGCTTATTACGGAACGCTGTTAAAGTAGCTGAATAAATTCTCTAATTGGCTGTAAATTTAAATAAGAGATAGTAATATCGCAATCAAATTACAGAATAAAAAAATGTGTAGGTACTAACTGAAAATACTGTACACATGAAGAAGAGAATCTACCTCTTTTCGTATTCTATGGTCATATTATGTATGTATACCTACCGGCTACCGGCTTACCTATAAGTTTACAGCGTGACAAAAATTCCAATGTTATCACAGAATATTTTTTTCATACAATTAAAACGCCAGGTCTTCATTATAAAAAGAAATGAAGATGTGTACCCAAGTCTCGAATATTTTTAATATTTTTCAAAATAGGGTTACATGTACCCTAAGTATAGATAAATTAATTTTATATAACAAGTTGTATTTAGTTTGCCTACAATTTTTGGTTGTGATTTTTTAGTTTAGTTAAAATTCGCTTAAACTGACGGGATCCAGAACTCTGAAAGCTCACAGCTCTTTGCTATTTTTTTGTTTGTGCTCCATATAGGTATCTATAACTTTTAAATATACATATTTAACTAAAAATGAAGTATACATACTTAAGTAATAAATTATCATGAATTTCATGTCTTTTTTAACAGTTCTTAGAAGAATGATTTATCTACTTAGCTACTTGCGTACCTAATTTTGAATAGGTACAGATCTTTCTAAAGATAATTGTAAATATTTCACTTAAATGTTGTTTTACACCTTATGACAAGTTTAGGTTATCTTTACGACTCTTATCACTAAAACACTTTTAAATCACAAATGAGTGTCGCTAAGCATTTTCAAATAACTCACGCGTAGGATGATACCTACTTATTCTACACCTTATATCTATTTTAATAGTACCTGGCTAATACCATAACTTAAGTATTAAAATAAATGCATAGGTATTTAAAATTAAATAATATAAGTCATAATTATCGGTTACCCTTATTTAACAGTAGGTACCTAATTAGTAGTTTTTTATGTATAGGATATGGTTTTATAGGAAACTATATAGACTAGCAACCCGCCCCCGGCTTTGCTCGGATGTAATTTTTTTCTGCAAATTAAAGAAATCTTCCTCGTTTATTTCTCTTTCTATTGGAGCATCACAGATGGAGAGCAACTTTATTTTAAATTATCATTGTAGAGATATAAAATAGGTTGATAGATAATCTCTACAGGCTCCACAATCCTTTACTAATACTAATAATACTATAAGTACCTATCTACATTATAATAATATATTTGTGAAATTTATTTTATAACATGGTCCTTTGTAAGGGTTGACTATTGCCTATAGGCCCAGGTGGAGGCAATAGTCAACCCTGTTTAAAACTGCAAAAACAAATATGGCCTAGACCTACCAAATACTTAATAATCGTATTAACAAAAATCTATTTAATATTAATTACATACAAATTATAAAGAATGAGAAATCAACAATTAAGATATTGCTGTAAGTTGTACCTCTTTGAAGTTCTGTTGCTTATCTATCGGAACTAATAGTGAGTGTTTAACATTTAAAACAATTTTCCACATAACGTTTGTAAACAATTAAAATTGTTTCCCCTATACAGTTCTTGCTAGAAACATTGAGGAATTCATTAAAAAAATTACCGATACGTAATTATGAGTAAAATGCTTGCTCGTAAATGAGATACCGTAATAAACAATAAAATGACAAAAACTAACTAATAAGCCATTGTTATTGAAACACTTTGCATTTTGCGGCGTCTACCTCGTAGACCGTGGATTATCATAGCGTAAAAACTAAATGTCGCTACTTTTTTTGTATAAGCTAATAACGTAGATTAAGGCAAAGTTTTCGTCACATATACATCGATGCATAAGGGTCATTGGTCTTTTATACAGGCCATATAATGTGTATTAAAATTAAAATTCTATGTTAATCACTTAGAGTTAAAAGTTGTTTGATTGCTCTACGTAGAGTCTATTATTTATTTCTAATAATATGTTTAGATTAACTATAATCTATTAAATTGTACTATTTTTGGGGAGGTATTATTTTTTAAAAATACAAAAAATAAAATATAAAAGCCAAAAATAAGGTATAGCTTTTGAACATTTTTTACACAGTTTCATTTTGAATTTGTATACTGGAAGTCTTTAATCCTACCGAAAAGGAAAGAAGTCAATACGATTACTTAGGTATTACGACACAACTTTACTAACGAATACTTCTTCCGCAGTCTCGTGTTTGCATATTCTCTAATAGTTTCATCAGCAATGTGAAGCGGCCTTAATATTAAACATTTTTAGGTACAATACTGATTTTTAAACATTTTTTTTAAATATTATATTGAATTTGAGTTTAATGCTAGACAGGGAGCAGTAAATATATTAGATAAGTTTAGCAAATAAATTTAAATACCCATAATATCGATTGTAAACTATGGTTTAAGTAGGTGCCTCTCCAGGTGGACTAATGTTGGACTAAGTAATAGCTGTTAAATAATATAATGTGATATAATGTACAGTTGGCCACATAAATCATTGGTTATCTTTATTTTAAGTCGATTTGAAATCTACCTATTAACATTTTTTTTTTCACTATAGTTTTTGTATGCCCTCTTTATGTTTACATGTTTATAATAATGTGTATATTTTCCTGTGTTCTGTTAGCTCATTATATTGTGCTTTAAGTGTTATGTGATGCATGCGATTTTGCCGAACCAAGGAACTTTCAATACGATTGATAATAGATTTTCCATTTCCAGATTGGATGAGCCCCTTCGACCGCGTGGTTTGCGGTGAGTTTAATGGTACTTATCGTTTCAAATTTTATTTTTTTTAGTTTTTAAGTATTTTTAGTTTAATATAATCTAACATAATATGATAAAGCTTATGTACGCTGCATTAATGGAAAATGAAATAAAAATTGTTATACATATTTATATGTTTTCTATCGGTGCATATCAAACAATAATTTCAAATAGGTATTTGAGGTTATATGTGATATTTATAAAAACTTGTATAAAAAAATACATTTAAACATAACTTATTTGTTAAATAAAGAAATTATTTCAAACAAATTTCTAAATCACTTTGTTAGGACTTAGGCTATTTACAACTTTCTTATGGTTGCAAGCCACAATAAAATTGTAAAAATTGAAAAACTCGATGAACCATCTCAAAATATGTTTTCTTCTCATTACTTCGAGTAAGCTTTTGAATATTGTTATGATGATGCTGATTGCTGCTGTTATGTGCCGGTAGTCACTAGTCACGTTAAAAGTCAAGAAAATAAAATACTAACATTTGTGAGGCGCGTACATTCGCTTTGATTTTAAAACGCTTTACGAGACTTCAGTTGCAATTATTAATTTGACACAGCTTCGTCAGGCCAAGTGCAATTGTTAATTATATTCGTAACCTTTTTCCTCGTTCCTTTTAGCCTTTTACAGGTAATAATCATAAAATTCAATGTTGACAGAACTGTTTGTTGACTGTAAATGCGAATGTAAAAAAGAAACTGACTTTTTCGTAATCATAATATGTATCTATTGAGTAAAACTATTAATAAATTTTAAGAGTTATCGGTTAGCATTAGTGCCCTCCATTTGCACAGCAAATACCTACTAAATATTCCTTCTTAGGTAAAATCCTACCTATATATTTTATTTCATAAGAAAATAAGCCATAACTCATTTTATTTTGAAGAAAAGTGGTTTGCCACAACTATTTGTTTGTATGTATTTTATATTTTCATACATAACAAAATTTGAAAAAAAAAAAAAAAAAAAAAATTTACTCTTATAAGTAGTTTATGTATTTAAATTTCTAGTACATATATCTGTTAGGTATTTTATCTAATATGGTACTTGAATACTTGTTTTGGTATTTTTCAAACCAAGTATATCAGATTTTCTTTTTGCAATTTTCAAGATACACTTAGCTAATAGTCTTAAATAACATTTTTAAACAATTGATATAAATTTCATAATTTGGCTTTTTTATGTTTCGAAGTAATATGCATTAATGATAAGATAACTAGCCACAAGGTATTCAAAGGTTAAATGTGGTCCAATAAATGTCAATAATGAATCCATTTTTAGAATATTCAATTGATTGTGCTCTAAAAAATATGAATGTCTATAAAATTTATATTGGATGTAGGTAAAAGACAGTAATTACAGTATATATGTGGCAGAACCATAGATTTGTATGGATTTACTGCGCTCGGAATTCTGAATCGATATTCGAAATCGAAATTCCGAAACGGAATTCCGACTGTAACATTTGATAACCACTAACAACTAAGTAAGCAATTAGCTTTTAGTATACAATTTTTTTTATGTGTAATTCGTAATTTTCATAGTTGAATTGTCTAATTCATAGTTGAAGTCAATTAATATTTTAACTACTTAGGTACTTACATGTTACGAGTATTATCGTGCACCAGTGTAGGCATTATTACACGCACAACACATAACTAATCAATTAACTCAAATGCCACGACTTTGATTCTAATAAAAAAACAACGGATTTCAATGTTAAAAAAGCAACGGAAAGGGTTCAATAGAATCGCAATAAAACAAACTTTCACCGAGAACAATGACATGTAGTGGGACACTATCTTTCAAACCGAACCCATTAAGGTAAAAAGACAATTTGAGCAAACAAAAAACAGCTACTTTCCATTGCAAAAAAGGAACAAAAAATGGACACGGCAATGCGTTGTGCAAATTCTGTTATTGACGAAAAATAGCAATCCTTTGTATGCGCGAAATGTTTACAAATAAAGGAATACGTCAAAGGGTTTTAAATCACGGCGTCGAAAGCTTTTAAAAACAAGCTTAGAACGGAGGCATTGTTTGTTGGCACGGTCGCAAATTGCTTTATTACAACTTTGCGGCCGTCATGCGAAAGCTGATATCGTACAATTCGTAGTCCATAACATGGCATCATCGGATTGCAACCATAAGCTTTATTAAATCTACTGAATGAAGCATGACACCTAAATATAGCATAAACTTAGATTAATTAATTATTAAATTAATGTTAAATCTTTCTGAATGTATTTTATCTTATAAACTCAGAAAAAAATCTAAGCCAGTTTAAAATGGAAAAGAGGTAATTATAGGTTTATTTTTATTTATTTTATACATATATAAGCTGCTGCCCGCGACTTCGCCCGCGTTTAAAAAATAGATAAAAGCCTATTCACAGACCTACCAAGTGTACATATACAATTTCATCAAAATCGGTTAAGCCGTTTCGGTGGAGTAACTCTGGCAACTAACACCGTGACACGAGAATTTTATATAATAGATTGAGATACAAATTTGTTAAATAGTTATACACAACTATGTAGTTATAACTAGTACTATAAAAAAGAAGGCATTGAAAGCTGTATTTTAAATATTTATGTAGATATAGTGTGTTGTCATAAAAGATTGTCCCGTTATTACCTAGTGACGTGCTACATCTAATAGTATCTGAAATCGTACATATAAAACAACTTGGTTTAGAATTAGAATACAGATCGGTGTCGAAGACAAATAAATTAAATTATCTAACACTTTGTGGGGCATAAAAGAATCTTTATGGTGTCATAACAATTAGGACGTAATCACTGGCAATCGTAACATCGACCGTTATAAAATGATTGACACTATATGTGTGTAGTAAAAAAGTTTGTCAACGAACAATAACTGCTGAGAATTGACCATAAAATGGCGACCTTGTGGCCATAAAAATTTAACGAGCCAAGCTCGTGGTGTAGTACAAATATACAGATGGTATACGCGGTGACGTGATAGTCATAGAAACAGCTGGGCCAACGAACATGTGCCATGTTGCCTTGACGACGACGCGTACATTTTTAACAAAAAAAAATGTTTAAGGAAACAAGTCGTGTTCATTTAAGATTTACTCGTGATTTACTAGAGTTAACAAAACGTTTCGTGTTTTGATAAGGTTTCAGTTAGAGGTATGAGAATTTCAGAAAATTAGAAGCCTAATGAAGTGTTGGTTGCTAGTATAAGCTACACATAAATACATCATAAAACACTTAAGTGTCTCACAGTTATTTTCACAGTTGAACTCCTGATTTTCATTAAATTTAGTTTGAGAACAGCTTGAAAAACTATAAATTTATACACAGATTTCTTTTTAATAGAATTATATGTTCTTATATTTTTGTTTTATTGGCAATAAATTATACCTACATATTCACAAATATTATTTCCACATAACACACACGAATCAATGAAACTTACAATACGAGTAGGTATAAATGTCATGCGTTTTTTATTATGTACCTAATGCGCCGTCAACACATTTTCGCTAAATAGCACTTCAATGCCATCTTGTTTTGCAATATGATACACAACTAACCATTAAGACAATTTAACAAACGCCTAGGTTGGCTAGGTTTGTCATTCAAGGCCAACTTTGTTGTTGGAATCCACGTAACACACTATTTTTAGTCTACGCCAAAAAAACTGGGCTAGGTTTGTCGACCTCGCCACGTGATTTGACAATTGAATGGAAATCTTCGTGCGTAACTACACCACTTGAATAAAAAAAATGTAGTATTTACTATTTACTTATATGTTTTTTTAATAAATCATACGACATGTAAACTTAACTTATATTTACTTATACCTCTAAAAACCAATATGTTAAATATGTTAAATATACAAATCACAGGGCACACTGTGTATTGCAGTCATTAACTTTGAGCAGTGACCACCCCTCAATAGACCTCATAAGATAGACCTAGACTCATAAGACCATGCGTGCTGTTGTGTTTCGGTAAGCGAGTAAGGGATGCCCGGTTCCATTTCACTATACTTTCCCTCTTATCCTTAATCCTAGGTATGGTCGGCAGCCCACTTGCAGCACCAGTGGCGTTGCTTGTGTTATAGGTGACTCTAGCCTCCTACCGTCAGCCTCTCAGATCCTTAGTATAAAAAATGCTATGCTAGCATTAAAAAAACTACCTTGTGATAAAATAAATAAATAAGATGCTTTAAAAATGAAAGAATACAATAAACCTAAAAAGCAAAAGTAATAATATTCTGTGTTAAATCTTTTGGTTTGATAAATTTTGATTAATTACATTCTTATAAGTATTGATTTATACTATCTAATATTTGCATTTAAATTTCGACTTAAAAGGAAAATAATGTAATCCTAGAGACTTTACCAGAGATAATATTGACATTAATGCCTCAATAGGCAGAATATTCAACTATGTATTTAATTAATAATACATTTAGAATTCCAACTGCATTGCGTTAGCTTACAGTGTAACTCGGATTATGTATTCATAGGTTATAGACGAGCTATGTTTCTAAGAATGAATTGTTTTTAATGAATGCTATGTGTTTATTAGTTAGATGTGAGATTTTTATTTACAAGTACATAACAGAATTGTTTACTTAAGCATTTCCTGCTCTAATAGAGTGTTCCTTTTTATCCGAGGTGTTTCATAACATATAAACAAAACTACTTTTGTAACGTGATCTCTACATTCGTGAGCAAGTCATTATATTCTGAATCACTTTTTGAATATAGTGTTGAAATAAAAGTAATATATAGCGATGTTTTCTTTTGCTTATAAGTATTAATATTATTTCGGGCAGTCGATTACGTTACTAGTAATATTTTCTTTGATTGTATTAACTATAATTATGTACATTATAATGAATTCGAACATACCTACGATATACACCAAATATTTTTTCATGCTTTAGTTATCGAGTGGTGTAATTAAACTTTCAATGTTGATGATATGATAGGTAGTAGCTACAGAATCAAACTGTATATTATCTCCTGATTTTGGTTATCATTTTATGAATTGTCTCCCACTATGGAAGCAATTTTCTTTAAATAAAAATAACAAAAAAAATTTGACAAGTTCACGTCAAATAATAGTTGAATTTTAATTTTTCAACTCTGAAGGCGAGATTTGAAATACGCACTTTATGGAATTGAAATATTTTTCGACAAAATTCAAGGAAACAAACTTGTTAACTTATTTCTCGAAACTGGCAGCGTTCGTCCAACTACGAGTAGGTAGTCAAGTAAGGTTTCGTAGAATTTAAAAAATACCACATCCATAATTTAAGCTTCTTTTTATAATTTTCAACTTAATAATGTTGTGGTAAAGTCTAAAATGCACTGTGTGACTCGTAGGCGAGTTTCAATGAGAGAACGTTTAAGTAGATGCGATATTTTCTACTGAACGCAATCTTGGTCTCTCCTATTTGTTTGGAATAAACATGTTATCAATGTTTATTATTGTCTTAGTTTTACGAAAGATAGTTGTTACTTGAATTGTCTTTAGATGCTTGAATAAGTATTAAAAATTAATATAAAATTAATACCATATTTTCCACTAGCACTTACCTAACCTATATTTTTTTCTATAATTGCAAAATAAAATTAACATGTGTCTGTAAGTGTAATGCCCGCAACAAACATAATTTATTTACATTAAATTTTATTAACTAGCTTAGTTAAATTATTTTTGTATTGCCAAAAACTGGGTTATATTTTCGATGTCTCTAATGTCTGGTAGTAACTGATTGAATCTTTTGCCTGATAGACAATTTAAAAATATGTTTAAACTTCAAAAAAGCATTTTGGTGCTTCAAAGCTCTTTAAAAGAATTGTTTTTACAGACAAAATTCTATAAGTATTGAAATGTTCCAAATTATTCAAAATTATAATTTCGATAGTGTTTAACTTACACACTGTAAATAGATAAAATATTTTTAATTAGAATGAACTCGAACGGCTGTTATCCGACGAGATACTATAATCCAGTATCCCTCACCTGGATTTTTTTCTGATTACTAACAGGCTGAAACTCCGTGCTGTGTAGCTTGGTTTTGCCGAGACGTGCACCTTTTTCCTATGCGAAAATTCTCGATAGATGTAGCTAAAGGAGTTAGTACCTAGTCGTAAAAAACTTCCAAGCGTAGGACTGGGAAAACGTACCACTCAATTTGTAGGACTATGCGGCCATTTTATCACACAAAAAATCACCTGGATAGTAATCTCTTCCCTCCTAAAAAACCACTCCCAATATATCACAAAAAATAGGTGATAAAAATTATTTATAAGAGAATTTTCGCAGAGGAAAAACAGTTAGTAATCAGAAAATAATTCAGGTTAGAGATACTGAACCATGATTATTACCAGTCATGGTGATAGTGCATCAATCCAATCTTTATACTGAGTTGGTAAGCACAGTTGATATGCATGGAAATATGAAATTAATTGCTCCGTAGGTTAATATTTCCTCTCTAATGAGGTCGACTATAAAATCTGCGTACCTACTTTCATAACAGTTTCTCTTATCACTCTAGCACAGTTTATATACCTACTTATAAACTTAATTACTTACTATATTTTATA
The DNA here is from genome assembly GCA_918317495.1 of Synanthedon vespiformis. Taxonomy (NCBI): domain Eukaryota; kingdom Metazoa; phylum Arthropoda; class Insecta; order Lepidoptera; family Sesiidae; genus Synanthedon; species Synanthedon vespiformis. Next base: position 4,416,713 of record OU906954.1, on the reverse strand, counting down.
TATTAAAGTGATTTTGAACACCAAAAAACAGAAGCAAACATAAATAAATTTTGAGTAATTTGAGTATATGGATATAATTATGTTAATAAGTATTTTTAGTGATTTTTTGTGATAATCTTTTATACCATTTTAGTTGGAAAATAAATACCTAATTCATAGTTAACATATATAAATAATAATAAATAAAATATATGATAAATGTAAATGTAGTAAGTATGTACTTAGATACTCTTAATAATCATGCCAAAATTTAATTTTTATAATTATATTTCCCGAGGAAATTCTTTAAATTAAAGTGAAATCATCAAAGTTCATTAATCCAAACTTTAGGCATGCTAATAAATATGAAAATGCCTAACATATAATGTACAAAATAATAATAATATTTGTTTTAAAAGGCGCTAATACTAATAATACTAGCTGGCGCCCGCGACTTCGTCCGCGTTGAAAAAGGAAAAAGTAGCCTATCCTGTGTCCCTTACGTCTAAGTCTAAATGTTTATCTAACAAATTTCATGAAAATCAGTTAATTCGTTTAAGAGTTATGGAGGAACATACATACCTACCTACATACAATACCTACACTTACAGATTTATTATTAGTATTGATGACAGCTTATGTTACTCGCTGATAAGCTTTCTATAGTTGAAAGAATTTTTAAAACAAGCCCGGTAGTTTTTGAGTTTATTCATTACAAACATACAAATCTTCTCTCAGTATAGATATGTACAAAATCCACAATATTCCATAACATTTCCGATTATTCGATTATCAGTCTAGTCTAGACAATTTCTTAATAACATATAATAATTTATGGCTTATACTTACACAGTTTCTTAGGCAATAGGTATCACTTGAACAGAGTAACATGCCAAGTTACTGCACCTAACTTGCCAAGTTAATCATTAATCACAGCAGCTTACTTGAGGGGAAAACCGACATAACTTGCTTTTGCTTTGCAATTTTAATTCGTATCCTGTTAAACTTTAAATATTTATTGCCCGTTTATCGATAAAATATTATTTGAATGTCACATTTTTCAATTGCGTTGCACCGGATGCATTAAACAATAGTGTGCAATAATAAACCTATTTGGTTATTCTCTTTTAAGTCTTATTATTGTTGCGTTAAAGTCTAATATTTGATATTATGTCTCATTAGAAAATAAATGTGTTATTTTCTCTTATCTGATCACGAGTTATCAACTTGCAGACAAATTATTTAGTCTAATAAGCATATTATAAATCGCAGAACTGTTCACTTACAAATTCTTCTACAAAACTCTCTTAATTCTTAAGGTAATACAAGTCAGCTTTCCTCCATACAAACGTAGAAAGATTATTACTCCGCTGTTTTATGTTTAATTTACAAAAGTACCTAAGCATGATACCGATTTATCTTCTCGTTAACTAGGTTTGTATTTAAGTATTAATTTAAAAGATTGAAAAATCCATATTTAAACACAAGTTTTTAGGTCAATCTAGTGTACAAAAACTCCACAATACATTGTATACAAACATGATTAGTTATCCAAGAGTTCAAATAACTTAACATGAAATATATGCAGTAGTCCAAGAGTCTGTTTATGATTTTATTTTTGGTATGAATGATTGTGCATCTCAGTCGACTGCTCTTCCCGCGCTTTGTGCTGTGTGAGACAGGACGCATTTTAGCCATGAGACCGATGAGTTCGGGCCGCCGACTTGTTTCACCTTAATAGAAGATAAGAAGTTTTGATTTTTTTGTTGTCAAAAGAAGTTTTTCTAAACAAGTAAAAATTAAAGTTTAATTTTGAATTATATCTATATATATATATATATATATTACGATACTTATTCAATTAAGCATTAAAACGTTGAACGATTTAGGATGAATTCTGTGAGTCAGACGTAAGTATTAGTCAGCGTACGATAAAATATTAGGAATTTTTTTGTACATTCAAATTGCCTTTGTAAATCCTGCTTCATGTTGTAGTGTAGACATTGAACTCATTTAATGTTGTAGGCAGGTTATACTGTTATGTTATTGACAAGTATACTCTAAATAAGTATTTATTACTTAGCGATCAATATTTAGCGATGAGTTTTTTACAGAGAGGCTGACGGTCCACTTGATGGTAAGTGGCTACCGTGTACAAAGTGATGAATGTCTACCTATTGAAGACGTTCATCACTTTGGTTATGTTTTTTTTTATGCAAATGGTATGTTTTCATGCGAGTAAAAAGCCTTATGTAAGTAGAGCCTACAGTTTCTTTTGCAATAAACAAATCTGTTTTGATAATTAGTTACCTTTTTTAGAGATTTAAATGGGTATATATAACCCAACATAGGCATGTGATTAAGCAAGTATCCCAGTAGACACAATATTATGTGCATTTCTATTTGTAATGCTGCCTGTTACCTTGTCCTATGAATATATCAATATTTTAATAGCATCAACGCCTCACTTTGCATATTGTTTAGTGAATGTACTCATTCGTACAAAGTTGATTCCGAATTGGAAATGAAATTAATATGTTTAACATGACTCAAAGTAATTGCGCGGGGAATTAACATGTCACGATTGTTAATGCAAGATTCAAATAAATTTAAAATAAGGTACATAAATGTCCAAACTAATTGGAAACGCGATGCCCGCAACTGAGATTGTTAAACGTGGTCTGTTTTAAAAAAAACTTTTCAGCTCCTTTCCATTAAATGTACCCTAGGAAACAAGTATTTGAAAAAAACAAATTAAACTTACTTAAAAAATATTTACCTGTACGGCCTTTTTCTGCTAGAATATCAATTTCGAGTATTTAAATTTATTTGTAAAAAGTAACCCTACTTAATCTGATATAATGAGTTTTTTATTTATACATACTTATATACACATTTTTTATAAACTATAGTCGCTGTGCGCCTCGTCTGTTTCTCCACTAAATTCTTATAAATAACCCAACGAATTAATAGTATAATATTTTTTGTTGAGGATAATAAATTAAATTAAAAATCTAAAATACCCTACTTAATCTGATATAATGTAGTTTTTTATTTATACATACTTATATACACATTTTTTATAAACTATAGTCGCTGTGCGCCTCGTCTGTTTCTCCACTAAATTCTTATAAATAACCCATCGAATTAATAGTATAATATTTTTTGTTGAGGATAATAAATTAAATTAAAAATCTAAAATAATAATAATAAAATCTTTTTTTCAAAGTCACCTTTTAATAAGCTGCCCATTTAGTCTTTTTTTGTCGACAGACACTGACGGTCCACTTCATCGCATATAACACAAGCAACGCCATAGGCGCTACAAGTGCGCTACTGAATATAGAAGTATTAAGGATAAGGAAGGGGTGGGATAATGTTCTCTGGCATCCCTTACACACTCACCGAAACACAAGAGCACTCTTATTGCACTGTGGTATTCTGTTAGAGGGTGTTACTGCCGCACTGCTTAATATAATCATAACATAAGTCTCCGTTAATACAATCATAACATTTCATACTCAGACATTTAAAAAACAAAAAGGCAACTCAACTCGTTGGAGTGTATGGAGGCATTGTTCGACAGTCCGACGAACTTTCAAAGCTTACAAGTTTATGTTCTCAGCAAACGGTCTACGTTATGTTAATTCTAATACTGAAATTTCATCTAGCAGTTCTTCTCTACTTTATTTCACTCCTCGCCGATGAGTCGGAATAGTAATGCAAATGCTACGTTCGGGACAGTTTATTTTATTAAATTTGACGCTACATTCGTTAGAACGATCTATGAACTCGGTTAGACCGACATAAACTGGCAAATTTATGTACGCTACTTGTTAACATAGGATCTTGAAATGAACTTAACAATTGTGTAAAGGAGTAAGTAAATAAATATAGGCTAAATCGTACGCCTGCACAGTCCCGATAACCAATTCCGTAATAGTTATGTGATTGCTTACAAAGGGATTAAATGAATACTAACAATTTATATCTCTATTAACGTAGTATTGTTTACACATCTGAGCGTACAGTTCAAACGGAGCTTGTGAAAACATTCGAGTTGAGATTAGAGGTGGACCTGGGCATCTACGCCAGTGTAAACAGAGCTGCAAGCTCGCGTTTTAACAAAACTTTTTTGTTGAAAGAAAAATGTGGCGTTGTGTTTATTCGCGGATCAAGTTTGAGTGGACGCGTGCGGGCTGTGTTTACAGGCCGGCTCAGCGTTTCCGACCAGTTTGCATAACTTGAGGGTAGTCTCAATAAAAACAAATTGGCTCGCCGCGGCCTGTATTTCGCAGTTGCACACGTACGAGGAAGCCGGCGACAGGCTCTAAGGTGATTTACTGACATTCACGCTCGCGCTGGGTAAATAACCTATATGTGTTAACAAAACTGTAGGAAACTGCTTAGTTATTGCCTTATACTACAACTAGCGACCCGCCCCGGCGTCGCACGGTTTAATCGGGTTGTTTAAGCGTACACCGATTTGAAAAAAAAAATTGGTTATTTATCATTCAATATAGACCCAATAATTCTATAGGTACACTTTGCTAACTAAATTTGCTTACAGTGACTATGTGTTTTTATGATCAATTCCGTCATAGGCGCGGAGTCCTGACAAAAAACTCTTGTTTTTCCAAGCATCTGCACAACCGAACATTCTAAGATCTGTAAATTCGACACCATAATTGCAACACCTTTTCTTTTATCTTTAGGTTACAGTAGCCACTTACCACAAAAGTATAGTGTAACTAATTTTATAAATCTGCAACAAAATATCTACTAAAAAGCTTAACGACCAGCATCATTCATTCACTCTGCGTTACACCTACTTGCGTGACGAGCATAACGTATTTATTAGTATATTACAATTTACTATGTTGTTTGTAAATGAATAAATAAGCCTGAAGTTTAGCGTAGGTGAGCTCTCTCCGTGCAACCGGCTCATGTGCATTAATCTGTCTGATAACATCGCCGCTGTAGCGCGCCGAGTAAATCTCTGATACGGATCTTGATATACAACCATTGGCGAAGGACCTTCCTCGTCTGCGAAGACACCTCGATTTTCTCCGATCGCACGATAGTCAACACACCCACAGGTTGAGGTCAAGAGGTTGAAATCATAACAATACTTTTACGACCGCTTCACACTATTTAGTAGTTTCAAAACTCGCTCATTAATAACTAAATATTACTATTAATTAACCGCGTTCCGTGTGAGTCAGGGAAACACCTACAACCGAAATAACTTTCCTTCATACATTGGACCCAATTAAGACGACATTTAAGTAATTTAATTGCAGTCGACGAGCTCAGACCAAATAAGAAATATAGACAGAATTTTGCAGGGGACATAGTGAAGCCGGATTTGTAAACATGTGTGCGAGACAGTTTACTGAGTTGTGATTTTGTGTTACAAGCTAAGTATAACTTGAAGTTTTGTTTATTTTATTAAAAATATTGGTTACCAAGTTTAGATTTCATCCTGCTTTTTATTTTTTGAAAACTGCTTTGTACCCCTTTAACTACGCAATTTGACATTTTCACTATTAAATATTTTACTAAGGCGAGGCGGAGTTTGATTGCATTTGTGTGCGTGTATGTACATGGCGTATATGTACGGGCGTGTATGGCGTAGTTTAACTGGCTTCACTCTGGCGTCCACAGGAGTTATCTTTAGTTCTTATTTTATCCGAGCTGGCGAGCAATTAAATCGAGATTTTTATTATAGACGAGTAATTGTTCGATACGGGAGTTTTTGACACGCCTTTTGAATCGCCGACCCGTTCCACTCTTTTTATAGAGCGCTTTGCAATTGCATTAATAATTAAAGGTTTTTAATAGCTTCATCTACAGTTGTTAACGACATTCGCAATACCATTCTCATCGTCCTCTTACATGTATAATATGAATTATGAATTTAATCTATTCCGTACTCGTATTGCCTTGGTTTTATGGAGACGAAGCGTGGAAAATTATAATCAAGGGGCTTATTAATATCCTCACTGCCGCCCACGACGAATACATGCATTAACATTTGTAGAAGAGAAAATTCTTACTTATAATTACGTGTCTATAACATACTTATGAACAGCCATAATATACATATAGTTAAGTTTGTTGCAACATTCACGACGCTAAATGTCAGAAATATTTAATGTAAGATTTTTTAATAGATAAATATAGTAAATATAATTTAATTTTAAAACTACTTATGAAACTTAGATATAAAAACCATATAGGTATATTTTTCAAAATAAAGGTCATGTAAATGACTATAAAATTTTGTTCATGAACGCAAGTTCTTTAAATCTCTTAGGATTTTTGTTTTATTGGAATCTTAACAGTGATTACAGGCAAATGTTTACCGTTAATAGAACTGAATATTGTAGTCTGAACCATCTAAGGGTTTTTATAAAACTTTATTTTGACGTGAATACGTCTTTAAATTTGCTTCCATAGCGGGAGGCAATTTAGCAAACTGATGATACCAAAATCGTCGGAAACATTTTTATGCTTTAGTTTCATAGGTCATCTAGGTACTTACTCTCTGAAATTTTATTACACAACTAGATAACTAAATGATTAAATATTTTTTTATAAATGGTATCTTGATATCTTCTAATAAAGTATTCACGGAAAATATTCGACCGCCACACCCCATTTTTTTTTTAATAAAATTAATGTTATATCAAGGTTTTCACTAGCAGAGAGTTAAAAACGCGTTTAGATAGGCATGTAACAGTTGAAACATTAAGATAAAAATAGTATGCAACGCTTACATCTGTACTCTCGCAATACACACACTTTGATAATCGATAAAGTAAACGTTTTATACATCAATGAGCTACTACCTACGCGCATGCGTTCAACCGGCGAGCCCTTCATTAGAACGAGGTTTTTTCGAGTAATACCGGTTCTTGTTTCTTATTCGCCGACCGGATAGAGAATGCGATAAATATCGCATGATTTGCAATCAACAAGCCGGTAAATTAGCCTTTGATATTCCTATAAAAATAATAGTTAATTATGTTTATGTCGATAATGGTCGTCAATAGTCTTTACAAAATATGAATAGCTTTTATTTTCGAAAATCATTGATATTTCAATTGAAAAACGACTGTTTTTGACTTGACTCGAACAAAGACATAAATAAAAAAGGTTGGACAGAGTTTAGCTCATTAATAACTAAATGACAAGAATGAATACGTAGAGGATTTTCATTGGTCAAGAGAACAAGATGGCGATCAGTAGACTCACTATGATATATGTAAAGGTGCGTCTGACACATATTTTTGATTTAGGTAATACAGCTTCAACAATAATTGTCTTATATGAATGGCATTTTCTCGCCGCACCTTTTGCTTGACCGTACAATTAACCCTACTCAGTATTTTCCTTTGCAAGCTCACACAATCTATACTTACCTACTTATAAAATTCTTTGTACTGATTGACTACCAACGCGCAGTCAAAACTATTAGGTTTAGGAAGCCGAAATTTGGAACATTGGTTTGTTTTATGTTAACATCCGCTAAGAAAGGATTTTTGAAAATTTCAACTCCGTACGAAGTCGAGGGCAGAATGAACATAAAGGCCGGTGCACATTGAAGGATGGCACGCCAATTTAAAGAAAAATCATAGATAGGTATAGGTACTTACCTAAGCGTAAGCATTTTTAACATAATTTTCATTGCGCCGTAGTTCATCCTTTTTTTAAAATGAAATTTAAATTGTATTAAAAGCACTTAAGGTACAAAATACTATGACAAAAAATGCCTAACTCTTCCGTGCCGTTCTCTGATTTGCGCCGTTCTGAGACCAGATAATAATAATATATACTTATGTATATATGCTTTACAGAATTTCAGACTTTTTATCTGAGCTTTTTATTTCTGATATTCCATGTCCGTTACACTTTCGCTATATGAAATGCAGATTAAAGTTAAGTAGGTAGGATAATTAATAAAAAGTCAACAAATGCGGTTAAGTCAGTGGATACGATTTGTACGATTTTCCCGACACCCCCTAAGTGGCGTAGGGAGACGCGGGTGCGTCTGACATTGAAGAAGTGCCAATAACAGGGTATAAGTAGCAGGGGCCGGTAGGAAAGGGCGTTACATTTGTACGAGATCGGAATAATTTCGTTAGTCCCGAACAGTGTTCTAAACAACGGATTACAATGCGGGAGGGGTACGCTACCAATGCGACGATATGTTATATTCCAATGTAGATATTGGAATGTTTCTATTTATGGCTCTACAACTTTTATTCCACTCGATGACGCATCGTTCTTATCATAACCTGTACTTTCCTTTTGACAATATTCATGACTTTCCACGTTGTGTTTTGTTTTATTAAATACTAACTGTTCATACAGTTTTCAAAATACAAAAATCTTTAAAATATTCTGTGACAATTACCTATGCTGGTAAATGTATAGCTATTCCTAATTTTTTTTAAAGAAATTAAATTTTTCTACATTATTTGCACAATGTATGCACATGAACGTTGCAGAAAGAATACTTTTTAATTTTAAAATCAATTAAAGACTTTATTAATAAGTGTGCACTTGCGTGAAACAGTGTAGTACAGCTTTACAAGCTTTATTTACTGAACGTTTTAGTCCAAGCATATTAACTTGGCTGGACATCGTAAATCATGCTCCAAACTTCTAAAGGTGGCTTAAGGGCGTTAGGATCGAAAAAGACATAATAGTAGCCATAAATTCTCCCCTAAAAACTGGACACCCTCGATGTATCTATACAAAAATGACCAGAATAAATTGGAATGGTAGTGTCAGTCGATAAAACATTCAGTTTATGGGGTGTCATATTTACATTCGGGAGACTCGACATGGGAATACGGACAGGCGTTTGTTTTACTCAAAGCTGTACTTACAATATGTTACTACTCTGTGGAATATCAACTAGATCTCTACGTAACTTGGTACCTAATCTACATACAAAAAGGAATACACATTACACGAATGTTCTTGTAACAAAATACATCTGAATTTTACTTTAGCATTTTCATTACTTACATTCAAGCGTATTGCGAAGGTCTACTGATCAAATTAGAGGATTACTTTAATTAAACTGGGCGCTCTCTAGGGGTGCTAATCACTTAGAATTATTTTGGGATACCGCCTATTGGCAAAACCGAATTATTTGCACCCTAACTTTTCGAAAAACACTACGATATTAGTTGCCACAGAGACTCAGGATGCGTTAAGAGAATTGGTATCAATTGGCAACAACATTATCCTACACGCTGTTTCACAAAGTGATGAGGGCATTAGGTATTGAAGCTGGTATAGAGCGTGCAAGTATTAGCAACATTTAACATGTCCGAAACGTGTGTAATCTCCAGCTATAATTTATACGAAAACGCGCTAGAACACCCCTTAAATGGTGGTTCAAGATTAGTCGGCGCAATTTCGCCACGTTACGGGAATAGTGATGCTACCAAATAAAATGTTTAGGGTCGTTTTGGCCGCCAACGAGCTAGCTCGCTCGCCCAAATGCCAATAGGCCTATTTCACCCCACGCCCTAAAGGGGAGTTATATGGCTACGAGGCCATCATAAATTGTTGGCCGCAAATTTGCAATCCTATCTTTTTCGGCCCGGTGAGGGAGCTTCCACATTAACATAACTGTTTGGTGGGCTGTTCACGATGTTTTTTTATGAAAATGTGTTGGTAGATAACAAAGTATACACTTACCTTTGAGTGCAGATTCTTTTTTAACTTTACATCTACTCTACAGCTACCTCCACTTTATTAGGTGAACCCACATTTTCTTCTTGCCTTTCAAGAAATGCTTTAAAAACACAGCGAAATCCGGAAAAACATAGCTCATTAAATATACACTACTAATTGCAAAACTTTTATTTAAGACATCAAAAATTAACCACACGACAATGCAATTAAACTTTTCTTCATCGAGTTAAATTAAATTTTAATTATAATAGCGCAGAGATGACTCAGACCCGAAGTAAAGAGACGCGATTTAATCACTAGAGTTATGGAGTAATGGGGGACAAGAGAGGAGTTTAGGGGAATATTAAACGCATTCTTGACTTACAAGAGGTCTATAATTAAGCTTAGTTATTTTCCGCTATATTATTTACAATTTATATGGGCTTTCCTCTAAGTACGAGAACGTGACTGGAATAGATATTGAGATATTTAATTGCTGTAATAGGGATAACACATTTGCATATAGAAGCGATTATTCTTATCCTAAAATATTTTTTTTATATATATTTTTACTCCAGTTATTAAGACAATATGATATTCACGGAATAGATAACTTTGAATCATGATATGGCCCTAATAATCATGATATTCTTTTACATCGAGGCATTTTAGAGCGGGCACGACCTTCAGACTATATCTGTTTATTCTTTTACGAAGAACGAAAGAATAGGTATTGTGTTTCTTTAAATTCTTGTATCTAAGTTAGGTGCACATATTAAGTTTCATTTTACTCATAGGTATTAGTTAAAGTAATGAGTTAACTAATAAGTTAGTAAATGAATTAATAACTCGGTTAGATAAATTGTGAATGATTACCATAAAGAGCAAGATCGACATTAAAACAAGTACTTTAACTTAAATGCTTGCGAAATAACTACTGTTAAAGTGTACCAGGGCCTGGAATAAAGCAGTAAGTAAACTCGAACAAATTTAGATTGAACCTTGGCCATGTTACCTATTCGTAATTTTTTTAAGAAATAGAAGATCAGGGGCCCTATACAAAGTGACATGACGAAGACGATAACGAAGTTCGAAAACAACAAAATGTATGGGAAGTATCACGTGACTTAACGAAGGCATATGTCAATCCCATACATTTTATTGTTTTCGAACGTCGTTATCGTCTTCGTCATGTCACTTTGTCTAGGGCCACAGTAGTGATTACTGTACCATTTGGATTTCCATTACCATAGATCTGAAATTTGCTTAAATTAAATTAAAAATACATCTGCAATAAGTACTTAACGTACTTATAAATAAATAATTATCTTATAGGTATTTTTAATGAAAGAACAACAATGTTAAGATATATTTTGTTGTTTTCAATATATATAAATAAAAAATTATTGGTAGATGGGACTGTTTACAAAATAAGACTGTTTGAAACAGAGTATGTAATTTTGATACAAAAACTTTTTATAGGAACTTACTGAAATTTCTCCTCAATGGTCGGCAGTTGCATTCGTATTATACGAGTACTACGTCAAGAGAAGGCCAGCGACTGCTTCTATCAACACCTCCAGTGAATTATGAATTATAGAGGTAACAACAATATCAAAACTGTCATCAAAACACCGTACGCAATAGTATCAACATGACTGTAGTTCCTCTACTGTCTTATTCACTATTACTGTGCCACAACCGTAGCTGGAAACCTGACATCGTTTGTCGTTTATAGACACACTACACCCTTGGAATGGGGCTTTTGTAATTAAAACGCTCTAAACTGACGATTATGAAGTTTCAACTGCCACGTTACCTACATAACTTAAACTCTTGAAAAGTTTTCGACAGCACACGTGGGGTTTCTTCAATATACCCACATAATTAAATAGATACGTTGCTTAATTGGTTTACTACGGCAATTAGATTAGGTAAGTATTAAGAATATCTAGGCATTTAAAATTTTACCTATAAATATTAGCATTTTTATTCCCTAACACTGTAAATTATATGTCTACAGTACTTTTAGATTGAAATAGAGTATATTTTGATTTTAAAATTTTGTGATAATAATCTAACTATACACGTTATTGCAAAATATTGTTAAAATTGCAAAATACATATTTTAAAAATATTATTGTATTATTATGACATAATAATTTATCTATACATGGAAAACAAAACTTTTTTATAAGAATATTGCGATACGTAGGTACCGCCGGAAATTATTATTTAGACCTATTTAAATTAATTATTTTTGTAAGCGGTAAATGATAATAAGAATCGTACGCAGTGATACGAAGAATGCGACCGTTATACCAATCTACATCTGAGCCCGCATTAACTTTCAATTAAAACAATTTATGCGTCCGCCAATAAGTGACACAGTGGTCCGACACTGAGTTACTTGGCCATAAATTATATACTTTGAATTAATAAATGCACAATAGAGCGACTAACGAGCACCGTCGGCGGCGACCGCCTGCGTCGCCTACGAGCGAATTAAATTTGCATGTTGGACGTTTCACCCCTTCAGCCACGGTTATTAGCAGGACGGCCATTTTGAACCGATGACCATAGGGTGAGCCAGCGGGATTACTTTGTACTTGATACGTTTACAAGCATGGATGTACTTACTTTGTATACTTTAGGTAGTATGTTTAGTATCTATAAACATATTAATATATAAAGCGAAAAGTTCGAAAAGTATATAAGCGAAAAGATATCGGAAACATATTATTCTGTACAACCGAAGTGGTGTTAAAAATTATTGTCAAAAATATACCTATGTTAAACAGGGTGAAAACACTTAATAAAGAAGAAGATGGAAAAGAAAGAGATTTTCGTATTTAATAACACTATCAGACAAAATGGCAGCGTTAGCAGATAAAAGCAGCCATTACCTACACATTGCGGTACATTAGGGAGTGCAGCTAGTAAAGAACATTCCGCGCATCTCACTATGAGAGGGGCGGCGCGAAATTATAAAATATAACACGTTCCTCCCTTTGTTTTTTAAAAAGGTATCATACTTTCATAGGGCGTGAGTATTCAAATTTTGAAACTCGGCAGGGGAGACTAATTCGATTTAAATTACGTTACGATATTGCGTTTCTGTTAAAATATTGCTGATATAATCAGACGGGAGAGGGTTGGAATGAAATATTAGGAGCCTCTCAGGTTCACGGCTTAATTAGATTACCAATTTGATATTGGGTATCTATATACTTTCGCCTTTTCACTTAGACATAAGCTGAGTTTCCATGAAGCTTTACTTAACAAGTATTGAGGCAATTTTTCTTTGTATTTTTCTCGATCAATTTGTTTGAAAAAAAAAAATCTAGTGTGAATATTCCTACCAATAGGTATTGATAACAAAATTCATACTCGTAGTAAATAGCTAGAAAAAAAAACCTGTCCAAAAATATTTTAACAAAAAAAAACAGTTGCAAAAATAATGTTCAAAGTTCAAAGATTAGTAGGTAAGCTTATTAGAAATCTTGAATTTGTTCTGTTTGTATTTAAATTATATACGAACCGGTAAATTTTAAATATTTTATTATAGCTATCTATCTATTTTTTAGTAAAATGTTTCCATACATTTATATTATAGAAAGTTATTATATTTATTAGATACCTATTAAATTATATAATTACAACTAACCGATTTAAACTGGACGCCATCCAAGTGACTTAAGGATAATTTAGGTCTAACGCTATATTTTTTTTGTGTGAAATATAGTATATAAGGTATTCGAATCATACCCGTTTATAAAGTCTTGGTAAAATATTAGATAAATTGCAACATCAGATATGTTCGTGATATTTAGGTATGAAAACGTTTATCCACCCACGAGTTTCAACCTTTATATGAAAAGTTTGTGCGCAAGACACTTTTATCTCAACACGTCTGCATGTATTTATAAGACAGGTGCATATTTTATTAGCTTTCGAACATAAAACAAACACATAAAAACTATCACTCCAACGCCCGAACAAGTCCGTACACAAATCTTATTCGCAATAAACGAGTCGGAACGAAACGGGACCGTTAATAAAGATATAATAATAAATATCCCGGGAAAACCTTTCGGGATTCGAATTAAAGTGAGGGTAGGAAAATTGCGGGGATCCCTAAGGAGACGGAGCAACAGCTGCGAAGCCTAATGTCCTATCTATTTATCTGCGAACGGGAAAATATTCTCCATACATAAAAAATCTTATACGTTACGTAGGCATTTCGCAACCGACATTCTAATGCTGAACTTCGTGTTAGGTAGTAATATATATTTTTAATTATTTATCAAATATTTTATTCGAATAAGCTAATATTCGATTTACACTTCATTATCATCAATTTTACGGGGAAATCTGATAGGTATTTTAAAATTGCAAACTCACTTTTGTTTTAAACAGAAACTTATACTTAAGAATTTTTGAATAGATAAGTAGTTCGGTTTATTTAAATCATTAATAATTGATTATAATAAATGAAACCATGAATTATACCTACATAGCAAGATAAATTACTATTGAAACTTTCAAGAATCATCATTATACTTATTTATGTTTTTTCAACAGGCTTCTTTGTCTCGGTAGTGTATAATTTATTTATGAATAGACTTCTTGTAAAATTTGTTTTACAGCGCATAAACTACGCAATCTATCGTAATATTACAACGAAATCACTATACGGGTTTGTATGTCATCTCAATTTTTTTATAGATTTTGAGTGGACTTTTGTTTAAAAAATTTCTTGTACAAAATGTAAAATATATAATTTTATTAATAAGAAAAACTTTATATTAATATAAGTATTAAGGTTATTTGGTATTTTTTTAAATTATTTAATTCAATAATAATACGTGGTTTTGAACGCGCCCTGTTGTGTTTTGTTGAGTGAGAAAAGTCAAAGCTATCCAGCTTGTCTCCTATCATTTATCATTTAAAACTTGGCAGTGCTGCAACTCTCCAGGTGTTTGATTTTGTTTATACACGACATTATAATCACCTAAACAACAAGTATACTGTTAGCCTGCCTACATTTATCACAAACAAATGTACCTAATTAAATTGAAGATCATTTATTGAATATGGATAGGTACTTTAATGCGACCGCGTAAGGTCGGTACAAGTTTCTAGCAATACTTACCTATATTCATTTGTGAAAAATACTTATAATAGTTTGATTGTTCATTTATGAATTACTGTGAACAATATTTTAAATGTCAATAGATTTTTTTTATAGAGAAATGAAACAAGAACCTTTCATACTCGTACTGTTGTTTTGCAAGAAATTAAAGTTTTAGATTCGTATACGTGCCAATTTCAATGACAGATTTTAATAAACATTCATAGTATTACATCCGGTATTTTATAATTTATTGGCCATAAAAATGATTCAAAGCACAAAACGAATTAATAGAATGTTATAGTTCGTATACCTACTGTATATAGTGACGTTGCGTAAGACGATGACAATCTCTGTTTTATGGTGGAGAGACCTCGTAAATGTCTATTAATATGAATGGCTTCCAATTACTTTTATGATTCGCGTTTTGTTGAAAGCAGTTCTAAAAAAAGTTTACGATCTTCCGCGCCCTTGGTCTGTTTGATTTTATGATTCAACTGGGGGTGTGAGGCTTTGAAGACCAGACAAAGAGTGGACAATCGCGTACAGATGAGGGCAGATGACGAAGCTATGAGTAGGTCTCGCCTGCTTTTAGTTTAGAATTAAATCAATAGAAGTCTGATGAACTTTTTAAATCTAGCCTTAGTTAATACTTACTTCGATTCCATTTTCGATTTCAAAGGCAGATGGAACACGATTTGAATAACTGAACAGTTTTTTAAGCAATACATTTTTCGTGCAGTATTACTTATGTCTATTACTAGTGATTCTCTACTACATAAATTCTCTCATGATAGTACCTATGTTCTATTTTGTTCAAAGCAATTAAAGGTTAGCTTGATTTAAAGGTATATTAAATACACACATCGCTGCTTAAAAACTATGGGGCCACAAATCAAAATTACACCTTTTACAGGAGATTTTACATGTATAATTCGCAAAAATGTAATGATGTGCTTTCTTATATTTTAAATTCATACTAGTAATGTTCCTTTCAGTGTTGTATATAGTGATTCCGTATGTCCTTAGTTGATAAGCCTTTTCAAATAAAATGAATTAGATAAATAATCCTCATTAGTAAAATTCTTAAAAAACTAATAAAAAGAAGTCGCCTGTGGTGGTATGAAATGAAAGAGCTGCAGATAAATTATTTTATACTTATTTATTTATAGCAACCTAATAAATAGTATAAAATAATTGACAAACAAAATTTTAAAAAAATACTAAGGCTTGAATTACTTGAATTGCTTTAAATATAAAGTGGGTAGGTAATTTAAGTAGTAGTGCGAAGTAGACTTCGCCCGCGTAACTTTATAAAATTTAGCCTATGTTACTCGCTGATAAAGTAGCTTTCTATTAGGTGAAATAATTTTAAAAATCGGTCCAGAACTTTTTAAGTTTATTCATTACAAACATAGAAATCTCTTTATAATGTTAGTAGGCACTTATAGATATAGATTTTAGACTTTTGTCGTAGCTGTGTTTGATTAAAAATAATGCGTTTTACTATGTATCTAAAATTACGCGCTAAAAAAATCAATTGCGATGCTGTTGATATTAAAAATCGTTCACATAATTTAAGTAAGTACGTTTTAAGCATTAACAATATATTATGTTCCTCGTGTGTATGTATATTAACATTAATGCTGCCGAATGCGTCGATGAAGCAATTATGAGTTTACATGCATGCACCTTGTGAGGAGGTGAGCGATTTTATGCCGTTTAAAATTTATATTTATTACTTCAATTAAACTCTTTAGTAAAATATTGCCCCATTTAATTGCTTTTATTCCTTTGAAGACACTTAAACGTTAAATGTGATAACATTTAAAACTGCACAACAATAATGGCCTCAAAACTATTAATCTCAACTCAACATAGTATAAATTGCAAAAATGGCAAAAATATTGCAATTTTTTTTATTGTTAAGATCAAAAGACAGGCTGACGGTCCACTTTGTGGTAGGTGGCTAGTTGGCTACCGTCGCCTATAATACAAGCAACGGTGGAAGTATTTAACAATTTCTCGATTTTTCTTATCCTCTCTCTATTCTTTATGTTCCCAGAAATCACATCCAAAACCCTAGTCAGATCCCTTCGTCCATTTATTTTGTTTAGACAGTTTAGATTAATTTACCGCTTACTTAGTTTACTTAGTTCACTACTTACCAAAAGATTTGTTAAAAAATCACATAAGTACTTTGTAAATTGCCAATTTTACAAGTACTTGTATATTGTAAAAAATATATATAACATAGGTAAGTATACTTTTGCAAATTGTGTCAATAGTTCAATGCGCGTACAATGAAGCTTTTCATTCATTGAAAAAGAAGCGCTTCGTCGATTTGAAATACTATGGGCCGATATTAAAGTGGGAACTTCCTCTTGTGTGTGCCAGCAAACCGAAGCGTCTATCACATGATATGGCCCGCTCAATGCGTCTTATTACACTTTTATCGGTCGTATCGCTCATAAAATGCTAATGAACGAGCGCTTCGGACCAAACATCCGAGCTCAAGATTCGAATGACGATATAAAACGTAACCTGAAGTCGACACTTCGCTGGAAACCCAATCGTAATCGGTCTATGTGCTTTCAAAACAACGCGCGTAACTCGACCGTATGAATGCCCGCTAAGATAGCGCCTTGTTTTTAAAAGCTCTTTTATTGTGCGAGCGATATTAACAAGGCTATGTACAGATGCCAACTAACACACGCCACATTCAACCCTATTGCAAAAGCAATAGAATTACATTTCACTAAATTAAATTTCAATTATTGATACATGTATCCACGCTAAATATTCAACGTGATTCATGACTTCATAACCGCTGATTAAATTCTTTTTTTAACAACAGACCATGGCAGTTATGAGACGCTAATTTGAAAATATGGAACGTTGTTTAAGTGGGCGTAATATCTATAGGAACAGCTGCCGGAAAATATTTTTGATAAATTTTAAATTAAGTATTATTATTATATTGTAGCGTGATTTTTGATATAGACATATCACACGGTGTAATATTGATGTAAATATTTTCAAGGCATTGAAATATACGTAATTACAAAAATATGTAATTATTTTATCTTAAATAAATATTAAGGTACCTATGTTATTTGCGACTGTAATTACTAATTTCAATTTATTAAAATAATATAAAAAGTTGCGTAAGCAACTATGTTATGTTATGTGAATAACTTAACTTCGAAACTTTTTTAACCACGAAATGGACACTAGTCACCGACGACGGATGCAATTTAATTTTTTATATAGAATAAAATAACGCAATTTATTATTTGTTAGTTAGTATTGACAGTTTTCAATAATAATGATGATACTTTCCTGAGTTATATTTAAAAAAAATAACAGCCAATATCCAGCTATGGACGTCCTACGGCTGACATGATGAAGCGTTGCCGTCTCTGAAAGAAAAGTTTTCTTACATGTCTAACGTATCGATTATCAAAAGTGCTGTTATCTGCGAGGGAACTTATTGTGCTTAAGCCATGGTTAGGTGAGCCGCTTATTTTTTTGACTAGATAACTCACAATCAGTATGCTCTGTAACTATTAAAATATATAGAGATAGATGTCTCAATGTATCTCGGTTTTTGTTACCTGCATCCAGTTGGATATCGATATTTTAGTCTTTTTTGGTCTCATTTTGTGGCCTTTTCATTTGAAACTTTATCCTAAATATCTAAATTGTGTTTTTAGTCTAATTTAAGTTGTGGCAAGTCAAACTGCGTTTCGCAGTAACTTGGAAAGCCTGTTCGGCAGCAGTGACCACCCCCTTACATAATACTACCGTGGAATAAGAGCACGTGTGCTGTTGTATTTCAGTGGGTGAGTAAGGGATGCCAAAGCCAATTTCCCTATTCCTTATAGCCCCACTATAGTATTATTCCTACTATAGTCGACAGCTCACTTACCGCAACAGCACCTTTGGTGTTACTTGTCAACCTGTCTGTCAACATTAACATTAATATTAAAGAAAAAACTATCTTAAGTGAACATTATTTTAGTTAATGGTACATTTATCAGCGTTTACATTTATCCCATGTAAACGCACTAAACAAGCAATAGTGCTATTCAAACACCCACTGAAGCTCATTGAACAACATTTTAGTTATTTTTGAATGGTACGCGACAAATATTTAATACTAACACGCCGTAATATTTTTTAGTTATGCCGTTTCAAGAACGTTATCTGTGAGTGATGGTGTCACATTTAAAAATAAAACGGTTTTTTACCTCACGATGAGAATAAACGGCCACTTCACAATAATATATTATCAAAATAACGCTGTCTTAGCTGCATTGGGTGCCTCGGCATGCGGCTTATCTACAAACGCATACTCACAAATAATAATAGGAAATGAAGTGCGTACTTAGCGGGATAATTTGAAGTCCCAAACATCCTGTTTTTGTATTAACACGTGGACTCTAATTTAAATACCTATTGACTAGTGTAACAACTTAAATATGGGGTTTCTACTATATTGTATTAGCTTTGAATAATACTGCCAAAGTCAAAGTCAACTTTTTCAAACAAAGTTATTATTTTTTTAGTTTTACACATCGATGGTTATACAACTTGTTTAATACTGTAAACATTGGAGCAAGATTAGAGTACGCTATAACTTTTAGATTTGTAATTTAATGTATTTAGCTGGCGCCCGCGACTTCGTCCACGTTGAAAAATATAAAGTAGCCTATCCTGTATCCCGTACGTCTAAATGTTTATCTACCAAGTGTCATGAAAATCAGTTATGGGGGAACATACATACATATGTACACACAATACCTATACTTACAGATTTATTATTAGTATTGATTGATCAGTATTGATGATGATTGATTGATGATTATAAAATGAAGTCGCTGTCTGCCTCTATAGTTACTTACGTTTTTTAATAACGGAAAAAACGATAAGCGAGGAAGGTCTGTTTATAATTAATTTATAATTTGCAAGAAAATGCATACGTGTCAAGCTCGATAGTTTGTGATAAAATATTTATAGTATTAATGTACCTACCTACAGTTGTAGGCATGCTGAATGCATATTTTATTTTTATTTACTATTATCTAGACCAGTCAGATTGATTATTTGATCAGTCAGAGAACCAGTTAAGATGAAATTCCAAATACCCAAACAGTAATTATTTCCAATTATCAGATAAAAATCAAAGTTTAAGTTAATGTTAAGCTTAAATTTATAGAGCCAATAATATAAGTATTCGCCTTACGAAAATATTTGTAAAATGTTTGAGAGATTTCCTTTGTACAAAAAAAAACACTGTCCTCTTTTCGAGTTCCAAATTTAAAAATATCAAGCAAAAAGTTCTTAATTAAAATATCAGAGAGGCAAAGTGAATTAATCCTGACTGCGGTGGGCGGCAGACCGAGTGCATTTATTTATTTGTGTCGCCAACGTATATATATATTTGAGAGACGTAGCTTTGGGAGGGAAATCCACACTGAATTTTTTTTAACAATTCACAAGAAAAGAGCGCTTTAACTCTATGTGAACAGAGTCTAGGTTAGAATGGAAAATTGTCAGTATCTGTGTCGTTTTTCCATTTTCAGTCGAATGCACATCCTGTGCAGACTTCGTGTAATTACGTCTCTGGGATTCGGTGTTTGGACGCAATATAATTATAACTTGTGCGAGCATGTGTCGTTCCGTGTGTTTTTAGACTGCTTAATGACAGTTTCAAATCTCATCGAGATTGTATAAAAAGCATACCTATCTTCAGTTCTCCTTCCATACTAATTCGTCTATTTACATATAGATAAACGTGGCGATGGATTAGATTATATATGTATAACAATATATAAGGATTTATATCAAACCAATAATATTAACTAAACCATGAATATGTATTGTGCCTTATTTTTACAGGTATGAATAAATACTTATAGATGGTATTATATTCTGAATATTTCTATACTCATTATTACAGCATATAAGACTCAGCATATGAAATGATACGTGGGGTATTTGCGTCGTGAGTTCTTCGCTCATTCTGCATGTAAAGCGCTGAGGAACCTCGTGCATACAAACTCGTTTACCGGCTACTGAGAACGCGTTTGTGGCACTTTATGACATACGACAATGATCTATACACGTTGAGATAACCTTTTAAAAGTAAAAAAGGATTTCTTAGTGTTTGCATTATGCTTGTTAATGGTTGAAACGGGTATCTGCCTTCTTATTTAGGTGTCGCGTTTGTTGGTAGACTCTTTAGGTTTAACTACCTAGTAAAAATAAAATTGAAGTTTTTTAATTACAAAATAACGGTTTTTTACTGACAGGATTTTCATTGACAAATATACCTACCTATGATGTTATAAGGAGTAACTGAGGCTTAAAGCAGTTAGCGGTCACATCTCATCTTGTCGGAGCAGAATTGTGCAACTGCTCTTGATATTAGTAATAACAACATGACGTTATTTTAACGGCCAACTAATTTAGGGCGCAAGCGGCCTCCTTGATAGGAAATACTCCCTTTTTCTTTCATGTTTCATACTTTTACTGTACGTTGATCTTCTTACAGTATATTCATACGTTCCTCTCGTACCTTACTTAGATAGCGACATTCAATAGGGTGCATTGTCCATGTCCAACCAATCCAATGTAGTTGGCAAGAAAATTCTGGCGGGAATCCAAAACGATATCCGGCTGATCTAAAATATCATAGTAATTCTAAAATACAATTTGTACGATAACTTCTCTACACTATCTGCAGTTTCAATGTTACGTATACGCATGAATGAAAATTAATACACAGTGACTTATAAAAGTATCCGAGTCGAAGTGCATGCTCGAAAATTCTTTTCGGCGTATTTTTGCCAACTCTAAAACTGATTGTATATTTTTAAAGAAATATTATTTACAATAATATTTATTTTGTACATAGTTTATTTTAGAGTTAGATGCAGAAAATGTATGTTGTTATAAAATTAAGATAACGTGTATATCACATTATTCTCTAAAAACTCATTAGTAAGACATTGTATCTTTGCTCACTCATACAACACCACCATTTTTTTTGGGAGTTTATATATTTCCTGCT
The DNA here is from genome assembly GCA_918317495.1 of Synanthedon vespiformis. Lineage (NCBI taxonomy): Eukaryota > Metazoa > Arthropoda > Insecta > Lepidoptera > Sesiidae > Synanthedon > Synanthedon vespiformis. Next base: position 4,394,823 of record OU906954.1, on the reverse strand, counting down.
TTGTTTATTGTTTGGTTCCTGCGATACTAGCACTGATAAGAGGTCGGGCCCAAAGAGTATTCGGTATATCTTGTAAAAATCTGAAATAGATAAATAAATAATTAATTATACATTTTAAATTATAAAAAGTTAATAAATAGATATTGTTAATGTCCAAAACTTTTCTGTTATTAATACCGACTTTATTCATTATTCATATTAAAAACGTCTCTAAACCTAAGTCATACCTAACTAAGTATATAAAGATATTTAACTATTAAAAGTTATGACTTTGCAGTAACCCATCTTATTGAATCACCGCTAGGTATTTTATACTTCTAAACGGTCGAAGTCACATCACAAGTCAGAAAGAAATAGATAAAGAGAAAGATACTTAGATAGGAATAAATATAAAGAGACAGAACTTCTTCCTATTAATAAATACTTCTCAATACTTCATATATATCTAAGTTAATAAGAAAGGTATTTTAGATAAATGATAAAACACATACATTTAATAAGATATATACCTATTTAATATTAATATAATATACCTATGCAAATGTTATTATATTTACATAAAACAAACGATAAATGAAAACATTGAGACTAATTAAATCGAACATTATGTGTCGTTCTAGATATCATTTGACCTATTTATCGTGAATATAGTCATCAATTTCAATAATAGTGGTCATTATATGCACAATGTGTAGTAGTTTTGTACATTAAATGAGTTTTTACTGCTTTAGTTGATTATTTTCAGTGATCTCCGCCTAAAAATAACCTCTACGCAAGTTATTTATTTTTTAAATATCTAAGCTAAGTAAATAATTATATATAACTTCTTTTTATTTCTAATCCCTTTTTTCATTAAATAGTCTTAAGTATACATATATACTTAGCTATTATAAAAAGCCCCAATAACTTTTAATCACTTTTAACATAATATGTGACAAAGTGGAGTGTATTATAGGTATTTTTATAAGAAACACGAATATATATATAACTCTTTTTACCGGCTACAGATATTTTGGAGAAAGAATACAAAATTCTTTATTTGTATGCATTTAAGACCTGTACATACAATACAAAACCGAATCTTATAAAATTTTCAGAAAAAAGAAAATGTTCAAAGTTTAAAAGAAAATAAGAACTGTTATGGAAAATAACAGTTCTTATTTTCTTAACGATTATTTCCCATAACGATCACAATTATTATGAAAAAAGTGAATTTCGTCGGTTGACTAATAGTAAGTTTTATTAAAATTATTATAAAGCAGTGACGTCATAGAGGCGCGCCACTACGGATCAAAGATTGCGATTCAAGGGTTTCAACTCGCTGCTGCCGCACATTCACATAATGCTCCTGCACATTAATATGAGTTAGGGATGTCACTTAGGTGCATTACTTTTATTTTTATTTTCTAATATCATCATTTTTATTTTCTTTTGGAGGAAAGACATAATTTAAAAAATGAAACACTTTTATCAACATAGATAAGAGTAGGCTGATACTTTCTACCCAGTTTCTACCAATATTATAAATGCTATGTTACGTTATTTGTTCACTCAAAACTGGCTTTTAATTTTTCACACAGATAGGTATTACCTGGATTAACATTTAGATCCTTTTTGCTTTTTATCCTGAAAAATGTCGAGTTCCCGAGAGGTCTAAAAATTGACACGCTAGTAAACAAGTCTATAAAGACTTAAAATAGGTATCATTATATTAAAAAGTGTTATAAATAAATATAAAAGCGCAACTTAGGTAGGTTATGAACAACCCTACATCTAAGCCAATGTCCTTTTCGCAGCGGAGACAGAACAACATTGTGATGATTTAAATGGCGGCACTTACAATGAGCAAAAATAGTCCCTTCCTTTCCGAGTTAAACAAGATTGAAATATTACATACATTTGCCAATGTAAATAGTTGTATATGCGCACTTACACACCTCTTTCCTACAATCATTTTATTCGTTTACACATTTCACTCAACTATTGTATTTTAAACAGTTTAATGGATTTAAACTATGAAATTTAGTCTTTACTGTGCGTCCTGGTCACGTCCTATTGCAAATTGAGAAAGATGAGACAGTATACCTAGTTAAAAGTGTTAAACTCTTTATAAGGAATCAGAAAGGACATTGGAAAGGACCGAGTAATTTAATTCTTTATAAAGAGTTTTTATTATATGAAGGGAAGAAAGAAAAATAACCAAATTTGTGAGCCTTTAACAAATTAATTGGTCCTGTTTGTTTATGGTGCTTTTTATTAAACCACGACAACATTGCTTGATCTGAATATTACAGATTTGGCTTCCTTATTTATTTTAGTGGGAAGTTCTGAACTATGCTATAAAGAGTTTACATTTTATATTACTTTTACGTAATATTATTATGTATAGTTATATTATATATATGCTTGTATGTAAAAAAATTGATCGCCGACGAAGTCGCGGGCTCCCACTAGTGTTGAGGTATATATTTTAATAAATTCTTACATTGTTGCGTTAATTAAAACCCATTGAGTTAAATTAATAGCCATTAACGCAACGGGGTTACACAATCTATAGTAATGTAGGTATACTAAGTAAGTGTTAACATTGATATAATTAAGAGCGACCTTGTCTTTTTATCTACCGTAGGTATGTTATTATAAAATATTACAATAATTTTTACAATCTTGAGACTAATGGACAGAATAGGGTATCAAACGAAAAGAAGTAATTAATTTCTTAAAATAATATACATTATTATCTTTTAAAACATTATATTACTTTTAATTATACCGTTTTAAATAACTAATCGAGACGTGGTTCTTAATTATCATAAATAATAATAAATAAAAAGATTTGTTTATTCTATAAAACATTTCGTTTTCAGGTTAAAAATAAAATAATTTAAAAAAAATCAAGTATTAATTCACAAGTAAAAACCGACGAAGGCAAATAACAATTTCTCAATATCTGTGGGCTTGTATTTGTATTTTAAAGTAGTAGTAAACAATAATCCTTATATCAATAGCGTGAATAAAATCTAGGAGGCATTCTGTTTTCTTTAATAAAACGGCTGGACTCGGTACATGTACATCTTGACCACAAATCTCTCGACCGTCTCAGGCTTACCCGTTCCATAAATAACCTTCTTACCGGACAAAATTCTGTTATAATTCACAATCAGACCCTTTGCCGGGCGCTGCATTAATCAAATACATACGAACAGGTTTATACAAAGGCGGGCCAAGCTAAATAAAATAATAAATAAGCGGCGGCTTTTCGAGATTTATTTCGGAGAAAAAAAGCGACAAGGTAAGAGCCGGGTCTTGTCGCTGCAAGTTTATAGGCGGGCAGGCGTTCGTATCGCCATGTAGGTACCCACTGTCTCCCTCTAATTAACGCTACACTGCTCCTCCGAGATATATTGGGTTTGTGTCTGCTCGTAACATACTTTTTCGTTTACTTTAATACTAACACAAACGATTGTCTCGTGTCCAATTTATTTTGCTTTTAAGAAAAAAAATTAGAGCTAGCTCACTTTGAGCGATTTCAATCTAGTAATTAAGTACTAATAAGTTTAGTAACAGTAGTAGTAACCAGTAACAATACTTTTACAGAAAACCACCATAAAATGAATAATGTGTGCTATTGTGTAAGAGATGTCACAGCTCACTCTATGTCGCCTCCTTATCTCATACTCTCTATCTTATTAAGTACGCAAAGCATTTATTGCAACCTCTATGGCGTTGATTATATTATTATACATCGGTAACTATCCATCATTAAAAGAACTTCAGCCTGCCTGCCGAAATTTCAAAAATCTTCAAATAACACAAAAAATAAGTACCTACCTAGATCCTTTGGTAAAAATTATATGACAGCCTTCGCAGTTTATAGACTTTTTATAGATCATTCATTATCTTTTGATAGATCTTATATAGATGACATCATATTAACATCTTTTGATAGATAATAATAATTTCCAATAACATTAATATTTGTTTTTTTTTTTTTTTTAATTAAAAGGACGTTGTGTTGGTAATCCCTAACTAATCACTAGAGGTGTCTACGATCTGCCACCGTATTATACTAACTATAGATTAAATAATCATGTTACTTTAGACAACCCCTTCCAACAAAAATAATGATGATCCGCGTGGTATTAGTAGAAAAATATTTGACAAAATTTATTCCATATAAAACAATGATAATCCACCCTATAGACTAACATTAGAGGATCAAATCATCAAAAAATGCCATTACAGGTATACCTACACACATTACGGCAGACAAACCTCCCCATGACAACAATACTACCAAGAATAATGGAAGCCAGCTGACGGGAGGTGCCTTAACGCGCGTTGTCATGGCGACTATACGAAGGGTGGTTAACCTGCCTCGGTAACATATCACCAACCCCGACAACAAAAAACTAAGGGGATCCCCACTGCATTCCGAATTAGCTTCTATGACCTAAAGCATAGGGTCACAATTCATGCGTAAACCGGATATCACATAAGATGTTTTACTTCTTTCATTTTATTGTGCTGCATGTATTGTGTTTTGGGTTCCATCTTTGCTTTTTAAAATTAGAATAACCTCTCCTGTCTCTTTCTAGCTCATCACATTATCTATATGTCTTACACTCTAACCGCACTTATAATGATTCCATTCTCTATTTATGACTTTTTAAACAGTTTTTAAGTTTTTGTTGAAATGAGTATGGCCCGTAAATGTTACTGCGGCAGTAAAAATGCAGTTTTAGTAATTTATCGTTCGTATAAATGTGGTAGCAGAATTACCATCCACTTGATTTATATACATTTTGTTGCATATTTTTAATTACAAAGAAACGTTTGAAGAGATTTATATCAAAGCGAGTACCCACTTTATCAACCTTTTAAAATTATGGTTAAGGTATAAAAACATAACGAAGTCAGTTTTGAGAGCGTTAATAAATTACAAATGATATGCTATCGTTAGTCATGTTATTTTTTCTTTTCTTTTTTGCTTTACATACAAGTGAGGATGTATCGAAACACTTTTAATACAATAAACTTCAACGTAATTGCATTTAATACATTTAAGTGCAAAAATCTGATAGTTGAGGATATTGTCATTGACTGTAAATAATATTTCTATAAATTTTATTTATTTCAACACTCCTAATTAAAATGGAAAATGCATAATCAATATAAGTATTAGCTTTTAGGAAAGATGAGAAATCAATTCAGTATTTTTTTATTAATATTTTGGGTGTTATTTCTTAATATATACCTTTTAAAGTAAACTTTAGAAATAAGATTTTTAGAACTTAGGAAATTAGAAGATATAATACTTTTAGAAGTTCACAATAAAAAGAAAAGTCAAAACACTGAGAAATCAATATATAATTCTTTAAAATTAATATTAGGTAAATAAATTAAGCCCTTCGATTTCGTCAGAATATATTAAGAAAACAAATTATTGGAGACATTTTGCATAGAAATCATCGATACCTAAAGTGATTATCGATCCATTAGGTTTATCTGTGCTTATACATATTTTTAATGTGCTCAATCGTTTACCTCAAGCCCGGCCTACACAGTCGGGCATTCCAAGACACGCAGCCCGCTCTGGGCCGCTATCAATTTTATACCCGACAGAAAGGTTATTTATCTTGTCTTATTTATTGGCTGACTCCAAAACCTGTCTTGAGACCCGATCGCTTTGTACGAACTCGGCATTTACCTGTCTATGTGGACGTATCTTTACATGCATGTGTATAGGAGACGTGAGAAACATCGTGATCAATGTAAAATACCTTATTTGAGTTAAATCGTGCGTTACAATTGCCTCGGGACATAATGATAACAGAGTTTTAGTCGTTCGATTCATCTTTCAAAGGGTTAACTTTCACGAAATTCCACAAAAGTTTAGTAAGGAGCAACAAAGGAACTACCTCACAATGAGAATTAGAAAGTTGCGCAACCCTTATTACGCGCCATCGTTTTTTATGGATTTTTTTTTGTTATTCTTAACGGAATATTGTCACTCAACCCTTTCCGTTACTCTTTTACAACTATTCTCAACTAAAAGCCAACATTTTGTTTATTTTCGAACCTTAGTTTTTTAATATTTTTATTTTGCGTAATTTTAAATAGCCACTTAGCCATCGGCTTTCGTCCATTCTCTAAACCGTATATTTGATCTACTTTGAGGTTGGTCACAGTAGCCGATAACTCTAAAATTAACTTTACTGCGGCAATAAAATATTAATGAGCTATTAAAATCTAAGATGGCATAAAAGTGAAATTTAATGCTTTTGCTCGAAGCCTTTGCACTGCGAATCTGAGCAGAAATTGCAATACTAATATATAGTGCAATAAATCGATTTAAAACTCTCCAGTAACTGCACATGTTGACAATTAGCGGCGATCCTTTTTAATTTTTGTTGTTTGTCAATTTATTGATAAACAATAAGAGAATATTGACAAAAAATAATTTTCCTATGATTTCGAGCTATCCAATTCGGCACATTTGGTTATCCAAATGAGCAGAATTGGTTACTGAATTGATTTTGCCTTGTTTTCGCAATAGTCAAGACTTTATGCACTGAATTTAGTCTTGGTCCATTACAGGACGACAAAATGTGCCATGCTATCCTTAAGTTAAACAGTATTTGTTATAAATGATTATTTTCTCTTTGATTTCAGGTCCAAATGGATGTCCAAGGCGGCGAGGACGACAAACTTACACGAGATTTCAAACGTTAGAACTAGAAAAGGAGTTTCATTTCAACCATTATCTAACACGTCGACGCCGAATAGAGATTGCGCACGCGCTTTGCCTGACTGAGAGACAAATCAAAATATGGTTCCAAAACCGCCGAATGAAGTTAAAGAAGGAACTGCGGGCCGTGAAAGAGATAAACGAGCAGGCGCGCAGAGAAAGAGAGGAACAGGACAGAATGAAACAGCAGCAGCAGGAGAAGCAAGCGAAGTTGGAAGGCCAACATCATGGACATCACGTGACGCACCATCACGATCCAATGAAGATGCCCATCGATAAGGGCTCGAACGACCTTCTCAAAGTGAACAAGGTTCCGACGTAAGGTGCTAGACACCGCGCTTAGGAAATCTAGACTGATTCTGTATCATATAGTGTGAATATATGAATGCGTTGCGTCCAGCTCCCGGACGGAGTTGAGGGCAACGATTAGTCGTTTCATAATTCGTATCCACTAGTGCTAGTTTATTTTTGCAGTTCGTTGAAGTGTCGCCTCGTTTGTGGAGGCTATGTGACTATGTTCGTGTTATGTTCCTGTATTAAGGAGGACTTCGCCTCGATGTCATCCGCCCGGTGGCAAACAGGCTGGTGATGTGCTTTAAGCATTTATTTTGTTGCCATAAACTACAAACTGTAATGCAATAATAATTTACTAAATTTTTAAAAAGCGCTAGACCGCTCTAAGACTCGTCGACACCAGAATTTTTTCGATATTGTTAGATAAGATTTTAAATCTGTGAATGTCATAGTATTTATTTGCTACCACTGATTCTATTATATAATTTTTATTAATATAAATTATTACATATATTGTGTACATTTTGATGTATATTTTATTATTTTCCGCTATTAGCGGGCTAGTTATGTTTACGTGATCGCGTTTTTCGACAATTGTAAAATTTGTTGTTTTTACGAATTGTTCTCAGGTTTTAATTATAAAAGTTTAATTTCGTCCATTCACCATATTTTATTAGTTTCCTGAGTTATTGTTTGACTTTCGTGTATGTTCTATATTAATCTATATCTACATAACTAATTCTCTAAGAACTATTAATGTTGTACATTAACAAAATACGTATAGAAGTACAATTGCAGATAGGTCTTCGTCATTACGAACGTTATGTTTTATACTTATTACCTTGAGGGTTAATTATAATTGAATATTGGATTAGGGCATATTTTTTGATAACTATAGGTTAGAGAATACCATGTCCAGAAAATAGTTGAACAACGTAAAAAAAAGTTAAAATTGTTTGAGGACTGTATTGAATGTCCTGAAATCAAGTCATCTGATGTTCAAAATTATATACGTAACATTGATACATATAAAACAATAAAGTGTCTAAATGATATACATTTTACAAGTAATTGTATAGTTTAAGTGTATTATACATAAAACCGTAGATAATACCTATATCTAACAAAATAGTAGAACAAATAGTAATAAATCGACTTTGTACGAATAGTATTGCTAAGTTAACTTAAACTTTACTTATCATTCGTAGATTGTTGTATTCAACGGCTTTATTAAGACGTTTGAAGGTTTTTAACTTATAAACTTCAATTGCTCTTAAACTTAAATAATTTCAACTTACTGTGACGCGCGTATTGTACAGTACAGTTGCCCAGGTACAGTGTTTCATTCCGTATTGTGCCAAAATCTTCTTAAATTAGTTTAACAAACTACTTTAGTTGTCGATAAAACACTTGTGTGCAAGGAATTTTCAATACATTCGCGTCCATGAACAATATGAAACAAATCCCCTTCTCGATACGTAATAACTGAGCAAATTTAAAAATATTTTAATGTTAGTATTGATAGTCACCATTATACGTAAATTAATGCCAGGGTAGAATAAAGGATTATCTGTATTTAAAATGGAATCTTCGCTTGTCATGTCTGATAGATCGTCTCACATTATCTGTCCACTTTGTACTGTAAATTCGGGATATGTGTAAAGTATAGCTGTTTAGAAATTCGCAGTAATAAGTGTCGTGATATCATTAAAGTTATAGTTAAATCATGGATAGAAAAACATTGAACAAAATATTGTCAAAAATGAACAAAAATTTTTTGTCGAATGAAACGTAAGCATTTTGAAATTTCTTTCACAAAAGAAACTTTAGAATAGTAACACAACTTGATTAAACTATAGTGTTGAAATTAGCTAAAAAAATATTACTTCCAAATTGATATCACGTGCGAATATAAATACTATGTATATGAATTATAACTAAACAAATGAGATTGTTCGAAGGTTTTGTTTATTTCATATTCACAATCAAATGTCCAACAGAGAACATTACGTTAAATGTATGAACAATGTCGTCTGGTGCACTTAAATGTATTAAATGCAATAATACATTTACCTAATTCATTAAAAAATCATTAGTTTTGAAGTTAAGAATTGTCTACAAAATAAGGTTGTCGTTAGTAATAGATGTTTATCTCATAAATTATAGGAAAATCGAGAAAGAAAATCGAACAACATGTACTTAAGTAACTTCGGTATAAGTAGGCTTTAAAGATATAATGCTTAGTTGATAATATCGTAGACACTTTATTTATAAAGAATAAAGCGTAAGTCAAGGTTATTAGTATTTCATTGAAAAACGCTTGCAATTTACTTCTTATTAGTACATTTCACTTGTGCTTAACACATTGACAAACAATTTTAATGCTTTACAATTTTAACGTATACACTTTAACATAGTTACTATGTTATTAAAAAAAAATTAAAATATTTTATAGAAACTGTCCAAGAAGTTGGTGTTTGTCGAGCTTGAAAAAAATATGCACTTCTATAAGCGAGCTGTAAACAAATTCTGATTACAATATTACAAAAAAGGACATATTATAAGCTTTTTCAATAGAAACAAATTTTTCATCTTCACAATTTTAATGTGATTAAAATCACCACCCTCTTCTCTTACACAAAATTTCAGTGAAATATTTGACTTGTATAGGCCTACTAAACTGTGCATCCGCCAACTTCTCAGACAGTAGGTATGTGAAAAAAAAATACAAACGCTAATATTAACTATGTGTATACGAAATAAATTGTTACCCTACATTGCATTTGAAAGGTCATTAAATCTAGTGTTGTTTTATTGTTTTCCTTTGTAATTATTTGCTTTAACGGTTAATGTTTTATTAAATTAAATTAAATGGGAATGTGCAAATTTAATATTCGGATTCGTAGTTGTGTGGCTTCGCTTTAACTAGCCGTTTGGTTTCGACGCTGAACAATAGATAAAACATGTAACATTTTAACGATATTTTCGTGCCTGAACACAAGTTGAATTATGCTAGTGTTTCTTATTGTTTTTGCCTCGTAAAGAATTGTAATTCTAGAGAAACAATGAGCAATTTGCTAAATAGATTACGTACGTCCGCCATTCATAATGCTGTCTTGCCATATTGCTAGTGTTACGTTGTTGTAGGTATCAACTCTTTTGCTACCTACGTCCACATAGATAATGCAATATCTACATAAAATATATCTTTATTTTATAAATTAATAAATTGTATTCACTGGGAACAAAATAATACATTCGAACCAATTACAGCAATGTATTGACTTAAAAGTATCTGAAGTAACTACAGTGCGTCTCAAACTGATTTCAAAATATATTTTATGGATCTTAAAGTATTCTTCTTTCCATTGTGAGAATATTATTATAAAATATATTTTATAAATATGTACATTAAATTGACGCAATTACAAATTATTAATATACAATTGTATGTTAATTTTTAATAAAGCTATAGCACTGTATTAATAAAACCACCTGCCTGATAATCTGCCTGATGTGGTTCAACTCACCGGTTTTTTGTTCAACTGACTGGTTCGGTTTTTGGGAATCAAACTCTGCCCTAGTGAATACGCCGCCTTAACAATCACCAATTTGTTTTCAAACGTTATTTACTTTAATCGATTTTAACAATGTTTCTTTTTGATATTAATTACTTATTTTTATATATTATTATGTTATTACCTAGTTTCTTTATTGTGTTAACTTAAAAAGATAACAAGACTTCCTTTCTATTAGTTTTATGATGTAAGAATGATCAATTTTATCTTATAATAAATGTAGCTATGTATGTACCTATATCTATACGTATATTTTTGAAAATGGTAAGTGAAATTCGTATTAGCTATAAGTAATTGTAAATAGTCGTGAAAGTTTTATGTGGCGCATGATTCTTTTTTGTTTATATTCTTTGTTTTATGTTATGTAATCAGGTGTCTAAATAAATTATAGAGACGAAAAACAAAAACATGCTGGATTGCATATTTCGTTGTGCGTTTTTACCATTTAAAAAAAATCATATTATGTATATGTGTCCAGTTAATTAACTAATCTAATGTTAATTTACAAATATTTTATATTTTTAAGAGTTAAATGCCTTCTGGATTTTTTCTAGAACTTCATCATAATCACTTTATTTAAAAAACCCTATCAACTTTATCTAAATCGATAGGGTTGCGAGGTGCGCAAGCTGACGCCTTCGCAACCGTGTTTCGTAACCTTTGCTATACCTAGAATAAATTTATTAGAAATTTATAATTAATAGAAAAGTGCACTTCGAAATAACAGCAGCATTTAATAGTGAGTAATGTCGCTCTAATTTGTTTGGATCCCTATAAACTGTATCATATTTATTATGATACTTGTTAACGTGACTGTGGTGGTAAATAAGCAAATAGATGGGTGTTTGTATAATGAAACCCGCATTCAATACTGTAATACTTATTGATTTCAAATATTCAACAAAATAAAGAGTTAATTAAATTATGGCTATTTGATTGATTATTCTTTTACAGTACCTATTACCTACCATAACTAATCCTTTTCCTTCTAAAATCAATGGTGTATTTGTTGTTGTTTGGTCAAGAACCTTCTTAACTTTAAGCGTACATTACATGTCTATTGGGCAACCAGGTAGCGATGGCCAGACCGCGACTACTTATTAATATGTGCGGCCTACAATTTTGGCCGCCAAATGCGTGCGTAGGTACCTTCTCCAAAATATCACTTTTATATCATTAGGACGATATGAGCGGTTTTTAATATTAAATTTAAATAATATTGCACAAACGGCAAACCTATAATGCACACCTATGGTCCTATAATCCTTTTATAATGCGCAATGCCAAGGTTTTTTTTAATTGTACATGAAACCCTCCAGCATTATGCGCTGAAGCCTATATTTACTACTCATTCATTCCATTCCCTCAAGGTTTGGAACGTCTGTATTTCTGAGCTCATATAATCCTAATCTTTTCAAAGTTCGAGTGAATAGGCATCTTCTGGGTGAGCTCGCTCCATCTTAGGCCTCATCCTTATTCCTCGCTACTCAGTTGGTTTTTGACCAAGAGCAAACCCATCTCTAATAAAAAAAACCAGATACCAATTCACATAATTTCCTACTTCTAACTCATTGGTAGCTTAGAGTACTTCCCACAGGGTTATTAGGTACTGCTCTGTAAATCTATACTATATAATAGCTAAATTAAAAAATAAAATTGTGATTATAAATGTTTACATTAGATTACAATAACCCAATTATTTAAAAAAAAATAGCATAGTTGCTATTTTTTACTATAATTTCCGCTATGACTATCAGATTGGCGAAACCTAATACAGCATGATAGTCTTGTTCCTGGGAACAGTAAGTCTGCGATAGAACTTCTAATATTTGGCTATTTTGAGATTTGAGAGACTCTCGTTTATTAATCTCATACGGTTGTTACTCGCTTACTCTCCATAGTTCCAAGTTTTTAGTGATTCTGTTCCACTTGCCGCAAAAAAATTAGTAAATTTACAGATTCCAATTATTTCAATTCTTTTTCCAATATATACGAGAGGCGTTCAATGTATTCTCGGTATAGGCATGAAATAATAATCAGAAAATTCTAAATAAAATTTATTTTTCAATGTAGTCCCCCATAACCTCAATACCCTTATTTGATCGGGAAAGTAATTTTTCGATACCCCCTAAAAATATTTTTCTTCTTTGCCTGAAAAATGTTTACCTATCTATGCCGCCAATTCATCTCTTCATCGTCGGAAAAATGCTTATCTCGAAAATCTTTCTTTAGGATTGGGAACAAAAAGTAATCACTGTGGGGGCCAGGTCCGGGCTGTAGCCTTGACCTGGCCCACAGCAGCCTTGACAACGCGCTCTGTGTGAACCGTCACGTTGTCGTGAAAAAGCAAGACACCTGCGGTCAATTTTCCACGTCTTTTTTCTTTTATTGCCTGCCTTAAATAACGTAGGATATTTGCGTAAGATGCGGCAGTAATACTTTGACCCTTTTTTGTGTACTCGATCAAAGGTCAAAGGAAGTTCATTATAGGTATTATCATAGGTATAAGTAAGATAAACATATTTTAATCATCATGAGCTCACGGTAAGTACAGTTTTTTTTTTCAGTCTAATTGAGACTGCTTTTAGCACAAACTATTTCTAAACATTTTAGTTAATAAAACATTTTGTTACTTAAAAAAAAGAAAAGTTTGCTTTTATTATGGGATATACGAATATGGTCTGATATTCCAAGAGAACTTACTCATTTTTAAGTAGGTATCAAAGAAGTGTGACCGTACTGTGGATTGGATATAAGACGCATACAAGTATCATAAAAGTATTCATATTGTACCTAAAATAACTGTAGGTATTAAAAACATTAAGGGCCTCTTTCACCAACTACAAGTAAAGTATTGATTAGTTACATTTCAAGTAACTCTAATTGTCGAGTAAATGTTACGAGTATCTTGTTTCAATTTCATTGAAATTACCCTTGAGTAATGCTACTCGAAGATGGTGAAACTGGTAGGTACGCTTTCTTATAGACCGGTGAATCAGACCTTAACTTACTTTCGGACTTTCAGACTTAACTTACTTTCAGTACCTACATAGGTAGTTATCCTGCAGGATTTATTTTATATTATGTAAGTACTTTTAGTAATATTATTTATAAAGATATGTTTATTCGTATTACATTTAAAAAAATTCTAATAAAGAATTAGATATCTACTATAAGGATATCAACAAATTTCGAGAAGTAGCCATCTACTCAAGCAAGACACTGGGTATCACCTATTAATAATAATAATTACTAATGGAGTGTCTCATAAATTATGTTACTTCGAAATATGTCTGCCACTTCATTGTATTTTTTTGCGTACAACATCTTGTCACTGGATATTTAAAACAATATTAATTCCCACCGTAACAAACAACATCACTGTCGGCAAGTCATTCTTATGCCATTTTACGTCCCGTATATCACCATGAAAAAGTAAAAAGGCATTGCCCCTAATAGCTAAATGTCCCTAAATACCAATAACGTTTGTCGGATCCCCGCCAAAAACAAACCGTGAGTTATATCCATAATGTATTGTGTTCCACCATTCCGCCATTTTCCATTCTCCACAGACACTGACGCTGTCAAATAAATTTCAGACCTACGGAATTCACAATAGGTGGGGACCACTCCACATTGAATCGAATATCGCTTGGCAATATAGTTCGGGCCCTAAAGGAAAAAGTAAGAAAAGCGCCAAACGCTTGCAAGCAATTTTAACTTTAGTTCGATAAACAATTTTTTGTATCGACCTTTCTGATACTTTTGCCTTACAGTTTTTGTTGATAGTTTTTTCGAGTACCCCTATCTACGACATTACCTTTATTGCGCTTGATATCTTTAAAATGATCATAGCAAATTCTAACGACTTTTAAAACTCGCTAAATCTGTTATGTTATGATCACAAGTTGCCATTACGTTATCTGTTATGGTTGTTTTTCTTAACCAAACTTACTAATTTGTTTATTAATTTTTAATATTCTGACATCATTTTTTTTTGCATATGATGGCAATACTTTAGTGCACTATAATTATATGATAATTTCTAAATAAACCGTAGGTTGAATGTTATTAGATCTATTGAGTCAACTTATAGGGTCAATATTAATATACTAGTAAACTTTGTCGGGGCATCCTACAAAATTAATATATGAATATTTTAGATAACTTTTAAATCTCCGCTAAAGCTTTATATAAATTTGGAATAATATGATCGAATTTTATCTATTTTTGCAACCTAAGCCTTTATCATAATGCATACGATGATTAGGTATAGAAATTTCAATTGATGAAAATAGAATACGTAGTTACTATAAAAAAATAGTTTAGTTACTATTATTTTTATTACCTTCTGTTATTATTATAATATCCATTTTTTTATTTTATTCTTATGTAGGTACTATTAGTTAGGCTTAATAGAAATTTCTCTAATAAATGAGGAAATTGTACAGTTTAATCAACGCATTTCACCAATAACTATCAGAATTTGCATATCCACCCGTAAACTGCATTCATACCAAACAGTAATTTAGCTTAGTTATTTATGAATATAGCTGAAATCCTATTTGCCGGTTGACTATTAAGCTCCGTCGATGCGTTCTGTTCTGACAGCATGGACTGTGCCAATTTCATGGTCTAACGCTCGCACCCTGCATTCGAATCACCAAATACGTGCTTAGTACATCCTGTGAATTCTATTACTTTTGCTATGAATTTTTCCTCATATCGACTATGACTTTTTCTTTACAATTTTCAGCCTCCTGGTTTTCGAAGTCATCTTGTTTTATAAGATTTTCTTAGTAAACACCAATTGACCGTAATTAAGGTAACCTAGTAAGTTTTATCCACATAAAATGGGGATAAGATAATAGGTTCTAACATTAAGAAACTCACCGAAACATAACATCAGTAGTATATTGCCAGTAGTCTTCAGTAAATAGGATTGACGCTTTCACCAGACCGGTCGCCAAGTTTATGACTGCGAAACGAATTACAAAAACTAAGAATAAAATTAAAATTTAAAAAAATAAGTACCTAACAGATAACCGATACGTAATAGAGGCCGATTTAAATTGAACACAGCGACCGAACTCGCTTGCAAACTATCATTGATCCGATAGAAAGCTCTTTTGTTTTTATTTTATTTCTGATTTTCTCTTCCGTCTACACTATATCCAATTGAGGAAATGCCACGATTCGCTAAGTTTGGATTGGAAAGCCATTCGAGTTCTTTACCTGCTTGATATTATAGATAAATAAATAAAATACTTAGATTCTTATGAAATTATGAAGACATAAAAAATTCAACTGTACCTACAGTAGTATTTTTTTATATCAATTCTAAAATACATTGTAAAAAAGGTAATACAAAAATAAATAAAATGTTATACTATAGCTTGAAATGCCATTGAAACCACAAAGCCCTTGTTTTATATGCTGTAAATATGTGATAGGCTGATAGGCCTTGTTTACGAGTCTACCTATACTAAATTCAGCTTTTTCTTGCGTAGAATTGCAGCTTAAAATTTAAGTCGTACTGAAAGTATATACAATAATATACATGTTATATTGCACATAGGAATTTAAAAAAATACTTCACAAAATATATTAAAAAAGAAAAAAATATATATTCATTACATACCCGCGACTTCGTCTCCTTTGAAATAAATACCTAATAGGTATATTAAGCGATATGATATACCTATTAGGACCCCTCGGGAACAGTACTTCCTTCCTTTCATGTATTCAAATTTATTCCAAATTATATTTAAGTATTCTTTCTTTCTTCTATACCTAGAACATGGACCTACAAAATTTTTTTTCAGCCGATTGTCTCCTTCAAAGTGTCGGTGGAGTAACAATAATTACCAAAACCTTCGAAGCTGAAATATACTAACTAGTTTTATTTAATAAATACAGAGTGCAACTCAAAATGAAGGCCACTTAACACTTCAAGAATAGTTGGGAACACTCGTAAATTCGAACGCTTGTATCGTAAAGACTCGCGTTGCAGTATCGATTTACGGGGCTGTTATCGGTCCACATCTCATTCTAACACAACAATATAGATAAATATACATAGGACCTTGTATAACCGACACAAGAAGGGATAGAGCCCTTAAGTCCCGAAAGTAGGCTTCCCGTTCTCACATAGTTATTATTACTTAACGGAGGCGGCTTATACTAACCATATCTATTTCAAAGTCGACATAATGTGTTTTTTTAATTAAATAGGTTACTAAAAAAAATTTACATACAATATTTTGAGTATTACCTTTGCACCTATAGCTCAGTTAGTAAACAAAAGTTTGTAGGTACGTATATGAAAATTAATAATTCTACAGAAGTAAAGAGATACTAAACTTATACTTAACTGCTGTAGAAGTAGCACTAAGTCTAATATGAAATTTCTTTGCCTTCCTCTCTTCTAAACTATAAGGCATCAAAGTATTTAAGTGTCTCAATCTGTTACTTCCAATAATTCCAAAACAAAAATATATTTATTTATTAGTCCAATTAAAAAAAAATCTACTTTATCTGGCCTAAACTAGAATATCGTTATTGCTTTTAACTTGTACCTTACCATCCTTTTATGTAAGTAATAAAAATATCAAATGTTAAAATTATTTCATAATACTTATTCAACTATTCAACTATGTATAGTAAATACTTTGTGATGAATAATAAATTATAGTAATACATAATAAATACATAATATTACTAATTACCTTCTAAAGGTAAATATGTCAATTAATTACACAAAATTTAAATAGTAATAGCTATTTATTCACGGAACCAAACGACACAAGAGCAGCAATTTATGCTTTACTATAATAACGATTTATATGATAATCAGATAAATCGTAGGCGCATGAATACCTATACTAAAAGTAAATAAAGTTTTCTTAAATTATAAATTCACGTCAATAGTGCCATTTTATATTATTAAGATCTTTGATGTCATCGATTTCCCTGTAGATGATTGTAAAATTCATTACACATAAAAAACTATCTAGGGTTGAAATTAAAAATCTAAAGATAAAAATATTTGAAATGACATGAACATTACCAATTTGCAAATAGCATATGTACATAATGCATGTAATTTTATACATTAAATTAAAGATTAAATATCTACAGTGTAAGCACCTATTCGTTCCTCATATTAAGCTCTCACGGATTTTTTGTCGCTATTAAGGTATTGAAACAATTATTTAAATGTTGTATACGCAAAGTTTTCACTATAGAAGGCTTCGGCAAATTCCTAAATGTGAACGTTCAGTATCTGCATAGGAAACGTTCCGAAGTCAGTAACTTCTGACCGGTAGCTTTCCAAACGCTTTGCGACTGCGCGAAAACTCGCTAATAGCCACATTGATTTTGCAGATAGAAGCCAGGTCGGGTGAGCGTGCAAACCTACCTCTTACTCCTAGGACCAAACATGCACACGAACTCGATAGTCATCCACGTATTAGTTTAGACTGGCGCGTTTACTTGCAAGCAATGAAAATTTCAGTTCTCTTACCCATACTTTCCGCGCAATGTAAAGCGTACAATTCCTGAAAATATTTATAATTATAGTCGATAGTACAGGAATAAGGTTACGGGTAGATATAACAATAACTATATTATTATTACCTATGTTCGTTTCGATTGAAGCTACCGTTCTTACGCTGAATGACGACGAATTGCTATTGGGAAGGAAAATCGTTATTGTATAAGAAATGGAATATTATTTCTCTCGAGCGATTGCGTTTTGTGAAGGAAATAACAATGAAAAGGGAATATTATTATTTTCTTCCTAAAAACGTACCTTATTTTCGTTGCCTAATTTTTCAATGGTGCTGTGAATAGGCTTTTTGTTTTTTATTGTATTTTATCGAAATTGAGTTACTTTGTTTATTAATTAAGATTTTACAGAAAAAAATTATAGCGTACTTTTCAGGAGGGAATTATAATAAAAATTCAACACCTGACAAAACTAAAGAGCTCTAAAGATTAAAGTAATGTTGAACACTTATAAAGAAAGGGCTCAGACGCATTCATCTATATACCTATATTATATAGAGTCTTTGCTTGCACGTAGTCACGGGCAAAACTGGGATTTAAAAGCCAAAATCACATAATAATATAAAAATCAAATCAGTTTTTTTTTAAATAACAATGAAATGCAACTTCCTAAAATAAAAATAAAAATAAGCGGTCCACAAAGATCGAAACAGCGACTCGTCGACTACCCACAGTTGCTTCTAAATTTCATCCAATTTAATTGGATCGGGCAATATAACAGCTCGTTGAAGTTAGGGCTGCTAGCGCAATATCGGACGTTATTCGTACACTTAACTATCCTAGTACGAATTACGAGTAGCTGGCTGTACGTTGTGTGGGTTTAAGGAGCGTTTGAGTCGTCTGCTAGTCGAGTTGGAAGTAATATAAAGCTAGCATAATAATAGTAGATGACAATTTTAATAAGATTCCAATTTGAATTATATTGTAATTGTGTTCATTATTAATTGACTATCACAATTATTAACTATGTTAATTTTGAAATATCAAAAGTGTTATAATAACATGTAATTTTGATACTATTTATTTATATATTTTTTTATTGAGAACAGTTTTAAAGAATCGGTTAATTTGAAAACATTTTATTTTTGGTATAACAATATTTTTTTATAAAATACTAGGTGATTTACATTTATTTCGTAACCCGGATACATAATAATATATCGTCAATTATTAAACCAAATTAATTAAACCAAATTAATTAAAATTAATTTTAATTAAAAATCAAAAGAAATATTTGAAATTTTTTTTTTTTTAATTTTTCTAAGGGCTATGATGTTAACTAATTTATGTTTAAAATATACATAAATAATATGTAATTAATATCCGCCTAATGATAGTAACTAGTACGATTGGAGGTTTAAAGTAAACACACCATCCGAATCAACCCATCCAAATGACGAAGACCTATAACAAATAATCTCAAACCCCCAACACACCTACATTACCTGCGGAAGAGCGGTGAAAGGAAGACCTTTTACAATTGGTGGTAAAATTCTTGTGTGCGTATTGTGTTGAGAACGTTGTAAGTGTGAGTTTGGTGCACCGCAAAACATAACCCTAGCTATAGCTGCAGAGAAGGCAGTCAAGAGCAAAACTTTTTACATTTTTCACATTACTCACATACATACTATCTTCCTCATAGCCTTCTGCTTACAGTTGTTAACTGCTATGTGGTTATGAACACCAATTGTGGAACTACGAGCTCTTAATAAAACACGCTACCTATGTGCATCTGTTAAAATGTGTAAAATTTACTTTATTAAATTTTAATGTTTAAAAGACAACGTTACAACGTTTAAGTTTACATACAACCCTTATTTTGAAATAAATACTTATTATTCCTTTGTGCAAAAATTTTCAGGAAACTTTTTGGTTAATATCTTAAAAGTAGATATACTTTTCTGCACATAATTTGCAGATTTTATTGACAGCAACGACATAGCATTATTATAGTTCTGATTAATTACTTATTTCGTAGTTTTGTTTATGATAGACAATGCTTAAAGCTGTTTACAGGTCATAATTTACTCAGAGCAGACGATATACGTCTGATTAAGTGTGTAATAAAAAGCCCACGTATTTATTTAAGTATCAAAACACTTTTGTTTCCGAATATACAAGTGAAGGTCCGTTCAACGTACGAGTCAGAACTTCAACAACAAAACGTCATCCGCCTAACCACCTTTTGCGTCACAAACGACTTTTCACTTCCGAAAACACCATCGCTCGAAATGAAACGTCCTAAGCACCTTCTACCCACTTTGAAGTTACGTCGTTTTACTATGGACAGTGTTAAAATTTCTATTGCTAAAAGTAAAAGGAAATATGTAAGCTTGTACCTCGAGCTTTTAAGTCTTTTTAGTGCGACTTTTGTTGGCACCTTATCTTGCCTCTAGCAAGGTGATTTACTATAATTACAAAGATAGCGGTAGATGCCTTTTGTTATAATTTTCCAGGCTGGCTCACGAGCGTTTTCCCGCGCAAACTCGGGGAAATGGCGGCCATTTTGTAATGTGCCTTGTTTTTTGATAAGGGTATTAAAATAATAGCGTATTCGGACTGCTCTCTTGCTTCGTTACAACGTATACGTGAGCGTACATTTTAAATGCAAATTGGAAGAGTTGCTAATGAAAATTAATACGAAAAATGAGTTAACACGGCGGCTTAACTGTCAGTTGAAAATTGAACTGTGCTTTCGTCATTCACTAGTAACAAATATAGAAGCCATAATATAATTACAAAATATGATATATCTAATTAAATTATTGGTACATGTATAATATTGATTCGATTACTTAGCAGAGTAGGTGTCGTGATCCCAAAATATTTAAGCATTGAATAAAGTTTCAAAACATTCAAAGAACCTCTTAAACATAATAAAATTTCAAAAATCAGATGTCTTTTGTTTAGCCTACCGTTAATATAACGATCATGACATTATCCGTCTCTTTACGGCAGCACGTTTTTCCGGCTTCCATTAGGGAAAATTCTGGTACCTTAAGTATTCACAAAAGTATCCTGTGTTGTCTTTCCATTTTGTTTTTAGGGTTGTATTTTAAGATTTTAATAATTATGCCTAAATTTTTATGTCTCGTAGAACTTTACGTAATACCTTGTATACGTCTACTTATTAAAAAGGTAAGGTTTGTAGTTTTAATGAAAAAAGTATGACTAGGTCGTCTTAGGTGATCTCAAAATCACCTAAGACGATTTCAAAAATACTTTAACCAATCTTTGAAGCAATTTTAAATTAATTCCCCATTTATTAATCTACCCATTAAACTTAAATTTGCAGTTCGCAGTTAAAAATCTAATTACAGTAGCAAGTACTTCATATGAGGAAATCTGTGATAAAAACCTTAAATGTGACGTCGACACACCGTAACCTCTTTTATTCAATTGCATGGAAAATCGGTGGGATTTTAGCGGGCGAACCCTCTCCGTTAATATCCATCCTTGTCGGGTACAGGGAAAATACTAATGGGAGGAAAGAGAGATCCGAGCTAACTGGGAGTAATGTGGAATAGTTTTAGTCTAGACGGAGAAAGTTGTAAGCTGCAAATTACAGGCGTGACGCCCGCTCCGGTTAAAATATTATTGTAATAGTACTTTAGCTCACGCTTGCTTAAATTTATGAGGCTTAAGTGTGGGGAAATTGCACCCATTTTAACAATCTGTAAAGCTGGACCAGCTGTATTTTTTGTTTGTTTCAACTTCTATCCTTTATATAATATTTAACTATTAAATACATATAGACATGTATTTATTTAGCAAAAAAATATATGAATATTATTTAATATCACTTTATTCCGGTATACTTAGGTATTGCTTTTCGCAGTCATTTGAGTAGCCTTTCTGGTGGCACTTAGGTACCAAGCCCTTTACATAAGTAGGTGAGTGAGTAAGGGATGCCAGACAGAGCCCATTTCCTTATCACTTTCTATAATTTCTATGCACCGCACTTTCAACACTTGTGACGTTGCTTGTGGTAATATACAAGAAATAGTAGTCAAGTCACCTACCTTCAATTGAACCTTCTGATTTCAGACATTTCAAAATCTATCTGACGAAGTTCTGAAACTTTCCTGGAAGTTCCGAAAGCCTACTTTTTTTTTTGCATAATTTAAGCAATATATCAAAAATATGAGTATAAAGAGGGTATTTAATTTGAAACAACACATAAAAAAAAATTATTAGGTACCTACTTAACTTTCTTACCTACTTAAGTTTACCAAACTACTACATACACCCGCGGTCAATTTAAAACAAATACACTACGTTATACACCTGCCATAGCTTTATGAGCCAATAAACCGTCACAAGCACCCATAAAAGCATTATTACCTATTAATTTCACACCACATTAGCGAAACATACAATAAAACTTCTGCGTTTAAGCGGTGACAGTGATTTCGAGGTCCTCACTACGCGCCATCTCTTGGCAAAGCTTGGAGTCTTTGGCAGAAAAAGATTATGGGCTTTATATGGCTGACTTTACGACATCGTAAAAATGTGCCGTAAAACCGAGGGGCACGCACGCCCTCTCTGTTAATCGTTCAGAAACCGATATTGCGGCGATGCCCTAAGATAGATTACTTTTGACGATTGGTTGTTTGTTTGCGCTGGATAGACACACATCTTGTTATTATCATGTGGAAACACCTAGTGCAACCTAAGTACAGACCTAAGTATGTACCTGCATTCACCTGGGTCATACACCTTTGCGACCTTTGACCAAAAGAATAAAAAGTTAGTAGGTATGATGATAACATTTGGGTGTAATTAAGATAAGAATTTGATAATCAAATTTTAATGATACAATATCTAATTTGATAATTATGAATAATTTAATAAATAGGTTTATATTATACACTTTAACCTTAATAAATTTACTTTTTGAAACTTTATAAAATATAGGTTAGCTCTATACACTGCAGTCTTAAAAGACAACTAATAAAAAAAAACTAAGATCTGTCTATTCAAAAGTCCCAACCAAAACCAAACATTATAATACAGTATAACAATTTATTCGGGCACCCTCGCAGTCGTTAAATTTTTATTGACTCCAAACTGCGTGACTTTAAAAATATACAAATTTATGGTCACTCAAACTGGGAAACGATTATTCGACACATCGTAACTATTTTATTGCCCCAATGTAAACAAAGCGTCAATTGTAGCCCTTCCATTCAATATAATATTATATTGTTTCAATGAAACTATTGTCAATGAGATATAATTAATTGTTTACATTTATATCCAGAAACTTTTCAAAGAACTGTGTTTGAAAATATGTTTTCAGAATTTCTGAAAATATATATAAAAAAAATAATAAACGACAGTAAAAAGTCGACAAAAAAACAATATTTTCACAAGGATTTATGAAAATGTAGTAGCTACATCTTACGATCCTTGATAATACTTGTTGCTTACTGCTTAGTTAGTCAGCTCACCAAATTACTATACTACATGTAGTTCTCGCGCATGCTCACAGATGGCAGCTGCATAGTCACTCTGCTAGTTGACTAGTAGTCTATGTAAATTAACATAAAATCAATAGATGGAGCTATTATCAATTTTATGATTAGTTGACTTTTATTAGTCAAAGAAGAACATAGTTTAAAGAGAAACAAAATTGCAGAATCGGTGTTGATATTAAATTAGGATTTATATTTTTATCTCCTACTGCACACCCTGATATTTTTAATTAAATTGATTAAAAATAAAATTAAAAAATATTCAATTGATACCTACTTGACAGTACAATATAGGTAGGTATTATGTATAGTATAGTATCAATATAGTACCTATACATAAAAATTACAGATTTTTATAAAGGGTTAACAATACTTAATTCCGAGTTGCCATACATATACTTATACCTACCTAATTATATTTAACTACTTGTATAGGTCAAAATTAGGTAAGTCCTATTTATTTAAGTCTTTAGATTGCTCAAGACTTAAGTAGGTAGGTACTTTAGGTTAGTACTTCAGACAGACACATTGAAATCAAGTAAATGATATGTAGGTACGTGGAATACATCTAGATGTTTATTTAAGACTAGCTGTTGCACGCGACTTCGTCCGTGTAATTTTATAAAATATAGCCTAACTTACTTAGGGATAATGTAGTATTCTAATGGTCTAGTCCAGTAGTTTTTGAGTTTATTCGTAACAAACACCATACATACAAAAATAAAAATTATTATATAGATTATTATATAGACTAGATATAGAGAAATTTGATCTTGACCGCTTTAACAGTTAGTAAGCATTATAAGGATAGTATGTATGGTTAAAAAAATGCGTTTACCTTTTATAAAATCACAAATATGGCGATTGTAAATAGATAAAATAATAACATTGGTTGTCCGCTTAGTGCTAATGGCCGAAGGTAATAGCACAGTCAAAGAAAACATTATTAAGAGTTTACATGCCTAGATTGGAATTGTCTTTACTAAGTAAAATATAGAACCAACAAACCTACAGTTACCTATATTGATTTTGGTAAAATTTTCTAAGGTGACTTACTTACCTAATCATAAAAAGATTAGACGATAGTACCTACCTATAGTTATAATTTATAGTTTTAAAAATAATACTTGAAGAATAATACTTATTAGAACACAGACATAAGTAAGTAATAACAAGTAGGTAGGTATTGGGATAAGTAATCACATGATTAAAATGCATTGTGTGTTTGTACCTAACATCGGTTTTAATATTGTTTTGGATAACTTTTTAATGTTTTGTTTAAGGTGTTTTATTAAAAAAAAAAAATGTAGGCAATGCATAATTTAATCCTGTAAATAAATTTATGAACATTATACTGTTTCTTAAAACTTAACACAAATAAATATTTTAAAAGTAGTAGGTATCTATCACTTACCTAAATTTTAATGCTTTGATCCAGGTTAGATATATCTACTTATTTGATAATAAAATACATGTCCATAATATCCACTTATGTTTGCTAAGGTACCTAATGGCAGTGCCAAATATCTAAGTGTGGTTGAAATCCTTCCAACTCCATCAATATCCAGGACACATTAACGTACCTAATTGCTTTTGGGATATGGTAATTCATCGATAATTTAGTCATAATATGCCTAACTCACATTACTTATATGTCACTTGATTGGGATTCAATTTTTAATATTAATTCTCATAAACTCAACACAACACTCAACACAATGTACTTTAACACCCACATAGGTAATAATGAAATTCACCAGTGAAATGATTTTTACTGTAATATTTCTTAAATATAACAGTTCTTATAGGTAAAACGGTCAAAGCAGACTGAACAGTTTTTAACAAATTTTGTGTAAAGATAGAAAACGGTAAAATGTTTATTAGGGGAGTAATTACTTGAGTAAGGGTTTACTTTATTGCACAATTTTTGTTGTCAAATGCTTTTAAGTAACCGCCCGACTAACAATAAAATTGTTACTTTCCATTGCCAGCAATAAAACATCTTAAGAACGTCTATGATACCTATTACGAACTTTACAAAAAAGTTCTTTCGCTTATTAAAATTTGACTTAAGAGCACAATTTTTATATTAACTTGACAGATTTTTTTTATTTAAAGACTTTCACCAATTACAATTAAAGTGTTGATTAGTTATTTTAGAAATAATTTTATATTTCATTTAAATTATGCACCCGGTTTAGCGCATCCTTCGATAGGCGATTTTTCTTATTATACTTTCTTTTTAATGTTTGGGACTTTTAACGTAGGTACAAACAAAGGTAGGTAAGTATATCAGCTCTATTATCCCCGGTAACCAGTGACTTAATGACATTTAGCCTACTTGATAGACGGTGAAAGAGGCCCTAAGTGGTAACCCTTCACGCTTATTAGGAATTTTAACTTTTTATTAATTCTTTAATTAATATTCTAAGAAATTCTACTTTACTACCTGGTAGTTCTTGGTTGTCAGTGATTTTTTTTTGTTCCATAAATATATATATACTTGTAACGAACTCATAATATACCTATGTAGTAGACAAATACACTCTGTCTGCCTGAATATTAGGTCTACAGTAAGTCTTTTTAAGACAAAGTGAAATCTCAGTAAATCTCAACTGGTCGTTAGTGTAATTAAAAGTTTTGTTTCGTTTATTATCAACAATTCCTCATCCGAAAATTAAGGGATTTTTACTTTCTTGAATAATGGATTGTAAGAAAATATCTTATATTAGGTAACTAGAGTAATGTAAAATATAAAATCTATATTTTACATTATCTACGTGCTTTATGCCGACTTAAGGTTAGATAATATTCGGCTATTCAATCAATCAATCAATCAATCGTACCTGTATTAAGCTGGACTGGCTTCCTATTCTTTTAAAACGTCACATTTTTACGAAAAATATTAGTTTCCATAGGTTAATCGTAATAATGATCCCATATATAAAAAGGCTACCCTTTTCCCTTATTGAGGATTACATTCCTCAGTAGGCACTCAGTGAATAAATATGTATTTTTATCTCCCAACGCCAGGAGCCATCTCTATATCAGTCCGCGCCATCTAGCGAGCGCACAACAATTTTTATCGGTTTATTAAATCGTTGCTAGCTACCCCTTTATTGCCTTAGCGTGAATATCTCCTGTTGTTTGTTTTAGGTTGGATAAAGATAACATCTTCGGCGACTCTATGATTGTATCAACGGTTTTTTTGTCACGGATATTTATAAAGAGATTTTTGTTTTTAAGCAACATAAGTACCTACTATAATTTTAAATTTTATTTTTTAATTTCAGATATAAATACCAATTGAAACCTGTATTACCTACACGTCTTAATATAATACGTTTCCTAATCTTTATTGAACAGACAGAGCACTTTTGGATTTTATTTCTAAAGATAATTTGATAATTTTGATAAGCCTTTCGTTCAGTTTATAGAAACAATACTAAAGGGTGATTTTAAAATATATACTTTTTAAAACCTATATTGTTATATTAAAGTAATAATAAAGTTATAGGCTATAACTGTAACAATTATAAATCTATTGAAAGTAATAAGTTATAGGGTCTATACTTAGTCTTGCACTATTCTGTGACTTATCAAACTATAATAAATACTAACAAATAAAATTATATCATATGCCTCATTTCTATAATTATAAAAAAGAAAACAATTATCAAAGCCAACATTTTACAAAGAGTAAACAACATTATCCAGTCGGTAAAATGTACCAGATAATTCCATTAGGACTGAAGAGAAACTCGCTCCGATAGCATATCCAACTTCGAGAGGGAGAAATCTTAATTCAACGAGAGTTAAGGTGCGCTTGCGCATGACGATTTACGACCAATTAAAATCTATATCGAGACTTCAATTAAATTGTTGTTGGTTTATTAATATGGACCAGTTAGTTTATTAGTTTAGTTAGTGAAGGCGTTAAGATTTTTTGTTGAAATAAAACTTTTTTAAATCGCGATTTCATCGATTCCAGATTTAGTCCAGGTTTAGTCTAATATTGATTATTTACTAACATAAAAATCTGAAAACATGTTAAAGTCTATTAAAGATTTCAATGATAATAATAATCATTATAGTATTTAAATATTTATTTATGACTGTCTTTTAAAATCCAATAAGATTATTTTCAAATAAGAACTGAAATCTATTTTGGTAATTTATCAATTTATCTGTTTGGAACAATCAAATGCAATTAAATACTTATAAAATTTTTAATTCAAATCATATATGTATAAACATTAATTGATGTTTTTTATACCTTTATTCGAAATCAGTTGGAATGTGAACTAATCACTTAAACATTCGCATTTGATGCCATTCAGAGTCAATACAACAAATTTTCAATTACCCAAAGCCGGTCGCAAATTCAGCTCAATGTAAATTATTTCAGCGAGTGCATTATAAATATAATTGTAGGTGTTGGTGGGCGGAGTGCGATGGACCAATGGCACGAGAGCAGCAAGTCTGGGCGGCGCTATATGGAAGATTAATGCTGTACCCGCGAAGCCTCCGACCTGCAAACAGCGGATGCTATTTCTAGCTTTCAAATATTGCTCCTAATTTTTTAATATACACCTACTTCACGATGTCTATATGTATATGTGTCCTCGCGTTGTCTATTATCATATTATGTAGATAGATAATTTTATTTCCATTATAATTCATGTAAGTTTTAGTATGTAAGATTATGACGGACATAATTATTGAATCGTAAGAAAGTATGCTGTGTAGGTTGCTCTACCTACATGCACACATTATCACCATACAAAGACTGCCAAATCTTGGGATAGGGATTAAGAAGTGATTGGAAAATGGGCTCTGGCATCCCTTACTCACTCACCAAAACACACATGCTATTATTTCACGGTGGTCTTTTTTAAGGGATGGTTACGGCCATACGGGCAGTAAAAATGACTGCTAGTATGTGTAGCATGCCCTGTCACTTCTTAAATTACTTACCTCCTTTGATCTCTAAATACAAGTTATATTAAGCTTGATAAATTGATGAAATCTAAAATTATTTTACAACTAGGTGGAGCCTGCGACTTCTTCCGAGTTGAAAAAGAAAATAATGTCCATACGTCTAAATGTTTATCTACCAAGTTTAATGAAAATCAGTTAATTCGTTTAAAAGTTATGGAGGAACATACATACATACAATACCTACACTTAGACATTTATTATTAGTATTGATGATTAATAAAATTAATATCTAACTACCATCGAAAGCCATTAATATAAATATTAGTGCAACGATTGTAACAATCAAATAAAAGTTGCAACTTAATACACAGATACTACCAACATTGGACATTTAGTACCCTCAAATGAGTCATAAAATCGTTCAAATAACCCACAACAGATAAATTTATCGCGTAAAGTGTCATCGAGGTTATAAAACCGTCGCGCGAGGTGATTCCCGTAACGGTGACCGACGAATGCTCTCATGTCAATCATTTGCGTCAAACAAAATATAAAAATCAATTTACTGCGACATTTAAAACCATTATGCGGCAAGGAAACCGCTTCATTACATTGACGAAACTCATAAATGCTCTCTCATGTATCCGAGTACAATGACCCACATGATTTAATATACAAATATATCTCTCGATGTGTAATAAAATCGCACTCATTGTTAGTTGCACTTCGAGCCTCGGAACAATAAATTTGCGATTAGATATAACGCAGAAACTCATGTATTCTATGATTTGTTTTCAAGGGGAGGCCATTTTGCTATTCATCCCCTAGCTATTTACCTGAATAACTTTTAGAAATAAATTTAAAGTCGACCACAATGTAGAAGTGAAAGAAGTTTTTTTTCTAGTGCGTTTTAAATTGAATTGTTCACGTTTGTTAAAGACGCAATACGTCTGTTGGACCCGTTCCTTTGTTGTCG
This sequence comes from Synanthedon vespiformis, assembly GCA_918317495.1. Classification (NCBI taxonomy): domain Eukaryota; kingdom Metazoa; phylum Arthropoda; class Insecta; order Lepidoptera; family Sesiidae; genus Synanthedon; species Synanthedon vespiformis. Next base: position 4,365,237 of record OU906954.1, on the reverse strand, counting down.
CCGACATACTAGATTTTTTCGGTATTGCCAATTTTAATGAAGATTTTCACAAGAAATTGAAAATCTGATTGCTTTTTGGGGAATAGATTTTCACAAAAAACCTACAATATATTTTTGGCCAAAGACTATATTTATAGGTATGTAATATTAGTAGTGATTTTTGGCTCCTTATTAGCCATAGAATTACGAACTGTTTTACTACTGAATTATTATACGGTATTATATATTCCTACTTTCTATGTTATTAGCAGTCAAATACAGCTAAAAATTTTAGAAATTAGAAATAATTAGAATATATTTTTTGTACTATATCATTCTTTTCTCATGTGACTAAGTTCCCAGGTTAGTCATATGATACTAGTATAACTTAATACAATTACGTACTTTACCTAAATGTACAGTATTACTTACCTAATGAAAACTTAAAATATGACTTATTCATTAAAAAAAAAGCCACACTTTTATTTTATTAGACTTTAGAGCCCATTACCCCATCCCTCCCTTATCCCTTATCTTTAATCCTTCTATGGTCTGCAGCTGCAGCGCACTTGTAGCACTTATGGTGTTGCTTGTGCTATAAGCGACGGTAGCCACCTACCATCAGCCTGTCTGTCGACCTTAACATAAAAAAAATATATTTTTCAATGGGGGGACGCAAGTAAAAAAAATAATAGGAATATGGTTCTTATAATATAATCACTTTTCATTCGCATCAATTATTGCAAATTTAATATCTATCGCTCTAGGTCTAGTTGATCAAGGTTTCTCTGTGGAAGTTTATCCCCTAAAAATATGTAATACCTAATATTAAGGGTAAAACGAATAAATACCAACCTATCGTCACAATTAGCGGCAAGACAAAAACATCCCCTCCAATTTATTACATATTATAACAACCGTACAACCATTCTCAAACTGAAATTGTATTTTTTTTATGAACGTTATTTTTTTTTTAATTTATTTATGACGTACCGAAGGAGCAAACTCGGGCAGGTGGTCCGTACTTAATCAAGATGTTACCGAAAGAAAAAAAAAGATCATTTTCTGTCGTTGTGAATTATAGTTTTATTTGTGATAAGTTACGCCGACTCGGCTTTGTTTCGTTATTTATATAAGATATTTTAATGCAATGGGAAAGACTTGTATTAATGAATACATTAGCAATAAATAAGCGGCTTCGAAAGGAAACCAGTTAGAGGTAATAAAACTGGCTTACGGCATGTTAATAGCATGGACAAATAGAAAATTAATATGGACGCAAACTTTTTGAATTATATCATTTAATATAAGAATTTTAATATAAGGATTTACTTAAAGACCCGAGACTTTGCTTAACAATAAAGACACAAATACTGAATATTAATATCTATTAATTCTATCTCCTATTGAAACTAAACAGATAAAATGACTATAAAAAATATCATTGGTACTTATGAGAGGCCTATGTATAGATCTTACTTTAATTAAGTTCGATACTAAATATTCATTCACAAACAAATATAAAAAAATATTTATGTAAACATTAATTTTTTACATTTAAAAATATATATTATTTATTAGATACTAATGGAGACTAAGTCAGTTTGCATTAAGTATGTAAGCTTTAATGGTAGCAATCAATCTAATAGTGGTCAGTAATAAAAATCATACATACTTATATATGCGTATCAATATACGGCTTTATACCTCGAGATCCTTTTAGTTAATTCGTATGTAGCACCTATACTTATAAATTTACTTAAGCTCCATTTCATTTAACAACATTGTGTTGTTAGAGGTGGAGATATAAAATAAAAAGAATACAATGGGATGGATGTTAAAACTCGCGTTCGCTGTATCGCAAAAGGAGCATAATGCCCGCACCGTATTGGTGAAATATCCTCGAGTGATCTCAGAACAGATAGTGTCTTGATTTAGTCATCTGACTTTCAATATTTATTAAGGCGGCTTGATAGCTTTATGAAGGTATTAAACATGCGGTAACCTTTAAAGGTACAACATAATTTTGTTTAGCGACGCCATAATGTTGCAATAATTTAAGCATAGAACGTGACCGGCGTTAGTAATTTCATATTTAGTAATTTGTTTGTTTTAATATCATATATATTAATAAATATAATTTAAATATGTGTCTTTTCAGCTCCAATAAATTTGGACACTTGTTTGTCAAATTAATTGCTACTTTAATACGATAGTTGAAATGTATTTCTCTATGCATACTTATCCTTACTAATATTAAGTATAAATGTGAATTTGAGGTTTGTTTGTTACGCTTACACGCAAAAACTACTGAACAGATCACCATGAAATTTTGCATACAAGTTGTCTGGGACACCAGAAAAGACTTAGGATAGCCCTCATCTAGAATAGAAGTACTGTTCCCGAGGTATAATCTAAAAATAAAAATGCAACGTATGTCTAAAGTCTAAAGCATAATAACAAATAAACAAGTCCGGTGACTCATATATTTTGTCAGGCGTTATATATTTCCTATTTATTCATATATATTTTTTTATATCTAGACTATAGTACATTTTATAACAAATTAGGACTGAAAATCGACTCAAAATATCATGTGCTTAAATAATATTTTAATAAATAAAAGGACAAAGGACATAGTTATTTATCTATTTATATTACATCAATTATTACACGCTTACTATATAGTGTGGTGTTAAAATATAGGTAATGCCTACTTACATTTTACTTGTTTTGATTTGATTGTGCAGTAAATAAATCCTCCAAATCCAGTGAAAAATTAGATCTAAAAAAGTCTACGAGTAGTTGAAAAGTTTCCGAGCCGAAGGGCACGGAGGGGTGAGGGCTAACAAAAGATAAAAGAGATATATAAGTGGCCCTCGACAGCGCCATCAAGTCGTTACAACAGCACTAAAATATTTCAAATTGTGCCCAATGTCGCGGAAAACGGAAGTTACGCATTTCGGCCCTCTCGCCTCTCTGTCCACATTGGATACATGATATACCTACCTACATCAATTCTAGCAGTAATTTTTAAATAAATGTTTTTTTAATTTAACAAATAAAAAAGGCACTATACAAAATTGCTTAGGACATTTTTAACATATTAACATTTGTATCAAAGGATAAGTTAAATATATTAGAAATTTGAAGTGGTCTAATTTATATTGATCTAATTAATATTATATTAAATTTATATTTAATAAAGAATGATCGTGGACGATTTAGAGATCTTTATAATAATTTTAAGTATATTTTTTAATGGGGTTAAATTAATTAGAAGCTAAAAAGCTAGCTAAATTAGAATTAAATGCAGGTTCGTGTTCTTCTCAAACACACGGACTTCTCCTGATGTTACTGAGGAACTTAAAAATCTATACTTTTACAATATTATAAAGAGGAAAGATTTGATTGTTTGTTTGTTTATAGGATAGGCTCCGAAACTACTAGACCGATTTGAAAAATTCTTTTACCATTAGAAGCCGACATTATCCGTGATGAACATAGGCTACTTTTTATCGCGGGAAAATGCTTCATTTCTACGGGAAATCTAAAATAAAAGTAAATACTAGCGGCTTAGCCCGGGAGATAGCGCCATCTATCCAAAATACGGTAGATGGCGTTTTATACTTTTCTACGCGGACGAAGTCGCGAGTACCAGCTAGTATAAAATAAATGTCTACATTTGCTACGCCATTCATAAATTAATTTTGTAATGTATTACAATTAGATGTAAATATAATACAATAATTCAAAAAGGGCAGTGCGAAGCAGGGGTCAGCGTTCATTCGCGAATTGACGAAGCTCCTCAATTTCCCTTGTGACCGGTCCCGCATATCGTAACTTTCATTTTACTGACCGTTTGTTATATCTCCCATTTGGCTATTTTTGTAATTATCAAGTTTATATATGCGAATATGCACTTGTTATCTTTTAAATGATAAGTATTTCTAAAAGAAATTTACTAATTAATATTAATAATTTACTTATAATAATAATAATAATTTACTAACTAATTAAATATAGACCTAGATTGAGAATTTTTAATGAAATGACCACCTCTTTTTTTTTTCAATATTACGCTGCAACCTTACTGAGGTTATTATTTTGGTAATGGTTATTTATTTTATTTTTACGAGATGAGCGTCAATTGGTAGTTTGTCGTTAAACATAATATATACCAATAAGATTGTGAGAGGTATATTTTTAAGTTGTTTATTCTATTACTAGTTGTGTATTATAGTAGATTTTATACTATACTTATACTTGCTACATATACTTACAGTAAAAATCATGTTAAGAGAACAATTCGTATTATACTGAACTCACTCGTGGATAACCGCGGTAGCCGTGGACGGTGTTTACATGACATATATTTACATTTGATGAGTATGTTACAGGCAAATAATTATAGTATGATACGGTACATATATATGTAAAGATATTCATGTTAAATGGTCCGTCGGCAGTTTCATGCATGGTCGCCGATAAACGATGCGGCGTTTACGATCGCCGTAGCAATACAATCGTGTTTATGCTACAATTTATTTGAATCATCTTCTTAATAATCATGCCTTAATAATACCACACACAAAGTATGGATCTTCTAAGTGTTCAGAAATATATCTACTTACTACACACTAAGACACTGATAATTTTTTTTTAAAGTTATACACTTAATAAGTTTTTTTTTATAAAAGTCAAACGTACAAACAGGCAAATCTCTTTTCTACATTTCATTTTCCAAAAAGAATTTTTTTCGTTCCAATTTCCAAAAAGAATTGATATAGGTAGATACCTATATCAATTCTTTAATTTTTTAACTACGAATAATTTTGTTTTGTGCCACTTACATGTACCCATATACTTACATGCAGATTGCACGTAATATGCAATTACAATATGATGATTGCAAATAATGATTGCAAGTATGTTATATATTTCTATTCTCTAGTAGTAATCGTGTGTAAATGTTTTATTCACTTGTTATAAATTGTAACACGTAACACTTGTAAGTGAATCTTTAAATAAATATACAAATATATAAATCTAACTTATTCTTCGATGTGATGATGTGATCGAACAATGCACAAGAAGAATACTTGTAAATATCACCACCACCCAACAGATGGCGGCACTAGCTCTTATGATCTTAAAAGATAATAATCAATATTAGGTATTGTTGATACACTTGTTTACCTCGATGAGGAGATCCCTGTGAGGAAAAACATATAAATTTTCTAAAACATAAAATAAAATAGAAAATTAAACGACGCGTGCGTACCTATAGGTAATGTCATTTTCACTTATAAATAATTTAACTTTGTTTTTCTTACTTTCCATAATCTATGAAGATGTTACAATAAATTCCACATTCCTAACATCGCATGTAAATATTGGGAAGGTGTTCCAGCGAAAATTATTCCAAGTAGGCAGTACGTGTGACGTTTATTCGTTTTTTGAATAATGTTATATTTTTACGATTCCAGAAACATGGAGGTAGGGTCCGTGTACATATGCGATGTGTCTATACATACCTATATTATATTGTATTGTCTAATAAATAAATCTGCTCAAACGTAATACAAAGGCTAAGTAGAATTGCACTTCGGTGTAGATAGATTTATAATCTATAGAGATAAACAAATTGATGTATGAAAATGAATCACGTAGGTTTGGCAGAGTCAGAAGAATATTAGACGAAAAAAATTGTTCGCCTTTTCTTAAAAAAAATCGTTTGCCTTTTGCAAAAAAAAAATTTACACTTTATTGTAACGATAAATATATTTCTTGAGAGCCTAAACTTTAACATACCTACCATAAAATTGTAACGGTTGGGACTTAATATTATTATGTCGGAAGAATTTAATATTTGGTCGTCATCATCATCTCGTAGAAAATCTGCTATTAGACATTATAGGCCTCTCTCATAATTCTACAGTTATTCAATATTTTACACATGGTTTATATATACGTATATAGTCATCTACTTACTCGAATTCTTATCTTAACCACCCATTAATGTAATCGTAGATCAATTTTCTCATTTCTAACTAAAAGGTACCTAAATGTACAAACATACAAATAATTACATAAAATATCCCTTAAGTAAAATTAGTACTAAATGCAAGTGCCAGAGGCTTCAAACCTTTGACAAATAACATTTATTAATCACTAAATAAGTACCTAACAAAATAACACAAATAACTTAGTAGCAATAAAAATAAAAATCATAATAAATGTGTTCATAAAAAATCAGATTACACTCATGATGTTAAATTTAATAGTACTTTGTCACGCAGTATATTTTCCTAATTAAAGGAAAGCTTTTTGCCTAATTACTCTCTCCTGTGTTCGTCTTTATTATTTATATTTTTGTAAATTATGGTGTGAAAGATTGCAGCACTTACTCGTAGTTATTATGATTTAATGCATAATGATTACACTTTATGAAGTTGAAGTTGTTTTATGTATTATACTCGTATTTTTTATTTACTTCATACTTGATATACTTCGTAAGCGCAATGTCAAGTAAAGAAAAGTTTTCATTAAATAAAATTTAATGACATAATTTTTTCAGAGAGTGACTATGGCATACCAGAACACATTCTCATATCCCCTCATAAAGGATGAGGCATTCCTTACCCTTTATCCCATCAAAGTTGGCAGCGTAAAGCATCCAGCGACAGGCGATTGGGTTCAACCCCTATTGTGCTGCATGTTTTAAAGTGGGACAGTGACCTTAGACCTACCATCAAGTCAGCCTTCTCACCGGCCTAAAGGTATAAAATATATCTAATATCTAACATCAATTCACTTTGAAACCTGACAGATTTTGGTTATCTTTCATATTTACACCATTGTCCTCCGTCCTTGGGCGGTGGTCTTCTGTATGAAGGTATACTTCAGACGGGATTCTTGCTAAAAGAGACAAATCCTACGTGGCGCCCAACTCATAGAAAAAGTTTCTGATTGCTAATAAACAATAAGAATGAAACGACAACATATTTTATTATTTAACCATAAATGCTGACATATTTTTATGAACCTAGAACGAAATAACCAAACACCACACAGGGTGAAACAATAGACGCCCACGAATTGGTTCACAAGTTACACAATGATACGCGAACCAAATACGCTTTTGGCAATAACCGGGCAACATTCTAACAATTTAATGTGATATAAACAATACATATTCCCGAGCTGGGCTGGTTGTACGCGCCTCCGGCATATGTACCGCGTAGCCGCCATATTTATTGTCTATGGTATTGTGGTGCGATCGTTACCGTATATCTGAGAGTGGGGGCGTGTGGGGGTCCTATCATGAATCCTGATACACACCGACCAGTCGATCGAGAACCGCGGCGAATTTTAAACTTGGCTCCGCGTGTATGGATTTAATCCAAGCTGTGGAGAGGCGAGGAGGATCATTGAGCCTGGTGGTCACATAAAAGGGTTTGTTGATTGGACAGGGACACTCTCCAGGGCCTAAGTGACCCGTGCGTCGTGTTAATGGGTTTAATCGTCTGTATAGTCCGTCTCGGCAATTTATGTTTCATTTTCGATCCCATTATGCACGCTGGATTAGGTACTCGTATGTCTCTACTCTCTAATTTCAAATGTGTGGTTCGGAATATGTTAATTTTACAACATTGTGATCTCTCTTTATAATACGTATTTTGAATATGTTGATACTTGGTATTGTAAATGTACCTGCATTCTAAATTTCTATAGGTTATTAAATCGCTCGCAAAATAATATTTATTTAGTACATTTTTACAATGAACGTAGGTAATTTTCAAAGTTTCAATACCGGAAACTAATAGATACATATAATTTTTATCATAAAAAATATATAGTGTAGATATATCTATGATATCTAATACTATATCTATGATACCTAATACTATATTTTATAAATAAGCATGACATAGAATAAAATATATTTGCTTATAATTAATGTTCTTATTTTTTATTATTTAAATTTAGCAATATGGACTTAAACATAATTCTAAAATTCTCTACATTTTCAATAATAAAAATTAAACACGAAAAATAACAGGATAAATATTAATTTTAATACTTTTTTTATGTCTTATGCATTATAAACAAAAAAGATGTAAGTTTATGGTATCAAATGTCCTATAACGACGGGAATTAATACAGGTGAGCCTTTTATTAGAATTTAAAATAGGGATTATAACAGCTAGGCCGGCAGCGTATCGCCCGGGCCACGCCGTGCTTCGGCCGGATAATCCGGCCCGGATTTTACTCGTATTTATCCGGTTTACCCGGATTAATCTCACTCTACGGGTTGCCAGCGCATTGTTGCGATATCGCATTGTTTATTCAACATTTTAAATTGCAAATGGATATTTGTTTTTGGCATTAAGTGGTAGGCTTGCGTTAATTTTATTCCTATTATAATTAAAAAATTTGGAATAAAATTTTAAGTATAAATTTTCATTTTTTGTTGAATTTTTTATAACTATCAATAATTAATACACAACAATATAATATCCAACGCAACAGTTGATAATAGTAGTTTTTGAGTTAATTAATTACAGACAAAAATAGAAATCTACTCTCTTTATAATATTACCAGCTGTTGCAAGCGACTTCGCCCGCGTAACTTTATAAAATAACACAACATAGGAAGTAACATAGGCATGTGAAAGAATTTTCAAAATCGGTTCAGTAGTTTTTGAGTTAATTAATTACAACGTTCGCGAGTAGGTTGGGTTAACAAATTTGGGTGGCACGCGTATTTTGAACGCTTATAACTCGGCCATTTTTTAAGATATAAAAAAAAATAAAAAGACTGCCGTATTTGTCTAGTGCGCTATACTTGGGGGATATCATTAACTAAAATCGATGCTCTGACTCATTCAAAACATATGTTGACTTGTTGAAAGGTTAAGCTACACGGTCGTCTCTATTTTAGGCTCAAATTATAGCTGACTAAATTGTCCAGAGGAGTTTTTCTCAAATTTTTGATATCAATCTTCGTTTCCAAAATATCGAGCGCCAAAATTAAAAATTCGGTCATAACGTTTTTAGTTTTTGACTTTTTCAAAAAATTATTTTTGCATCTTATAGCTCTCGTGAATACGCGACTTTTGGGCTTGAACACTTTTGAATCGGGGCCTATACTGATGCGAACGAAAAGACATTTCCAATGTCAAAATAACGCCAATAAATTACATATTAATGCCAACAAAAATATCTTTCAGCATTTATTTGTCTTACATTGGACAAAATGGAATACAAATAAAATGTACCCAATGTTTTAAATAAGTCGTAGGTGTAACGTACTGTCTACGGAACCCGACCCCCGCTTTTACGTCGTAGCCCTGCTACGACGTAGCACTAACATATAATCCTTTTCGCTACAATAGCAATTTCAAACTTCCTTAGGGGCTTCGGATAATCTTTCTTTATATCGGAGCCAGGAACGGCAACCGCGAACATTTCACATCTCCCTTCAACATTCAGACTATGTTTGCGATAGAAAGGGAGAGAAATAAAAAGGCCAAAGAAAGCGCTTTCTCAATAAAGAGGGGTGCATTAAGAACGGTAATGTGTATTTAAATTTTGGCTCAAGTGTTATAATTCTGTTTTTTAATTTAATTTCTAATGGCGTTGTAAGACTTTAAGAGGGTGGGGAGGTCATAAATCTTGTAAAAGGTACTAACAATTTTATAGAAAACGTTTCGTAAATTTAATCTGGAGTAACTTACCTTATACATAAATGAAATGCTATTAAAAATATTCAATTATTTAACTAATAACCAAAATACATATTATGAAATGAAAAACTTTTATATATATAATTAAGTATATAATTACTTTAATTAATATCTAAGCAAAATAGATGTAATTTTTTTATGGTCTCTTTGGTGTGATAGGATAAATTTATCCGTAGGTACAACATAAATCAACACAAATGTAGAATGCCATCCCTTAGACAAAATAAAATTACGCACGCAACGACACACAATTTTCTGTTGTCTCTAGTAAGCAGTAAGTACTTAATGACTACAGTACTTTTTGCAGTTTTTGCCTTTGTGGCCATTATTTATGTTATAAGCGACGGGAATCTACCATAGAGTGGACCTTCTAAAGATCTAAACATAAAAAAGATAAACTACCTACTCAAATTCATAACTGAAGAATAAAGTGAGCCGACTCTTTGAAATTGATGAATACATTTTTTATTACATCAAAAATGTAATGTATACCCAATTAACTAAATTTCTTATCAACAGACGCGAACCCAAAAAATGCCTTAAAAATAATCTATATCAATTTCCTTATTAATTTCGCGCGTGGCAAAAGCGTTACTTTCATAGCCACTTTAATGGGTAATTTTCATAAACAAAGTTGAGGATCCCTGGAGAGAGGGGAAGGGGTGAGCGGCGCGGGGAGGGAGGGATTGCGCGGGTTCCTTTCCGAGATAGAAAACAGCTCCAGAGCTCGTATAATGGGTTTTTGGAATGGCGTCGTCCGTCTTGCCCCCTGCTAGCGCCCCCGCCCGCCCCGCGCCTTCCTTTCTCCCCGGGGCGAGAAAGGATGAATTCTTATTTCCTCATCTCAAAGCGTCCGGTGTAAACCCTCCATGTAGATTGCCTTTTTCTCGTGGAACTTATAATATAACATAACAATGGCTTGTTTTCAATTGTGCTCGCCTTTATTACATTTTTTGTTTATTCTTAACAAATATTTATTTCAATTATGAAATATATAATCTAGTAATAATAGGTATTCTAGTAACATAATCTAGTAATGACCTACATTGCGCTTTGCATTCGTAAAACGCCTGGAAACTTTAGATATAGTCAAGTCAGAACCAACTTCTTGATCCCACCTTATACTTTTTATATATTTTGTCAGGGTCAGCAGCGTTCTTGTATCGGACTTTATATGCTTAGGTATAGAAACACAAGCATCATTGCCACTTACCATCAAGCGGTTGGCAGTCCTTATATTTTGTAAATTAAAATTATTTTTCAAGGAGTAGAATAAAGAATACTTTTAAAAAAAATGTTCTTTAAATTTAAATTAAACTAGTTAAGATCAAAATTGCCATGGTCGTAGCTTGAACTCTGGGACAGAATACCTATAATTTCGTAGGCAAAACCGCTAAAGAAAGTCATTTTACTCTAACTACTAAAAGCTGTTAGGGCTTTTTAAATTATTCCGATAATTTATATATAACGAATCTAAAAAATTCATTCTATCTGAATAAGGATTTATAAGTATTTTGTTCGTTTTATTCACTTGGAGATAGTTCACTGTTTCCTTCGTCACAGGCAACCAGTTTTGGTAGTTCGGCGATCTGTAATCACAAAGGTGAGTTTTTTCCATCAAATATTATTTTCTGAAAATAACAAGCAAAATTAAAATCCGTGTTAATCCTTCTCAAAAAATTATTTTGACATAAAAAAGAAAGCTTCTAAGTAATTTTACATCACCTAACCATTTCAACGAAAACTAAAAATATTTATGATAATATGTGTATTGGCAATATTAATTTTAAACGATTTTATGTTCTGCACATCATATCACTATACTTACCCTGATTTGATAAAATTGGACCATATGCCCACCATAATATCGACCACATCACGGTCTTTTCCAGAAACATTGTCCAATGCAAACACGTAGTTGCTGGAATCCACGTGACCTGCCATCGGAATATGTTTAAAGTACTCTTTCGGTTGGTTCAGTCCTCCTTCGTAGCAAAACTCTAACATGTAAATACTTTTAGAATTAGTTGCAGCCATATTCAAAGACGAATTTATAATTGGATATATAAATAAAATATCTCCAAAGTAATTGAAATATTCCACAACAGTATCGTCAGATACATTTCTATTACCGAAGTAAAATTTTTTCGTTTTATTTGCCACTTCATACTTTTGTTTTAAATTTTCAAAATAAAGATTTCCAGGTAAAAATTCAAAAAAGTTTTCATTCATTCTATATTCGTAATCATAAAAGTTACTTTCTCTAAAGAAACCTTCGCCATTCACGAAAATGTATAAAATTTGTAAATGTTCGAATTTATCTTCACGAATAATATCTAAGGGATCTTCTGCTAAAAATGTGTCTCCGTTACTATTTTCGATGCAAGGTACGAATCCAAATGTTCCATCAGTTCTGTTTGCAAATTCCTCTTCTGTGTATTTGTTTAAAATTTTTACATCAACTTTTAAATAAAACTCAGCTAGGTCATTTACAGAATTCTTCCCTTCATATCCCATAGCAACAGCTACCTTTTCAGCGGTTATTATAGGCGTCGCATCGATAGCCCACACTGTTGCAGCAGATCCTGATTCGATAATTCCATTCCTAAACAATCCCTTGGAGAGAGGTGAAATAATCAAAAGTTCAACTGACGTTCCACCTGCACTCGTTCCAGCTATTGTAATGTTATCGGGATTACCTCCAAACATTTTAATATTTCTTTTAACCCACTTTAAAGCTGCTATTTGATCTTTCATACCAGCATTTCCTGGTGCTTCGTCAATTCCCAGACAGAGAAATCCTAATGCACCTAATCTATAATTAAAAGTGACTACAATAACATCTTGATCTATTAAGTGTTTTACATTGGCCGTTTCGATTCCTGCTCCTACAAAGAATGCTCCTCCATGTATGTAAACTAATACTGGAAGAGTTTCATCAATGAAAGTGTTCATTGAAGAGTTTGGAAGAGTTGATTCAATTCCTTTATTAGGAACGTAAATGTTTACAACAAGGCAATCCTCATTGGTGATATTCCCTTGTGCACAAGTAACAGTTTTGTTAGCATGAAAAATTCCAGACCATTTAGGCGGTGGTAATGGAGCCTGAAAATAAAGAAATACTTTTATCAATATAATAAACTAGTTGGTCCCCGCGACTTCGTCCGCGTTCTCTAAAGCCTCCTAGATAAAGGGACTATCCAACACAAAAAGAACCAGTATTTCCTGAGATTAGTGTCTTCAGCTTTATATATTGGTATATAGATCAATAAATAAGAGTTCAAGAGTTCTTAAAATATATTTTATAGTGTCAAATCAGTGTACTAATTTTATTGTTTTTCTTTGTTACGAATCTATTAAATAAATATAGGTAGATACCTTAAAACGATTTATGCCCACAGGAGCAGCAGCATACGGTATGCCCAAAAACTCCAAATAATTTTTGTTTTCATATTGATATCCACATAGTTCACCTTGATCTATTTTCAAATATCTCTGTTTTACAATATTTTTATTCTGTACAAATTTAACTAACACAATTAAAAATGTTACAATAAAAAATGACTTGAAAATCATTTTCGCGTAATAAGTGAATGATCAATTCCCCAACGGATTATATAGCAATACCAACACTTTTTATCTTATTGACTAATCTTAAGTACCTTTCTGAAGTATATTTGCAATATTTGTAATGGAATATGTTTCTTGTCTGTTGAATAAATATATTGTTTCAATATTTTATTTAGCGCTTGTTTCGAAAGTGATCTATTTTATTTTATTTTATTTTATTTTATTTTATTTTATTGAGACACCAACAGCACACAGAAATAACAAATAGTAGGTATTATTAGATTTATATTACCTAACTAGATGGCGCATTGAAAAAGAAAAAAGTAGCCTATCTTCTGTCCCGTACGTCTAAATGTTTATCTACCAAGTTTCATGAAAATCAGTTGATTCGTTTACATACATACATACAATACCTACAGCTACACTTACAGATTTATTATTAGTATTGATTGATGATGTAAAAAAATATATTACAGATTGTTTGTATTAATATCAGAAGGTCTCTTTATTTATATTTCTTACAACTTCACTTTCTTTTTGGCTAACATTTTTTGTGCTTTGGATATTTGCTTATGAGTTTTTAATTTATTTGTTCAAATCACTTAGTGTATTAATAATATTTTTATCACAATTAAGTTTTTATGTACATACTACTCGTACATTGATAATTTTAATAATCAATACCTACATATTTGAAAATAAATTCTTAAGCCGACTTCAACTGCACGTAAAATCAACGTAAATATTTAAAACTTTGAAAAGTTTTTCATATTTCAAAAAATATACTTACTATGTTTTATCGTTGCACATGCTACCCTTAAAAAATAAGAAAGAATAGGTATGAAGTTCTTCTTTGAGATGGGATGATTAAATATACTACATTGCTTCTTCGTAAGTGTTTCTGAAACAAAAAAAAATACAATATAAATATAAACATAACATTTGAACATACATATTAATTCAAATATCCGAAATAAAATCTATATGTATTTTTATTCCTTTTATTAGTAAAACTTTCTGGTATTACTTTTGTCAAATGTCGTTCTATGATGTAATTTTTTAACTAAATTATTTCTGTAATACCTATCTAAGAGAAATGTTTTGGTATGTTACAATTTCATTTTATATGATGCACATATTATGATAAAGAGTAAGTGAAATGACAACTACCTATATTAGTTTTACAAATACAAGCGTATGATCAAAAGCGTTCGTACTCGTAATATAATTTAGATAGCTGAAGCAACTGCATTCATGAAGTGCAATCTGAGCCAAAAATACTTTGATACGATGCCAAAACATGCGAAATATATAGTATAGGCGTCAGCTATTGGACTGTGTTTATGACAAGGTTTTTTCATTTATAACCACTGTAATTCAATTCGTGAAAATGTATACCTAGTCTCATAAATTATATCATAAGCATAAGATTTTATGCTGGACTAATGTGCCATGGAGCAGAACTAATCCTAATAGATAAAAATGATCACATTAATAACTAGCCAATGATAATTATAAAGTAGTTAACTGTTTACCTGTTTATTTTTTGTCTTATAACCTAAATCTTAGTCTTAATTAATTCTTATAAAATCTCTCTAAATTATAAATTCATTGATACTACTAAATAATCATTGATTTTAATAAAATAAAAGCTTACACTAATTTGTAAAACTCCTACTGATAATGAACCAAAAAATCTGTGTTCATTCGTGAGGTCCCATTACGTAAACGTTTAGCAGTTTGTCCAATCTCAGATGAGCTCTGACATTTCTCTAACTTAGGTGAATTCTCTTATATTCCTCGATGAAAACGAGGGATGAAGAATATCAACGAAAATTGGTCGGTGTATAGCAATCATAGCAGTTGTCTGAAATGAGAACTCTCCCTTAAAAGGATAAACAAGTAACGTGTGCGCGAAACAGCCGAAACGCGCTCGAATTTATATTTTACTTCTACCTCCCTTTGCGATAGCGTCTTGCGTTGTAAGGCGCTATAGAAAGTAAGAAAATCCAGTTCCACACGAATGTTGCTCCACTTTTAAACTGTTTTTATTTAACACTAGCGAATTTCCCTCGGCTTTTCATGGATGTCCAATTTTTATAATTATTCTCTTTCTTCAATTAATATTTGAAAATAAATGTATTAAAACGAATTGGTCTAGTAGTCCTCGAGCAACACTAATCGTTAATAAATCATGATCGATAAAAAACGTCTCGTCATACTATAAAAAATTATCCTTAGGTTTATATTATCAACCTACTCTTATCAGTGTGCAGTGTGCACTAAGCAATGAAATGAATGAGAATAATATTTTACTAAAAATTACTTGCTCCGATATTTCCTCGAAAAAAAAAGCTATGTTCCATGTCCCTTTCCAATGTTTCATTATTTCATTAAAGTTTTTGAAGATGTCTGGAAGTTTAACTGTTTGTTACACAATCACAATTAAATTTGGATTTGGATCCAATGAAATTTGGTAAACATATCCCTTATTAAATGTAATGTGTTCCTCTAATGTAACAAAATATATAAGTACTAAAAATTACTAATAGATGTCGAGAGGAGCTGCGAGCAAATACTATTTTAAATTTTATACAAAGAATATTTATTTCGTAGATATCCATTTGTTTTGTTAAATATATTCATAGTAGAGTTACTTCTGTTATGAACTAAATGTAACGTACCAAAAACGTTCCAGTAGTAGCATTCCACCATCAAATTGCTTTCCTTATATCTTCAATAAATGTTTAAAACATTCCGGCAAGCATGTGTTTTATAGATTTTAGGGCTTGTTATATTAATCTTAGGGGATTTTATGCGTATATATCGATGTGAGTGAAAAACGCACATTCCACGACCATATTTCTTTCAAAGAATTTGTGAAACTTGTTTAGAAAAAGTTTCTATTTGAAAGTTTAGTTAAAGCAAAACAGTTATTATATAGATTTTTATCTGTTAGTGCTGTGTGGTAATACAAATTTGATTTTTATTTCTTTTTTTATTGACCTTTTATACCGCAATGAATCATTGACAACAATGTTTATTATCGTCTTTATTACTTATGAATGATACATAATATATGTAACTAAATAAGTTTGATTTTATTTTTAATTGCAATAACATTTAGAGTATAATAAACTCTTGTACTTAATGTAGATATCTGGATTAATCATAAAACAACAACTCACATCTAAAAGCATGTTCACTATACCTATTGTTATAATACGTTTACCAACATTTATTGAAATTATAATGGACTTTAAATACTAGATACTAACTATCTATTGACAAATAATATACAAACAATGTTTTTTCGTTTATCTTTGACATTCGCAAGACAATTTGGTATCTCATAAATAAATTCAAAAGCATATAACAATAAAGTGGGATGTAGAAACATCGCGGTCTGCCTACTGCTCGATTTATGCGTATAACTCGCTCGCATACTAGTATTAATGCATATAAATATACCGAGAGACAGTGGGGTGACCATCATTTGGTTACATGTGATAAAACTTGTATAGTTTATTAATAAGTTGGTTGGAAATAACAGCAAATATTTAATTTCTTAATTTTAACTAAATTTAATATAGTATATTTCAGATTGGCTTGAAATAATTACGATCTTGTTTATTTTATTGCTTTAGTTTATGAGATTTTCTATAAAATTCCATTTGATTATTAAATATTGTTCAAAATTAGATTGCTATCGACATCGACTGAATTAATCTGAAGTTAAGTATATTATTATATTTTATTCTTTTACTTTTGTAAATTAACGGAGAATGTAGGTATTAATAAAATTACAAGTAGGTATGTGTTAAGAATGCCAAAACATTCCAGTATAAAATTCCACAACATCTAAAATATCTCAATAAACTTATAATGGTTAGCCAGGGTTCTTCATGTAGATAACACCAAATAAATAACAGTTGATGCTGGCTGATTTTATTTCCACTTATGTTAGGTGTAGATTTTGATCCCATGTTAGTTATTATTTATACCTACTAGGTACTATTATTTTTACAATATTAAATATAGTATAATTATTTTAATCAATACTAATAATAAATCTCTAAGTGTAGGTATTGTATGTATGTACATATTATGTATGTTCCCCCATAACTCTTAAACGAATTAACTGATTTTCTATTATCGTCATATAAGTAATTCATATGATTTTTAGATTTTATACGATTTTATACAATATGTATATATTTACTTGTTCAGAATGTAAAATGTAGTGTCGTCACCCTATCGAACCCGGATTCCCTATCCCTTATGTCAGCTCGACGGGAAAGTTCGCCAGATCCGTTTCCTGTGTTTGCCATTTCCCCACTCTACCCCCGGGGTAGTTTCGGGTGGCCTGATATACAACTTCCACAAATAAATATATTCGAAGTCCCCCAAAAATAAATCTGATTCAAACGAAACTATTTACTTTGGCTTTTGTAAGGTTTTTGATACAGGCGTTAGCTATATTTGGTAATTATCACAGGTAATATAAGTCAATAAAACATATTTCTATTTTATTTTAATTAACACAACAAACATAGTTTTTATAGATTATTTTCAGGGTATGGGTCTTCAGGGTCTTCCTTACTTACACAACGACAATACAGTTACAAATAAGTATACACTATACACACAATATTTTTCATTTTAATGATTTCTTATGGTATTTAACAAATGTCCTTTAAAATTGTCATTCCTAAATACTTCTAAAAATAGTATAATTATTTATATATAATATAACATTTTGTGTATACATAGATATTCCTTAAAAACATTTAACAATAAACACTTATAAAACCTCCATAAATATCAAGATAACATTAGGAATGTGTCATAAAAGGATGCGATCAAAGAAAATGGTGCGATTTAAAAATTAATGGTACCAAACACTCCATTTCAATGGAACATAACTTGGGGCGAATCTCTACAACGCAACCATTCAAAACACGGAGTTATAATAATCTTAGATTGACATGAAGTGCAAGCAAGATTTTTAATCGTTATTTAATTTAGGTAACAATAACAAGCTATAATTAAAATTATAAACCAACTCCTAGCTTTCTATTGAGCCTAAAAATAGCCAATAACAGCTGTAAGTTGCTGAGGAGTTGGGTGTCCCGCAGATTACTTAATGCTACAACATCAGGCCGAAGTTACAATGGCCTGATGGTGTTCAAATGCATGAACAGATCTTCATTAATTCAGTTTCCAAACAAAAAAAACAACAATCAAAATCAAAATAATTCAAACAATCAAAGTCGGTCCATCTGTTTAGAAGCTACGATTCCACAAACAGATACACAGCACATACAGACATCAAAATTAAAATACCACGTTTTTGCGTCGGATGTAGAGAATTGAGAACTAGTTTTACTATATTAGTGTTTAATTGCTTAAAGTGTTTCCTTAAATTAAATTAGACTGTTCTTTTTAAGCTTATTTTTTTGCTTAGATATGTCACTTTGCTTTTGGATCCTACTAATTTAGTTTTGAGTTATGAGATTTTTATCAAACTTTACAGAACAGTTTATGTTTACAAGTTTATAGTTTACACATGAGAATAACACACAAGCTAAAATTTACAACGATATTCTAACAAAGTCGCGGGTAAAAGTTAGTCTTATAAAAGCCACTTCTGCTTTTACTACATCTTTGCTTCAAGATGCACGTTTTAGTCAACAATGGCGCACGATAGTGGCACAATAAACCGCTTTAAATGGTCCGGAACTTTTTCTCTAATGCTTTATTTAAAAATCTCAGTTTCCATTCCAACTTTCCTTTAGGGTGGAGCATAAATCTGTTTTATTTGCAGTCCGAGACATCTAGCCTTTGATCGGAATTGCTTTTATGCGATGTTTGCTATCGAAAACTATGTTCATAATAATATGATTTATTATAATTGTGTACGTATTCGTTATAACTATTTTCATCTCGACCTACACCAATATAACAATTAACAACAAGGCTTCATACAAGTTTATTATTATTAAATAAATACTAGATGTTGCCCGCGACTTCGTCCGCGTTAAAAAAGATAAGAATTAGCCTATCACGTGTCCCGTACTTCTAAATGTTTATCTACCAAGTTTCATGAAAATCAGTTAATTCGTTTAAGAGTGATACACACAGAAAAAAATTCTAAAAATAGTCAATTTAGTTTCAGTATCATGTATAGAGCCTACATACACAATATTTCTGAAAACAAAGTAAATTACTCCATGACCGACCCATACAGATTTATTATTAGTAGTATGATTAATAATAAAATATAATACCTACTTAATGCATTCCTTTTAAATTGTTCTCTTTAAGAATCAGAAGAAATCTTTGTTTGCACATCCGTTTTAGAGTAGCGTCCCAAAAGCGGTGCCCTCCGTCGCGTTGGGTCCACGGACAATTGCGTTTACGACGCATAAAAGTTAGTCTTTATAGGCCCTCCGTATATAAAAGTGGCGTTTATGCCTTTTTAATTAATTGTCGTGTCGTTAAATGCCATATCAGCTTTGTCGGTGATGATGATGGCCGGAAAATTGTTATCCGAGTAGTGATTTCATAAAAAAATTCAACACGCGACCCATAAAATATCCATTAATGTCAGTTTAAATCGCAACATTTACAGTCAATGGAGTGATCGGGCCTTTTTATTATTTATTTAAACAAATTTTGCTTTAAAACGAATTCAATTAATTTCTTATTAATATTTTCAAACTATAAAAAAACATTTATTAAAAATTACTTTAGAATTTAATTAAAAAAAATTACATTCCCATGAAACTTAACTTCCCACACAAAAAATAAATCAGATAAAAAATATCTTAATGAACATGCTCAAAGGAGATCCGATCAGGCTCGTCGTAGGGCAAATAAATTTCTTAATCATTGATTTTGTACACCGGCAGTATTATAAATTAAAACACTCAATTAACCAGTTTCTGTGGGCGGAGTTAGAATGTCTTCATCCCATTAATAAATTAAAGATAATGTTAAGTTAAGGGTCTTATACGAGGCTGTACAAAAGCCAGCGAACATTACTCACAGCATGAAGTCCCACTATGCTTATTTACAGCCGTTTGTGTCCCAGTTATAAATAAAAAGATTCCTCATTTCCCAGTACAAAGTCGTACAAAGTTAATAGTGCTTCTAAAATGTGCTTAACCGCTCTAGATATAGAGAGAAGTTTCGTGTGAATATATGAGATAGAAATGATAGAACTTTGTATGGACACTAAGGGTACTGTCTGGTAGAGTTATAATGGTTGTGTAAGATTATTAATAGGCAGTCGCATTCAGACCATGCACGTGTTGCCTTATGATAATAAATTCAAGGACTTTTCATGTTTATTGCACAGTACGCGCCTCGTATCACACAATATTAATATTTATTTCAAAAACCATAAAATTGATTCATACGATTTCAATAATGCGAATATTACATTCAGCGAGAGGTATATTGATGTCATATACCACTGTTAAATTTAATTGTAGGATATAAACAACCGACCCTAAGTTTGTATTACGGCGATTTGTGAGCAAGACAATTAATTTTTTCCCTCCTTTTTTTACTCCGTCAACAGGAAAGAGTACAAAGTGGCAATAGACACAAATACAAGTGGCTATAAAGTGAATGTAGCTGAGTCAGTAGGAACCAGTGTCTGTATAGCGCATGAGCAGTGCGTTCCAGTACTTTTATTGATTTCAGTAGCACTAACGGGCTATAATGCCGACGTGCCGGACTGGAGCCTCCATTCTATATACCGCTTATTACGTACTCAGGATCACCGCTGAATTTTTCTTGTTAACAATTCACAAATTTACTCACTTTATACCTACTTTTGTTCTTCCAGATCGACTACGTTTGATTTATTAATTTAGATTAATAATATAGATATGTAGATATATAAAGCAATTGAAAAAATACATAATTACCTATGATGTCATTTATTATTTTTATATATATAAAATAACAAATATGTATAAGCATATTAATACCTATGCTATATTTTATAGCATATTAGCGTATAATAGCACTGCTTCACATAGTGCAGATCCCATAGATTTGTGGGTGATAAAAAATGAATAACTCCACATTATGTACACGATTTTTATATACAAGAAATTATTCTAAAATATACAATAGGTACATTGTTAGGTTTATGTACGTGCGACTCGTACGAGCTTTTTGCAGCAGATGATAGATGTCAAGTCTACTCTGTATCTACGTTTTATTTTTAAAGAATTATAATTTCAAGTGGTCGAATACCTTCCTGAAAGGAGGTCGCCACAGATTCATACTCTCGTAGCTAAAATAAAATAGATATGTATATATAGGAATATAGGTATTTAACTGTGCTCAGAGGGACTTCGCAAATTATCTATTTATTGTATTAATTTGAGTTAAATATAAAATATATAAATGAAATATTATAATAACTTAGCAATCAATTTTAGTAAAAACTGCTAATTTCTGAGTAACTGAAGTTGTATTACTTGTATTGTTATTTATTTGCCCCTGTTTTAAATTACCAGACATTGCTTTCGACTGAGCTTGCGCCATCTAACGATAAACTTCATTTCTAAATATATTTTTTAATATCTACAAACTACATAATAATAATAATAATAATAATAACTTTATTTGTATAGAAATGTGAGTACATACATTGTTAGTCAATTACACATACAGTCCTATGCACACTCTGTCGTAATTACGACGTACAAATTTTTTATTTATTTTTATGTAGGTTTACAATCAATATTATGTCATGTAAGTATAAATCAGTATTGCAAATGAGAAACCAGTAAATATATTGTAAATCAGTATTATGTCATGTATAAATCAGTATTACAAATTATAAATCAGTATAGGTATTATAAATCAGTATTAAATGTCATTGTACTTACTTAACTGTCAGCTTTAAAAATAATAATAATAATAATAATTAAAAAATAATGTCAAAGTTACAATGTCCATTCTAGTAAAATTATGTTTGTTATATTATTTATGACATTTATTAAAATTACATTTATTTATATTACTTAGTTAAGTCTGATCTAATTTGTCGTCAAAATATTCCTTCACAGAATAATAGCACAGAATAATACATACTCCAGAAGTGTCATTAAAATTCATTCCGTATAAAAAATATTTATCCTGCCTTTCCATAAATATTCACATTTATTATAAAAACCAATATTAAAATAAAATTTAAGCTTTTGCCAAAAAACAGTCAAGAAATAATAATCTTAAAAAATCGAAACCATACCTAGACCTACCTAATATAAGTATTAAACGCGTAACTGTATGTCAATGTGTAGATATATTGTGTAGGTTACACAATATATCTACGCCAATTAGTCAACGCATTTAAAAGCCACTGCAATAAATGGAAACAAGAAATATACTTGCAAATACCATAGCAAACATTCCATTTCCACAAACAAACGGAAAGTCGTACCTAAACGCCGTCGGCAGTCTATAAACACCCCGCGCACGTATTTTCAGATTAACTGCATAGGGTGTAGCCAATCTTAATTGCCAACGTTACTGCGAGCCACGGGTCGTGGTCATTTCAACCTGGTCTGCACTCTCAATTATTTTACTTGCTTGTGACGCACGAATATTTCCAGTTCCAATTAGACATTATTTAAGACTCTAACTTTGTCTCAGGTACTCTCTTTGATGATAAAATTTATAACGCAATTAATGATATGTCTCATTCAAAATTAATATGCTTCATTAGACCTCCTTTCCGAATGTGTGTGGATTAAATTTAAATTTTCTTAGATCTAAGTAATTGCGACATCGAGCGAAGTAAAGCTGAGATTGTCAACCCTAACCACATAATAACGCTTCAGAGTAATAAGAAAAGAGAACATTAGTGGGTGTTCGTCGTCTGTAATATCAAATAAAGTCGGCTGCTGAGGTCGCAATAGAACGTTTATGGAAACAAAATTTCTCGACGTTGAACGTCCGTATTTTTCATGTTTTCATTACTTTAGTAAATGTCTATTAGTAAACCTACAAGATAATCTTGTAATTATAATTTAGTCGTCAGACAGGGTGACATAAATAATGGTACCTTGATGGTAGGTGGCTGGCTACTGTCGCCTATAACTCAAACAACGCAACAGGTGTTGCCAACTTAAGACGATTACGATTAAGGGTAAGACCATTCCTAATCCTAAGGCTCCTTAAGGGATGCCTAACTTACTTACCGACACACAACAGCACAGATCTTGTTCTTCTCCAATGGGGTGGTTTATTTTTGAATTGAAATTTAATACTTATAGCTACTTACTAGAGGTGGAGTAGAAAGAAAGAGCTATTCCTTCCTTAAACATTTCAAGGTGTTTCCGAAATCGACATGTTGAATTGAATGAAACGTCTACATAACGCTTATAACAATATCCAATGGGTCCCAGTAGGTACAATATGTTGGTACACAAGTGAGACGGTTCGACGGAGGAACGATGATTTCAGTACATTTGCCGCGACCATAACGACGCTCAGAATCGTCTTGATGGACGCTAGGAATGAGCTCTCACAACATAAAGAAATCCCCTTAAAAAGGGTAGCGCTAGGGTGAAATAACAGAATGCACAGATGCTCAAAGTTCTCCAAATGTATTAAGAATTTTAAAAAGTGTATATTTGGGTAATCGCTCGTTGCATATAACCTAAAAAAATTCGCATTTTGAAATCCGAACACACTTAAACTTCCCAAACTTTTCATTTTGTTCTCAACCCAACTTTTGTTGTCAAGATAACATTTAAACAAATTTAAGAAATCCCCCTCTTTGTAAATTGTCTTTCGACCTTATACATACTTAGATTTAAAAACAGTTTTTGAATTTATTCTAAAAATTGTCTTGGGCTGTTATGTACAAACTCAGTTAATATTTACTTAGTTATTTACCAAGCCGTAGAAATTACCTTTTACACACTGTTGTAAAATTCTCATGTGCCTAACACTAGCCATTTTTCTTTAATAATAAATGTGTGGTAGTAAATAATAATAATAATAATAATATTTATATAAATAATAAATAAAGTTTGCTACTAAAGCTATATAAATAACTTTAATCTTAATTAATTTATAAAAAGTTTGAGAACCATATTCAAACAAGACAGCATTTGGTGGCGCAGCTCAGCCAAGCTAAGCATGCCATTACATTCCTTCTCTGCAGAGATATGTAACAGTTTAAACTAGTGCATGAATGCTAAATATGTTGACAGTTCCAAATAATTCAAATAGGTTTTCCACGATAATTTACTCCGTTCTTTAGATGTTTCTTAAATAATTTCTTCGTAGACTTAACTTTGAATTAATTCATTTTATAAATGACTCATAAATATGATTCCAACTTGAAGCCTTTTCCAAATATTACGTTTGCTTAACAGTTGGAGGGAGAACGCAAAAGAAAATATCTTCTCCTGTAACACAGTAAATCGACAAAGTTGCCACCGAAGCGTTATCTGTGACCTCCCCCACTGGAAGTAAACAAAACAACAATTTTTTTTCGTATTCGGATGAATAAATAAGGCAAGAAGGGTCGCACTCCGAGGAAGGGAGTATCCCCACTGTCGGAATTGCTTCTTGTTTGATTTGCATGTTTAATCCTTTTTCCTCAGATGTTTGCAAATATCTGTCTAGCTTAGAGATTATTTTTTGCAAATGCGCAAATGCTAATTAAAAATTTAATAAATAAAGCCATTTATTCATTACTTTTAGAAAGTAAGTAGTTACAGGCGCCTTCATTTGTGCTATATATTAAGTACCTACCTATGTTTTAATTAAAAGGAAAGTTTATCTAATAATGAAAAACTTAATAGGTATTTATAATTGTATTTTTTTATAAATGCCAATAAAGTTAAATTGTTAAATTTAATTGCTTAAAATACAAACATATTTTGAGTTCAAAGAGTGAACTATTGAACAGATAAATTAATTGCTTAAAATAATTATTAAACAATTGATTCAGTGTTCTGATTTATGCTTTCCCTGACTTACTTGTTTGTAAAAAGCTCTTACAAACAACAAAAAAAATATTGACTCATTTCAAAATTTAATTTAAGTCATTAAAATTGTTGTCACAAATTGTTTTATTTAGGTAGGCCTGCACATAAAAATGGATAAATATTTTCGCGACCCATTTATCTTAGTGTCCAAAACGAAACTCTATTCCGGGATCCGGTCCCAACCCCCGGCGATGAAACTAACGACCCGGGGAATCAACAAAAGAGCAATGAGATATGCTTGGAAAACTAGTGTATGTGTCCCTTGGGCGCTGTAGCTAGCCCGCCCGCCGTCGCCGGTCCGTATATACCGTCTTGAGGAAACACAAGCCAAAACTCGACATTATATTGGTGCCTTGAGGAAGTGCGAGCCAGAATTCAACATTTGATTACCGTCTTGAGAACAAGGCTACGCCGAAAGCCGACGTGATTATTGCTGTTTCGAGAACAGACGCGTTGAAAACCTTGCCTTTTGGTACATACGCTTTGCGGCGGGCGATGACAACGCGTCGCCAGCCGACGGACAATTGATGGGTAAGTATCTAAGTATAATAAGTACTTCTTACAGAATCGATGCGATGAAAGCTTTACATAAAAGATGCAATGACATTTTTAGGTTCAATAATTTATTAGTTGCACTTGATTAGATGTTTAAGTACCTGTAGATAGTAATTAAGATACATAAGAAATCTATTAGCTCGTTCACTCAAATAGTGGTACAAATAGATTTAGCTAGATGGCGCCGTTGTACACAATAGGTAACGAAAAATAAAACAAAATAAAGTAACTAAATTAGTAATAAATTATAATATATTTAATATGTTTGTAAAAGGAGAAATAACGTTTACATAATTGTGATGTTTATTGAAAATATACAATATAGATAATTGAACATAAATTAAATTAGAAAATTAGAAAATACTTATATATTATGTAGGTATTATAATACACGTATTTTGTCTAAACAGGTAAAAGGGTTCGTCTTAAATAGGTCGATACGAATAATACTTATTATAATAATATACCTACTACATAAATACCTATTATGTAGATAACTATTATTATCATCTCTGCGTTTTTTATAAAGCACGTTTCATGTATAATTATAATTAAAACGACCGTAATTGTGAACAATTTATTTAATTTTACTCCACTACAATCCTAGCAATATGTATAATTGTCGGCTGTCCCGGGACAAGGCAACACGTCACCGGGATTGCCGCGTATATCCCGGTAATTGGAGCGCAAGCCGGGATCCCACTTTCTTTATTGCAAATAAACTAGTCCCGCACTGGCGGTGTTCTCTTTGCGTCCAAGGGACAAGTGACAGCGAAACGAGATGCAACCAATATGTAAATGCCTGTTGGAGATATTTGTATTTTATTAGTAAGGTATGGTTGCAATTACACTCTAGACTTTATAGATTTTAGGGTTGTATGCAAAATATGCGATATTACTCGTAAGTTAACATTGAATATTAGAAGATATTATACAATTAAGGGTGTTATTGTAAAGATGCTAAACATATATAGACTAGCTTTTCCCGTAACTTCAGCCACGCCCCGTGTACTAAAGCCTTGAAAAATAAAAAAATCAATGCCTGAAACAAATTTGTTAGCAATAAATTCAAGCGACACGGCAATGACAATAATAATTAATAATAATAAACATTCAAAAATGTAACGAATTACATACAAGTTTATTTTATTAAATTTAAATATGTATTACAAATATCTGCCGGGCATTGAATTTTTATATTGATCCCAAGAAAATAGTACATTTTTCTAGATGAAATGTGTCTCTGTTTCCATGGTAACGCGAGGGTATGCAAAATTTCATGATGAACACAAAGATTATTATGTAAGTAAGTTGAATAGTTAAGGCGTGAAATTAAAAAAAAACTCACTTTTGGATTTATAGTATTAGATAGATAGGATGTTGCGTTCAAGGTTGAAAGTAAATATTTGTTTTTAGAGTTCACAGATGCAAAACGCTTCAGTCTATGCCTTAGTAATCTAGGCGTAGTAGGCAACATTTGCGAAATTTACCAGTTGAACTTGCGATCGTTTTCATTACAGAAAGTGTTTCCGAAACGATTTCGAATAGGCACTTTTATTTCTTAGTGGATTTACTTTGTACAAAAACGGTAACAAAGTTTCTTGGTGAACGAGTTCATTTGATTTGTTCTTTGAGTTAGTTTTATGTAATTGTTTACTTCTTCATTATTGAGACTAGTTCAGCATATTTGTCATCAAATCACGTGATAATAAAATTTTATTAACACGTTAAAAGAAATTAATAATAGCAGGTGAAAGGAAACATAATAACAACATTACAATCAATTGTAGGTAAAGCAAGTAGGTAATAACGAAAATGTAGAAGATGAATTTATAAAATTCTTAATATATAAATTTAAATAAAATTATATAAATTTTAAAATAATAAAATATCTCAAGCATTAACAGGTATATATATTCAAGATTCTAAATTATTCTAAAGATTGCAAACCATATTAGAATTAGTAAAGCTGTTTCCAACATAAGGCTAGACAAGACAAGAGAATATGTGATTTTCATCACAGAGGAAGGTGTAAAGTAGGTAAATGCTTCCATTTTATAAGTTTGGTACCAAAAAAATTACTTCCGTTTAAAATTGCATGTTGAATCTATAAAAATTACAAATACATATAATTACATAAAATAAGCAAAATCATAAAAGTTTCTAGGTATCTGTTTAGATTCCCCCCCCACGAATAAACCCGTACGTTGCCGACGGTAAGCAGACTGAATAATTGCATGCGCTTTCCTCCTCCATATATATACTTATAAAAAGGACCCCTTATTACGTTTTTTCTTTGTTTATGTGCCACAGATATTGATGATGCTACTCTGTTTTGTCACTCGCTTTCCAGTATTTCACTGCGACTTAATTAAATCCTGTTTATTAAGGACAGTTATAAGCTTTTAGCGGAAAGCTTGAAATTAATTTCGGTCGTAAATTTAGGTATTTTCATGGTACTGAAGCAAATGCGTCTGTTTTGAATTAAGTGCTTTTCGTTTTAATTATTTTTAACATAAGTATTTAGTACAAAATTTAACATAGCATTTGGTCAAAACCACCTTTCATATAGGTATAAACATTATCATTGCTAATAATAATTTTGATTGGAAACACACACACACACACACATAATAATATGCTACTTAATATCTACTTATTAAGTGTACTTACAGTATTATTCTGAAATTTTTCATTTAAAAACAATATATTAGTCTGTAATCATCAACGTATGGTTCCCCAGGGTTCCCCTCATAATAGAGTATGAAAACAACATCAATGTCCAAATTCATTTAAATAGAGGCGACCAATAATAAAGACGAGTTCATGGATGAGTCAAAAAGATCTGAATAAATATGACATTTTGATTATTTTTATGTGAGACTTTGGTCGCACTCGTTATCATTCTAATGGGTGAATATACCTACTAATAAAGCCCCTTTGATTACCATACTATAATATATTGACACTATAATATAAAAATAGGTACCTACTAATTTTGTGTTTTATTAGGTATTTAGCTGAGGTATTTAGCTAAATTTTTATTAAGAAATAGCAAAACTTAAAAATAAACCTCAAGTATAGATATGTACTTAGCCTCCTACTTAGAACGTATTGTACATAAGAAGGACATTAAGTAGGTACATACCTACATGCCTAGTCCGTGGAACGCGAACTCGATAGGCAGCAATGAATATTTATACGCGTTAAATGTGCCAAGCAATTAAACTGGGACTGCCGAGCGCTGATGCCCTCCTGCTACTGGGATTTACTCTTGAATTTATTTTAATATAAAATTCAATGACTTTACAAGAAAATACTTCCAGAGTTTTAAATGTTAGGGCCTCTTTCATCATATGTTAAGAAGGCTATCTGTCATCTTTAAAGTCACCGGTAACCGGGGATAATGGAGTTGGATAACCTTTGTTTGTGGGGTAAAAGTCCTAAACATTAAAAAGAAAATAATAATAAAAAATACCTACCGAAGGATGCAGTAAACCGAGTGCATAATTTTAATCAAACTTAAAACCATTTCTAAAATTAACTAATCAACACTTTACTTGTGAAAGAGTAAAGTTATATATAACTAAATGAAAAACAAACAGCGTTCATGTAAGTAATGGCAGCTCAGCTGAGTTGGTAAATCCCTGACCATACTTTTAAAGAATTTCTTCTATAAAAGATCAACGATTTTGAGATCGTCCGCGTTCTAAGTGACGTGTCGATTCATGTGACGCTTTGTATGGGGTGGCGGTCGGGGAGTTTTGGACCGCCGTTCTCTCGTCTCGTATAGAGTTGTCAAGGGCGGGGTCTAGTGATGAATTGGAAACATTGTAAGCGGGTGGCGCGGGGAGACTTTTTTGAGGGGAGTCGTGCACCGAAGCGAGGGGGGGCCGAAGAGAAGGCGAGGGGCGAGGAGGGGGTTGATTAATGATCTCCGTTAGAGGGAGCCATGTTCATTATACCCGTGGAACGATGTGTTACTTGCCTACTAATATATTTTGTTTTGTTTACTACTACTACTAGATCATTGACATTAGTTTGGATATTTTTACTGTTTTATAAAAAATGGTGTTACGTTAAATGCTATTATTTTAAAAAATTATATAAAAAGTAAGTATAAAACTGAGAATGTAGAGAATGTGCTAGTGGGCTAATGAATATAAAGACTATGAACCTGTCTGTCGACCTTAAAATGGAGAAAAATCTTTTTTTTTTTCAACCATTTTTTTAGACATTTGAAATTTTTAGAAATTTAGAATTTTTAGAAAATCTTTAGAATTTTTTTTATTTTTAGAATGGGAAATAATGCATTTCACGGTCTAGTCAATGCCGTACGCTTACCGGGAATATAATAATAACAACATGATAGAGACGCACGTCCGAACATAATGTTAAGCAAACAGCGCTTGAAAACTCAAACTTGAGTATTCCATTCGCACGCCGCGTTTAAAATAGAAACAATGGGCCCATTAAAAATCCGCTTGGATATTTTCCCAGCGTATCCCGTAGTACGCATAAATCGGTAGCTTTCCACCGAAGCTATTTCCAAAGGAGCGTTTTCTATTCCGAACAGTGCACCCGTTTTTCTTAGACGCCCATTATAAGGCGAGGGGTGCACCTACCCCTGCCCCTGAGGGAGTCAGACCCCACGCAACCCCGCCGAAAGTAGAGGTTAAGTCGACGTATAGGCCGTTATGAAAGTTTATAAGTAGAATGGATGATAATTATACAGGCTTTATGTAGAGGGCGTGCTTTTTAAACGATATCATTCCGAAAGAGTTTTCGCTGAAACCGTGAATTGTAATGAGCACTTATGTGGGTTGAGCTTATGAATAATTTAAGGAAATTCGTCCACCCAAGATGGCACTTACTGTCTTTTAAAAGAGGCATTTGTAAAAAAAATTCAATATCAATTTTGTTATTACTCTCATTTGGTTCTACAGGAGTATATGTATAATTTAGTATATTTTCAATAAAATTGCACATTTAAGCTCTTTTATCATCCATATGACTGGATATGAATACACACTAAAAATTATTGGACGTACACTACTTGCCTTAGATAGAGAAATGCGATAATTGCATAAAGAGAAAGATGTGATGGGAAGCCAAGAAATCTCCGCCACAAAATACATGAAAAATCCCACGGCTAGTAGATTATACCTACACTGGAATAACTATATACTGGTGTAGGGACATAATATACGCACCTTTGTAAGCTAGCTGAAATACCTACTACTTAATTATGATAGTTTTGCTTAAAAAGGGATGAGTACCAACAATCGTGTAATATAAAAACAGTTGCTAACGAACTGGCTTATCATATATTATCATCATCATCATCATCATCAATACTAATAATAAATGTATGTATGTTCCTCCATAACTCTTAAATTTTCATGAATCTTGGTAGATACACATTTAGACGTACAGACAGGACACAAGATAGGCTACTTTTTTCTTTTACAACGCGGACAGAGTCGCGGCCTTCTAGTAATAAGATAAATACATTTATTAGTTTTCATATCAAACACACATAATGTTGAAACTGAACCTTGCTTGTCACTTCTACACTTAAACTTCACCACAGAATAGCAACTCTATTTACATGTAAATACTTTGAAAAAGTAATTTGCGCTCAGCGGCGTCTCCCGCGCCGCTCTCCGCCCTCGAGATTGCGAAAAGGCGCATTAAAGCTTCTTCCAGGTGATACATGATAACTGTTATGGCCGAATATAATTTTCTGAGGCCCGCAGCGCCCCCTAATCCCAGCGAAAAGCCTTCGGAATTATTTCTACAGATATTTACGGTTTCGTGAATAAATAAAATTATGGACGCCGTATACGGGGATCTAACTAAGTCGACTCCTCCTTATTTATTATTATACCTATATTAAGTTGTTTATCTTTTTAATGGCCGCCGAGAATTATACGGGTCGACGCGATTTATGTTGTACAGGATAAGAAACGTCGGAGAAGGTGGAATGTCGGGTTGCGGTCGTCGTTTTCAATTCGACGAGATTGGATTTTCAAATTTAAAAGTCTTTTTATTTATTTGTACACAAAAAACACCGAAAGGACTCGATGAAAAAAATATTTATAATGCATTCTCAGTGACTTTTAAAGCGTCCTTATTATTTTAGTCATTTTTATTACAAAAGCATTGGAAAAACCATAAAGATAAAATGCATAACTAAGTGTACAAATCAGTAAGTACGAGGAATACCTAATATTTAGTCTAGTTATGTGATGTATCCTTTCCCAGTGTTGAAAAAAATTATCAAAATCGATTCAGGGTTACATGTAAGGCATTACTTATACAAAAATACTTATTTATAATATGCAACTGCATGAGTAAGCAGTATTAAAAATTGGTTTACAAGTCTCTTTATTACTCCAACACTAAGACAATTATAGTACTTACCTACAACCGGTGTGTTTTTTATGTTGCATACCTTCTTGACAAAGAAATAATTTATTCTCTCTCTTAGGAGTCCGAAACCAAAGGCGAAATCTTTGCAAGAGCTAAACAATATAATACTATTTTTCCATTTCGTGCAATATGGTACAAGATACAAAAAGACACTTTGTGCAATCTATTCAAGAAAAAGAACAATAGACAAAGAAAGGGTGACAAAGCAGTGATCGCTTCGCAAACCCTTTTATTGCTTTCGAAAGAAAAACAACCCTTCTATTGAAGTAACAAAGGACTTTTGTCCATTGCAACAGTTATTTTGACGCAATCGGCTTTTACAGTTTCTTGGAAAGTTGTAAAGAATCTAAAAAACATATTTGTTTATACGCAATGTTTTTTGCAAGTTGCTTGGCCAGGTAAAATTTTATTTGCAAAAATTCCCAGTCACGTAACATCAACACGAGCGTTTAAAATTTTACCAATTTTTATTCAGTACAGGAGCTTTAACTGGTGTGCCTACATAAATTGTAATAAAATTTTGTAATGATTTTCTTTTTAAATCTCGCTTTTGATTTATCTATACTAATATTATAAAGAGAAAATATTTATTTGTTTGTTTATAAATTGGAATTGGATAGGCTCCGAAACTACTGGACGGATTTGAAAAATTCTTTCACTGTTGGAAAGCTATATTAACAGCGAGTATCATATGCTATATTTTATAAGGCTACGCGGACGAAGTTGCGTTCAAAAGCTAGTGGTTGATAAAAATCAAATGGCTGACAAAACCACTTGATGGAATGAGGGTTACATTTGATTTGCTACTGGCATATTAAAGGATAAGATAAAAGAAGAGGATAGGATACTGTTACCCTTCCATTTAGAATGAAGTTCCAAATTAACAATATACATCGATACACTCAGGCAAAAAGTATTGTAGCAATCTATATTATTGTTTGTATACTACTCCATTTTACTTGCGGCCAAAATTGAAATGAATTTTGAAATGAGTACGATTAATTATGGATCTCGAGCGGATCTATAACAATTCATAACAATTTCGAGTTTGTTGAGCAATATAAAAGTCGTAAAGTGAGTGCACCGACCCCGCTGCAGACCCTACTCAAGGTCGAGCTAGTAAAATGTTTATGGTCTATAAAAGAACCGTCTGTACCGTGTCTGTGTGTCAAGGACTCCAGACAAATTTTATTGAGTTTGACGAGACATCATTTACAACTCTACGGAAAACTGTTATGATTTTTTTATGCTACAATAGATCCGTTAATTCCATTCATTATTTAATTATTTTGATAACAATAAATTAATAGTATGGACAGCCTGTACGAAAGTAATTGGTGAATTAGGTATTTTTATGACAGCAGAATAATAGCAACTTATTAAAAATATTAAAAATTGATGTGTGTAATTTAATGTCAATTAAATTTTTGATTGGTTTAATAATGAAATTAGACTTGCACATAGAAAATATATTTTTGGTTACATTTTTGAAAGAAGATTTTGTATGTTTGTATAGAAAGCTACATTATCATAGGATATAGGTATTTTATAAAGTTAAGCGGGCGAAGTCACTTGCAACAGCTAGTATACAATATTGTAGTAATGAATTTATAGACACCTTCATATCTTGACATAGATTTACAATCCTTTATAACCAGACTGTATATGGAAATAAATTTTAATTTTTTCTTCTCTCAAGAAACCAATATTGTTTTGTCTGTACGTAAAGAAGAACATAAAACGATCCAAGTCGGGGAGCGGCAAATTAAATATTCCATATAACGGCGGCAGTTCGCGAAAGAAAAGCAATATCGGATACGCAAGTGGCTAATGACAATTTGATGCCGGCCGAGTGGCGTACTCGTAAAAAATCACTAGAAATGATCCCATTTTGATTAAAAAATCACGAGAGGCCACCCCTAAATGTGTAAGTGGAAAAGGAAACTTCCGAATGATTTAAAAGTTTTAATAACGTATATTTCTAGTGAAATGACATTATACTTTCAAATTAGGAGTGAAAATTTAATTTAAAAGAGAGACAACTCGCCGGTCGAGGGGCGAATGAGATTCGCCATCGTAAAAATGTACAAGCTCTTCTTTCTGAGAGTTTCTTTTCAGCTTGCAAAATTTATGCCGCTTAAATCTCTCCAAGGAAAATTAGAAGGGGCCGTATTTATTAAAGGAGATGGTTCGCACTCGTTAGAGGAATTTTAATCGTTAAACTTTCCCTTATGAATGCGGTTTCGGCGCGAGTTTCGAGTTATCTTTTATTAGATTTCAGAGCTTCTAATTAGGCTTGTTTAATGTGCTGGAATGATATCTTAAATGTTCACGTACATTTTTGTCATACTATGAGGTACTGAGAAGACACTACAACTTGTTGGCAATCATTATAAGATTTCGTAATACTAAGTATATTTCTATATGTTAATAAAATTCGTGTGCAGAATAGAGTCGGTATATTATATAAAAAGCTGCAATATATTTTATAATTGTCTACAGGGCCCAGATTAGGCCTGCGGTGCGTTAGGTAAGTATATAAATAGGTACACACCATCTGTATACTTTGATACCTCAAAACTAGTAGGTAATTATTGTTTGAATTGTCAACGATCTAAACAATAATTGATAGAAATCCATTGTTGTCATTACAAGTTTCACGCATAGGTAAGTCCAATCAGCAATTAGTATTACATATCTTTTCTGCCCTTTATACGTATAAATTACATATTTATTTTCAACCATAAGGAGAATAAGCATCTCATTAATTGAAATTCTCATTAGAAACATTACATATGAATATTGCAATATAATTAGTGTGTAAAAGGTGTGCCGCAACTCGAGTGCGTTTCAAAGCATTTTCGTGTATCACTAATTAAAATAGCTGTCGCCACATAACGACCCGCCCGCGGTCCGTTTATACACTGTGCAATTACTATTTTCCACCTTATGAAAATTTAATTATTCAAATGTGTGTTTGGTTGCGAAAAACATAACAGAACGTGCAGAGATTTTTCACATACATACCTATACAGTCTAAAATGTGCACGCTTACAGTGAGTAGGTCTACGCTTGTATAGTTATTATCTCCATAAATCTTCAATAACATTATTATAACTCGGTTTACGATCGTAGCAAACATAAAAATGCTTAATGACCCTTTTGAAAGAGTTAAATCTAGATAATTTGTAGTGGCTGGTCCATTCGGCAACCGCTTGCCCGTAAAATTGACTCAAATCGACTCATAAACATTGTGTAGGGTTGATATTTTATTACTCTATTACATAGTTTACTTAGAAAACTTTCCCTTTTAATTTCATTTAAGTATATTACTTAACTGCAGTTTGATAATTATGACGATAGATAGCCATGGCTAAACATTTCTGTAAAAAAAAAACCGTGAGAAAGAATTGGTTTATCTGTAATAAATTTCAAATCTTTCTGAACTTATTTTTGAACTACCAAAAAGAAAAAAAAAAAAAGAAAATTACTTGCTTTAAATTTGTAGAGTGAGTAATAAACATTTCATAAAGTAACAATATCAGTCACATTAACGAAGTTTATGCAAATATAATAAAAGTCAAACATTATCGACAAAAACTTGATTTATAGGCACATCATTTATTTATTGCTAATTTAAATGACATTAAAAGAAATTAATGTTTTTCTTAACTATTCAACTTTGTATTATTATTTACTACTGCATTCGATACTTGAATATGTACCTACGTATTTATTCATCTTAAATAAATAAATAAATATAGGAATTACTTGATGTATTCATTTTATTTAAATATTTTATTGTTCATTATGTAATAAGGACTTTAGTCTATACTGACGTTACATTAAAAAAAGAGAACAAAAAAATAAATATTTTTTTAGGTATAGGTATTTGATTAATAGAAAATATAACATTGCATTTTTCTGTAATATAATAATGCTGTATTAAAATTTCTCTAAAATTTGCATAGATGACTCTGAATCGTCCATAAGAAATGTAACCCACCCGCTCCACCGATATTACATAAACATTATAGGGCAACAGTAAGAAGTATGGGGAACTGGCGACCCCATAACGAATGGGAACGACCGCATTAGGCCACCTTTTAACGTATTAAATCGGGACTTATCGGTCGACCTGTCGACGGTCTGACCCAAGGGTGGGTCTTATCTGGGATGCCACTCACTTGAAGATAACTCCTCATTCTGTGGTTTATTCCATAAGCTGCTTCGATGACTACATTGTATATTAGAAGATGTGATATCTAAATACAATTATTGAGATAGTAATCACGACGGTTTCTCATTGTTTTATTCGAATACAGCTAACAAAACAAAACCCCCTCTTTTCAAATAGGTGTCGCAACAAGTAATATAAAGAAAGGCAGTAATACATTTTCATGCTATAAGTTTTAGATTAAAATTAACTATTAAAATTAATTTTAATGTTAAATTATAAATAAATATTATTATTATTATTTTTCAATTAAATAGTAAGGAAAAGGAAACCAAAGGCCGCCAAAAACGTAGCGTGAAAACAAAAGGTTAGTTTCGAAATTCAACTGAGCGCGTAGAAGCCTTCGATACGTCGTAGTACTAACATATTCGGCCAGATGGAGCTACATATAAGAAAAGAAACCGACTATTATACTAAAGTATAATAGTAGGTTTCTTTTCTTGTATGTATAATAGTCTAAAATATTATGGTAAACCATAATATTTTGGAGTAATGGTTCATTTAAGCAAGATATGTATTTACATGTTTCATTATAACATTGTAATTATTAAGTTTAAAATTTTGCAAATCAGTTAAATAAAACCTAAACAACCTACAACTTACTTATATTTGACTGATATTTATATTTAACTGTCGAAAATATATTTTATTTGAAAGAGAATTAAATAAGTCGAGGAAGAAACTGTAATGTAGTCAAAGAAAAAAAAACTATTAGGTAGGTACATGCCATAGTTATAGGTAAGATAACAAAAGATTATTTATTATTATAATAAGAATGTTATAAAGACGCAATTGTTATATACCTAGGTATCTATACATAATTCTTTTAAAGATGTTAGGAGTATTAATTAGTAAATAAAAAAAGGTATCCATAAGTTAAATAAAGTACCTATTACTTGGCCGCTCTTACTTAGTCACTGTAATTATGTATTTTACTGCACTGTAATAATTTTACAAAAATGTTGCCTTATTATTTTATATTTTCATTTACGTATATCCCTATCAAATGTACGTTTTCATGCTATTAGTGTACATTATTCACACCAATAGCAAAGTATCTAATTAAAAAGTCTTGCTTCCCCCAAATTACACACAAACTAGCAATTATATACGTACTTAAATAATGATCAAAACATAAATAATGATTGTAGTGATCGTATCTCCCTCTTATAGCACTACTGTACCGCCCCTATATCCACTCGTCATTTCACATCATTGCTAAATTGGTTGACTCATAAATCGCGCTCTTTAATTTAATCAACGCCCGCGTAATTCATGTATGTACTTCTTTGTAACCAACTAAACTTGACCCCTTTTGCAACCTTCTCTCACACTTTTAAAACCAACCTAAAAATATTCTCTGACCATACTGCGAAATGTCAACAAAAACTGGTAGTAGTGTCACCATAATTTAAACAAATGTGGGAGCGAGCCCACGCGTTCGTTAATGTCGCACTTGGCTGTTAACAACAATAAAAATTAAATTTAGTAAAAGTGTTACAAACAAGTGGAAGTAAAATTTATACAAATTATACCTAATATATTAAATTAAGTAATTTAAGTAAAAAAAAAAAAACAAATACTTAGTATATTTAAAATGTGTACCTACTTGAAATGAACAGTATCTATCAATTTTTAATTTTTCCGTCATATTTTCAGTAGAAATTTCTATTTGGAAGTATTATAGTTTAATTATTTTACTAAAATAAATTCCTAGTTAAAATTATTATAAGGTCTCCTTGTATTTTACTACTAAGAAGAGGTTATCTTGGTAATTTTGATTTTTTGTCTTTTTTTTCTGCCACATATCGTTGAAGTGTTTCTTCTGCAACCTGTTTATTTTGTTAAATTTACCATAACTTTATATACCTATTACCTACTTATTTCAAACAGATGTAGAAAATAGGTATGGGCATTTGGGCATGGGTTAAAATCTGTGGTTAAAATGTACAAAATATACTAAAAAGTTGGTTGGTACTTCTCTACCAACTTTTTAATATATTTTGTAATAATAAGTTATATAGAACTTTGAAGTTCAAATTATGTTTGAAGTTTCGATTTACTTTATAAAGAAAAAAAATAGCGTCGTTGACTTTATTATTATTGAATTGTATAAAAATGTTGCTTAAAGTCAAATTCAAGATGGCGTAACAAATAGGGTGACTCCCCTATCCACGAGTCCACATCGGAAATGATGGAAATAATTTATTTGAATCGGGAATTATTATTTATATCATTGTATAGACAATATGGTAATGTTCTTTGTAATTATAAAATGACCCCTATGTTTGTCATCAAAAGATAAAAATGGTTTCTACATGATCGCGTGTGAAAATTATTGATTTCGGGGGAACCCAATCAACTTTGATAGCATTGTGGACGCTAATAATAAATATAATTATTGGTTGTGATTATAATATTATAATAGGGAATAGATAATGGATAAATCAAAGATTAGATGAAGAAAGATCTATAAGATCTTTTTTTTTTTTTCTTTAAATTAATTTCGTTAAGTGAGTACCCACTTAATTAGTGTTTAGTATACAAAAATATTATTGTACTCCAACAAAGTGCTTATGGTGATATTTGGTTTGTAAATTTTTAAATTATTGATTAAGCTACATTGAAATTTAAATATATTTTTTTTTACTTTGTTTAACTCAATAATAATAATTAATAACGATCTTTTATATTTCACAATCTTAAAAAAAATTGAAAATGTAAGTTTAATCTCTTTATTAAATTTACCTCATTTATTTTGCCATTAAAGATGAAATAAAAAAATAAATCAACTAATCCCAAAATAAAATAACTTGTAAGGTAAATAAAGCAACTAAAGTCAACAAAGAATTGTTCCGAATGTGAGATAATGAGCGTGGCTAGCGAAAAGGAACAAAATGTCTGCTGGGGAGAGGTTACGATATTTCCGCGCCATTAGACGCTTTGTGGCCACCCTACGCCGCGTCATGGCCACGCGGCCCGGAAAAGAAAAACTGTTTTATATACTGCCAGTATTTACTTATTTAGTTATTTAGCTATAACTCGTTGGTGAATACCTTACATATGAGTTACAAAAAATTAGCACCTTCATGCCTATTAATAAAATTAAATAACAAGTACACTTAAAACTTGCACAATAGAAGTTATTTTTTAAGATAATTTAACTTTTAATTTTTGTTGCAGATGAGTGACCTTGCCGTGTTCGATATAATAAGGACACCAAAGCTTCATCAAATTAGTTAATAGGACATTCTCAAAATATTTGTTAGTAATATTTCTATCTATTACCTATTAATACAATATTTCGTTTGACATAGCACACGTCTGAACACAAACTCATTAAAGTTTACCAGCAACCCATCCCGGCTTCTTATAGGTTTTGTTTACCTATAGTAAAAATGCCGTAGAAAATTATCAACGATGGTGAATCAGAATCCGCAGTTAGTTGCCGTACATACCGAAGCGAAAAGCCACTTCTAATTACAGTATGTATTTACTTAATGACAAGACAACCCCGTTACTTTTTTATAGGTATGTTAAAGTCGCCACAAAAGCTGAAGGTCCACTTAATGTCAGCATAGAATAGAAGTACAAGTCCCTATAAGATATAACGCGTATACTATTTGTATATTTATATAAATATAATCGTGTAGCACAGCGAACGCCCAGTTATTTATCGTCGGTGCTATCTCACGCAGTAAAAATGTCAACGTTCCTCCCTCAGCCCGGCTATCACAGCGCTATCGGTTGCTTAGCCGTCGGTAGATCCCGGCAAACGTCTATCCTTTGAATTATTGTGGCAAAACACCCGATATTATTATTATATCAATGGTTATAAACAAAGTAATAATTATACTGTTATGTTGCGATGTATTAGTAACATTTCAAAAGGAAAACTTGCAGTTTATTGGGTTGAAACAAAATACTAGAGACCTTATAGAAAGCGTAGTAAGACTAGTAAGTAAGCACCCATGAATTACAATTCACATACATAACAGCTATCGTTATACTAAATCCCAAGAAGTTTATATAGTATTTTTAATGCCAAATAGCTTATCTCTAAGAAGGTACTTGTTGAACTTTCAATTTAAATACTTACATTAGATTGAGCTTAATAAACTGTATTATTATTTTTAAATATTATGTAAAATGTACTGTGTTATAATCAATCATCAATACTACTTACTAATAATAAATCTGTAAGTTTATTTATTAGGTATATATGTATGTATGTTCCTCCATAACTTTTAAAAGAATTAACTAATTTTCATGAAACTTGGTAGATAAACATTTAGACGTACAGGACACAGGATAGGCTACTTTTTTCCTTTTCAACGCGGATGAAGTCGCGGGCGTCAGCTAGTGTAGCTACTTACATGTTTTTAGTTTATTGTTTTTTGTACTTGTGTAAAGGTCACCAGACAGGCAAATACTTTCCTTCACTAAACTTGAAGGAAGACGGCTACCATCGCCTATATCAACACAGGAACCACAGGAATCGCAAGAAAACGTGGTGATTGGAAAAGTTGATGGCAAGAGTAGGTCTACTAGCCGATGGACAAATCAAGCTGTTGCTCTTACATAGGTACTTCACAGTAACAAAAGGACTAAAAGACTTAAAGGCTTTAAGACTTTAAGGCTTAACGGCACTGAAAAACGCTCACCGAGTCATTTCAGAGCGGGCACGATCTTCAGAAGTGAAGTACACGTCTCTATCTATCTATCTATGAAAGCGTAGCACGCAGATAAAAGCTCATTCAGATTCATTCTCTTAACCTTTACACACTCCGTTTATCTATATCTACAACATAAATAATTAATAAGATGACGTCAAGAAGTGGAGTGTATTTTCTCGGCTCCTTTCAATCAATTAACACTTGCAAAGGGTGTTCGAATTAAAATTCATAAAGTAATTACTGTAGGGCGTGCGCGAATCGAAATAAACTAATTATAAGGCAACACTGGCCGGCCAATTACGGCCTCTGATTTATCAGTGTTGCCTGATCAAATAATTAAAAATATACCGCTTGGTAGATGGCGTACCAGCTGTAAATCGTACGGATAGCGTTCGCGTATTCAATTTGCAGAATGAAATGAAACTGCCCAGCCCCAATTCGCATTGTGAATGAGAATTTATAATGCATTCGTGATCTTCAATAAAACAATACAAGTGGATACAATTACATATATTCTTTCAATATGTATAAATTGAATAAAAACAAAACTGTCCTAAAAGTGGGTAAAAAGCGCTCCAATTAATCGAATAAATAATTATTATTGATATATAATATATAACTGAATATAAATGAATAAAGTAATTAGTTAATACCTGAAATAACAAAACTACTAACTTTTTTAATTGAACAGGAGCCAGTAAGTTTGCAAGTCCGTAAATAGCGTCAAGGTTGAATTGTAAAATAGGCGCATCGGCGCATGAAACTCTAAATGAAAAAAAAAAAATTAAAGTGAAATATAAAATGACCATTTAAAACCTAATAATAAGGTACCTAGGTACTAATCCTATATAAATATGTATCTATTCCATGATACATTTTTTTTATGTTCTAAATGTTTCTCTAAAACATTATAAATAATTATAACATTAATATAACATTAAAACATTATAAACATTATAATTAAACTGCAAATATTCATGAAAATATTTGCGATTTTGTAAAGATTTTTGAATTTAACCAAAAAAATGTACTCAAAATATCTAAACTCGTAGCAAATTAGTCAAAACTTATGTGCACAGATCTGTGTGTCCGCACTGAAAAGTTTTATGGTTTTTGTTGCTAATTGACGTCACAGACAAATATTGATGCGTTCCGCAGTGCGATACAAGCGTATTTATGAGTGGTGCATCCGATATTTTTCCTAAAGGCATTAAATGCGTGATGCGCGATTGAAATATACTACAGTGTAAAGTTTCTTGCTGCGTTTGAACTAGACGTGCTACTGGCACGTTTAGTAGTAATATATCTATCTTGTGAACGTAAAACCGGTACTATTCAATTTGAAGGAAACCAATTTAGGAATCGGAAGGTGTAATCGCAGTTAGAACACATTGGATCCAATTTAGATTTTAGATTCTATTATTTATTTTCAACATATTATTTAGAAATCAATTTAGTGTAGCGTGATCAACAAGTTCACTACTCAGGTTCCTAAATTGGTTTCCTCCGAATTGATAACCGCTTAAGCCACAGATAAAGTGAAATAATTTTTTTTTACCAAACTTGACTATGTAAATATGACTATTTTCACTAAAGTTACCAAATTTGCAAGTAAGAAGTGATCTGTTAAATCACTTATTTTATTTGAAAATGTACCTACTTATTTTACTAATGGAAATCCACATATTAAACTCATGCTATTGGTTATACTATTGCTTTATAAGAAAAATAATTAGGCAATATTTATTTGGAGACATTAGCAATAAAATATAAATCCTTATGAAAATGAATTATTTCTTCATCGCAAGTGGTAAACAACGGTCTAACAGTTAAGCTTTTGTATAGAAGCTAGTGACTTTTGCTAATCCGCAGTAAGATGTAAATATGAAATATTAAATCAGGTAGGAATACACTGAATAAAATTAATGTCGATTTTGAAATGCTCAAATCTACGAACAAAGACCGTTCTATTGTAACTGAAATAATCTCATAAATTTAATGCAAAGGCCAGTACAGTCTAAACATAGCATGGAAACGATCTCAAGTGTTATGTATTGCAGAGTCGTGTTGTTGAAGAACGGCTTTTTGATCAGTCAGCTCTCAGCCTTAAGGGGCTTTGAACTCTCTTCTCTTTTATTAATCACCCATCTGGCACTTTGTCACGGGTGCCCATAAATATGACGTACTTCGTCCTGTTTGCAAGTTTATTTTAATATATCCAAA
Organism: Synanthedon vespiformis; assembly: GCA_918317495.1. NCBI lineage: Eukaryota > Metazoa > Arthropoda > Insecta > Lepidoptera > Sesiidae > Synanthedon > Synanthedon vespiformis. The sequence continues at coordinate 4,321,778 of OU906954.1, read as the reverse complement.
TAATCTCTCAAAATTTTTGTGCGTCCTTGTTGAAATTATTAATATTAATTTTGTGTGATTAAAAGCATCTAAACAAAATATCAACAAGTAGATACTGAATTGATTTCTTGTAATTTGTTCTATACTCAAGGTAGTAGGTTTAGTAATAGAAGACCTATATACCTAAATATATAAGACAGAAAGTTAAATATATCAGTTGAAATATATTGTTACTCAATTTTATAAAAGTTTTAACTTTAACATAACCCTTTAAAAATATAACTCCAAATCATTTCAAATTTATAGTGTAGGTATAAAAGTATTTCACATGGATAAATAATTTAAATTTTCCATAATAAGTTGTAATGTAAAAAGTACTTTTCGAAACTTATTTATTAAAACTACATTAAATTACAGCTAGTGACTTTAAAGATTATTTTTTTTCTAATTATAGTATTTTATTATATTATTATCCAAAAATTTATTTATACATATTATTAATTTAAAGTAAAGTATCTCTAGAATCTAAATAGTGAGTCTTAACATATCCAGTCAATTACGTGTGTACTTCGTGAATGTTATTAATAAGTAAAACACGTAATTAGCGAAGGTGTAATTATCCAACCTCCTTGGCAAGCATCAATTAGTATGTTTAGCATTGCCAGTCACGTCATACCCGACTCGAATATTTTGTAGCGACACCTTAAAGTATTTTAATTACTATATAATCTGACAAGATGAATGATTTCATTCCTTCATTGAATCCTCTAAAATTGTCTGAGGTCTTAAAAGTATACTGAAGGAATTACTAATTTCAATGTTATTCCGAGTTTTATAAGCCCCCCGCATGTCCAAATTTCATATTTTATTTTTACGCAGGCTATATTTTAGTCAGTCACTTTTCATTAAAATTGTATTTCTTTATATTTGAGAATACTTTATCATTAAAATGTTTACCAATGATTAAAAATATGCATGTCACTTTTGGGACTCTATACATAGAGCAAGGAAAAAATGTACCTAAACACTGGAGTGTTCTACCAAATTTCAAATTACCCGTAATGAGATTTAAACTTTGTAAATTGTGTTGCGGCGAAACTTCCAAGGGACGTCCGCAATAAGCTAAATCGCCAAGTTTCCAGCCGAATTAATCTTGTTTTGAACTACAACACGAGGTTTTCTTCTGTGTCATTTTAACCGTAGATAAGGTAGTAGGAATAAGCGTCTTAATATTTTCCTTACGCAATAATATTTTTTTAATCACCCAATTAATAATTACAAAATAACTATACAGATACGATTTTTAATATTTAAATGTTGGCTTTATATATTTTATAAATTATAATATATTAAATATTTAGTTTATTAGGTGGTAATTTAAATGGGTAATAATTTTAAAAAAAAATGTGTATAGTTTTGTGACAAAGATTTATTATATTCTATAGCATGTCTGCACTTCATAGCAGGTAGTTTACATTTTATAACACAGTGTCCATAGATGGAAAACTAACCTCTGGCCGGCATAAACAACCCCGTGTGTTCAAAACTTATTTGCATTTACACGGGCCGAGTAATTGCAGTGCGCTTCAGGGAAAACTTTAATTAAACTTAAGTGTCTTAAACATAAGTATAGAACACTTAAGAGTTAGGAAAACTTTCGTGTAACTTATAACCCTTTCGTGATTCTTAATGGTTTAGGTAGCTAGCACATAAGGGCCACATTATTCTTCGAAGGCCAAATTATTAGGGACAGTGTTTTTAGTATAGAACGTATATAGCGTGTTTCCTTATATTTTCTATTGTAATTTTAATAGAATTTCGTATTGTGTTGAAAATTCATTCTCTGATGGCAGTTTCGATTAGTTCATCTAGCAGTCATATGGTGGTAGGTTTGTACTACTTTAGGTATATGGGGGCTGATTATTATTTTTTTTTTGTTTAGCTACAAATTGACAATAATGATGTTTGGCTGTGTCGTAGACGCGGTCGTATGTTTTATGTAAATTGTAATACGTATACGTTATGAGAAATATTTTCTTTGAGCCTATCTTGTATGTATTCCAACGAATTCGAACGTGTACCATAAAAAAAAGTATTGGATCCTTTAGTTACTAACCGAGTGGTGTAATTAAATTTTTGGTGTAGATGATAGATATTAGCTACAGCATCAAACTGTAAGTACCACCCATTTTGTTATCGTCACTTTTCTGAATTCCTTCCCCATAGTAGAAGCAAATTAAAAGACGTATTTAGGTTCAAAAGTAATATTTTCCTAATAATGTGACTAACCATCTTACAAATTGTACTTGATAAAATGCCTCTATCTTTTAATGTGTTTTATGATATTCAACGGAAGTTACAGGAGTGCTCAGACCTGTGGTAGATACACCAAATAGGTCCCAGTGTAAAAAGGTCTGTGTGCACACAGCACAACAGCACAAGTGCTGTTATTTATGTTGTCTTCTGTTAGACAGTAGTTATTGCCTGACAGTTTATGACTTGCAGAACGCCAGTTTGCCTTTCCACTTAAAGATATTACACAATAGATAGAAAATGTTGCAATAAATAATTTTATTTTATTTTGATAACGCAAAAGTTAACGAAGCTTGAATTACTCCGTCAGATGTTAAATTATTTATTAGAAATAGCAAAAAGAAAGCCGATCCAATTATTTCATTAAATAAATCGAAACTGTGATTGCAAAACAACAGGCGCGAATCAAGTGTGAAGTTTATAGATTCGTCATGGCAATTGATTCGTTTAATTAAACACTGTTGATTTGATAACGCTCCATTAGAAATAAAACGATTAGTTTCCCTTGGCCATTATACGACTGGTAGTTAATAACAGTACTTTTTTTACATTTCTAATATTAAAAATTTTTAAAGTAATGTCTACAGCATGTCGATTAAAATTGATCAAATGTCTAGTTCCTTTTTTATTCCTTATCCTTAATCCTTCTGTGGTCGGCAACGCACTTGCAGCACCTATGGCTTTGCTTTTGTTATATTAATTTAATACTTATAAATAAACTAGCTGGTTCCTGTGACGAAGCTGGTTCCTGAAAAGAAAAAAGAAAGAAGTAGCCTATCCTATGTCCCATACGTCTAAATGTTTATCTACCAAGTTTCATGTACATCAGATAATTCGTTTAAGAGTTATGGAATACAATACATAATATACACTTACACTACCTACACTTAGTATTGATTAGGTACTTATAAATAATACTATAATGAAAATATGTTAGAAGAGATAGGTATTATTATTCGATCTAGATTTAATCTTAATTATTGTATTTTCGTTGATTTGTTAAATATATTTTTATCTATACTAATATTATAAAGAGGAAAGATTTGATTGTTTATTTGTTTGTTTGTTTGACAACAAAACTACTAGACCGATTTGAAAAATTATTTTATCATTAGATGTCGACATTATCCGGGATGAACATAGGCTACTTTTTACCGCGGGAAAATGCTTCATTCCTACTGGAAATCTAATAAAAGTAAATACTAGCGGCTTGGCCCGGGATACACTTGACAGCGTAGATGGCGTTTTATACCTTTCAACGCGGACGAAGTCGCGAGCACCAGCTAGTAACAATATATTGTAATTTGTTATTATTCATTATGTAAAGGATAATGTTCAAATGTTAAAATGGTGCGAAAATATTCTACTGCACCTAATTCCAGACACATAGATGGAAGATGTGGGCATTGTATAGTTTTGATTTACACGAACACAGATGCGCTTAGAACGAGGCCGGAGTGGCTAAGGAATGACGCACGCTGACACAAATTGTAAGTTACGACAGTATCGTCTAACGAGCACTTTAAAATATGTTGCTAGCTATGTTTGCGTTGCACTAACTTATAAGCCTTTTATTTATATGTAGGTCTAGGTACCTACGGATTTCTTCACATATATATTTTTTTGTATTTTATGAAAATAAAATCGTATTATTCAGTATTGTTATGCGTAGTTTTTAATACAGACGTATTGTTAAGCTCCAACTATTTTCGCTTTTTATTTAAAGAGTATTTATTCTCTATAAAGAAATAATAAACGAGGCTTGCAGGAGATTGTATTCTTATGTAAGTATATTTGAATTTTTTTTTTCACAAAACTAAATGAACGAAATACTATTTAAAATATATTAACTAGTGTTTGAAATTTAATTTCAAAATATTGTAGCATCTCTCTCTCAACTGACATCTCGGAGGTTTCAACTCAAGAATGTCAGTTTCAAATGCGTGTATATGTAGATACTATCTAGCGCCTGCGACTTCGTCCGCATACGTCTAAATGTTTATCTATCAAGTTTCATGAAAATCAGTTAATTCGTTTTTGATAATAATAAGTATATGATTATCACTCAATTTATATGATACTAGCTGGTGCTCGCGACTTTATCTACGTTCAAAATGTAATATAACCTTCCTCAATAAATGGACTATCCAACACAAAAATAATTTTGCAATACGGACCTAGTTCCTGAGATTAGCGCGTACAACCAAACAAATTTTTCAGCTTTATATAATAGTAAGTACATAGATTTGTATACGTTGTGTTGTGTATAATATTTATCACATATATGTAAATAGTAATATACCTACTTAAAATAGATATCAAAGTAGAGGTACAGTAGGTATTTGGTTTTTATGTCGTTGCACCCCACATGATTAAGTTTTAAATATTTTTAAGCAAAATTAATTTCAATAAACTTTTAATCGGAATATCTGATTTTAGATCATAATGTAGGTGGTATGTTTCCAACATCAATAAATCTGTGTGACGAATTGCAACATTTGTTAGTGCAAGCTATTTTATTGATGTAACGAATCGCTCCAGCGTTGGTTGGATTGCAAATTAGAAATTTATAGTCGACTATTCTACTTGTTAAGTAATGAATTACTAATTTTACATTTCCTTTTATGAGAACCAAACCCCGATAGAAATCAATTATATATCTTTTTAATTATCACCTAAAAGTTACTGCAGCAGCGAGTTATTTTTAGTAGGTTTTATTCTAGACTATTAGAGCCTCTGAATAGTTCTCCTATAACCCGTATGACCACAGCTTGCTTAGGTATGCTTAGGTTGACTATGAATTCAGAAAAAAATAGAAAAGGGTCTCTTTGGATTAAATTACTCTTTTGATTTTAATTTTAATGAATCACTCTTCAGTAAATCTTTTTTTTTTTTTTTTTTTTTTTATAAGAGATGGGTTTGCTCTTGGCCAACAACCAGCTTGGTAGCAAGGGAGAGGCCTAAGATGGAGCGAGCTCACCCAGAAGATGCCTATTCACTCGAACTTTGAAAAGATTAGGGTTATATGAACTCGGAAATACAGACGCAGGCAGGGAGTTCCAAACCTTGGCGGTGCGCATTATAAAAGATGTTTTAAAGCGCTTGGTTCGAAAAGGGGGGATTTCGACAAGATGAGGATGGTAACCAGCCGTACGTCTGTATGTCCGATGGAAGAAAGGGGAAGGCGGTATGAGCTCACGGAGCCCCTGAGCACACTCACCGAAGTACATCTTATAAAAGACACATAGACTGGCAATTTTGCGTCTATGTGCCAGGCTCTGCATCTTAGATTTTAAAAAAGTACCGTCGCCTATGAGTCTCTTAGCTCTGCGTTCTACCGAGTCGAGTGCTTATTAAATTAAGATTTTAAATATTTGTTTTTGTTTATATTTTAAAATTAAGTTCCTTTTTTATATGTAGGATTTGTATTAGTAACATCTCTATATTATGGCTGCCCTTGACGTCTTCTGCTGTAAAGTATATTTCAATGGAATCAGAATTCGTTGAAAGTAGTACCTACAACAAAACCTTCTAGTTCGCAATTAAAAATCCTAATGTACACAAACGAAATATATGCCTACAATGTTGCTATGAATTTTCTCACGTAATATGTTTATCATATTATAATCAAGGTTAAATCGCGGTAGTCCCTACTAACATCAGATGACCAGTTAAGTCATGATAGTAGTACGTGTTTCTCATCTTAATGGCCTACTTAAATTCTTACTACGTAAACAAAGTAGAAGAATGATAACATTTGTAGAAATATTTTTAGGTCACACTAAATAATAATAAATCAAAGGCTGAAAAACCACAATTTTTTTAATATACATTTTTAACTAGCTGCTGCTCGCAACTTCACCCGCGTAACTTTGTAAATTATATACTAAAGCCTTCCTCGAGAACCACTCTATCCATTGGTGAAAACTGCATAAAAATCGGTCCAGTAGTTTTTGAGTTTATCGCGAACTGACAGACAGACGCGGTGGAGGACATTATAATATGCAAGGATTTAGAATATCATTGAGACAATATTTCAGTGCCTGCCTACTTCCCGCTTTAAATTATTTTATAAATATGTAAATCCGTTTATGAAACATTTGAATGTAATCGTGTTATTGACAGATGTAAATGTTCGCACATGTGACTTGCATCGCGAAGATCATCAAACTACACGCAAGAGAGACACGTGCCTCTACTAACTTCGCATAAATTCCGCTAGTTTCATTTGCTGGTTCGCTTTTGGTACAATTAACAAACGCGAATGTTTTATAGCAAATAATACCTTGTTGTGAATTAATCAGCAGAGCAAATAAGTATCCTCATTACATGTAACCAATCACTAAAATATTTTTTACACACTGTTAAAATAAAAAGTTAATTAGGTAAGTATGATTTTAGAATTAAATAACAAATAATACAGTTTACTTCAGTTTACTACATTAAGTTGTAGAATTAGATATTGAGTAAAGGTATAATGTAGAAAATTTAAAGATTACTTATTCATGATTATAATATAGATACCTACACACTTAAAGCAAAACATTTTAATATAAATTAGTTTCACTTTCACACATTTCACTCATTTGTATGAAAGCATACGCTAAAAAATTAACACATAAATTTTATAAACGATATGATGGTTGCTTCGTTTTATTTCTCAATTATTGTTAAACTGGCAAGATTCTAAAAAGCGCTGAAAGAATAATACATTGAGTAAATCCTCAACAATAACTAGGTAAAATTTACTTAAATGGCTGAAAGAAAGCTATCTTTTTACACAATAAAGACCAGCAGACAAGTGAAATTGCCATATTACACCCATATCTGGTTACCTGTAGAATCTGTTCACTTTACAGTGAAAATCTCTTGTCTAAAAGTTTTGTCAAAGCCACCGTCCGGTCCATTACAACCAAATCCCAAATTGCCTGATTCTCATTTGGCCTGAAATGCAAATTACCTTTTCCATTACAACCAAATCCCAAATTGCCTGATTCCCATTTCGCCTGAAATCCGAAATGCTTTAGTACCAAATTTCCTGAAAATTTGAATTGAAAATTGAAAATATTATTAGATATTATGCATGCAACAGCCAACTTTGTTAACATAAAAATAAGTGCGGCTTACCTTAGTAATTAAAAATTAAGGCGATTTGGATTTTAGGCGAATTGGGAATCAGTCGTTTTGGGATTTAGTCGATTTGAGATTCAGTCGATTTAGGATTCAGTCGATTTAAACTTCAGTCTATTTGGGATTCAGGCGTATTCACATTTCAGGCAATTTGGGAATTGGTTGTATTGGACCGGACGCATTTTCCGCTCCTCTTATTATATTGGAACAGACGACTTCATTCTCGTTGAGGCCATGTTGAACGCATGATCGCCCGCAATACTTCATGCACATATAAGGTGGTCGGATCAAAGCATTCCTCCGACGTTAATTACGGTTACGCTTACTTTGAATCGTCAAATTAACACTTTGTTGATTGAGACCTCCATGTAAAAGTAGACTTCACGTTGTACAGCCTATATGGTTATATCCTGCTATCGAGAATTTTCTATGTAGATGTGACAGAGTTACCTTAGCTTGACTGTTTATAATAGGAGAGGAATTTACCATGAAGACGCGAAGACATTTTCGCTGCAAGGATAGATGCTGGCCAAGAGCAAACATATATCTATAATGAAAAATTTAAAAAATGACGCAAAGACTAAGTATCCTAATAGAAACTAAGTGTAAGGTCATCAAAGAGAACGAGCTAAGTATATTCTTTTATCTTATTTTTTTATTAGATTTATACAATATTTTATCTTACTTGCAATAAAATACCTACTTAATTGTTATATATGTACTTACAAAAAGTAAGTCATAAACAACACATAAAAAGAGACAAAATAATTTACTTTAAATATGTAAATATTAATAAACTTTAGGAAGAAAAAAATGGGAGCATATTATTAAATTGTATAACCAGCTGATAAATGATAATTATTTGACTGAACTTTATTTATTTATTTTTTAATTAAATTTAAAGTTTAATTAAGTACAGTAGTTTTTGAGTTTATCGCGAACACACAGACACGGCGGAGAACTTTGTATTGTAATACATAATTGTAAGGACTAAAAATTTTCAACGAATCCATTGTATAATTAGTCATCTTATATTAACACTGCAAGTAAGGTAAATTTCAAGGGTGACTCAGAGAGGATTGAGAGACAGCCCTAGTAAGTTTAGTAACTGAGTTGAAAGTGGGTTTACATGCTTTGGTAGATATAAAGTAGAGTGCGGTGGCGAGATTACGCGTTGCAGTGCGCGTGGGCAAACACCAAGCTAGTTCTTCATAAGTTCAACTAACAAACCCTTTTGTGCGCGCAGAGTAATGTCCGACACGACTGTAAAGCATGTCCATACACACCGTATTTATAACAGAACGAGTTATGTCCATGAGTAATGGAAGTTATGTACCCGGCTACATTATACCATACTAAATCTTTCATAGTGTCGCGTTTACTATTTAAATGTATTCATCCGTGAGTTTATCCAGGCGTCATGTGGAGAGGCTTTAGGATGGGACGTGTATGAATAATTTTCGTATAAGCCATGTTACGTCTATGGCGTGTTGGTTTTGATATGGTCGCGTCCATGTTGGAAGTTGCGAGATTTGTGACTCATAATCGAGATAAAATATTTTACATAGCGCTCACACTGAATTATAGGTCTACAAACATGTAGTGAACATATTCATATTTAATATATAAATATTTATGTATAATATTTATGTTGCATAGGTACCTACTATTTAAATGTATTCATCCGTATAATTTATAACAATTCTACTTACTTATTTATCCAGGAATACGTTACAAAATTAAACATTAAATTCATGGAAAATCTTAGATGTTAAAAATCAAAACAGCAAAATCGAATTAAATAGGTATAGCCTATTTTTTTAAATTTTCCATTATGTTTTTCAATTTTAACAATATCTGCCTACATATATTTCATATGAAAAAATACGTCAGAATATTTCCAAAAAAAAAACGTCTAAATTGGTTTTGAATACAATTTTAATTAAGTAAACCCTGTGTGGGCATCCAACTCTAAGGGCGTTTGCTAATCAGATATATTAATTATATACTAATGAATAATAGATATAAACGCCTGGTTACATTTAATTAACATAATATTAACATAATTGAAAGCAAGCTAAACAAGACTATTACAAAAAGCCTTTATTTCATAGTATCGATGTAGGCATAACCTTTTTACTGCAGTAATTTAAATTATTGGTTACATTTAGCAACCATTATAAATGTTGATAATTGCCATCTAAACCTTTAAGTATATCTAGAGAAGATAATATCGTTTTGTGACCTTTATCGTTGTACTTAAATGGACATTAATTTCTCAATAAATTAATTAAATTTATATGGACTGCACACATTTCAAATAGAAAATATGCATTAAAATGCAGACAAAATAATTTTATTAATTAAAATTTAACATCTAATAGACACCTTACTTCTGTAAGGACCAACGTGAAATAACATGCAGCATTTAATGGCGTTGCTTGTCTTATAGGCGACGACGGTAGCCTTCAACCTTCAAGTGGACCGTCGGTTTGTTTGCCAACAAAAATATAAAAATATGTAAATTAAGTTAAAATTATCTTAAAATAAAAATATATTTTTTAAAGAACAATGCAATTTTTAAATATTTCATATTTCATTCAAATCGATACCTACTCGCTTCTACTTGTATATTAAACACTTATATAGATTATTTAGAATTTTGAAAAAAAAATGGTTTTTAATAAATAATTACAATTATTGTAGTTTGTATTACATTAATTGAAAACTGGGAAAACTCATTATTTTATTTTTATTTTAAATACTATAAATGTTTTTTTCATATTTACCACCAAGATAGCTTCAATGGAAAAGTAATATATTTTCAAGTATAATGGTTTTTAATTAATTATGTTTTGTTTCTATTTAGGTAGAAAAAAAATAAAAGACATTAATACATTTAATGCCCATAAGCCATCGTTTATGAAGAGAAAAGATTTCTGAATATAATTACTAATTTTTGATGGCCACGCAGATAAACTACCTATTACAACACGTTGTGACACATTTATGAAGACTACCGGTTCTTAGGTACACCTACCTATTAAAATATCGATTTCGTTTGTATTAATCATATCATAAAATAATCGATGAATCATAAAAACATCGAACCGCGCCACTTTTTATACAATCAGTGATGACCCAACGAGCTACACTTAAATTGTTCCCTTATCGGGAACAAAATTATTGATACTTTCGAAATAATAAATCTGTGTGTAAAGTTTGTAAGAAGCGCGACCAGTTTCCCGTTAAGTGAGATAAAGTTGAAACTTGAAGCGGCTGTTTTAAAAGAAATCGAAACATTCGAGAAATGTCGATAGCGCGTCTGCATTCGTTGATTCACTGCTGGTACATAAAATCGGGTTGATGCAGAACGTACGCTGTTATGAATATTCATTAAATTCAATCACTGACTGGTAATTTTTCGCTTATAAGAATATTTTTTATTGATTTGTTTCAGAATTTGTTTAAAATAGGTACAAATTAGGTATAAAGTAGGTAGGTATTTGAAATTGCACGAATTCGAAGAATATTTTTCATATTTTAATATACTCGTAACAAAATAATTAAGTCCAAAAAACATGAAGTAAAAAAAAGTTATTTCGACTCTATAAACAAATTACTTTAAATAAGTAGGTAAGTATATAGACACAAAAGTCAATTATAAAGCAGCATATATAAAAGTAATATTTTATGTTTTTTCCTAACATTATCTTAGACCAATTCTTTTTCGAAAATTAAATATTAACCTCAAGATAATCTCAGAGACCTTATATAATTTTATTAAGCAAATATTTATTTTAATTTGGAAATTAAATAAAGTTAAGTTCTCTTTCCATATGTGTTAAGGGAATATCTTTATTATGCATTACTAAAGGGTGTTCTTGTTATTCTTGTGTACATCCACAGGTAAGTAAGTATAGATAATAATAATGTCAAAATTTAACATAATTTATTATATCGAACATGTAATAAATTATATAATGTTATATGTTATCATATAATGTTTACATTCGAAATAGGAAAATATTAAACCTGTTACCTAATTAAATAGAAAACGAAATTTCACATCCATAAAATTAAGTGTTTTGTAGTTTACTAAACGATGGCATACACAGTTACCTACTATCGCCGTTGTGTTCGCGGTTGGTAGCGAATTGTTAGTTTATGGACTTTTAGCCACCTTAAGTAAAAGTACAAGAGGTTTTTAATTACTTAAGTAGTCGCCTTAAATGGCGAGTTCTGCCCTTGTTGGTGTCCAATTGATTTGTACATAAATTTCAACTAGCCATATTTTGTTAACTGCGCTGCCATACTAAGGGGAAACGAACAGCCCATTGTTACTCTAAATACTTGAACATAAACAATGAAATGTTTTTAATGCTTGAAATATTTACTACATGCTACGAATTACGTTACATTTTAAATACCTATACATTAGATCTTGTTAACTCGTTTTATATTTAACCATTTCCTATAATTGCAATTCCTTTTTTTACTTAATTTTTTTATCAAAATAAATACAGAAGAAATTTGGATGTAGTGTATGTGAATATGTATAAAAGCCACAAGTGGTGCATAACAAATTAACAACTGTTTTATTGAACAACTAGCTCCTGCCAGCGATTTCGTCCGCGTTCCTAAGAGTAGGTACATACAGTATTTTTTTGCTAGATGAGAGGTATGTACCCTATGTCCTATGTACCAAACAAAGAAACTCACTTTCGCATTTATAATAAGTTTTAGGAAGGCTTAAGACAATCGTGACTTATAACTACTTGCGTCAGTTTATAAACACCACACACTTATATATACCTACCGAAATCTGAACCAATATCATTATATCTTTATAGCCAACAGCTATTCATACTAATACATTCTATTTAGTATAAATTACATAGAAAGTCCATACTGTGAATAGTAAATAACAAAAAATAACTAAATAAATTAATCATCTGTTTAAATGTTATGACTAAACGCACCTAACTTTCTATACAGTCTATTCTTATTAGGAATTTATAAAATTTAATTTTAAAATATTTTTCGAATAGTCGTTTATAAACCCTTAATTCACTCGGGCGAGCCGGGTAAGTTTTGAACGACAGTAAATTGCACCAGGCGCCTGCTTTATTGTGCAACAGATTACGAGGCTTTGACGGCGAGCCAGGACCAGCACCCGACTTTAAAAACTTTCACCAATTATTTCCCGCTTTGTTTTAATCCCTAAAGAGCTTTTTGCTTGTTCTCTGCTATTTTTAGATACAAGAGTGGAATGCTTTTTTATATACTTGGCGAGCTTATTGCTCGAGTGGTTAGCGCTCTGACTCAGAGGTCCCGGGTTCGAAATTGACTTTTCAAAGTCTTCTGGTCTGAATGTGCAACTTTTCTGGTCTGAATGTGCAAGGTTTCGTCCGCCTGTTTGTTGTATTGTTATCCCATTATACAAGCTTAAAAATAAAATAAATAAAATAAAAGTGTGTTTAGTCTTGTAGATAATAGATATAATGAATGCTTTTTGAATATGTATGAACTATTGTCTTCCTAGTTACAATCAAAAATATTGCATTCACTCTGTACGTAGAACTATTTAGAAGATGTGATCGATGACGCGATGACCTCATAATATTAAAAAAAGCAGGTAAACCAACCTTAACACACGCTATTTTATCTACCTACATACCTATCGTCGTCCATACATGGAACAATAACCATATCCATCGACGCCTACCGCATCGCAAAAAAAAATAAACGACAACTTGCGAAAGGATGATAAACTGGTTTCGGGTCGCGAATAAAACAGGCAATTCGTCTTATTCCACCTCTCTTTCCCACGCACTATATTTGTCATGAGAAAAAAAAGGACACAAGAAACGGAGGCACCGAAAACCGGTCACACAACTTTTATTTATTTCTTAACTTGTTGTAAGCACATAAAACATTTTTCGATTTACTACTTACAAGCTAAAAAGGCTTCGGTAATTGCTTCGCCTTCGGTCTTGACTAATTTACGCATATATTTTAAATATAGTCCAGTATCCCTCACCAAAATTTTTTTCTGATTACTAACGGGCTGAAACTCCGTGAGTAGCTTCGGTTTGCCGAGACGTTCCTCTGCGAAAAAATAAAAAAAAATCAGCTGGTTAGTAATCTCATCCTTCCCAAAAAACCAATCCCAATATCACAATAAATAGGTCATAAAAATTATTAATAACCAGCTGATTTTTTGTCTGTAGCTTAATAAACATTTGTATAATAAAATGGCCGCATAGTCCTACAAATTGAGTGGTACGTTTTCCCAGTTCCATGCTTGGAAGTTTTTTACAGCTACTAACTCCTTTAGCTACCTCTATCGAGAATTTTCGCAGGGGAAAAAGGTGAACATCTCGGCAAACCGAAGCTTCAGCCTGTTAGTAATCAGAAAAAAATTCCGGTGAGGGATACTGGACCAATATGGCTGATGGCTGCCGTTTGAATGCAGATAAATTATAATTTTTGCGCTGCCTGTCTTAACGTTTATTTATTAAGTGTTTTAATTGCCTGTGAATATACAAAACTTTTGTGAGGTGATAGTATAAGGGATAGTTAAGAACTAAGTGACTGTCTGGAGAATGGACTAGCGACTATTGGAAAATTATGTATGGAGGAGGCCTATGTCTAGTAGTAGACGTCCTACGCCTAAGATAATGATGATTGTGATGATGATGGTGGTGATGATGGTGATGAGGATGGATCAAGACAAAGATAAGAGAATATACTTTGTCATGTTCTCCCCCCTTTCTTTGTTATTTTGATTTAGAGTAGGTAATACACAGAAACTTATAGGAACAGTTATTTCACGATGGATTCCTGTCAGTATTAGAAGCACAGGTAGAAGTATGATTACTGACTCCAAAATGATTACTAGACAAAAGTTTATGACTGCAAAACGTCTTGCCACTCTAAACTTAGAGCCTCTTTCATAGACTACAAGTAAGGTGTTGATGAGTTAGTTTTAAAAATAACTTTATTTTTTATTATACATATTATGCACTCGGTTTATTATAGGCGTTTTTTTTATTATTTTCTTTTTAATGTTTGAGACTTTTACCGTACAAACAAAGGTTTATCAGCGTGACCTGTGACTTTAAATGAGAGTTGGCCTACTAGACAGATGGTGAAAGAGGCCCTTAACTTATTAAAATTAAACATAAGTACTGCCGTTACAAACTGCGATGTGCAGTTTACTACTCTGAACTCTACTGAACATTTTTGGCTTGCTGAACCGAAATTACTGAAAACAAGTGTAATAAACTTTCCCATTTAATATTATGCATATTTTCGAGTTCTGAGTAAAATAAGTCCAGCAGAGACGCTCCCCGTATACAGGCTCCACATAAATTTCGCATCGGATTCTGAAGGCAGTTTTAAATCATGGCAATACCAGATACAGTGCGCGTTATCAATTAGTGCTGCATTACAATGCCGCATATACGTTTTAGCGTATCGGATAATAGTCATTTTTGAATATGCATTAGAGTTGAAAATGGAATGTTCCGAAGTGTCGAAGCAGTAAGAAGTTTTTGGTGCAAGGACTGCTCGCTTCGGGCACGTAGCGCGTAATAAATAAAGGCCGAGAGTTAGTACTCGCCGTGAGCAGAGCCTGTTCCTTATCTGACACCCGGCGGTATATACTAGGCCCGGTAACCTTATACTGAGGTTAGATGCTTACTTACAAAAGAAAATATTTACTTCAAAGGAATATATCTTTTAAGAATTTTTTATATTTTTTATGGTAAAGGTTAGAAGACAGAGTGACCAACACGAACTTTATCAAAGGGATGCGTTATACCATCAGAACACTACCAACGCCAAACTAAATGTGGAGATAATGTTATGAAATCAGGCATAACTTGGTGTTATTTCACGGTGGTCTTCTGTGAAATACTTGCCCAAGTAATATTTTTTAATAATAATAATTTAATAATATTTTTTTGCAAGCTATTATTATTTAATAATAATAATAGCTTGCAAAAAATAACCAAACAGAGTAATGAGGAAATCGTTGTCCAGGAAGTGAGTAGACAAGCTATCACTTTGCCGAGTACATAACCGTTTAGTATTCCGTAATCTTAGCTTTTTCTATTATATACATACTGTATATTACAGGTATGAGCAATAAAAGCATACTTTAATATAAATTAAATTAGATCTACATTTTTCTTTAATTTAAATACCCCGTAACGTCTTAAGATACCTAGACATTATAATGCAATAGATGTGCAGGTTTTCTTTTTAAAGGCTCATTGAATATTGAACTTAAATATTTGCATCTTAGAATTGAAATTCGCCTGCGATTAGTTTGGCAAGAACGGGGTGTCGGGCAGCAGAGGGGCTGATTTATGTTGGAGCAATGCAGCAGTGGAATAGTGTGCAGTTAGTATTGATTTCCATTCGTAACGCTCATTCCCCCTCCACACCCCTCGGTACCCTCTCCGCGTGCATCTCACCTCACGCACCATACAATGGCACCAGGCCAACTGTCTTTGTCACATGAAAAAATATTAAAACCGTGAACGTTGTTGAAGGATTTCTTTGATTTTTTAAAATTATACTGTCTAGCGCATCCACCCCGGCTTTGCACGGAAGCACCTTCATAAATATAATAATTATAGAGACCTTCGTCGTTTATCGCTATTTCATCAGTGACAACCGTGTCAACGTCCATTGCGTGGTTTAGAATAAGTAAGTGGTGAAACAGACTGAGTTGGGCTTTGTTTAATACTAATAAATTCAGTACCTATATTATAATATTATTATAAACAAATTCGCCCGATTACAATACAAAAACTTAATTCTTTGATTGCTCATTATTAAAAATCGCATCAAAATCCATTTATAATAATATTATGAACAATTAGCTAATTTCAACATACCTAATCAGAAATAGTAGAAACCAGTTGGCTCACATCGAGATTGCTGTTAAAAAATTACTGTACTCATAGTAGGTGTTAAAAGTGCAGTGCTCTACATTTTAATGTAGGTATTTAAACAGTGTAATATTTTTTAAAACTATTTAAATTTATATTTTCATAACGTTCAATTTAAAATGTTTTTAAAAATGTAGACTTATCTTAGTGATGTTTTGAAATCTTATATAAATAACGAAGATATCTAATTACATAAGGACTATTATGAAGTATTTAGATTATTTATTAACACAAGCAATGTTTTTAAATTTGGGATTTTTACCATACAAACAAAGGTATACCAGCTCCATTATTCCCGGCTACCAGTGACTTTAAATGACGGTTGGCCTACTTGACAGATGGTGAAAGAGGCCCTTTTAGAGTTATGGAGGAACATACATACATACAATACCTACACTTACAGATTTATTATTAGTATTGATATGTAGATAATATTGAGTTCTACGACAATTTTTATGATAGAAGAATGTATCAAGAAAATATATGCATTAAATAAGATAATTATGAATTATCTTTTTACATGTTGCAATTAAAATGCTGAAAATTCTTTTAAATTGCAATTGAAATTTCGCTTTGCAATTACTTATGTGAATGATTATGATTTTTTAAAAGATTACCATGAATCTATTTATATGTAGTAAGTAATAAATTAATATTATATTATACGAATGTTGTTTGTGATAGTACAAAATGTAATGAAGTAATCTCGTCTGTGTAACAAAATTACACATGCTATGGGCTAAAATGCTCATTTATCTAGATGATAAATGTTCGGTGCGGCCTCGACCAACCGACACACTCCCTGTTCTCGTTCAATGACCTTTATTTTGGTAATATCATGCAGTATTCGTACACTTGTTATGATGTACATTTTTCTTTTTTTACAACAGAAAACTTTTTCCATACCTTATAAAAAAATTTTAATAGAATACCTAGAACTTTTTTTAGAATATATCTATCTGAGTATTTACAGGATGAAATACGTTATTTTATTGGAAACTTCTTGGTACACTAAAAATGCAGAATAGATAAGTACTAAAAGTAAAGATTTTTAAGAAGCGTTTTTAATGAGATCTTTATTCGGAGATTTTGGCCTCTAAGTAGGTACCAACAATTATGGCAAGTATATTATAATATATATGTACTAATATAAAAATCTTTAAAATATATATAAGTTTGTTTGTATGTTTGTTCGGTTGTACGCGCTAATCTCAGGAACTACTGGTTTGAATTAAAAAAAAATTTTTGTGTTGGATTGTCTATTTATCAATGAGCCTTATAGGCTTTAGAGAACGCGGACGAAGTCGCGGCATCAGATAGTATTTTTTATAAAATTATGACTGTCAATATACAAATATTTTTAATTTGGTCTCTGTTGTTAATTGCAGTCGAATATTCGTTTTTATTGTTGCCCGCGATTTCGTCCGCGTTGAAAATTAATATAATTTTAGACAAACTAAGTATAATTTAACACAGCATTATTTTGTAATAAAGTAATTTTGTCTGCCTGTCTCCAAAACGCCTGGACCAATTATTGTGACGGTAGGTACCTACTTTCACTGGCAAATACTTAGTTGATGTTATAAGTGGTCTGTGATTTTTTATTTTGAAAAAATTAAAAAAAATTATGTGTTAAAAAGTGTTTAGAATTATTTGCTTTTACAAAAATCAAAACTTGTTATAATATACTATATTATGGTACGCAATTTTTTTCAATGGAATAATGTGGTGCAGTGTACGTATATCATAGTAGTTGTGAGTGGCACAACCATTTGCTGTTATTTTTGTTCTATCCACTCGCACGTAATAGGTTCAATGGCACTGATAAAACTAACTTACTACGCCGAAACTCAAAATAAGTCAAACGCTTACTTATATAAATTTCCAGATAAAACCTACATACAATTTATTTATTGTTTTAAATTTTATATCTAGGTATGCAAATTATAGTGGGTTGGAAACTGTATCTGCTTATATAATAATAAACAAAAAGACTTAACTTGAAAATTATGGACATCCTATAAAATTCCATAACGTGGAATCAATTTGATAGGTACTCATTAACCATCATCAAAAAATCCAATTTGAAGAAAAGTATACCCCCCGAAATTGCGAGAAAGCGACAAAACATTGTACGCTACTTTTTTCTTTTTCAACGCGGACGAAGTCGCGGGCGCCAGCTCGTGATATTAATAAGTCTCGAAGAAAAGTAGGTATACATAAGTTATATTTATAATTATGATTTAATTTTAATATTATAATAATAAAATATTAAAATTAATTATCCTATCCATTATTTACTTATTTTTTTGCAATTTAATTTTCAGATTTTTTTGTAAAATTATATTTGACAGACACTGACAGTGTCTGTCAAATAAAGCCAAATAAGTTCATAGACCTAGGTGGACATTCCACTAAATTATGTCTCCTTTCTCACGAATCATGAACTCAAAGGCCATAAAGATATTATACTCGTGATAAGTCAAATTTATAACTTTTACTCATGTGAAACTGAAAACCACGCCTTCGCCTTAATAAATTAAGTAAAGCAATACTCTGTTCGTTTTCACTTTAAATCACTTCCGCACAACCCTGTTTTAATTTGACTTTCGAAACTTTAATCATATTTGAAAAAAGGACGCGAGAGCATTGGATTTATCGGAATAAGAGAAAGCATTTACGAGGTGCATTCGACACCCACTCTTCCGGCTTTTATATATAATGTACACAGTCGAATAAATAAATACGTCGCGTGAGACATCGATTCTTATCGTGTTTCTGAGAGATTTATTCGGAGCTTTCGAGTCGGAATTTATCGTGTTACAAGAAACCCGTTCCGTGCCTACTTAGCTCAGTAAATAATGCCCAAACGAAATTAATGGGCTTCTCCTTCTTTAAATAGATGACTAAATACCCCGGCTCACGGTATCTCGGTTTAGGTACACGCCTTGTTTATATTACACGACATACGTAATCTAAGCTTTTGGTTCCATTAGTGAGGCAGGCGCGCCGCGTCGTCCCTCACTCTTGGCAGCTTATTACATTAAATAGAAATAGATCAATGTTTTGCTTAAGAAGAAGCCACATACAATTACAGATACAAAACATGACTTTTTGAGTCTTTTAAAATGTACATGACGCAGAAGTGTTGACAATTATGCTGCCGAAACATGTTCTCTCATAGCTGGACTAGTCCATAAGTTCATAGTTGCTCAGTGCGCTATGGAGCCCTATCAAGTGAACTGTCAGCCTGTCAAATTAAAATCAAATTTTAGATAAATTAATAGCAACTTCTATCGTGTGTAGGTACCTACAGTACCTACTTTTTAATAGATCAGAGAAGTCAATGTCAAAATACGTAGGTACAACTAAACTGAACAAGGAATAACTAACAGATTTAAACAGCCTTGGGTAGCACTCAGATTTGTTTTTAAGGTATCCACTCAACACATTGTCAGAGCTACCGAGGTTAACAAAAATAGATGATCGCTCAAAATTAAATACGACCAGAGAGAAAAATTTACGTTTAAATTGCGTACAACAATTTGCATCTGTTTATTGTTAAAATTTAAAGTTTCATTTTGTTTAGCCTCTTTACAGTCCGTAGTCATACGTCACTAAAGCAGCTGTTGTCAGCGTACAGTCGGCCTCCATATAATTCACCCTGATGCTTAATTTACAACACAATAAATAAATATACTTATTTATTATTTTTAAAAGCCAAGTGTTGTATCCAATTATACGAACGTTTTTTACGTTGACATAAAATAATGTTTCGCAAAATGCCATCATACGGTTAGTTAAGGTTTGAACTACTATGTTTTTATGACACCCTTATTAACTCTTATAGACACTGGAGATACGTGGACGAAGTCGCTTGCAACAGGTAATTTATTTATAAAAAAATTGTTTCTTATTACTTATTCGGAATTTTCCAACTATGTTTTGTGTCTGAGACAGTGCACACAAAATAAAAAGTAGGCATGACATATTTAAATTCGACATTTTCAAGTTTCGCCCAAACAAAAGCCGGAAAGTACCCGATTTATCACCCACACGACACCTAACATGGCGAAGCTCACATACATGCCTCTGAATGTACACGAGATACTAATACCTATGTAACATAGGCACACGTTTCGATACAACACCAAAATCCACTTACCCCTTACGGTGGGACCCATAAGAGTATCACGTTAGCTGTTTACAAGAAGGGCTCGATATTTATTCGTTCATTAGGCAACGAGACGGGGGATCGCGGTACAGAGATGAATTTAGGATAATGGCTGCACTGCATAGTTATTATGGAGGGCATTAAGTGAATATTTCAAGATATTTTAGCGAAAGTATATCAACCAGAATAAAAGAAATTTGAAGATTCCACACATTTCATATTAAAAGAATCGAGTTAGAAGCATGTATACATAGGTGTTCATGTTTTAATAAGTTAAAAATATTTATTTAAATTAATCTGTAGCGAAAGCAAATAATACTATGTGACATATAGGTATTAGTGTTTTAGGAACAAATCAAAGGTCGGACCTGTGCTGGAAGTTTTTGACCATACAAAATTAATTATGTCACCTAATTGAACTTATATTTTAGTAAACATAAAATAAGCAAAATCAAGAAAATCACAAAAAAAGTACACATATACAACATTGTGTTCATTTTTATTTATTTATTTATTCTGAAGCGGTACGAAGTACGCCGGGTCAACTAATATGTTGCAATTCAAAATATAAATTATGCATAATATATATAATAAAGAAGCTAAATATGTTAACAATTGATAAGAAAATATTATATTATTAACTGTTACAGATTATAAAAACTTGAAAACATAAAATGCACGTTAAAATATATCCCATGTAGGACAGGATCATAAGAGCCTAGTGGCATCTATACAAAAGCAATAAATCGGATTTGGCGTGTAATTCAATAATAACGTCGGAAGACCGGCGGCACTCTAACCCAGTCTCAACTATTATCTATAATCAATGATTAGATACAGAGAGTCGACCTCGTATAGGAAATTGCGATGCTATCTACTAACAATTTGATTCGTTTCGTTGTGAAATCAAACAAATTTGAAACGCTTGTTCTGGCGAGACTTTGCCAGTTTAGTGTGCAATAAAATCATATTCAATGACGTGTTAACGAACGATGGTGGCATTGTACGAGTTAGATGTAAATTTAATTGCCTAAGATAATAATTAAATTAAAGAGACTGTATTTAGTTCTATTATATCTCATGAACTGATTATAACTTTTGAAATAGCAAAGACAACAAAGACTTTGGTTGGCATCAGTTTTTTTGGTACACTTATTAACTCTTATGCCTAAATGTCATAAAGTTAATCAGAAAAAGCAGCATATTTATGCTGCTTTTGTTTTTAAAATATTTAAATAAAATATTTGTTTAAATAAAATATTTATTTTGTTTTTACTTTTTATAACATGCTATTATTATTTGAATCAAATTTGTTGAGCGGATTAAATCTCATAAATTTATGCATTTTGGTCTAATGATATTTTTTAACAAGTGTATTTATTATTAAGGAATTATTTTTGCGTAATAGATACGCAAAGTGGGTCATATTTAGTGTTATTAAGTATTGCATAAACGGCAAGGGGCATGCTTTCAATGGTAGCTTCTACTTTATTTGTTAGCGAAGACATCACTTTTACGATAATGTTCGATTTTCTATTAAAGTTGAAAGCGTTCACGTCCCACATTCTTATCTGGAATGTTCTACGACATATTTTTCCAAAGTTTCCCCGGCGCTTTCAGGCAGCCGCGTATAAAGCTCTATTCACACATGGCGGGAGATAAGGCTGCTTTCACACCATTAAGCCGCGCGCTGGAGCCCGGGCTTTTCCAGATTAGATTATACACTCGATTTATGATGTCATTAAAGCTTTGATAATTACTCGGGACAGGCTGCGTAGGCGAGTGGGGATTCGACGGGGGGGTCTCGCGGGTTGGGGGGTTGCCTTGTACTGTTTGATTGGATTCCTGGTACTGCGGGGGTTAAGGGATTAAAGTTATGGAGATTAGTTCGCCGCCCGCGGGCGCGCACTTCGTTTATGTTAAAAGGTATATAGAGATGTGTACAGATAAGAGATTGGTTATTGCCAATTGTGATAGCGGGCGAGGTTTTAATTTCGTTGCTCGCCTGCGTGCGTACATCCGCAAATAAACCAATAATTGCTTTTAGTAACCACTGCTCGTATCTCTACTGAAAGCAAAAGCTATTTGAATCCAACTTCTGTATTTAGAAAGAAAAATTATTCATTCTAAAATTAACTTTAACAATTAACTTTAAATGAGTTAATTCTTTAATTAAATACATAACATAATTCATATAAACATAGAATGCTATAGTTATAAGTTTGGAATTTTATAGTTACCTACTCGTTGATTGCTTTAGATTCCGTACCACAAACCCTTTCATTTCTAGAACGTCACGGACAATTTTCACAAATCATATGAATTAGGGTGACCAAGTAAGGTTTTAGATAATACGTGCACCTAATCCTCACCTTAACAACTAAATAGAGGGGCAGCACCAGCACCGACCCATCTCGAGGGCACTGAGGCCTTATAAATTGTTGTAAATTGCGTTAAAAGGGATCAATTTCACCTCAGCAATGTTGTTTCACGTTTAATATTATAATTCAGTCAATTATAACCGTTGTGGCGCATACATTACGAGCAATTTTCCTTCGCGTCGCCCCGGAAGATATGAAAAATGAATATTTTCTCGGAAACAAAAGCTATTAAGGCGACTTCCCTTAAAACCTTATCTATTATGCCTGCATATTTCATAATAAGGTGGAAAATCGTGAGATATCCTTTTTGAAAACATATACAAGTATACCTATAATTGTTAATACTTACTTATTACTTATAGTTTAATAAGTAGGTAAATTAAGCGCTTTTGAATCAGTTAATTTATAATACAAATTAATATATAATACAAATATACATTTGAATAAATCAAAATTAGTCTGGCGTTTTCCTTAATAGATTTCAACCAATGATTTGAAAGTAAGTTGTTGGAGGGGCGCTTAACCGGTCGACGTATCAAAGATGGCCGCCATTCGTAAGTTAATGTCTTTGCAGAAGGGACTGTATTTTGGTAAGCTGCGCTACCATTGGTATTTCTTCTATTTGCTCTCTTTTTGAAGATTATTTATAGATAATTATCTATACAATTTACCGCTTTTTTTTTATTTTCTACAAAATTATTTTTGTAAGATTCATTCACAAAATATAATCTTGACGTTTTATTCATTTTAAACTGCGAATTTTTACCTAATCGCCCAATTATAAAGTTTTTGTAACGTAGCAGTTTTAGTTTGAAACCCATCTAACCCTAATAGTCGTCCGCGAATGGTCCTCCAATTAAGTGTAATGAGGCGACCCGCGACGAAGCCCCTGGTCACAAACCTACATATAATAATAACCCTTGCTGGAACTCCAACTATAGGTAACTAAGTATATACTATACTTATTAACTAACTATACTGTAGCTGCTGTAGCCATACTTATTATTATACTTTTATTGAACATTATAGAACGTTAAATTAATTAGCGAACTACTCAAGCTTCTACTGCGACTCATAAACCTACAATAGTATTACCAAAGTTATTAGTAACGAAAGGAAACCTATGAGGTAGGTATATTGTAATGAACATATGATTGAATAACGATAGTTGTTTTTTTTAACTATTTTCTATGCTAAATACTTTCAAATGAAAAGATCAAATGATCTAATAGGAAAAAAGTAGGTAAGTATCTAAATTGTTTAAAAATTTCGTAGTCCAGAACGCTTCAGAGATGTGTAATTTTTAGTTAGTTACGGAGATAGAAGTTAACTGTTTATAACTATAAAGGTCCAGTTAGGTGAGCATTAAATTACATTCCCACACGGCCTGTAAATTTGAAAGCATCATAGCCGAGGGCCTTCAAAAGTGTATCGGTGTTTATGTGTGCGTATTACGGGACATTTCATGGAAAATTCAAATCATATTTCAGTATACCGCCATTAGAGGGGACGCAATTAGTGTGGGTAGCTTAGGTATAATAGTTAAAAGTGATGCAGATCATAAGTCCAAACGCATTTGGCAACGTATTGTGATCCCGAAACGTCGAACAAACGCCCGGTAATGACGACACTAGAAAAATTTCTGTTGATGTTCATGCATTAGATGCGAATAGAAATTTATTGTTTATTTTTTTAAAAATCACTAGACGGCCTTAATAGAATGCTTAATTATCTACCGCGTACCTATCTAAATTTAAAAACTAATTTGTGATTAAAAATGTTTACGTTATAGGCTCCATTAACCTAATTAAACTTTAAAATTACCCGAATATAAGTAATGTACATTTATGTAAAATAGGAGCCTATTATGTTGTGTACCTAAGTCCCCATATACGTACCAGATAGGTCGTACGTATGGTCCAAAAACTCTTTCCGTGCCCTTGCAAGTTAATAAAATTAAGTATGTATTATTTCAGAACGAAGCGAATGTTTTTCTGCCAATTAAGTATATATTATAAGTATTAAAAAATTATAAAAAAACTATTTTTTAGTGTCCTGTCGCTCCAAAAAAAATCAAATTTTTAAAGAATTATAATTTTAAGAAATGAGTGTCAATATGAATTATAAGTTTTATTTCTAACGTAGGTACTATTAACTAATGCTTTACGTTTAGTTAATTTTGTATTAGTACCTTCCTATACAAGGTTCCGGTTCCGGCTGTCAAACTGTAAACATTGAATACGAGCGGTGCAAAGAAATTTTAAAGTAAAAAATAGTTTATTGGATTATTTGTAAAAAGTGAGTTGAAAGAAAGATAAATTAAGTGCTGTGAAACAATATAAATAAATTATAGAAACTGATTACTAAGGTAATTATCATTGAATAAGTATTTAAAATTCGAAAATAGATTGGAAATAAACAAAGAGGGTAGAAAATTAAAAATCGTATTTAAAATAAATGTCAAAGTTACGGAGTGTCACAAACTAATAATTTACTTTGGACACAGAATAAATATTCATACAATACTACACAGACAATCAATTGACATAGACCACGAAACTTGTGTTTACACAGAATTGAGTATATACCACCATAGACAAAAAAAATATGGATACACAAATGCAAATATGGTTCGAAAAAATGGAGAAAGTAATGAAGAAACAAACGGAGGAAATAACTAATAGATTAACAGAAGCCTTTGAAGAAAAAATTAATGTAATAAAAGTGGAAAACGTGGAATTACGGAATCAAATTGAAACACTTAATTCAAAGGTTAACAAATTAGAAGAAATGGCAAGAAAATATAATTTAATATTACACGGTGTAAATGAAACGGAAAAAAATTCAAAAGAACTAATTGCACTTATAATTAAAACCATAAGAAGTTTGAAAATAGATTTAAATGAATTGGAAATCAGGTCGGCATACAGAATTGGGAAACCAAATGAGAAAAACAAAAGACCTATCCTATTTACAATAACAACTATATGGCGCAAAATTGAGATTTTTAAAAAATAAAAAGACCCTTCCAAACAAAACTTACATATCAGAAGATTACCCAAAGGAAGTATTGGCAAAGAGAAAGGATTTACAGGTACAGCTGCAAGAAGAAAGAGCTAAAGGAAAATATGCTTATATTAATTATGATAAGCTGATAGTAAAGGACAAGAAAATAGAAAAAGCCGAAAAAAGGAAAATGATACTTTCACCGACATCTTTAGGGGAGAGTAACAATAACCCACAAAAAATAAATAAGATCACAAATTTTACGTACGTGAGGAGCCGTTCTGGTTCCCTGTCGAATACACAACTGGAGAAGAACGCTTAGCAATCAGATCGCAGTAACCGGAATCCTATCAACCAAAAATTAAATAACAAGCGCACCAAAATCAACAACCCTTCCCCAAGCCGGTTGGTCACCGTGGGGAAGTACGACCAACCCCCTCCAAGAAATAAAAGTAAAGGCCTAAGAATAGCTACCATAAATGTGAGATCACTAAGTACCCCTGAAAAACTAACTGAATTTGAAATAGCGGTGGACAAACTGAAATGGGATATAATAGGTATTAGTGAAATGAGAAGAATGGGAGAAAAGATTATACAATATAGTGATTACATTTTGTTCCATAAAGGAGAAACGCCAGGACTGTATGGAGTTGGTTTTTTAATTAAGAAACATATTGCACATATGATAGAAGAAATTACAGGAGTTACGGAAAGAATAGCGGTCCTTCACATTAATATCCCTAAAAGTCAAAGCATAACAGAAAAATGGACGATAATTCAGGCATACTCACCAACTGAACAAACCACTAAGGAAGATATTGTTAAAATAGAGAAATTTTATAATGAGCTTCAAAATACCATTCATAAAGGACACAAAAATATAATTGTAATGGGTGACTTTAATGCAAAAATAGGCAAACAAAAACCCGGAGAAGAACATATTATAGGCAAATATTCCTATGGAACCAGAAACAAAAATGGTGATAGAATTATTAATTTAGCAAATCAGAATAATCTATTTTTCTTAAACAGTATACTCAATATAAAAGAAAATAAAAAATGGACTTGGATTTCGCCAGATGGTAAATATAAAAACGAAATAGACTTTATTATGACTAACAAAAAAAAATACTTTAATAAAATTGACATCATTAACCAATCAAATTTTAATTTTAACACGGATCACAGAATGGTCAGAGCGTTTATGAATACATCTCTTATAAGGAAAAATAGACCATTGCAGCGATTAGGAAAACCCTTAACATGCGAAGGAGATGAAAGTAAGCTTATACAAACACTAAAAACAGCTAATAATTACAACATACACACTAAGACAACTAGATATCAAGACACGGTACAAGACAAATATGATTCATTTATTAAAACACTAACAACAGAAACAAAAAGAATTAATAAAACCTATAAAAATGAAATAACGGATGAAATCAAGGAGTTGATTCAGCATAGGAGGTTGCTACTACAGAATAGAAAACAAAATAGGATAGAAATAGGAATGGTAAGTAAAAGAATCAATGAAAGTATTAGAAAGGAGAGAAAAAAGAGAAGGTTGAAATTATTACAAAATCATATAGAAAAAACAGGAGGCGTCAAGAAAGCATTTAAGGAGTTATTAGATTCGAAGGAATGGATGCCAAGAATAAAAGATAACAAAAACAAGGAAACTGGAAATAGACACGAAATAGTAAACATAGCAGCATCATACTACAGAAAATTATACGGAAAGACTGAGGAAAAAGATGAAGAAACGGGAAATAGTAAGCTATACACACGAGTAAAAGAAGAACACACACCTAGAATACTGGTTTCAGAAACTGTAAGGGCTATAAAAACACAAAAAGAGGGTAAAGCACCGGGTGAAGACCAGATCTCAAATGAATTGCTAAAAGCAACAATAGAAGTAACTGCACCAAAACTAACGGAGATATTCAATGACATTTTAGATTCAGAGATTATACCAGCAGATTGGACGAAATCATCCATAATATTATTGCATAAAAAAGGAGACAAAACAGATATCGGAAATTATAGACCAATAAGCTTAATGACAAACTTATATAAAATATTTTCAAAAATACTGTTATTAAGAATAACAAATACTTTAGACGAGAATCAACCGAAAGAACAAGCCGGATTTAGAAGCAAATTCTCAACCTTAGATCACATTCATGTTGTAAAACAAATACTCCAAAAATATAATGAATACAAAATGACATACTACATTGGCTTTGTGGATTATAACAAAGCCTTTGACTCTTTAGATCACAAAGCTATATGGACAGCATTAGAACAACAAGGAGTACAAGGAAAAGTAATCCGTATTCTGCAGAAAATATACTCAAGTAGCACTGCAGTTATAAAAATAGATAAAGTTAGCAAAGAGTTTCCTATTCTAAGGGGTGTCAGACAAGGGGATCCGATCTCCCCAAAAATATTTTCTGCTGTGTTAGAGATGGTATTCCGCAACCTAGATTGGGAAAAATATGGTCTGAAAATTAATGGAGAAGCTCTAAACCATCTTCGCTTTGCCGATGATCTAGTGTTATTTTCCGAAACTAGTAAAGACTTAGAAGAAATGCTTCAACAATTATCAGATGTAAGTATGAGGGTTGGACTTTCTATGAATGCCAAAAAGACCAAAATAATGACTAATTCGGAAAAAAATAATATATATGTAAATGATGTATTAATTGAGTATGTCGAAGATTACGTATATTTAGGACAAATTATTGCTACGAAGGATGCCATGCACAAAGAAATAGATAGGAGAGTAAACAACTCTTGGAAAAGATATTGGTCTCTGAGAGAAGTGATGAAAAACAAAGATCTACCGCTGAAGGACAAAAAGAAAGTATTTGATATTTGTATTTTGCCGTGTCTAACATATGGATGTCAAACATGGGCTCTTACAGAGAATTTATTGAGAAAATTGAAAGTGTGCCAAAATTCAATGGAACGAAGTGTTATTGGAGTTAAACTGAAAGATAGGGTGAAGTTGCAAGATATCAAAGAGAAAACAAAATTTAAAGATCTAGAAAAAACCATAAGGACTCTTAAATGGAGATGGGCGGGCCACATGATCAGAGAACAAATACCTAAATGGACAAAAATAATTACGGAATGGTATCCCAGAGACCAAAGAAGGAACAAGGGAAGGCAAAATATTAGATGGGACGATGAACTGAAGCATACGGCAGGAAAGCTATGGGTAAAAGTGGCAACAAACAGAAAAGAGTGGAGAATCTTGGAGGAGGCCTTTGTCGAAAGACAAATTGTTAACGGAAAAAATAAAATAAAAAGGAAGACGTTACTGCGAAAGGAATGTAATAACTAATTAGATTAGATATAAGTAGATATAAGTATGTAAGTGTAAAAAAAAAAATGTTAACAGTAATAAAGGCTTTATTATTATTATTATTATTATTATTATTATTATTATTATTATTATTATTATTATTATTATTATTATACAATTGTTCTATTTCTTTTATTGTGTTATTATTTCAGCCTACGTAGGCTACATAGTTTAAAAAATATAAATTCAAGCTTCGCAAAGACATTATTCAATGTCGTAGATTTTGAGTAAGGCTGCAGCGTATCGAATCGGGCTTCCGTAACTGGAGTAATCTCGTAAGCCACGGATATTGTCCACTCAAAATAGGCGATAATTATGAAATGTGGCTCCGATTGTCGCTCCATTAGCCGGCTTTGTGACTCTAGCCACAACGTGCTCCGCTCTAGATATGCTAATGCATCAACAGATTACACTTCACACTGGCAGAGATTTATCTGTGGGCGCCTCCTCAGTAACTAGGTACATCCTTCGTATTTACTATATTTTAGTTTTACATAATCCTTACCTCAATTTCCACGCAAAGGTTACCTGATAATATTTAAATTAGGTATCACTTTTTTGAACTAGATTCCACACAAATAACTAAGTCTGAAAATAATTTAAGCACATAATTTCTCAAAAGATAACCACACGTCTTCGAAAAACTGCACAAACTGAACTAAATAGACTCAAACGCAATAATAATCGCAAGAAAGCTCCTTTCAAAAATAACATGAAAGGTGTCGTAAATTCATATTTCACCTGTGAAATTCGATGACAAAACAGTCATAACGATTATTAATATTTGCACAAAACAAGACCAAACAATGAGTGAAAGACTTTCTTTTTGAGTCAGGTGTAATTATTCCCGGGTCATTGTCTGCTTAACACGCGTAATGGCCCGGAACACATTTCTAACGTTCTCTACAAGGTACTTTTTAGTGGTTTACGGTCCCATTAAATTCTTCGGACAAGGCCAAACATTGCGGGATTCCGCCGATTTATTTGCAACGCAATATGGAAAGGTGTGGAAGGTGAGTTGAAATTTCTTTAAACATTGTTTCGTCTTCAATAGAATATTTTTTTGTTTATTACATTTAGTTAACCCATTTAAAAAGGCGTTGAGAAACTGATTCCTTTGTCCGAAACGGTAAGGGTTGCGTATGAAT
Organism: Synanthedon vespiformis; assembly: GCA_918317495.1. Taxonomy (NCBI): domain Eukaryota; kingdom Metazoa; phylum Arthropoda; class Insecta; order Lepidoptera; family Sesiidae; genus Synanthedon; species Synanthedon vespiformis. The sequence continues at coordinate 4,291,308 of OU906954.1, read as the reverse complement.
TTTTTAGCCCAAAAAAATGTTTGTTATTTTTTACGGCATCGACAATCTTCTGCGAACGCGGCCCGATACAAAAGCGTTTTGTTTCGTATTTTTTTTGTTTTGTTTATGCCAGTTAAGTATATGTTTGAAGCCATTGTGTTAGAGGCAGTTTGTTGGGAATATTTTTTAGTCTTGAAAAAATCATTCTAGTGTACGCTCGGTTTTAGGTCACTAGATAAAAATTTATATAGGTACAGTTACTGAAAAGTGTACTCGGGTGCAACTTTTGTGTCAAAATCTGTTAAATTAAATGTGTGTGTGTTAGTGACAATGAAGTTTATATAGTACCTACTAGCTGGTGCCCGCGACTTCGTCCGCGTTGAACGTTGAAGGGTACCCTATGTCCTTTCTGGTGACACAGACAACGTGTGTGCAAAATTTCATGGTGATCGGTTCAAACAAACAAACTCACATTAACATTTATAATATTAGTAAGGATAACATACTCACCACTCAGACAAGCGAAGCTGTACAAAGGTAAGAGAAATGAGGTCCAATAATTTCAGACCAGTTATCATTTTCTATCAGACAACGTCTGATACAAGTTGCAAGTTGTATCTGACACGAACTATCTCAGATTAACGCGATAGGTGTACTGAAATATTGTATTAAATATCTATTATTACCTATAGGTATTATCTAGCTATCGATTTATGATTTTTATACAATATTCTATTCTTAAAGATAGGTTTTTAATATAAACAATAGTAGTTTATTATACATTGTTTGTACCTAGTTTGAGTAAGATTTTTACTTTAATAACATATGGGTGACACTAAAGATTAGAAGGTACAGTAAGAAATTTTTATTATGTATTTGTTACCAAACTATATTTAAATCAAACATACGCTATAAAATTAAAAACGGGTAGGTTAAAACATGATAAACATTCTTTAGATAATATTTGTGAGTTCATAGTAGCTGGTAACTATAAGAGGAATTAAAAACAATACCTAATGGTGTATACAGGAATTGTAGAAATCGATACAAAGACAGAAACTTGGGATTGTCGAAGATAATATTCCTTTGTAGGTTGAAGCTTGCAAAGGAGCTTTGAGAACCCCGCCAGATATCTCAGTCCTGTGGCTATAATTCAAGACAGCGTGTCCGCCGATAACGCTCGCCCTTCCCTCACACCCACAATATCTGGACTTTCAGTGTATAACTTTCAAATTTAAGACAATTTCCAAATAACTTCTTAAAATTCAAATAATGAATGGGCTGTACTGTTTTAGTGATGGCAGATCACAATTTGTTACGCAGACATAATATTAGCTCTGAGCTTGATTGTACGCAGTAGCCACCCTTCAGAAAATCAGAAATATTTGAACAGTTGTGTTTCTTACGTAAGTAAGGGATGTTAGAGTCCATTCCCTCGACCTACCTTACCCTTTATCCCTTACCTTCTATCCCTATCTAGGTTGACAGATGTAATTATACCTATAGGTATAGTAACCTTCAGTGTTGGTTATATTAAATAGCCAAGATAACCCTACAATGAAGCTCGACCGACTTTTAGAATAAAAAATGTAGTAATTTCAATAAAAGTAAGATAGTAGGTATTAATACTTAAGTAATATTGTATATTTAAATAAATAACAAAGTTATTTATAAATGTCTAATACTTAAGTAATTACATTAGGTACATGTACATACTTACTGAAAAAATGTTTCTCCACTGTTGCATATAGATAACAAGACATAATTCACACTTGAATAAATTATTACAGGATTATCCTTGCCGCTTGAGCTCTTTTTTGCTACTACTCGTACTTACCTTTTGTTGGAAATTGAATATTGTTACTTTTGTTACAGAGAAAAGGTAAGGTTTATGTACTTACCTAGGTATTGAATTTTATAAAAAATTGGTAGATGTAAAAACTAATTTCATTTGTTAGGTTTTCATATACGTATATTACGCAAAGATTAAATATTAAAATGTCACCATATTAGAGTAATTTTTAAATAGATTAAAATATAGTTAATGACTCCTCAAGAAAATACGTTACCGTAGTCACGACAAAGAAAACAAGGCGAAATTGCTAAGGAGGACGTTTTTCCAAGGAACACACATTGAAGGGCTTTTATCTCAACTTGACTTACCTACAGTCTGTCACGACTCGCCAGAACGCAACGTGACCGAAATACTTATAAATTATTTTAAAAAAAACTAAGTAATAAAATGTATTGGAATTCCTAGATTACAGCATCTGCCTTAAAATAGCATCTTAGGGACCGTTCACAGAAAAGGTCATAATGTCTTTATGTTACATATTATTATTTATATAAGATAAGTTTTAGCTCATACTGAAACATAAAATTTTTATTTAAATATTCCTAATTTCCTTTTCTAAGTTTTCTCAATACAAATTAATTCCTTCTATAAGCAAAATAAATGTTACACCCAATATTGTAAATGATTAAGATTAGCCGAGTGATAAGTTAAACAAGGTTTGGAATCATTTATTAACTCTTGTTAACTATTCTTACATCGTCATAATTATTATTACCTACTTAAAAGAATGTAAAAGCTAAAAGAATGTAAATGGTGTGATTATGGCTGATCTTTTATTGAAAAAAAAAATGCGTCCCGTATGTACCCTTTGGCAGTTATTATTGACAATCTCATCTTTTAAAATGCATAGCTTATTTTAGATAAATAGTTACTTAGCTTGTACAAGGCAGTTCAATGAGTAGGATATTAAAAAACACTCAGATACGTAGCAACTTTATAATGTCGGTCCTAGAAATTCGCCACAAAATTGAATTCTCCATTTGAGCCGGTGTACGATACTCCAGTGTATTGTTTGAAATTGTTTCGTGTTTGAACTTATGGGGCCGTAAAAGGATGTTCACTATGTACCCGCGTCTAGGGACGATAAAGCAACAACCAAGCCGGTCCAAAGTTGATACCAAGATGTCTATACCTGGATGTACCTACTTAACAAGGAAGTTGGTAAATCACTTCTTATAGTTCTGTAAGAATTATACCTTTTTTAAATTACCTACTATTTTCTTAGTTGATTTCAGTTTGATATATTTATCCCATTAATCCGCAATCTGACTTATAAAAATCTGCAATTTTTATAAGTTTTTCAACAGAGACATTAAGTATTCAAAGTATTCAAGTAGACAGCATAAACGACAACGAATTTAGGTATAGTATACTTACTTACTTACCTAATACCTAATATTACCTCTATTTTTATTATATATATGTATAACCTATATCCTGTAGATAGGTACTTACTACCTTCTGTCATTTATATACAAGTAAGAAATACAAGTGCTATGACATTCCTGATATTAAAAAAGTGATGAAAAATAGTTAGAAGTTAGAGATATTAAGCACCAAAATAGAACCACACAAGGGCTAAATATAAATAAGTCCTACCAGCCTCTATTAATTTGTAAAATATTTCAAAATACTTTCCCCGTATAAATTTCTAAGGTTTCTTTATGAGAGCGACCGCTTAACCAGACCCATTGAAAACTAACTCGCGATTTACCATTTCTCCATCGCAATAGTTATCATTTACAAAATCTTATTTGTAGGCAGCAAATGTTCAACAAAACAATACACGGACCACAAACAATCCCATTTTAAACCCACCACCGAGTTGACGATCTTTTAAATGGGAAATATCGCTATCCAATAATTCACTACATACCTACATACTCACAGATACGTCTGTATATATATCTACCTAACACACAGTGCGATACAATCTTGCGTCGGCGCAACTAACTCAGCGACATTTTAAGCTTGATTGTTGCACTTCAGCTTTAATTCAATACCATCTGTACTTAAACGTTCAGAGTTAAGGTTTGTTTTTGCGTGGCAATATGCGTTAACGTCACTATATTTATACCTACTCAAGGTATAAATATAGTGAGGGATAAAAATAAGTGAATTTATAAGGCAACGGACGATGTGTTGAATATTGTTTTCAGTCCTGACAACGCTGTTTAATGTCTTTGTTCTGGTAAAATAATATCATGCGACGACAATATTTTAGCAAATAAACATAGTTACAAGTAAGTAGATATATAGCATAAACAAGGAAAACAATTATGAACATACGCAAAGGTGACTTTTTGTCTCAATCAAATGCAAGGTCACATTCAGTTCAATAAGACTTTCTTTAAACATCACGTTTAATATAATATTATTGTTTAGGTCTGTAAATAAGCTAAAATAGACTAGCTTTTGAACGCGACTTCGTCTGCGTAGATTATAAAATCTAGCCTAGGTAGGTGTTACTCGCTGATTATGTAAAATCGGTGCATAAGTAAATAAAATAACAAATATTTTCTCATTGTAATAAATATTAACATAGGTAGATAAGAATGTACCTAATAATATTAACTACACGATTGGCTCTCTATATAAAAATAACTTATAAAATGCATAAACATCATATCTACGCTCAAAACACCTGCCTGTTAAAAACAGAAAACTAATCTACATCAAAAACAAAGGGAATGCTGTCATAAAACCGACCATATATATGGACAAGTAAAACCAATGTAAACTGCTAAATGATTGACGATTAAATAATAAGCCACCGCAACCGTAAACATCTCATAAAACAAAGATTAATACACATTTACGGGTGTAAATAGCCTATAACTTTGATTTTTACGACTAAATAATCGTAAAGGAACCCCGGCAAGGCGACCAAGTTAGAAAGGCAGGCGAAAGTTTCGAAGGAGCTGCATGTGTTTAGCGTTCCATCCGCGGTCGGGTTTTTATCGCGGACAATGCAAACGGGAGGCCCGTTTTGATGCACTTTTATTTTATGACGCACTCGTAACATAAAACGAAGAATGTCTCAACAAAACGGTTACAAGTCCATTAGAGGGAGACAGAGTGAAATGTTTTCGTAATTGTTTAATTAATGATGAATTTAATACGAAAATCAAGTTAACCGAAGACATTACGATAAGCCTCTGTGATAAAGTAGGTTATTCGAGCACATAAACTTGACAATTATCTCTTTTATATTTTAAGAAAATAACTAAGTACTTACCTACCACCGGAATCGAGTAGAATTAACCTACCTATTTATTGATTTATTTGACTATTTTTAGCTTTCTTTTGATGGGCCTTGAAATAAGTAGATCGCATGAAAATTTCAAATGTTCTTAATTTTACTTAAAGAATCAAGCTACATATTGCAATAATAAAATCGGACGTAGAGGAACTAAGTATTTAAGGAATTATTTAGACATTTAGACGTACAGGACACAGGATAGACTACTTTTTTCTTTGTTCAACGCGGACAAAGTCGCGGGCGCCACCTAGTTTTAAAATAAAAATTGTATGTGTAAGAAAACCATGTCTTTCTTAGCAAGTTAGTACAGTGTCTATATAGGTTCTATAGAAGCATTACAGTAAAACATCTAATTTCGCCGTGTCCGGTCCCGCACAGTGCGCCCATTAGCGGTTACCCTGGACCCGAATTCGGAGTAATTAAACAAGTGAAATTTTAGCAGTGTCTACTATAAATTTAATAAGGATGGGCTATTAAGGCGAAAATGGACTGAATGTTTGGGTTTGAACAAAAACCGAAATGAGGTTTGTCCAGCGGTTCACTGCGTGAAATTTTGATCATTAAATTGGATCTGAGTAAAGTAATAAATTTTCAAGCTCGATTGGTAAAGGTAATATTACTGCTGAACGGTTGCGTGTTTAGAGACAGTAAATTATTTTAGTAGGTAAGTAATTATAGTCGATGCGGCTGAGTTACATTAAAGAAATTATAATTGCCTACCTCTCATATCAGTTATAAGCATAATTGAATACCTAACAAAGTGTTAAATGCCTATTAATTAGATTCACCTTATAATTAGCAATTTTAGAAACAAGAAAATTATATTAAAATTGTATTTGAATTTGTGTTTTCATTACGGCGGATATTGTGTGATTACTTACCGGTTATATTTTTTCATTTCATTTTTTACCTACGTAGCTAATAGTACCTAGTTAATAGTAAGCACATACATTACCCAAAAAATATTCTTAATGGCAATGGATTCATTTAAATGTAATTAATAATCAATCCATCAATACTAATAATAAATCTGTACCTAAGTGTAGTAGGATGTTCCTCCTTAACTCTTAAACGAATTAACTGATTTTCACGAAACTTGGTAAGTAGATAAATAAACATTTAGACGTACTTACAAGACACAGGATAGGCTATATTTTTTTCTTTTTCAACGCGGACGAAGTCGCGGGCGCCAGCTATTTAATAAAATATATTATGACTATCGTTAAATAATTGAAAAATACTACATTAGTTATTCGTAAAATATATCAAAACTGTGTACATTTACCCCACATTTTCACCATTCAAATAAAGTTGGTCTTAAATACATCTTACACGTGGTTGAACATAGTACTGAAAACAATTTTACTCTGTAATGTAAAATTCTTTCACTTTAGTGCTCGCCAGTTAAGGAAACTGCCTTTAAATAACAATAAGCAACGTTTTAATTGAACAACGGAACCCGAGATTCTCTCTGAGTGCCCAGTAAACGCTTAGAATCGCCCAATAATAATGAAAGTGATGGCAGTGACGCCGCCGTCGTCGGTGTATGAAGTTGCCATTTTGGCTACATAAACAGCCCGTATACAACGTTAACCCGTGCGAACTGATCTCCCGCTGACACTCTAAAGCCTTGTGCTTAGAAACGAAAGTTGATCGGCCGGCGTATCGATTAATAGTGGTAACTCCCACAGCAGTTTCCCCTCCACGCGGCCGGCTCACACGCGTATACAAAATGGCCGACATTTTGTTCTGTTTGTCAGACTTACAACAAGAGGGACAGTGAGCAGTAGCGAATTTGACGCGAATCTTGATATTAGATATGTGCTTGATATCATGATATCTTGATATCATAAAATATGCTTAGCTCTAATTGGCTTGCACACTGGACCTTAATGTTGAACGATAAGTGTTAATGTTAAGTGTGCTAGGATATGGCTGTTTTGAATAAATAAATTAATTATAGAAAAATTTATTAATTAAAACTTTTAAAAAAAAGAAACCATTTTAAAACAAATTCAAAATTCTTGCATCGATCACTGGGCGACCTCATGGCTCATGGTCAGCAAATTAATAAAAACACTATCAAATAATCATTCAAATTCCAGTTTGCTTGGATTGGAACCTTTCCTAAGGGACCCAAGCTAGATATGACATAATACTTACAATTTGTAAATAATTTTTAACAATTTACAAATTTTAAACAAGAATATTTTATTTAAAAAAAATATATTTTTTTTAAATTAGGAATTAAAGCTTTTGCAGCGTTAGGTACCTATATGCATTATGCTTCAGAACAGTAGAAATGTTAGGTACTGAAACGTTGTGATCCTATGGCTGAGGGAATCGGTATTGACAAGAATCGGTACCTACACATGTATTTTAAATTATGTACCTATATGTATAAAACATAAGTATTGAAATGACAAGATTGAATTGAAGCAACAAGGCTCCTACAGTACCTACACACTTAATGTAGTTATTAGTGTGTAGCATAACTAAACTAATATATACTTACAACAAGATTTATGCATCTTATTGTTATACGTACTTAGTTGTTTAGTAGATATATAAAAACTATAAATAACACTTTCGTTTCATAATCAATTAGTCAGTTCGTATAGTGACTCATGAAAATATATTCTGCGAATTTACTCAACATTAATTCTAGAAGTGCCACCATGTAAACCCTCTCTAAAAAACAAAATACCAACGAAACTCCAAGTTATTTTCGTAAAGCAGAGGGTTGGACGGCTCGGCGCCTGTTTTCTTTCCTTTTCTGTTTTTCTACTAAATAGTCTATACATTATACTTACTGTGCACATTGAAAATATTTTATACAGGTAAATAGGTTCATTTAATCCATTGTCGCTATTCAATTTGTAATTACATTCCAAAGAAACATAGCAGTCCATCTCGCAACGAAAACAATAGATACATCACTGCGGGGATCGTGAAATGAATCAAACTCCTGCAGCGTATAATAACGTTTACAAAATTGAATAAGGAAATAGAATGGAATAATAATTTTCATTGAATACAAATGCGGGTAACCAGCGGCATTGCTGAGCCACTAAACAATGCTAGTCTCACACAAAAATATCTCACATACGAACCCATTGTATCTCCGCGGTTACAGAGACGCATATCTATTTTATTTCCACTCCATTGGTGTAAGGGGATAGCGTTCCTAGTGTATGTAAAACAAATTCAAATAAGAGTGGGATGGCGCATGGAGCGAGCTCTATTGTAAATCGCTTCCAGACGCGTTTGTAGGCGAGAGAAATTCGTGTCTACATAACATAGATAGGTAAGTATATTCTATATTTATCTAGTTAGGTAAGTACCTAATGTTACCTGCACATAAATTTCATTCACTTTGGCTAAGTTTTATTTAACTGCTTTATCAGTAGCCAAATATAATTATGTATTTAAATATAATTTTGAAAACAGGCCTCTTCTCGTGTTAAGATATCCAGTATTCTGTAGAATGTAATGAACGTTAGCATAACTAATCTATAACTTAAGAGCTCGTTGGATTTTATTTGTTTAATTACAAACAATTATCAAATATATAAGTAATTAATGAACAACCTGATATTGAAAAAGTAGAAGTTAGTCCCTCTATACTTGTTCCCCTCTTGTGGCAGTAGATAACTAATTCAAAAAGATTCATATTCTTACCTACTACTGAACTACAACTGCTAATTAATTACCAATCTATACTATTAAGTATATACTGAAGAGTTTGTTTGTTTGGTTGTACGCGCTAATCTCAGGAACTACTGGTTCCAATTGAAAAAAAAAATGTGTTGGATAGTCCAACACAAATATTAACGAGGAAGGCTATAGGCTATATATAGAGAACGCGGACGAAATCGCGGGTACCAACTAGTGTATGTATATGATAAAAATAAATTCTTAAAAGCATGAATAGTTAAGTATAAATAGATTGCATGAATCTATTAGTTATACTTAAAGCAAGTGATGAGTTCACACCTATTAGATAAGACTCTATATTGAAGCATTGATGAAAACAATCGTGCGATTACTACGCTCTTAGCGTCGGTGTGAAAACAAACAACGTTGCGCGAGAGTTGAATGTTAAAACTCATCGGCGCCGGCGCACGTGTGGTTGAGGCCACCAATTCGTATCCGGACTTTGTTAGCGTAGGCTACACTTTGCTGACGGATAAAGCGTCAGCATTCCAGTATAAATCTGAAATTAACATGAAATATAAATAGATTTTAAATAAGATAAAAAATCAGGTATTCCTTAGTGACTAAAAAGAAACGATGATTATACCCAACAAAACTATTGACAAGCCATTGTCACATAGCATATCCACAATGCGTATTAATTTATCATTTGATAAAAGCTCGGGAAATGTTTTGAATCTTGGAACAGACTTTTGAATCCGAGTGGAAACTAACCTATTTATTTCCGTTTTTAAATTGAAAAAATCAAAATAATAATTATTATATTTTTTTTTTATTAGAGATGGGAAACAGTTTTATTATTATTTAAGGACAAACTAGGTATAATTAATAATGAATATATTATTTCAATGATAAATAGTTATAAAAATAAATTACATTTGGATTCATTATACCATTTAGGTGGTACCTGGTTTAAAACTTCCTTTAATTTACTAAATGACCCATATATGCATAGTCTTTTGTGTTGTGATATTTGTGATAAGAATGTACGAATATAAATTAATTATATAAAAAATCGTCACGAAAACATGTCGATTATACCTACCTATATTATTTATGATTTGGATGTAGAGCAATGTCGCAACAGAATTACTAATAATAATAATATCTACTTTATGTAGGTAACTGGTACGACAAACCAGTTTAAAAGTCATTTTTGAGGAAATATTGTTCACATAACTACTTATATAACAATTAGGTACTTACATACTTCTTATTTCAAGCAGCAAAAGCTATATTGGAATTTATCTACCCATAAGAGTTAAGTATACGATAGTAACTCTTATTTAATCTGAGGTTAATTCGGTAATGTAGATACCTACTTATTCATTTCTTTATATATTTATATATACCACAAAATCATATACCTAGGTACCTACCTAAATGTTTAAAATGTTTCTAAATAGTCGCTTGAAAGGTATGTTATTAATGTCGGTATAACAGAAATTGAATTTCACTAACATACATATTTGGCTAACATAATTATCTATTTTACTTCGTTATTTATGTATTACATAATAAATAACTATTTGAGTAGGTATGTGTATGATGCATGCATGTTTATATGGGCAATTGCATATATTATCAGTAATAGGTAGGTATATAATTCAGTACAATTAATTAAGTAATAAATCAAAATTATGGAATGCACTTGCTGCTTACAAAGCTACAAATACAAATACGAGTTTTCAATTGATCTTTTATATAAGTAGTTAGGTACCGAATATTTTTTCAAAAATGAGTAGGTATGAGTAGAAATATAGTTTCTTCTATAGGTATACAAAAGTAGTTATTTTTGGGTAATACCTACTTAAATATAAATACTTACCACAAATTGTATCTATGAAAATACCTATCTATTCCTCTGTCTGTAGTAGGTAGATACAAAATAAATAATCAGAAACCCTTCTTTATTTAGAAAATGTCTTTCACCAAATTGTAACAACATCTGAATACTGACGAAATATTAATAGGTTAGGAACTAATATTTATTTCAAGCGAACGACTTGGAGCTGACCAGCTTCACTGAAACCCAAGTGTTGGTATTAAAAGTGTATAAGACATTATACAGCGGGCATGTACCGCAGGCGGTTCAAATTATATTGGCCGTGGAGGTGTGCGTGGTAAAATTATCGTGTTCCGTCGGCCGGGAAACGGGGCACGTGATTCCGAATTTAAATTACCCAATCAATTTTTAATTTTAAACTTGGAATCTGTGGTTTTCGACTTGTTTGCGTATGTACGTACGTACCTACCTACTCAGCAAGAACAAGAATCGGCTTTAGGCAAGGCAAAAAAGCACAAGTTCAACATTTAATCTTATAGGTATTATAAATTTTTATTTTTTTATAGTTTGAAATGATTGTAAAAGTATATAAATGCTACTTTAATAAAATAAATAGTGAAAATATAAGTAGGTACCTACCTAATAGTAACATTTTCGGGTACCTACTCTGGTCTTGAAAAAAAATTTTTTTTATATATTTAAATCTTTATAGATAGGTAAATATTTGTAATAAATATTATGTATCACTTTTAACGTTTAATTAGAAATGCCTTAGAAATTTAAGGCATTTTTAATTTATCATTACTAGGCATAGACATACCTAATTTATTAATATACCTACTAAGTATTAGATTATTACCTATGTAATTCCGTGTTCAAACTCTAATCGACATTGTTTATTTTTATTAAGTATACTTACCTACTTAATAGGATATTGTCTCTATGAAGATACCTGACTTACACTTAGAGAATAGAGATATACCTACCTAGGTACATAGTAATTTCAATGGTAGATATGTAGATACCAAAAAAAAGTCAATTAGGAAATAAAACAAATACTATATTATTTTAATACTAAATTATAAACACATTTATTTATAAATAACAATTCAATATCATGCTATAAGTATATCTGCACCATTCGCACTTACTTTACCACCGTAAGAGGAAGCGAGACAGAAAGAGATATATCGATCTCTTTTATTTGAGCCAATGCCCGGCTATTTGTGTGAACTATAATGGCGTACGTGCAACAAACACAAACCTCTATATTTAAATTATTTAATTGATATTTGTATTAAAGAGAACACTATTTGTAACAAATAATATCACTGAAGAACATTTTAACACAGTTTTCACAAGTTATAGATATAAAGAAAATAATAAAAATACATTTTGAAATAGAGACAATCACATTGGCTGTTCTTCACACTGCGCATCGGTCGCCATATACAAATTCCTGTGTTCAGGGACGCACTTACCCCTCAATATTTTAAATTGTTTTCTATATAATATTTATCACTCAAAAAAATTTTCATTCTATGCTTGGTAATGGTTGTATCTAGTTACTAGATAAATTAATTGACATCGATGCTTCGCACAACTTTATTTACTTTTTCGGTATTTTTAAAATTACCTATATTTAAGAGTATTAATACATTTTTATTTATAGATCCTATATTTAGATTAGGTATTGAATTCACCATAAGTTAAAAAGTATAACATTAGTACGAACATTAAACCTCAGTTGTTCTTGTTGCTATTATTCCTACTTGTATGTATATATTTTATATTTTTTTTATAATAATAAAATTAATAAATATAATAATAAAATTTATCTAATATAAAAAAAACCAGGTGCGTTTATGAAAATGACAAAGCCCATGCAAATCATCTACATAACACCCATACACCCATACACTCATGATCCATAAAGTTATGTGAGATTAGTACCTATACCTAGATCGTGTTGTGAAAGAAAGCCGTCAAATAGGATTTATAAGCTCTCCAGGTGGTCTCACTGTCAAGCATGGCTTCAACCATGCTTGACAGTGAGACATCTCCACCACCCAGCGCCACCCTCAACTCCCGACGCTGGGTTCTCCAGGCCGAGCATTCCTCGAGAGTATGCTCGGCCGTATCGTTGGGGTCGCCGCAGTGATATTTCAAAGAAATACCTAGGTATGACTTTTCTTTTATTAATTTTTAAAAGCTCAAATTTAAGGCCATTACAAAAACATACTTCTGCCTTCTTAATTGATATTAATGAAAGTTTGTAGAATTTAGATGTCGGTAGGTAGGTACCTACGTGGATAGCTCTATGTAGTTTGGTTACGTATGTGCTGGATTTAAATTAAATTCATCACATTTAGTACTTATATAACATTATGTAATATACCACATATATTTTAATAATAGTTTAATTTTGACATTTTATTCAAATAATAATGATGTGGTTATGAATTTATGGTCTGATTGTCATTGATGGGATTGAATTTATATTGAATATATAGTTAGATATTACCTACTTTGACTTATATAATTAATTGAATTTTAAGTGAATACTCTGCATCTTATCTTTATATGTTATTGTACATAAATTTTTATTACTATTATTGTAAATGATTCAGTTTTGAGTAGGTATAACGCGTGTATCGTTTTAATTATTATTATTATTTTTCTAATTTTTTTTAAATGTAAACTTGTAATGTATAACTTATGTATGTGACCTGGCTAATTTTGATGTGCTGTTGGTATTTAAAATAAATAAAAATATTATAATAATAATTTGAAGTTAATAAAAGGTAATTAATTTCTTGTGATCAAAATACCTCCCTGTGCGTGTACGCTCCGCCCATTACTGGCAACAAAAGTTGGCGGCGCTCCTTCAAAACATCTCGTTTGGAGGCCATTTTGACGATCGGGCGCGAAAGAGATAGCATAATCGGACACATCGTAACGACCGCACGTGCGTGAATGAGACCATTATGCAAAGTTAGTTTAGTTTTAATGTGGCAGTTGTATAACGGGATGATAGTACGTTTTGTGTAGTAGAAATGGCTGATACCGACGGGCGCTTAGGCCAAAATAATTAAAGAAAGTAAGACTTAAACTTATTTTTAATAAAAATTAAATGTAATTATTAAGTAATTTATATTATACTGTGAAAATAATTTTATAAGCCTTTATAACTTTACCTAAGTATACATTTGCTAAGATTTAATTGAATTTAATAGTGCAAATGATTTTATTTCCTTTCTAGAACTATAATCTCGCTTTATAAAATTTTTATTTTAATAAAAGAAATAAAAGTAAAACAGTACAATACAGTAAAAGTATATCTACAAGACGTGGTCTGTCGCATTCCAAAGAAAAAATAATAATATACATGTACAATTTTGTAATGTACAAATTATAACAGCTATCTACCTATTTCTTTATTTTATAATACTAGAAAATTAATCTATGAACTATAACAGTGCCTAATTAAATGAAACTCATAAAGTAAAATACTTATATAGGAATTATTATTCATACATGTAGGTTACATTATATATTATACTTAGATACTTAAATAAATCTGACTAGTTAAAGTTAGAGATGTTTAGTGCAGTACTTACACTGTTATTTTATTTTTAAGCCCTTCCCTTAATTAGAAAAGTAAACAGAAATGTACTAGGTACTCAACTACACTAATTAAGTATTGAGATTTTTTTTATATAGATATCTACTTCATTATAATAATCTCCAGAACAAGTTGTCGCTTATATTCTGTAGATTCGTAAATTTAAGAAAAAACCAAGGCTAAGGAAAGCTTACAGGATATTTTAAGTAGGTATAATTATTTTTAAAATATCCAAACAAACATATCTAGGCAACTGAAGTTGTTTATAGAATTTTCAAAAGGTTAGGTAGCTTTGTTCTGAGATTTACTTAAAATTTAGAATCTAAATAATCTAAACTTAGAATCTAAATTTAGAATATTCTATAAATAGGTAGGGTGTATGCATTGATACCTAATAAGCATTCTGTCTGTGGCCAAGACTTGTGTATCGAACGAGATTCAGCCATTCCATAATGAGTTCAACAAATGCAATCTAGAAAGAATCTAAGGAGGAAAGATTTAGAGCAGCTCAACACTGACTTACCTACCCATCGAGTAGGTTGGACGCTTGCGTAAGACAGACGCTCGTTTAGAATGGACTCATTTCGAGGCGCAAGAACTCTCAAATAACAGTGAAGTAACAGCACTTGTGCTGCCTTTTTTAATATTATTTTGTACAACATGATCTAAAGCGCATTTGGCTCTTTTATCTATAGACGATGATAACCTCCTACGACCCAACAGACCATTTGATTACAGATTGTCTAAATGTTCACATAGTAAAAGAAAAAGTGTATATTATTCCTTATTCTCTCGATTGTCTAGGTAAAGTAAAAGATTTTATTTTTATAAGTAGGTATATTATTTTATAAATATCTATTTATTTTATTAAAAACAGTTACCTATGAAATAATTTAAAAACAATAGGTATACCTACTCTATTTAAGCAGACAACATTGCAGTTGTAAGGTAATTTAGTGACTGAAAAGTTTAGTGCAATTTCACACCGTTGCCAGCCATCAAATCCACATTTATGACTTCTCCATTCATTCAAGTGCTCTGTGATTGTCGTGAATGCGTCGTAAAATCCTGGGGGGCGCCATCAAATGACGTCATGTCAGTTTGACTCTATAGCAGTTCGGCCGCTCGCCGTTAGATGGCGCTGAAACAGAAAGTTGCGGCGAACGCTCGTAAAAATAAATTTTATTGTTATTACGAAAATAAAACGCTTGTCGTCAATTTAAACATCATTTTACTGTGTAATAAGATTTATTTTACGATTAACAAGTGCTTGATGAATTTATATGAGCGAATGATGAATAAAGCCATAAAATTTCCTTTTACGATCATGTTATCGCGTTTCTATTGGCATTTATGTTTCTTCTTGGATACGTGTGTTGTTCTTGCGTAATATAATTTTATGAGCATGTTGAATCATTACAAAACATAAACATATTCTGTCTGCTAGACGTCTAAGTGCGATAATATAATATTTTGTTGACGAATTAGGTTAGTCGAGTGTTTTTGCTTTGTTTTTAGTAATTATTTATCTACGTGTTCTATTTATCTACATATATTGTTAATGGTTATTTTCACACAAAATGTTATCATAAAAATAAAGCGCCAATTTCACCTTGACCCATGATTGGTGTTCTCTTTGATGACGTCGTCATTTACCCAAATTACGATAGATGGCAGTAATTAAGAATTGCAAAAATTATCGCTTGTATATTTTTATAATGAAACAAATTATGTCTTCACTGCAATCTCAATGCGTAAGTTATTTAAAAAGAAATAATAAAATCTAATATATAAACATTTAAAGGTAGACGCGATGCGTAATTACAGTGTTTCAATATGTTTTAATTTAATTTTTCTAACACAGATGGAGCGACTGGTAAACTATACCTAAAGTTTATTCATAGTTGTACTTATGTACCTACATACAACTATAAACAAGTAGTACACAGTCTGAAAATTAATTCCAATTTTAATAAATAATTATTTACCTACTTACATATTACATAATTTTATTACGAGCAAATTTCAGTCATCCTAGGTATTCATCATAACTAAGTACCTACCTATGTTGCAACAAATCCCAAATACCTACTATCTAATTTAAGAGACTGGCGACTGGCGCTACTAAACTTTGGTAGGTAAGTATGTTCCGAATCAGTATTCTTAATAATTAGTATCTTTAATCATTACTTATTTATACCTACTACTAGCAATTTACTAGCGATTCGTCCTCGGCTTCACGTGGATATAATTTTATTTTGAAAACTAGCTGCTGCCCGCGACTTCGCCGCGTATAAAAATTAGATAAAAATGTATTCTCAGACCTACCAAGATATAAAATTTCATAAAAATCGGTAAAGCCGTTTCGGAGGAGTATGGCAACTAAGTAACACTGTGACACGAGCGAGAATTTTATATATTAGATTATATACCTACACGAACCTTTCATATTTGTCCTTTCCATTAGTGAAAGCCATATCATAATCGGTTTAGAAGAAGTTAGAGGAGAAATATGCCTTTGTCTGTTCCACTTAATAAAGTGGAACAAGTGGACAAGGACATAAATCCCTAAATATTTGGTTTCAACCATGCACAGACTGTTACCCACTTAAGTAACAATCATTACACAGAATAAATAAAAACCACAAACAATCCAGTTAATTGGGCACTTATCTACACTTCATAATATACAAGCGATTCTTCAACTAGCCATTACCGACGCTTCAATATTCATTGGTGTTATCATAACATTAAGCAAAGAACCAATAAACCATTGATATTCAATAAAGAGGTGGAATTACTGTAATAAAACTGAACTTACAACCGCAACCAAATGTGGTAGTATTATCAACTAAAGCCATTGTCAATATTAGGAGCGATAAATACTAACCATATCCATATTATGCGGTTTAAGAATTTCTACCTCAAAGTACACCTATCCTAGATATAACTCCTTTAATCAAAGCTTAATCTAATTAAAAGAACCGATCAGAAACAGTCTTAATACACCGTCGACCCGCGACCCACATCAAATCCTTCCGGCTCCAGCGCCCTTCGGCTTCCCGTATTATGTGTCTTCCCCACTGCCACTTCAGCTTGCTGATCCACCGGCTTTAATTTTCTTTCGTCTACAGATATCCTCAATCCTGATTCGATCTCGCAGTGCAACCCCGAGCACAGAGCCTTCTCCATAACTTAATCTTACACGCATTCTTACGCGACCCATAGTTAGAGCGACCATTTCAGTGGCATATGTCATCACTGGCAACACAAACATTTCGATCGACATTTGTCAATTGAGGAATTTTGAACGAGAAAATGTCTCGAAGCTTTCAGAACGCTGCCCATCCAAGTATACTTGCCATCAAAGTATTATGTAGGTACTTACATCTTTTACTAATTCTGACTAATTCACAAACTTTTTCCAGTTTATAATGGTGACAGTGCAGACTAAATGAAGACGCAGTTGCTGCAAATGCCGTTTGTTTGATTGTTGCTAATTCTGTATTACATATTTAATTCAAGGCGTAATCTGATGAAGACATAAACTATCAGCAAGTCTTTATCTCTATTAAGCAGCCGATACTTTGAACAAGTCAATAATGGTACAATAAACGTCTAAAGAACGGCATAATAACAAACCGCGTGCATCGCTGCCTGCGACCATAAAGTTTCCAATTTATATATCGAGGTTTAGCCCCGGAGGCGTATACGAAATAATCTGTGTCTTGTCACGGTAATATGTAAAGATACAGTAAGCATTTGTGACAATACTTACTATCTATAGTAATGATTTCAATATAGGCAAACAGCACAAAGAATAAGAAGGTAATCTAGCTAATAGGTATTATTTTATATTATACTATTATTTATTAGCAGGTGCCTGCGACTTCGTCCGCGTTCTCTATAGCCTACTATAGCCTTCCTCGATAAATTGACTATCCAACACAAAAATAATATTTCAATTCGAACCTGAGTTCCTAAGATTAGTGTGTACTACAACCAAACAATATTAGTTGTGACATATATAACATATGTTTGTACTACAAATTTTTAAGTTTAACCAAATATGACGTGTTAAACTTAAAAACTGTCGAGTAAAACTATAGTGAAAGTGCCACGTCACAATACCTACCATCACTCATATGTACCTACATTGTATACTGTGGACAAAAAAAAATCGCTTTATTTTTCTATTCGACTAAAACAGCAAGTATCAATCACGAGTTAGAGCGCATTTCTCCTTTTCAAACTATATAAAAGTTATCAAGGTGTATAAGAATATCTTTCTAAACTGAAGTAACACCAGGAGAGATTTGATGACACTCTCGCCATTGTTACGGCACAAGTGCTGTTATTTCATACGGTGGTTTTCTAAAAAGGCGTGGTAGCCCCCAAAAGACAGCTCAGATCACAAATGCAAACCACAGTGATCCATGCCATTAATTAGGAGGTACTTAAGTACACCTTACATAGTTTACTCACGGTGCCTTTCCACACTATACTGTGTGCAAAGCGGTGTGTTTACAGTGAGTTCTACAAACGGCGCAATTCACGTGACGTTTACGAGCGTTCAAGTGGTAGTAAAAATCGTGTTTACGATGGCCGCGCGTGCCCTGCGCCCGCGCTGCCCGTATGCGAATATCATCACATCTGTCGTTGAATGAAACATTAGATTTTTTTAGCATGTTAAGTTGGAGTGGAGCGGCTTCTTGGGTCCATTTTTTTACTACGTGTTTACAACTTCAAAGAGGCGTCACACAATCATTAAACAAGTTAATAGTTAAAGGAAGTTAAGCACTTAAGTTTGTACCACACAGTAGCTACCTACTTGTATTGAGTAAATACAATATATTTTATGAGAATAGGCATTTCTAACAAACCCATGAGACTTGATTATAAAAATTATATTACTTATTAACTAAGCATTTTTATGAATATTAATTACAAGAAAATGTTTGTAGCATTCTAATACTTTGAGACCAAATGGGAATTTCAATCAGATTCTTGTTGGTCGATTTGTAAGTAGATCTATTAAATAGGAATGTAAATCCAATACGTGGGCTCTAGAAAACATTTCTTTCAACATTATTTCACTCAATTGCTAAAAATACATGACAGTAAAAAAATTATGGATAAATTATTTGAATTATGGAAAATTTAAAATAAAAGGGAAACCAATAAATATTGGAAGCAATTTTCGACCAGTGAATGTTATATAAGAAAATCCTGTATGTCATTGACTATTAAGTATTACTTCTAATAATAGGAGCAAATACAGTAAGTAAAACTTTTTAAATTAATTGTGACTAACTAATGAACGAACTATTGACATTTTTAAGACTTGACTAAGAAAATTGTATAGCGATCTAATCACTCAGGTATACTTAGGTATAACCTACGAACTCCGTCTGCGAATTCCCTTAGGTATAGAACACTATATCGTCAAATAGCACGATTACTTTTCGGCTTTCATTGAAGCCCTAAACATTTAAAACCCCTAGTCAAACCTTGGTTTAACCGGTGTCCATTATCTTCCCATTACTTACCTACGTTGTGTTCATTTCTCGTACTTTTGGGACCTGCATGATTGATAGCGCCACTGCTAATAGGTAATCAGTTTGATGTCGAAAGCGAATCATGAATGTCATCTATACCTATTTGAGCTCCAATATAGGTATCTAATGTACTTATTTTTGAACTGGTTGAAAGTCTCATGGGTAACCTGTTTCTCTCTGGAAACTCTGTTAAAGAGAAACTGGCAATATGAAGGCTTGATTGGTGATTCTAATTTATTATGTGAGATAGATATAGTTTTAGAATTTGAATGTTTCAATTAGGGCGTTTAAAAACGTATTTGTCAAATAGTATTTATATTATGTAGTGTTTTGGTTAGAAGGCATGTTGAACGTCGTGTAATGTTAATAAATACTTAACGCCATGGAGACCTCGATAATTAATAAAGGAGAATAGAATAGAGAAGGAGCGGGTAGGGAAATCGGACCTAGAATTCCAGTAACTCACCGAAACACAGCAGTATCTATTAGTATCTACCAGCTACCTATTTTCATTCTATATTGCCAATGACCTACGTCTTCAAGTGTCTGGCGTCTGCTCATATAAGTACCTAGTTAAAGTTTGAGTCTAATTTGATAAACTTTAACATTTAAGTTACTTTTAAAACTTTCCATTTAAGCTTTCAATGCTTTTAGGCATGTTGAAGTTAACAATCCTTGAATTTTTACAAATTTTAAAATCATGCACAAATCTTAGGTATCTACAACTACATCGTATGTACATCGCATCTGCATCTATAAGATATCTACTATTATTTAAATTAGGGAGAATCGATATAGGGAGATTAGGTATTTACCTAATTAGGTAGGTATTTCTACCAGAAACAATAAATTGAAAAATAAAATAAAACTTAGCTAGGTACCTTAAGTAGGTACTAAGTATAACCTTTAAAGATCATCTTTCTCGTTGCTCTGGCTAGTGACAAGACATCAGTTTTCTTGTTTACCTTGTACAGGAACTTGTCTCTGCAGCAAAAACAAAATTGCCGTCTGACTAAAAGTCGCAGTTCCCTGTTCAATTAAGCCCTATTTTTAATGACGTCTTTGATGAGTGCTTGGCAATTTACAATTAGCAAGTTTTTCTTGCAGCTCTAACTTTTTGAATCAATCGGACTCGACACGCATCCAAATAGGATGTTAAGTATCCTGTAATTTGTAAAACGACGTCTCAACCGACATCTGTCCGGTATTTCTATGGACTCAAATTGGCCGATAACATATGAATAAAAAAAATCGCTGCATTCCTTCCCGCCCTTTTATTGGTGAATATTTGTTTAAGGTGACTGCAATAAAAATGTGTGCGAGTCTCGAAGTCGGCCGCTCCACCGGAGCCATTCATTCGTTTGATGACTTCATTTGAACGCGCGAACTGAGTGCTCTTGCGATAATGCTCTATTGTTTACCCTTCGATAGTGCGCCCTCCGTTGCACGCGCCACACTGCGCTAGAAAGAGACAGCCATATCTCTATCAATGTCGCGCGCACCTAAGCATGCCGCAGATCGCGCCCTGTCTCGCTCACACATGCCCGCTCCGCTATTGTACGAACGCGACAGTGATACTACTCGTAAAAACAGGTAGTAGAAGAAATAATAATCATCTTTACGACTTCTCACTCTATTCAGCACCTTGTTACGATACTGCGCGCTCATTGTGGCTCGACCGAGGAGTGGTTGTAAAATCTTTTCTTTACTCGCCCGTTTCACTAATTGTACGTTTATGAGTTTACGACTTGCGGGTCGGCTTTACGGTAGTAGAACCTTTATTTGGCTTTTGTCGCTTTTTTTTAGTGTTTTGTTAGCGTGGGATGTTGCCATAACAAAACAAAAATCAAATCATTTTGGTCTATTGTATTATTTACACTTGTAATTAACTAAGTATATAGATTGAATAGACAATAGGTACATACATTTTGATTGCAGTATTAGAGAAGGTATTAGATGAATATGACGGGCTGAGAAGGGTCCACGTGCTTAGAAGGATTGATAAGGAAGAGAAGAGAGAGCGTAACTGATAATATTGATAGTGATTAGCGAAAAGGGGACGGAGCAATAGTCTGTCGGTGTAGATGGCAGGCGGCGCGCGGGGCGGCGCGCGTGTCAGTACTCAAGACTCAGTAGACTGCGTGAGCCGGGCCGCGCTAGTCGCACACGGCATACACTCGCGCGAACCCGACACACGCGACCGCAAACTTCGCTCGCGAACACGCGTCCGATTCCAAATTTAAATTTCCTCACTCGCAACATATCCCTCGAAGAGAGCACGTGACCCACCTCAACGAAGCAGAGACCACACGGCGCCACGGGCGTTTAAAAAGTCGTAAAACCCGCGGCACGCGCTATCAAGTCGTAAAATAATCGTAAAAAGTAAACACACATCAACCGGCCTTTATCGCCAGCGAAGCCCATTATGACACTTGAGTGACGTTTAACAGCCAATAAAATTATCGAAAATTAATTTCCATACAGTGACATTGGCGGAGGTCGCTTTATCACGGCACGTGGGGCCGCGATGACATAAGTGCTTTCCGAGTGACGTTTGTGTTAGTGACCGATCAGAATGAACTCCTATTTCGAGCAGGGTGGTTTTTACGGGGCGCACGGGGTGCACCAGGGCGGTGGTGGCGGTGACCAGTATAGGGGTTTCCCGTTAGGGTTGACGTATGCTCAGCCCCACGCACTTCACCAGCCTAGGCCTCAGGACTCGCCGTACGATGCGTCCGTAGCGGCTGCTTGTAAATTGTACGCCGGCGAACAACAGTACGCCAAAGCCGATTGCTCAAAGACCGGTGGCGAACAGCAGAACGGATATGGCGCTAAAGAGTGGGGTTCCGGATTGGGAGCACTCGTGAGGCCAGCGGCGTGTACCCCCGAAGCTCGATACAGCGAGTCTTCAAGTCCCGGTAGAGCACTTCCCTGGGGAAACCAATGCGCATTACCGGGATCAGCAGCAGCTGCAGCCCAACCCGTCCAACACCAGCCCACCAATCACACCTTTTATCCTTGGATGGCCATAGCAGGTATGTAATAATATATTTAAATCTAATAATATATTTAGACCTAAAAATCTGCTTCAAAAAATTTCACTTTGTATTACCTAGGTATGATATCTAAAAAATAATTCATTATGTAACATAGGTTACTATAAAAAAAATCACCAAATATATTTCCGAAAAACTTAATCGCTTTCGTTACTAATGGGCTTAAATTAATTAATGATTAATAGTGGAATTAAAACCAAAATGCCGAAACTATCTTCTCTAATAGAAATGCACTAAAATGTTGCTACATTAAAATTGGGACCACACGAACTATAAAATATAATCTTATAGGATTCTTATAAGCAGGCTTGAATTTCGTCAGAGAGCGCCCACCGACAACTCAAGTGTTAATAAAAAAAACACATAAAACGAACGACCTGCTTTGACAGTTTATTAGAGCGTCAGTATTGATTCATTCATAAATTAATGTCTACATCAAAGTCTTTCAATAGTAATAATAATAATTATATACCAACTTAAAACAGTATAAAATTTTATTGCCTTTATATTTTATTTTTACGACATTGTTCTGTAAATATTTATAAAGACAAGTTACTTTTTTTATAAAGAAGCTGACAAAATATAAGTTAAGTACCTATTATTATTATTAAATATTTTATAATTGTATTTATAATATTAAAATGTTTAGGTATGAAGTATTTTGTATTAATGTGCAAAAATGAAAACTAAAAAAAAAAACTTTTTTAAATGTGCCAAAATGATTTATGAAACCTAAAAAGTTTCGTTGGTACTGTATCCTATTTTCTATTTCTCCCCTTGAAATGAATACCTACAAGAATTTTATTGCAAGAATTTCGGTTTTAGAGTAGGTAACTAATATTACAATATTTAGAATTTTTCTATAACTAGAGTAAAAAACAAATAATAAAACCTACTTTTTTACATGTATTAAATTATTATGATACCTAATATAATAAAAATTATAATTATGAAAATTTTATATGCCTAAAGTATCCTCGGCTAATTGGGAGCTGCTTATAGAAATTAAATTAAATAAGTTTATTTTTAAAGTAAGTTCATAAATAAATCCTATAACTAATATTATAAGTGCGATGTTGAGTTTGTTTATAAGCGTTCATGTTTGAAATTTTTTAGTATACACGTTTATGGAAACAGAAAAGGACATAGGGTACCTTTCATCCACTACAAAGAAAGTACTGTTTTCGAGCATCATCTGAAATTAAAAATGAAAATTCAACGCAGCACAAAATACAAATGAGCAATAAAATTGAATAAATATTTGATTCAACACATAAGAAAAAGGGGCACCGACAAAGTTACGGACAAGGGCTAGTTTAATATATTATTTTGCAAAATATTCATGCATGTCTCTTTTATAAACCTTAAAAGATACAAGTATGTTTGAACTTTAATCACATTTTTTTAAATACGGATTTATTACGAAGAGAATAAATTTATTGCTACACTTATATTAAAAGTAATAAATTGTCTTATTACTTTTTCTTTATGAATTTTATGATGTAAGTACATAACTTAAGTAAAATCATTGAAATGAGATTATCATAAAGAATAATCCGTGGAAAAAGTCGGGATTAATAGCAGTTGATGTATGTGGTAACATTTTAGCGCTCCAAGTTGTGTCGGGCGGGAGCGCGGGCGCCGGGTCGACGACCCGTTCTAGTTTGGGCGCATTATTATTAACTTGAGGAGTGCCACTGACCACTCGACAAATGGCCACTCGATTATGCGTTCGTCGATCTTCAGATGAAAGTTGAACAGAGAATGCAGAGCTAACTAAATAGCTTCTAGACGAAACATTTATAATACCGAGCGGCATGCGTTGAAAAATTAACGATTATGATATTACATTTATCAATGTGAAGTTGCCAGCTAGTTTAGAATAAAGCGAATTTATTTAAAATTATTTAATGTTAATTCAAAATCTAGAGAAAATACAGTGTCTAGTGGCAAATTCTTATAAGAAAGTAAGCAGTCAAAACTGATATCGTGTTGGAAGAGATAATGAAATTCCAATCTAGCAACCCTACCTTACGTAAGCTCACCTCACCGGGTACATTACTAATGCGTAATTAACACAGCGCGCGTGTGGTCCCGCTTCTCATAACTCATGCGACTTGATAAAATTAAGTAACACGACCTAAAAAAATAAAACAAAAATAAGTAGTCGAACTGTCGGCCATATTTCACTCGGGGTGCACGCAACACGACCCGCGAAAACAATACAAGGACGCCGGTGGAGCGCTCGACGTGGGTTGTATGAAAAGTTTTGGCCTGTCCTGTCACTCCATCTCGACCGGGACCGAAGGCTCGACGACCGGACGTTGTTCCAGAAAATCTTTGAAAAATCCTACTTTTTTAATAGAGTCAAAATATTTTTTTGAACAAATATTCCATTTGTCCTTCAGAAAAAATATTTTGACTTTAGAAAAAAATTATTACATCCTTAGGTAGGTACTATTAAAAATTAAACTAATGTTGCCACCCTTAATAATATAAAAACACACTTTACAAACACCACAAACAACTTGTTAAAAAGCTTTTTCTATTCTTGTAAACTGAAGTCTCTAAATAGGTAAATTATTTAAAACTTAAATCGATACAAAAATCATTACTTATTTGCTTTCCTATTTTCATTTATAAATGATAAATCTGTGACATTTTAAACGAGAAAGTTAGTGAGGCCGGATAATTGCCGGAAACTGCAATTAATATAAAGGAATTATTCCTTTACTTTCAAAAGGTTAGATTTTCAAAAGGTCAGACTTTCAAATGGTCAGAGTACCTACAATCAAAAATAAAAATTCAAATTTTTATATTAATTGCAGTTCATCAATGCATTTCATCAACGCAAATTAATATAAAATTATTTTCTCTTACCTAATTTTAATAACATTTAACAACACATATTTGAAGACGTGAGTGGATGAAGGTGGTATGTCGCATTTTTTTTTTTTTGCGTTAATGAAGGCAATATGTCCATATGAATGATTACAGACCTTAAGATCGACGATTTAAGACATTTTTGCAAAATAAAAAGTTCAAAGAGGTGTTATGAAGATTTATTCAAAATTGGAATTATGCGACATATCACCTTCATCCACTCACGTCTTCAATTCTCAACAAAAATTAAGTAAGTAAGAAAATTTTTAACTTCGCATGCAGTTGTTTTTGCTTTGCGGTAAGTTGCGTTCTTCTAAGCTCGAGTTAAGACTTGACCCTATAATTTCTAAACAGGTTCCAAAATTGGCGACTGAATTTTGCTTGAGGGCCAAAACGTTTTAAATGCTGCTTTACTAAAAGAAAAATGAGATATTGTAATAACTAGTTATTGCACTTCGATACTTGACTCTTGTCTGCTTCTCTTTTTTAAAAATACTTACTTATTATTATTATTGTTAGAACCGCCATTATTGTTAGTAAAGTAGTAGGTACTTAGATCAAGTTAAAAAATAAATTTTCTACCATGATTATTTTTTTCAAAGTAATAGGTAGGTAATATAAAACATTTCTTAGTTGTTTATAAATCTAATATACCTACACAATACACAAAGAATATAAAAAAAATTTGCCTTTTCAAAAAAAAAAAAAAAATTAGCAAACTTGCTGCAACAATTACATATTTATTGTTGCTTCAAATAACAACCACACCATACTATGGTTCATTTAAGTAGATGGCTATTTACATAAAGCGGAATACATCATTCCTATATAGCATAATAATAATTTTCCTCGGCATCGCAGCCTCGGCATTATCGTTGATAACAGTCACAGAAACTATTGTTAATATTAACAGGTTTCATCGACAGTTCATTGAGTAGAAAGTGCTTTGCCGCATATGAGACGTATCGCCCAAAAATATTGTTAACAAAACGATGTAGGGAATCTAATACTTTCCAGTATAAAAAAGTTTAATTTAAGTATGTATGTTCATCGGGTACCTAATAAACTTTATGTGTGCCAAATTTCATTAAAATTCGTCCAGCCTTTTTTGCATTATTCAGGAACAAACTTACCAACATACTTACACATTTTCGTGTTTCTTGTATTATTTATTTGTATTGTATCTTAATTTTTTTTTTAGATATTTTGTAAAAACATAATTATCTATATATACTAATATTATAAAGAGGAAAGATTTGTTTTTTGTTTGCATGAATAGACTCCGAAACTACTGGACCGATTTGAAAAATTCTTTCACAGTTTGGAAGATATATTATCACCGAGTGACATAGGTTATACCTACTTTATAAAGTTACGCGGACGAAGTCGCATGCAACAGTCGAAGTCGTCTTCAAATTTATTACTTTAAAGTATTATTACATTATTACGT
Source organism: Synanthedon vespiformis (assembly GCA_918317495.1). Taxonomy (NCBI): domain Eukaryota; kingdom Metazoa; phylum Arthropoda; class Insecta; order Lepidoptera; family Sesiidae; genus Synanthedon; species Synanthedon vespiformis. The sequence goes on along the minus strand of OU906954.1, from coordinate 4,264,137 downwards.
TTAAAAAATAAGATACAATAAATTAATGGTAAAAAAAACAATTTTTTTAAAAAACAAGCTTTTTATTTAAGTGCCCTAAAAAGAAGAAAATAAACTTTAAATTAAATATAAAATCTTGTCGCGAGACTATGTAATTAAGACTAAGACTAAGTAATTCTATGAAATAAATGTTTCCTATAAAATATGTAAATCTCGCGACAAGCTTTTGTATTCAATTTAAAGTCTATTTTTAGGGCACTTAAATAAAAGCTTGTTTTTAAAAAGTTTTTTATACCATTAATTTATTTTTATATTTTAGTTATAATTGAGGACTATAAAAGTTTGGTTGTATTAGTTTTTCGTGTTCTCCTCAACAAGCCCTTTCATTTGATATCCATATTGTGGTAGTGCAGAAAAATAACTAGTCTGCCATCTTGGATGATCCGCCATATCGGAATTAGAATGACTTCACATAGCTAAGCATGCATTGTCATCCAAAATAAGCTCAGCTTTCAGATCAATTTCAGCTCAATACCAAATTTCAGCTCGATCGGTTAAAGATTCAAAATTCAAAATTCAGTTGCATACATTCCACCCGGACAAACATACATACCTACAATACATTGCTAGTTGTAATAAAAATAAAATAGCTAAGTGAATATTTAGTAAAACTAGTTTATTTATGAAATTGGACGAAAATGTATTTTATTATGAACACATATTGTTATAAATAAAGGCAGATAGAATGCGCGCAAGCATCCATGACTCAGCCGGCGTCTCGCGGCGTGTTAACGCATTGAAAGTAGCTCTGCTTCGTAAATAATATATGAACATTGTTGAACGTACTACTAGTTCACGCTATTATTTCAAGGTTACAGTTACGTACGATAGATAACGTTCCAAAATGTAAATAAAATGGCCACTAACACTTCCTCATTGTGTATTTGTTTAAGGGGCCCTACCATAGAATATAATTTGATAGTTGATATATTTATTTGTATTCATAATACAGGTGGATAAAATCAAATAACTATTGATTTAAACATTCATTATATACCTGTAATATTACTTTTATTATTAAAAGTGTGATCAATAAATAATTAATTTATTTGATAAAAATGTAAATAAGAAAAAACAAGGTGATTCAAATGTGATTTATTCGTCAATACTTTAAAAACCTTTAATAAATTAACATATATTTAACTTATTTAACTAATAAAATAATAAGAAGAAACTAAAATGTCTATTTACTCACTGTTGGTATTACTTAGTATTACTCTTTAAATATTTCAGTAAGTATTTTAGACAGGTTTGTTTTTACATAATAAGTTGACAATAATAGGTTTTTACGAACTTTTAAAAAACTTTGAATCTATTATGCGCGCGACAAGTAGAACGGCCTTGAAAAACATTAGTCCATTAAAAGAATCGGATAATAGTGAATAGAGGGCATTCAGTAATGGTACCCCAAATTGGCTCGTCCGTTTACCGCACACATTCGAAACAAACACAAATACACACAAAAATAACAGAGTATAATAGCACCGCACCGAACACAGTGCGAGATCATAAACTAATAATGGGGGAGATTATGTTTTATGGGTTTCAAACTTTTGAATACGTTTAAATGTTCTTTTTTAAAGTTTTTAGTACAACGCAAGCCGTCTGCGAGTTTGCACGTTCGTTCGTATCGTAATTTAAGAAAGTTGGTTGATGTGTAAAATTAAAAAAAGTTAAAAATCGGGCAAATTGGCAGACCGACAATGGCGGAGGTGTGCATGCGCGTGTTTCCCGCCCGGCCGAGCCGCTCACCCGGCGGCCATCTTGGATAAGGATCGATCATAGGTGTGCAGCTGTGAAGTGATAAATATGAACGCGACTACTCCCCAGTGCACTTTTTTTGTTATCGGTGATGACTCGTAGTGAATTTTCAAATACAATCTGTAAAAAAACAGAAATAAACATTTAGTGGAAAATAAAATATAAGCTTAAATTAACTAATAATGCCTATGTGAATAATAATATGTAATGTGAAAAGTCCTAAACGGCTGCAAAAGGCTGCCATGAGAGTTCTCTGCTTAAATGTAATATTTAGTAAAAATTCATTGACTGACACTAATACAATATTTAACATATTTTGGAGCTCATTTTATTATTTTATTTTATTCATAAGAATTGATATTTACTAAAATAAAAAATAGGTATCTATATAGATTTAAGGATCACATTATTATTAGTTTTAGTTATTACAGAGTTTATGTTATTTCTAGACATTGTATGTTACTGTCATAACATATAAACATTAAATTAATTAATTTAAAACATTTAGCTCCCATTTTTTAGTTCTAATTTACTTATTAAAAAAAAATATAGCCATAGTGTTAAAATCTATAAATCCATACATCCCATAACTTAGCGACTATACTCTTTTCAAACTAGCCTTACTAAATGGTAAAGCGAAAACTGGAAAACAGTGGTGGCTATGTTATCAGTTATCGCAGTCAGCTGTGGGATCCGTGACCTGGGATAGGTTATTACTCATTACTCGGTGCATTGCAAATTGCCAGGTATCCGGCATATCCCATGGTTTGCGTAGTTAAGCCGCAACCTTACAATTGCGTTACTAGGTCTCAACTCGACGCTCTCGGTTGTTGACTAACAACTTTGTGGCTTTGACTTTGTAATGAACTTTTTGTTGCATATCGTTTGCTTCAAAATAAAACTATAGAAAAGAGTTATTGAAACTGTAGCTCAATTTTTATATATAGGAATTTTTAGTTTTTAATAATTATAGTGAATTATTATTAAGAAAAATGTAAGAGCTCAGAATTTTAAGAGTTTTAAATGATTAATAGAGTGAGCAAAACTATTGCTACAAATGAAAAAAAAATTATATTTACTTAATAAGTTCTCTGAAATTTAACTATACATCCTCTAAGTAAATAAAGTAATATAATTAAAAAGAGTAATTAAGCGGACAAAAAGTACTTAAATGCTAGGAAAATTATAAAATCACGTAAAAGTAAAACGAAGATGAGTCTAACCATTCAGATATTTTTTAAGTTATTACCTGTTAACTTCAAAATAAGTAAAACTTAAATTTGAGTTTAGTACTATAATGAATGTAGCTACGTATTACCTTTTTAAGGCTACCAGCTCTATGAGAATCAAATGTCGCTAAAAACATAAAACAAAGGTGCAGATTATAAACCCATCCATCTATATACACATATACCAACTTGACGATGAACTATAAATTATCTTTGCCCGTGGTATGTAAAAATGCATTATTACAAGTTTGTCGGTCGGAGCTGGGAACGGTACATTAAGTTTGTAGTCCATAGCAAGATATGCAACCAAAAAATATATACTAGCTTTTCGTGGTTGTGGCTAAAAAACCATGTTTTTTTTAAATTGTGTATGTATTTAGATATTCAAAACTTTTGAGTTATTTTCTGGGTTTAATTTGATTATTCAATTATTAACTAGGTATAGAGTAAAATTGCAAAGATCTATTCTATGCAAAGATTTTTCCGATTTCCGCTCACCGCTTACGGATATATATACTCGTAGTATTGGTGTTTAACCCATAGATAATTAAATGTCTATCACAATACCTACATAAATAAAGCTATTATAATTGTATAGGTATACTATTCTCAAAAAGAATTTGCAGTAAAAAGGTTCCAATTAAAAAATAAATTTAATTAAGTTACAAGGAAACTAGGTATAAAATTAAAAATTACAACAAAATAAACATTTCAAAGCTAACGAGATTTCAATTAGTTGGGCGCATAATAATCCACTTAACTGCCACAAAACATGCTCTTAATTCAATTAAATGGAGTGAGTTTTTGTGAAAAGTATTTTATTTTTTATTTTTTATCTACATGGATTTCGCTTCGCTTCGCATGGCTGGCCGTCCTTACGCGGCTAAAGTCTGGTCCCGCGATTAATGGTTGCACGATACCCCACACTGGAGGTGCCCGCCGGACTGTTTGAATATTTAAGTCGGTGGGTATATAGGGTAGATATATGGCTAAATAGACAGACTCATAAATGATTTACCAATTACTATCTAAACCATTTTGTGAAACTTTTTTTTAAATATGTCTTTTTATTTTAAAATTCTTTTTTATATGCATTATCTTGTTTTATTTTTTAAAACATCTATAGGTGTTTAGTAACGTATGATACCTACCCAAATTGACACGGATGCAATTTTTTTCTGAAAATTATAAACACAAAATTTCCTTGTTTACTGTTCTTTCCAACTGTATCAAAATTCGTTAGATGGTTTAGTTAGAAGAATTTAGTGGAGAAACAGATAAAAGCGAAAAGCGAATATAGTCTTTATACTTAATTTATATGGATATAATTTGGGTTTTGATATCATTAATATACTTATTAAGACATTAATCGTTATTATTATATATAAGACCTTGCCGCAAAAGCCGCTACTAACTTACTCATTGAAGTGAAAACTACTCATCAAGCTGTGGATAGAATTACCTACATTTTGCAATTGATAAATATTAAGTTTTGCTTCGTATACAGGTTCAGAATCGATCTCAAAAGTTGGTACCTATTAGGTATTTTATTTTTAAAACACCACAATATTGCATGATAAAACAATACAAATAACTCACATGAAGTTAATCCTTAGAAATGTATCAAGAAATGTACCAATTTTCAACAAAATCAGATCAAAACGAATTAATATAAATGCCTTCAATTTAAATTGAATATTATGCCGTGGGTAACAACCTAAAAAGGTCAACAAAATCATAACCACAGCCTTAGTAGTTAGGCACTACCTACTTACTTACTTAGGTGAAATTGCATCAGTTAATTTTTGCTGGTACTAACCCGTTCTTAGTAAACTATTAAACCATATTTAATTTCACATAAACAGTGTACGGTAACATACACTTCATATTTTAACTCAACCAAGCCTTTCATTCGATGCAAAAATCTCTTTTTCGATAAACCAAATTGAATTTCATTGCATAAGACCAAAGGTAGAGTTTACACCGTCCTCGATTTTAGTCCAAGTTTAATCATACCAAACAAATATTGAACCTTTCTGTAACGACATAGAGATCATATTTGTATGGGTTAATGGGGATTTAAGTTGTTTAAAAGTTATACCGTTGATCTACAGGGCTTCGTGTCGAAACTAGCGTTTTACAGAACAATGTATCTTCTTTTTAGACCATGTCGGTTAATCGCGTTCTTTCAACTAAGGTTTTAGCGTAAAATAGTGATTTAGCAAGTTTGTAGCTAAACTTAAACTTATGTTATTAAAATAAATATATTGCTAAGTATGTTAGCAAACATAATATTAACAGTTACTTAGATACATCGTTTGGCTTATTTCAGAAACACGATAAAAATAATTTATTAAATCACAAATTGAACCATAATATATTGAAGTAATCAATATCAACCACCAGTTATTAGCTCCGGTATATTCTTATACGTTTATGAAAAATTTTAACATTGCCTACTTTGCTCTACATTATGAGTTTAGGCCCCTTCCAAATTTTCATTGAAATCGGTTCATGAAAAGATTGATGTTAAGAGTGAGAGTGAGCAGCGTTACATTCGAATTAACAATTTTAAAACTTAAAATTAAGCAAAAAAAAAATTGACATTAAAATTAGAGCTAAAGAAAAGTAAGTGTAGATATTATTTTTTATATTTTTTATGCTTTACAAGTAAAAATCAATTAATAATTTTTAATTATGATCCCTTGTTTAGATTGAAAGTAAACATGATTTAAATGCGAAATGATTTGATTAGTTCATTTGGAGCGAACTGTACTGAAAAGCTGCGCCGGCGCCGATCCCCATGATGTATGGCCCCACCACATACTTAACTAATAAACCCTTACGGTTTCAATACACACGAGCTGATGTATAGCTGTCTCGCTCTCGCATAACTAACAAAATACCAAAACTCCTTCAATTTGCAATTACTATTATATTTATTTTTTGTATAAATGTTATTAAGAAGAGTCCCTATTATTTGCAATTATTACCCAAATTACATAAATTATAATTGTGTACCAACAATTTTGTACCAGTTATGATGTACCCTTTCGCTTATTACCACAAACAAACGAAGTAGGTAATACGAAAATGCTCACAAGAATGTAGTAATTGGATATGTAGAACTACCTTATGTTTAACGTTGAAATTATTTTAATTGTAGGTGCCTTCGCAAATTTAACCTTCACTTGTTTTTATTGCGCATAAAATTACAAACCAAAAAGAGATAACAATATAAATCGTGGCACATCTTTTTGATTCAACGTCCAAAGCAACAGAGGCCACAGCCGAAAGCTTGTAAAATAACATTTTAGAGAACCTACTACGAGTAAAAAACGACGTATCTATTAACGTTTTTTTCAAGTCGACCACTGCCCAGGATAGCAATCGTAAATTATAATTTATTAACCCATAAGACTTCGGAATTAAGATATCCATCTTTTTTGAATCAATAGCGGCATGTCTTTGAAAATGTTTTCAAAGGCCACCTTTAGTTCAGTTCAGAATATCGAATGTAACGGACGTTTTCATCACTTAATTTTAAAAAGTATGTGTAATTTGACATTTTAATATAGTGCAAAAGTTGCAGTGAATTATAAAAATTCCAGTGACCGAAAGAGAATCAAGGCGGATTCGAAATTGTTACGGCGTACTGACGTGACCTACCACAGTAAGATTTGTGAGCGGTGATATATCAAAGCGTTGTGCTGTGAACATACGATGCGACACACGTCCTACAGATTTACGCATTGAAATCCAACTATGTCTTGCGGATTAGTGCTCTTTGGACCTCTGAAAGTTATCAAAACATTAAAATTAATTTGTCAACTGCATACCAACCAATTATTAATTTTATATCTGTTATACATTGTATTTTTAATTTTCAATTAATATGTATGTACGCATTTTAATACAGGGAATACTATGTACCTACCTATATTAAAAATGGAATTATTAGGGTTCCAGTGTATTAGGTACTAGGATACTATGTTAAACATTTTTCTTAATCACTCCATGTAATAAAGGATTTACTACCTTTTGCTTGCGTGTTTATCCGCGTATAATTTACATACGTAGACATATAAAATATATAACTGTAAAGTTTAATCAAAATCCGATCAGCAGTTTTAGTGTGAAAGAGTAAAAATAAACATTCAATCATACATCCTCAAAAATGTTTACATTAATAAAATATGTACTTATAATTACCTCGCTTTTTAGTATCAATAAGTTCTTATACCAAGAAAGTTATTTATGCATAATTGTTGCTATTATAACAAATAAAAATGATTTAATATGTACAGTCTATAGTAATATCCTTTTACTTTCTCACACGCATCACGGGAGATGCGCTTGACTGTCAACTCACGAATGTTGGAATCATTTGAGTACGCGCAGAATGACAATGAGAATTTCCTTCTTCAATGCATTTGCGATACATTAAACATTATGCGGTCCGAAGTCATGTTTACAAAGGAAAATGGTTACACGGCCTGTGTGTTAAGAGGATCTTTGCGCCATTTATATTATGAAAATATAATAATCCACACGAAGGTATTTATAGTTATGTTAGTTATAGTGGACAAATGTGGTATTTTAAAATGTATTGGCTACGTGACCTGACAATGAACGCTGTCGTTGATGTGACTTATTGCTTAATTCTAATTGTGTTTTGCTAACACTGTCTAGTAATTTCAAGAGTTAAAGTCCTCTGTGTACAATATTAATGCGAGAGCACGGTTTGGCTCGCTACGAAAATATGTCTGCACAAACAAGTATGCCAAACACAGTCTTTAATCGCCCCGTGTAATAAGTGGGAAAAGGAAAAGCTGCAACCAAATTTATATGCAAAATATTTAATGCACTTAATTTACTAAGAGTGCGAGGAACCACATAGATATAGGTACATGCATATTTACATTACTGTGTGTATCTATTTACCTATACCTATAAAAAGATTCTACACTCAATAAAAATCCTACTTAATAATGTCCTATAAGAAAAGAATTAAAAAATTAAAACTAAAATTCTCTATTAAATATTTACATAAATATACTTACTAGAATTCTTAAAAATAAATTAACATAGATGCTATAATTATAATAATATATATTTTACAAATTAAAATAACACTGCTGTGACTGACCGCGTTACTTTTCATGTAAGACACTAGAAGTTAACTTATAATCTGGCTAATCTGACTAAGGGCCTCTTTCTAAAAGTAAAGTGTTGATTAGTGACTTTTAGAAATAAGTTTACGTTTTATTAAATTTTGCACTCGGTTTACTGCATCCGTTGATTTTTTTTTTATTATTTTCTTTTTAATGTTTGAGACTTTTACAGTACAAACAAAGATATATGACACAAGGTGACTCTAAATGACGATTAGCCTACTTGACAGACGGTGAAAGAGGCCCTAAACCTTACTAATTACAATGAAACTAACAACTGAACCAATGATCAAGTGCACATAAATTACTCTTTCGAAAATTTCTGATCAAAAACCACTCAATAGGTATATGTTTAAAACATATATAATATGTAATTAACCAAATTTTATTCGCTTGAAATTAAAACATAAAATTCATTAATGTTGTCCATATCTACTTACATTCTAGCTAAATAATTTATTACTCTATCTTAAGTGTATAAATTACAACCTAAATTAATTAATATTAATGAGTGCCTATTATAGACATTTATGCAAGGCATTTAGGAGCTTGGACACTTTTATAGTAAACATCATCGGATCGTAGATAGTTAATTTTGAAATGTAGGTTAATTAATACGCAATGAAGAATTAACTAAGTTCTATTTTGGGTATAAAAAATAAAGATATCTAAATATAGAGGTTCATGTAATGAAATCGTAAACAAACCGTGTCCACAAAGCTCTTTCCGTTATAGTTGAATCTTTAATAATTACACAATAAGTATATACATACAATACATAATTATGTACGTAAGTAGAATAAATATGTATGTCAACCTAAAGGACACGCGAATAGTTTTCTCATGTCAGCATAATAAACACCATTCTCTTGCGTTTATCACCTATTGACTAAGATATCTAACAGACGCCATTCTAAGGAAATTGTCAAGACTGGTGCGTCTTTATTTCTCTTCGTTATAAATTGAAAGAGACACGCAGATTCCAAAACAACCTTTCAATTCGCAATACAAAATATAAAGCTGGGTGCACACCGTCGATCGGTTCGGTAGCACTGAATTAAGATAATGTTCACACCTGCCCGCCTGTGTATAAACGTCACATTGTGAGCGGAGCGCAGTTACTACTCACAGTTTACGACTTAGTCGCGGCGCACACTGGGTACCGCGCGGACTTTTTAAAGACAAAATATGCTATCAAACTGTAAGAATTTCATGCAACCGTAGTTCTGAAAAAACATCTTAAACAAATTAATTGACATATTTTTTCAGCATTACTTGCTAGCATTTGCTGTTTATTTTTGATATCACTCACCAAAAAAAAACATTTTATGATAAAAAAATAAGCAAATGCATGATTTACTTTAATACTTAGATACTATTTGAAAAAAAATAACTAAATTATTAATTACGTATAATGTAAAGAACGATAAAAAAATGCTAAAAATATAATACTTATTAAGGTGTTTATGTTTAGTGTACGTTAACCTTTATAACCATAGCGAGAAAAGCTCACAGTCCCTTTTTATTGTGGTTATGTTTACAGTAAATTTTATGGGATCAGCTGTTTTATTATATTACTACACAAATTTAGGCTTTATTCGACTTTGGAAGTTTTATCGGTACCGTTTACTTAACTGTCACTTGATTGCTCCGCAACCGGGATGATTCAGTTTTATTTATTTAAGAAATCTGCATAAACAAAACATTAAGCTTAAAATTGAAACTCGTCTGGTGTCTCTTTTAAAAGTAATTGATTAAATTTGTAGTTTCTTTTTTAATAAATAACAAAACATTACATATTATGTCTTTAAAAAATTTAAACTTTTGAAAGAAGTGAAATTCGAATATTGACACTTTAATAATAACGAACATATAATAACAGTTATGTTTAATAACGACCATAAATAACCGATTATGTTAATCGTATTGTAAGTTGCATGTTGAAAGATATTTACCAAACTTGTTTCAAATTAAATATGAGAATACTAAATATAGGATCAACATGCTTGTATGTACTTTTAATGTAGATTTAGAATTTTTTTCTACTTGTGTGACTATATTTAACTAGAAACTCGCATTATAAAGAGAAGATTTTTAATTTTGTATTTTTGTTAGTAATAAATAACTCAAAAACTACTATGAGTTTAAAAATTCTTTCACCTTATTGAAAGCTTCATTATCAGCGAGTAATATAGGTTATATTTTATAAAGTCATAAAAATTTAGGTAGGTTTAAAATAACGAAGAAAAATTTTAGGTATTATACCTAATGTTCTTTTAATAAAACTTAGTAGTGAGGTATAATAGTTAGATTTAGTATTAATAACAATATATTATCGATTATTCTCTGAATTATGTTATGCATACCTACAAACCTAATTTTAGATTTACTCCTATACATGTATCGAAGTACTAAGTAAGTACTATTGTACCTAAGTAGAGAGGAAGTTGCATGTAACCACTTGCGGTTTTAACACAAAGAGGGCCGACTGGTCGCTCTTCGGGAGTCATTTCAAAAAAGCTTTGGAGGGGAAAAATATTGTAGAAGAAGCTGTGTCTAAACTGGTTAACAGGGACGATTTAGAAAATTTTATTGGCGGCTATTTGGAATGCATAGACACAGCTTGTCAAAATTCAATACCGAAATTCAAAATCAATCCAAAATTTAAATTACCCTGGTGGAGTGATGAGCTGCGTGATCTAAAGAGGGTCATGACTACAAAAAAGAGACGCATATCATGCGCTGCGAGTAAACGTCGCCCGTTTGTGGTGGCGGACTACCTCGTGGCGAAAGAAAAATACGAAGAGGCGGTGAGGGTGGCTCAGACCGCGAGCTGGAAACAATTCTGTCAGAAACAAGACAGAGAAAGTATGTGGGACGGGGTCTACAGGGTCATAAGGGGTACAACCAAAAGGAAGCCTGATAAACTACTGTGTAAAGATGGAGTGTTTCTGGATCCTGGGGGCTCCGTGCAGCTCGTGGCTGAGACATTCTTTTCGCACGATGATCCGTCGCTCGACAGCGCAGAGCACGCAGAAGTACGGGCTCTTGCTGAAAGACCCCACACCTGGGCGACCCCGCGCGCCGACGACCCACCATTTACCAATGAAGAGCTGAAAGGAGTGGTGGGAAGTTTTAACCCCAGGAAGGCACCAGGCCTGGACAGCTTTTCTGCGGACATTTGCGCTGCGGCAGTGGCGGGGAGTGAAGGAGTGGCACTGGGCATTTTCAATAAATGTCTAGAGCTATCCTGTTTCCCCTCCATCTGGAAACGTGCCGCAGTGATTGTCCTCAGAAAGCCGGGGAAGGAGGACTACTCCTCTCCTAAATCCTACAGGCCCATAGGGCTCCTACCAGTCCTGGGCAAGGTCCTGGAGAAACTCATGGTGGGTAGGATCAGCTGGCACCTCATGACAAAGGCAAATCCGAAGCAATACGGTTTTGTCCCCCAACGTTGTACGGAGGACGCCCTCTATGATCTAGTGGATTTTATTAATGGAAATATTAAAAAGAAATTAATAAATATCGTAATATCGCTAGACATAGAGGGTGCTTTCGACAGCGCTTGGTGGCCCGCCATCAGATGCCGGTTGGCCTCTAAGAACTGCCCGAGAAATCTGCAGGACCTTGTGGCAGATTACTTCCGGGAGAGATCGGCCGTTGTCCAGTACGCTGGTCGATCGTGCGAAGTGGTGACTACGAAAGGATGTGTACAGGGCTCAATCGGTGGACCCACCTTCTGGAACGCTCTAATGGACCCGCTGCTGGATATGCTGGACTCCCTAGGAATCTACAGCCAGGCTTTCGCGGATGACATCGTCCTGGTTTTCTCCGGAACCGAGGTGGGACCGCTTCAAGCTAAGGCCAATGAGGTGCTTGCCTGTGTGCACGAGTGGGGATTCAAAAATAAATTAAAATTTGCCCCGCACAAAACGAAGGCAATAATTATAACTAAAAAATTAAAATACGACGAACCACTAATGCACATGGGTGGTACCGCGATAGAGGTGGTCCCACATCTTAAAATTCTAGGGCTAATAATAGATAAAAAATTAACATTTGGTCCTCATGTTCAACACATATGCAAAAAGGTATGCAACATATTTAAGCATATGGCACGTACCACGAAAGTGACATGGGGACTGAATCCGGAGGTCATCAGGACGATGTACATCTCTGTCATTTTATTTTTTATTTATTCATTTATTCAAAATCCACAGCTCTCAACAAAAAAAATTACCGACAAAAACAAAAAACACACCCTACAGCCAATTATGGATTTTACATTTATATACAAAAAAAAATATAATACAAAATTATACGATTCCCTACAAACTAAACAAACTATAAAGCTATAAAAATCACATATTAAATATAATACATACATACATACACACATATTACGTAGAACTGCCACCGCCTTAAAAATTTAACATAAGTAAACATAAACATAGTCAACGTAGACGCTAGCCTGTAAGAATGTTGCCAATGCCATTCCTGAATTTCAACAACGACGAACAGAACAAGTCTGCCGAGGAAAATTTGTCATTGTACGACTTCTGAAGACGGCGCAACACTGAATTTTGAGCATAATTACTATGGACGAACCTACAATTGAAAAGCTTCGAGCGTCATCGAACCAGTAGTTCTGTATGCCGCAAGTGTTTGGGCCCCCGCCGTCCACAAAAGGTATATCAAGAAACAACTACATGCAGTGCAGAGGGGCTTCGCCCAGAAAATTTGCAAGTCTTACCGAACCGTTTCTCTAAATGCCGCTCTCGTATTGTCGGGGCTCCTGCCCCTGGACCTGCGCGTGATAGAAGCGGCACGTATCTACGAGGCAAGAAGTGGCCGACCGCAGCGGGATTTAAAAGGCAGGAGGGTGGAGGGGAGGGTATCTTTTCTTAAGGCACCCCACCCAGCTACCCGGGTCGCCGTCAACTTTGCGAACATCGAGTGTGAATCAGAGATAGATTCCACTGGATTAAAAATATACACCGATGGGAGCAAGGTGGGCGGAGGTGTCGGGGCGGCACTTTCCTGCTGGAGGAGCGGTGCGGAGACTAAAGCGAAAAAGTATAGGCTGGAGCCGTTCTGCACTGTCTTTCAAGCCGAAATGCTTGCAATCCGCGAGGCCACAGACATCGCACTGAAGGTTAAAGATTCCGAAGTCGACATCCTGAGTGACTCGCGATCCTCACTGGAGCTCTTAAGGAGCGGGGGTAAATACCATCCATTGGCCCACGCTATCCGGGAGAATCTGCGCAAGATCAGTATGGAGGGAAGATGCGTCAGGTTCTTCTGGGTAAGAGCCCACGTGGGGATCGCGGGCAACGAAAGAGCCGACCAGCTGGCAAAAGAGGGGGCGCTCAAATTAAAATGCGCAGCTCACTATGACAAATGCCCCCTCTCATATGTGAAAAGTTATATAAGGTGCGAGTCTGTGGCCAAGTGGAGTCAAACCTATAATGAAGGTGAGACGGCGGGAGGAACAAAAATGTTCTTTCCCAACGCTGAAGCGGCATACAGAAGAATCAGGAAAATTCAACTGACACCGCAGCTTGTGCAGGTGCTGACGGGACACGGAGGTTTCTCGCAGTACCTGCACAGATTCAAAATAAAATCCAGCCCGGATTGCGTGTGTGCGCCTGGGATGCTGGAGACAGTGGAACATCTACTACTCGAGTGCCCCAGGTTTGCGCTCGCAAGACTCGGGTTGGAAATCGAAATAGGAAAAAAATTAGAAAAAAATATACTGAAGGATTTAATAATAGAAAAAAATAATCATAAATTTATACAATTCTGCGAAAAAGTAGTTGGAATTGCGGCGAAGGCAAACGCGACGGCCTGAGGGAAGTCCGGAATAACACAACATAACATAACATAACATAACATAACACAACATAACACAACACAACACAACACAACACAACACAACACAACACAACACAACACAACACAACACAACACAACACAACACAACACAACACAACACAACACAACACAACACAACACAACACAACACAACACAACACAACACAACACAACACAACACAACACAACACAACACAACACAACACAACACAACACAACACAACATAACATAACATAACATAACACAAGTGATACAAAATACACGCAAGTAAGGTCTCCGATTATGTCGGAGGATACTTAGAATCCCCCCACACCCCCAAAATTAATTTGTTGTTATTATTGTTGTATTAATATAAGTAAAAAGAAAAATAAAGTCATTGTTAATTGTTATTATTTAATTGTTGTAATTGTAATTATTTAATTCATAATTTGTTGTAATCTTTATTAATTGAAAATATACGTTCCGTGGGGGTGGTGTAACCCCTGGGGAGAAAAAAAAAAAAAAAAAAAAAAAAAAAAACCACTTGCGGTTGAATAATGCAAAGAAACTTATTGAGAATCGTGGTCAACGTCAATAAAGACATTTATCGGTCAGCCAGGTATATCTACTCTACTGCTATTGTCCCGTGTCGTTGAAAGGTCTTGCTTGTTTTATGGTCTTAAAAAATATTGCATAACTTTTATGACCACGGGTGATTGTTTGCAGAGAATGGACTCCGCTTTTTAGAGATAGCTAGAATAATAACTTTGGCTGGGTCTCTTTGAATTAGAGTAACGGTAAAATATTCGAATGAACATTTCTGATACGTTAGCAAAATAAGTATGTAGGTATAATGATTTTGCGTTCATTTTGTAACAAAAAAAAATTCAATACACTTGCTTCTGAATTGAAATTTTTAAGGTTCAAAACAAGTATAATAAAACTACTTAGACATGGTACATAAGCCATTGGAAGCTTAACAATTTCTTTAATTTATTTTATTATTTTAGCTAGCCGAATAAAATCAAGTTCTTCAATAAAACTGGTGATTGGTCAAAACAAGTTATATTTTTATAAATTATTAAATACTAAAATTCTGCTAAAATCTATACCGTACCTATTTGGAATAATTTTATTTTATTATTATTGTATTTAAAAAATATTTTTATTGATGTTAATAATAAAATATATAATTATATTTACGCAATAAATACCTAAGTAATAGTAAGGTTATTAACTGTTCTTGCTTATTCTGAGATGAGAAAACATCTTCAATCTGTGTAGTCTTAAATACCTTTCGTTGTTATGTACCTAACTACCTGCTTTCTACAGATAGACAATAGACGCCTAACTATTACCTATGAAGGTGCCTATTACATATGAAACGTTGACCTTCATTTTCCTGGTTTAATCTCGTGTTCAGTAATCTTTCTATAGCATCAATTAATACCTTGTAATCACTAAACGAGTGTGATACACAGGCTGTATAAATCTCTAGCCGTCCGCTGCTCGTCGCTATTTCCGCTGCATTCCCTTTACATATATTTTCCTCTCTTTCTTTCATAGTGAACTGGGTTACTGAGTGAAACGTGTACTTACATGCCCACTCTAATCCATTATTTCAGAATGTTATCAAAATTTCTAGAAAATCTAAGCAAATTTGTAATATATGCTACAATTGTGTCACTTAATTTTATCTTAAGAAAACACAAGAAGTGAGTTTCAGTAGCTTTATAATTATGCAGTAAGTATACTAGATACTTATTAAGTAACTGGTATTATTTTTCTTTTATGCAAATGCACATTGTAATACGAAACACACATAAAATTATAATAAACGCATAAAATGTTTAATAAAAAGGGTATTTAAGTATGTGTGTGCCATAGTTCATATTAATAAATGGCGAGAAGCGGCGACAGGGAAGCCACTCACACGATGCCACCGGAAAGCATTAAGACGCTTTGTGGAACGCTTTACCTATTTTTTAAAGATAATATCAAATTTAATTACTTAATTTTTATTTGAAGAATTACAGTTGAATCAAGTAATATTATAAATTATAATATTATAAGTAATATAATATTATATTATTATTTAGTAGTGGTAGGGCACATTGCGTTTCGCAGTCATTTGGACAGCCCGTCTGGCGGCAGTAACCACCACCTTCCAGAATACCACCGTGAAATAACAGCATTATGTGCTGTTATGTTTCGGTGAGTGAGTAAGGGATGCCAGAGCCCACATTACCCCATCCCTCCCTTATCCCATATCCTTAATCCTTCTATGGTCGGCAGCGCACTTGTAGCACTCATGGCGTTGCTTGTGTTATAGGCGACGGTAGCCACCTACCATCAAGTGGACCGTCAGCCTGTCTGTCGACCTTAACATTAAAAAAAAATAAAAAAAAATGCGAAAGTTTGTGAGGACGTATGAGTGTTTGTTACTCTTTCACGTAGTTAACGCATTTGGATGAAATGTGGCTCTACTTTCACATTAATTATTATTATTAGTATTGATGATTGATTGATTGATGATTACTTCAACTCTATCCGGTATTTAAAATTATACAATGTCCTGTGAACTTACAAAACTTACTAGTAAACTTGCGTATTTTAATTGTAGATTCAAATTCCAAGTGAACTATCATTGATCAAAGTTTCTATGACAAACGGAAAACAGTGTCCTTGAAACGTAGCTAATATAATGTCTGTGGTAAAGTTGAATGCGGAACAGAATATCATGTAATAAAACAATCTAATTTAGACTTTATTACCTTTTTCATAAGGTGCCATCCACTACTGTAAGGCTTCTTCTTCGAGCTTTTTGTTAGAGAATTTGACAATTTTATTTATAAATCTAAGAAATAAAAAATGTCTAAAGCAAGTTAAGAATCCGCTTATAAATACAGATAATATGCATATTAAATATTCATAATTATGCATAATTATTAAAAATTGGGGAGAGTCATTCACGAATCAGTCGTTAGCTTCGTTAGGATTATTGAATCCGCGGCAGGCACTGCACGTAATAAATCCCGAGTCGCGTCTTCCCATTGTTCCGGCCGAAGTCAAAGATCAGCAATTTGCCATTGTGATGCCGGAGGCGGTATTTACCTTTAACCGATTTTAAAAATTACTATACACAACTTTCACGAATTTTTAAACTCACTGTGCTAGTTGTTTCACTGTCGATCGATCGTTTCGGACTATGTAGGGAAGTATGTTAATCGAAAATGTTTGAAATTATACCTACCTTTTCTATCGTAATTATAGGCGATAATATTATCATCAATACTAATAATAAATCTGTAAGGGTTAGTCATGGAGTAAGTTACTTTGTTTTCAGAGATATCGAGTTTATAGGCTCTATACATGATACTGAAACTAAATTCACCATTTTTAGAATTTTTTTCTGTATGTATGTTCCCCCATAACTCTTAAACGAATTAACTGATTTTCATGAAACTTGGTAGATAAACATTTAGACGTACAGTACACAGGATAAGCTACTTTTTTTTTCTTTTTCAACACGGACTAAGTCGCGGGCGCCAGTTAGTTATTTATAAGTTGTTTAATATTGTTTGAAAGTAGGATTCAATTAGTTTTATTTTGTAATTAAATAGAAGCTCCATCAACAAAAACCTTCTGACAGATTATCTTCTTATAAAAATTATCTTCATTATATAAGAAAATTTTAAAAATACATTTAAATAATTCAAAATAACTCCCTGTTACGTTTACAAAGTTAATTCACAAAATGTTGAATCCTTTTTGATAAAATATGAGATGGAGTATAAATCCTGAGGAAAGAAATGGATTCTTTTTTACATTCTAAATTGAACTTCATATATTCAACAACTATATATATTATATTCAACAAATAATAAACTGCCAACAGATCTACGTGAAGTTGACATAGACGGAAAATATCCCAGATATTCCAGCATACAAATTTAGTTATACTTACTTAATCTTATTCAAGAAAGGTTCTAGTGAAGCCGAGAATGGACAGCTATAAGTAATATTATCAGATGAAATATTATAGATATTAATAAAACGATACATTACAAGTCATTTATAAAAAAAAAAAACTATGTTCAGATGTGGTTAAATACGTAAGATACCTGTTCAATTATCTATAATCTACTCCGCATAATACCTCAAAGCATTTACTTAGATTGCAACACAACAAATAATAAATCACTGTTTCACCTAACCAAGTACTTAATTCTAATATAGAATAATATACAGAACAGATATTTTTTAAACCCATTTTAAGTAGGAACATCAGATAATCGACTAAGCAAATATTTATTGGTTTAGGGCGTTGTAAGTGCTCAAAGGACAGGGTTTTAACCTTATGTAGGTACCCTAAAGGCAAATTCCGTTAACATGCAGATTGATTGCGGCATAGGTTGGTATAGACCTGAATGACCTTGTTGACTTTATTGATATTTGAATGTTTGAAACCTTCACATTAGTTACACAATGGGATTTAAATGTACTTTCGGACAAGAATTAGTAATTAATATAACGTAATTTGTAGGTGTAAGGTAGGTGTTGATCATTTTTGTTTCCTAAACTGCTGATTAAGTACATAGTTTGAATACCTAAGTAGATCTATTGTGGAACTTATGGTCTACGAATTTTAATGAATCTATAGGTACTAACTATTATATAAAGCTAAAGATGAGGAGTTCGTTTTTAAAAAAATATTTTTGTGTTGGATGGTCCATTTATCGAGGAAGGCTATATAGGCTATTGAGAAAGCGGACGAAGTCGCGGGCACCAGCTAGTTTATTAGACAGGGCGATAGTTCACTTGATGGTAGGTGGTTACCATCGCCTAAGGATAAAAGCAACACCTCCACCTACTTTATAAAATAAAAATGAATGTGTTAAGATTAATAAATGTCAATTCAAATATTTAATTATTTTTTTGAATTTATAAATTCTGTATTCCCGTAATCTGTTAAGTATTGTTACTGTAATCTAGTCAAATTCTCCGAAATACAACTAATTTTAATTTCCAACTGAAATGGAAACATTTAGATAAATTTCATCAAACGGTTGCTTTATTACTTTACTCTTTGTAAATCATATGATTCATAAGGATTTCTAAATTGAGTATGTAAATGCGTGTTGTATATTGATTTATGAGCTTTTGATTACTTAGCCACTGAATTGTACAAACGTCTATTTATTGTGAAATATTATTAATTTACACAACAGTATACGTATGTATACTCTATGCATTTTACGTAATTGAGATAATCATTAGAACTTCTGACAAGATCTACACTTATCTTGATATTTATAGTAAGTTAAGGTAGGTAATTACCTACTCTGCGTTCTGCAGTCATAAAAGTTAACTTTTGTATTTCACTGCTTGAGCTGGTGTTTCCCCTATTGTTATTTTTACTATTATTTTAACACTCAATTAAAAAAAATATAAATGGTTAAAAAAATTATGATTAAAAAAGCCTGACAGGCCTACAATAGTGGTTGTTAAAATCAGGATATAAAATACTAGCTGGTATGTCCCGCACGTCTAAATGTTTATCTATTTAGTTTCATGAAAATCAATTAATTCGTTTAAGAGTTATGGAGGAATGTACATAATTAGGTACATATAATACCTACACTTACAGATTTATTATTAGTATTATATTTAAGCCTTTAAAATAAAATAAACTTAAAAATTGTATTAAAAAATTTAAAAGTAAGCATTATATCTTGTATAAAAAGTTACGACAAATATTTATATCGTAGTTCGTATTACGTGAATTACGAATGATATCACTCTCCCAACCAACGTACGAGTCATTATAGCCATAAAGCAGTTCAGTGTGCCCGCTGAATTATCGACCGACCAAAATTGTATACAAGTTCAAGGACCCAATAAAAAAACGTCTGCCCACGTGCTTCCTTCTAACGAATTACTACTAGATAATACTTATTGTACCTACTATATAAACCTATTTTTAGTGTATTCTATCTAATATATAAAATTCTCGTTATAATATACCTACTATAACTAATTGCCACGCTTCGCTGCAGAGGGGCGCACTTTTTTTGACAAAATAACTCGACAAATAGTTATAATAAAATATTCATCAATTATTATACACACAAACCATGTTCAGAAATTCCGATCAGTAACAAAATCCGTTCACAATTTTTTGAGATTAGCGCATGCATAAAGACAAACAGCGAAAAAGGAAGACTTTACTTTATAGTGTATACTAAGTGTACTTTTAAGTGTACACTAGCTGGTGCTCGCGACTTCGTCCGCGTTGAAAAGTATAAAACGCCACGCCACGGTATGCAATGGATCGCTAAAAATATCACCAAGCAGTTGTCATGTTAGTCGCTTCACCGATTCTGGATAGATGGCGCTGTCAAGTGTATCCCGGGCCAAGCCGCTAGTATTTACTTTTATTTTAGATTTCCCGTAGGAATGAAGCATTTTCCTGCGGTAAAAAGTAGCCTATGTTCATCACAGATAATGTCGGCTTCTAATGGTAAAAGAATTTTTCAAATCGGTCCAGTAGTTTCGGAGCCTATTCTATACAAACAAACAAATCTTTCCTCTTTATAATATTACCTAGTATAAATTAAAATCTCCGAAATTTTTCGTTGTCACCGGTCACGCTTTGCTTGTAAAGTATCACAAAAACAGTTATTTTTTGTGTGTCAAAATGGAGTAACAATAGTGACTGGAAGTGGTGTATTCATTTATCTTCATAAGTGGCATGTATTTACATATTTCTTTAAACTAACATCGTCATATTTTCAGCCTATTTTATGTTGACTATTGTTATTAAATTTTTTCCCGCATTAGATATGACTACAATACTAGCATAAACTATTTTGTAAATGCAACTTTTTATTCTTACTCTTTTTTATGACTACTTAAGAAAACATTTAATAGCAATGTATCAGTTTAATTTTTCTGTATACCTATACTAAATTGAAAACGTATTCGTACAATATGTATTTAAGTAAAATCTACTATACTATGAACGGAAATATAACTCTGAATTAACCAGACTTAATTTAAAGTTAATATGGATAGCTTTTAAAATTTGATGAGAGTTTACCAAAAGTCCGTTACCAAATAATATAAGATGCAAATTGAAATCCAATGCACATCATGTTTTTAATATAATTAAGTTAAATATAAGTATTTGTACTATATATTATCTTTTATGTGATATTTAGATTTGTTTTTACCTTAGGCTTGTACTAATTAGGTAATGACTTGTGTAAATACTTAGAATGTAAAATAAAAGAAATTTATTTTTATCGTTATTTAAACTTGGTGTATGAATGAAACTATTTTTAAATGTGTCACATTAGAGTCTAGTCTAGATTTTAAAATGAAATACACAATACCTAAGTGGTAAAATGTAACAGTTGGTGAGTTTCCCACGATTCGGTCGCAACGCGACATTTTCACGTCTAACGTATACTTGTTATAAATAATGAACTCTAAAGTCTGGTGTCTGCAGTTTTTGTTATTGTTAAACCAAGTTTAGATAAGCAACTGACATTATTGTTACAGTATACTTTGTACAACAGTTACTTGAAATAAATCAGTGTTATTCTTTGCGTTTCATTTTCACAATTACGCTTTCTTAAGGTGCTATAAAGGCTTCTCCAAATAGCCTCGAATTATATCGCTCTGTATTTTGTATTGCACTTCCAGACAGGCGAGTACTATCGACCGATACTTATTTGAGATTGAAGATCACATACCGTGGCCATACAGTGAAAACTGTAGATAATATAGGTGACATCGTAAAATTAAATATATATTTTTAAACAGTGAAGTGTTAGTCCAATTAGTTCTACTATTTTGTTCTGAGATAGAACGTGTCTACGATATGTAAGTATAAACTATATTGTTGAGGAAGAGTTGTAGAATATCGTTGCTTGCGATATATTCCCGTCAAGTAGGCTAACCGTCATTTAAAGTCACCGGTAACCTCATTTTAAGTCACGAGGATAATGGAGCTGATATATAATTTTCTTTATAATCCCAAACATTAAAAAGAAAATAATACAGAGAATAACTAAACCGAGCGCATAATTTTAGTAAACATATTTTTTTTCTAAAAGTAACTAATCAACACTTTATTTGTAGTTGGTAAAAGAGGCCCTAAGAGTACTAAAACAATACCATACAGGGCTATTTTTTTATACGTTATCATTTTTTTATACGTTTTTATACGTTTATTTTATTTATATTTTATTTAATTACTGTTACATGAGCAACACGTTTATCAAATGCCTATAGCATTAAATTAAAAGTAATTAAATAAAATATAAAATTATATGAAATTAAAGTAACTAGTGTTTCTTTTATGATTACGTAAATATATAGGAATTTCAGTTTGGTTCACTTCTAGTCCAGCAAGACAAGTGTACAGCCTTTACTGTACTAAGAATGGGTAATAGCGAATGTTTATTACACTTCATATTACCTAATTTTATGTGAGTTTTGATATACAGTTCTCTGGGCACGATATTTATGTCTTTATAACAAGATTGCGTGCGTATGAACCATATAGATCTACGTTTAATTTAACGCCACACAGTTTACCTTTTAATCATATATCAATTCCAATTACTTTGTACAATTTGCCATTTTTAAAGCTTTCAATCATCTAAATATAAACGTTCATTTTATTTTACAACAATCAATTCGAATTTTTGGAAAATTTCTTACATCTAGGATTATATGGATATTGATTTTATTTAGGTATATTTTGTAAGGAAGGATTTTATTATACATCGATCGTCGAATTATTTAGAAACTAGCTGCGCCCTCAACTTCGTACTCGCGGTTTTCGTAAGATTTTGTGTTTGGGAATCGTTTGGAATGAAACAAACATTTAAATGTTACGGGAAGCTTTCTAGAAATACATTTGACTGAGATACTGAGATTGACGTGCACAAACACACAGACAAAGAGAAAAAAAAATCTAAAAACACTTTTTTGACCTCGGTAACAGAAGTACAGTCGGCCGCATAAGTCGATTAACACATTCAAAAGTGCAAAACGACTGAACACTCCACTTACTTACTTATTTACTCACTTACTGGCTTTTTACGATCGTTTGTACGTCAAATTTATTTTGTTCTCTAGTAGTGACAACGATTTATGACGCATTGAGTGTTCAGTTGTTTTGCACTTTTGAATGTGTTAATCGACTTATGCGGCCGACTGTACAACGTGTACAAATTGTTTTTTCTTTTTTTTTTAATAATGTAGAAACACAATTCGTTTACTTATACGATTTTATTATAATATATTAGGTAGGAATGGATTATTAGTTAAGTATAGTTTAGTCACCAGTTGATTTTATGGGAAGTAAATAAATATATTATTTTTGTGACTTAATTTTAAATATCAATTTCTACACAAACAATGTATTCAAGTAAATTTCACCTGTAGTAAAGATAATTTTCTACTGCTTCAGAAATAAATTTGAATTGGACGATACAAAAGTCAACCTTATTATTATGTAAATAAGGCACGTAACGTAAGGCATTAGCTCAAGGCTTACATTTTGTTCTTTTAGTTAGCAGGAGCCTAAGTGTGGATAGGATACGTTATGCTTGTATGTGGATGTAAGATGTAAGCGTTCCACATGGCGTGCATCACGACAATATCCCGTAGCCTGTGATCTAGGGAGGCGCAGAACAATTTGCTAACCACCTCACCCGGATCGCTTGATAAAGGGTTATTTGTATGAATTATTATATATTGTTACCCTTAAGTGCTTCTATATTTCTCGAATATTCTATTTTCCGTATGTCGTGACAACGCATCTATCATTACACTATATTAGACTCTAGAAATGATGTTTCATATAATTTTATTAGCACTCAAATTCAATAGAAAATGCGAATTTGAAAATCAGTTATGATTTATTACTTATAAAGTTTTCGTCGGTTACTTAATCGAATGAGACAGTATAAAATATTGTTTAGTTCTCTTGAGTTTACTAAGCTTAGAACAAATAATCCTCTTTTACTACTTAGTTTGCACTTATAATTTTTATATATTTTGTATTTCTATCTACATCTAAATTTTACACTTTTTAATTAAGTCACTATTATTTCATTTGTTATTTATAAACTTTTGGATAACTATCATAATTGTGTTAATCAAGTTTATTAGGCATAGATAATCTTTTATAATTAGATGATACTATCTAGACATTAAAAATACGACATGCACTTATAACTTTAGACAAGAACCATATATGGGTTGTGGAAACATTTATTCACACTAACCCACAATAATAATACTTGATCGATCTATAATTGTTGTGGCATTTCCCGAGCAAAATGTTGATTTATCGACTGCCACTAATTGTACCTTACACGTAGCACATGTAAACCAGAATGGGTAACTTTTATATTTTTTCAGTGCAACCACGATCACGTGTCTATACTTAATTTAATTACTCTTCTTTCAACTCATATATTATTTATTATGTTGCTACCTAACCTAAACGAAATATTAACTCGTCCTGTAGCTTAATATTTGAAACAACGAAAAATTTAGTTGCTCTCATGCCTTAGACGAAATATAATATGTATAAAATTTGAATTTTTTAAATGACCTATTACATTTGATATAATATTGTGAGTAATAAATAAATTGATTATTATCCATTTATTGACGATTCTAAATCCTTTTTCGAAATTATCAAAAAATTAGATTTATTATAAATTACTGAACTCGACTGTACCTACAGCCGTCATGGCAAGTATCTACAGTAGGAAGGTAGATACTTACCTATTCCCTGGTTATGTAAAACAGCAGATGAACTTAGAGTTTCTGAATCGATTACGTAGTTATTAAATAAATTAAAATACCAGTCAATAAAACCAAGTTACTCGCAATGTATTTTCTGTAGTTTTTAATTAAATTACCTACTTATACAGTAATTAGTTGAACTGTAATGTCGCTTAATTACTACGCAAAAGGTACGTATAATAACATATTTGACATCGTAATAGGTGTCATAGAACCCGTTTCACTAATTAACTAAACTCAAACTACTTTTGATTTTCATGTCAGTAAACAACCCATCAAGGCTATGAAAATCGACAATCTCTTCCAGTCATATTTATTTCTTTTTTATGCTCTGGTTACTGATCATAATAATAAAGTTATTAGAAGAAGTTAACGGGGTAAACAGAAAAAAATATATATTATAGATAGATAAAGATATACTTTAGTTAACCAATATAGACCAAAGGCGGTGTGCCATTTAGTCGACAGCCTGTCTATTACTCAATTACATTAAAAGTATGTATCTAACTAGCTGATATTAGGCATTACATTAGGCATTAGGTACATTATGAGAAAAATGTATTGATTTTTTTCTACTTCATTAGTATAGAGGCTGTAACAATTGATTGGTGCCGTTGTTTGCTCCTTGGCTCCGACCTTGCCACCGCAATAAATCCAACAGTTGTGACATGCAAATCTCTAACTGCATATGATTTATATTGTTGCCAACCGAATGAACGTTATCCACCAATCGTGCCAGACAACACTGGATAAGTCAATACTTGCTTTCGTAATAGATTTGCTGTTTTTGATAATGCAACAGCATTAGTTATTTCACTTTTACTTCGAGACACGATTTGCTCCTTTCAAGTTATATTGAAATTTCAACGGAAAAGGAAAGCTATGCTTGAATCTCATTGTAATGAAAAAGTTGATAAAATTAAACAATTTTTAGAGTAGGTACTGACACGTTCAGTTTAGGACCGAGTGTAGATGAGGTATAAATATTTGTTAGAAAATTTACTTTGGGCTCATTAGGGACGAGATTGAACTCATTTTAGGGACTAGTCTTAAGATGGAACGAAAGTATACCTACTTGAATGTGCCCTGTATACATTCATAAGTAATTTTAATAAAAATCAGGTATGTATGTGAAGTTTATAATATGAAATGCGTGCTACAATTAGTTTCCCTGTTGAATATTTGTTGCGTTGTACAAACTGCAAAGCTCAGCGGGCGATCGTGCTCAGGCGCCGCGTTACAAGCAACGTTCCCGCATCGGCCCCGAAGCGACAAGCCTGCCAATCTACAAGTAACGAGAACTCACAGGCTGCTATTATAATTTAATTGATTCATATTTTCTTCAATGGATAAAGAATACGTTTTTATAGATTCCGGTGTTTATTATACGGTATTCAGATCAAACCAGAATCGAGTGTCTTGCGAGCGATTCGATCACAGGTACGGCCTATTAGGAGTTAGGACACTCTATTACCTATCATGGTTGCCATCACAGAGCAACGAATCGTCATTTTTCTTATTCATATGTTTTTACGTTGATTATTACACCAAAGCACAGCATAATGAGACATTTCTCATTACGCTGAAAGAGTTGTAAAATTCTGTAGAATTCTTTTTGGATATCGGCATGAGTCATCAACATGCAATTTAACAGTGTATGTTGATGTAGGTATATTAGAATAGGGCTCCCATAGCGGAATATAGGTGAGGGTGCAAAATGTAGAGCATTCATCAATACAACGAGCGCAAAGCGAGTAGTTTATTCGCATTAAATCATAACAACCATAAATCTTTTGAACCCGTTCTACAGCTTATCAAAACAATACGCAGACACACTTCGACATGCGTATCGAAAAATGTCTTCTTTGCATTCGCAAGCCAACAATTTTTAACTTAATGTGTTAAACACAAGGTCTTATTCACATTGGTCACTGTAGCGCAGTTGATGCACTTGGGAAATGAACAGGGATCATTTCAAAATTAAGCCTCAAGAGTATGATAAATTTTCATAAATCAGTTGTTATTTATTGAAGTATAGACTTTAAGGTGTTGCCAATCGGTTTATTTTAGTTTTAAGAGATTTGGCGTTATAAGTCACTTTCTAAACTGAGACTATGCGAAATAATCGGTCTCTCATCTCTCTTATGATATTTTGCAACAAAGTGTAGGAGATGCAAAAATAAAAGTTAAATGTTGTTATTATAGATGTTGCCGGAGATTACATATTAAAGAGTATTCAGTGTTAATGTGGTTGAAGGCATTTATGTAAGGAGTGGGATTATAATGGAATCAGCCCACAATTAAGACTATTTTATAATATATATATTTACCATAGTTTAAGTATTCTCCATTACATTTTTTTTTTAATTTTCAATATCTTTACTCGCCAACAGAATATAAGTGTGTATCCTACAAAATAACACATGTGAAAAAAATTAGAAATAAAGATGAATAAATAAATATCTAACTACTAAGCCTTTATAACCATTTAATTTTATATTGAATGTTATGGTCCGTAAGCCAGGCACTAATTTCGTCAATGATTTCCTCTCAGTCCATAATTTGTAAAATGCCTGAGCTCTAGTTGTATCATGATGCGTTGTGAACGTCAGCTGCTGCTCCGATGGTGAGTTGAGCAATGGTAGCCCGTTACACTTTCAGAGCATCAGCTGACAAGCATTCCACCAAGATATAGCCAGCTGACTTTTTTATTTATTAACAGTAATACATAAACTATCATCTGATAAATTTTCTATTGGGAGGTAATCACTGAACACGTATATATTCGTGTGACCTGCAGACGCATAATCCACCATTTTCGACTGACGAAAACGAAAAAACAAAAAGGAGGAGGTACTCAATTCGACGCGTATATATTTATTTATTTTTTTATGTATGATCACGCATAACTTTTCACAGGGTGGTTTGATTTTGATAATTCTTTTTTTATTTGAAAGGGTACCCCCCCAAGGGGGTCCCATTTTAATTTGAAAAAAAAATTCCAACCCTAAGGGTAGGAAAACAGGGGATGATTGATTGTTCACTCACCGATTGTAGCGTATAACCACCCATAACTTTTTACAGAGTAGTCCGATTTTGATAATTCTTTCTTTAATGGTTAGGGTATACCTCGAAGTTGGTCTTGTATAAATTTGTAAAAAAAAATCCTACCCTATGGGTGGGAAAATGGGGGTGGAAAAAATTAAAAATTAAGCATGTAGTAAATATTAGATTATAGCCACAAAAAAATATAAAATAAAACTTTTTAACAAAAAATAAAACCGCCGTAAAAACTGAAAAGTATAAAATAATCTTATTATCATTTTATCTAAGTAATTTTGAGTCTGCGCCAAATAAGCAAAAATTAGGTAAAGAGTGATGCGCGGCGGCGACTCAAAATTACTTAGGTAAAATTATAATAAGATTATTTTATGCTTTTCAGTTTATTTTTTGTTAAAAAGTTTTTATAAATAGCTGACAATTTTGTTTCTTCAAAATATTAGGCTAACTATAATTTGATGAATTTTTAATCGGAAATAAATGATTAAAATTTTTTTTTATTATGTGCGTGGGCGGCTACCACTCTACTGCTCAACCCACCATCGGAGCCGCAGCTGACGTTCACAACGCTTCATGATACAACTCTCTCAATCATTTTACGAGTTATCGACTTGGAGGAAATTGGTCATGAAAATCTGTCGCTGGCTCATGGACCATTATTATTTCAAGTTTTTTCTTTAACATTAAAATTTAGTCAAATTGTCTTTCGTTGTCGTTCTATGAGATAATCATCATCACAACCTTATGTAAACTGTTAGACATAAGCCTCTCCCATTTGGATTTGGATCTTTTTGTCTTTAATCTTTTTTAATTGCAACAAAACGTCATATGTACGTCATATGGAGAGTTATGGTCCATTAAAATCCAACATAATATAAATACCTATACATATTGTATAGATTCAGCCATGTGTGGCCAAGTCTGTCCTCTGTCTTCAGTTCCTCTGTTGAGATCACACATCCACTCACTTTTGATAAGTATACCACAGTTCTTAATTGATACTAAAGCTTACATCCATTTTATTGGTTCTGATAAATCTATATACATCCATAAAATGTTATCTTAATAAAAGTGTATGTTGTATTTAATAATATTATTCATAAAAATTACGCCGCATTCACGTATTTGCCATAGGTGATAAGAGATAGGCGGTGTGGTGTTTTCACACAATTAATTTTCAATAAATAACGATATAAAATGAGTTACAATGAGTCGACGCCCCGCGCGGCGCGTTCCCGGCGCGGGCGCATGATCGCGGTGAGCCATCGGACCCACCGCTTCGATACTTGAGCCTTTTGACATGTTCAACATTGGAAAATAAAAGAATTGCGCTATATTGTAAAGGAATTATAATTAAAGGGTCCACGGTTTACAACTCGTGTGTAGACATGCATTCCTATTGTCGAAATTCTTATCGTTGGATATACATTATAGTATGACCTTAAGCAGTTATGTATATGTTTACAAACATTATTTTTTTGTATCTACATAGACGTTTGGAAGCTCTTCTATCTCTTGTATCATGCTACTTACATTAAAATGTTGCTGGGTAGTAAAAATATTTTAGTCAATAAATAAAATTTATCTGTGACATTCCTTTGCTCTATCATGTTATTTTGATTTAAACGCCCTATTTATTTTTGAATTATCAATAGTTACGTCAACCTAATTTCTTAAAACACACGACGTGGTTCTGGGTGCTATATTCAATTCTCACTGCTTTGTTTGCATTTTTATTAGAAATATTACCACCCTGTTTTCTGTCACATACTTAGTAGAGATCAACACATAGCCCAACACATAAATTGCTTTTTGTATGTAACCATACTACCAATGTTAGTATAGTGTAACAGAAATAATAACTGACATACAAATGCTACTTATAGAGAATTTACTGTGGGTTGACAATGCCTACCACCATAGAGGTATAATTCCAACAAATATAAGTAGTTAGTGTACCTCTATGGCTACTATATTCGTATAACTAATATCAAAAGTTCGTTGCGTAATACACATAATATAAAATTTGATCTAACTGCAAGAATTAAATTCGTAATATGCATTATACGAACTTAAATCAAACTTAAATGTATATCCTAACTACAGGCATTTTTTTATATCGCTTCAATAAATGAACTGTGTCGTGACGTAACATTTAACACAACATTCATTTGAACAATAACAAAATGTGACAATAAATAGTTACGATTACAGTTAGCACGTAAAAAGTTGAATCACAAAATTCACACGCTAATTGAATTCAAATTAATGTTCGGCCGTATCATTGCATGTTACCATAAATACATAATATGCATCGTCGGTGCATGCACGCTTCATATCTGTAACGTGAAAGATTGTTATCTACGTAATTGTGCAAAATATTGCTGTCCGTCCGTCTGTCTGCTTGCGTGGAGATGTTACAGATAGCTGCCCTTTATTGTAAAGGTTTTCTTTGTCTGCTTTTTTTCTTTCAGCAACGAAATACACTTTAATAAGTACTTTAAGGTATGTAGAAATTACGAAGTAAGTAATTTAAAAGGCTCTGAATTATTCATGATTGGTAAATTAACTGGCCAATATGTTAAATGGTTTTCAATCGACGTAATATGTAAAGTTAAGGTACATTAACAATTGCCTAAAACAGCAAATAATTGAGTAGGTACTTACATTCATTTTATTTATAGACATTTTGTTCGTGAGGCGATGAATCAATTTGCTGCAGATAATTCGATTGTAATTTAGTTCAAGATCTCTATAAGTATTAAAAAACTCAAGTATAGTCGGACACATTATACATTATTATCTGTGTTTTTCTTTAATAAACATAATAATTATTAATACAAAAATAGTGTGTGTGTCAGTCATAAATAACTTAATAAATATTCATATTTTTAATATAATATATTATGTATTATATTAATATGTACCTATTGAAACATATTGTAGCCTATGTTACATGTGACATATTTGATTTTACTCCCACAAATTTGCATATATACATATGTATATAAAATATAAACTTTGATATATGCTTAACTCCTTCAAAGCAAAATTATAATTATTTTTAGATCGTTTATGAAGTCAAATAGGTATGCCTACCGCAAATTTGTAATGCAAGAATTTTGTAACTTTGAATGAATGAATATGTGCCTAATAATACGAAGTGAAAAAACATGTTACAGAAATTAAATTACCTATATCCAATTTCTATCAATATTTTATTGTGGTTTTATTTAACAAATATAATATTTGGAGCATAGATATACATAGATATTTTTTTACAGATATTAGTTATCAGAAACTGCTTTCTTGTTAAAAATAGTTACATACCTAATGCTACTTTAAAAATTATAACTGATTCGTTAATAAGATTTGTAGGTATGATTGTATAAATTTAACCACGTTTTAAAAGTTCATATTTAAATATTTTCCTATGGTTTAAAGAGTGTATAAACGTTAGAATATGTGTTCAAGGAGTACAAGGTGTAATTGTGAAACAACTTTGTAAAACGTCGCCGCGAGGCAACCGAACTTAAATTATGAACCTATTGTCAGTTCGTAAATCGCTCGGTAGTGTTTACCGACAAATTTATATATGTATAATTAAATGCAAAACAATCTTAAGTATTCTGACGAAAAGGAAGACAATAATAGTACACTTAACCTTAGTTGGTATGTACCACACATAAAACCAGTTCCGTTTTGGACCGTCCGCAAAAAAGTCACAAATTTACAATTTAACAAGTTTTGTTGTCTTATTAAAAATTCATACAATTAAAGAAATAAAAATGTTTGTCCTTATAAACTAAAGTATATAAGTATACGTATTTATGCTGAACTATCTTGAGCTATGCCCATGAAGTTCAAAGCTTGAGCCAAAATTTAAGTTATGTAGATAACTTAGATATATATCATAGGTATATATAAATCCTACCTATGGCTCAGCATACCTACCTAAGGAATTTTGTAGAAAAGAAAACATTTTATTTAGGAATTCAATCTTCTTCTCAGCGTGCCACTTCTCTACGAAGGTTGGCGACCATCATGGCTATTCTCACTTTGGAAGCTGCTGCGCGAAAGAGGGAGCGAGTGTTCAATCCGAACCATGTACAATTAATAGTTAATATTTTTCAAACAGGTTTACAAGTTTAGTGGCAAATTATTTATTCCCTACTTACAAAATATGCGGCAATTAGCCTACATGAAAGAAATTAAGCAAGTAATTTATATGTGTAAAAAAATGTAGTAGATACACAAAATTGTAGGTCACTTTTTTGCCGACACTACAAATATTCAACGTCTACGAACTCCCTCCAAGATGATGTTATTTAAGATGAGATCAATTTTATTGAGATTTATTCCGTGAACATGTTTTGTATCGATTTTATTCTTTCTCTGTAAATCAATGATTTTGGAATTAGGTATGAATTAGGCCCCAGATTAATGATTAGCTTGTTGGGTTATTAATTTTTAATTATTGAAATAAGTATTTTACACTTCTTATTTAGGTTCTCTTTTGTAGAAGTTAATGTGAGGTACTGGATATAATTCAATCACATTCGCCGTTTGTGGATCGCCAGAATTTCATAAAGCATACTTACTATAAATACTCTATATCCAAAGATAGCTGATCTTTTGGAACACGCAAATTTTCCATGTTAAGATGTCTTCCGTCATGTTTAGAAGAAGTAATAATAATTTCTAATCAACACATTAAATAAAAATGATATTAAAAAAATTCAGATTTGGTTGGGATTTGATCCCACTTTTGTTGTTTTCCTAGCTCACTCGAGAGTAACGTTGTGTTTATACTAGTTAGATTACAAACACGAATTAAATTCTAATATAATAATATAACACGTTAGTTGGGTTGATATTGAGCGAAAAGAATATTTAATTAAATTAACTATCTGAAAGTATGAATACCCTTAAATGTTGTATAAAGTAAGTGTAAGTTCAATCGAGACTTTTATCGCTGAATTAATAGAATAGCAGTTAACAGTGAAGTTTCAAGTAAATCGAGGCATTGTGATGGTTCGTTGGCCATGACTTATAATTTATATAGAGAAAAAAGGTAAAATACGACATAAGGGCGTCTTCTAATGAGACCACCGACGCGCGGCCCGCCGGGCGTAATGCGCGTGAAACCGTACATCATAACAAGACTTGCGTCCGACCAACTCTTCCCTCGTCATACTTTTTTGTAGATCTTGGAAAATATTGATTTTTAATCCTCACATAATAAACAGAGAGAACCTATTTACCGACATTTAAAATTTATTTAAGCGGATAAAAGAATCTAATTCCTTCAAATATGTAATTTTAATGTATTTGTGTATATATTATTTATTATAATGATGTGTGGTAGATGCTTAATTAATGCTGGTCATACAGGTCACAAGTAAGTAGGTACCTACAGGAGTCTTTTAAACAATAATTGTAAATAGGTAATTGTTTAATTACTTAAATAAGATAATTATAACTTTATTATGCATTATATTAGCAATTTTCATAATAATCCATTTTTAACTATATGATAATACATCATTTACTATTTCATTAAAGCAATTGGAAATTAGAAGATATTCAGTATTCGTAAATTATATAAAATGATAATACATTGCAATATAGGTACTATTATATTATCTTAATTCTTGTGAAAACGATTACTTAATTAGTCCAATAAGAAATTTCATACACAACCTAGTGCCCGAACTTTACTAATAAGAAGCTTGAACGAGCGAGCGGTACGAAACGCTTTTCTCGTCTCTTTCCCGCGCAGTCCTTAAATGCTTAAAAAGCTCCATAGATGGCAGTAAAATCCTGGCAATGGCTTGAACGGCCACTAGTGTCGCCATCTAGTGTCGAGTAACCGAACTTTTATAGCACGCTTATTGAAGAGAGCTCTTCGGCAGCTCGTAAACGATTTTATGGGCACTAACGAACTGTACTCCCGTGCTCGATATTACCCGACCAAGTACGGTTGGGAATGCAATATTTGGATGCTCCTGTTGAGTGGCGTTGTATTAAATTCAACCGGTGTTCATGGGCTTTTATGTGCGATTCAAGGTGCGATTGGATGGCGTGCTCGAGTGTTTATTTGGCTTTATTGTTGGGGTTTGTTTATGCGATTGCTGTTTAACCAAGTACGGCGTTTTGTACATGCTTTTGTTATGATTATTATGTTGTTTCGAATAATGAACAAGATACCGTGAGAACTTTTATTTTTAACATCATTTTACCTACGCTTTTAAACGCATTATTGAATACATAGTATTACAGTACCGAGGCACAAAGGTCACGAAAGTATTTAATAGAAATTAACAATAGCCTCTATGTGATACGACTTTCTCATATTTATATCTCATAATATTTCGACTAGGAGTTAACAATGTTGAAATTAGGTACGAAACCCAATAACCATTTATCAGTGATTTATATTCGAGTTTTCCCCAAAACGTAGCCGTGAAAAAGGCAAATCATAAATAAGATCCGATTCAAATTTGTAGAAGATGCTATCTGTATGATTTGTGGGCTCGCACCCGAGAGCTGCTTGTCTAGTGATGTGCTAATCGTGGCGTCACGTATCGATAAACCGATTAACCGGGGTCCGCTATCACAAACTTTACGATAATAATTTGTTTCATTTAATATTCCCTATACATGAACTGGATACGTACCGGAATCAAACCGATAAATGTACTTGTCCCTTTGGAGAAATCAATACCTACATGACTTATCTAAGTACGTACTAAACGAAGTTAGGTACGTATCAATCTCAGATTTTTATTTAATTGTGCTATTAAGTATTGAGATGAGGTTTTTCGGCATTATTCAATCAATTTATTCTCTAAGACATATTAACATCCTATTAATGTTATATGTAACATTCTTATGTGTAAAAGATAACTAAGTATGCGTATTAACTTAACACTAATCACCTTACCCACATAAATATTTAAAAGAAATATAGATAGATACTAAGGTCCTTTTTCACCAACTACAAGAAAAGTGTTGATTAGTTACTTTTAAAAATAATTTTATGTTTTATTGAATTATGCACTCGGTTTACTGCATCCTTCGATAGGCGATATTTTTTTTTTATTATTTTCTTTTTAATGTTTGGGACTTACAAACAACTACATATTATATTTGGTATGGTTAAGTATCTCCATTAAACACTTACATAGTTTGCACATGTAAATTCCGGGATAGGTCTCTAGTTATCTAAAAATTTCTTAAGTAAAAGTAGATAGTGCCAGAATTCAACTGCATCGTCCGACCAAATTCGTATATGAGTTATCCCTCCAGGCTAGTTCGTTTTATTCATATACCACAGTGTTAGCACGTCGCCTTCCATGCAAGCGAGAGTTACGAGGTAATATGTCGAGCCTGCGGGATACCGCATCACTAATTTTGCTGTTTTGCATGTATGCCGTTTTATTATGCTACCAGAAGGTCAAACCTTTGAATGTGTTAAATTATTGTCTAAAGTGTTAATATATGTTTCTACAAATACACTTACTCTTTTAAGTGTTGAACTAGTGGAACCGACCAGGTTTTATACTTATGCGTACAATTTTAACTAAACACAATAACTAACTTATAGGTACCTACACTAAATGTAACTGTTCTCTAATGGTTATAAATTAAATTTGGATTTATTATGTAGGTATTACATATCACATTCTGGAATAAACTCTCTAAATTATAGTGAAAACTGCATCAAAATCAGTTGCATAGTTTAGAAGAACTATGAGACATATTTATGAGCAATTTTTGTGACACTTTTTCTTTTAATTTATTCAAAGACATATCTTATAATAAGTAGTACTATTTTCATATTTTGTTAAATTAATGTATTATTATGATTTATAAATTTCATCAAAACCCATTTAGTAGTTTTGGCATGGAAGAATAATAAACATACATATATTCATTTTAAACAATATTACTTACTCGTAGGATTAAAGTAAAAAAGTAGCAAGTAAACGTCGTAAATAGCTTTTCGACACGATATTAAGTCACAATAAAAAAATTTCATATAATTTATGATAAATAAATAATCACTATAATTTATAATCGACGAAACAGCCCACGCACTATTTGTGGTAGCATGTCGATTTAAAAAAACCACGTCAAACAAAATGTCACAACTTTTTATTAAGAATCTACATAACACATTAAACAAACTTGGAGGGTTATTGAATTAATTGTATATACCACAAACGTATTTAAATCGAATTATATGAGTTGCCAACTCTTAATATATTCAAATGTTGGTAGCACATATACCTACCTAATATAAGGCGTGTGTGTATCTTGAGATCAAATGACGGAGGTACCACCCCGAAGGCAACAAATTTCGACCGTGTCATCCGACAAAGATTTTTTTGTAAACCGCATATAACCCAAACAATGTGTTATCTGTCCTAATGTGATTTAACAGGTAATTTCAAGAATAAATTGCTTCTAAACAAAATGAGATTTATGTTCGGGAACAATGTAAATATGTAGACTACAGAATGAGGAACTACATTTATTTTCATTTACCCCCATTTATATCGCGGCTCCACGTGGAGATTACGTGATTTAACAAAGGCCAAGCGATAAATCTGAGAGTCCTGTCTTAGTAGGCTTTTGTGGGTATTTTTGATATGTGCCTTTAAAAGCTTTTTTCTGTATTTAGATGAGAGTTCATTGTGTAATTCATTAGAGTGGGGGTAGGTCGCCCGCGTGGAGCGAAGTGCGGCCGCGGTCGATATCAAGAGATAACATTATATTTATTACCTACCAATGAGATGTCCAACATTGTCGCGATAGGTTTCTTTAAAGCCCGACGAATTAGTCGCTACAAATAAGAACATAGAGTGTCAATTGTTTGTAAATAAAAAAAAGCTCTTTTTTGGGGCTAATTCTGACTTGTGTCTACTGGGACTTAACAATTCTAAATTAATTAGAAATGACTATACCCCATACCCTATTTCTTCTACTCCAGTAACATATATTATTTGATTACAATTTCTTACCCAAACCTAATACAAAAGATGGATGTTATATTATCGCTAACTTGAACACATTTCTTTCAATAAAATACACCCCGTTTTGAGTTTAGATAGGTACCTATAGTATTTATATAAGGAAAAGAACTGATTTTCACAATTTCATCCTATCTATCATATGAAATTCTAACGTTCCTACTTAGTCATTTCATTAACAGTCGTATCACACCTGCCCAATCAATTTTACCAACTAACAGTTAGGACGCTGGTAATGCTAATGCGAATGTGTCATACCGATAAAGCGTGAATCCACTATAATTTATACCTACTTATTCCAAAAGACGCGCTAACTAATAAGTCGTTTTTAAACTTTTTATTTACTTTTAAGAAAAAAACTACTGTTTCATATCTACCTATCTACAATAAATCACATCTATATAAAATAAAATAAATTGTAATAAAGTAAAAATAGAATAAAGGATTGTGGGTGGTCTCATAAACCTAGCTTCCATTGTCTATTCCAGAATCGAACTTGCGATTTGCATTGAGAACTTACTAGGCATACATTACAATGGTGGCGCGGTCGGTCGCCGACTAATTATGTCGATATCGATATTCGCATCATGTGCCACACTAACTCACTACTAGATCTGTTTCCGTTCCACCAAAGTAAACATTGCTAATTTTTAACTTTTTTGATAGAAGAAAGAAGAGAATCCGACAAAATTAAATATTCTTGTGCATATGAACCGGAGACTGCACTTACCCACTCAAGAAGGATAACCTCTGAGTAGATGTTTCTTTCACTTAGATATTCATATTAAATAAATGTCTATTTCTATATTTTCTTATATAATCTCAAGCCCTCTGGTATCTATACTTAGGTCCCAACAGTACGTGTTGAGGTGACGCTAAAATTCGAGAAGCCCATACATACTTTTATGAATGCTATCCTAAAAACAGAAACTTTTCACACTACACCTTAACAGCCCTAAGCGAGAGAAGCCCTTATATTGATTAACTAGCTGGTGCCTGCGACTTCTTCCGCATTGAAAAAGAAAAAAGTAGCCTAATCCTGTGTCCCGTACTTACGTCTAAATGTTTATCTGCCAAATTTCATAGAAATCAGTTAATTCGTTTAAGAGTTATGAAGGAGCATACAATACATACACTTACAAATTTATTATTAGTATTGATGATGAATAGGCTCCAAAACAGAAGCCGTTTAAATGTTTTTTTACACATTTTTTTTTCTTTTAACAAAACTAAATTTTATTGGCATTTATCAGATATTTAAGTAATATTTATTGACAAAGTAAACGTAGTGACCTGACCGACCGCCAGTCGGGTAATACGTCACGACTAGACAGCTGCCCCCTCCCCTTGACCCCCTAAAGCGCCAGCTTAACGAGAGAAAGAGACGAATGTATACAGAACAACATTAGCGCGACAAAGATAGGGGGCCTCGTGAAACATGGCGTATAACGCCCCTTGATTTATGGTACTGTGCCAAAGTTCGAATTTTATGTGTGCGTGATGTTTACATGTGTGTTGATGTTGTACTTTAAAAGGACTACACAGTGAAAATTAAATAAAAATGCGTTTATCTACATCTATAACATTTTCCAACAAAAATGTCATGGCATGAAGATTTCATGTCACCATAATTAAGCCTTGAAGTATCTACAAATATATTCAGCTGTTACATCACACAAACATATCACAGCTCATTTAATAATATTAATAACCAAATAGAGCTCTCCTTGACCGCCTTTAATAATTTCGCTTTGAAACAGACCTAATGACGTCATACGTTAATTCAAACTGTCATAACCATTAGCTGTCTATAGCCGTGAATTAAGTGTCACGTAAAGTACGATAGGCCGTACTAATTGTTGACGCTCTAATTGCAATTTGGAGTTCTTAAATTTTTTTTTTTTTTTTTATAAAACTGACTTAATTTTTTGTTAGTATGTAAAATCCATATAAGCTTAAGAGGAACACTCTTTATTAAAAATACATTTAAATCCGCTTTATTTGATTCAAACTGTCACTTAGGTAAATTAATTCTTATGAAAAAGTGTTCTAACTATTAAGTTAGAACACATTACATATACATTAGTATTACTTTTAAAGCAAAGTATCTACATAATGACACACAATCATAATAATTATGATCTACATAATTTTGCAGTGGTTCGCAGTCCTCTAGCGGTAGTAGGTACCTAACCTAACCAACAAGCTACCCAACCACCGTATTATAGAAGGCCATTAAAAGATAAAAGCACGTGTGCTGTTGTGTTTCGGTGAGTGAGTGGCTTGTTGTAAATTCTAAGGAATGAAAAAAACATATTTCTCCTATACCTTATTATCCTTAATCCTACTATTTTCGCTAGAGCGCTTACATTACAATCCATGTAGCTACTTTTTTCATAGCCACCTACCATCAATAAGTGGACTGTCAACATGTCTGACGACCTTTACATAAGAAAAAAGTGTGGAAAAAATATTAGATACTTAAGAGAAAATTTTATAACACCTATAATAAGTGATAATAATAACTTAAATGCGTTATTATATTAATGAATAGGTTTTTTCAAATAGACAAATATGTTCTCTATGAAAGTAATAAAGAATTTAAAAAAAATTAAACGACTAGCTTATCATATTTCCTAGTATCATGTAGTGTAGTAGCATCATGTAATTTAAATTAAAATATATTTTTCTATAGTAAGGTTCGATCTAGTTCTGGGTAGGTATTATAAGATATAGGTATGCAATGTTAATAGGTAGCTACGTTTGGTCATTGAAACTGTCTTGAACGACATAATAACAGTGTTCTAGTGGGGACTTCAGAATGATATCTATCTAGATTGTATTCAAATGAGCCATTAACGCAGAGTTCTTTAGTTTTGTGAATGGAGTGGCCGAGTCGCGTGCTCTACCCTGAATTCATTTGCGTTACATTATTCAAATACTATAATCAAATTCTATTAAGTGCCTATAGATAGACGGATAGCGGTAAACCTATACAATTATGCACGTATTTCTCAATTTGAATGGCAGTCACATTTATGATTTTATTTA
The DNA here is from genome assembly GCA_918317495.1 of Synanthedon vespiformis. Taxonomy (NCBI): domain Eukaryota; kingdom Metazoa; phylum Arthropoda; class Insecta; order Lepidoptera; family Sesiidae; genus Synanthedon; species Synanthedon vespiformis. Next base: position 4,224,095 of record OU906954.1, on the reverse strand, counting down.
TAGAACTAAGTAAGTAATCCTGTATTGTTACTGGTAGATTTTAATCGGCTTATTTTAGGTTATAGGTTAATATTTTAATTTGATATAAATAACATATAATTATAAACATCAATTTATTATTACGTGTATAGACATTAATTTAAATTGTTTTCTCTGTTACAGGTAAGGCTGTGTATTTTGACAATTAAATTTTAAAATGAACGGTACGTACTAAATACTTATAAGATTGTTTCTTCGAATATATTTTTGAACTAGATGACAGTGAACTAGATGGTAGGTGGCTACCGTCGCCTATAATACGAGCAACGCCATAGGTTTGCAAGTGCAGTGCCGATTAGGAAGGGAATGGAAACGGGCTGTTGCAACCTAACACACCAAAACCCAATAGCACACATGCTGTTACTTCACAGTGGCCTTCGGGAAGTTACTACTTGCAGGCCTAGCTTCCCAAATGAAATGCAGTGAGGCCGCTTTGTCATTACATACTTACCGTTTCTGACAAGATTATCTATCAGCCTCAAAAATAATTATGTATGCGCCTGCCAATGCGTATGGAGTAGCAACTCAGGTCGTAGGACTGCTAAATCAGCCCACGGGAAAGAAGACTATACCTAACCTAACCACAGACTTATATTTTTATAGTAGGTATTTCTGAGGGTATTTCAATAAAGAAGAGACAATCTTTCCTTTCTATGAGGAGGATTGGCTGCCTGTTTGTTAAAAACTTTTTTTTAATCGTAAAAGAATAATGCAGATTAGCATAGATCGTAAAACCTTTGCTGGAATTCTGCCAAGGTCTCTTCCACAATATCCATCTCTTCCGTGAATGTTTCAAACCATATATGCACGGTGCGATTTGTAATTAGTCATACGTCCAGTTCTAACCTTAAGAATGACAGATTTACTATTGCAGTAGGTACATAGTGACGATTTAATATGAAAAGTATTTTTATAGCCTGCTATTTTCTCACTTCTAAATAGCTTTGAAAGACCTTGTCGACATGCCTCTCAGTAAAGTGGATGTCTTTGTGAGTAGGTTTAAGTTAAATTAAAATTGCTTTATATTTTTACTTCACTATTTTAATTGGAGGAATAATTCGCTTTTTTCATAATTAATTAATTCGAATAATTAATTCGGGAATAAGATACATTTTTACAACTGGAAACAATAATAATTGTTCTGTAAGTTGAGTGATTAATTCAGCGATTTCTACCTAAGGTGTCTCTTTAGATTTTAAAAATATACTTCATATGATGTTAGTAGAAACTCAGGTTTTTGTTGCCACATATTAGTACGTCACACATTATTAAACTTGTTTATAATAAATACATCTGCAGCACATTTTGACTTAAATAGTCAACGTTTTTATTGAGATGGTGTAACAAGAATATTGGCTCTAAATTCATCGCTCGACTTGAACTTCTCCGGACCTACACTTAATCAAGATTTCCCTTTATTAAGGGGGTTATTAGACACCGCACTGAGCAATTTGCTAAGCAAAATGTATTACGTAGGTGGCCACAATACGGCGTTGCTAACGCAGTAAACAAGAGCTGCTTCCTCGCTAGGTGGTCTTAACTCACGCTGCTATTATTTATTAGGCTACCCGACGGAGTACAGTAGTACATGAAATGATCTATCGCACCGACATGTGTACGTACTAATATTTAAATTAGCCTGTCTTTTCTATACATTAATATTATGTACATATTTTTTTTAAAAGTTAATGCTGTCAATTGACATATTGTAAATGTTCTTACCCGTTTTAGTATTTGAAATCAAGGTACAAAAAATGTTATGGTAAAACTTAACGGAGATTTTAATATGACTAATAAATAACGTTAGGTTAACTGATCTGTATGATAATATAACAAGTAGGCACATTATAAATAATACCTTACCTAACTAAAAATAGATAATTAATTTAATATTAATATTACATATAACGCGTTGATGGAAGAAAGTGGTCTCCTGATACAAATATTTTTATGCTTAATAGGACTAGGTATCCTAATTTGTGTTTGTACCTAATTTGTATATAGGTTTAAGATAAAAGAAAATAAACTATTTTGTATTTTGAACTCTTTTTTAGATAATACCATAATTAAATTACGAATTAATGTATTTTTGCTTGTACATAATTTTATAATGAACTAGTACTTTTTTTACTGCAGCCTTTTTATAAAGCTAATGATTTTATTTAATACTAAAAAAAGACATGTCCCGGCTTCACACGGATGTCATTGGGAGAGTTGCATATAATAATATAATATAACATTTTATATCCTATGTCCATCTGTAATAATTGTGTAAGTAGGTAATAGAGGTAACCTTTCAAAATTGATACTAAGTACATATTAAGAAAAAAAAACTCACAAAATTGGTTTTCTGTTTTTAAGATAAATATAGTACAGTTACAACAACATTTAGCCTGTTCGGATATATTATAGTATAATTAAGTATTATCTCTTCACACTTCAGAAATTTAAAAATGTTACTAAATGACTGTTGTTAAATATCTTAGCCATAATTATAATAAAATTGGACTACACTAAAGTACCCTTTAATTTTTCTGTATAAATGTGTCATTACAATTATCGTTGACAAATTGTGTAAGATAGTAGGTGTGTTACGAGGGCATTGTTCAGCCAATGACAAATAATGGTAGATAATACCACGGTATCGGGTGTCCGGAGCGAATTTAGCACTATGTTTCGAGCCAATATTCACTGTTGATAATAAACATGCATCATGCTATAAATACCTACCTATGTAATACGATTTATTAAACCATTTAGATAGGTAGACATGCAATTACGTCTACATTTACGGAGAAATTAAATGCGCAATTCAATTTAGGTACATAGGCAATAAGCAGATCTTTCACAGGCATTACAACTCTAAACATGAATATTATGAATTTTGAACCCAAATTAATTTAGAATAATTACTATAAGATTATTTATGATATCTGGATTCGTTATCACTCGAAATTGGTGTTAAATGTTATTTAATACTTATCTGAAAAAAGAAAAAAAAAAACAACCAACCCGCTGATTCTAGAATGATTGAAATCAGCTCGCAATGCTTGAATTTCCCAATATTTTAAATTTGATATACTTAAATATGCGAGCATAAAAGTATTTATAGAATATTAGTGATATTGAACCAATATTAAATTTATACAACAAAAAAGCGGAAATAATTATAAAATTTTAATATTAGAGACAATATTTTAATTTTTCTGAACACAATATAAAAAATGTAAAAATATTAGCATTTTATTTATTTACTAGCTAATGCCTGCGACTTCGTCCGCGTTGAAAAAGAAAATAGTAGCCTATCCTGTGGCCCGTACGTCTAGCTAAATGTTTATCTACCAAATTTCATGAAAATCAGTTAATTCGTTTAAGAATTATGGAGGAACATACATACATACAATATCTACACTTACAGATTTATTATTAGTATGATTTAGGTATGTTTTCAAATTTACGAAAAGCTATAGTACCATGTAAATAATTAATAAGAAACATTGTGATCATTTTATACTTAATTTAATTTTTCATAGCTTTTATTTTTCCTTTTCTTTTAAAATATATATAGATTGTAGGTATTCCATATACCTACTTAAATATTAAAAACTTTTCAATAATCATTTATCATTCATGCATCAATGCATAATCATTTACATTCGCCTTAACAATAAAAAAAAAAGTAATATTAAATTAATCTATGGTAAGTTTCCTTTTTAGGGATTTGCGCTAAAACGTAGGTAACTGCAAAGTTTGAGTGTTAAGTTATTTAAGCTCAGTATTCACGCAAGTCGTGACTTTACGATCTGACAACACTTTACTTGGTGCAATACATCTTTATGAGGAATAAAGTGGCGCTGTTTTGTTAATAGAATCTAGGGAAGACTATAATTATATCTTTGATTAGTTTTTCAATAGCACGCAAAGAGGAAATTTAATGCAGGCGAAAAAATAATTCCTAGGCACCTATTTTTGTACACAACAAACAATTGGAACACCAAAAGTTTTCGGACGTCTTATACTCATATCTGTTCATAAAAATAAATGCAAAGAAATTTTTATTAGAGAAAAATATGTGGAGTAAGTATTTCATTTACAAAACAAACTTTCTCCACAGCAAAAACGTTATAATACACACAAAAAGGCTGAAATAACAAGCATCAATCTCTTATATTAGCTCCGTACTCGGTGGAACAACATAAAAACTTCTCAAAGTTTCCTATATTCGACCGTAAATCTCACGTTTTTTAATAGATAAATAGGGCCTCGCACAAACGAGCAATATCACATTATTTGACTCTCCCTCAGGAAAGGCCCTCCTGATAAAGCCTCCTTGCCTCACACCCTTCATGCTAATGTACTACACCAGACGGTGACAACCATTTTTTGGCCCACTTGGTTACATTATGGCTGCTATAAAGAGTATTTCAAATTATATTCTCCGTGTCCATTAAAAGGAGATGTGCCGTTCTTTTTAAGCTTATTATTTTAAATAACCTTTTGTTGTTAAATCACAATTTGTTTCCTTTCATACATTTTTTTTAATTTGAGTAATTTATAACGGCACCTTGATCTGAATTTATTGCTTCCAACAAAGACAGGTAGCAAAGTTAAAAAATGTGCATAACAAAGAGTTTGTTTTGTCGGGCGTTTTAAAGGTACAATGTAACAATGTACGCAACAAAAATTGTTCTAAACTTGGAAAAAAATGTACCGTCATAAACAAAGCGGTTCGGATGCAAAGTTAGATAAAGAACATCTCACACACCTGAGCTAGAAAATTGCTTTTTTTCTCTATGCGCCTCCAAGTTCTTACGCAACTTTCTCCGAGAATAAAAGAAGTTTCATGGAACAACTTTCTCATTTTTTCTGTTGGAACGTAAATCATACGCCGACACGATAAGATGTGCTGCAAACGGGCAAAATATGGAAACAATAAAAATATTGTGACAAGAAAGTTAACAATTGCTCAAAGCGTTCTTATAACAAGACTTTGTTAGAACTTTAGTTTAACAAAAAGTCATTACAATTATTTCTAACCGACGATAATTTTGCAATTCGTTGCGCTGTTCATTTGTAATTTTGAGACGCAGATACAGATGTTGCAAATTCAACTCATCCCTATTCGAATGCGGGTGTTATTTTAACTTATTGCCGAGCGTAAAATACAGCGGACCCTTATCAGAACTAGTTAAAAACTAATTACCGGGGTGACACCACCTTTCCATAAATCGCGTAACTCCCCCGAATTGCCCTGACAAAAGTTATTTTTAAGAAAAAGCCCTTGAGGCTGCCCCGCGTCTCTCTCCCCGCACTCCGCCCCCACGAGAATTTATCACGATTTATATTCATGGCATAACAACACGAGCTGCGTTTGGGGCGATCCCATTCGAACTAGACCGCGCCAAATAAAACCTGTTGGGTTTTGGATGCTTAAACACTTCAAAACCTGTCCTCGGTTAGCTATTTACGTGTTCCGGAATTGTGTTGTGTAAGAGTTACTAAACTCTGCATTTTATTTTATTTACCATATGAATAGTTAACGGTTTCCCACAGACCGCTTACTTTTAATCAAATTTTATAAAAGTTCTCGTGTTTGTAGTAGGTATGTAATATGGGTAGCCCGATAGGATGAATTCTCTGTTACTTGTATGCATATCTAGTTTGAATCGCGCAGCACCTCTGAGTCTTTTCGATCTAATAATACGGTAATTATTTAATTTTACTCAAAAGTTTTCTTTCACTAAATACCTAATATCTATTACAAATCAAGTACTTATGTACGGAAAAGGCCTGTGTACATATGACCAGCAAAGAGGCATAATGTTATACCTAAATATATGCATTTTTGGAGACTTAAAATATATCGGTACCCGTTACGATAATGGATTCATGTGGCTTCAAATAAGTGTCTGCTTATCTATAGTATACAATAGTTGCCCTAAAGGCATACCATATGGTGCGTCCAAATGTTTCAAACATCGGCGACAGTACGGGCGGACGGAACTACAAATCAAGTGCGGTTTAGGAACGGAAGCGTTTGGTGCCGGGTACAACAACAGCTTAAGGGCCATTACTTATTGCTAAGTAATAAACATTTCAATACTAAAACTGTCCATTAATTAACCGGTTATTATTAATTATGCCTTCATCCATAAATTTTTATTTGTGTTTCCCACCGTTCATGTCAAACCTAGCAGAAGTGAACACGTGCATAAGTATTTATCTTTTTATTATGTAAATATTATGTTCTGTGTAATCTAAACGTTGCTGACATTTTGTAATATGTATTTTATTTTCGTTCAATTCATAACAGTTTAGTCTATCTTAAGTACTTCTATACTAATAATTATAAAGAGAAAAAATGTGATATTTGTTTGTAATGAATAAACTCAAAAACTACTTTCATCTATATAAAAAGCTACATTATCAGCGAGCTATATTTTATGAAGTTACGGGGACAAAGTCGCTGCAACAGCTAGTTATCAATGAAAAAGATACCACACAGTTAATGTTATCAAAAAGGGATGCAAGTGAGGTTGTAAGCTGGGGGTGTCTCCACAATAATTGATGAGGATCTTAGCGCAGCAGGAGCGGAGTATAATCATCTCAACGGCCGGCTACAAGCTCTCATTAATTTGTGATTAGCCCGCAGTTAGGCTCGGTGCGGCATTCGTAATTACAATCAGTTTTTAAAGAATTCTCAAATTAGAACAGGATGTAGGCATCTGCTGTTTGCAAGTTTTAAATAAGAGTAAGACATTATATCGACTCTGAATAAGACACGATTGGTTAAAATCAAAGTCACAATACTTTTATTCGAATACAAATTAAACTTACCTAATACTGTTTTATGTAAAGATCGTCAGATAAGCTGACATTCCACTTGATGGTAAGTGGCTCTAGTTGCGTGTATCGATAATGGGACTAAGGATAAGGGATTAGGAAGGGATAGGGAAATGGGCTTTCTGGTATCCCTTACCGTCGACTCACCGACCAAAAAACAACGCCACATACTTCGGCTACTTCACTGCTTCCAGACGAGCTGCCCAAGTTAGGAAGGGTGTTTCATTGAAGATCCGTAAAGAGACCGTAACCACTCATATAAAAGATAAATTCAATTTTGAATATCGTCTATCGGAAGTAACCACTATTTCTCAAAAGACCACTGATAAACTCGCTGCATGACTAAGGGATTGCCAAGAGCCTATTTCACTTGCCATTGGTATTGATGTGTTTCTAGACGAACCGTAGCCGTTTACCATGAAGTGGATGGTCACCTACCTAACGCCATTAATAACAAAAAATAATACGTATGTTTTATGTAAGTTTTATGAGAAAAATAAATTGTGAAATTAATCTTATTTTAAGACAATATTATAAAAAAACACAATCAAATTTAGATAACATACATAACATGTTTTCAACATTGTTCAGGCGTTTGCTAACTCCGACAAATATTGTCAAATAAATTAAAATGAACAAAAAATCCCAAGACACATTTTGCTTTAAAGACAGCTGTTATATTTTACAGTTAAAAACATAAAAGGAGTTTTACTAAGTCTGTTTGTTTATTGTAAGGAAGAGAGACAGAAATAAGTGTACGTTCAAAAACTCAATTCATCCCCCAATAAATATCTTAAGCATCGTTTACTCGGAATGAGGCAAAATGCGACTCTTCCCCATACTGTTTATTTGAAGGTGGATTTGTTACTGTATTTATTTACGTGCTTACTTAAATAATACGTTTGCGCATTTGCCTTTGCCTATGAGAATTACATTTTTTTAAAAGAACAGTGACAGCTTTTCTAGATGGGGAGATATTGCACATTATGTTTGTTATATTTATATAGAAACCTTAACCTATTATTTGCATTGCATAATACAGTTGTTTTACACATTATTATTATTGTATAGAAAAATAAATAAATAATTTGGTTTATTGATTTCATATTACATATATATATATACTTCGAATTCCCATGAGAAGTTAATAAATGAAACTATTGCCATATAAAATTCAATCAAAATCTTTATTGTTAATACATTGGGACTAATTTTCTACAAATAAAGGTCCTTGCAGACAAATCCATGCCGTATGACTTATATTCATACGCTAAACTCCAATAAATAATGTAAATCGACATTCGGTCCTATCTTTGCCCTCCTATATCGGAGCTCATATTTCTCTGTCTAAGTGGTTTTAGCTAAGAAAACCTACGTATCAGATTAATTCGGTTAGAGGGGTTTGGATGGAGCCAATTTGTCTGATTGCTACCGTTGTCATTCTGTGTAACTCACCTACCTATGTATGTATATTGTCTAGTTCACAATAAATTCTGACCCTATCTTGCGTCCCTATCAATAAATATTTGCGCATGATCAATTCAATAAACTAACGGTGCACACTCGAATTACTTTTTTATTTATTTAAGAAATTGTCTTTATCATATTTTCAAATTTACTCTCAGAGGGGCGACGTAGATAAACATTGTTTTTTGTTAAGTATATACCTAAATTAGTTTTTTTTTATATAGCCTATGTTATAATTCAAATCAAAGTTATAAGAAAAATGATTGTAATCATTGTTAATTGAATTATGTAGGTACATTTCATTGTATAAATATTAGCAATCAGCAGAAATTGGTAAGTAGAATCTTCTCTCGATTCTGATCGTTTAGTTTCGGCTATCTATGAAAATCGATGCATTTATGTATACCGGCCAGTTTTCATGCATGAAATCACTGTCTAACTACCGACTCGGTTTCTATCCGTCTTGTTACCCTTCAGTGTTGAGATATTAGAAAGCGGAGAGCTCGTAGTTCTAAAGGTGCTTTAGAAAACCACCTCCATAAAACGCGTAGTTCTAGTAAACATTGGAATTAATTACGTGTTTTGTGGAAGTTAAATTCCTTATATAGTAAATGAATAATGTTTACTATATTTTATATAAACAGTTGAGTTAAAGCAAGTTAGTTTTCTATTAAGAAAATTCTTTTCGTTCTCACAGCAAAATAAAAGCTCGTTAGATTTTTTGATGGGGATTTTAAATTAGTAAAGCCCTACGGTGAGATGTGCCCAAAGTAGGTATTTTATATACTCATCTATCTGCATTCTGGGTGAAAGGTAATTTTATGTCCTTTTCTGTATTTCTGAGAAGTTTAGTGTATGCAAGCACAATAATGATTGGCTGAGTAGTAACAGACAGACAGACAGAGTTTATATTATTTCATATTATATTATAATATTAATAGGTACGGATTACAATTTTCTAGGGAAATTTTTATATTTGTATATTAACCTTTTATATATTAAATAGTGGAAGTAATAGGTTAGTAATAAATAAACAATTTAAAACAATACATGGCGTAAGTTAAAGAGATGAAATAAAAGAGCTTTACTTAACAGGTCGGACAAATTGTTAATTAGGAAGGTCGTGTGTATCTTGAACCCCATGGTCATTACCAACTACCGGAACATACCTTATTCCAGTAAACGCCCCAAATCTCGACAAGAGGGGAAAAAATCAAACAGTAAATATCGGAAAGCAATCCGAGGTGATTCTATTAGATTAAGTTGGCTTTGCCCCTTACTCTGGGGTCTTGGTAACGATATTTATTTCAAAGAAAATTTAAATTGAATTAATAAAAATTGTTTAATTGTAGATCTTGTTAATTTATTCGCCAGTGTATTTTGCCATACATTTATGTGAAGATGCATCAGTTTGCGTGTAAGATGCATCGCTTAAACCTGCCGCGACAGTCTCTATCTAGATCAGCCAATGAGAGCTCAGCTTTCCACATTTCTTTAATTGGGAGATTTTTAGATAAATACCTATAAATACTGTCGCACATTCAAATTAAACAATGGCTATTTTAGAAATTTTCTTTTATTGGATTCAGTTACATGAGGGAATATTTTATAAATAAACTAGCTGTTGCATGCGACTTCGTCCGCATAACTTTATAAAATATGGCCTATATGTTACTCGTTGATAATGTACCTTTCTATAGGTGAAAGAATTTTTAAAATCGATCCAATAGTTTTTTGAGTTTATTAATTACAAATAAAAATACAATTTTTCTTTTCTCTTTATAATATTAGTATAAGTAGATATATAGATGTATGTACCTATGGTAATTTCTTGGTCGTGTGAATGTAGGTTAACTGAGATCACGATAAGCCGTCACATTCGAGATATTTAAATCGATTTTCCTCAATTTTCGTGAAGCGAGCGCGAGTGAGGCTCAAGTCAATTTATCCAAATGCAGGCACAGAGCGTTTTCATTGTTCGCCAAATAGAGTGGGTACGATCTAAGCGTTACAGGATCATTACACTGGTTCGGACGAGAATTTAAATTTTGAGCCCCGCTGGTGTAAGCAAATGCATATTGGATTGTTTTATTACTGTGAATGTATTATCTAATTATTTAAATCAGAAATGTTCAGATATCAATTCAAAACGAAAAATAAATCTAAACATTTTCTTAGTTAGATTAACATAATTCGTATAAATTAAAATAGCCTGTTAAATCTCAGAACTTCCCTTATAAGAAAGAAAAAGAAAATTGATTTTAAAAATAATCACAGTAACTTAAGCTATATGCGAGTCAATTCCCATACGTATACATAAGTCTGGAAATAGGTAAAAATTAATATAGATTGTAACTTTTTATTCTAGACTAAACACGAATTTATTACATACCACATTTTTAATTAGTTACATGTTGTTGTAAATAAACAGCTCTTTATACACCTGCGATAATCTCGTAATTAAGTATTTAAATTTTAGCTAGGGAACTGGTTGTAACCCTTTCAAAAAGTACGTACTCTATCATTAAGCAGTCTTATTTCTCTCAAGTGAAACGTATTTGTATGGGTTGCTATTTAAAACATCCACCCCGACTGTTTACATAGATCAGATACGTTGTACAAAGGCTTTTGTAATTAAGAAAGATATTTAAAGTTGGCGGCAGCTTGAGTTAATATACGCGAAATGAATTTACTGGATTAAGGGAGAAGTTTTGCTTTAGGGAATTTTGATTGTATACATTTGATTGTGTATCTTAGTGAAGCTGAGTATAACAGAGAAAGTTCAAACATGTAACATTAACATAATTTAAATTAGTTGTTTTATACATATTTTCGATTAGTAAGTAAGCTAACATGTAATTTTTATATATAAACAAATCATCCCCGTTTTTCCTTTTTTCTTATACAAAAACCGAATAAAAATCGATCTAGAGTTTTTAAAGCGTACACAAATCAATTTAACATTTTTATACCTATAGGTATACCAAGAAGATTATTATTAGCATTTAGCATCCTAATTAAAGTGTACCTATGTTATACCAAATTCATTTTATATTTATAAAGTAAATCAATGCGCAACCGATAGAAATTGTCATTAATGTAGAAAGGAAGATAACGTTACAGAATGGTATCATATAATATGTGTCTATGGTATCACATATTTACCTAGAAGATGTAAATCCGAGGGTATTAGGTTTGTAAATTACAAGCCTACAATGGACATTGCTACAATGGACACGGTCTGCAGGCAATATTCCACAGATTGGATCCACAAGTAAAACACGCAAGGCAATATTTCGAGCGCCTCATAAATATAAATTTTCCGAATTCCGACCCCAATTTAGGAGTGCATTATTTTCGCTTTCACGGACATCCGATACAATTAAAATCTTCTTTAATTAAGGGACTGCTATGAATCATTCGCACGTGGCGCACCGAGTTTTCCACTTGTATACGCACTGGCAATGCCTCAAAGGTATTTACACGCAAACATGTTCAAACGAATACCAATTCTATGAGCAAACAATAAAGCTTACTGTTTCTTAATCGCAGATGGCACTTAAGGCAATAACGCTCGCGAAATTAGGGGTATCTCTTTTCACTTTATCGCAGTGTCTCCGTTATTTACTCGCACGTGAGGGATGCTTGCAATAAATAGGTGCGCGCAAACATATTTGACGTTTACAAATACCTTCGAAATTGGTTTCCTTGGCGTGACTGGCCGTTATTACAAACATTGCTCACTTATTTTACCGGAACGGTAGCAGATTGCAGATGGATACAGTATGTTTTATTTAGGAGATTTAGGCAATTCTTCTTATACATCAGTTTATTATTTTTATATCTAAACAACGTATAAGTTTTAATATAAATTCTATAATTGGAAAAAAAATCAGTTTGAATTTCCATCAATGGAATACTGTGTGAACATAATATGTTTATAATAATCATAAGATATTTACTCTTATTTTATTTGAATGTACATTAGTTATTATTGAAATTAATATACCTAACACTACCGCTACAACCCATTATTAAAATATTAATAGTAATTGTTTAAAAAAAGAAATATTCATTACATTATATAGAAGAACAGAAAAAGATAGCAACTTAGAAATTAATAGGTAATGTATAAGACCCATCTTAATATTTAATACCTACTAAGTACCAAGAGAAGGAAAAACGACATGTGAATCTGAATTCAAATAAAATAATCACAGCTAAAAGATAAAAATAATCTGTTTAAAATAAGAACTACGAAAGAGTTATTTATATATTGCCAAAGCGTAGGTATTGAGTACTACGTTTTACTAACAAACACTTTGAATGTGTGCCCGAAATTCGGTGGAAAAAATAGATCAACCAGCAAACGAGGTGCGACTCACAATTTCGGCCATTCGGGAATCCGTCGGGAGTTGTAATTCAAGTGACAAATATCGAAGGCTATAATTCATATTTTCTGCTATCTGTGCGCTTGTGTCGCCATCTGTGCCACAGGGCCGTCCGCTATTGGTTCTCCATCAAGCGGTCGCGTGATCTATTTTTGTTGGAAATAAAACATTACTTTTTTCCCGAAGGAAATGTTCTATAAGTATTTTAGGGGTCGTACGTGACGTGTTGTTTTAGGGGAATGTGGTTTAGGTGGTTCGTTTGCGTTGTACCTAAGTTTGCACTTATATGAGGACATGAGGCCCTCCGCGCGTTCCGAATAATATTAATAAAAGCGGGATCAGACTTATAGATAAATCTAGACATACACACATTTTACACCAAACATATTTATAACGCGATTACATTTTAATAATTTTAAGAAAATTATACTTTTTAATGGATTCTTTGTAAAAGAATTTTTGAATGTTTCACAAATTTGGGCTCAGTTATTCAATGTATCTAACGATTTTTTATTGGTTAGCCATACAATAAATACAAAAAGTAGCTTATCATGTGTCCTTTACGTCTAAATGTTTATCTATCAAGTTTCATGAAAATCAATTAATTCGTTTAAGAGTTATGAAGGAACATAAATAAGTACTTACAGATTTATTATTAGTATTGATTGATGATGATAATAGACTGATTATGTTTTAATTTACCTACTTAGTTATGAAATTATATTCAAATTAATAGTGTATCAATAGTTAAGAAAAAATTTGACTTACTATGGCTTATCGCCGACTACACATTTGGCTTCGGCATGTAATGTACCTATAGTAGGTAGGTACATAGATTAAAAATTGCCCTGTAGTCAACACACGTGCGAAGCCAAGGCGGATGTCTTTATTTAATGCCAGAGAACAGTTATTTATAGATTTGACTATCAGATAGGTAGTAAATTTGAAAATGAATTTTAAAATTGCATTGAAAATAGTGTTGGCCGTGCACAACTGCATTATCGAGATCGAAAATTTCACGTGCTCATATAATTTTAAGCTCGTAAAGCCCGAACAATAATTCACCGGGAGCATTTGCGGAAAATGCATTTTATTGTTAAAACGTGAATTTTATTTATCGTCGACAGCCGAAAGGGGGGTGTAGTGTGGCGGGAGGGGGGTTTGATTTGCAGTGGCGGCGCATCGAAACCACCCCTTGCACGGATTATTTATACTAAAGGTAATTTCCCCGGTTCATTATTGGGAAATGCAACATTTGTGTATTTTACCAACTGTCATTTGCAGTTCATTAAAAACAAGCTATGACCGCAATGCATTATTTTTGTACACAGAACTTTTGATAGCTACTTTGATTTTGCATCTGAAATTACATTTACATGTTAACGCAATTTTAATCACTATTTATTTGTCCATAAATATTTTTACCCATATATATAAGGGATAGTAGGTATTCGTATTTTTTTTAAATGTTTTATGTAAAGTTTGATAGGCACTGATGGTAAACTCATCACCTATAACACAAGCAACGCCACAGGCCGACTACAATATGATTAAGAATAAGAGATAGGGAAATGAGCACTGGCATCCCTTAATCACTCTTAGAACAGCACACGTGCTATTATTTCACAGTGGTCTTCTGTAAGACTGCAAAACGCAGTGCGCCCTGACAATAGGTACTATTCCTCTTCCTCTTATTATTATTTTTTTTCTCTACCTAATTAGTATTTCCTATTCCTATAACCGGTTCAAAAATATTTTTTTTAATTCGAACCCAACTTACATAAAAAAAAAATTACTAAAAAATGCAGCATTTCTTCTTTAAAAAAGTAGCTCCTGTTTAAATACCTTTTGCTGATCTCCTTTCTATTACATTAAATTGTTACTGTGATGCTAAAAATATATGTTTATCAACATCATCATATTTTAACTTCTCATAAAATTCCAATCGGAAACAATAATCGTTTTCGTCTTTCATCCTCCGAAGTGATCTGCAAAAGAAAAAAGTATCAGTTGAGTAAACCGCGTAATTTATAAGAGCCACTTAGCACTGCATAACTCATACAATGTGCATTCACTTGCATTTATCGGTTAGTCTAGCACGCGTTAAGGCGGCACCGGACCGCGATAGCAATCGTGAGGCGTTACCAACCGCTACCAAACACCTCTGGAAACGCCTCGACAGCATTACACGCTGTTTAATTGCGCATGCGATTTATTTATGGCGTTTGGTTTCTACTAGAAGAATCACTTTACCGGTTATAAGCATTTCATTCATTCAAAAGTCAATGTTTTCAAATCATAACGCTCAGAGGTATTTTAAATTTTCTTTTTAGACAATAAACATAACGATAAACATAATAACATGTACTTAGTTGGAAAATAACATAAAATATACTCGTATAATTCTCTTTTTCGGGGCGTGACATTATTTTGTAAGCAACTTTTGATTTTTTTTCTCCTAATTTGACAAATGTGTGATATTATATTTTCTACTGCATTTATAAAATTATTTTTGTGTTTATATAATTTAGATAAATTTTTGAAAAAAGTTTACAAGAATACACACGTTAAAAAATTTAAAATTATTCAATTCGTGTGTTTGATTCCTCATCCTCAACTAGTACGTACTTAAAACGTAGGTTAAAGGTCTCTTTATTACATACATAGATAGATATCCTTTTAATCCATTAATAGTAGGTAATCCATTATTATCCATTATATAAATCAAATATACATTTACCCCAAATAGACTTTAGGTATCTTGTAATTAATACCGTTTTTCGTTAACCAAAATAAAATGAGAAGGAAACTTTTATTTAGAGAGTCTGTTAAGTAAAAGAGTAGAAAGGAAATAAACGAGAACTCTTTTTAAAGCTATTTACTGGTGGTCGTAGATAGCGTCTACCGCAATTGGCCTCGCTTCGTTTTTTACCGCTGAAAAGCCAATTTGAAATGAATCACTGTAACAGTGGTGAGCATCTGTGCTAATTTACCTACGGTGGACAGTATAATGCGAGTCGTTCGCTCGTAAATATGGAATCGCGACCAAGCGCCGAATATCGAAAGCCGGCATTAGTCGGATACAGCTAATACACACGGGATACGTACGCTGCGATAAATTATCGCACGTTTTGGCCTCCAATGTTTAATCTATAGTGTAGGCTCCGGGCGATGTTTTGTTTTGTTAGTTACGGGAACTTAGGCTTTATTACATGAGCTCTAAACAACTACTCACAATTGATACGTTGTAACTTCCAGTTACAAATGTGATATAATGAACGTATTACACATGGAGGATAGAATTAATTTAAAAATTTACGCAATTGGTTTTAGCATATTTGAGTTTATTTTTCAATTTTTTTAAAATATTGCAATTATTTTATATATATATTTTTTTTTTATTTTTCCCCATTATTTGATAGTTAATTTCTTTGGTAATCAGGATATCAGTCTAGAACGCGAATTATTTCAAACTTAAATAAAAGAAAATATGAAACAATCTGAGCTATTTCAAGTTATTGATATGTTGACAATATATTGATGTTTGGTAGGTATATAATGTATTTGCTGGCACTGTGTCTGTCTACGTGGCGGGCGTGACTGGCTGGGTTAGCAATTTGTTCCATGTGTCTCTCTATTGCATGTGGATGCATTTAAACGATTTACACAATTTCGATCGAATAGGTATCTAATTCATTTATCTTTGAATATTTTATTTATAGATATGAAAAACCTATACATATCATCAATAATTAATTAATACTAATAATAAATCTGTAAGTATAGGTTTTGTAGGTATGTATGTTCCTCTATAACTCTTAAACGAATTAACCGATTTTCATTAAACTTGGTAGATAAACATTTAGACGTACGGGACACAGGATAGGCTACCTACTTTTTTTTCTTTTTCAACGCGGACGAAGTCGCGGGCGCCAGCTAGTCTATAATAAAATTTTATATGAGCCGCATATTATTATGTACATTAAATATTAAAAAAAAAACAATTGTACAAATTGTAAATAGGTACCTACTTATGATACTGAAATTTATTGTCTGTGTTAAATAATTAAGTAGATATTGTAATAAATTCAGATACTTCATTAAAAATATATACATACAATCAATTATCTAATTTCCATTTCTCATATTTTCAGGTATGCTTGATCAAACTACTTCTGGCCTCTATTTATCAAGTAAGTAACAAAACAAGTATAAAGAAAATGCTACGCACTATTTCAAAAACAAATTTTATCTCAGCCTTTTGATATGCAATAATGGCTGTAATGTATCAAACTAGCTATCTAACTTAAACGCAATTTGAAGTATGACGGTCTTAAGGCGGCCTCCCTCCCCCAACGCGTAGGTGGGGAGACGGGGATGCCTTATCGCGAAAATGCAGGCACTTCTCCCGTTTACCTTTAATATTAAATATAGGTACCTACTACAGTTAGAGCGGCCTTAAACGTCTTACTACGCTTTATTGATGTGACGTGAAATTTTTGATTGTCAAGATTTAGTTTGAATTGGGAATCCATTAATTTCTTATCAAAATTTATAAAAAAAATTCCTTTAGGTACATATACTTAAAAAAATATAATTTTTCAATATACAAAGTTTGTAACCTGAAGAGTAATTCATGGTTATTTCCGTTAGTAAAAACGACATCAAAATCAGATGGGTGGTTTAGAATTTAACAGAGAAATAGACAGACACTGACTTTAATTTATATTATTACTTATAGATCTGGATACAGGTTATCCCACAATTTACTTGCATATCTACTATAATATTTTAATATTCACTAGAAATGATAAATAAGACAAATATGGGGCATTATTTAAGAAATACATATATAAAATTAAATTATCAATGCAAAATTGTTATTAATTTCAACTACCTAACTGAAGCCTACTGCAAAGTTAGGAGCACGGAAAAATGTACGTCCTACGTGTTGAAGACAACTACTTAGTTAATGTTAAAGTAAAATAAATATAAGAGACGAAGTTCATGTATCTTCACATCCGCGTGTCGGCATGCAACCCGCGTGCACCATGCAGAATGAAGACGTTAAATAATATAATCGGATGCCGGGATGGTTTATGTAAGCACGCACCAAGCTCGGAAAGCGCTAACTTGTTTGGTCACCTAACTTTACCGCTATATTTACATGACACGACAATATATTGATAGATGCACGGCTATATATTTATATGCGTCAAGTCTTACAACATAATTCGTGTTGATTTTATCCACTTAATACTAACGGCGTAATAAAGTTATTGATAGCTTAGTTATATCCATTATCATACAAGATAAAGTCGAGTAATGAATTAACCAATAGTTTATGTATTTAATTTGGACTAATAATGCAATGATAGTGAAAATAAATTAAGAATAATTAAATATGTTTGAACATAGTGTCTGTCCGTGGGCTTATTCCTAGTTTTAAACTAGGAAACAGATTTAATGCATCTTAAAGTATAATTGGACTGAATTTCTTCCAGAAAAAATTTATACTGCGTTTAAAAAGCAACGTAAGCATTTCACTAGCAAAAAAAAACAATGAAACATTGACAGTTTTTATTTGTTTTGTTAGTTAAAATAACTACATAAAAATATACATAAATATATAATGTCGTCTGTCCCATATAGACATTTTAGTTTTGGCTATATACGACAAAATAATAAATAACTTTTTAATTATTTTTTGTAATATATATTTTTTAATTTTGCAGGTTCTAATTTCACATCCGAATCAATGATTTATTTACCTATTTATTTAAAGTAAACCGTAAGAGATAATGAGGAAAAACTTTTAAGAAACAAACCTTTTGCAGGCTTAGAGCAAGATTACCCAATCAGAATTTCACACTATAAATTGGAAAATATTATCCCTGGTGAACAATTTGAAATAGGATGAGATTGAAGTTACATTCTCTTATGTAAATTATCTGTCTGTTTAACAGCAATTCACTGTAAGTGACGGGTTGACAGCAGATTGTATCGAGCCTTGTCTGCACGTCGTTAAGTCTTTGGTCTTGCATAACGATTGTAATTATAGTCGACCTTGTCGCACAAACAATGGGCTTTGCCACATCAGAGTCCTTTGAACTTATATTAGAGCGTTACGGCATGTTAATTTTTTTTCATAGCATTTATAATACCTATTATGCAAAACTTAGAAATACTATGTAAAAGCAATGAATAGGTCGTGACAGTTCTAAACCAATTATTTCCATAAAATGCATAATAACTTTGCAAAGTAATTACAAATAAAATACTGACAATTCAAATTTTTGAATTCTCTTCTAAATAAATATTTGGGTACAAATTTTACTAGTTATATCTATTAAATTTGTGAATAAATGGTGCATGTATAACGTTACTATTAAGTACTATCGACCCGCTCCCTGCTTTTCCCAGGGTGAATTTTTTTAATGTAAAAACCTTCCCTGATTATCCCTCTATCCATGAGTGAAGACAGAATTAAAATCGGTCCATCCGTTCTCGAGTTTTGCGCTTAGCAACACATTTAGGTATTTATTTTTATTTATATAGATGAGTAGAGTAGGTATTTTTTTTTTTATAAAGATCAAAGAAAAATGTTTTTTCTGCAGAAAATGTCATGTTATTTTAACAACTGGCAATAATTATTAGTAGTAGTTATTCCCAAACTCTGGAGATTCAATTTCAATCAAAACTAAATGCAATTATACAGAAATTTAATCTAATCTATTTATAATTGGGAATAATCTTAAAGTTATGCTAATAAATTTCGTTACAATATTGAGTCATTATAAAACAATAAGACCGCTGCACTATACATCAAAGCGACCCACGCGCCGTCAGCGCAAGCCCTGTCTTATTTATGACGACCCTACCTACTATCATATACCTAACTTAACCTATCTAAATTGCTACATAAACTTCATAGTTACATAATTTAACACAGCGCAACTAAACACCTATTTTGGTTAAGATATTTGTTTGCTACTCATTTTTACACGTGCGACCGTTCCACGTACACCTTAACATAGGCAAGTGTTCCCACAAAAATAATAGAGGTATTAAAAATTCCAATCACATTGTTATAATTTCTTTCATTTCATTAAATATTCTCTTAACGGAATGAAAACTTCTAACCAAGACCAAATTAATGTCAGCTAGCACACATATTTTAATATGTTTTAAACTCTTCGGAAAGTATTTTAAAGTAATAATTATACTCCTGGTGTATACCTGCTACAAAGTACAATTATTAGTAGTAGAAATTTATGTTTCTCTGTAAATACTATAAATATGTAAAAATAAATATAAATAATATCAATAGCAACAATAGAGATTCTCAATGCGCAATTGCAACTTCTGAATAGAGGTATGAAGACTAATCGTAATGATTCCGTAAAAGGTATAGTATGTATTGAGACATGTTTCTTTTTCCTGATATGGTCTTGTTGTTCGTTACAAAGTTTACAAGTAGCAAGTAGGTATCACATAGTGCAAAGTGTAATAATGTTACATTATCAATATTAATATTAATGTACAATACAATTAAATGCCTTCACCGCAATGTATTGCCCTCCGTAGCAAGAAGACGTCCCCACATGACAAATAACTTATAAACTGGGGGGAGGAGTCTTGGTTAATTTAACTAATGGAGTGACTGATATTGTTGGTAGATTTTCATGTTATGATTTTAATTTTTTTATGTTTACCACAAAAATACCTTGAAAAAAGAAAAAAAAATTCAATAAAGTAATTCAAAATATAATAACATTAAGTTTTTGTTTCGATTCTTTGAGTTTGGAGCTAACATGCAAGTTATGTGACTTCTCAATATATATCAATTGAAATTTACTAAGTACTTATATTCTTGTTATGTTAAAGTTTTGCCCCTAGCCATAGACAAAAATTAAATTCAATGACTATTAATTTAGACAGAAAATCGTTTACAAGTTCTCACATTTTTATATTACTTTAATTATAGTTATATGTGGCAAGTATTCTTCTCACCGTAAGCCATACACTTTTGAGTAATCATCATAATTATCATCAATTGTCACAGTAAATGAGGTCTAAAGTTCATAAATATTCATTCCACTAAGAGTTCATATATTATTGTAGTTACAAACTGAACTACAATGACTTTTTTACTAAATTACAACACAATAATTCTAGGTTAAACGTGTCACATTTTTTCTAATTAGCCTGAAACATAGTATCGCATGTATTGGAAACCGCTGGTATAACGTTCTGTTAACCTAACTCAATATTTAACAGACACGTGACCGCACGAAATATATGACCCTCCTGTGTATTTGCTAATGAAGTTTTACCGCACACCTAATGGATGAGAACAAACACATTATCAATATGTCTAATAATATAGAAAATGGATTTATACCTATATTTACTTACACATAAATAACATAGAATAGTGAATAGTCTGGATTCGCACAGTTGATTAAGACTAAATGGTATTTAATATTAAAATTAAATGAACAAATAAGTATTAATTACCGAAATAGTATATACTTAATAGGTAAGCGTGAAAATTTTGTTTTAAACAAATCGATAACATAATAATGTTTTTTTTTTTTTCAATTAAATTAAAGCAGAATTTTTATACATGTACTAGGTATATAATGTGGGTGTATGAAATTTAAAATTGTTACATTAAATTTAAAACATGTGTTTTTATTTTTTTATTTTCTTATGTCTATTCACAGATAAATGTACAATCGTTAGGTATTCGACAAAGCTACCGACACTCACGACTCTGAGCGGTGTATCGTATCTCCCGCATCCAGTTATTTTCAGCGTGACTGCACTTAAATATTGCTGCAACATTGTCATGATACATTGTCCAAAACAAAGACCCGCCACATTCCTTGTAAACAAAACTCAAGTGCGTACCATTTCTTCAACTTGTGTTTTATTCACTTTTACATTGTTGAAACGTGTTAAAATTAATACAAATTCACGAGTTGCTGGACTTTAATAATGCGTGCGTCATAACGGAAAATTTAGAATTTCTTTCTTTCTTTGTAAAGTGAATGGAACTGAAAATATTTGTCGATATTTGTTAAAAATATTTATTTTCTCTACAAAAATTAATTTTATAAAAATTCATATTATCATAACATTGAAATACTGTGACGGCCCACTCGAAAACTGGAAGTGTTATTAGGCTGCAATCAAATAAAATCAAATACAAGAAAATACAAGCAAATTGAGGGGTTTTAAATGCGCGGTTGATTCTAATATGCTAGTTAGAGGATAATAAACCACTAAGAAGTGGGATATGGCAACACTTCCTTAAGTACCGTAACACAACAGCACTAGTGCTGTTATTTTGCGGTGGTTTCAGAAGACCACCGCACAGCAACTGCCGCCAGAATGTATGAATACGGAATACAGTGCCATCATTCAAAAATGCTTCACATATATAATTTTATTAATTTTCCATTGAACACGACCTTTTGAGACACGTCAATACACGGAAATTAATATTATCCGTAAGCTTTAATAATATTTTAATTGTCAGACAGTTATCATATCAGCCTCTAACATATTTAAAAGACTTATTAGACAACAATAAACAAAAGCGGAGTATTGCGCGGATCCATTCGCTAGCGGGCGAGGGTGGTTAGGAGGTGCCACCCTCTACAAAATTATGTACGACGAACTGGGACTAATATATCAAGGGGAGGACGTGCCAGACTAAGGAGACTGGGTATTATAGGGTGGGCCGGTGGAATACTTAAGAACCCTGGTGACACCCCATTAAAACACACGTCCCGCATTTTTGGCCAGACATTTTCATTTGGGGCCTGAACGAACACAAATGGATTTGCCCTGGAATTTGTGATGAACTCCTTAAAATTGGACTGAATTATTAAGGGATTTGGATTGGGGGAATCCTTATGATGGAGCCGAAAAAAGTTGACTATGAAATGTATCAATTATGATTTATTTTTTTTAATAAAAATTGAAATCTTATTTTGCGCCCAACAGACTTATCTACCTATAATATATTACTAAATTTAACTTATCTTCTTTAGAATAACTATGCAAAAAAATGTTTAAAAAGATGTCCCATTTAATAATGTCATACCTTGCAGCTCGCCAATGTGAACGCATTAAATATATTTAACAGTAAATATTGTAAAGTATTCTTCTATTTCAATAGCGTGATAAATATTTCAGCTAAGTAATATTCTCCCGATGCAAGTTAAATGCATTGCAACCGATATTACACCGTAACGAGGCGTGAAACACGCGGCGCTCGCAGGACGCATCCGGAATCATAATTCCAAAATAACTTCCATCCGTTCCTTCCCCCTCGCCCCTCCACTTTGCCCGCTATGCCGCTCTCTACACGTTTTTTGGATAAACTGGAATCCCCGTCCCACCGTTAATTCCCAAGATAGCCATAATTTGGAATTGGATCCATCTATCCTGTACCTACGAACAAAAATAAGTTAGCGCTGTGCACGCCCGATTTATGTGGGCGAAAACAAAGCGCCAACGTATTGGATACAAGGTTTTGTTTGCGCTGAACTTTTCACCTACACACAACCTCATCAATATTTTACTAACTTTTCTATATTCCACTTAAATAAGAATTTTTTTATGAAACAACAAATAAAAAAATATGTATAGTTATTTATTTCTAGATAGCTGGTACCCGTGGCTTTGCCGACGTGGAATATTTAGCCTATATACCTCTATACATCTTGGAATTCTATTCAAACTATTGATAGTATAACATTTTTTAAAATCGGATGAATAATTCCGAAGATTACCTCTTACATAAAAACAAACATTCAAACTTTACCTCTTTCAAATATTATAGATTATTGGCCACTTGTTTATATTATTGTATATTATCATTATAAATAAACAATAAAATAGTATAGGTTAAACAAATTTATCACGGAGCAATTTATTTAACGAGCAATTCTTACACTTAACAAGCCATAAAACGAGTCATAAAACTCGAGCTCGTCCATTCACTAATACTATTTCTACTCTATGTTTATTTACCGTTTTAAATGCAAATACGGTAACAGAGTTGTGACAATAGTGACGTTTTCTGTTTTGTTTAATATATTACTGTGGCGATTTTTAACCGTGTGTACTGGAAAATACGAATACTTTTCGCTGAATTCAATTTCGTCGAAACGGGACTCGGTTGACGTTGCACAGACATCGCAAAAGATAAAGTATGTAGGCATCCGCGTTTTTTATTTCACCTTTGACACTTTAATCCAATTTGTTTCTTCGTATTCCGCCCCTGGGACGGGGGAAGAATTTTGAGCTTATAATTGTTATTTTGAATTTATAATATACTTCCATATTTTATGGGCCTAAGTGTCCCTAAAGGCGCAAACGATAAAAAGACGACGTTTTGCTGTGTAGCAAGTTTTGGGAGATTTTTTTTTATTTCATATTGTACATATATAAACATCTCTAGACATTAAATTAAGCGATAATATTTACGTGTTATCTAGGGAATCTTCCAGTGTTTGTTTTTTTATAGTATATTTGGCTTAAACTATAATAATATGGCAAATAATTTGTTGTGGATTTATTTAGCGCGAAACTACTTTGGCTTTTGCCTATAACTATAACGGTTCTCGATAATAATAAAGATGATAGTAGATATAAGAAATAGGGTTTATTTCAGTTTATTTGTATATTATTATACCTACTTCTAGTAATTCAAAATAACCACTATTGCTTAAATGATCGCAAATGATTGCCTCTTTATACTTGAACTTGTATGAAATCGGTTGTTAGAATACTTTAAATAAGATTAGGTGCGTCCAAAGTTGACCCATAAGTGGGCACTGCGGCCATCGAGGTCGGCCTAGCGATTCTTTTTATAGCCAACTAAGAAAATTGGGTCATTAATCTTAAAGATAAATGTCCAGTATTCGGCCCATCTTATCAGAGCACGGAATGAATGGAAGTGTGGATATACCTACTGCTTTATCACGGAACGTTACGTTGTAAAGAATCTTCGGTGAAGCACTTTTCGTTTTTGTGTTCTGTTTTATTGCCAGTTTTATTGGTCGCCCGTTCCTTATTGTATTAGCAGTTACTGGGTGCTTGATACTGTAGCTTATAACCAGCTTCCTATAGTAATTTAAATTGATATTATTAATACTATTTACTTAGAAGGGTCTCTTTAGTCTCTTATATTTATTTTCGAAGGTTAAAATTAATAATTTTATTGTAAACTGCAAATATAGGTTACATATAAGTAATTTAAACAGAAACACAGGACTGCGTTGCGTTATATAAATAATAGTGGTTATAAAATTGTTAAACCATTTTATTGATCATTGATTAAAAACTTTTAATACCTATTTCTTAAAAGAATGCCTAATGACACATATTTTACAATATTCGACTTACAAACTTTCAAAACTGGTTTATTAAAACATATCTACAAAGCATTATATATAGGTAAACTCTATATTTTAAACCACGATGTGGTGTTGCTATGTTGAAGTTTCGTGCGTCACGATTGCGCCTCCAGTCGTCAAACGTTACTGTTAACCGTAAGGAAACCTATACACTTTAAGAACTATAATAATGTAAGATTTACAAGATGAGAAGCAGTTAGTCTACCGTTTCTGATCGAAGAAATTTTCTGTATTTGCTCAAACCTGATAAGCTACTGAGATATTCAACGAAATGCAGATGGAAACCTTTAAAAATAACGTACAATAAAATGACATACCTAATTAAATTTCATTTAATTTGATGTATAATTAAATTGGATTATAATTTCAATTTATAGGTATATATGATAGATATACAAAACCTTAATTTATGAATTTATAATAATGATCCACTTTCATGACACTTGCTGATAATTTAATGGCTCGTAAATAACTGCAAATCAGCAATAGATAACGCTCAAAATCAAAATTTCACAACTTAAAAATCAAAGGCTAAAAAACTTTGCTAATGGCTAAATATCTAGCTCTATTGAAACAATCTATATTTCCATACTTCAATATTTTAAATGTGAAAGTAACTCTGTCTGGTCTTCTGTTACCTTTTCACGCTTTAACTACGTACATAACAAAAAGGACATCCAGAAAAAAATGTACTTTTCCCAGGAGACCATCTAAAATAAAATAAAAAACAAAACACAGCAAGAAAAGGTTAAGCGTTATAATATTGCTTATATAGAGTATTCTTTTATTTTTCCACGCGGACGAAGTCGCGGGTATTATTTAGGGCATTCTTAATTATTTATTGTACATATAAGGTGGTCTTTATGTCAACTAAGTTGCATGACAGTGAGTCCACAGTCCAATCGCCAATAAATACACTTTAAATAGGTATAATTATGGCTATGAAATAATGCATGGGCTGGTATAGCTTTGTAGACAAGTAGTAAGTAGGTACTAATAACGCCGCCTGTCCTTTTTAAATATTCCCCGGGAGACATCCACAGTGTTATTTAAAGAGCTGTTACATTTTAAATATCACCACTTTAATATATTTTACGGCACTTTACGCCAAACACTTTGATGTTAATTTATTTAGCTTGAGCTTTTTCATAACAACACGATTTTTTATCCTTATGGTGTTAAATCATATTCTGTTATTATAATAAATTCTCATAAGTAATATCAATATAATTTTGAATGTACTTGAAATATAATATAAAGTGGTATATAATATAAATAATACAAATTTAAATATAAAACCATTTTAGTCACTAAAATATGTATCTAATTCTATTGGATTCACCCAAATCCAAAGACTAATACCGCAGTATCATTATGTATATCCTTACTAATATTATAAATGTGAATGTGAGTTTGTGTGTTTGTTTGTTTGTTTGTTTGTTACGCTTTCACGCAAAAACTTCTGAACCGATCACCATGAAATTTTGCATACACCGTTCATCGTTCAACGCGGACGAAGTCGCGGGCACCATCTAGTGTACATTATATGTATACACCTACATTATACATTTAATTATAGTAAGTAAAATAGAGTAAGTATATTAAGTAGTAATATTAAGTATTACAGTAAGTATATTATCTAATAAAGTTACAACGTACAAAACATTCTGTTTTTTTTTTTTCTGATACTTACATTTTTATGGTTTAATCATTTAACCAATCTTAAAGAAGCTTTGTATCTTATCTTGTAGTCTTTACTATTACTAAGCAACATTTTGGAGCAACTGGTCATATATATCAGCAACCAATTCTAAATTAAATAATAGATGTATTGTGCATAACGTATGCAAACTTTTAACGCAAAATGTCTTCCCAACACGCATAAACCACTCGAACAGAACGTCTTCATCCAAGCACTGTCCATTCTTATCGGGCTTATTATCAACACTGTTCGAGGAAAAGTTACGGTGAACTTGTATGCAAACATGCGTACGAAACTTCGTAACGTTCGTCGCACTCTTCTCCACGTCCACATTTTCAGGTATTAACCACTAACGTCAGCGTTACCAAGAAATGTACATTTATAAACCTCTTATAGTGCGTTTGACTTTGCTTATGAAGCTCTAGGGAGCACTGTTGACCCGCATAACGATTCGAACCGTCATAAACAAGCAATACGCCCGACAAAAATCGCCATAGCGATTTCGTATCAATCATTTCGGTTGTTTATTTGAAATTTATTCCGTTAGGGAAATACGAATGAGTAGTGGGCTAGTGTGGCGATAAATCGTGTCGATGTCGCGGTGTGTCGCACGTCGGGTTAAAAGCTCGATAACCAAGACGGCACACACCTACCCGAGCCAACAATAACCTTTCGCTTTGTTTTATTTGCGAACGTTCCGTCGCGGCCCGACCAGATATCCGCCAAGTATTTTATGCATAAAAATATCGATATATAATTGCTTCATTACGTCGCTGTGTTGGTGAGTAAAATATGTGGGAGTCAATTACAGGGGGCTCCTGTCTTCACAATGAAAAAAATGTTATGACCCTTAGTTAGCACATAAATTCGAAAGTGAGTTTGTTTGTTTGTTAAGTTTTCACGCTTTTACTACTCAACCGATCGCCATGATATTTCTCATATATGTTGTTAGGTATACAAAAAAGGACTTAAGGTATCGTTCATCCATAAAGAATTCTTGAAGGTAGGATTCTTGAAGATGTCGAAAAAAATCAAGCCGTCTGGGAGCTTTCATCTAAATCTTTGGCTCTGACGTAATCAGTGTTCATAATCACATGAGATTTTATTTATCCCTATAAATAATATAATATATTGAGCTAACAATAACACTTATTTACATATTTAATAAAAAATAGACTTTAAAAAAACGAGAGCAGTACAAAAAAATTGTGTGAATATAAAATATTGTAACGCTCGCGCTCCTGAAAATTATTTGAAATGGAATTAGCTGAGTTGCCAATTTAGGTACATACTAACGTCATATAGTGTTAGTGCTCTTGTTTAATATCGTACAAACTTCCAGTACAACTGGCTATCCGTAGCATATAAATAAATAAATAAACTTCAGCTTTATTTGGCGAAGGAATTAGCACACGATATGGACAGGAACTCTATTGCAAAAAGAGCCGATGCAAGTAGGTATCTTAAGGTTTCTTACTGTTGAGCATTCAAAGATGAGGTACACAGTTAGCCACTAGAACCGATGGAATTTGAGCGATTCTCGAAAAGGGAACATGCTGTATGTTATGTTCGGAAAGCAGGCAAGTTCTCTTGTGTCTGTCGGTCGGGCGGGTCTCGCAGTGTCGCTATCGTTGTATCGCCAGTGCCACGCCATTTGCTTTATGGTGCCAGCTCGGGTGTAATATTTCATGAGGAACGCACGCCATGATTCATTCGAAGGCACTTTTTAACTTTTCGAACGTACCTGTAATGAAGGTGGAAGGCTGATAATAGAATTTTAAAACTTTTCAAAGTGGATAACTGGGAGTGGTGATTATGTTGTTTAATTTATAAATTAACATACACGGACATATAAGAGGGATAATTAAAATTTATTTCAACACCAGTCTAGGTTCGTTAGCGCTGCGACTTGTAATGACAAGAGAACATGTCTCGTAGAGAAATACTAAAACTTGTAACTCGAAGGCTTGAAATTGAGCGGACGGCCGCGCCTGCGCCGCTTGTCAGTTATAATTGGCTGAACTTGTCGACCGACTCGTAGCGAATTTTTTGTTGCTTTTTCTCCCTACGCAGACATTACTCTTCGTCTCCCGCGAGAGACGTAAATTGCGAACGCACAGAACGTGGAAACAAACCGTGATGTGATGTATGAATACACGAACACGTTTATGTTTTATTAAAGACTAAGTACCTGAACCAGGCCACGCATCGCTGCGACTGTGCGGTACTGGACATAGCTGTGATATATATAATTTTTATATATCAGCGTGAAGTTCCATGTAAATAGGTCGAGGCGTTCCGGAGATTGACCGGAACTAACAGACAGGCAAAAATTTTAAAAATTGTATTTTTCTTATAAATTGGTATATTTTTGGATATACATTTACCTATGACGCAGTTATTTTGACATTACTAACAACCATTTCAATTTTATTTATTAGTAGGTATAGTATAGGTATAGTATAATGTGAAATGTGAAATGATAGGTTTTAATTCTAACATTACTTATACATACACTGAAAGACAACAGCACATTTGCTGCTTCAACTACTGGTATATTTGGTTGTTGATACTAATAATCAGAAAAACTATAAAAAATTA
Organism: Synanthedon vespiformis; assembly: GCA_918317495.1. Lineage (NCBI taxonomy): Eukaryota > Metazoa > Arthropoda > Insecta > Lepidoptera > Sesiidae > Synanthedon > Synanthedon vespiformis. Next base: position 4,194,615 of record OU906954.1, on the reverse strand, counting down.
CACATTTTATATATATTTTTTAATATAATTCAATACCAACATATATTATTATTTTAGGTTCTTTAAACATGTAGGTATGTATACTTATTTCATTAGTATTGATATTGATTTGTAAAATATTGGGTTATATAAAATTAGAAATTAATGTCGTTTCGCAGTTTTAAACCACTCAGTCTGAACGCTTAAGAGCTTGAATTTTTAATTGTCGATTAATTAATAAAATTCTAACTCCAAATGTCAACTCATCTCACCACATGGTTTAAATTTGGAATTGTCGGTTTTGAAATAGCGCAACAGCACTGCGTCTTTAGCCACTTATGGATTCTTCTAATGAGTATCTAGTTAATTAAATGACAAATACTTGTTAATTGGCGCAAAGGAATGCGTTAGAGTTAAACACAGAGATTCCTTCGACTAAAGAGGTGTAGCATTTATTTAATTTCGCTTATACAACTAACGCCCGAGCAGCTGCCGCAAGAGCCTTTACATAATTCATAAGAAACGTTTAAGCATATCGACGCGTGTGACAAGTGCCGCATTTGTGTTGCGGACAATACTTTTTATTTGCAGATGTTCCTTTATGTTCAACATCATTTTACATAAACACGGTAGCCTAATGATAGATGGGAAATTGCTTTTAATACCTTCCATACTGCTTTTAAAATTTAAACTGGAAACTAAAAAGTTCTGTACAGTGTTGAGTAGAGTCTTCGCGCACTGAGCCAAAAAAACTGCACCTCGCTCCTAATAAATAATACATGAACATATTTATGGCTCGCTCATTAACTTGGCGAACTTTTCGGATGTCTTCTCTTTTAGTTCTTTCTTCCTACCTTGTTTATTGTCTTAGTTTTGTTCTAGACGCTAGTTGAAGTAATGGTTAACCGGGATGTAAAAAATTAAGTTTAAAACTTTATAATATCAAGCTAGCAAAGTAACAACAGAAATAAAAAGAAACTATATATATCTTTTAGGGTCTTAAAAAGTACGTTACTAATGTGCTTGTGTTTAGGAAGTTGCATTTTTTGATAAAATTCGATTCTTTTTAAACTGTGCAATAGATTTTGATGCGGTTTTCATTAAATTGAATTTTATTTATTTATTTTAATGAAATTTGTCTTTCACTGAGTGAAACTCCCTGAGTCACAGAGCACTTGAAAAGGAGAAGGCTTGGATAATGAAGGCAGGTACTTGCATATCTATATTCTGAGAAAAGTGGCTTCCATATTAAACAATTTCATACAAAAACTACGACGTAGACGTAAAAACGTTTTAAATATTTTGTTATATTGAATATTTTTTGATTGGCAATCCATATATAATTTATAATGTGTCAAATAGAAGCAACTGAACACAAATAGTGTCTATGTCTTCGCAGAGGGTTATTATATGAAAATTAAAATATTCAGTGTATCTTGTTATTCAACACAAGACACACGGAATCCAATAAATAGATCTGTCCATGCGCTCTTGGCGATAAATTGTAATTATTTCGTTTAAGCAACAGAATGTTGTCAACGCATTGCCGCTTATCACATCACACGGTTGACCCAACTTCACCTTTAACTGATTTGCAGTTTGATAGAGACACCAACCCAACTTGACCTTCCGCAATCCCCTTTCTATTTATGCAGAAAAGTATCTGTGTTCATAATAAGGACGGTTATTAAAATATTTAAGTGTCACCATATATTGGCTAATAATAATGGACAGTAGAAATTGTGACTGAACATGCACCGACTGGTGTAATCACTAACTGACATTTTATTGCATTCGTTAATTGTTGTAACAATTTATTTCATTAATATTCTTACCGCTTCTTTGCATACAGTTGTGAAGTCTATTAAAAATTAATGTTTTATTAGGTTAAGGTAAAGTGGAACTTAATGTTGTTGGTTTCTTTATTTTCCAATTTATTTTACTTTGGCTTTGCCAAATTTTGTGTGGAAAATATTTTTGTTTTGGACTGCAGGCAGAATAGGAATAGAATTCTAAATAAATACCAGTAATTGGTACTCACACTTGAGCTATTTATTTATAAATTTATTTATAAATAATTGACTGTTTACTAATTAAAGAGTAGTTTTTAAAAAATCCTAGTTAAATTAATAAAAATCCACTTAAATGTAACTTAAAACTTTACAGCGTAATTGGACAGAGAAGCTTATATAAAAGACAAAATAAGCCGTTTATAATACTGTTAAAAATTCATAAAAAAAATATTTTAAAGAAATTATAATTTAATATTATTGGTTGTAATATGTTTGTTACCTACCACTGTGACTTTTCGGCTTCTAAAACGTGAAAAAGTTTATATTAAAAAAAAAAACGTTTTGCCAATTCTTAGATTTTCATACCTTTGTCGATGACAAAGTTGTACGTAGTTTAGACCACATTAAACACCGTATAGGTGCATAATAATAACTCAATTTTAAATCGTTATTACCGTAATTAACTTGATTAGCTTAAGATACAGCCGCTGTGTATAGGTACAAGACTACTGGTATATAATTTGTTTAACTATTGCGTCTAGATGACACTATGATAAACCAACATTTGCATAATTAAGGTAAGTAACTGCAGTTGTAATTTCTTGTTCATATTAAATAATTAAAACGCTTCAAGTAAGTATATTGTTTTAAGATAAGTATTCTACATAAAGATACAAAATTACTTGCAATAAATCGTTGCCGACAATATTTTTAATTTTTATATTATGAAGTAATTGTAGTGTAATTAATTTAAGCCTTTTAGAAGAAGGTTTCTTTAAATCGGATTAATATTAGTTCTAAATCGGATTAAAACTTGCAAACTGTACTAAATCGTATACTTACATACATAAACATAAATCTAATCTAATCACTCGTAAGGTTTATTGGTGAAAGGAGGATTTTAAAATAACTGTTAGAAAAGAAAACGTGACCTCTAGTTGTTTGATTAGTTCTTATTTTTAAAGACCCTGAAAGTAACGTATTAGGCAGTTAGGCTAATTATTAAAAAAATCAAGTTGCATTTCTCTGTAAGAATTTCCCGTTTAGTGACTTGATCTCTAATTTTTTTTTATGAAATATTCAAAGTACCTACCCACATTTGAATACTCAGACCGAACAGTTTCTCTGTAAAGCATCCTATTTAAATTCAGATTAGACGCTTCCTACACTAACGTCTCCGATTCGTCACGCTTCTCCCAAATAAATCACGTCGAGTATCTACCCAAAAACATAAATAAGGTGGATCTTGTTAAAAACTTACCAGAGAGGAATTTAGCGGGCATTTTCCGCCATTTTTAAAACCGAGACGCTCCCCTTAAGGAGGCTTCCGCTTCCATAAATATGCAGATATGCGTTCACCTGGGCTAAAGCGACCAAATTTAGCGCACCCAATTTATCGTAGGAAAAATATTGTAAATAAAGTTACGTTACATCCCTGCGTACGCTTAAATAGATTTGTGGGTGGGCGTGCTTTTGCATAAGTAGCTTTGACACCGGCTCATTTTCCTTGTGTATCTAGGGCGTTTAGCGTAAACAATTGCTTTTATCTGATTACTACATTTGAGGGAATTTCATGTACTTAACTCCTGCCCACGTTTTAAGGTCAGATTTTGAACTTACTGCAGTAGGTACCTACTTTACTGTACTACCTATTGCCTAAGGTAAGGATGGCTACGCTCAGGCTATCTTATGATTAAGTTTATAGCTGGGAAAACATTAGAGTTAGTTATAAAAACTATCTCTCCTATTTGTAGCTGTATGTTCATTTTTACCATTATATGTTAAGCTTTTCGCGTGTTCTTAAACATCAAATTAATTCATTAAACATAATTTATTCATAAGAATTCACATTTGTATCTACCTAATAAACAATATTACCTAATATAAATTATAAATTCTATATGCATAAAATTTTGTAAGTATTTTTAAAATACTTTTTAGACAAAATATATTAAAGGCATTTATAAATAGATAGGTATATACAATAGTAATAATATATCTGACAATCCAAACGGAACTTAACATTGTGACTTTAACATATCAATTTCGATACATATATAGTAGGTACATAAGTTAAAATACGTGTTATTAGTGCACACAATAAATCTCATTAGAGCAAAACTGATATGCAATTATCTCATTACTCATTAATTACTCAAAGTAAACATGGAATGCGTAACTCACATATCTGTCTATCCTATCTTTTGCACAACGTTATTAATTGTTCAGTCAATTTTATTGCCCTTTACGTATTTATTGTTTTTAATACATATTCATGTCTATTAAGAAATGTAACTATTAATATAATTATCTTTTTTTTTCTATAAAATATGATTACCTATATTAAATCTGTTTAGTAAATTCTACAGGGATGAGTGGATTTCATTTACTAAAACTCAAATTCACATGCTGCTAAATGAGTGGTTGAGAAAATAACACAATGACAAATTTTCTCAACTTTCGGACAAAGTAAGTTTGCAAACTTAGTAAATTTGGCTAACAACGTTACGCTTAATTCCTTTAAAACCCCAAGAAACTGTGGCGTCGCAGGCTTATTGTGAGGCTTTATTGTAAGGGTATATACATATTAAAGTAGCTGTTTGAATTTGATAAGTGAACATTTGGAATGTTCGGTAAGATATTTATTGAGGCTCAGTACCAATAAGGCAAAGTATTAAAACTGTACAAAGGAAAAAAAGGTGTGTTACTTATAAACAACTTTTACAGTACAATCTTTCCAATAAAAAATCCTGACGAATATGTAAACTTTACTTAATGCAAAATTCAGGTAAGTTTTATAGAAAATATAGAGAAATTCTAATGCAATAATTGGCATTATAATGATATCAACATTAATAATAAATCTGTATGTGAAGGTATTGTATGTATGTATGTTCCTCCATACTTAAGTCTAAGTAACTGATTTTCATGAAACTTGGTAGATAAACATTTAGACGTACAGGACACAGGATAGGCTACTTTTTTTCTTGTACAACGCGGACGAAGTCGCGGGCACCAGCTAGTACCTACTTAATACTCTTTTCCTGCCAACCGCCAACCAAACTAAGCAATGTTCACACACTAGTAGATATTTTATAATTATCTGTTACGACAATCCGTGATCACACTGGCTAAATGTATTTTTTTTTAATGAATAAGTACATCATAACTAATATTATAAATTCGACAGTGAGTTTGTTTGTCACGCTTTCACGCTTTAACTACTCAACCGATCATCATGAAATTTTGTATACACAATGTTGCGATACAGAGAAGATCTTAGGGTATCTTTTATTCTGAAAAAATACTGTTCCAGAAGGATACCTAATCTAAAAATGAAATAAAAAATCAATCGTTAACACTGGTTTAAACTGGTTTAACATTTACGAAAACGCGCGCGTACGAAGTCGCGGGCAAAAGCTTCCAAAACCTAAATTAAATACCTACATACCGAATCTGAATATACTATAAATAAAATTGGATTAGGTATGTACATTAATTAGATTAATTAGACGTAATCACCTAATTGAAATTAGTTTACGTAAGTAACACAAGTCACAACACACCTTTGCACATATATTTGTCGTAGATTCCTATGTATATTTTCTATTCAATATTCTTGACACTATTAAAATTCATAGGCAATTAAAACCGTCAGACAAAGCTGATTAATATCGGTAGTTCGTTAGCAATTATAATTTTTGTACAATCACGTGAGGCGGTGGGATAAATCTTGGATTTTTTTTGCTTACTGATCCGAACATTTATCAATCAACTGGCTCATTTCCATGACTATCTGCTTGGAATTTAGAATGAATTCATATCAACCCCTCTTAAGAGTGGAATGTACAAAACGAATCCTCTTTGATTCTGCGTATAAATGCAAAATAAAAGTGATAAAATATTTTGGAAAGGTTTTAAAATAACATATTATTTTTTTATTTCCGTGATCACTTACGGAAAATGATAAATGGAAATATGTAATATCTAGTACCTTAATATTTATGTGGTGATTGGATACTATTTGTGAAAATTAAAAATTTCCAAATTTTTAAATTCATATTAAAGTAATTACATGTTTTCTGCTAAAATCTGAAGAGGCGTGTAAATACTGTAAACTTTTCGTTTTAAAACTCTGAAATTTCTCAGAACCTCATCCAAAATGTACAAAATAACATTCACGCGTTACATAACTTTGAAAACGCAGGTGTTAAAAGCGTATTAGAGCTAACAAACAGGCGTTAAGCTTCGGGATTCGGCAGACCATGGCACGGTTAAATGTTCGAAGATTAGCCGCTCAGCGGACTTATAATAAGTAATGTTTTTGAACCGTCTAACTTTTAAACAGATTCATCGTTCAAGTTTATACAAGTATTATTACAAACATTCTATGAAGTTCCCAAAGAATGGATTCTACAAGATAATCGCTGTTTAACTTAGTAAAAGTTAGTGCTAAAATGGTGCCTAAATATGCCTCTTTCTAGGTTCTAAGCCGCTGTCTCTAATCCGTAAAGATTTTAAGATTATGTTATTGTCAAAGAGTTTGTAAACAGACATAAAACTTACTACTTAGGTACCTACTCAATTATTATAACCAAATAACACATTTAAATATGTACATATATAACCAAAATAATAGTTAATCAAATATTTTTATTAAAATTAATTCAAAAAATAACTGTGCAGGTATGTATATATTCATCAATACTAATAATAAATCTGCAAGTGTAGGTATTGTATGTATGTATGTATGTATGTATGTATTATTAAATCAAAATTAAAGCATTATTTTTTAAATTGTAATTAGTATTAGTATCTATTAATGTAATGATAATACGAGTCTAAACCTCAGTGGTTTTTAGTATTATCATTTAAATGTTATATTATATATTAGCCCTTAAAATTGTTAATAAATAAATAAATAAATAATGTATGTATGTGTGTATGTATGTATGTATGTATGTTCCTCCATCACTCTTAAACGAATTAACTGATTTTCATGAAACTTGGTAGATAAACATTTAGACGTACGGGACATAGGATAGGCTACTTTTTTCTTTTTAAACGCGGAGGAAGTCGCGGGCGCCAGCTAGTAAATAAATACAACTACAATGAATGAATGTACCTTACTTCAATAAGAAAATTGTTTTTTTTTTTGTCTTTTTTATTATATACAATAGTTATTACTTACAGTCTTTACTTTAGTCTGTCTATTTATTTACAACCTTTCCTACTATTTAAGTTGATTATATTATATTGATAAGTTGGCTATATTATTTTAACTTAGATAATAATTGTTGCGGTGATTTTGATTATTAAACTCAACAGGCAAATGTTAGATAATCGATGTTGTATAATAGCACTTAAATGTAGCTATATGCGTTGACATAGAGGCGTGCCAAGTTTTTCTCAGAACCTAATCAATAATGTGAAGCCGAGTATTAAAATCCGCGCAAGTGCTAACGGCGTTTATGCACGCCACTTTTGTTCGCTATCAATTCAATGCAATCGTTCTTTCAATTTATTTGATAAGTACTTTCTAATGAAAAAATAATGAACACATTACTAGAAAATACAATTTTGTCACTATTGAGTCACTATAACTACAGAAATACAAATAATATTTCCATACATTTTGTTAATCTTAAATTTAAATATTATTTTTAAGTGAAATTATTATTATTATTTTTATAAAAAAATAAATAAAGATATTTTAGTAGCTTATTTAACAGTGACATTGCAGTAATAAAAACACTCGACTGCCAAAATAGCATAACATAGGATCGAATGCTTGCACTTCTGAATTGTTTCTTGATTTCAAGTGTATTATAAAAAGATCACTTGCTTTCAATTTATAGATTTATTATGTACGTACACTAGCATAATTAATTCTGAAGGTCAAGGAAATATTGCCAGGAAACCTGCATTTCTCATTGTAGGTATTATATTATTACAATGAGGTATTGTATTACATTGTATTGTAGGCATTACATTGAGGGGAGAGGTACCTACGTAATATATTTATCAAAAAAGACAAAAGTAGCCTATCCTGTGTCCCGTACGTCTAAATGTTTATCTACCAAGTATTGATTGATTGATTGATATTGTGTGGATGGATGGATGTTTTTTACTCTTCCAAGCAAAAACGGCTTAACGGATTTGAATTAAATTTGACACAAAGATAGCTTATTACCTCGATTAACATAAGTTATCCATTTATCCTGAAAAATGTTAGGTTCCCGAGTTATCGTCTGAAATATAAAAAATTGAGAGCCACTGTCGCCGTGACGGTGCCATTTCATATAAACTTTCAAATGTTATATATTTTTTTCAACGCGGACGAAATTGCGGGAAACAGCTACTAAATACATACATATAGGCAAATTTGGAGAAAAGGGCTTTGCGCTTTGTAGTCATTTCTAAAGTCGCCACGGACCACCTGAGATTAACTTGTTTATCCCCAGTTAATGTTACTTGCAAACTTCAACAATTCCTATGATATACGTACATGAACTATTTCGGGCGTGTTCGGCAAGGTTCGTCCTTCGCGTTAATTTCTGCGTACGGTTCGGCTGAATTTGCATTTTGCACGCGTGATAAGTGTCCCGGATTACACGGGATTCCCACCCAACAGCCTGTGTTTGTACTAAAATAAAGGACTGTTAAACTTTTTTCATGGTAATTTGGGTCACCTTTAGATTGCTGTAAATTTGTTTAAGTAGGCTTAGGGCCGGCCCCTTTGTTTAAATTAAAATGTTTAGCAACGCATTTTACTCATTTTTATGAGAAAAAAAATGCCGGCAAAGCAATACGTTAATACACATACATACATAGAAAATAATTGTATTTTTTTTTAATAATAAATGACAAATTTTCATAATTTATGAGGTTCTTTATATCAAATTCATAAAATTAAAACGTAACGGAAGAGTATATCCTTAAGTTATCTGTATAATTAAAATATTCTGACTCAAGTACTTAATTACTCCTATTAATTTATTAATGAGGCACTTATTACATAAAACTATTAATAAACTATAATTTTTTATATATAATTAATCTTTAGGTAATATTATTACATATTTTTATGCCTCATAAAAATAAGTAAAATGCGTTGTTAAACATATTAGTATACCTACTGCATTTATAATTATTGACTAAATACCTACATTGTTCAAAGCATGCAAAAACCTAGCTTTGATTTTTGACAATATGAAGTACCTAGTATATTATGTCCATACCTAAACCACCGTCCACCAAGGAGAGGAAATGGTGGGTATTTTTCTTTAGGAAGATTAATGCAAGCCTCCACAAACGCAGTCCCGGCTGACTTCCAAAATTTCCACACTAAATCTCCAGTTCGTTTCGCTTCTTTTGCCCGAAGACTTGGCACCGTATTTTATCTCCGTAATGCAAGCATTGCACTGTGGATAAATAGATAGCATCTTTATGGTGGATAGTATAACACTTTGTATCAAGTTCTCTATTTATATAGGTAGGTAATACATACATACATGGTTAGGTTGGTAGGTATTGCAGTGAAACTTTGGTCAGTATTTGTTTAATATCCGACCGACGGATACCACGTCAGTAGATATAGGAAGTACCTATGTATATAGAGCAGGTTTAAGTTTATATTACATTCCATGAACTTTTACACTTAAGTATGACTTTAGATCACTGCTCTATTTAAAGTTGAGAATAGCTCGGAGAGGCTCAACTTTTACAATATCACGCCAACCACTCTCACACTTTTATCTCAATTCAGGGCCCGTATTCTCTATGTGTGGTTTTGCTGTGGGTATCAACTCGATGCGGTTATAGACTCGACAATTGTCTACTTTGGCATTCACTAAGCACATGTCAAAATGTCTACGACGTTTTTTCTGTGGTTTTACACGTCGATGAAGTTATTGGCGCGTTATTGTGTGGTTCTTAGTTTGACAAAGTATTATTTACAATTTAATGTCGACATTGAAGTCGACACGTTTTAAAAACCACAGTTAGAAAATAGGCCCGCAGAGCATTAACAAAATAAATTTGCAAATTACAATAGGTATGGAAAACTTAAGCCGGAAGATGTGTTTTAAAAAAAATTATGTCACCACTGATTGATTAAGTCAAGATATATAAAAAAATCCATTTATCTATCTATAAATTATTTAGAATTAATTTATTAAGTAATTCTAAAGTTGCTCAGTATTATTCTTTTATTATTTCTTTATTTTGAGTTTATTACTTAATAATTCCATATCAAGTCCACGCATGCGCCGTCGGTGGCTAGCCGTCGGTACATATAACTTTCAAACCTTCAAAATAACCAATAAAATAATAAAAAGCAATCACAGAAAACAATTTTGGAAACACTTTAAATTAATTAATAATAGACACTCAATAACGATATATTCTTTCTTAGAAATATCAATAGAAAAACTATAGGAATGCAAAAATTTGGCAACAATCTTACGTTTAATTGAATGTAAACCAATAAGCTTATTGTGATGTTATAAAATATAATCATGTTGTTAGATTAAAAATCTTTAAATTATAAATGTACACCTACTGAGTATTTGTACCTATAATGTCATATTATCAGGATCTTGCCTATGATTGCACTACTTAGGTAAGTTAATATTAATGAATAGTACCTATTCATTATACCTAAAGTAAATATATTTCGACCAAAGTTGATACTTTAGTGAATCATTTTACACAAGCCATTCATTAATTAAAAATTTAAATATAAGAATAAAAAATTGGTATCTAAAATCCACCTTTCAAGTAGGTATAAATCAAGTGTTTACCTACTTGTAATTTCAAAAACTATTGACATTGCGTTATTAGATTATAATACCTAAATATATAGATTTGACACTCTATTATATAAATTTTAATTAAAATATTATACAATAATATAAAATTGTCCTACATTAACTTGACATGGACTGAACTTAGCTTTAGAAACTGAGCGAGAAGCTTCCCTGCTAGCAACGATTTGAACTTGGAACACTTGAAATCATATAAAAATCATTGTAAATTTATTAATATTGTCATTCCACATTATAACACACATATCTATTTTAAAAATAATTACTTTCCACGCTTATTATTTAAGAAAAACTCACAAAAACAATAGGAAATCCTCAGAGACGCTTTCTTTGCATTAGTTCGTCCAGATGGCAGCACGGGCGTTTCATTCAATATGGCGATAGTGAGGTGCGCGTTGATTGGTCCTGGCATTCTGTGCCGTGAAGTTGTTTCGGACAAGGGAGCGAGATAGATTTATGTGATGTTTTGGCGCCGATGAAAGACGGAAGATGTGTTGGTAGGAAAGACATTTGTATGCGAGCGGGTGTTCGGACCGGTTTCGTCAGAGGCGTTTACGTAGTGTGTGTATGTGCGTTCGTTCAGCTATGTGCCGAGGGCAGGTAGAGTGGTAGAGCCCGCTCCGCTATGCTATTTATAATGATGAATCGTTGCACGGCACCGTTCTTGGACGAATTAATAGATTTAATAACTGAATTTTCAATTCTTCCAATTACTGTTTAAGTCTTTACTGATTGTTTTTGTTTTGTTTGTTTCAGGTAAGCATTTTTGAAAAAAGAAAATGAATATTGTACAGGTATAATAAGTAAGTAGGTATTACTTACAACTGGTGGAATTGTTTACAATACCGATATTAAATTACTTTGTAAACTTTCATTGCATAGGGTCCGTAGCGCAATTTTAGGTCTCCTCTGGTGTTGCTTATGTGCACCTACCATCAAGTGGACCATCAGCCTGTCTGCTAACCTTAATAATATAAAAAAATAATACAAAAAAACCATAGATACCTAAGGTAGGCTAGATACATGGTAGTAAATTTATTTTTTTATATATTTACTTAAGCTACATAATATAATTAATATAATATTATGGCAGATAGAAAAATGAAACAGGTAGTAGTTATGGGGGATGCCTATGTCCAGCAGTGGACCTTCTGTGGCTGAGATGATGTGTAAACTGGAAATAATATTTATTACTATTACTATGATATTATTACTTTTTAAGTATTGCCTGTTAGGTATTTTAGTAATATTGTAGTCTCGCTGATACCTAGTTCGCTAGCGCGGTGGACTTTATTATCGCATTCAGGAGAGACCTGTGCCCAGTAATGTGACTTTATATAATGTAACATAAACTGATATAAATAAGTAGAAGTAGGTATTGTTTTCATACCATCGTATACCATCGTACGGAAGCTTAAAACAAGCGGAAGACTGAATATGTTGCAATGAAAAAAGGCGTATACTGCTCAAGCCCAATGGGCTAAGATAAATTTATTTTGTCGTGTAACTACCAATAAATATGCTAATTCGGCACTATAACGTCCGTATGTCGCCTAGCTGTTCCGCCGTCGAAAGAGTGAAAAAGATATCACAGAATTGCACTGCGCATTGCTCTTTTCAGACATACTACCTTCGGACAGTATCACACTACAGTTTACTCTGTTCTTTTCATTGTAAAGTCGTATTTTTCTCGATGCAATTTATGGAGTTACGTCGTTCTTGTGTCGTTACGTAGTTTTATCGACCTACGGCAACTACTAACCCAATAAATTTTGGTGTTTCGCTCACTGAATCCGTTCACTGAACGAATGCATCGTCCTAGATACGAATGTGCGGGATTACGCTGAATCGATTCATCTGTGTTTCGAATTATTAGATTAATGAAACGTTGACATTTTGTTTTGCAACATACACTTTCATAGGTATTTTTTATAAAATATTGTGTGACCTAATGTTAGTAATGTTTGCTTAAATATCTGTTTTTTGTTCCGGATAAGTGTGACCTTGTTTCCGAGCAGTTAAGTTAAGTTAAGTTCCCTACAGGTGCTGTAAATGCGCTGTCGACTATAATATAAAGGATTAGGAAGAAATAGAGTAATGAGTTCTGAAATAAATACTTAGAAATATGTTAGATATGTGCAGTCGGCCGCATAAGTCGATTAACACATTCAAGAGTGCAAAACAACTGAACTCTCAATTTACTTACTTACTGAAGCTTTTTAAGATCGTTTGTACGTGAAGTTCATTTTGTTCTCTAATCGTGACAACAACTTATAGCGCGTTGAGTGTTCAGTCGTTTTGACTTTTGCGGCCGACTGTACATTAAAAAAAACATAGATACATTGAAACATTCAATTACATCAATTTCACAAGTAAGTTGGTTACCTTATCTATTTTATTTTCCACCAAAATGCATCAAGCAATTGTTTTGGAAATAGGTAGGTGCTCCTCATTATTGTTACTACAAATCCAAACTTTACAACGTATAAATGTCATTTTGTACCTACTTTAAAGATATTCGACCTTATAACGATGGATTTCTTTATATATATTAGGTACCTACATATATATAAAGAAATACATCGTTACCACTCAACACAATGGACTACTTAATTAAAGAAACACAATTAACGAGTATAAATCAATGACACAACTTAATCTGCAAAATGAAAACAATCAAAACCAATATTTAATTGATGGGCATACCTTAATTAACTTGTATTTTGGCGGCGGCCGCAAAGCTCTTCGTATAAAAGAAGCCATTTCGGTATTCAAATTATTTTCCAAACGTGTTTATGCGTTTAATATTTGGGCCGATAGTGAGAAAATCGTTGCATCACGCTCACTCCTGCGCATTAGATACATGTCACGAACAGTACAACCCTTTACCATACAATACACATCGTTAGGAGAATATAACAAACGGACTCATATGGGGCCGAGTAAAACTGAACAAAAAATAACATCACAAAGGTTTGCCTAAACTAACCTCGTTAAGAGATTTCGGGATAAAAGAATACCGTTTTTTAGTATCGTCACGATTGTCCGACCGATCGGATAGGTTTGTCGCGACTCCACTTACTAACTGTACAGTGAATTTAGAAATGTTACTTAAAACACTCCAAAGAGAAAGTGTGTTTTATTGGGCATCACACAAAAAAGTTTTTTCAAATCATTGTTTGAGAGAAAGTAGCGTTTGTCCCGCAAAAAATATGTCTATAGGTGACAAAGAATGGGCGAGTCAATAGTTTTTTAGTTTTAGATGAACGGTGTACGCGAAAGCTTGTGTGGTATTGAAATAATCGTGTTAATATTGTGTAGTGTTGTAATACCTAATAGAACCTCGGAAGAAAGGTGACTTAGTTGCTAATTGGTTTCATTAAGTTTCAAACACTTTATACTTCAACATTAAGTTAAAAAGTTGCTTAAAAGGTTTGGGTAAGTTACCCCAAAAAATGTATTATCTACTTTTTATATATATTGAAACATATTTTGAAATAACGCCATCTGTGTTTAAATATGCGTAAACTTTGACAGAGCGATATTGTATGATCATCGACATTCCACCCCATTTGTGTTGGAATGTCGATGTGTATGATGGAGATATAAAACGGTTGTCAAAACACAACAGCAAATAAACTGTAAGCGTGGTCGAATACATGGGCACTTAGGCGCCATATGCAGGTTCGAATCCTGGTCCTCTGAGTATTTTATCAGAAGTATCCAATATTTTATTTGCTTTGACGATGAATGAAAATATTGTATGGGAACCTCCTTGTTCTAGATAACTAAAAATCTTCAAAGATATGTGAAGTCCTGCCATCCCACAGAAAATATTTCACCAATAATTAGAATACTGGTAGAATTTCAGGATGGACATAATAATATAGCTGGATGGACCAGCTATATCATCATCAATCAATTTATCAACACTAATAATAAATCTGTAAGTGTAGGTATTCTATGTGTGTATGTTCCTCTTAATTAAACGAATTAACCGATTTTCATTAAACTTGGTACTTAGATAAACATTTAAACGTAGGTATAAGACACGCGGATGAAGTCGCGGGCGCCAGCTAGTTTTATATAAATTTAAATGCATCAAATAAATGATTTCTGTTTGTATATAAAAGAATTTGTATGATAAATTTTCTGTTATAATTGAGAGACGCATGTCTGAAAATTTAATTTGACGGTCATGTAGGTACAGTGGTGGACAAATTCTCTGTACACGTAGGCACAAATTGGCCTTGTGTTTCGAACTTTTTCGTCGCAAATTGAACGGGCTTGTTTAAACAATTTATAGCACGAGTTATTTATAGGTGTGGACAAATTGTGTCTGTATAGGTACCGTATATATTTTATTGCTTATACAACAGCTTGTAAGCTCGCGAATCAATTAACACTATTTTGTTTAGGTAATTTAAGTCTAGAGAGATTCGTGGTCTGCGTTCAGCGAAGTATCTAAAAGGTAACTAAACTGCGGTACATTAAAGTGTTAAAAGTTATTCTGTCCCGGTTTATTTTACCATCCTATTATAAAATATGCGTATTAGGTATCTCTGTACTTCATTGAGTAATAAAATTTATATAAACTAGAAATCGGTGACGTGTATCAAGTCCAATTGTTGGTCTTAAGGTGGCTACCGTCAATTATCACTCACTCTATATGTAAATCACTCTAAATAACACTAAACAAAAAATATCGTCTAAATTCGTGCGAAAAAATACAATGTTCGAACATTTTATGCGGTAAAAGAACTCATCCTTATTTGGTTAAATTTAATTCTAATTATCTAAACGTTATGTCCACACCCTGGCCCTAAGAACAACGAGCATGTTGAACGTCTTTACGCACATACAGACACAATGGAGACGCTTAATTAAACTAGCGGAGCGGGGAGAAACGTAAGCATTTAATTTATATCCCTGCAGTAAACTGAGCAGGCTCTTCCTCACTGGTGCAAATTCATAAGAGATAGCAGATTACAAGAGACCAAAATATCCCCATTGTATGCCATATTATAAGTCAACGGAGTTGAGGTCAAGTGACATATAAAACTTTAGGATACAGTTTGATAAAATATAACCTTAACAAAATCACAACTGTCACTTTCACTTAACTAAATCTGAAATAGTTTAATGATACTTCACCATTTTTATAATACAAGCATGTTATGATTATGCTTGTTATGCTCTGGGTATATAACTACCGAGGAGAGGGAATATGTAAGAATAAGCAATAGTTTTGAATTTCGAAACGAAAGTTTTCCAACTTTGCTCTGGTTTTTTTATCTCTGATATTTGCAGTAGGTATAGTGAAAGGAGCTTTATTTGGTATGTAGTATAATAACAGTGTGTGTGTTGGTCATAAATAATCAATTATCATCATGATAAAAATAAGATGATAGTAGCAAGACATGAGTCTAAAGTCAGAAATATTGAATAGAAGTCAACAATGTTGTAATAAGTTTATTAGTAAGCGGTAGGTATTCGTAGAGAGGTTTCGTAGCAGCGGCGCGCTAAGACGTAGCGGTCGCTACGAACCGCTCTACGCTCCTACCTTGAGTGTCGCTTTTTCGTTGTGGAAAAACTCGCCTTAGTTGAACAAGTAGAATAAACTATTTTAATTACGAGTTACGTATCTCATCGACTTGGTAAACACAATTACACCTATAATTGTGTGTTTAATCGCCGACTCTTATAAAGGTCTGCCGACATTTCGTGCTTCAATTTTTTTGTTAAATTGTTTTGAGAGCGCGTAAAATTGCGGTTTTAACAACTTACTCGGCTTAAATGAGAAAAAAAGTCGGTAAGGTGACATTTAATCCTGGCATATACTTAATTTGAGTTTTTTTATTTCTTTTTTTTAACCTGCGTATATATATTTATAACTGAATGACAACTTGCCCAAAGTGAGGAATTCAATAATTTGACAAGTCATATTTAATTAAATAACTTGCTGACCAGACATACATCGTTTTGTCAAAAGCTATTAGACGGATAAATTTTTTAAAAAATGTTTTCAGTAATGTATAATTAACGTCAATATTTGGCAATATATGGGAAAAAGAAAAACATACTTTAAAAAAATCTCTGCTTTAAAACACTAGGTACTCAGGCATTGATGAAGCTACTCTGATTTTTATAAATCTGCATATAAAATTTAATCAAACCATAGCGTAGTTTGCCCAATAACATTATTCAAAACTTTATTACACATACACATGTTACTCAGAGTGTGTTAAATTGTAGTTGTATTAAGTTAGTTGTGTTATAACACTTAAGAGTTGGCAGCAAAGTTAGCTAAGGGAAGATATATAGATTATTATTCCCCAAGGCCTTTCTAGTGACCACTGCAGTACCAAGTTCGCCATCTTGATTTCCCCGCTGTCAAATTTGAAGGCAAATAATATTATAGTCTGCAAAAGATAAAGTGGAATTATTAAATACTAAACATTTTCATACATTAATTCAGATAATCTATTAAATCTTCTTATTCTAAATACGTATCTAATTTTCATTTAGTCTAAATATGGTATAATATAATAAACAACATTTCATATTGAAAACATTGAGGTAGATTTATAAGTTAAAAATTAAAATAGGTATGCAATACGGAGTAGAAAATATAGTACTAATAAACAAAAATATTATTGAAAACTAGCTGGCGCTCGCGACTTCGTCCGCGTTGAAAAATAAAAAAATAGCCTATCCTGTGTCCTGTACGTCTAAATGTTTATCTACCAAGTTTCATGAAAATCAATTAATTCGTTTAAGAGTTATGGAGGAACATACATACAATATACACTTACAGATATTATTAGTATATTGATGATATATCGGTATCTTTATATAAGTATTCAATAAAAATATTAAAATCAATTTAGTTAATCAAGTAACTAAGCAAGTAGTTTGTAACTTTAAAAAAAAGATAGCAAACTCTACCCATAAAGTTAATTAGTATCAAGTTAAAGTAATAAATAATAAGTAAAATGAATAGCAAGACGCGACTCAGTGGACGTTCTAATTAACATAGCA
Source organism: Synanthedon vespiformis (assembly GCA_918317495.1). NCBI lineage: Eukaryota > Metazoa > Arthropoda > Insecta > Lepidoptera > Sesiidae > Synanthedon > Synanthedon vespiformis. The sequence goes on along the minus strand of OU906954.1, from coordinate 4,176,755 downwards.
TGTTCACTTTTTGTGCAATAAACACCCGTGTTAACCATTTTCCACTTATAGATAATTCTAAGAATTATTATATTTACATGCGCCAAGCAACGATCCGGTTGTTTTGATGGCTGTTTTAGGGATAGAAAGAAATGTGTTTACATAGTTTGAAAAAAGGCTAAGACTGACAAACACATATGTCATATATGTTCAACGATATTTAAATATCGTTGTGAGGCATACCTACAAATAAGCACAAACTGTATTCAAATGAATTTGAGATTTAAGCTTAATATCATTAAGGCACATTCTCTCATGACTTGGAAATTCACGTATAAAAATATTTTACCTAGCTATTCAGAACTTAGCTTAGCTATAGACTGTTAATTAAATAACAACAAATAATATTACCATATACCAATTATAAAACACAGACGCTGTCTGCTTTTGTCTGTTTCTCCGCTAACTTCTTCTAAACTACCAAATTTTTATAAGGTTTCCAATACTAGAAAAAGGGATAAACCAAAAAGATTTGTATTTTAAAGATATACATCCGCGCAAAGCCGGGGACGGGTCGATTAGTTGTTCATAAAATTTAAAAGTAAATATTTCCGACATATAGGTACGTACTTGCGTCATATTTATTTCTTTTTAAAATTTCAGTGCCATGATCTCAATTTTAAAATACTTGTGTAAACGTAAAATATTAACTTACACTAACATTTATATTGAAATAATTAATTATTTCTTAATAATTTCAACAGATTCGATATTATCTCCTTAGTAGGTTGCGAGCGGTGACCATCTCTAAATTCCTGTTGATCCCAACATATTCTGCTCCACCTTAATTAAGTCCATACTGGGCAGAGACAACAATGGCGATTGTCGATGCACACCAAGATATTCAAATATGTCTAAGGCCACTATTATATTGGCTCAGTATATTTCACATTTTATAACTTGTACATATTACAATTTTAAAATTATAATTAATGAGTGATAAAGAAATACAATAGCCCCTCTATAACAGATATAATAATACCATACCGAGATTAATTATACCTTCTGTTCTGATAACATATATCGGGTCTTTATTAGAAAGTTTATATTTTCTTTGTCTCAACGGTAGCTACAACGGTACAACTATACGGTCTACTATGAGGTGGACTGTCAACCTGACTAATTCACATAAAAATATATTAATTTAGTTTTAGTAGTTAATTGCACAAAGAATTTGAATATTATGCTTTATAGTTTGGGTTATATCCATACTACTTTTTTTTTTTTTTCAAAAATCTAGCTACGTTGAAATGGATTGTCCCTGCAAAGATAAGACAAGTAATACTTAGACAAGAAGAAATACACAAAGAAAATCAGCATTTAAGAAGTCTGTCCCCAAAATCGTCACCTATATTTTATTAAGTGGGAAAAGGGTAAATTCATAAATTACTCTTCACATTCTATGGTAGGTTAAAAAAAAATTAAATGTCAACTGCAATTATTATAATTCTAACGTGAAGTAGATATTTTACAAAATATAATTAAAAATATCAAATAAACAGAAAAAAGTGTGAAATTGTAAATGCGAAGCTCACAGAGGTAAGTATAGTAGGTACCTCTATATACAAATATAACTTGTTCGTATATTGACTATTGTTAAGGCTAACTAAAAAAGCACAGATGCGCTTGCGAAGTAAAAAAGAAAGACGCAAAACGCGACATGGCTCTTGATTAATACTTTAAAGGAAACTTGGTCCTGCTGTGAGCGGACTAGGCAGTTTGCAAGAAATAATGAAATACTTATGTGCATACGTACCTACTTATATAGCACATATGTTTTTATAAGTATTAAGTACGCAATGTTATAATTATTAATAATGTTATTAACTTTAAGGTTAAATTTAATTTCAATTTTACGTTCTTACTTATTATGAGCTATCGATATAGGTAAACGCGCTTAACGGTGTTTTTTATGTACATAATGTAACTCTTTATAAAAATATATTAAACGTTTAATTTTAATACATTTCTTGCAATATTTTAAATTTCAGCCCTTTTTTAGTTTGAGTTGAGTATGTACCCATATTAAACATTATAAAAAAAATAATTAAAAAAAAAAATTTTGATTAAGTAGTAGGTACAAGAGCTAAGGACTATATAAAAATATTTTAGCATTTTTTTTATGTTCCAAACAACTAAATAATTTAAATATTAAAAAAAGAGTGTATATCTAAGTGTTTTCTATAAATACCTCTAGGAAAGTAAATATTGATAAATGAATAAAATACACGAATATCCCGTACCTACTTATCAATATCATCAATACTAAAATAAATCTAATAATAAGCGTAGGTATTGTATTGTTAAACGAATTAAGTGATTTTCATGAAACTTGGAACATAAACATTCAGACGTACAGGACACAGGATATTTTATGCTACTTTCTTCGTTTTCAACTTGGACGAAGTCGCGGGCGCCAGCTAGTATTTTATAATAACATTGAGCATATGGAAAAAAATCAATACATAGTTATTAGAGCATTTTATGTACAGCAAATTATACCTATAACTTATTTTTGTGGCCACTGTAGATATTTCAGTACTTTCCAATAGCCGATAAAAATAGAACTCTTGCGTGTAGGACCAATTGAGAGTCACTGCGGGGTACTATTCTTTAAGGGCTACCTAATTGAAAATAGATGGAATAATTTCTAACTAGTTTATAGTGAAGCATTAATTATAATATGTAGATTTTTTTTTATCCAAATAGTTGCATTTTTCTGATGCATATATACCTACCTAAATGTTTTCTATTCAGTTATATGTATATACAACAAGAATCTAAACAGAGTTAAGCAACTTAATATTAATAGGTATTATAAACTATTTTATAATACAAATAAAATATACTATGTATATTTTAAAACAGTAATACCTAATTAATTAGTATTTTTTATTAAATTTCCTACAAACCATTACAAGTTATTTCCAGCAAATATTTTGTTATTATAATTATTATTCATTATTATTATATTATATTATTGAGTCCGTTTGTAATATTTTGGTTATTTAGGTAGGTATAATACCGTAGTATATACTATCTGTTAACTGTGGATAATATATTATACTATTTCTCTAATTCGCCTTGATATTGAAAGTAAATTAAAATAGTGGATATAAACATATTAATTTGTGTAAAATAAAACTTTGAATTTGTACTCATTGGTCATTGAAACCAATGATAATACAATAACGAATCAATTTTAGGAACAAAACGGTGAATAGGTAATTTTGAACTACATTAAATTTAATACATGGTTTTCATAGTAAATTTTGAAATCTTTTTGTACACCCGCTCCTGCCTAATGTTTAGTAAATACCCAATAAGTAACTATTTTATAGGCAAAGTATTGATAGGCACGCCAGAGACAATAGTAAGGTACCTAATGTATTCAAAGACCTCCCTCCGAACAGTGGATTCAAACGTAATGCTGGGGCAATAAAATATCCGACCAACTTTAGCAACCAGAATTTCAAATTCCGCTTTCAAGTCGTATGTTAAACGAATAAATAGAAAGTCCCACTGTATACCAGGTGACGATCTGATCGGCGAAGAACACACCAGTTTTACATATGACCGAGGTAAAAGTACGATACTCTCAGGGTTTGCCGCATAAATTGGATCGTTCGTGATGCAGTACCTCGTTGAATATGTATAGGTGCGCTCCCTTCCGTACTTCTCATTTTACTAATAGATTTCTCTTTGATTAAATTTGTATACGTTTTATTCATACGGCCGAGGTCAGTTTGCTTAAATCACTTGTTACGACCACAAGTTTGTTACGCAGCGTTTGTTTATCATTACATAAATATAAAGGACAGTGTCTTTATTTGTTAGAATGTTAGACGTAGCTTCAATTCTCAGTTTAGTCTCTATCTTTGGGTCTTTTCTAACGGTCATATCTAAAAGAATCTTGTGTAATTTTCATTATCCATAGTTTAAATTCGCAATGGATGGATTTATGGATATGATTGTGTTCAACAGAGCCGTTGTAGATATATATCATTATCATCGTACAAAAATAATAATAGCATATTTTGCTATATATCTCATCTATTAATTTTATGCGCAAATGGCAAATATTCTAATGCCCAGCGATAAAATGTTGGTAGCTTAATACGTTCGCATATTCTTCATGCACAAAGTGAAATATTCAAATTTATATTTCAATATATCTACAACCGGTAACCCTTTAGCGTTCGGCGTCGACTGAGCGGACGAACATCGATGTATCAGATATTTATAATGGCTTTATTAAGACAAGCCATCGTCTGAGCTCACTCCCGCTTATTATTATAATTTAGACGATTGCCTAAAGCTCCGACCGACCGATAAAGTCATCATATCTCGAATATTAACTTTGCTGTTTTTGCTAATTAAATTAGTAAAAACCAAACTTGTTTCGAATGTTTGCGTGTAAATCTTTTAAATTGTTGTTGATGTTCATAAAATTACCGATAAGTGTTCACATTAACATAAAGTGTTGACATTCAAATCGGCTTCATAAACCATTTTAGTGATAAGCCACAAGTAACAAATCATATAAGAGTATTTGTTATGCAAAAATGCAACCGAGTATGCCGTGATACGGTGCCATGGCGGGGCGCAGCGTTCATGTCTTTAGTGTGTTTATATTTTTTGTTAACTCCTGTATAATGAGGGGAAAATTAAAATATAAATAGGCCGGACAGTTTTTACACCACACTTTCTTAATGAGATGCGATTGCCGATAAAAAAAACAACTTCGTATGAATAATTAGACAGCCAAAGTTAATTAAGGGCTGCCGTTACGCATTACGTAACTTTGCGCCGTGGACTAATCTTATGGAAATATTTATGCGCGCCTTACCTCATTGGAGACATTAAAAGTTTCAAAGCTCATAACGCTTACTCTTACCTCTCATTGTTCATTCAGAGTGCGTATATTGCTGGGAGTAGAAATTTGTAGGCAGCACTGAAAAAGTGTCAATTCATCATAGGAAAGCCCCGGGCTCGAGACCGAAGTCCCCCGTATAAATCTCACTTCCATACTTTCGCGTGGGGAAAACGACTGCTTTATGAGATCCTTAAGGCAGTATGGATTTGGGAAAATATTTCCTCTGCGTGTTGGCCCCCGACAAATGAAGGAGCATTACGCACGTTTGAATGTGTGAAAGGGCCCATAGACGCTTTTATTGTTATGCGAAGCAATTCGTTTAAAAGCTAGTGCCGGTTGCGTTACTAGTACCTATCGCGTATCGAGGGCCTATTAGCTAATATTTATTGGAATAAAACACTTACCTACTTAGGGGTTACGAAAAAATCAGGTATAACAGAATGATTCCAAACTATTCCGTGTTTATTTGAAGCAGCCAACGACCGCTTGTCACAGCTGTTCGAAAATCCTGACTTATCTTGATTTATATACCTAAACATGCTTAATATAGTGCACACACGCAAGCTACAGCCATTGGAAGGAATTAAATTATAATATTTAATTTGTAATGTCGTACGTCTTTGACTTTATTTAATATTTTGTACTAATAATTCTTCCCGGCTACGCTTGACTGTTTAAGATTTGGAGAGTAACTAATAAGGGGCTGAAAATCGTTTATAACTTAGTTTGTAAATCATTTCTACCTAATATATCTGGTTGATAACTAATGATAATTTTGATTAAACGTTTAAGAGAAATAATTCGTTCAAAACCGCACTTGCATGAAGTGTACCTAATGCTTGAATAAAACCTACTTTAGATACTTGAGAGATAAATTATGTTACTATACTTACACTTAAAGTTAAGAATGTGCAAAGAAAAGTCATTTGAAGAACTCTCTGTTTTCATTTTAAATCATAATAAAAGTCGATAATTGAAATGGGCGTAGGTATTAATTTAAATTCATACCTACCCACATAAAGTGTAGCGGGGGCAGCGGCCGCTGCGCAAGCTGGGCGCGCCTCATTAGAAACACGCTCACCCCTCCCCCCGTCCCCCTCTCACTGCGCCCCTCCTTTGCGCGAGCGCACCCGTTTATCCAGAAACCGGCGACATTTCCATTGCTAATGCGGAAATAGACATTTTAGGAAAGCACCAATGTGCCGCCACATTCTTGTGCTCAAAATTGAAGTAAAATTTCTTTGCACGCGAATTTTCAGGTCGATTTTTGTATGACGCTTCAGTGCAATCACGTGACGCTTCTTATAACGTTTCTTATAACTATTCTTGTAACATTTCTGCAAAAGTAAATATTAATAATTTAATAATCATTTAAATATTTATTTTATTCCCTCTGTATCTGACATCTACCGCTTTCTATATATTTGATCGCCAAAGAAGTTTCACTCTTAATGCATACCTACTCTGTACACGGGCATGGTTTTTTGTATGCACATGAAATAAATGTTTAATTGGCACGAAACAGACTTCGTTTCCTGCAAAAGAATCTAGAAAGATCTAAGCAGTCGTTTCTGCGGGACCGTCTAAGGCACAGTGCAACACCAAGCGCTAGATAAATTAGACGGCTCGTGGGCGACGTCGTCGTGATTTGAATTGAATTAATTATGAGCAGCGGGGCACTCGCTCACGAACTCCTGCAGGAAATGTAAACGAGCGGGTAAAAATTACGAGATAATCGAACGTTTTCACCGCTATTTCATGGAAGCTGCGCGTTATCTTGGAGCCGGGTTCAATAAACCATGGGACGCGAATGCCTTGCGACGGAATCGCGAGCGGCCAATTTATGCGACACAATAACGCATACAGGTGTCGCGGAGCTCAGCGCCCCTTCAAATAGCCGCCGATGGGAACTAAATAGAAAAGGGGCTCGTTAAACTCGAATATTGAAGCGTTAGACACGAACGATGGCCGCGATAAGCCCGCTACACATCCCGGTCCCAATTACGATTTATTTCCACCTTTAAAAGGCACCAGTAATGACGTACCACGCGATGCCTTTTTCTCGCACAATCGAAATCCAATTATTTCTGAAAGTAACTAAGATACCGGTCCAGGGAGTATAAGAGGCGAGCCGTAAATCGACGCTGGATATTTGCAGCGCGCTCGGAATATGAATTATTCCTCGGTGATTGTTCTTGCGACCGCGTCATGGTTCATACATGAAGCGCGAACTAGTTTTTTCGAGGTACCATTGCGGCCATAAATAAAAGTGATTTCGTAAGAATGTTGAATTTCCGAGCCTCTCTTTGGGCACATGGGTGTTGCGGAGACTCGGTCTTGATTCTGATCGCAGTTGGTGTTTGAGAAAGTCGTATCCTTCGCGTGGACGGCCCGAGGTTGTTTTTTCAGATAACCTAAATTTGTTTGCACGAAATTTTACGAAGCGCTTTTTATCAATCGTTGGACTGGTTGGTAATTGGCGAATCGGCTACGGCTGCAGGCGAGTAGCCATAATTGACAGTGCTATCATTCTGAACTCCTCTCTCGGACATTCGGGGAAACTCTTAATTGGTCCACCTTTTGTGACGTTCAATAACGCCGCCTCGATAATAACATGGACAATTATTAGCAGATCGTTGCTTTTAATTAGCTGTTGAGATTTGAAAAGTTCATTTGATGATATGTATAAATGAATGGAATCATTTAAAAAATATTTCTCTACTTAGATAAATATCGCACACACATATTATCTATATCTACATAATGGAGGCTTTTATAGATTATATAATGATTTAGTTATAACTCATACGTTTAAAAAAAAAAAGAGAATATAAGTGATAATGTAGTGTAAAAAATATCCGATCAATCCTAACTAAGGCCTCGGTATGTAGCTTTCTTATTGGTCAACAATTAGCGTTCTGAAGGTGACCGTGCTATTCTCGAAGACAGATAAAAAGTTGGCATTCATCAAATACTAACGAAAGCAGCTTCACTGAAATCCTCCATCGAAAAAGCCTCCGACCGATACTTATCAAGTGTTTGAAATGACGCAACCGGATTCCATCCCTTTCCATGTATACTTTTTAGTGGCGGGAATAAAACTGACGAATTTCTCAATAAAAGAGGGATGTCCGGCGTGCTGTCACGTACTGGGGGCTCACAAGACTTTGGGTATTTGGAGCGCTGCAGCAAAAACTATTCAGGGACCATTATTATGGCATTTTTGTCGTCTGACGGGGCAAGTGGACGCGGCCATTATAGTGCGGTGGAGGGGGGCGGTATGCGCTACCCCGCTTCATCTCTGCCTCGCCCTGTCCCCGCGCGTCCCGCGAATCCCGCAATGCTGCGCCGCACACTCGCTCGCGCCATCCATCTTCGATATGCACATAAAGCGAACCGGACCCGTAACGGCAGACCCACATTCCCGCTGCTCTTAAATTTATTTATCTCTTTATTAATTCTCCACTCGAAATTTTAATGCTTTGCGTCAAACATTTATTTTTAAAATCCGCCCAAGTCTACTTGCCGCTTAAGGCTCCTTAAGGCGGGTTATGTCCATTACTAAAAATGTGAAACTTTATAAGTTGCCTTATATTTTAATTGAAAAGAATTTTTTCAAAAACTTCAAATAGTAACCAAGTTTTTTTTTTATTTATGTCAACAACATGTACCCCAGTCTCAAAAGTTTCTATACAACTTTTCAAAACTTAAATTTAGGTTAGTGTGCAGGTCAATAATAGGCGTAAATATCGTATACAACTATGACCACAACCCTATGATAAATTAACAGTAATTTAATACAAATTAAATCGTACAATTAGTTACAATTACAAATACAATTAATTGTTAAAATAAAGAAATAATATAAACCTACTTATTACTTGCCTACTTAGGAGTTTAAGTTTGGACTTAAAATAAAAAGTTCAACATACTTAATTTTTTCATTTTATATCCAGTAACTAACTACCATGTAGATGTCAACTTTGTAAGCCAACATTGTATCTTGTAATTAAAGTGTCTATTAATTAACAAAAGGCTTACTGTAAAGTGTAGCTATTCTTGTATGGTAAAAAGTCATTGACTGTTTTCTTTTGTTTAATTCATGAATAAAAATGAAAGACCCCACAGGCCTAAACAGGCTATATTTATAAATGCAAAAAGGTTTACAGATCAACGACATGCTGTTATTATTATGTTATACTTAGTAAATTGTTACTAAGTATACTTACACGTTTTTATATTTAACCACTATATTATTTCTTTCATTTTTAAATGTCTTCCAAATGTTGTGCCATACATAAATTTGACCCTTTATTGGTAGGTATACCTACCTGCGGCAGACGTATGGCGACCCCAGAAGTATATTCGCTATACTCAGGTGACTTTGCGACTTGACAACAGAGAAAGATTTACGAGTGGTCGGACTTAGATAGATTAACTGCTTCCTATGTTTACACTCATGATCGTAATACAACTTAGGTATAATAATTATACTCACGCACTTAAATATATAAATAAATAAATATAAGTAATATACTTACTTAGCCTACATAATAACTACACGGGACCGCAAAGAAAAAGGGTCGGTTAGAATATCTTCAAAAGTATACCTGACCTAGCTTTACGAAATAATGACTAAATTAAAGAATATTTTAATTTGCTTAAATAAAAATAAAATTTATTTAGTTTAGATTTAATTTTTTCTTTATTTCATAAAAGCTAGATCAAGTAGGTATATCTCTAACCAACACTTTTTCTTTGCGGTCCAGTTATGTTAGGTATTTTATATGTGTTATGTCAATTTAATACTTAAAAGTATAAATAAGTTGAAGTTTTTAAATTATTTAATGAATAACTTTATTTAAATAAATTTAGGTAGGAAAGTGTATTTATGAAACAATATTGTGAATAGTTTACATATGAAATTTATTTAATTAAATCTTAAGTTATCATTCCAAAGATGGTCCTTTCCGTTTTTAAAAAATATAAAGTCTTTATCATTAAAATGTTACTTGCATTTTCCCTATTAATTTATGTAAGTTAGATCAACAAAGTAACTTAACTGCGCGAGATAAACTAACACACATGCTTCTCATATAGGCATGGAAGGCATTGCATAAGTCTGGGTGGCTATCGCCTTAATTGGAATACAATACAAGTTGAATTCCAAGACACGTTTGTGTTTTACTTTAGCTCAATTCTTACTTAGTTTATTTACAGCGAAATACTTTTGATTATGTAATCTGCAACTTAGCTTTAGCGTAGTAAAATTTGTAAACTAGTCCTTTTTTATATTATGTATTTTTTTTTATTATATCCTATAAGTTTTAATGCATGAACATTTGGACGGTTTATACTGAAATTATGAGATTTTTGAATAAGGTAATTTTCAAATATAAATAAAAGCATAATTATATATTTTTATGTATGTCGAATTCTTCTTCTAATTGTAAATACCTCAGTTTTTTATACTTTAATATACGTCGACATACGAGTAAGTACAAGTATAGAATCAATAGACATTAAATATATAATAATAAACTTTATTTTTAAATATTATAAAGATAACAAAAATAATTTTACAGTATTTACAAACTAATATCTAAAAACTAATTATCTAAATCTCTAAAAACTAAATAATCTAAAAACTATCTATAAACTAATATAAAAATCAATAGAAATCAATGAATATAATTAAACAATAATTTCTAATAAACAATGCATTCAGTTATAATTTAGAAGGAAATTACAATGCACATTATCAGACAAGAGAATCTCGTGCATAATGCCCTAAGGTGGCTACAGATGTAGTTAGTGTAATTTGCAATAGCTCCATCGCGTTAATTGATCCCACGACGGTGTTAGTTACGATAATTGTCAATAAATTGTTACGCACATTAATCTCTATATCAAATTGCCCTTACTAGGTAATTGGCGTATTGGCTTACAATATTGGATCAAACAACTACCTGGACAGGTATGTACCTATGTCCTATTGTCAGATTTGTCAGTCAACGCGGACAAATTCAAAGGATCAATATAACTACTTCTGTACTATGGTTTCTAAACACAATAAAACCATTACGAGGGATAGTAGGTATATTTTTGATTTGTCTATTTGATAAACTAAGTAATTAATAAATTTTACATATTTTTATAAACATAGACATTTTACATATTATAGACATTTTACATATTTTGGAGTAGGTACAGACCTATTGTAACTACTGGGTCAGGATTCTTCTAACCAAGCTGTGAACAGATTCTTAGTAAACCGTTATCTTATAGGCTCGTTGAAATTATTAAAACGTTATCTTTATCAAAGTCGAGTGCTGCGATGCTTCGTTTGTCGTATGAAAATCCTGGCCAGTTATTTTAATTCGGCCCTCAGTCCCGAGACAGTAATCTCGTGAACATACATATCCATACATGCCTGAGAACGTGAGGCACGCACTAATTAACGTTCAACGTGGAAACTTTGTCGTATAACTTCACCAATCAAACACGACCTGCGTCACTTAATATATCTCCCCCATTCTCTTCCCACACGTCAAATTCCGGAAGGGAGGAGCGGGTCAGGTTAGAATGGGTGCGCCGTAATTGCGTGTCTAACGCTCCCTACACGTAACATGGCCTTTTATTAGGTGGAAATTCTGTATACGGCACTACATTTTGAGCGTGAGACTTATGGAGGTTAACAATTTATCTAAAATTAGTTTTCTCAATATACTGTAACACTAAATTGTCTACTATGGTACAAAGTTTCTCTAGTTCACTTTCCAACTCGAGCAGCTTATCAATTCAGTGCTACGTAATTCCACGATGACTCTTAAGTTATAGGTCGTAACAATACATAAAAAAAAAAACATTATATTTCTTAAATACAGTATGAAAGATTAGATGGAAACAAAAAACCTTAAATTAATTTCATATCTAGCATAATTAATTTTAAAATGTGCAGAATTTGTGACATTTTCGCGGGTTGAATTTTTTAATTACTGACTAAAATTCAAATAGGTTTTTGATAAAACACCGTAGCTGTTAATGTACCAATATTTAAAAATAGGTTGTCAATAGGTCGTGTATGAAGATTTTCTAAAATATTTGTATTGCGAGTTAAGTATTATTTTCGCGAGTTATGTAAGTGGCGCGAACGTCTGGCTTTGCATTCTGTTTTCGGTTATTCGCATTATATAAGTTCAGTCAACAAATTCTCCCAAACACCTATTACCGACTTCAGTCGCTCGTGCAGCGTGTCCTTAAAGTTATGATTTAACAAAGAAGAGCGTTTTAAAATGCGAACATGAAGTTTGGCAAATAAAATTTACATCAATGAATATGAATTGTGCTTAATCTTGTGAGACGTCCGGAACATTTAAAACTCGCATTATTGGAATCATATTCGAATTTTTTATTCATTTCGATTGATTTCTTAATCTTTAATCGACGATTTACCGACCGTGTTAGTTCAATGAGGCTTGGGATAGTTGATGTGTTATTGTCGTGTATTGAAACAATCGTAAATGTCTACATCATTGGAATAAGGTTTTTACTAACTCATTGGTCACGTTTGAGTGGCTTCTTGACATCGAATGATTAATGACACACAACACGCAACTATTTACTTACTTGTACATTCATTAATAATTCAATAGATGCATCACATAGCGCTGCTTGGAAATCTTCATAATATTATGTACAGTCGGGGTAAGAAAAAGTACGTCACCTTAAAGTCTACTTTGGCTTGCACTACGGAAATTTATCAGTCTTACAAAAATTTAATTTGAAGTCAGTTGTTTCGCTTAGTGCTTTTTAATTTCAAAATGGACCGCAAGAGTTCACGACTTGAAAAAGGAATGAATTTGACAACTGATTTTCGTACCCCGACTGTACCATATATATGAAAAAGTTATAGTGTCTATAACTAGGTATTATGTTAAATCTATATGTAGTTAAATGTTAATAATGTTTTATAGAATTTTGGTACATTATAATGTAAATCTATTATACTTCGCACGCAAAGTTCACTCGTCTATTTTACTATCTGTGTAGATGTATAAACAAATGTGCATACATAGGCCAGGTCCCCGACATTGTTCACTAACAAGCCACCATAACCGCGCCCTGGCACGACAACGTAACCCTGCTTAACAAACCCAACTCGCAAACGTAGCATATTAAACCAGTTTGTATGTAAGTCCGGATTTAAATTTTAACTAAGTACTTATTATAACGATTTTTAAAATTTGTATTTTAAAATTTAATTTTAAAATTTTTAGATTTGTAAAATTAACAATTTAAGTTACTGCATAAATTCTTAAGTTAAAGATTTTTTATTATTTTACCCAACATCATTGTATTGCATGTATAGGTTATAGGTACCTAACTATGTTTCATCCAATGCCTTCAACGATCGTATCTCAAAGACGACAAACTTTGGTACAGTTTTAACTGAACAATGGACAAACAATATCGAATTTTAGAAAGCCGTCCGTTGCTTGCGTAACTTTCTCCCTTTATTCTGAACACAAAGGTAAACAAAGTAAAAATTTTCAAAACATTTTTTTAACACTTGTAATAACGGTCACTTATTCGTTAGATTTTTTGTTGCTTTCTATTCTTTTGACTTTACAACTCACGTTGCGTCAAAGTGCTCTAATGGACTTTCAAACAATATTTATCTTTTAAAAAACCTCAACTATTCACATAAATTATTAACATTCAAAATTGTTGTTTTAAACGTGACATTTTTTTTACTGTTTTCAATGGAATATTACATCTACTTTCTAAATCAATAGAGTAGATGTAAGAATACCTACTTAATTAATTCAGTTCATTTGGATGGAGTTCTTTTTTAACTGAGGAATAGGTAGATTAAAAATTACACACAAAATAGGAAAGAGGGATGCATACGAAATGCCTTTGGAAAGCAATTTGCATTCATTTATCGTTACAAGCACATTTTAAGTACACACACTTTACATGTACTGTAAAATGTAAATGCTAATAATTAGAATATCATTTAAATTCAAGTTAAAAAACATATCCATGCAATCGTTTATATGACCTTTGAATTGATTTTTGTTCACCAAATAAACCACTACCTATAGAAAATTCTAAGAACCAATTAATAACTAAAAACGTTATATGGTTATTTTGTCGCTATAGGGTTATTAATTGTTTGTGCGAAGATGGTAAGAGAGGCTTTTCCTGTTATACAAGCAATTAACAGTGCAATCAATAGACAAGCCGGCTACGTCATAGATGTATAGTTAGGTATTAAATTAGGCAGGAGCGACGTTTACGAGCGTATTGGCGCGGCGCAGGGTGCATGCAAACGCTATCCGTTACCCTTTTCCCTGGCTAATTCACTGTGACAAATTAACAACGTCTAAATTTACAGTCTCACTCTATGCCTATACGTTTATTTAGAGTGATAACCCCAGTGATTACAATACAAAGTAATAGCGCTTCTGATAATATGTTCTAAATGTATTGAATAACTTGCCACTGTAAACATTCTTTGTTTGTTTCTAGACGCACGTTAAATTATAAATAGATGTGTAATTTATGATAATAATTATAAATATTATATATGTATACTTACTTACATATTATAGTAATTATAAACATTATATAGATTTACCCTTAACAAGTGGATCTTATGATATGACAGGCATACAACTTAATAAGATGTCTAAAAGTCGCCTAAAATCCTTCAATAGTTAAAAGGGATTGCCCGAGGTTTAAAAAAGTTAAAAGGATAGACATTATCTCTCGATAAAGTGACAATAGAGGAATTGGATCTCCCATCTCTGTCTTACTACAATACCACGGATGTTGCTCTTTTATCATCTGTAACTACTGCCAGACGTCTGGTTATTCTGTAAACAGAGATATGTCAAAAAGAGTTCAATATATTGTTGTCTGTGAAGTAATGGATTGCCTTAATCTATGACTACATATGTTAGGGAACTTCAAACGCTACATAATCCAAGATATATTTCAGTACAATGAAATTTACTACTTCAGTTAGTTAATTAGTTAGTGAGTCTGACTACTTTTTTTATCTATCTTTTGTGCCAAAGGTGGTATGAATATTTATTGCTAATAGTGTTTTGCGTATTAAAAAGAGCCCGCTTGAAATCGTGACGAACTAAATAAAAGCAATACACTTCAGTAAAGGTATAATAGATAGAAACAGCGTCGTGGCCGTATAAAGCACTCTAAAACAGTTCATTGTTACTGTCCCTGCATCTAGATATCGACGCTTGAAAGGCAAAATGTAATACCCCGCATTGTAGCGACAAAAGAATAGAAAATTATTTAAATGTTTAAAACAGTAACTAACATTGTTTCTGACATTTATCAATAAATTTTATTATTTAATTAATTAGTAATCATTTGTAATATCTTAATTTTATTTAAGTGATAATAAGGAGTGATTCAAACCTGATGGTTTAGTGGTCAAGACTACCGGTAAAAGAGAGGTAGGAAGCCTGTCATTAGGAAGCCTGCATTTCTTAGACGTTTAGCAATCTTCGAACAATCGAAGGCATAATATGAAGTTCTGCTTATTCGCAGTGGTAGGTATAGATGGATGGATATACTATTCTAGGCATGCCTAGTAGTGAGATGTAATATGCCTATATATCTATTACATCATAGTGATGTTGAAATTATTAGAATTGACTGAAAAATGTGCTACAATAAAGTGTTATAAAATCCTATTCAATAATTCTAAATTGGATGAAATTAGATAAAAATTATCACTTACACCGTTTTACCTTAAAGCAAAGATATCTGCGTGTATTGTAGAATCTCATGTGTAGGTATATGTTAAGTTGCAGGGCTTAGACAGGAATAGAGCAGATATTGCGACACTGGGAAATGTAGTGGGGAAGTCTCTTTGTATTGCAAACCGGATATAAAGTATGGGTATGTTGAAGGTGAGTGGGGAGGGGACTATATGGAAATGCTCGGTATTCACCATTTCAATATTATACCTTTACCACATCAAGATCCCGGAACTAGTCAAGTATATTTAAATTTTTTAAATAAGTACTTGTTGTACCTCTTCAGTACCTCTTTTATACTACTTCTATTTTTTTTAATTTGGCACCAGTACAGAAATAACAGCATTTATAATGTTGTGTGATTAAAAGATGTTAGAGTCATTCATACTAGGTATCCCTTATGTATATACCTTACCTATATTAGTATATATATTTAAATAAATAAAAATTTTTTGTAATAAAAAATGACATATTCAAGTAATTTTCTACTTAGAGCTTTGTTAAAAATCTGTTGGATATTCACTGTGGTCTTTAATATTGTCTAGCGTATTGGATTCATTGTTAAAGATTAAAGATATTAAAGTATGTGACTAGTTTGCTTCAATGTTATTTTCTGTATCTAATATCAAAGATAGCTATCAAAAGCGCGGCGAAGTTGTGTCGAGCCATGCCGTGATGTATTGCTCGTTTGAACGTTGTATTTCAAATCAGCATTGTCTATAAGCCGCCCCACTGAATCATACATAGAGCTTGGCTGACTTGTTATACAATTATTGCTTTGGATAAGTTTAGATGTCTGCACTTTAGTACCTAAAAATTTATAGCAAATTTTGATTTTGAGGTACCCAAAGATACCTGGAGTCTGTGTTTCCGAGCTCTTATAAGCTTACTTTATAAGCCGAGCTTACCTAAGTTCGATTGAATAGACATCCTCTGGGTCAGCTCACTCCAACACATCGATGCTCCAACATAGGCCTCATCTTCGCTACATGAGCTGTATTCTGGCCAAGAACAAACCGCCATCTCTATTAAAATAAAAAAATATCATTATTTTCAATAAATTACAAAGCGTTTGATTAGGTAGACCAGGTACACTACCTACTCTTTGTACTAAACTATAATATTCATTTATAATTTCTCAAAAAACTACTTAAATTTTCTAAAATTAATTTTCGGAATATTGCAGTGAAAATGCTCCCTTGGTCAAAGAGAAGTTGAAGTACATTAATCCAACGCCCCCTATTGTGAGCGTTCTTCTATGTCGAGTTATGCGATGAAGTATTGTAGGTCGGTTGCCCATACTTAGGTCCGGATTGTGTAGCTATGTTGTGTGAAATATACTGTTATTGCAATATAATTTCGGATTTTATAGAACTGAAATTTATCTAATTTACTTTGTCGAAATATAACTAAGAAAAAAAAAGAAAAGAGCTCCTAATAGCCTTTTATCTGTCTATTAATTAATAGTAAAAAAAAAATTACAGTAGGTATTATCGACTTTATTAGAAACTAACTAGGTATAGGTATTGTTCATTAACTATTACAAAAATTCTTACACACAAAATTAACGATTAAGCTTTATTTTTAATCCATACATATATCAAAGCGAAGTACTGTTGAACTCCACACTAGGTCAGAGAAGCATCGACTCGAATACGTTTAGGTAATTTCGTTATTTGTGCCAAGTTTAGTCTAAATTCGTAACTGATCAACAAATTTTTCACAAACATTCTCATATTTAATATTAGTAAGATTTTCCTAATTTATGATCTTTTCTTGTTTTACATAGTCTTAATTTACCTATCAAGGCAATATTGGTTTTCATCTAAATGACATTGGTATTGTACAGTTATTCAGTAACAACTGCACAGTGCAGTTTAGATTTACTGATACTGTACAGTTAAACTTACTTTGTAGTACAAATAAATTTAAGTATTTGTTTTAAGTTGTAACATTTATACCCACCCTATCGAGCCAACACTCCTAATTCGAGAGTCAACGTTGGCGGGCGTGCTCGAGCTATCGCCTCAATCTCCGTATGTCCAATAAACCGCTGACGTCCCAACAGACAGGCTTAACAAACGTAACTGATCTGCCGAGCTATTGTTCTAGAGCCACACACGTCTCCCTATCACTGACTTGCAAAGTTCACTGACTCACCCCGCCTGTCTATCCGTATTTGTTGACTCCAAACTACCATGTTACTAAAATTCGCGAATGGGATAGTATAATTTTTCATCATTGTTTATTCTAGGTACCTAAGAGGTGGTGTGTATATGCGGTGTTATTTGCTCTCATAGCGATGAACAATTTTAATAGATGACCTGTCGGTATTCCCTAGTACCTACTCGTAATAATCTTTCTCGGCCAGAATCTACCTTCATTACGTGAGTATCAAACAAATCAAGTATCAAACACATGCGTTCCTAGACCTCGAATAACAGGGTTTTCTATACATGAATATGTATAAATATTGTAAATAATAGAAATATTTACTAATTCCTATCAAATGCAAAGTTATCACGTAGGTAATAAATCCATTTGTTTTTGATATTTTCGTTGTGGTAGCTATGTGACTGGCTATGCAAATTATCTGAAGGCTAAACACGAAGTTTTATCGCACGAATATCATTGGTATTATGAAAAGATTAAATTTACTTTACAAATTGCGATGATATTCAAATAACCGTTTATATATTGGAATTTTGTGAATTTTACCCAGATTATTTACGACCACGAAATTAATTATTAATTCTACCGAGTTTCACTCGGAAAACGAGTCTATAAACCTATCATTCAACGAAGCTCTCCATTTTAGACATTTGATTGATACAACCACTCGTGAAACTAAAAAACAGCATTGTTTCAGCAACAAATTCCATTTTGTTTGTCCGCTTTCCGCGCGCTCTGATACTCGCATAAATCGAGCGAAAAATCCAAATTGCACCAATGTTTTGCAGCACTCAACTAAAAATGGCTATGCTTTACAAACAAATATTGCGTGAGCACTAGTTGTTCGCTTTTATTGCTTCATTTCAACTATTCGAATCTTTTTTATCGACCGTTTACTTGGACATAATTACAGAATATAATGTATAGGTATATAGAAAAGAATACTCTAGTGAGTATATCGCCTACCAAGGGAATAAATCATCTACCAAGTCCAGTTGATTTGTTTTTTATGTATATTATCGAAAAATATCATAAATATGCGAGAAGAGTTAAAGCTCATTGAAAAAAAACTGTATTTTTCCTTTTAGACTACTGGAGAACAAAAAATTAATAGATATTTTATTAAATCGAAACATTTTTACAATACAATCTATTAATTGAGTTTTGTCATATGAATTTTAATAACACCAAATTAAATGTTATTAATGTGGAAAGATGAAGGAATAAAAATAAATAAACTTAATCAAATTAATACTCAAACTTAATAATGGTTTTTCTCCCGACTTCATATCGTTCTAGATAAAAGTTTGAAAAGTTAAGTGCGATGATTTAAAGTCTTGCAACAAAAGACAAAACACAATTCTTCGGTATCTGCAGAGTTAAAGTTTTACTCCTCTGCGTCGCTAGAATAATCCCTCAAAGCTTTGCAGTAGCGAGAACGGCTGATAAACGACTAAACTAATGCCGTGCGATTGCATTACGATGCAAACTTTTTCAGTAACTGGCGGGCGCGAGCGTAAATCGAATAAAAAAGAATCGAATAAATCGTCGGGTTTTTTCAGCGGCTCTATTGGATATTGGGCGATCGAATAATGAATCGGAATGCAGGTTTAATGTTATTAGTTGAAAAAAGTTCGTCTACGGCAAAAGGTTACTGTTGCCAAATTAATGTACATAATGTACATTATGTACATTATGTTGCTTAACAGTATTTACTGTGACAATAACAGCCCTTATACTAACATTATAAGTAAATGTGAAAGCTTGTGAAGATGGATCACTAACGGCTTAACGAATTTGGATGAAATTTAGCGCATAGATAGTTTATTATTTGGATAAATATATAGATTACATTCTTCATGTTAGGTTCCCGAGGCGTTAACTAAACATATAAAAACATTGTCGCCAACGTCGTCACAGGGCGAAAATTATATATTTTTCATTTTTGAACGCGAGCGAAATACTAAATATCTACTTCTTTTGGACACTCCTCTATTCTGTAACGTTGTTCTATATGAATGTATGAAAGCTATGGCTTTTTGTTAATTAACGTGATTTCAAATATTGTTAACTTTCTTTATGCTCCTTTCCTGTAGATACTGCTAGAGATACTACTTACCTACACAAGAAAACGAAAGGACTCAAAGGTGACAACAGTACAGGAATCGTACCTGCGTTTCTTACCGACTATGTAGTATCTAATGTAACTTATATAGTATCTATATACAATAAACTGTATAGTTGTTGCAGTGGTAGGTAGTGAACTATATGAAGCGGGATTCTCTTATGATGATTTACTGTTGCACGCGACATCGCTGGATGGATTTACCGTCGTATGAACGGATTATGTGGGCGAGAGCAAACACGAGGCAGCGGACGCCATGTCGTGATTTATACGCAACTTTTGATTCGCGGCTTTATTACCGATTTAGTGCGTAGGGACGAATTTAAAAAAGCAATACGTTTGCCAATTTTGAGGATAAACGAACACATAACTTAGGTAGTTTTTTAAACTATTATTTTTATTAATCTTACAACAACCCATAAAGTTCTTGGTTAACATATGTAAGTATGTATAGGATGTTAAAATGTAGTTGGCCTTTAATAACCTATGATATGGTTAAACATTATGAAAAGCAATTTTCACACGGAATAGAGAGGAACAATAAATAGTAATTACTCACCGCAATCTCGGAGGCATATTTGTTGATAAACCGGGAAATCCTACTTACTACTTTCTCCCCAGCAATTTTTCTCCAGTACGAGATAAATAAGATAAACAATAAATCATGCCGGACCATTTCCTCGGTAGCAACAAAACAACAGGCGGGGAGGCTGGGAAGGGAAATTATGACAAATCATGCATTAAACATAGGGAATAAATGTTTTCTTATCACGTACCTATTCGTGTTTTGATATTAGTTCCCCTTTATCTTTATTGACACAGGTTTCGTGGGGAAGTGTTTTATGAATGTTTTGAACAAGTATTAAAACGCAATGTCTGATACGACTTATTGTTTACGTAATACGTTGGTATGCAATTTTTAAGACACAAACATACTACAGACGGATGCTCTAGCTTTGGTTTCCATTGTAAAAATGTAAAAATACATAATCGTAATCACCAAAGAATAAAAATAGGTATATGAATAAAAAAAAATTATGGTATAGGTATAGAATATATTTCTGTAATAAAATACCTTTATTCAAAAATGTCAAAGTATTTTTTTACATAATATACAATAAAAAGTAGCATGACTTTGGATTTGTGATGTCTTAGAATCTTTAGAAAGAGATATAGAAAATTTAGCACATTATAAAGTTACTTAAATTACCGCAGTAAACCATCTCAGCATAAATTCACAAAAAGGTAGCAACTTAACAATCTTGAATTACCACAACTGTATCCAAACCCCAGCATTTAAGTCGGTCGTCAGACAGCGAAGCGCTGCGGTTTCTTTGCTTAAGTCTAGCTTAAGTTACTCTAGACTACGCCCAAGTTACGTACTACCTCCTGAATACCAACTCCTTTGCAGGTGACTTTTCGCTTGTATCTTTGAAACATTTAACATTTTTGGTAGAGAACCTTGAGCACGCGGATTTAAACTTGGAATTTCAAATGCGGATTCTAAATAAAAGAGCATTGTGAACTGATTTTTTAGCATCAGTTTCATTTAACAATAGGCATAAATGTGACTACTTTTACTCTTATGACCACTTTTATACAGCATTATTGGTATACTTTTATAAAAATAGGAAAATAAATAATTAAATTTGTTCGTGGCTATAAAGAATAAATTCTTTCAATATTCATATAAAGAGCGGTGAAGAATAGATTAAAATCATTAATAAAATTAAGATTTATTATTCTATCTAACCGATGCTAATATTATAATCGCTAAAGTGAGTTACGGCTAAACTAGTTTGAACTGTAAACGGCTAAAAGAAGCTAAAAGAAAATATTGATAAGCTCTTATCTGAGTCTATATTTTGGAGATCTATGATAAAGATCGAAGTTAACTTTAAATCAATTCTAGATCGATAGAAACATCATCCTTTAAAATACTAATATATTTATGTAAGTAAGTAATAGATGTGGATGTGTAAACGACTATAAAGTGGCTTTAAATGGTTAATATGACCGATTCTTGTGTCAATAGTTGTTTTGCGGCCGTTTTATGTTATTGTACGTTATGAAGTGGGCTTAAAAGGCTATCAATTTAATAAGTCTGCGATGTAGCATTGCGGCTCAACGATTTTATTTCAACTTGTACTTTATTGCATTCGCTAAAACGGTACGGTCTGCAAAAAGATTTGATCACTGTTGAAATATAAATAAAATTTAAAGAAACCTGCATTGTTATAAAATTTTGCAAAAGATTTTATACTATTTAGTTTAAATTGTGATGGCCTTTTTAAAATTGTAACTTTTATTTATTATTATTTATTATTGATAATTAATTAATTAAAATAAACCACCAAATTATGTGCATGTTAAGTAATATTATTTATGGATCAATATAATCAATAATTATATTTATATCAATACTGATACTAAATCTGTATAATAATACTAACAATAATATGTAGGTATGTATGTTCCCCCATACCTCTTTTTCATTTTCATTTTCATGAAACTTAGTAAATAAACATTTAGACGTACAGGATACAGGATAGGCTACTTTTTTCTTTTTAAACGCGGACGAAGTCGCGGGCACCAACTAGTTATGAAATGTTTTTCTTCAGCACCTACACATAAACAAAGTCTTATCAAGTTCAGACAAATTCACACATGAACTTTTCTACTACTGAAGTATTATTCCTCACAAATTAATCCACTAAGCATTTTTGTAAATACATAAAAATAAATTGATTACGTTTTTCTTATGTAAAGGTTAGGCTTATGTACCTATCTACAGGCTGTGACGTTTTTTTTTCAGTAAAGGATTGGCAATTGATGGTTGGTGGCTACCGTCGCCTATTTACACAATTATCTAACTCTACAGGTGCTATAAGGGCGGGGCCGACCTTAGTAAGGTAAAGAAAGCAAGGCTCTGGCATCCTTTACCCACTCACCGAAAAAAATACATACAACAGCTCACATTGTGCTATTTAACAATTGTTAAATAATTTACGGGCTGTCCAATTTATGACTGTAACTACTATTTATTATAATATAATAATAATAGGTATAATTAATAATATGCTCCATGCGCTAGTTAATATAATTGTGTTCATTTTAAAATACTTTTTCATTATTATATCTACGGTTTTTTATTTAATATTTAATTAAAAAGAAATATTTTTTCATAAAAGGTTTTGCACACTGTACACTACAGATGTGTTTTATACGTAATAATATGACGAACAAGATTACTATCTGCACAGTATAATTCGCCTTTATGTACATCAAATCGCAAATTGTCGGTCAAGTAGATCGCACACTCAGACTGTGGTAGAACTTCAATAAATTAATCAAACTTTTGAACCTTAATGTGTTGAGTTAAGAGTGAAAATCGAATTTAGGTAGAAGTTACCCGCCTACTTTGTGGTCTGCAATCAATGTTGTTACCGCGTTGATGCTTCAGTAGTCCAGTTTGCTTAGAGGTAAAATATCGGCTTAGTGGTTTACCGCTCATAGCTATTTTTGCACCTAATCCTTATTTTTTGTTTCTGCATTAAACAGAGCAATTGAGATGTAAGATGCTCAATTTCATTGGTTTCATAATTTACTTTAACCATCTAAAATTCAGACTAGGTATATAAAATAAAGTATTTTTTAAAGCGTGAGCTAAAGATGATTTGTCAAATTTACGATCCCAAATTAAGTATCTAAGGTATACAATAAAAACTCTGTTGTGCCATAAAACGTCTTGATAAATCATAAGTCCTACTTTCATGGTAGGAAGATATTTATTATAAATTTTACACCTTCGAAACACACGATCAATAGATTTTTGAAAAAAAAATCTTAAGAATTTTTTGCTCTATCAATTTAATATTTTATGCAATCAAATCGTGAACCCAACATTAATTTCCAACGTGGCTGTATTGCCCGCGACATTCTTAATTTGGTCGGATATTTTAAGACAACGCGCCCACAAATGCAAACGTAGAGAAAGCTAGCGGCCATATTTCAAAGTTTGACAGGTACAAGCTTGGAGCAATATGGCGACCACGCCACCCAATGAGGTATTGCCGCGTCACACGGTACGCTCCGTTCTAAACTTAAATGCATTAATCACCGTTGATTTATTGAAGGAGGAGTGACAACATTTTATAATCTATTTTCGAAAACTCCACGAACTTTTTTCAAAATGGACGCCGTTTGAGAGATCGTAACAGCTGCATCTTGTTAGCGTCGTTTTCAGTGGTTTGCTTTGTGTTAGAATTATTTGCGTGAATGGATTTATACAACATTTAGCTTGTATCGCGCCCTCGATATCGGAACTCCTGTATACGATATGAATGTCTTTATTATTTGATTACAATGACAATTATACGCTACATGAATTTATACTGGAATATTGATTTATTTCGAATAACAGCTGATAAGTATATTATCCATTTGAAGTGGCTATTTGATTCCATTTATAGCTCAAAAAGTATAAACGCACCTTAAAATTGTTTTTAGGTCGCATTATTAAGATTTCCCCTTTGTGAAGATAAGCCTGCCTTTTAAATTGTCTCATACGTCAGGGTTTGTCCTAATCCTTTAGGGACGTACAATTTTTATTGCATTTAACCCTGATCTATCGTCCAATATCGGTTCAAAATTGACAAGTGACGTCAAAAAGGGTCCGAATATTATTCTGCAAAGACATCAACTTGAATTGGAGAATCGTGTGTGGTTATATATTTTCTTATATAAATACTGAAGTAATCGTTTTTAATACGAAATTGAATGTTTCATAATTACTTCAATATACTTTAAGCAATCAGTGCAAAAGTAAGTAGGCATTATCGAAATTAAAGGGCATTAACTATAATTGCAAGGGTTTTGTTCATGGGCGTTTAACTTCATGATTTCGACTATCTTTGGACACCATCATTTAGCAATTTGCATTTACACAGTCAGTCAACATTAACATCTACAGTCTTGGACCGAAATCAGACGAAAAAATCAGGTTGGCGACGCCATTTTGGCGCGCAAAAATGATAATTTTCTCGGTAAAACGCCTTCTGTGGCATCTTATTTTTCGTTGCATGCTTCGCAATTATTTTAATAGCTATCTTCACATAATACATAATATCGTGTATCGAGTGTAAATCGGCGGGGGTCAGGTTAAACAACCATATTGGAAGATTGAAAAGTCCTTCATATTTTCTTTTATTACATATAGTAAAGCCTACGTCTTATTACATTTTATGATTTTTATTGTTATTACATTTTAAGTTGCATTTTTAATGACCTTTCGTAACACACCTGCCTAATCTGCCTATTGTGTTGTGTTGTGACAATAGTTTGTGACTTTATTTTTTATTTTCAAATATCTTAATTTAATTTCGGACCGCCCCTGTTTTACAAATACATTGAACAGTAGATAGTTTCGTTCCTGTTTTATAACTTTTTTTTTACTAAACTAAAGACTCCTTATTTAAATGGTTTGTATTATTACTCACACATTATATAGGTAATAATATAGTAAAGATATAAGTAAAATATATAAGCCCAGCGCTGGTGGGCTCTATGTTTAATCACGTTGAATTTGTTACACTACACCCGACATCGGACGGCGGCTACATTATGGGAAACTAAACTTAATTACTTTTTAATTAAATTACGATACCGCGCCATCGATATACCTTTGCTGTAGTAGTTTCGCGTGATGTTATTTACATGTGAAAAATGTCTACCCACTTATATGCACGTACAGATTTACATGTACATGTACATGTATCTATATGTACCTTCGCTATATGTTATATATGTAGGTAGGTATCATATACTTTTCTCATCAGCTACACTGCTACAATTGGAATGCTCTGTATCTATGTGTCTATATTTTATGTGTGAAATTAGGTATATTTTCAATTTATACTGGTTTTGTATAATATATTAAATTATGCTTTTAGTACTTATACTAATTAAACCATCTCTCAAAGTTAGCTTGAGAGATGGGGAAGAATGAAGAATAAGTTTCAGGGCTAAATAAATAAATTTTATTTTGTATTTTTTTTCCATTTCTTCTCTCGAGTTAACGTTACCTCTATCCTAGATTAATTGTCTCCAAACGAATCTAGAGACATTACATAACTATTAATTTAATATAATGAAGTCTAAATATTTTTTGCAGGCATTTATTAAATATCTAACAAAGTGCGTGAAATAATAAATAATCTCACATCTAATTCACTACATCTAGCATCCATCTTACTTATGTCATTATGTTATGTCATTATGTCTTTACTGCTAAGGGAAAGTCTTCGTTATAAATAATTTTAATATCATTTTTACAATAATACCATAGTTTTTTTGATTTAATAAAATACTTTCTTAAAATACACCTGAAAAAATATTTTTATAATTTATCATTATACAAATATTAATTACAAAAATGCCTGTTCTTGATGCTGCTTCCCAATATAAATGGCTTGTTCTAATATCAACGTCAACATTACTCTTATTAGAATGAAACTGGTATATTTTTCAATAGAACCTACCGAAGTTATTAGCTTTATAATTAAAGTTTAAAACTATGGAAAATGTATAAAAACCTCTACAAATTCTTTACAAATTTATTTGTTCAAACAACAATACCTATTGAGATGTCCTTTATTTGGAACGGAATCTAAGTGAACTTAAACATTATTCTAATTTATATATTTATTGCGAACTCTACGATACCCTTAAATGCAATACTACATAGCCGATTTAAATTGATTCCGTTATGCAGTCGGTCGAGTACAGATTACATAAAAAGCGGCCACAGATTGTTTGTGAGGTCCACTGCGAAGCCCACGGCCCTGCTTCATTTTCAACCTTTGAGTCAATTAAAGCTTCGCCAATTTAAGAGTGAGCCGGTAACCGCACCGACCACTAATGTATTATTCATAATGCGTTTTTGAGATAACAAGCAACCTCTTAAGTCGATACACATCTAGTGGACTGATTGGAAGTCCGCATTGTAGATAGTTGGAAAGCAGGCCTTAAGCGGTGCTTTGGAAAGTCTATTAAAATTACACAGTAGTATACGCTTAATTTAACATAGCCGACACAGGATTTATAAGGCTTCTAAAGGGCAGTCATTACACAGTATTTATTAAAGATTAATTCCTTGCAAATTCTTGGGAAAACATTCTTTAGAGCTAAGCTAAACTAAACTGTTTAGCTGTTTCGATGCGCGAGTGAAATGCGAAGGACCGTTCTTTTCACTGTCCATTCTCATTTCAACATTATCATTCATCTTATCTAACTGTTTTCAACTTCAACAACCTGGAGACAAAGTATATGGAATTGTTGAGTGTTATCCCACCCCATCTATTGGCCTATAAGTGTTTTCAATTAAGAATAACATTAAATTAAAAGGAGTTTTAAAACACATTTAAATCGCTTTGCTTTCTGACGGTACTTGAACACGGGTTTAATTACTGCAAGTATTGATACCGTAATTCAAGCGTGTTTTTTATTTAAATAATAATTCACATCGTATTGATATAAATAAAAGGTGCGCGGGAGCAGCGAATGTAGGTACAGTTTGGTGTTTATATGGCTTCGTAATCGGTTGATACTTCGGACCACCCACGAAGTAGGCCCATCCTTTTACCTGTACCTCCGTACA
Organism: Synanthedon vespiformis; assembly: GCA_918317495.1. NCBI lineage: Eukaryota > Metazoa > Arthropoda > Insecta > Lepidoptera > Sesiidae > Synanthedon > Synanthedon vespiformis. The sequence continues at coordinate 4,149,090 of OU906954.1, read as the reverse complement.
TATACAAACATACGCTTATCGAGCGATGCAGTAGGTATATTGACTGATACTCTCAACTCACCTGAATGTCCCACTCGGATGTTTTCGTACCAATTTCGTAATTTGCGATTCGCGTTACCAATTTGAGTTATTATGTATCGTCGAGCCGGTTGGTTGCGAATATATTATGACGAAAATTGTGTCCGAATATAAGCGGCTGTTATTATTTAAACTTGTTCCGATCGGTGGGAAATGAGATGATAATGTTATGTGTCGAAAAGGAGCACGTTCGCTTGTAAGTAAAATCTCCACAAATTCTTATGTAACAGTATTACATAATACACAGTTAACTAATGTCGTCTTTAAAATTCTTGCATAAATTTTCATATTAAGAATATAGATTTATTAATTAAAGATAACACAAATTAAAAGGTAGACTAAAGTGTGGTACATATATGGCTTTATCTAAATATTAAATCTTTGAGGATAAAGACGTACCTCAGTGGTATTAATATATATTCTGATTTTATTGATAAATAGCCAAAAGTAATTTTGTAAAAAATCTTTAAAAAAATAATTTGTAGAGATTAATTTAATTATATTTGAGCATTTAACACATTCAACCTGTTAGGAATTTATCTACTAATAAAATACGCAAACTCTGCTTAGATTTATTGATCAAAATATCAAATACATTTATTAAAATATAAACATTTCAATATAACTTACAGAATTTATCTTAATATATTTTTCGTTTTAAGTTGCGACTTCGTAACTGGTATCTACATAATATATGTATTATAATACACATGGTGTCTACTATACTCACAGAAATAGCGCTAATGATAACTATAGTCAAGTAAAATATACACTGTTCACAGTTATTATATAATAAATATAAATGAACCGAGACATAGGTCCGTAGCCTTGTCTGGACGAGTCCTAGACGCATTTATTGACTAGTAAAACATGTTCTATAAGCGAGCAGTCACACACTGCGTTATCTTAATTTGTCTCATTACGCTCAGCGCGCAAATATATACTTTACATAATTTTATCGAGGAAAATTGTGCGCGTGGGCAAAGTTGTCGACGTGATCCGTTTTAATGTGACCCTTCCTTTGAAATATGCAAACACAACTGCACCGTTCACTCCGCTACGTGTACGACCTGCCTACGCTTGATTTTACCCAGATGATACCGGACTTGCGAAGAACTTACTCGCGGATTATTCTCGAAAACTGAGCCTTCTTTTTATTTTTCTGCTAAATAAACATTATTCCACTGTTTATTAAATTCTTTATTTGTCAGGCAGACTGGTGTTACATTTTCAAGAATCAAATATTGATAAATAATATGATGTTTAATAGAAATCGACCAAGAGGGACAAGAAAATATGATGTTTCGGGAATTCTCCTGATCATTATTTCCTGAAATAATACAGGAAGTACTAAAGCTAAATGTTATTGTACTCCTATATATGATATTAAAATATTTAAAATATAATTAGTAATACCAAATATTTTAAAAAAATTGAAAAAGGAGTCAATGTTGAAGATAGTTCTTTAAAATGTGAATTTGTTAAAAAAAACCTGTTTAATCTATAATACTTTCAAGGTTTCTCTGCGAGATACAACATTATTGTACTTTGGATGCAACAAACAAAATTGCAAAGGAAAAATATGTCTTGTTAACTTGTCGAATTGTCTCTGACCAAAGCGAAAGCGCTTTAGAAAGACAAACGAAGACCCCGTTCGGCGTCGAATAACTGTTGTAAATCACGTGCGAAACTTTTAGAAATTGGGAACAATTAAAACATTAGAGCAAACAACAGTTGTTGCGAATGTCCCCCGCAATCGCGGGAGAATTGGAAATTACGGCGGTTTACAAGCCATAGATCTTAGTCGAAAATTCTTTACGATTAATATAACTTGCGTTTTGCGCAATCCTTTTGTCGCTCGACGGGGGGAAGTTTCGCCAAGTTTCTTTTGTTTGCGACACGTGTTGCAAAACGGGTTGGCTCTGACACTTGTAAGGGAATCTTGGAAACGACCAAAAGCGACTCGTGGAACGAACGAGCCACTCGATTTCCGTGGAACCGCTCCTCTTTTTACTCGACAAGACAATTTTTTTACTGAATCGGATTACAGACCTCGGGAATGTGTTTTTTAGTGGAAATTTCTTTACAAATGTCCATGTCTTTGCTGCATTCTCTCGGCTGGTAACCGGCGACATGTCATTACTTGTTTTTGTGTAACAGACCACATGTAGTTCTTTTTATTTATTCAAATTAACCACAAGAACTATGTTAATTCACAGTGGACATAAGCGCGTAATTGAAAGAGTTCTATTGTTATAAATGTAACTTGGTAAGTATACATAATTTCCAACTATTAAATAATAATATAAATGCAACAGGCTGCCTTTCATCCTGAAAAAAGTACTACTCTGGAGGATAATCAAGTAGGTACAAAGATATTAATCGCTTTCATCATTTATTCGTTGGAAAGTTCGTGTTGACGAAACCATCTAGGAACATATGAGATTTAATATGGGAAGAAAGCTAAGTATATGTAAAGACCATTATATGATAGGATTGTGGATTAATTGTTAGGTATCTAAGAAATCTCAGTACTAAATAACCTAGATATTCGTCTTTCCTAATGTATGAAGTTCTAATGGTAGAAGCAATAATATTGTAAATTATAATGACATTGTGTAACACAATTCAAGCAACAGGAACCCGTAAATGACAGAGGGCCCCTGAGAGAGGCCCTTGACTTGAGTACATCGAAACAGATGATATTTCAGATTTGCTTGTAACGGAAACATTTCCCGTCATTATATACATATTAAGGCACCGAAGACTGGCACAACACGGCTTTTTTGCTAGGCGTCAGGCCCCGCCCAAGGCCTTAATGAAGCCATTTGTGTCATGTTTATTGCTTTTATGGCGTATACAGGATTTTAAGGCGATTTATAAGGCGCAAATTGACACTGAAATTGTAGCCGACCTAATTAGTAGAAGCATGTGTCGAATGTGGGCTGTCTTCTGTTTTTTTATTTTTATGTCAATTGTTGTTTGTATATGTATACATACATTTTATTTTACTGTGAACTTAAAACATAATATATAACCTTTGAAATATAAATTCACTACTGTTTATTTATATAGTAAAGAATGTAGAAGTATTTATTTAAGAAGGCTCAGTGACGGCCCACTTGATGGTGGGTGGCTTATTAACACAAACAACGTGACGGTGACCAAGTGCTACAAGTGCTCGGCCGACCTCAGTAGGATAAGAAATTAACTAGAAACAAGGAAAAGGAGAGTCCATCCTTCTCCTACTCACTCACCGAAAGACAACAGCAAGCGTGCTTTTATTCGACGGTGGTCTTCTGTAAGGGGCTTTTCGTTTTCCAACTATACATATTTACAAAAAAAAACTAATCTATGTAGTATATCAACTGTCTGGTATCCATAATACAAGCATTACTTGCTTAGTGTGGAACTAGATGGTGCTGTGTGGAATGTGTATCATATTTATTATTTATTTATTATCAAAATATATTTTCTGATTACAATTCTACTCGTAGGTCCTTATTTGCAATTACGGTATAAATTTAAACCAAATTACTCATTCTATAGATACCTAACCCATTTAAATAACCTAATTTACCTGAAACTCCCATAAATAAACTGTTAATGTAAATAACGACACAGTATAAGCCCCTAAATATAGCACAACGGATATCTAAATACGTAAGAGGAAAGAAAAGGCCGGGGCCCCACGATATTTACGTGGTACCCTCAAAAGGCTTTCACGGCTCAAGCAATTAGCGTCACTCAATTAACCACTACTTGGGCAAATGAATTTTTGTTAATTATTAAAAAGGTTGCACTTTAGGCCTGTTCTCGGAAGACTTAGGCTAATCACTTCTTACCACAATATCTTTCGTTTACCTACCTCTAAACATGTAGATCTAAGTTTGGGAACGAATAAGCTAGAATCCAAAAAAGATAAATTACTAGTTTTTTAGCGATAACCTTAGTTTTTGTTAACAAAGATGTGTTGTTGATTTATTCTAAATATTAAATTTAGTTATCGAGACTGGATATACCTAACCAAATGGATAATGTTGATTAAAGTCATATTTAATTCAAAATTTACTTTCCATATTTTTTTCTTAATTACCTACGTCATCAGTTTTACCATTGTTTTAATTCATTTAAAACATGCGGTTAACTTGTCACAAGCACTGAATGAAAGTTTTTGAGAATAACATAGAACTATGTGACAAGTTATAATTAATTTGTAAATATAAATTTCGGTCGAAATTTCAAGTAAAAAGTAGTTTTACATAAAAGTATCTACTGCATTTCTACTGCATTTTTGAATATTTTTTTATTAAAAGCGTTGTTATGAACAGTGTTTAAGAGCACACATGATTTTACTCTAACACACACATCTAACTCAATGCTCCACGATTTTAGTAAGTACTTGAGATAATTAAGCCATTAATTCGGCTTGTAACCCTTTCACAGTGTGAGAAGTGAACGTTGGTTTCGATCCCAAATGGGTTTATTTTTACACGTAATTCGATGGCAATGTGGTGTTTTGAGTGGTCGGTAAAAGGAACAAAACAGAGGACTACATTTGTAGTGCAAGTGTATTAAGTTACTTGAGCGGTAATTTAAAGATTAGGGCTTGTCTCGTTAATTAATTGTCTCTTTGTCGATAAAGATTTTTCCTTAAATAAAATGAACATACAAATTAAACTTGAGAAAGTAATAACTGAATTTAAAAAATATATATTTTATTTTTGTTGTAGAAATTAAAGACGTGTGATACGTATAGTAGTATAAATTTATAATATAAATGTGTATAGATAATTATAAAATCCATATAGTTAGTATTATAAAAAACGATTTTCACAAATTGCATACTTCTTTTTCTCTTTTTTATTGGCTTTAATTTTCTTTTTTCTTTATAAACGTGATACGTGAATTTATTTAATTACTTACAAAACTGTTGATATTTCTATTCATAAAAGGCCCATGTAATAGTTCCACACATTATATTTTTTATGTACGATCATAATATTTTAATAAATACCACATTTTAATATAGTTTGCTTATATATAACATGTTTTATAATTACACTTACATAGGGCATTATAATAAAACGTGTTATTATTAATTATTATTATAATTATTAATTAGTATATACTTCATTATTTTAAATTATGAAACATTTAAGATATATATTTAATCACTTTATCATAACATACATACCTATCTATAATGTTACAAAATATACAAATTCTTATTGGGTCTTAATCCAATTTAAGTATCTGCCTACCGAGAAAGAATATAAAAAAATAAAATGAACTCAGCGTGCGTTCAGATACCTATACATTAAGTTCGAGAGCACGCAACCCAGCGGCATGCAATGAAAGCTTTTCGTACATAATCGAAAGCGCCGCGGGTTTAATACCGTTTATAGGGTTACCACTTTTTACTGAGTAGGAGGTACTATAATGACACATTTTTCAACTGAAAGAAAGAAAGAAAACACATTTTATTTTAAACAAACTCCAAGTAAACACAAAACGTGTTTCCTTTAAAAACTATTAATGGTTAATTTAATTACTGATTTTTTGCCAGAGTATTTAAAAGCATCTAAAGGCGCCAAACTCAACATGTGCATTGAGTGCTACACTACAAGTGACACAGCACGATCGTCCATTAAGACCTTATTTTGATACCACAGATGGATATCTGTGATAACGCAGTTCATAATAAATGATATAATAAATTACAACAATAAAATGATTAGGTATGTAGCTTTGTCCCAAACAAATAAACACATAATATAGAAAGTATTACATTTCATTTATATACAAGATACTTATGGTGTCAATAAATTTACAATAAATAGACCATACACATGCATTAGACACTTTAAGTACAATACATTTATTATTTATATCCTACAAACTTTTTAAAATGTAACTAAAAACTAGATAAGGCATTTGAAAATCCTTTTTAATGTAATGGTGAAAACTTACGTATTTTTTTAATATGTATAACAAAATTAAATTTAAAATAACAGATTATGAAATGGCATAACTTGAAAGTCCTTAAAATGTGAAAATGTCTGTTGAACCTACAGATCGGTCGAATTTTCGCGAGTCACGGCTGTTGGCCTCTTATTTAGTTATCTTAACCTGAGATCGGGTTCCTGGTATGCAATTCAATGGGCATTCATGAGCAGGAAAGTTTCATGTTGATTAATTATATTTAAAAAATGACCTAATACCTATTGCATAAATTAAAGGTTTCATTTCACTTTTCAAAAGTCAAAATAAAACATTTAAATGAAACAAAACTATATTCATATTATACTCTTAAATATACCCTACTGATAATTTAACAATCTATGCAAGACCTAATTATTGATTAAATAAGTCCCCATTGTGTTCAAGTCTTTCAAATTATAAATTGTAATCTTCCTAATTTAATTATCAAAAGTCAGTTTAGTGATTTAGCTAAAAATATAACAGACAGACGGAAGTTACTTTCATCACATTGTTAAATTGGTTAAGGTACTCAAACCACGTTCTGACCTAAGATTCGAATCATAATTGTCTTTCATTATGATTGATTAGATTCAATTATAACTACCTATCGATTTATGAAATAATTCATTAAAAATTGGTAAAAAAATCTCATACATATTGTAGATATTTACAATATTTTGAGACTGTACGAAGTTTGGCGGGACAGTTAGCAAAATATAAAAGTTCAAATTATAATGGTCGATTAATTTGACGCTTTAAAAAAGAGATTCCCATTTGAGGCCATGTTTGGCTATATTTAAAGTAAAAAAGTTATTGAATTGTAAACAACCTTACAAAATTGTATGTAATTCTTTTCTTAGTCCCTCCATTACTGCAATGTTTAAATAAGTAATAAACAGATAAGCCAGTAGGTATTTATCGAGATGTCGATCTGCGCTTCTCATTACACTTGAATATGTATCTTTAATCAAGTCCGCGAACTAATTCTGTGGCCGCGGCGTGCACAAGGCGTGCTCAGTCGCAATATATCAACTTTGATGGTTAAACGAAATGAAGCTGTCCATACTGCCAATTGTAACGTCATTTGAACTAACCTACGTGAGACAACCTATCCCATTCAACATTCAAACGCTCCTGTACGCGCCGGTGAGACTTAGCAAATGCATATTTACCCCGCTTCTTTATGGAGATAAAACTTTATACTCTGATTACGGACAACATATATTTTATGGGTACATTGGGTACATCTTAAATTACTTTAAATCTTCGACATTCATAATTGTTTACTCATAGTCAATTCACTCAAGTAGGAATGCTTTGATTGCTATGAAAATCTTTTCAAGACGAAAATCATTTATGCTCCTTTTTTTAAATTATGCTTTCAACATCTTTTTTAACATTATTTGTTAATTTGTTATGCTTTATTTAGACCTCGAAGGACGTTTTCTATGTCCCGTTATTGAAAGTCTAACCTTTTTATCGTGATTTTTAAAATGCCTTCATATGACCACACAAATACTCAACCAGTATCAGAATTACTTTACTAATAATTTTATAAAATCAATAAATATACAACATTAATATTAAAACTAATGTAACTATGACCATAAATGTTATATAAAACATGGATATTTATTATGTCTATAAGTTAATAGAGCTCTTATATACCTTATAGGAATAACACTATCCTTTTCTATGAAATGAATTTTAATGTAGTAGACAAAAAGATATCAAAAACTGTATGTTATACCTAAAATACCAACCAATCATCAGAAGCACATTCCAAATGGATACCCGTTAAGATGATATCGTGTATTGTTATATATACTTTCTAAATGAAATAGGAGAAGTCATGAAATGTTCTTAACATAATATGTTTTGTTACAGGTGCAAACGGCCTCAGAAGACGAGGGAGGCAGACGTACACTAGATATCAAACACTAGAACTAGAGAAGGAATTCCACACAAACCACTACCTCACGCGGAGGAGACGCATAGAAATGGCACACGCGCTTTGTCTCACGGAACGACAGATCAAGATCTGGTTCCAGAACAGACGAATGAAGTTAAAGAAGGAGATACAAGCTATAAAGGAACTCAACGAACAGGAGAAGCAAGCGCAAGCTCAGAAGGCAGCGGCGGCTGCGGCGGCTGCGGCGGCCGCTCAAGGCCATCCCGAACATTAAAACGACTAAAAACTAAAACGACGCGACTAAAAACGCGTTAGTGATAAAACCGCAGTCCGCCGAACTCTTTATTAGCCTATGTTTGTAAATTGTTTGTAATTATTTTTCGTTATTTAAGTGTTGTTCGGTTGTTGTGATTATTTTTTATTGATTAATTTAAAATTAGACTCATGTTTTTTAAATGGATTTTAAAAGGAACAATAAACGGTTGAATGCTAGACAAGAAACGGGTGGTATTATTTTGTGTTTCGGGTTTTTTGTTTTTGTTATTGATTTGTTTTATATTTTAATTAGCGCCGCGTTGAAGCGAGTTCGCGTTCGGAAACCAGTGCAATTTGTAGAATTCTCTCTCGTGTAACATAGGAGTGTAGGTGCATCTTAGTGCGTTTTACAAGACGAACTTATACTAAATATTGTACAAATAAGCCTACCAAAGAGACCCGGTCTCGTACCCTTAAAACTAAGTAAAGTATAGGTTAAATATATTACCTGCTATTTCATAGAACACATGTGTAAAACCTTCCGCGCCATCTATTCTCAATACTCTCGCATGTAAGTTTAGTGTTAACATGATCGTGTTCCTGCAGTTTTAACAGTCGGTGAAGTTAAACAAATTGCCATAAATATAAGTAGATATTATTTAGACGGTAGCCGTGTAAATAGTTAGGGTCGTAATGGAAGTGAGCGGTGATTGCGCGGGCGCCGTGGAATGGCCAGAAAAACCTATAGAAAGAGTGCAAAGGCGAGCGAGGGGAGAAGCGGGGGATGAGCGGACAAGGGGGGGTATATCGCGCGCCGTCGTCCACCGAACAGGACTAGGTGAGTTTTTGTCAAAGTCCACCACATTATTTATCGAGTGGAGACGGTTGCGAAAAACTCACTTGTGGTCGTCACTCGACGCCATTTTTGAAATCGTCCAAGCGCAACTTCTTTGGTTAGCTGTTTTGCAATGTTTTAATTTACGGAGCACGTCTTTCATTGGCTTTGATGTTTCCCGACTGTCTCCAACTACGTTGTCGAAACGTTGAAAATGCTTTGGCTAAAAACTTTAAGCACTACAATTACTTAATGGATTTTTGGAGAAACCTAGTATTTTAGTCACACGTGGCAATTTTACAATTTTTACTTAGCATTTTTAACGTGTCAGCAAACTCTGCTTATCGAGATAATAATATACCTACTTAAACAAGGGTCAAAATAATCTACTCTAATCTAATGTACAGAAAATGTAGATCAAAATAACTTAGCCTTAAGAATGAAACCCGCTTTTTATATGAAGATTTCAACAGCATAAGTGCATAATGACTTAATCCACATTTGCATTAGTATATATTTGGGTATTAATTAATTTAACCATAGACTATCTCATGATAAATAAAGAAACTTAACATCCCAAACAGACACTAAAAATTGAATTCCTTGAGACAAAGTCGAGTAAGGTTGCCAAAAAAGTTATTTAGGCATTTAACAATATTTAATATACATATATTCTTACCCAGCAGCGCCTAATAGGATCCTTTATGTCTGTGGTGTTGTTTATGTTTATAAGAATAGGTTAACCTATCCCATTGCTTCTCATAGAAAAATTAGATCCTACAGCTTGGTTTGGTGTGATTTAGATTTTCTAAAAATATTTCCATAGACAAAGCTCTAATGATTCATTATCAGATTTCAATATTAATGTTAACCTATAAAATCTGAAATTAATTTTTTGTCTAGCTGACATTATTCTAATTTCTGAGTAAATATTGTCTATAATAATGAATAACTTTGTTCTAATAACATAACCTATTAATGCACTAAGTAAAGTTGTTTTGTTGTCCTTACCTACTACGAGTCGGCCATCTTTTTGGTCCTCGACCCGGGTCTGCCAATTCGACGATAACAAATAATTATTTAGGCGATACGGAAAATAATTGGTTGCTGGGTCAAGATATCGCTAAGGGGCGATTTTTTAAAACGTCTCAATTTTAGTGGGAGCCGTTGCAGAACACGAATCCTATGTCGCTTAATTCAAGTATCCTATGAAAATTATGGAAGTAGGTATAAATTTACTTACTTACAATTTCATTACTGCTGAATAATATCACACCATCTTCAGAGATGCTATTAAGACAAAAATATAAGTATATAATAAAGATAGGCAAGGTAGTGTCTTCCATCTTATTTTGTTTTAAAAGTTTCTAAGTAAATAAAAAAAAATTAAAAAACACTAAAATATAAGGTTACTAGCTGCTGGTCGCGACTTCGCCCGCGTATAAAAATAGATACATGTATATAAAATTTCATCAAAATCTGTTAAGCCGTTTCGAAGGAGTAACACTGTGACACGAGAATTTTATATATTAGATAACACTGACACCACATCGTCACTATTTTCATTGTGCTTCTAAGACGGGCAGACAACTTATTAATGTCACGGAATATTGGATTGAATAATGAGAATAATGGTGTGACTGTGACACCGTCCATCACACATTCTATTTTGAAAGATATTTGTATCTAGCTGTTGCACGCGACTTTGCCCGCATAAATTTATAAAATATAGCCTATGTTACTCGCTGATAACGTAGCTTTCTATAGGTGAATGAATTTTTAAAATCGGTCTAGTAGTTTTGAGTTTAATCATTACTAAAATACAAATCTTTTCTCTGTATAATATGAGTATAGATAGGAAAACGAATTAAAAATATATATAATAGGAGAAAAGACTCTTTCTGTAGGTTCTTCCGCTAAATAGTCTGCTCGGTTCTGACTTCGTATGCTCTGTCACTACAAAAATGTGATGTTGCGATAGTATTTGGGTAAGTGCCAACTCTCTGATAATGCTGTACTTCTTGTAATGTTTTCTATTTGGGCTTTTCGGGTAGATGTAATGAGGCGCTAACTTAAAAATAATAAAGGCGCATTAAAAATATAAATATGTACCTTACATAGAAAGCTATTGTTGGTACGAGTACACAAAACGGATAATCACAGAACGAAACAGGCCAGTTAAGACAATTGATAGAAAATGTAATTTACTTGATTTACTCATCGTCGTCTACCTATTGCTGTTTTTACTGAACTTTTGCTACCTACACTTTGAGTTTCTTTTTTAACATTAATAAACTATAAAGCCGAAATTGAATAGTATAAAATTGTAAGAGGGCTATGACCATGGGAACGCCTTTTGGTAATATAATTATTTAATGATGATTATTATATCGTGTTTATATACAATGTTGTGCCTAATTCATTCTTATTTTCATATAATCGCTGTTAATGCATCAATTTCGTGTGTGCAACATGGCAGTTTCTAAAGTTAATCATGGTAGCTTGAATAATGCATGACCGATTAATCAATACGGGTCGTATGTTTTTTATTTACAAATTAATTTATATTCAGCGGCGGTTTCTTATTAAAATATTGCAGTTTTAAAGCTCCTGTCGCGGACCAGTTTGATTGTAATAAAACGAGTGTGGATATAGGTATTGCGACGCGGGGAGTGGGGACCGGGTAACACTACGTATGTCGTAGCCTACATAATACCAATACCTACACTTACTATAGCTACAGTTAGGGTTGTCGAGTAACAATTCTTTCAAATCAAGTATATAGTCGAGTAAGGAAAAATACATAGGTAGGCATTACGGACTTATTGTTTTTTGTTGCATAATATAGCTTATTATATAATTTATCGTGTTATTGATTTGATAAAAGCGAAAGTTCATACGTTTGGATGTTTGTTACACAATCACGCGAAAACGGCATTAGGTACCTTATCTTTTATGTTATCCTTACCTTTTTTTGAGAATACTTTTTATACTGGACATCCTAGCCTAGAGTAACCTAACGTTGTTAATCTGGTTACTTTTGAAGAAACAAACTATAATAGCGCGTAGGAAATCGCGGACACATCTAGTATAATATAATAAATTTGAAATAATGTTTAAACTAAAATGTGGACAAAGGAATACAATGATAAAATCGATTAGGAACCCATCCCAATAAATTTATTATAGTTTTATTCTTACATGAATAAAATAAAAAATATTATTTCTTTTAAAAGGTACAACAAACTGGTTAATCGTAACAGGAACAGAGATTTAAATATTGCTGTCGGTTTGGTGAAATGTCGTGATGGTTGACAACCCTACATAGATAGGTATAGTGAGTAGAGGCCGGTCCAGGCAGCTGTACAGATGAGAGATCTCCTTTCTTGTGTGCAGTCATTCGTCGCGAACTCAGCTGCATTCAATGCATGGTTTAATTTATCCAACGTCTTTTGTTTGCAGATTAGATACTTACCTTTATCAACGTTTAAAGGTGAACGTTTAATACCTACGCTATCTTAAATGTAATATACATATTGAGACATTTCATATAAATGCACCTAAAATTTATTAAAATAAATATATACTTTTAGGTTACATTTAAACCCTTCAATCCATTATTTTTTAAGAAAAAATAGTACCTACTCATACATAAGAAGTTTATTTCTCTTTGATCGTATAGAAAAGACCTTTCATCGTAGTAGAGATTGATACAATTCCCTTAATATTAATTACAGAATGTCGAACTTGAAAAGTAAGAGCTGGAAACAATTTTCTATTACCTACTTCACTAGTTATCCGCAGAGGTATGTAGGTACTAACTAAGTACCTTATACATATCTCCATATTAGGTGGTTTGGTAACGGTAAATGGAAGGTTAACAGTCACCAATAAAATACATTCACATTAACTATAACACCCTTTTTTACACAAAGTCCCTCATTAAAATTTACCAGATCGTTTGATAACTAATTAATTTAAAAATATGTTTGGGCATATTTAATGAAGAAAAAGTACTCTAGTTCCATTAAATATTTATCTTTAATTTATTAACTGTAGAATAACATTAATTGGATTTCTTATTTAATTAATTATAGATTAAAGCTTTCTTATCTACTGCCTTATCTACTTAATTAACAATATATACACTTTTATTCAAGTAATTCTCAATTTAATTTAAATAGGTTCTCGCACAAGATAGTCAATCTCAAAAATATTTAAGTTTGAGACAACTGTTTTTGTTAGTAAATCGTAATTGTTTGATAAGTGTTTTTATACGCGATTGTACTTTCGTGCAGCACGTCGATACTATCGTATCACCCGACCTGCCCTGTCCTGCACCCAGCACAGCTCCTTAACTGTACCTGCTATACGTTGTTAACTTCACCGATTTATGTACCGTAAGTCTACTTAACTCTCGCTACATTGAGTGAAATACTTTTAAAGACAATAGCTTAAATTGATTTTAGATTGATTTATACAATGAAAGCTAAATTTCAATTACTGTCTATATTTATATTATTTAAACTTCGTCGGCGTTGAAAGGAAAAAGTAGCCTATCTATCATGTGTCCCGTACGTCTAAACTGTTTATTTACCAATTTTCATGAAAATCAGTTAATTCGTTTAAGAGTTATGCAGGAACATAGTAGGTACATACAATACCTACACTTACGGATTTATTATTAGTATTGATTAATTAATTATTTGTAGTAAATATTTCGAGAATAAAAATTTGTAGAATAAAAAATACAATGAAGATTTAAATAATCTTCCAACCCTCACATGTCGACTGATTTTGTTTATTTTTTTAAGCAATATCTGTCTCATGGAACCGTTTCGGCATATCCCAATGAGACAGATGGCAAGCGAGATGAAATTTTGGTTTATTTAGTGTCCATGTGGTAAAAAATGTAATTCAAAACGATTGATAATGTTTGACTTTTTTTAGATGTCTCTAAAGAATACAATAGGTACAAGAAAGTATAATTTCATAGATCTATATAAAATTAAATATTTGTAGTTATGTAAACTCAATTATTTAAAAAAAAATTAAATAAACAAGTGACTGAAAAGGTCTAATGTAATAGGAATATATGCAATAAATTGACAAATTTCTCTAGTCTGTCCAACTAAAATTATTTAATAAGTTTTGTGAATCGATGAAATAAACAAGACTGTATAGAAGTGACCCTCATAAAATGAGGGTTCTATACAGTAATGTCATTTCGAAACTGTCTATTCCGGACGATTATGAAAACAACTATTAACCCGGCCGTTTCACACGCCAGCCATAAAATGAACCTTCTATTATGTTACAGCTGTATAGCTACAAAACAAATTACTTATAAAAATATTGAACATTTACTTATTTCTTACTTTTTTATCATAAGGTCGGCAAGGAGATTGACGACTTGATGGTAGGTAGCCACCTCACCTATAAAATAAGCAACGCCACAGGTCCTGTAAGTTCGCTACCGACTAGAGTATGATTAAGTATTCGCTATGATTAAGGATAATGGTTAAGGAAATGGGCTCTGGCATACCTTACTCCCTCACCGAAACAACACAGCACACATGCTGTTATATCAAGGTGATCTTCTGTAAGGGAGTGGTTTCTTTTACCACCAGGCCGGGTTAGCAATGTACCTTACCACTTCTATAACTTAGCTAAGACCATAATTCACTGAGTAACAAAGAGGACGAAATTGAAATTCAAAAATATGAATGAATGAATATGACTTTTGAATTTAAATTGAAAAGCTGAGTTCGTGTAGATCAATTGCTAAATATTTTAATATAATAAATGAACTAGGTATGACAAATAATTAACTTCTGGGTAGTTATTTACATATTACTACACGATATTCATGAATTTGCCAATCACCGTTCTAACAATAGAACAAACAATTCACAATGGGAAGGGGGCGGACGCATAAAGGTAGGTAACTGCCATTTACGACAGGACCTTTACAATCAATGAGGGACTGTTGTAAAACTGACCAATAAAACTTCATTATCTATTGGCTTGTTCGCGCTTCTAACTTCCATTTTATTGGTTTACGACTTAACACCAAGCTGTAATAAAATTCCTAGTTATGATTGTGTGAATTGGTTTGAATTAAGTTAAATTAGCCGCGGCACAGTTTATAATTTAAACGCATGCAAGTGGATTATAAATTTTTTTTTAGTGCTATAAGATCATGTCACTTTCATAATTATCATATTATGTATTATATTTAATATAAAAAAATAGATAGAAGTGCCTATACCTACATCTGAAATGATTATATAAATTTTAAGATAACTTATTAAATTACCTATGCAAGTCTGTGTCACTTAACTTTAAATCATAATTTACAAAAGAGAAATGCATTAAGTTTTAAATTACTTAAAAAAAGGTATAAAGGTTGCTTAATTTATTATAGTCGGCAAAATAATTATGTATGTATGCTTAAATAAATGAGTTCACAAATATTATATGACATACAAGCATTTTCAATAACGTTGTGGGGGCTTACATTTTAAAAATTACCATTAAAAACTCACTGAAAAGATTATTTACGGTGCAAGTGGTTAAATGACATTCGCTGGGCGTGGCGACGTTTATGCAAACTGCTCTGAGACATGCCCCGCGTGGTAGCTTGACTCGACTGCCCACTTGGTTCAAATAACTTGCTACTTACCTAATTACCACAACACTTAATGATTATGATTGGTCCCCGGACTAGAACTATAACAGCTACTTACGGTTAGGCTTCATTACTGCGTATACCTGATAAAATTAAACGTGCTCCAATCACAAGCAACTACGGAGCGGAGGTGTTTAGTGCGGGTTCATACTTAAACTCTTTTATTTGCTTAAAGCAATATTAAAGTATTTTATACATAATATGTTGAATTTTATGTTTTTACATAGGTTTCATCAGTGGGGCAATTTTTTTTAAGTGGCTTACAGAAATACATCTATATATACTTACAGCATAGTATATTGTGAAGATTACTATTATTAAATAATATACCTACAAATATAAAAATAATATTATAATATAAAAACAGGAATTTGTTTATTCAATCAAACGACATTAGTATAAATACTTAATTAAGCTAAAAACATTCATTAAGAAATATGAATATTTTAATAATTAAGGAAACTAACTTTATATCTGTATATGTATATTAAAGGCAACAATATACCAAAAATTTATCCACGTTTATATACTTAATTTATAAATTATGACAACTAATGTATGTAATCACTGTACACTACTGTTACAGCAGTTTAAAATTTAGACTTTGTACAATCTCAGTTCGCTCAAAATATTACTCTCTTCCCTTTTTCTATGCGTCTTCTTGAATCATATTAAGTGTTGCACTCAGAAATCATTTGCCATAGATTTTATCGCACAATGAGATAAACTTTCTTGAAATATAATTAGAAAAAAATTAGGAAAGCCCTAGGAATTTATAAGGGCTACATAGAAGGCGTTCACAATCTGGCCGTATATGAACGCCGTATATAAACTAATACTCGGTGCGCGTCCGAACGGCAAAAGTGTATAAATTAGAAATGTCGTAAATCCGTGGAGGCGTTTTAATTGAAATCGTAGCAGTTAATTGAGTGCGCGGTGTGGCGAGTTTCGCGCATGCGTGCCCACTGATTTATGTCAATCGCACCTATTTATTGAGCCCGCGCACGTTTTACTATACAACCTGCATTTTATTTGAATCCTTTGATTTTATTTATTTATTTATTTATTCATTTATTCAAAATCCACAGCTCTCAACAAAAAAAATTACCGACAAAAACAAAAAACACACCCTACAGCCAATTATGGATTTTACATTTATATACAAAAAAAAATATAATACAAAATTATACGATTCCCTACAAACTAAACAAACTATAAAGCTATAAAAATCACATATTAAATATAATACATACATACATACACACATATTACGTAGAACTGCCACCGCCTTAAAAATTTAACATAAGTAAACATAAACATAGTCAACGTAGACGCTAGCCTGTAAGAATGTTGCCAATGCCATTCCTGAATTTCAACAACGACGAACAGAACAAGTCTGCCGAGGAAAATTTGTCATTGTACGACTTCTGAAGACGGCGCAACACTGAATTTTGAGCATAATTACTATGGACGAACCTACAATTGAAAAGCTTCGAGCGCCTCGTTCCGACTGCTGGAGCCCACAAATTCAGCGTATTATTTACCAGGTCAATGCTGTCAACCATGCCATTGCAGATTTTGTACAAGAACGTCATATCAAGGAGAGTACGTCTATCCTCAAGCGACATCACCCGGCACATGCTACAGGCATCCCTATAGTCCGAATATGTGCGAAAGCTGCGGTAGCACATTTGTTTGAGAAACTTTCGCTGTATTTTCTCTATGCCTTGTATATGCGAGACATACAGAGGATTCCATATGCTACTACAATACTCAAGGTGACTCCTAACGTATGTGCAGTAGAGAATTTTCAAACAGTGTACGTCTGTGAAAGGTTTAGTCACTCGCATAATGAAGCCAAGGTTCTTAAAAGCTTTGGATGTTATCTTTTCAATATGGCCTGTAAACGTTAATTTAGAATCCAGTAGAATACCCAAGTCACTGACCAGCTTTGTCTCTTGGATAATTGTACTGTTGATGCTGTAATTAAATTTTATGGGCTTTAGTTTCCGACTGAAGGTTATGAAGGAACATTTATTGACATTGACATTAATTCTGTTTTCATTACAGTACACACTCAATCTTTCTAAATCATCCTGTATGGCGCGACAATTACGAATGTTCTTTATCTTCTTGTAAATTTTTATGTCATCCGCATACATCAGGAATTTAGCACATCGAAAACACAGCGAAATATCGTACAAATAACAGGAGTAGAGTAAAGGCCCAAGTATAGATCCCTGAGGCACTCCCGATGGAATTTTAACATAATTTGAACGATACCCACCCAAGACCACCGCCTGACACCTATTTCGCAGATAAGATTCGAACCACCTGTGAAGGTTCCCCTTTATACCCAACTCACCAAGCTTTTTTAGAAGCAATACATGATCAACACGGTCGAAAGCTTTTTCAAAATCAGTGTAGACAACATCAACCTGAGAAGCACCATCCATACCAATCAAGACGTCACTTGTAAATATAGCCAAGTTTGTATTTGTGGATCGATTCTTAAAGAAACCGTGCTGTTCGGGCGGTATCAAAGTTGATACCACTGGATACAAATGGTTATGCACAACACGCTCCAACAATTTTCCAAGTACATTTAGAATAGATATAGGACGATAGTTCTGCACCAGGGACCTGCCACCCTTCTTATGAATGGGAACAATATGAGCTGTTTTCCATATATTGGGAAAGTAGCCAGCAGCGAGACATCTATTAAAAATCAGTGTCACTGGAACCGCTAAGGATTTTGAACAAAAATGAAAGAAGCATGGAGGAATCCCATCACTACCAGCTCCCTTCGAGATATCTAATTTTTTTAACAACCCAATTAAGTATGAAGAGGTGATTTCGATTTTATGTATGATTTCACTATGTGGAACATCACCAATAGAAGAACCGTGATAGCAAGACGCAGGCTCCCTGAAGTTCCTATGGAAAAAGTCATTAAACGCATTGCAGATGTCAGAACTATTAACGAGCGTTGCATCCTCATATGTCATTGAGTCAGGATAATTAGAATTCTCATTTCTATGCGACTTAATGTAAGACCAAAAAGATTTTGGCGTGGATTTAATCCACTTTTGAGATTTCTCTAAATAATCTTTGCGGCAAGTCTTCTGCAACGCTTTCATTCTGCCTCGCAAATTGGAGAACTCGAGATAATCCAATGGATTACCATGTCGTCTCCAATTTTTGTGAAGTCTAGCCTTTTCTTTCATCATGTTGATAAGAGCCCTGCTGTACCAAACAGGATATGAATGAGATCCAGAAATGTACACTTTAGGAACAAATTTATCAATAACGAGAGTCAGAATATCATAGAACTTTGTCACAACCAACTCTAAGTCCTCAGTTCTCGAGATAAACGACCAATCCTGATTCAAAAAAACTTTATTGATTTCATCATAATCAGCTCGTTGAAACCGGTATTTAATGCGTGACTTAGGTTTGAGTGGGCGGACATAGATGTCAACAGTATGCATTTTCAGGGAAGGGTGATAACTATCTTCGCTGACCAATGGAAAACCAGAATGCCGAAGCTCAAGCGAAAAATTTGAAAATATAAGATCAAGGGTACTATTGTGAAGATTTTTTGACATATTAAATTGATTAAGACCAATGTATGAAGTTAAATTTAAAAATTCAGTCGAGCGTAGCTGTAACTCCACTGATCCCTTTTTGAGAACGTGTGGTTCGCCGGAGCTCCAGTCAATACAAGGCAAATTAAAATCACCTACCACCAGCAGCAGATCCTTCGAGTTAGCAGTAAATACATTCTTCAGAACGCTCATGAACTGTTGAAGGCGCAGGGAAGTACAACTGTTCGGAGGCAAATATACGACTGCTATGTGTAAATCATGAAAGCATCCAAGTGAACGTCCTGAGATCGTTAACCAAAGACATTCCAGTCCAGGTAACTGCCACTCCACACGGACACGAGTCTGTAGGTGTGAAGCACAAAGAGCCATTACTCCGCCACCCAAAGACCCGCGATCAAGCCTATATACATTATACCTATCATCGCATAACTCAGAATCCAGAATCCCATCACACAACCAAGTTTCCGTGAACAGAGCCATGTCACAATCAGATAAAAGCATGTTACTAGAAAAGGTATTGGTTTTAGTTCGTAATCCTCTGACATTCTGATAGATAATTTCAAGTGGTTTTTGTTTTACTGTCCCCATAAAAATATGATGCTAAGGTAACAACAGTGATATAGCGAAACACAAAAATGGTCATTCAAAATGACAGGCCCACAAATATTACAGCTTGTCCTCAGAAATACGTAGATAGATTGAAAAACAAACAATATCGACTTAACTTCAATTCCACAATGACATCCGCTCTGGCAGGAATAGCACCGACAAGCCACATGAGGAACGCGCAATAATAAATACATTATACTACATAATGAAAGTAAATAATAATAATAATGGCAAAAATTGATAACAATAAATAGCAATGACAAATGTACACAGCGTGCAGTGGCAGAGAACATAACATGAGATTTATTTCTATGCAATCTAGACAATGATAGTAATAAGAACAAAGATAATGATAAAGACAAAAATAAAGATAAATATACACAAGAAAAATACAAAATACAAACTAAACAAAACAAGCAGTGACCTATGCCAATTTTTCGAGATCCAGGGCAGAAGAGACCGGTATCGGCGGGGAGGATTCGTTTCTGCGCATATAAATTCGGCAGTTTTTTGTCCACACATATTTATAATTTAATTCTTTAGCTTTTGTCTTACATGAAGCAAGTAAAGCTTTATTTTCTATTGTTAGGTGTTCATTTATATAAATATAACCGTTTTCCCCACCGAAACCCATCTCATTGGCAGACCTGTTACGCCGCTTGCGGGCGGCGGCAATAATTTTGTCTCTCAAAGCACGATCCTTAAGTCTGACCACAATAGCACGTCCTTTCTTAGCACTAGTAGCCCGTCTTGGCTGAACACGATGCGCGAATTCAATGTCCTTTGGTTCAATAGGGACACCAACGCATTCGATAACTTTACTCGCCGTCTCTAAAGTTATTTCATCTTTACACTCCGGCACTCCAACAATCTCCACATTCTGTAGGCGGGTCCACTGCCGTTGTCTAGAATTATCTTCCTCCAATCTCTTGACGCGTATCTCACATGTTCTCAATTCTTGCTTTAAGATAACATTCTCTTCCTTAAGATCCCTTACATCAGCGGAGATATTGCTTTGAGCCTTTCTTAGGTCGTTGTTTTCCTTTTTTAAATCTTCCACAATTTTATTAAAGAAATTTAAAGATTCCTGAAATTCTGTTAATTGTTTTTTGATACTGCTCAGATCCTCAGAGAAAAGTTCGGTAAAAATGTCCCTAATAAGCTCCCTAAGATTTGCATTCGACTCATAATTTTCCAACCTTTCCTGTCCAACAGCCTTCTTCGCCGTTTTGCGTTTGGTGACGTTAGAACATTCCGCACTCAGAAGCATTATGTCTATGTCATCCTTATGCTGATCCTCAGTACAGCGCAAGGGGGTGTTAGAATTATCAGACTTAGGCTGCCTACAAATGCACTCGGTACATTTCCAATTACGCTTGGTATCCTGTGTCATTGAGCTAAATTTGCTGGATGACATACCAGCACATTGCAAGTCATACTTTTGTTTACAGGTTGGACAGGTTAGATAGTTTTTTCCATGAATGGCCACACTACATCCAGCACAAGTAGCCATTTATAATATTTCATTAATATCTATTTGTATAAAGTTTATTTGATAATTTATATTTTTACTTTTAAATTATAATTAAATTTTTAAATTTTTAATTTATATTTTTATTTTTGATTTTTATATTTTTAATTTTCGCAAATGAAGTATGTAGGTAGATTGGTTTTTATGAATCACGTAGTAAACAAGCCAGAGAAATAACTTATAATTACTCACTCGGCAAGTAAATTCCAGACTTGATAACAACACACTACGATCTCGAAATCTTGAAGTTTAAAATGATATACAGATCACAATGATATCATTAAAGATTTTGAATTCTTTAAATTTATTTTGATTATTAGGTACACTAGTGAGGTGCGTTATGTGCGTTGATGGATGCAATAATTGCACTTCAAAGGAATATACAATAAAAAAAGCACATTATTTTGCCTCACCATTCCAACTCGCTATTGTCTATTCAGTTTACGAATAATTATAAATATCTTCAAACCTATTTTCTTTATTTTTTTTTTGTAAATTGAATTTAAGTATCACTAATAAATACCTACTTGTAAGTTAATAGCGTCCTCAATGCTGTCAGTCAGTAATTTCTGTACCTGTAGTAGTTATGTATACTAAATATATATTATATTTATAAATAATAATAAAAAAGTCCTTGTAGGGATTGTAATCAAGTCGCCATCGAAACAACAACTGTATTTACACATAATCATTACAAATTGTAGGTTTCTATGCTGGGTAAGTAGGTACTTAACAAACTTAGATTAAGTTTAAAACTGGACACAGGATTCTCATCTATGTATACTACACTGGTAGTTACAGAATCGACAGGGATAAAAACAATAGACAAAGTAATAGGTGAGCCAAAAATAGGTGGCCAGGAAAACGATCCAAAATTTTGCCTTTACGGAACTTTGACTAAATCTAAAAGCATTTTTACAGGTCTTCGTTCCGTGGCATGTAAATAAATAGAAACTCTATCAAAGTAGCGACAGAGGGCTCTCGAGTAAATAAATGGGGAAGGGTTGAACCCTTCAACTTTTTCCTCACGGGATCTCACCGACCCCCATTCGTCTTCTCGAGAGATACGCTAATTTATCTTTATTGGCTTTTCTTTATTGCGAGAGATTCTTTGCCGCGGTATTGTTTAAAACTATACTTACCTACTATTAGAACATGTTTTTCTATTGCTATTGAGCCGATAAATGACAATACAATTTTAATTTCACAGAATTGACCTTTTACTTCGCACGAAACCGTTTAACATTTTGAGTGACGAAATTACTTAGGTACAAAAGCGTAATTTTTTAAAAATCTTTAAACTAAATAAAAGATTAAAAAGTAAAGTACCTATTTTTACGGCTTTTATTATTTTTGAAATCTGTTTTTTTTAAATTACATATCAACTGCCAAGCTGCCACAGCCCAAAGGCTTTTGGCAGATCTTCTGACTTTTAAAAATCCAAATGCTGTAAGGGTCAGCTATATTAATTTTTTTGTCTTTAAATATTTATCTATACCTAACATATTTATTTTATAAATACCTGTTACATGCCTTAGTTTCTGTAAATTATATAAATATACCTAAGAATTCCGTCCTTCATTGTATTTCCTTATTATTAGGTAGGTATAGTGACACTGATATTAACCTATGAGTTCGTTACCATGTACTGTTAACGAACTTAATCACTTATGCATAATTTCAAACTGTGCCCCACAATGTTTAATACCTACTACGAGCGGGCCTTAGAAATTTAAGACGTGACAATGTTAATTAAACAACATATCGGCCATTCTGTACATACCTACTCTCTCATGCCTATGTAGGAACAACAACGACCACTGGAAGAGACCCTTCGGATTACACTAAGCGACTCCCCTATCACCAGTTCTACAGTACTTTAGTAAAACGAAGCAGCTCTTGAATGAATGGATGGTTTTGGTATTACTATGGTACTACTGAGAATAATAATGTCTCTCGACTTACGCTCCATATCTTTTCTATTATGAAATTTTTAAATATTATATGTAAAACAAAAGAATAATAAGTAACATAACCAATACTAAAGCGGTAAGTTAGTACCTACCTAGGTTTTATTTATTACTCTTATTGGTCATTTACCTATTAGAGAAGGTAATTTTTGTCACTTGAATTTATCTTCACTTGAATTAGAGTTTTCACAAATGGGAACAGCTATAAACGAGGAAAGTTTGTATAGATAAGTAGGTATATAATTTGTGGAAAAAAATTATATTCATGCGCAGTTGAGAGCGGGTCACTAGTAAATTCTAAATATCCAAACAAAGCATCCCAAAACGAAATAAAGTAGTCAATAGAAAATCGCTTGGAGACATTTTCGAGTTCGACTTTTAAAAATGGTAGGGCTCCTAAAAGAGGAGTAGGTAGGTACCAACTCAACCAAATAATTGCTATTCTATTCACACTAAGAGGGCGATGGTAAGACGATTTATGTCCGGAATTATTTCCCTGTTGTTTTATTTGGGGATTTGTCACTGCCGCTTTTATAATTACCCTTGATATCGGATAACTTTTTACATTAGATTTACATTGTTAACTTTTGGGATACGGCTTTTTGGTGGATTAGGTAGTTGGAAATACGGTAATACAAATACAATATGCTTGTTTGGTTAATACCTACTCTCGTTTTATTGCTTTTGAATTTTAATCTTACGTATTTATGTACTAATAAATAAGTACGTAACACAAATGTTCGGTAGATATAATATGTATAACTAGGTACTTATACATATTATATACTAGCGACCCGTTCCCGGCTTCGCCCGGGGTGGATTTTTTTACGTAAGAACCTCTATCTCTATCCCTCTATCCGTGAGTAAAGACAGAATTAAAATCGGTCCAGCCGTTTTCGAGTTTTGCGCTTAGCAACACAGTTAGGCATTCATTTTTATTTATAAAAAGAGATTATACCGAATAGTTGTGTTACTTTCATATTATTATCATTTAAGAGAAAACTGGGTACCAAACTCACGCAATGTCTACACCTACATAAAAACAGAAACAGTATGTTGAGGTGTTTGTCTTTTTGTATGACTAATTAAATTGTAGGTTGCACTTAAATGAGTACCTTAGGCAATAAGTACGAGTAGGTATGGCTTTTCATTGCTTAGGTTAGGTAGTTTTAGTGCTATTATATTAAAAGAACAATTGCATCATATTTCTATCTAAGATTAGACTCAAAGTTATTGTGAATGGTTTCAACATTTTTTGTGTCCAAGTTGCGTTAAAAATATTTTTTTAAACGCTCTTAAAAAATATTATGAGAGCTTGGTTTAATTTTTAATATTATTTGGTAACAGTTAAGGTATGGATCTATAGGTACTTTTTTTTTCAAATATAGGCTTTATAGTTACGTCGCTACCTATTGGGTCGCTACCTAAAGGTACCTACTAATTTAATATTAGTATTTAATCATTAGGTATCTATTAATTAATTAATTAAAGTCAGATTGTATTTTTTGTTTAGTTAAACGTTATTTCATAATTGTTCATGATTCCATCTTAGTTTTTGGATTATTGTACCAATAAGTCCATTGAAGTCTATATTTTCAATTGCAAGAGCGCCATCTAGTATTGAGAGGCAAAAATATTTTATTTAATTTGAACATAATCACACTTGGCGTATACAGTAAAACTTAAGTAAAAACAAATTATTCTTAATTGTTTTCTTTTCATTACTTAGCAGAAAATGATAAATACCTGAGTACATGCACACTTTATTTCATTACTCCATACAAGCATGAACAAGTTCAATACATATATGACAGATGGCGCTGAACTCAGTAAAAGAAGCTCTGATACCGCCGACTACTTTACAGATCTAACCATAAATTACACACTTTACAGAAACTTGGCAAGCCAAAAGTTGTAGTGCAAATAATAGTTCATTGTCTAATTTTCGATTTGCATATTAGATAACGTATTTCCGGATATACATGACTTATCTTGTACTCTTCAGTTATTTTATTTTTATAATTTTGCACAAAAATACGTTTGTTTTAATATTTTGCGATTTTTTTTTATTAATGTCTTTTGTTAACGATTGTGTAATGTAATCTTATAAAACAAGATTATTTGATATTTACTCTATTGTGCTTTAAAATTGATTTGAACTAAATACCTATGTTATAAGAAGCTCCTCAAAACTTACTGCATTGCTATACTAGCGGCATCAATCGGAACCATAAAGCATGTTTCTATTTTACGACATGTCAACATAAAATGACGTCGCAAAGCTTCAGCAGTGTATACACAGATGGCGCCGCATTACATTGGTACTGCCATCTATAAGCCACAATATCGGGACTTCGACTACTAGCGTGTCCGGTAGTTTTATTGGGTACAATAAAAGTTGAAAGTTACAGCTTTCGACGGTCGAATATGGAGATATCGGAGGGTGAATGGGCGTGTAAGACAAGAGACCGACTTTTATTGTTTGTAAATTGACTGTAAAATTATGAGTTCGGTCGTATTGTGCGTAATCACAGCGATCAGCTGTTATTTTATGGGATAAATCACTTTATTGCCTTCAGCAGTGGTTTATTGCTCTATAAAGGTTTATTTATATGGATGTCAGGTTGCGGTGTGGCGTTTAGAATGCCGTAAGGCTTATTAATTACCTATTTATCGTTTTTTAATAATTTTCTATGACTTCATTCATACGGGTTGTTGATTCCTATAGGTAGGAGTTATTGTTTGTTGACCTATTGAGTATTAGTACCTACCTATCGAAAATATTTCGTATATGATTCCTTAATTTGATAAGAATTGATGCCTTAATAAGAAATCTAAACAATAATTAAATGGATATACCTACTCTTACGGAAAAACTATTTTATTTTTAATTTTACCATTGACTTCGATTTTTCTTATAAATGCGGCTTTTCAATACTAGATGGCGTTGTATACTTCTTCATTGATATTTGATAACAGCTGTTTTTTAGTTTTTTTTTTTTGTTAAATAGATACAATATACAAAGAATGATTTTTTTTACTACATTTTAGAAGGAATGTTGCGCTGTTGATCACGTAATGCCTACTTAAAAATTGGTAGGTATTCTTTTTAAAATGCTTTTTTAACAATATTTCATATACGTCATTTTTAGCCAAGTGGTTTATAAACGGGCTGCCAAAATTTTGACTACAGAATGCTACAGACCTTTATATAAACTCACTCTAAAATTGAAATTAATGACTTCGGTGCAAAAAGCATCTTAATATCTGTGATGTCACTCATTCGAAGAGTATAAAAACAAAAGGCACGTGCTGTGTGTTTTTTCAAGTGGCGTTCTTAGTGCACGCGGCAGCTCACAACTTTACTGCCGCTAATTATTTGTTTTACGATACTTTTACGATTATCGTGATCGTTACGTCGACGTTTACGATCGGTTAACACCTCGTAGTGATTGTGCGGTGGACGTTTAGTGCCACTTGAAATTAATTTTGTAAACATAACATAAATGCTGTCGGCGCGACTTTGATGAGCCTTATTCGAATTGATTTATTCAAACCTCCTATTTGCGATTCTTAACTTGATTGATTCATTATTATTTTGTGTGTTTTATTTTGTGTTTTTTTATATAAAATTTAATGGACGATTTCATTACATTTTGCAGTAGCAGTTTTACACTCGCCTGGCAAGAGAATTCACCCCCTTGTACATATGGTCTATTATAAATAACTATATGTTTCGGCGAGTGAGTAAAACAAGATCGACTGTAGTTTTCTTTAAAAGGCAACGGTCAACTTGACTGCCAAAGTTTACTTAATAATGTAATTTTTTAACAATTATAAATAGGTAATGAGTATCATCGTTATCTTAGCTCTAGGTTATCCATTAATGAGTTACCTAGGCCAAATAAAGTCTTGATTTTTAATAATCTGGCTCATATTTTTATATACGCGTCCATTTAATCGCATATTATATTTTAATCTTACCTTGATAATGAGCTGCGTAGGTAATTTTTGCTATACTTACATAAGTATTTTCGATATGTTTTATAACGCGATTAAGTAGGTATCTTTTGTTTTAAAAAATAACTTTTTCTGTCATTATTGTTTTGCATTAATTAACTACATACAACATTACAGAACAACAGACCAATCAGCTGAAAATAACTTTCATTTTTAAACAGCAACAGAATTCCAATTATATTTTTGACAAACAACAAATAGATTATAGTACCCAAGTGGATTGTCCTAGCAAGTTAATAAAGCCGGAGTCGAAAAGAGAGGAAAATAAAAGACAAGGAAAGAAATACAGAAGGAGAGTCGTAATTTATGGGATGCACATTTGGAATGAACAGCTCCAAATAAAAAGATATTGCGTGGTATGGTTATGAAATTAAAAATATATTTTTTTTTAAATAAAAATTACTGGTGGAAAGTTTAATAATTATAAGGTACTCTACGAATATTTTAACACATTTTCAATACGTATACCTTATGCACCTTTAGAAATTTATATGAACTCAGTTAAATAAAATTTATAGTAATAATAATAATTGAATTTATAGGTATTTAAAAATATGTGTTAAACTTGATATTTTTTTAAAAATTTATAAGCCTAGAAAGTTATATGTTTCAATCACTTTTTTAAAATTTAACTTAACTGAATTACAGTTATATTTTTATGATTTTTAAGGTTGTAAGTAATGCTAATATACTTAAGGTAGCTAAGCTCGTTGATATTACTTAAAACTGTTTGATTAATAATACCTATATTAAACTGTAGATACATTAGCTATTAAAAGTGTTTTTAATACCTACTTAAATGACGTAACGATTCCTAATGGAAATAAAAATATATATATTGTTGAAGAAATGAAGTAAAAATTATATTGAGCAACGTTTTTCGCGACCGTACCGCCTATCGCTATGAGTAAGTTATGGCCGCTGTAGGGTGAGTTACACCCTGCTTAGGTCACGTGGCTCGAGCGGGATAGAAACACATAAATAACCCCAAGTAGAACAAGGACAGGGAAACTTGGGGCGGCAAGTTATCTTCGTTTCATTCAACTCACACTTGCGCCGCCCGAACGTCGGTATAGATCAATAAAACTACTTTATCTCTTTTTGGCACATCCCCATCCCGTCGGCGACTTCCTAGAACGATACCCCGTTGTCAATGTGCTGTGCTTTCTCCTTGAAAAAATAAAAAAAATACAAGTCCACACAAAGAACTACACCTTAAAAATCTTGTCTTTAAAAAAGCAACTCAAAAGTCGATGTTTCAAAAAAGAACCAATTTTTTTCCATACATCAATAGCTTTCTATTATGTTTGTCTTTTAAAAAAAAAACTCAATGTCATTGACGCAATTGTAGTACGTTTTTTACGATTCCTTTTGCAGAGTTGGATTTTTATCCGCATTACTAAAGGTAACGGCCATAAAATATTATTACGGGGCCATTAGGAGACGAGCTACAGGTAGGTCCGGGTCGCAGCCACTAGTTCTCCCTCGCTGCGATCGCGTACCGGTAGTTTAAAGACTTTTAAGTAAATTGACGCTTTTAATTTTTCGTGTTAAGTGCTTTGGTGATTGGTTTATGTATGTGTTCACTCCTATTACGTGATTTAGGTGAGACATTTTAAGCAGCAATTAAGTTGGTTCAATACTTATATGTACTGTATTTTTAGAAATATCGATTTTTCTAAATATCTATTTCTTTAAAGTCTCTAATTTGGAGTTATTATTAAGTTTTGTATTTATTAAGAAAACTGATTATTTTTTAGGTGTGCTATTTACCTATAGCTAATTTTTATGTAGATTTAATATAAATAATGTTATTGTTATCTATCTATAGTAGTTAAATACCTAAGCAGGCTTTAATTTCATACAGGTATACAATGCCTATATGAAATTAGACTAAAAAGAACTGATGACGCCGTTGTAAGTATATTACTGCATCACCAAATTTCAGTGGCCAAACAGAAAAAAATCGTTTTAAAAGTGTTCTCTATAAATTCTCATCAAAGCAATAGTTTCCTCGAATCAATTTTACGTTTCTTCTCAAAGCGGTTAACATTCGGTCATCTAGAAACCAGTCGACGCCTCCCTAATTAATGTACCGTTGGTTGTTTACTTTATTCATTTGTTAATTAAAAACTCTCACGCTAGAGCAAGCATGCGTTCGGATTGAATGCGTGATGCAGTGCGTGCTAAATATTTCATTAGAGGGCTGAAAGGTTGCTGACCTGTTACTATGCTATGTTAATGAATTGCTACCGGAACTTTGGTGGCTTACATCCGCCACATAGGTAAACCAATTTTATTATCTTAACTGACAAAAATAATAGAAGAAAATCATACTTTTCATGGTAAATATTATTATTTTAGGATGTTTAAAATTTACTCGATTTACTTACTCAACTCACTTATATAAGTGGAATTTTTTTATTAGGTTAAGTTTGTTTAATCACCACCATTATTAAGTAATTGTACCTGTAAATTTCCCTAAAATAAAATAAATAAATAAAATAAAATAACTCTGTAGACTAACAGGTCTAAAATAATCTAAAATATTAAAATGTCTTTTCTAAATTTGGTAGTAAATAAGTACTCTTTCATTGGGTTGGTCTTAGACTGTCAAGAACACAATCTGACTACATTTGATTTTTGCCTAGAGCTTAAATTGACTACTACATAATGAGTCGAGCACTCAAATCTACCATGACACAAATTGACTATATACCTAGTGCATATTTTTCCTACATAGCATAATGTCATGAACCCAAATTATCTGGACATGCAGGCAGAAAATTTGTTAAAAATTGGGTCCTATTTCTGTGCAAAGTTGCAGAGATAGGACCCAATTTTATAAATCTGTGCAAGTAATACAAAGTTCGTCACATTGTGACTATTAATTCGCTTTATCTCTAAGAAATTAACTTAACGTCTCTTCAATATCTGTTCTCCCTTCTCCCCCGCCCTTCACGTTACCCCACAGATCAGATTCGTGACAAAACTGGAAACATCCCCATACATATGTTTTACAAGTTTTCGGCAGTCAAGAAAATGGGGGAAAGTGGAAGATTGGTTTTTATAACGTTCGCTTAGATCAGAATGTGTAGGTATAATTGTAGCTTATTTATTGTTCATGCTACTGCTATATCTTATTCATATATGTAATATTATTTCACTATTCACGAAGTTTAGTTAAGTATTACTAAACCTTTTCTTTAAGGGTCTATTCTTTGTTATTTCTTTGATATATTTATGTTAATACAATTTATTCAATTAATTTAGTCAATGAGAATTAGTGAGAATATACCTATGCTTTGCACTTCTTCAAATTTCTTATTAAAAAAAAAATCGAAATTTTTCAATACATATATCAATATAAAAGACAGTAAATCATTTAATAGGCGATGCTTTATTTTAAAAAAAATTATATGATTTTGCCATACTAATTTATTTTTATATAATTTACCATAGGTGTGTACAAATACAATACAGTTAAAAAAATTAAAAAAAAAATCTTAAGACTTTGTATTTATCAAAATGTATTTTTGGATGGCTCTTTTCTGCGTAACTGCATCCAATTAATCTTTAATTAAGTACTAAATCTTGAAACAGTGAAGCTTCAAATTTGAAAGAGTATAAGATGCGACATTACGTTCATGCTTACATCGGTTGTATCAAACAAAAGTTTGGTCACGCTTAATGCTTTTACGACTGCCGAGGGTGACATAAAGAAAATGAAAAACATTTTGTATTATTCTTGTTGCGCTCTTACCCGCGCAACTTCAACTACCCTCCGAAAGCCGCCTGCACACTTGCGACTTCATTGCACCTTTTTATTTAATTTTAGTTTATAATTTTTCATTTTATTCTAGTGGCCTGTTTCTGGCTTCGCACGGATGCAAATTATATACCAAAAACTTCCTCGAAAACCACTCTAATCATTGGTGAACAAATCATGAAAATGTGTGCAGTAACAGACAGACAGACGCGGCGGAGGTTTTGACCCAAAGCGTGCTGCTTGCTTCTAATTCCACAAATCCACAGGAATTTGTCTTGTTGTTAGTTAGGCGGCAACATCTCAAAAGGGAGATTGTTCAAAAATTTGCATTTAAATTAGGTTTTTATTATTACATCTTAGGCTGAAATATTTTTTTCTTACTATGTATATTATCATATTAGCTTCTTAGAAAGGTCATCAATTTGTCCAAAATTACAATAAAATTCTTGATCCTTGTTATCCTAAATTTTTCAAACAGTGATGGGCTTCAAAGCAATAAACACAGGCGATTAATGGAATTAAACAGAACGGATACTTTTAAATAACCAATTTTTATGTATCATTTCCATTTTACTGTGTAGGCAGCTTTGTATGCTTCTAGAAGCACACGATTAAACACAACTTAATGTTGTTTTGTGAATCTTTCACTTGCATTTTTTTAATAAAATGGATAACTGTGGCTAATATTTTGGTATGAGCCGTAAAAGTGTAGGCAGCCTTAAATAAACATCCCTCCGCTGCCAACGGCACAGCGTCTGCTTAGACAAATATCTACAGAAACTAGTTACGTGTTCAGACTAGTATGTAGGTACTAGATGTTTATTTATTGCTGACATTCTTAATCATAGTAAACTTATGGGAGCTTCTCTCAATTATAGAAAGCAAGATAATTATGAATTCATCAAAAAGTTAATATAAAACAGGCTAACATTTCTTGTATGGCATAAAATGATTCAGTTGTTATTTGAGCTTTTCTATGATTGTATTTTACCAATGATTATGTAGTATTATTGAGTAATATTGTGATTTTGGAGTAATTTGCTTTTTGAAAGCTTGGAGAATATGAACTTATGTAATTTGTGTGACATGCAAAATAAACTATGAATAATAGGTATTAAGTACCTAAGTACAAGCTGTAAATATAAGTACATTTGTTTTTATAATTAGCACATATCCTTATAACTAATACTTTTTTATTAGGTTATTTTTATAAATAGAGCCAATTGACCAGCCTTATCCTTATCATTCATCATTGCTTTTGTTTACCCTATTAGATATAACAAGCACCGTGCGCCAATGTCTTGAAACCTAAATGAATATCTATTAATAATATTAACAAATTATAGTACGTACCTAAAGAGTTAGGTGTACCTATATTTATCTACACTATATCTAATATTATATTATATAAGAGATCCAAATTCCGCCAGCTACGTGTAGGAGACGGCGAAAGCGTGGCACGCTATAAACTTGTCAACTGAAACTATTTCTGTTGTGTTTGTTCGCCTTTTGACAAATCGCGTCTCGCGCCGGACGCCATCTTGCAGCATACCTATTACATTACTTTATTTCGTAAACTGTATACGCAGAAGTATAGGATAGGTTTTAGCCCGACATTTCTAACTATCATTCTTGCCGGCTACCTTCAAATATGACCATAAGCTAGTTAAAATAATGTTGAAATTGCACATAGGTAAGTAACGACAAAGTACCTAACCACATCACATCACAAAAATATGAAATCTCAACACAAATTACCAAAAGATGATAATTATTATCTATACCTAACTAATTAAGACAAGGTTATTCATATTCTTCAAAAACTAACTTATTAGTTTGTTACCTAACTTGCACAGGTTGTGATTAAATAATAATCACTGATCTATTGGTGAGTCTAGTAAAAAAGACAAAATAATATCTAATCATAAAAAGAACTTGCTATTTTGGTGTACATACATATATTATAAATTCAGTTACCTACTTATAAGATATTACTAAGTACCTGTACGTAGGTTTAACTGAATCAAAATAACTTCAAATTCTTATTTAGCAGTAATTATTTACTCAATGTAATTTCAATACTAAATAATTTTAAAAGTACTGGTATAGTTTCTTTATAGTAAAGTTAATATTATTTATAAATAAATCTGCTAAACGAATTTCCATCTAAAAACAGCATATACTTACCACATCGGTAAAACTTTAAGCGTTTTATAGTAGCTATTAGATTATTTCATTATACAATAAAAAAAGAAAAATAGGAGTAAGTTCTGTACTACTTAGATATTGGAGTAGGTTTTTCCGAGGATAAGAGTTATTAGGTAAAAATTATATATCGCGGTCACATATTTCAACCCGGCCGCGTAGCGGGCTCGCTCGTAATTCGTCGTGTGTGGCTCGCGACTCTTCTCCTTACCGCTTTCCTTATAACACCGTTTTAATACTTACACCCTTCCAAACTAATCGCAACTTTCGCACCTTTTAAAAGAGGCTATATTTCAATGACAATTAATTTGGAGTTAATGCCTTTTCTAAGACACCGATACCTAAAGCCTTGGACAAATGTGATCTATGATAAACGTGATTTCGGTAACGAGCAGCGCTGACGTTGATCAATGGTCACGATTGTTATTTTTCTTAGGAAATAGAGGAAGGAAAATAAAAAGATTTGATCGCGGGTCCTCACTAAATAACGATGATGAAAAATTGTTTATTGTGAGATCACGTGTTTCTGTGTTATAAAAGAAATAAAAGGTACCTACCTCCTATAATCTATTATGCTTAATTTCTTGATAGTAAACAACACACAACTCACATTCTTGAATCTTGATAGTAAACATTTATCAAGAAGTATTGGTTTTTACTGCTTAATTAAAGTTTGACGATTTTGAAATTAAACAATTAGTTAAATACTATGAAAGCCTATAAACTAACCCAATAAATAGTAAATTTATTTATTGGACTTATCAAATTATTAATTTATCGAATTGATTTTATTATTTAAAATTTAAACACACCAACATCAATGTGTAAAAGGAAACCTCGTAATGACTGATTGAATTGGGATAGGTCGATTTTTACTGAATAGGTCAACGAGGAACTTCCAAATAGCAGAAGAGGACTTAAGGACGAAATACACGATCGGTCATTTGACGTAACTCCAAACGACTTAAATCAAATGGAGCGACACCAAACATTGTGCCCATTCAGGGTCAGTCCAATTTTCTGTCATTTAAGCGTTTGACCGGGTCGAGTGATGTTGACGTGAGCTCTGAGTTTCTACACACTATCAGTTGGCGCGATGTACTGACGTGACTCAACGACGCGATTTGAAATCCAGTGTTTGACATCAAGCCATCAGATTTTACTATTCACGATCAAATTTTGGCTTCACGTCAGTTCATTTGACGCGATGGACTGATCGTGTGTTTCGTTCATTATAAATTACTCATGATTTTGTCAATAAATAGTAAGTAATACTTATCATAAAAATTTCATATGTATTTAATCGCATACCTGTAGGGGTATATCTAAGTATAAAACGAAGCACAATGCAATAAGGTATTATAAAGAAGATATCTTTGTCGAAGTCAGCTGGACGCGGCGGCGCACCGTGGTTTTATAACAAATCATACCAAGATTTACGAGGTGCCTGCAACCGACCGTTGAGAACTTGTATCTTACAGTAACAACTACATAACCACTTAAGAGTTCATACTAAGTGTTCGTAGAAAATTTTCGATAATCAAACCTCCACACGGACTTACCATTTGTTACATGTTTTCTATTAGGTACCCTTCTATTAGATCACCTTGCATTTGCATCAGTGCTTGAATTTTTTTGTTTCAATTTACAATAGTTGTAAAACAACAGTTTATTCGAGGTTTCATCTACTGTAGAAAAATATTCAAGTAGGTAATAGTTCCCCGATTCTGTCAAGTGCTTTCAGTCGTGACTTAAAGTAACTACTTACAGCATTTCTCTTAATGAAGAGTAGAAGCGATGACAGTATTATGATGAACGATCGTTCGAGAATAGAAGCCAATTTCTGACATTTCATAAATGGAACACGCTGTATAATATTTGTACGGTGGATTCCAGAGTTATGATTAAAATAATAATTTGAGTTTAAAATAAATACAGTTCTTGGTAATATAATAATGTTATCTATTGGTAAAAATTGTAGCAAACTTTCGCATATCGACGATTTATTATTATGTTTATTGTAATTCTTCATGTATTATTTTTTCCTTTTTTTTGCATTTTTTCACAACCTTTTTTGAAAAAATATTAATCAAAAACTATCCGTACCTACTGGTCCAGGGGTTCTCGAGTTTTGCGTTTAACGACACATTTAGAGATTCATTTATTTAATTTTATTGCTGTGTCCATCACCAATAAAATTATCCCATGGAGTATTTTTTTTTAATTATTGCTTAAAGATGCTTTACTTAAAACTAAACTACATCATTTTACGAAGCAAGTAATGCTAATATATATTTGAATTTAAAGAGGGGTAATAAATGACACGTAAGCCATGTATTTATATTAAGAATTAACTCTCCACCACACGTTTAGTCACGTCCCATTGGTCGCGAAAGTAATAACATTGACAGATTATGCATACGTTGCCGCTCCGTCTACATAGTGTTGCCAACTCGATCTCATCTTATTTCCTTGGCATCGACGCCACGCAACGACTCTGATTTATTGCTCTGTACCAACCTACAAAAGCTTTTGAGTTAAATAGTTTTTTCTCCGTTTCAATATTTGGCAGCAAATTTTAATTCCATGTCTAAAAAATAAATTTTTAGAAGTTATCGTAGGTTTTCTGCTCCTTTTATGCGGTACGTGGAGTTGATTTGTGTTTCTACTTTTAGTTTTGAAAGTGTTTTTAAAATAACTTTCGTCTATATTGGCCTTATTTTTAATTATTGACAGGAATAATATTATTTTCCTACTCCAAATATTACCTAACTTTCTTTTAAAAACTAATACAAACCAATTATTTGCACTCAGTTAAACTTTATTTAAAATTGCATTTTAAACATTCGTTAATTGATACAGTATTCAGATTCATTAATAAAACACCTGCCTCGCCACGAGAATAGATTAGAGAGCATCGCCTCAAAACAATTTGACGGGAAATGACATCAGTTTAATGTTGATGACTGTACCTACTTCACGGACAATTAAAATTCAGTGCATTAATCCCATGTGTTGCCGATTGTACATTTATATCACATGTTCAGAAGTTACGGCATAGGTGTTAGGTTGAGTGTGAACCACCCAAAAATAGTGACAACATTTCAACCCTCACGTAGTCGGCGTAATGTAGGCACATAATAAAGTGTTACAGAAATAAATAGCTAAAAAAATAAAACTAGTCTGAGCACGTCGCTCGCATTAGTCGTGCCCAAAAATAAAATTAATCTGTGCGGTGTGAAAGTTCAGTATGGCGACAAACAAGCACGCATGCACAACGGTTTGCTTTTAAAAACTTCCGCGTAATTGGTCGTGTTCTTGAAAGATATGTGGGAATTTATACACGAAATGTTTCCATCTTAATTTATACATTGGACATTTTTAAATGTTTCAAAGATAGTAGATAGGTATGGGTAAAAGACATACTACTCTAATCATACATACTCTAATTTAATGTACTGTATACATACTCTAATCGACTTGATACATTTTTGAGGAAGCTTCCGCTTTTAAGAGATATTTTTATTTTTCATTTTAACACAATTTTAAGATAGAGCAATTCTAACAATTAGGTACTTTGTGTTAAATTAGGTCATGTTTTTGATCGGACCAATTGGAAAATTATGGGGTAGGTCTATGTCCAGCAGTAAGTAGACTTTATATTATATGTATCATTGTCGTGAAGTTTCAAAATTTTGACAGTGTTTTGAAGAATATATATACTACCAAACTGTGCAGTAGTTCAATTTATAAATTTTAATTTAATCCGAATATTTAAATTTCATTTTCATTACATTTATAAATATCATTTTTATATTAATATTTTTAAGCCACAAACGCTGCATACCTATTATGTATATTTTACAATCATAACGAATTGTAATATGGCTTTTATTTTCAATATTCATGTCGTTCCGAGGCAAATGTTTGAAATAACTTTTTATAGCGATTTTTTTCCATTCTGTCATGTTTTGCTAAATTTACGCCCGGCTTAAAGCGTCCAAAATTTTGGCTTCACCGTCGCAAAATCCTGATATATATGTTCAAGCGGGGAGGACTGGGGAGTGAGAGGATTCCGGCCGAAAAACTCCTTTATAGGGTATACAGGAGTTTTTTTGGCCGCGATATTAAATATCACTTTCTAAGCACTTACATATGTACATATCAGTTCCTTTTCCGATTCGTTTTCAAAAACTAATAGCTTTTTCACGCGACTTCATCCGCGCCTACTTTATCTGAATTATAAAATTAACGAAAATAAAAAGTAGTAGGAACAGTTTAATTTTTTGACTATTTATTAGTATTTTTGAAATTAATGTTGTAATTTTGAATCCTACTGAAAGCCCATATTATAGTTACCTAAAAAAAGAACCCGTTTAAACATTAGGTCACAGCCATAAAACGTACAGTGACCAAACTTGGCTAATATTTGAGAGTCGAGTTCTTTATTTCTGTAGATTATCTTTGACTTATATATTATGTTTATTATATCGTAAGTGCTTTGAATAATTAAATACATACTTTCAAAAATAATAGTCAGGTAGGTACTAGTAAATAAAAAGAATGCGGTGATTAGATGTTGACATGAGCTGTAATCCGGTTAGTAGGTCTGCCCATATTACTTGTGCACTTTACTCTTATTATTTTCCTATTGTTCAAATTTTACTATAAATAGAATACCTATATACATCCAGGAACTTCATTATATAAGTTTTTGGATATACAGTCATATATTTTATATCTACATACTTAAATTAAACTGATGCCTCATACATTTTATTTGGTAAAAATACCAAATAAAATGAGATTTAAATGATATATGTACTTAATTTTATTATAGTTACAGATAATGTCACACATTTTTTTTTCATAGGTAAAAATAAAAATAAATAAAATAAATACATCTCATATTGGGGAGAAGATTAGCAGCAATGAAATATACGATATATATAGGCTGATATAACTCTATAGCAGTTTTATATTTTGTTTAACATACTTACTGACAGTTCTTTGTACTGTGTGCGAATAATGGCGTTCACTTTGATAGCAACACACGTCAGAGCTGAATCCACAAACGTCGGGGAGGGGATGCGATAGATGTGTTCTCCATTCAGGTACAGGCAGGGAGGGTGTCAGCTACCCCCGCCAAATCGCATTATAAAAATGGAGCCTCTATTTCGGTGTTCGTACCCCAATTATAATCATACCTGGCAGATGTTCCACTTTTTAATAATAGTTAGCTTGTAATAAAAACATACTAATACAAAGAACATGGAAGGGATTTTTGAGTTATCTAAATTTGATGTTTTTTTTTAATTTTTTACTTTGTTAGGGTGCACTTTCTTGATGTTAATTTTTTATACCTACTGATAATAAATATTTGTTAAAAGTTTTAGAAAATCTGTACTGAATACAGATTTATTTACTTTTTAGTAAATAGTAGGTAGTAGTGTTACTTTATTAAAAAAAAAAAAACAAGAATATAATAAGAAAATTTATAAATTATTTTAAGATGTCTCAAAAATAATGTAAAACCTTTATTTATGGGGAGGAGAATCTAAGACAATTTGCCTTCTCACCCCTCTTTTAAGCCCAACTATGTGTCATTCTTATTGTCGACTAAATCTCGAATATACAACTGAGATTAAAACTGTTGAAAGAAAGGGTATTTATTGCTACGCACATTTTCCAATAAAGGACTAGCTTTCTGGAAGTAGTAACTATAAGTTTGAAGATTTTGACGATACCTATTTATTCAATACCTATCTACTAGCTTTTGCTCGCATCTTTGTACGCTTATTTTTAGAAATTATAGCTAAGTATGTATGTTTTTCTGATACATTTAAATCACTAGTTTTTGCGTGAAAGGGTCACAAACATAGATTTCTTCTAACAAATTTTCGAATTTATAATATTATAATAGCTTTTTATGGCTATTATATAGCTTTTCTATAGGTAATGCTTTTATAAAATTTTCTTTCCTATGGCGCTTACCTACTAATATAGTTATTTATAGGTAAATTATACCTTCAAGTAATTTAAAAATATATATCTTTTATCTGACATAGACAACTACCATATGTACCTACGTAGCTACGTCTTAAAATTAGTAAGAAACCTAGTCATTTGCGAAGTTATGCAAGCAGATCGATATTCATTATTTCCACGGTAGAATACTTTCAACCCTTATCAAGGGAAGACGCCCGTTTTTTCTCGGTTTTCCCAAATAATTTATTTAGCGGCCCGCCGTCAATTTATCTCGGTGGGAGCTAATTTCGCGTTGGCCCGGCGGTGGCTGGCTGGCGCATGCTGTAATTCAACAAATTGCGCGTCCTACACGATTTATAGCCGCTCGCACTTGACGGAGCGCCCGGCTCCCTTCTTCCATTGTTCTTCACGCTGCGTTCATACTGGACTCTCTGGAAATAGAATAGAGCAACAGAAATTAGCTGCGTCGCCAAAAAGGTCGATGGCCTTACTTAAATGATATATTTGTAACATTAATACATGTGAGAACCAACTTTACATACTGAAGTTTAAATTTCTAATACAACTAATTTCGAAATTATAATTATTAATATTATTTCGAAATTAAAATGAAGTTGAAAATGATATCGATACTTTTTTAACTCAATCAAACTATGTAGACTCGCTGGTAATCAATCAATCATTGATTTTATATTGTACTAGTAAAATAGGATATCATTATATAATATAGCTCGTTAGTATGTTACCGCCCTTATCTCTTTGTAGTGGTAACACATAATCGTATCAATTATTCGGTTGGCGTCCTTCTTCTTTATTACTTACCCGAGCTGGAAGGTAACGCTTTTTGTAACTGATCTTACTGGAGAAAGTGTTTAGGCACTTGCAATAAATTGTTAGTAACTACTTACTAACTTATTATAAAAATCATAGACAATTTTTTTTTCAAAATTGACCCAAAATAAACATAGCTTAAAATGTGTTATGTCCTGTAGGTACATAAACTATTACCTATAAAGGCTTTTATCGCAGACTTACCAAGTTCCTTATAAATCTGAAATATATTGTTTCGTTTTGTTACAAGTAAAAAGGTTGCAATATGGTTGCAATACATATGAAAAATTGCTGAGTTTAATTTTAAAATAAGCCTGCGTAAGGCGAAGAATAAGGCCAATAAAACAATTACGTGCCAACGTGGCAACGTTACAATATAGTTGCTTTGCGTACGCGAACTAAGGCGAGGCAAGAGATACTGTTCCTTTCCGCTGACTGCGCATTGCCAGACTGTCGTCCCGCTCGCGCCCGCGGGAAGGGCCACATCAGCAATGATATATCTATACAGAGTTGTTATTACCAAATAAAAAAAAAGATTCAGATACGTATTTCAGAAGTTTACGCTGATAGTTAACAAAATAAAATTTTAATTTAGATTTATTCTAATACCCATTTTTTTAATTGCAAAGTCAATAATAACTGCCAGAATTGAGAAACCTTAGTACTATAAAATGTTTGTACGAGTGTTTTTACTTTAAATCTTTATAAATAATTTAATTACC
Organism: Synanthedon vespiformis; assembly: GCA_918317495.1. NCBI lineage: Eukaryota > Metazoa > Arthropoda > Insecta > Lepidoptera > Sesiidae > Synanthedon > Synanthedon vespiformis. The sequence goes on along the minus strand of OU906954.1, from coordinate 4,108,081 downwards.
TATGTTGATTACTTGTGATTAACTTAGTATACAAATCAATTAAATACCTAAAATATTCTGACATCCGTTAAAATTCGTGGTATTTAGAAGACTTTTTACAGTAAAACAAACACCTCTATCAGTGATTAATGTAATTCCAACTTATTTCGAAGGTTAGTTAATGGTTTTCCAATGACATGCCCAAAAAGGTATGTTTTTATGTTCAAAATTATCAAGAAACACAGTATATTAGTTCATTTGCGGCATTCAAGAGACCTAATAGGTAATAATGTTACATTTGTTATTCAAATCAATATTAAGGTACTAAGAGTATTGAATATACTTTTGTAATATATTTGTATTGAATAGTAATAATTGTGCCATTGTTTCTATTCTGTCACACTTTTATAGTTATTGTCACATTTCACTACACTCTATGTGATATCCCTCGTCTTTGTAAATCAGCATATGCAAAGTGGTATAGCAATAAATCTCGCAGCTCTTGCTCGTTCTCGCATCATGTTACATCTTAATTTTCAGAGCCGGCTCGACGGAGCCTGCCTGCCAGAGATATGGCCTTTTATCAAATACGCATTACGCTAGAAATTAACTGAAAAAAAAAATCGCCTTTCCGTGAGCGTAAGCGATAAATAATGAAAAGCTGTTAGAATGTTGAGTTTGTTTTAACATACCCATGGGGGCTCGTGTAAAATTATTTGCATTTTAAGTCGGTCCTTGTTTATGTTACGTATCACTGTGCGTTAGGTTACAAAATATTTCCACTTTAACTTTATTAAAACATGTGTTACTCATTGAAATCGTGGAAGTAATGCTTTTAAACGAAAATTTCATTGCAATATTTTATGAGATCACACATACGTTATATTCAAACACAGTTTACCTAATCTACGCTTAAAGCATCACTTTTCACGCTCTCAGCCTTTTTAATTTTGCATTGGCATTTTCATTAATTTCGCTTTTCTTTTTGTTTCAGGTCGCCATCGCGTTAAGGTTATGCTTTGGTAGGTGTTAGGTCGTATCACCATACACAATCACCAAGAAATAAATACTGTGTTTCTGTTCCACATTGCCTCACATAATATTCAAAACAATGATTAATTTTCACATTGAATGTAAATTTATAATAAATAGATTCATCAAAACCATTTTATGTCATTGCGCAACTCGTTGGCAGTTATCTGTAGGCGAGGAGGGGTGTGAAATGGAAACATCTGCTGGCTGATTGACGTCACAGCTCCTCGAAACAGTTGCGGTTCACTTGATCTTATTAGTTAGTAAAATAGCTCGATAATTTTGTAACTCACTCTCAGATGGCCACAACATTATCAATAGATAAAAACAAGGCAACAGCAAAAACACACTTTTATCCTACTGCTTAACGCGGCTATAATTATCGCTGCTGTGTAGAGAAGATCACGAAAAGAGATCGCAAAGAATATCAGCGCCTATAATCCGATAAAGATTTGAGTTTGATAATAGATAGATAAGTCCACAAGTCAAGGCGTGAAAAAGTAACATGCAGACAGACACACAGGAGTTACTTTCACTTTTATAATATTTAGTATGGAAAAAATGGATCCACTGATCTCTAATAAAGCTTTGGATGGGTTATCCCATACAAATTACAGATACTTTCGTGTACCATTTTGAAGCGCCGCCGCGCCGTACGAAAGTACCGGAACTAATTTCGACGTTTGCGTATTTTAAATCCATAGATGAGTAAATAGTGTCTGCTTTATTCACGTTTTATTCTATTTGTTGATGTCTTAGGGACTATTTTTGTTATTTGTGTCCGCTTGAGTTTTGAAACATGAAGAAATGTGTATTCTGTAAATATCCCTATCATGCGGACATCACTAGTTTTAGTTCCATGTACTTACACTCCATAGCCTACAGCGCCAAAATGGCGATTTTCAAATAGACATAAAAATAATTTGACAGCAACCTATCCAGTGCTTTATTACACATCAGTGAATGGATCTCAACTCTCCGTTTCACCGGATCCAAGGAGCTGCCAACGACTTGCGCTTGGCTTATTAAAAAGTTGACGTCACAAAATCAAGATGTCAAAGTATTTGGAATGAATTTTGGTGCCAGCCCACGCGAACGCTTAGGCAATCGACTGCCAGAGATTTATTGTCAAAATTTCCCGTTAGTAACGCTCACCGAGCACACTCCGCGTATCACTATTTCACAAATAAAAGAACCAGTCTCGATATCATCGTCGACTATAAATTATATGTGCTCGGATGAAAAATACGCGGTTTGGTGTCCCGCTTATTTATCGCTTAGCTTCACTTATGTACCTATGCATAATATATGTTATGCTAATGCCTCGGCGGTTATTGAATGGACGCTTTAATTAATATTATTTGACTACTGAGGCACGCGATTGAATATTTACTTTAAAAAATAAATGCATGTACAAAAGGGTTTTCAGTTTATCAGTATCAGATGGATGATCTGTTATCGTGTACCATCGGAACAGTGGCTGTTCCAACGCTAGGAATAGGTCGGGTTCCCGCGTTGTTCCGTTCCGTGATATATTGTTCCGCATCTCCCTGTATAAATCTTGAACGCCTGCTGAGGTACACGGGACACGGCCAACGCACCGCAGCTCCGAGCTTCAAATGGAATTGTGTTTTTATTTATCGTGCGAATCGTGCTAGACTATCGCTCACTAGATATCACACTTTATCTGCCAAAACACCACTAAAATCGATGCGCGCTTGGCTTATTCATATTTACGCAATACAATAAACCAAATTCAAAATTATTGTCAAATTCGCATATTACTTTTAATGTTACATTCATGTACCGTTACGAGATTAGAATAATAAATGCATAGAAATTATTACTTATATTTAATCTTTAAAAAATAAAGAGCTAGGGGGGGCCGTCTCTGCACAGTTAACCAGTGATAAGAGTAGAGCTTGTTAAAATACTTTTCTGGCCCGTATAGGGAAGCGTTCGCAAGGAAAACTGACTGTTGAAGTTTTTCTTGCAAAAGAAAAATCCCCGGCATACTTATTTCTATATTCTTGCAAAAAAGTGTAGGTATAGATAAGTTAAGTTATTTATAAAGATGACAACTTAAATGAAATAAACTTACACAATTTAAGCAAAAGAGCTTTTTGTCGTATACACCAGTAAAAGAAAGTGTATATCTATGCATTTATAATTCTATATTAATTTGGGGTCAGTGGGCTAGTTTAAATAATATGTAATGTAAATTATAATAGTATAATAGTAATAACTATTAGATTAGAAACTGAAATCTGATGTACAACATTTGTATACGTTCATAGCCAGATAATGATTCAGCTTATGGGACAATTTGTGGTGACGTTATGTTTGTAATTAAAGCGGTGAAGTTACAACTGAAGTAAATTAATTTATCACTTTTTGTATAATATGTCATCTATTTTATTCAGAACTAAAATGAAGTTATTAGTATTATACAGAACTACATAATACTATAGAATTGGTAAATCAAAGTTTTACAGACGTTTTTATCAATCAAATTAACTAATTTAAACTGATCCAATACTAATAAAGTGTGAAAACGACATAGTAGGTATATATAAACCTAAGAACCTAAGAATAATCTATGGAATGATATAATATATAATACTATTAGCATGTACTTACAATGTTAATAAGTAAAATGTTACGATATTTACTATAGGTGTATGGGAATTTGGTTAAACTCGTTCTCATATTAAATGAGTAATCATATCCACTAATTCTATAAGTATTAGGATGTTCTGTGTAAGTAAATCTATCGAAATCTTATAACAACAATTAATCATGTTAACGGATATAATAAAAAAGAAAAAGAAAATTATTAGGTATTGAAATTTAAAATTTAAAATTATTGGTTTTATATAAAAAATTATGCTCCACAGCATAATGTCATTTTTGTTTACAAAGTATGTACAGTCAGCTTGAAAAGACTTTAATTTGTTTTTATATATATATTTTTTTAATTAGTCAATAGCGCAATATTGGTGTGCAATGTTAGTAAAATCATTAATTATTTAGTTTGCTTAATATGAAATATGGTTTAAAAAATAGTTTAAATATTTTTTGTTATTAATATTAAATTATGATTATTTGTTTGATTTTGTTGAATCTAATTTTGTTTCGTATCCAAGTATTACAATTGCAATATCTTTGTCGATGGCACCATTGCTTATAATATTTGTACTGTGGTATAGGTACAGAGTTTTTCTGAGACGGAGAATTCATTGATGTATAGGTACGAAGCAATAACTTTTAAAAGTATTCAAAGCTTATTTCTTTATTTTATGTCCTAGAACTTCTATAAACACACAAAGCTGACTGTATACATATCTCTATTCAAAAAAAAACAATGTTTAGATATTTGATTATAAAAATAGTAATGTTCATAACATTATTTCACTTATTTATTCACTTTATTTATTGGCTTTGATTTTACTTAGTCAAACTATGTAATAAATACTTCATAATTTTATTTCATGTACATATAAAAAAATCAGTAATTATTTTTTTCAGTGTCATTGTTTCGATATTAGTAAAGCTTCACATAGCAAACCTGAAATACGTAACTGCGAAGGCTTTAGTACGAGAAATTATTCCATTTATTAGTCAATAGTGTAACTTATTCTTAGTTAAAAAATAGTCAGTTAAAATGACAACAATCAAAACTAGTTGTGCCCAGTATACGATTTTAAATAATAAATAAAATAATTGATAATTTATTTTAAGATATGACTAGTGTGTAATATTTTTGGATTCCTATAAAAAATATACGTAATTTTTGTCTCCTGTATAATAGTTCGATTTGCAATGAAAATATTGATTGATATTCTTTCGGTAATTAAATCGGTATTGTATAAAGTGCCAAATTAATTTTGTATTAGTTATGTACATTTGAAAACTTTTTATATTTTTTATTTTGCATAAAATTTATATTAATATTTAATAATAATAATGCAATATTTTAGTGTTATGTTATTTTGGATTTTATCAATTCAATCGAAAGGATAATCATCATATTTTCTTTTGTCATTTTGTTAAAATAACATATATGTTGTAAATATAATATAGTTCTCTATTTATATAGCTTTTTAGTAGATAGTTTAGCGGTTCGAGTATAATTTGCAATTCTGATAGTAGGACACTTGTTTTAAAATCACTTTTTTTATTTTATTAAACGAAATGTTTATTTATTGAAATTGAAAACGTGCTCACGAATGTTATACGTAAATTTTGTCCTTAATGAAGCATTTTGTCATACGTAAATAATAGGTAGGCCCAATTTATTGTAATGTAACATAATTAATTATTATTAATTACCTAGTTATAAAGCGAAGAGGAATACTTTAAAACTCGAGGGACTCTAGCGTAGAACAAAAAAACCATTTCAATGTTTGTGTTTCATGATTGTAATTGTGTGAAAAAGTTGTGTAATATTTACCTATCTGTATCTATTATACTAAAGAAAAAAAAGGTTATTTGATTTTGTACAATATCGGCCATAGTGCGAGATGGATCTGCATTCAATAAAATTCTGTTACAGCATGTTTGACTTTTATTATTTATCCACACCTTTAATCTTTCACTTTTGAAGAAAATTTTTAAGAAACTTTGAAAAGCTTCTGCCATATGAGCTTGAGTAGACATACAGACTGTTAAGTAGACATACAAAAGTTACTGTACATTTAATATGGTTTTCACTAATGGAAAGAACAATTATTAACTAGGACCGTTGTGTATATAATACGCAGAAAATAATCGCATAGGTATATATATACAAATACATATACGATGCCGGGGGGCGCGTGTATTGTAATCGATAAAGGTAGGCGTATCCAACGATAAGAAACGTAGAAGTCTGCGAAATTGTTAGAATAAATATTAGAAGGATAAATATATTGTTGTGTGTATTGTGAAGAGTAGTCGTGATGTCGTGCCAAAGCGGAAGTTTGTACGGAGAGACGACGACTGGGGCGGACTTCGATTTTCTGATACCAACTTTTATTTTGTATAACATACCTACCTACTTTTCCTCTCCTTTACAAATTCATGGTATGTACAAAGCTATTGGTAAAACATATGAAAATATCTCGAAACCCAATGCTTAATGCTTAATTTATAGAGCATAAATCAGTTAGATACTAGTATGTATGTACTTACAAGATTTATAAAACTTATAGATTGCAAGTAAGTTCTATAATGAACTCCAATAAATATTTTTAAATAGGTAAGCTAATAAATGAAGTATTTCTATGAAGTAAATTTTGATATTTTCTCTTAAAAAAACTACTAACTTATTACTTTCTAAAAACAGCTATAACAGCTAAATATAACAGCTGTCAGTTTGCTAACTACATAAGTCATAAAAAAGGATTTAGGTACTTACTAAACAAAGTGTCAGTTTAGGATTTCTAATGATTCCTATAATGAGGTTCCAAACGACCTTAGCTACTTCAGTGATATTAAGTCAGCTCCCAATATTGACCTTAACTGAAAACTTAATATTCATTCAGTAAGTAGTTACTGAATACGTAACAATTGCCTTAAGTGGTTATATTTGGTTATAATTTTTCCTTAGTGCGCCACAGCTGTACGCTCGGAGCAGGCGTCTATTCCGGTAACCGAGGATTTCCATTATTTATAACTCAAGAAAGTAAGCTCCATTTTTTATAAAACACGTAAATTTGGAGCGGTCCGTCAGTAGGGCCTGCATAAATCGCTGCGTATTCGGCGGATTACCGCAAGAGTAATGACTCGAGTCCACCTGGTGAGGGACGCCCATTATTTAGACATTTGCTCGTGCGTTCACTATTACCTACCATGTCCCTCCTACCTATGGCTAAGATTATACATTATGTAGGTACCTACATAGAACACTCACGCATATTACACCTACCTAAGTATATCAAAATACATTTATTTTCCAAGATAAAAAGTATATCCAGGTAGTAAATTATCTGCGTGCCAAATTTCATCCAAATCCGTATCTGAGATTACACAAGACAAACAAGCATACAAAAATTCAAAAAGTTATTAGGTATACTTTGAAGTATACTAAACTAATATTTAGCTAACTAAAAATATACCCAACTAACTGTTTAAACTGAATTAAGATTAAAAGAGTATATTAAAATTAATTAAAACTTTCTACTCTGATGACCGTTGCTGGCAAATAAACTTGACTTACTTGTTGGCTTTAATAAATTTTCAAGTAACAAAATCCTTTCAAAAATTAATCCGCCAAGAGTTATTTTACGCAGAATTAAGGCTGGCATGAAATACTTATAATTAACGTTCTAATTAGCAACGTGAGACTGCACACTTTATTAGAAGGCTCTCAGGGGTTCGTGACGACACGATGCTTTGATATCGGATTTTGGTACTAGTCTTAATTAGGCATTTTCATGTTGCACAGATTATGCCTAGGTACTTACTTAAAAGTTTTTAAATTGTGATAAGATAAAATATAGTCACTAGGTGAACGATCACCGGTTGATGGGACCACCACCACGTAGTGTACTATGTATACTTGTTCAATATAGTTTAGGTATTATTTCAATCTTATTACTTAGTATTGCTTTTTATCCTGGAATAATGTTAGGAATAGTTATTTTTAAGTACGTAAAATACGAACTGAATTTTAATAAATTATTTTAATACCAATATAACTCTAATTTTACAGTTGGCTAACACATAGCTACTTTCCTCCAGAGAGGTCTGTTATACTATGTGTGTGTGTGTCAAGCAGTGTAGGTACAGTTAAATGTACCTATGTCATTTATTAATTGTTTATTTCTAATTTATTGCAAGTGCTGTCTATTAAGTTAGGTAATACTAAACTTAACAATACAAAAATGAAAAATAATTATATAATTATAGAGAATGGCAAATATTTGCGATATTTAATCATTTTCAGCATTTGATCTCTTTGAGTAGTCTTTGAGTACCCAGGTTTGAAATAATAAAATTACATTTTGTACTCTATTATAAACAATAAATAACCCCTAACGTGTGTCATACAACAATTTGCTATGCGGCAAAACCTGTGCACATACAAAGCTATCTATCTTGCGTGCGCGCACCCATATTTTGCAGCCTGCGGACATATTGAGTTATCTTAATTAGTAAGGAGTCGAACCAACCACCCATGCGCTGTTCCACTACAGGAACTGTTGTATATTTTGTATCTACAAATAGATAAATAGTGATTTATAATCCCGAAATTATTCATAAATTATTATATTTACCTTATTTGTTAGATTTTTTGTCGGTTTTAGCTGTAGTACTTAAAAAAGGCAGGCGTATACGACGAACTTTATACAGAAGACAAGACTTCAATTAAAAATAAGTAATTGACTTAGGTGTATGTGCAAAAAGCTTATTTTTGCAAAAATATATACTAATTTATTCCTTAAACAAATTCTATGAAAGTAGCTTCTACCTATAGTTAATTATAGACTTATTCTGGGTCCATTCTAGTAATCAAGTTTTAAGAATAAATTCTGATAAACTAAAAGAGCATTAAAGAGCATCATTTGGTTAATTTACATTAACCAAATGATGATTAAAATTAAATGATTTAAATTTAAGTTAATTTACAGAAATTAACTTGCGTTTTTCATTTTTTTTATTTTATCATCCCGTGTTAGTTAAGAGTTTCGTTCTAATAAATAAAATCAAAGTCAAATTATCATTCGATGGTAATTAAGTATGTCTGTCGCTTACATAATTTATTTTTTTAAACTTTTTGTTTTATCTTATGTCAATTACCTACAATTTTTAATTAAATTTAAATAAAAAGTCAAAACTTATGCATGTTTATACGCGATACAGGATACCTGGAATGCAGAGGATTCAGATGTTAAAATTCTATCGAAGCTAAGCATGTCGGGGAAAGCCGCCGGAGTGTACAATGTTACAAATATGAAGTTTGAACATAAATCGTCGTGTCTGCAATATCAGGCAACTCCCGCGCAGACATGGTCGGTCGTGCGCGCAGATAAGATAAACGCGAAGTACGCGTGCGCGGTGCCCCGCCGCGCCCGCTAATTAACTCTTTAGCTTTTCCATACATTTCACTACTCTATTGTATGCCTCTTATTTTTATAGGTAAGTAATATTGTCAATGCCTCTAATAGTGGATAAATGGTACAATGAAATTCAAACATTTAAAACAGGACCACATTATCGCCTGTATACCCACGATTCTGATACCAGCAACGTGGGAGAAAGTCTGACAACTCTTGAGAGTGTGACAAATTGCTTGTCATACCGGCCGCGAATATAAAATTATTATCAAGTATAATAATTATATAATTATTTTTTTCTTTTTGTTTGAGGTTTGCGATTTCGCTAATACATTAACGAATTTCTAAAAGTAACTAATAAACCCTAAGTTTTGAAGTATTTTAGGGTTTTTGTAAGAAAAGCCTTCCATTTTTTAATCTGTTCGTTTAACTCCGAGAACTTACAATAATTTTCTATGCAATTTATCAAATTAATTCGATCATTATTAAGTTTATCATTATCATTAGAACGCAAATTAGCGTTCTTTTTGTTAATTTGTGCATAAAAAATTGTGTTCGGTCTTAGCTTAGTCCCTGTCTTAAAATGGTTTGCGTATACCATTTTTTACTTTCAATAAGTGTAACTTTTTTTATGCAATTCACAACTATTCAATGCACAGGTAAGGATCATAATAATTATTGTAAGCGTGCAATGGACAAAAACTTGAAATCTCTTGTTTATATTGTACAATAACAGGGTAACCGCATCACTATGCAGATAGCGAGTAGACAAAGCTGTCTCTGCCGGACTGTCATAAATGGATGATTTACGCAATTACCTTGCAAAGACTGCGATAAATTTATTGTTCACTTCACTACACAACTTGCCAACTCAAATAACTAACGAGAACAAGTGTGTTGTTCAACATTAAACACTATTTCGACGTCATTAAATCACATTATTTAATGAAACGCACGCAAATCTATTTTTGTTGAAATGTGAGACCAAGTAAATTATTCGCAGATATTGTATCAAGTTTTACCACCCGCTTACCTGTGACGCAAAGAAATTCTTCATACTTTTGCGAATGGTTTAAAAAAAATGAAAACTGTGAGCTTTTTAATATTTAAAATAGATGGACGTTTTCAAATTATTATAAAATTGAAAATTATAATGCAATAGTATTTTAGGTAGGTAATACCTCTACTTAAAATGTCACATTTTATTTACAATTTAATATAATTCCTTATATATTTTTAAGTGCGGTTAGCAATAATAACCGTTAGCAACTGGCCGAATAATAATAAAACATAATAATAATATTTTTTTTAACAAAAACACTAAAGATTGTCAATAACTAGGTACTAAACCTAATAAATGTATTAGGGTAACAAATATAGGACAAAAAGCTATTGTATTCTATCTTCCTTTATCTATTTATAAATACAAATATTAGTAAAGATAATAGGTATTTAAAGCAAATAACGTATTTTAATAAAAAATACTAGAAGTGAATTATTATAAATCTAATGTATAATAGAAAATATAATTATGTATTTATATTTGGTATGTAGTATGTATAATAGGTATCAATCAATACTTAATAATAAATCTGTTAGTGCAGACATTTAGACATTTAGACATACAGGACACAGGCGAGGCTACTTTTTTTATTTTTCAACGCGGACGAAGTCGCGGGCGCCAGCTAGTTTTTAATAAATGTCCAACAACAACCACGTGTTAATGTAGTCAATCTGATAAATTGGAATATTGCCCGTCGTTTTACTAGTGTTTAAAATTCCATACATCAATATTCGATAAAGATCTACATGTCGTGTTGGGGACTGCGCATGAGCATTCGTATAGACTTCAAACCAAACTAAATGTTCTGTCAATCATCGATCTTCCAGCTTATAGCTGCTGAATTTTAACAAGCTTTTTTATTTGTTCTCTACTTTCGTTGAATATTAAGTATTTGTCGCAACAGGCATCACCCGTATCGCACCACAGGATCTAGTTAGCTGGCAAGATTAATTTGCTTTTATATTTATTTCTATGTTTCTATCACAAAATATTATTATATACTCTAAAGGAGTTAAATTATTTAACTTAATTAATTAAATTGGTTCCAAATATTAGAGTAAATTCGGTTTAATTGAAATGTAAACGTAAATTACTTCTTATTTGAACCAATTGAGAAAACACATCATATATCCCAACTATATTTACTTTCAATAATAGAATTCGCCAAACGCCAGTTTTCACAGATTCATGAATTTGAATGATGAGAAAGGTATTGGTGTTGCAGTTCCATTTTATTTTTATAACATTGATTCATAATTCATAAATTTTTGACTTTTTTATAAGACATAAGGTAATTGTTTGCTATGTATAAAAATAAATATGTGTAGGCAATCAGGCAGGTACATTATAGCTCAGTGTAAATAAATAGGGAGTTTGAACTCATGAGCTAACGTTAACGGATTTTTTCCCGAGTAAAACCCAACAAGACGTTGGCAGTTTTCAGAAAACACCAAGCCAGTTTAGAATCGACAGGTCAACACCAAATACAGGTTTTGCAACTTTGTCTGTAATTGCGCCTTTCATCATAAATTAAACAGAAAAAACATAAATGAAAAAAAGAAAGGTTAGAATATCTTTATTTTGTAATAACGGGAACTATGTTTTTTTAAATTAAGAATTACTTCTTTTCGTTCGGGATTTTATTTAATTTTTACGTGCTATTTGGTCTTTTCAACTAAACTGCGGTAGGCAACAGCGAATGTATTTAGTACTTCGATTCACGTTTGCATTGACACTCTTATCGACTATTAATTTCCTCGATCCAGCGCCTCTTATGACGTCATCTTGCTATTTATGATTTCCAATAAACGTTTTTGACATGCAGATTGTGAAGGAAATCAGGAGTGTGCCAATAATAAGCAAGGTCACATAATTTTGTCGAATATAATCTGTATTGCAAAGGGAAAAGTTCTTAAATCCTAGTTCCAAAAACATAGACATTTCGTTTATCTAAACAAAATATTATTTATTAGATTTTAATGTAAATCGAGAAACATATAGTCAATGAACAATACCCAGACCTGGCATTACGGACCGAACTCACCACATAAGCCTTAATTAAATAAAATTGAAATGAAAATGCCAAATGGATTTTACGTGCTCCCATTAATGGTTTGTTCCGTATTATTTTCGGACATTCATTATTGTGTGTGTAATGCGTATGATCGTTATTCATGTGCTGTTTAATAAGCTGCTTTAAAAACAACATGTGTATTCATTTATAGAAGCAGGTATGTTAAACTAGTACTAGTAAATTTAGCTGTTGTATGCTGAAACCAAGTTTATACTTCAGTAAAAGTAGGTACTTTATTTACCTTATAAATAATAAGCCCACTATCTTGATAAGATAAATGATAAGCAATGAAGAGGGGGCAGTGGAACTGGCTCTAGAACCTCTTTCTTCTTAATCATTGATTAAGGGCTGGTTAATGCGACCAATAAGGCTTTCCAGTTTGTCTCTGCACAATGCAGTGCTCTTTGAAAGTTGATACTTGGTGACCAATAATAAGATTCCTAACTAGGTTCCTATTATTCCTCAACTAGGTACCGTCAAGGGGTTTATCAGTCCGCCTGCAATCTTTTACTAAAAAAATGTTAGATACAAATTACAAATGTCATAACATAGGGGGCAATTGAATTCAATTGAACAAGACAGTATCAGGTATACCATGTTGCCATTACAAATATTAACAAGAATAATTTATCCCATAACACATTATTTAACAAATACGAACTAATGGGTCAAAAAATTGCATAAAACAACCTTTATTTCTATCAAATGGACTTTTAAACAGTTGTAGACAAGTTCAATAGGTATATTATTGAAATGAGTAGCTGCACTGGAATTGTGTGTCACGAAGAATTGATAAATGGTTACAAAATTAAGTACAAACGTCTTGAATTATCAATGAAGCTGCTTGTAATATTCTTAAAATATTCGTAGTTTGTAACGACATGTTGATAAATTACTTTACAATTGTACAGTAATCAAATGTCACGTATCTTTATTTTTTGACTAGACAAATGGCAAAATAAGACAATAAGAAGCCATTCTATTCTTTTAGTATACGTATTTTGTATATTTTATGTTCACTCGCAGTTATGTTAATATAACTAGGATATTGTGTGTTTAATATACTATGGTGTACTCACATGTTAAATTTAATGATTATAATAATATAAAGTATAATAAATATCTTGATTATCAATCCACCTTTTATTGTATAATATTACCTTGTGTATATCGCATTCTTTTTTCGAATTTTTTGAATTTCTGTTTACCTCTATTTTTTATTACCAGTTTTTTTTCCTATTTGTGATAAGGTTTTAATCCGTCAGACATTTTTTCTTTCATTGTACTATTTTCTACTATGGGATTTTGGCATGTTGCAAAATTTTTGTTCTAAGTTTAGTTTAGCTTTAGCTGTAGCTCTGCCCCTGTTAAGCAACTATACGTGACTATAGATGGTATTGAGGTATCAAAAGAGTTTCTTATAGTATCCAAGCAGGAAGTATACAGACGCATAGTTAACGTATCGAATGGATATAGAAAGCTTTTTTCTCATTTCAGAGCTTTTCTTTTGCTTGCGTACCTAATACTAACATTTGTAATTTAATTGCCTATGTTTCCTGCTAATAAATGTGTGTTAATTTATAGTAAGACGTTTCGAAACAAACATGTTTTATCACAACTCTTGCACAACTCTCATGGCGTTACAGCGTAACGTAGAATAAAACCATTAAATTTTAATACCGAATTACGCTTTAAGTTGTTTACGGACCAATGTTTGTACGGGCTGACAACGTCCCGGGAACATTTGTTAGGGGACTGCCGCGTAAATTTTTACGCGAAAAACACAGCAATGCGGTACATTTAAAAAAAAAAAGAGATGAGAATAAACAGACGACGGCAGCGGCGAGAGGAGCGCTCGAATTTTGAATACAAATGTAAATTAGTATCTCCACTAATTACCTTGGTAGACACGTCCAGGGCTATGCGTCTTCTCGGCTTACTGGGAACGTTCATTTTTTTTAAACCCAGCCAAATTGTTCGGGCTATTTTTCTCATTAGTCCAGAATCAAGTGTAATTTAAAAGAAATATCTACAAGAAAATGGTAAATTATAATTAAACAAGCAAAGAGGCGGCGGTTGATATTAATTGAACTGGAGACTTCTAAAATTTTGTGTCCTTCAATTTAAGCAGTGTAAACCTACTATACCTTCATTGATGAAGTGAAAAGCTTGAACTTACACAATAGATTAAATAAATTCTACGAGGTGTCGATCGGAAAAGAGCTGCTAAATAACAATTAAAAATGATGTATTAGAATCTCAGTAAACTGTATCAAAATATATGAATTTTTGTTTTAGGAGACTTGATACATTTTTTTAGGATATTTAGAGTAGTTTAGGAGTAGTTTACTTGCTAAGTTTCTAATTGTAAATTGAGAAAAACTAGGATAGGGTTATCACGTGTAAATTGATACATATGCGTGTATTTTTATTTACAAATTGAATTTTTAAATGTAATATAAAAGATTAATCTATTTTATTAGATTAAGTTCACAGCACATCATTTTGTGTATAATCTAAATACAAGTAAAATTAACTTTAAGAGATTAACTGGCAAAAAATGTAGCAAAATATATTTTTAATTACAATTCACGTATCAACCCTCAAGTCACCCTCGCTACTAGCTACATATTTAACGCGTTGTTTATCATCATCTGCTCTGTTCCGCTTTTCATCGCATCTTCGTTAGAACCTCGCTGTAATTAACGCTTTATGGTGACCTTTAGAGTGTCCGATATCAATCTATTTGTAAATAATATAGTAAGTACTGTTTAATTAAGCCGAATATGTGCCACTTTCCCTTTGTTGCTGGTGAATGTTTGCTGATGGTGATAGAGCCATTAGAAGAACGACTAAATTGGATTTAGTCGTCCCCAACAACAGCATTTTACACAACTTAACTCTCTGTTAACACCTAACTTACATAGCCTGTAGCTGCTAAAGTATTGATCGTAGAGTAAAAATTAATATATCCAAATTTGTAGACAATTTTATATAATAACTTTTGTGAGAAATAATCATAATGCTATGACCAAAAACCTGAAAAAAGGTACCAAGTCTCAGATTAGTATGAAATTTATTTGGGCAATTTTTTTTTTAAATTATTAGATGTTTATTTACCTTCAGGTTTTTCGCATTTTATCAATTATCACATTTTTTCACGTACCTATGTTATTTCATTTTTTTTAGGTATACATCAGACACAAAAGTCGTACCGTACAGTATAAAAAGCGGTCTGTGGCATTCTCGTCGGTTTAAACCTTATAAAAACGTTATCATGTTTTATTTCCACGCTCGCAATTTGCATGTCCCGTTTTAGAGATGATGTACTCGGGAATTATACCCTAAAACTTATTTATGCAGTCTGCGTTTAACTTCATTATGATAATTATGTATATTTTTAATTACGGCACTCATTAATTTTTGTTACTATTAATTTATTGAATTAAAAAGAGCAAAGACACCACATTATTAAAAGTAATTAGTATAGGTATTTTATTATAATCGCATAATTTTTATGCCTGTATTATGTGGATGGAAAAATAATTGATATAAATGGCTATTAAAAATTGATGATTATATCGTCTAACATTTTGTAGGTAACTATGAAATAAACGTATAACTAGCGTTTCGGGACATGTGAGCCTCGCGCTACGATATGAATTTTCGGAACTATTACCTAAAAATTCCCTAAGCTAAAATTAAAATTTTAAGTTTGAACTTAAAATTTGAATTTTAGCTTAAAATTTGAGACTACTTAAAGTAAGTACTTTGCTATTATTGTAAATACTTTTATTAATGAAATTCTTATATCTTTTTAAATTAAATTAATAAACAGTTCTTATACAATTGCAATAATAGTAGTGGACGAAGTAGTGGGCAATTGCAATCCAAAATCAAATAATAAATTTCTAGTTAATTCTACTATCATACATTTGCAGAAGACCCCGCAAGAAAGTAGATTACCATTGCCTAAGAGTGGTGCAACTAGATTTTTAATCAATCAGGTCACGTTTTTCATCTATTTTTAACAGCGACCCCAAACTAGTGAAGTTCGAAACTTTCAAACGCACTTAACATTCCGCGTTTACTTGGCGACGAGACCAAGCTGACATGAAAACTTATTGTATGGGCGAGTACGTATAAGTGACTCAAATCTAGGACAAATTATCTGTACTCCCACAATTTAATCTGAGGCGAGCTGGCCCGGACCTTGTGCACCATAAATTATTATGTGCAAAGAATCTTAATAAAGGCGGTCCGCTGGCTATTTATAATAAATGACGAAACAAAAATAAGGACTGAATACTTAATGGTCGTTAAAAGGCTGAGTATTACGTGTAACACATGTTGCCGTTGTCAGTTTGATGCGAATTTGAATTATATGACTTTTATTTACTCTTCTTTTGTTTTAAAGGTTTCACGTAGCACATGGGCCGAAGTAAATGGGGTATGAAAGTATGGAATGCTTCCTACGAAAATAGCATCAGGTTCTTCCTATTACTTTATTAATGTATTTTTTTCCTATTATTTTTTTTATGATATGGTCATCAGCTTGAAAGTTCCGTGATGGTAGTTTAGTACAAGCAATGCCACAGATGCAGCAAGTGCTGGCCGACCATAGCATGACTGAGGATTGGGGATTAAGACGGGATGGGGAAATGGGGACATCCCCTACTCACTCACCGAAAGACAGCTCTCAAGCTGTTATTTTACTGTGGCCTTCGAAGATATTGAGCAAAAGTTTTTAATCTCTCCTTTAACTTCCAGGTATTACTTCGAGATTGAAATCCTCAATATGTTGCTCAATTTGTTGCTAAACATTGACTCAGCGATAACCTTCTAGTAACTTCAAAAGGATAAGTCATTAAGGGCAACAACACTTTATTGAAGTACATTTAGTTCTTTAAGTTCCATTAATGTGTCGTAAAGTTACCACAACCGCAAAGCCGACAATCGCTTAGCTAAATATCTAACTTATTTGTTTAGTTTAGCAAACTAGGTGCAATAGTATACCGCGTGAGATCATTTATTTATCTACTTTATAATATGTTCGTCTATTTTCTTAATAGTAAGCCATCAATTTATTTTTGATTGTTTTCATATTATGATTTCAATTATACGCTTTTTACATTTACGTAATGCCTTCTAGATACATAATATGTTTTAAATCACCATCATTATCATCATTGGAATGTGTTTCTCCACTTTTAGATTTTACCTCTGCCGCTGATCAAGACTCGTCACCACGGCACGATCTTCTGCGCTTTTAATTTTTAAATAATCATTTTGTATTCATAATTTTTTATCTGTGTTTTAAAACATTATAATATAGAGTTCTCTTATAGATTGAAATTATGGAGATTTTAACGATAACCTTATTTCACGTATAATCCCGGTTTAAATTGCCATAAAAATGCGACTACGTTGCGACCGAATGAATACACCACACATTTTAGGGAGCTCATGAAAGAAGCGACTAAAACGAATATGTTAAAAAGAGAAACGACTGAAATACATCGTATAGTTACCGTTGGTATTCTAAAAATCTGGAAGCGACATGATTTGAGATAGCATCAGGTATCGCTTTATATCATAATTCCTGCGGCAACCAACTACTAAATATTTAGCTATAATGTTTTTCTTTGTGTAATACAATATACATACAAATTTATTTATTTATTTTCAAACTACTGTGCTAGCAGTGAGATACAAAACGGGTTATACTAGGAATTCCTTTGGTGATAGATGGTAAATTCTGAAATTATCCAAAGAATTCTTAGCAGAGAGTTGATGACAATCGTCCGGTTACATCTGTCACGGAACTTATAACCGATGGGTAGACGAGTTCTCGAATGTAGGCCATGAATTTGAAGACCCAACGTAAGACCCTGCGGTATCGCAGGAAGCGGCTGGATTGGAAGGGAAGTAATCGTGCCGAGATGGCCGGCGTACCTCCACTTTCGGGTACGCCGAGCTTCTGACAAGGAGCTAGGCCTACCTGCTCTCCGCCCATCAACGGCCGCGGCTAGAAAGTCCTTGGGTTCTAGTCGGTAGGAATCCGGAGTGCCCCCTACACTGCCTGGTATCCAAGATGACTTACCCAACGTTTAAAAAAAGGGTAGTGAACCGTGCATAGTAGCGTGCTTTGGGAGAGGCCTTATCCAAACATATCCAAACTGGCTGATAATGAACACTAAAACAGAAATGCTTTGAAATAAAGTAATATTTATCTCAGTTAAGGTATTTTATATCTTTGTCAACTAAAGCTGGCATTGGAAAATACCTTTGCGGTAGGAATCTAAATAGGAGGCACCTATTAATGTGTAGGTCACTGTAGGTGATATTCTTTTTCTGGCGGTGAAGGTTGGCGATCAGGCTGTTATATTATAAAATCTAGCAATCTAGCAATAATTACGTTTAAATATAATAAACATGCAAATTGGGGACAGTGTGTGTATTTTAATCCCTTTTTTCTTAATTAAAAGTTTGTTTGTGTTCATTTTTACAATCGCCGATTACGTAGATCGGACACTTTATAAGGTTATATTATGTTGATTTTATTTTAAATCAATTTCATCCTGATAAGAATTACAGAGATTGTTCAGAGCCTTTATAAGTCGGTAGTTTCTTTGAAGTGACTTTCTAGTTAAGAAAATGACGGCTAATAGTCCAAATAGATATATTTTATAATCTGATTTTATGACAGTAAAGCAATTATTGGTTCATTGAGATCATGAGATCAAATTTCGAGAAGGTTCATGGTGGTGCCTTTGTCAATACAAAAAGAGCCTATGGAGAATAATAATAAAGGCTGAGAGATGAAATGAACAAAATATGACTTGCTAATATATTTTTTTCACGAGGTTTGCTATTGCTGAACTCATGTAACTCATAACTATTTTTGTTTAGTATAAGTACAAATTTATAGTACAAAATAGGTATGCACAATTGCACATGCAAGAAATATGTAGAGAGTTGCAAATTTTTATAAATATAACACAAGAAATGTGATATTGAATACGGTTGAAGCACTTAAAATGACAAATAGTAAGAATGCAATTGACATTGCATTGAACAGAACCCATTGCCAAAGAGCATTGCTGTGAATATACTATTAACGTGAGCCGGACTCACTTCTGTTGAAAAACTATTTGAAATAAAATAGGTCACTTTTTGTTTAATTTTGAATATAATTTTAGTTTGAAACATAATCAATCATCAATACTAATAATAAATCTGTAAGTGTAGGTATTGTATGTATGTACCTACATACCAATTATGTTCCTCCATAACTCTTAAACGAATTACTTACCCCATCCCTCCCTTATCCCTTATCCTTAAACCTTCTATGGTCGGCAGCGCACTTGTAGCACTTATGGCGTTGCTTGTGTTATAGGCGACGGTAGCCACCTACCATCAAGTGGACCGTCAGCCTGTCTGTCGACCTTAACATAAAAAAAACTTAACTGATTTTCATGAAACTTGGTAGATAAACATTTAGACGTACAGGACACATGATAGGCTACTTTTTTTCTTTTTCAACGCGGACAAAGTCGCGGACACCAGCTAGTACCTATATTTAATATATTGTTATTATAATAATTTTATCCTGTGATTTTTTTCTGCTTTTATATAATTATTATCGTTTGAATTATTTTCCCTTTCCTTGGGATTTACATTAGATTTATAGCAAAGTATTGAAGTTTGATCTACGGTTGAAGCATTAAAACAAACACAGGTCTCAGAACAGAGCTTCAAGCGAAGGTTGTCTCAAAGGTTGCCAGCTCGCAACTTTTCTTTGATAGAGTTGAAATAAATCCGCGCCAAGACCGCCCCGCGCCGCCGCCGCGCCGGTGCAGGCGCCAAAAGACGTGACTAGAGATTGTATTCCAACTTGCATTGTTAAAGAAAAGCGAGGAAAATGTTAACTTTGTTATTTATTTGTTTTCTCTGTACTACCTAGTGCAACAAATATTGTTTTTTAACTGACTATATAATATTGAAATAACATTTATTTGCAAAAAAGACAACTGAGCAATCACGAGTTGGAGCCTGAGTGACTAGTCATTTAGATTTGAACGAAAAAAATATTAAAAATAACATTAAATCTGTCTAAAAAGATATGGAAGTAAGTAAGAAAAAGGGTAAGAGTAAACCCGTTCGTATAAGAATATTAAAAAAAATCAAAATGGTGGTAATTAATCCATTGTAGAATTTTTGGACTCTTTGCGCTACTTGTACGGACTAAGATCCAAATGACCTATAATGAACTGAAAAAGTTTCCTAATCTGAATTGCAGAATTGCATTATATCATTATTGTATGATTAGTCGTGTTAGTTAGATCATTTATAACTCGAGAACGAGTGGACCGATTTTTATGATCTTTGAATTGTTGATTTCTCTCCGTTTAGAATATTAGAAGCTAAAATATTCACGAAAAAAAATCATTTTTACATAGAATTTGTATGGAACTAGATTTTATTCTGAGGCGGTACGAAGTTAGCCAAGTCAGCTAGATAATATAAATATCAATTTTGTTGATATATCAAACCATAAATATAGGTAATCTCTAATTAAAACACTCAATAAACTTAACCGATACTTTGGATCAAACATTGGAGACAGCGTATACCTATAGGTAAAAGCACACACTTAGATACACAATACTTGACCTATCATATAAATCAAATCCATGGCTCGCATCTAATATGAGTTCCCTAAATACAATATTTATGTATTTTCAGACAGTTTCATACTTTGCTCGCGATGTCCGCTACAGTTGCTTCGATACGACCAGTTTAGTCGGATCTCTCACTATCTATTTAACTGTCCATTTTTATCTATTTTGTTGTGATGTAGGAGGGTGTAGAAGGCCATTTTATGGTGGTAAGTGTAAAGGCGAGTGGCAAGTATGAATAATACATTATTGTTTTGGATTTTTATGAGCAAAGTTTTGATTATTTTCAGTTCGCTGCCGAATGTATCTACGGGAGACTTTTCCGATACCCAACAAGAATAATTGCATAACTACGTAAAGGTAACGATTGCCTTGTAGGTATAATTATGTTTGAAAGTCGTTTGCGGTTTTCAAAAGAGGAATAAATTTATGAACAAACATAGATCAATTATATATTATGTATCTGATTTAAAATTATGGTTATATAAAAGTGCGTTCCTGTTACGTTTCGGAACATTAAACATTTTTATATTATAGAGGTATTTTTTTTATTTGTTATTTATTAAAGCCTAGCCTGTTTTTAAAGTAAAGTAAAGTAAAGTGAACGCGTAACAAATAAACAAAGTCACATTCATATTTATAATATTTTATAATATAATATATAATCCACATATATGTAAATAGTTAATATTAGTTAATGTTGTAGTTAGTTATGGATGTTAATCTGAAAATAAATGATTATTATTATTAAATCCCTATAATGAGTGGAAAGCTTAATATCTACTTACAAGAAACGTGTTTTATGCCTGATATATATATTTTTTCATTTTGTATGAAAGTATCTTTTATTATAATTGTTTTTGTCATAACACTTCACTAAATCACTCGTCATAATGTACATCCGACATCATAAAAACTATGGAAGTAGGTAATAAATCCAATGCGCTACATTTATCATGTTCGCGTTTATTGTTTATACTGAATCTATTGTCACAAATCGAAACAATTTTGATACATTTTGTAAAAGGTCCTTAATGTAAATATTATCATGGTGCTGTTTATATAAAAATTAACTTAATATTTATTTATTTACACCTTATTCTTCGGCAGACAATAAAACGTCTAGGTAATATATTCTGTGACCTTATAAGAGAAATTTCATTAACCCTATCTATGTTAGGCATGTTACCTGTCCACAGTTCAAAGAACTGTTTCAACAGAGTTTAAAGTTCCATAATAAACAAACTAAGTATAACAATGTGTTCATGAACTTGGTATAGATTCTCCCTCAAAAAGTACAAGCAATAAATCAAATAATGTCTGTGTTTGCGTTTTGAACTATATCTCTGTTTATTTGTTCACGTATGGCTGGTAGTCTTGTTACATGTACGAACAAAATATCTGATAAACGTTACTGAACGCACTCTCACGCGATATTCCAAGCTTTTCGATGTTAAAAACATTGGTAAAAGGGGAAATGTATGTTGGCTTATACTGATTTTATCATTTTAGGACAAGACTATTTCTGAAGCAGACTCCTGTCCGAAGTTACATACGTACCTACTTATTAGCAAGTTATTTTTTTAGTTTTATACCTACTTGTAATTTTAGTCAACATTTAAGGTTGATTTAAACATTTTTAAATTAAGTTTTTTAAATTAAATAATATATAATTAATTTAAAAATTGATATCATTAAATAAAAAAGTAAGACCTCTTTTATATTAGCAAAGAGAGCTTTAAATTCGAGCTGTCATTACCAAATTTATATAATTTGGAAGAAAGGTATTACATATTATTTTTATTAATAAAAATGTAAATGTTCACAACGAAAGTAGGTGTAGAAAAAAATACCGGATGCAAAGAAGCCGGCTAGCCGACCACCACCCGAATCACGCAACCGTTTCTCGACACCGGACGAATTTCACGAGGCAGCCTACACCCACCTTAATTCACCGAGATTGAACGATTAAACAAGTAATTAAGTATCGACGCTCATTCTGTCGTGGCAACTCTCAAATTTGCATGTTAAACGAAGTTTAATTTTGGTTTTTGTTTTGTACCCCTTATTGAGATGCTGCGTCGTTCGCGTGCGTAGCCTCGGGGACACTTGAAGCTGAAAGGGGTTTTCTTGATACGCATAACTCTTATGCAACACGCATAAGGTTCTAAATTGAACACCTTTCCAGCTTTAGAAATAAGCATTGATAGACTTTTTAATTGTGTTGTTAATGTCAGTGTTAAGGCGTAGAGATCGCTTGCTCCGATTGTTTGCGTGTCGATTATTCCAATTTGATAGCTTTTGTGTGTAGGCCTTGAGTAAATTTTGTTTGAAATATAATTTTAATGTGGATTAAAAATCAGAATAGATAAGTTAAATTACAGCTTAATCCTGTGAAAAGATATATTTTTATTCGATGATATTCGTATGACATTGGGGCCATATTGGACAAGAGTGGAGGCAGTTAGAGGTGGCCTATGTCAAATGGCCTATGCCACACAAAATTGAAGAACATTTTGTAAAGTATTTGTAACAAGTTATAACATTTCGAAAATACGATATATGTATGGCTATTTTTACATCATTTTCTAGTAGCTTCAGCTGCTTCAATCAAGCATGACTAAAGAAAAATAAAATAAATTAAATGGAGTTAGATACTTATATCGGTCCGCCATTATAAGTAACCCCAATTAGTCGACTTGACTTATACGGATTTATTTCGTTTCGGGGGGACGAGAATATCGATCGTATGTTAGCGGGCAGTGGTCAAGCATTAAAATATTAAGGGCCCTCTAATCTACCATGATTGAATTTGCGTTTCCGCTACTCCCAGATGTGCGTACCCAACCCTTTGAGTTATTATGTACCTCTGACCCCTACTAAAGGTTTTCTTCTCACTATTGTAACTTGGTTTATTTGGCAGATATTAATTTGTTTTAAGCAACAAGCAATATTGAAACAATTATTGGTCTAGTCAATTAATATACATACATTTATAGATTAAAACTTGATATATGGAGCTTAAAAGTTTATTTGTCTAGTTTATTAAGGGTTACTTTAGTGTCGCATGTGTAATAAGAATCACGTGATCATGAGATGATTTGTAATTCTCGTAGGAGCCCATGAAAATTCATTTTAAAAGTGTCACTGTGAAAAATGTGCCACTCAAATCTGCGTGTCGGTAAATAGGTATTTCATATAATTACATCTTCTGATTAACGTTGCGAAAATTGCAATTTTTTTCTTTTTAAATTTACTATGAAAAATTAGTGATTGGTTGAATGTCATCAATTTCAGCATACTCGTAAAATACCACATTATACAAAATTTACTCAATAAAGTAGTTATAGCTCCTACAAATTGAAAAAATTAACATTCTTATTGTTAGAGACTGAAAAAAATTTAAAACTAAATATCTAATTTAATAGAACTCGAATTGCAACCTTATTGTCTTGTTTCTTTCCTGTTTAAAATTAGTTATGATAAATGCCTGTAATTTTATAAAACTGTCAAAATTTTTGTTAACTTAAAATTTTTGAATAAATAAATATAAATGCAGAGCTCGATTAAAATCTGAATCAATAAAATTTTAAAGCTAAAATTTTAAATACACATCCCACTAATGCACTGTTAATGCGGTGGTTTCCTTGTTATGTTTCGTCAAAATGTACTGTTAAGGTTGTTAAATATGACGAAAACGTTGTAAATCATAAGTTTAACATTGAAAATGTTACATAATAGGCAACATTCATAATTGTCTATTAAGTTAGTGATGAATTATCGAGAACCGTTAGTATATCTTCAACGTATGGTATAAATCTACAGGCTGTATACAAAGCGTGCGGGACTCCGATAGCGGAGTATCTAAAGCCGCTGTGGAGGAGAGGAAAATTAGCATTTTAATAAATACACACCCTTTGCACCGCGCCGCATATAAATTCGCCGGATCTTTATAATCAAATTCAAACACATTATTTTTATTTTAAACGTTGGATGCTGAAACAACGCAAATTTTGTATAAACCGCATCTGAATGAGTTTACTGGGAATGGGGAAGTTCCTTTTAAAGCTTAGGCTTCATAAAACCAGTAACTTCATATATCATTATAACTATGCATAATGATTATTTAGTCATAAGGTCTGTTCGAAAAACTGTTTTATGTCGAAAACTTATATTATGCTCTCTATAAAGAGAAATTGAAGTCCATACGTTAATTCAGAAAATATATTTAAAAGCCTTTACAAGTACGTAATATGATATCAATATCACCATCCTATAATATAGTTACTTATAGTTACCTAACCATAGTAGCTGTACAATTTTTTTATTACCTTTTGAACATTTGCAGGAATTTTTTATTAAATTACAATACATAATTATACATTTAGTAGTTCATTACCAGTTGTACCTACAGTCAATTGCTAGCTCAGATCCGACTCGAAGGACCAACCTACATAGTTTCGTCCGCAATATATTATTTAATTAGTATTATTATTATTTTCCAACACAATTTATAAAGGTCGGCGTGTATAAGCAACTATTAAACTAAGCAAGTGGATCGCGGTCATCGTAATCTTGGATAAGGGCTGGTGCATAAATCAGGACGGGTGACGTGGCGCCCCGGGCCTTTATCTTCAGTGCGGGTGACTCGAACCTAGAACAAAATTAATATACTAGACTAGATGTGATTTTCGTACAATTATTTCCTAATTT